>CM042046.1:51813108-54234978 GCA_023525975.1 Smallanthus sonchifolius | reverse complement strand
TAACTAATTCTTCATATTTCATTTTCTTAACTCTTTTATTGTTCTCAAATGGATGCTCCCAACTCATATATGCATTTAAAATGATAGAATTTGGGTTTGATTCATTTTTGTTATGTATCTAGTTGTTTTCACTTGGTAGTTGTGGAGAAAGAAATGAAATGATATCAGTAAGAACGTTTTCATACAAAAACACGTCATATATGTGGCAATCTGTTCAAGAATCAAGGTTCATATCTCTTTCTATGCTTTTCTTTTTTCTAAACATGTTCATGCGACTCCGAGTGATCACATGCAAAATCACCTGTTCTAGATGCAGCGGGTTGTATCTCTCTTTATTATTAAACTGCTAAAATGATATGATCAACATGAATTTTTGTCCAAAATATGAAACTATTTCGTTTATTTTGAGGAAAAGTGGAAGTAAACTCAAGAGTGTAATTTTTTAGAATCACTACTTACACAGACTCTAAATCTACACCTTTTATCCTTCATGAGACTTGAACCCTACACCTTTACCACACACCTTGGTATTGCTAGACCTTGAAAAATGTAAATGTGTGTGGGTTTTCTATCTGTATACAAATATAGACTTTAATATCCTAAAATAAGTGCAGGTTTTCAAAAGCAGCAGAGTTGTTTGATGTCTCCAAATTGAAGATCAAAATAAAGATAAAAAGTCGGTTTTTATCACCAGGTGTCAATTACGGTGCTTATCTCGTCTTCAAATTATGTGATAGAAGAAAATTTTCAAGTAAACCAATGTACGTGAACCTAAAGTACAAAAAAGGTCGCGAAAACTTACATGCATATTTCGCAACATGGAGAGACGACAAGTGGATGATTATTGAATTGTGTAGATTTTTGAGTGAGAAGAAATATACTAATTTTGAGTTTGTACTTGAAAGCTTTTCACGATATTATTGTGGAAAGTGTCCCATCTATGTTGAAGGCATTGAATTTCGAGTCATTGACAACGTAAGTTTGAAAACACCATATAGCTTCCTCTTTATGTTTTAAAGCATCGGTAGATGTATATGTAACTATTTTATAATAATTAGTATATAATATGGTTTTTTTATTTTTAATAAGGTGAAAAATGAAGAAAGAGAGGAAGTCCAACAAATTTTGAAATCAAACTCAAACAAGGATCAGGTAATTGACCTTTAAAAACTGCTTAAAAGGTCTTATTAAGATACAATATTCTTTGGTAATAAATCCTTTCTCTCGACCCTTTTTATGAACAGTTGTTATCCGTAAATGAAAACGGTGGAAAGGAACATCTTATGCTTTCAGCAATGGAAGTTTTGTATGATTCTTCTAATTCGAAATATTTTCATTTGCAATCCTCCATCGAGTCAAGGTTTGCTTTTCAAACTAACTTAATCATGGCTTCTAATTCTTGTTGTTCATATACATTTCCCAGTTATACAACTTCACTGTGATTTATCATCATACATGCAGATTTCAAGAGGTGATTGAGCTATTACCACAACAAGTATTTCGTATCAATTACAAAATTCAAAGTCAAATGTTGTCACAAGATACAGAATATTCGTGTCACCATGTTTTTAAACTTTCAGAAAAATGTGTTGGGTTGCATTGTCCAGTGATCTACTCCATCGAAACAACAAAGAGGCCGAAATTATCTATTTTAGATCCCAAGCCCATGGAATTTTCATGAAAAATTTAGTGTTCCAGAACAAAGGAAAGATGGATGGATGGAGGTTAAAGTTTGGAAATTGAACTCAAATCATCATCTTAAAAATGGTTGTATTCCGGTGAATTTGAAATTGATAACTTACGAGGGAACTATGTCCGGCCTTATTCTATGTGGCTTGGAGTTTCGGCCCATGTAATATTCAGTGTATTGGCAAAAGTTTCCTGTTGTACGTAGACTGGGATGGGAGAATTCACTCTTCGTGTTTCCAGGTTTTGAAAACATTATGAACATTCCAAAGTGATTCTCCAATTAGAGATAGATCGCCCGTAAATCACCTATTAATCACGATTAATCCCGGTTTTTGCAACACAGGTTGTATTACAATCGATATCTTACAACCTCCCACAAAAACTTATTGTTACTTGTTACTAATACTAGTGTTATACCCGCGCGCGTTGCGGCGCTTTAGACGTCAAAATTAACGTTCTGAAAACTTCATACAATCAAAGTAACATCGATGTTCTCAATTCCAGGGTTTACACATGTTACTGTGGTTCAATGTTGGCGATTATTAAATATCTTGTTAGGGTTAACTTTATAAATCATATTTATATACACATTGTTTATGAAAAAAAGAATTAAAGTTTCTTTCTAAAAAACATTATTATGTGAAATTATATTTTTGTGTGTTAGATCATACATAATTAGGTTGGTGAATTCTTCTATTTAATATATTACTTGTATTATAATCTAAACTCGTTTTTTGTTTGTTTATCAATCATCTCGTGATATATTGTATAGTACTCAACTAAATAATAACAAACACCCCAAATAAGAAAATATCAGTCACAAACATAGTAACTTAAATTGATTATTAACTGTTATTCGAAACTGTATGGTTCAGTTTTTATTTAATTGCTGAAGTTAATACGTGTTTAGCAGAAATGGAAGAATAACCACTAGAAAATGCAATTTCTCACTAAGTTGATAGAGAATGTATCCACCCCTTTATTAGGAAGGCTTCGTTCTCCCCCTCAACCGATGTGAGATATTACAATCCACTGTTGAGAGGAAGAACGAATCCTTCCTTATAAGGAGCTCGATCCTAGCCATGGGCTTTGCCTCTTGGACCCCATTTCCAGGGGCGCTGCCCCGGACCTCTGTTACTTAGGGGCTTCGCCCCTAAGTATTGATTAGGTAATCAAATAAATTCAAACAAGTGTACACACCCTTAATTGACATTGAATTACATTGCAACCTGAAATCAAAAAGGGAAACGCAAATGGAGGCATTGGGATCAGAATGGCATCCCTAGATCTGGTCTTCCCCTCCTGAAGTGATGTACCAACGATAGGGAGGCCAAGATGGGCTGGAAGAAGTTGTACACCAAACGGGCCCAAATCTGGAGAGTCCTGGCCCACAATAAAATCCCGCTTCTCACCGTGGCCCACCACTGTGCCGAAGCCCAGCATCCCTTGTAAATCGTCCGACAAGACGTCATTAGCGTTATGCGACAACAAACGGCCATGGCTAAGTGAGGTTTCTTCAGATCTGGGAATTAGAACCTGCAATGGAGCTGAAGAGCGATCCGGAAAAAAGCGTCGGGAATCCTGAACGCGAAGATTCAACCTCGCCGGAAAATCCCGATTCCGACGAACCAGCAACGTTCATCGTCTCCTGATGTTTCATCCAAGCACGAACCATCTTCCGAAACTCACCTAAGGCAACGAGATCCGCTTCTAACACTTTCAAAGTGGATTTTAGCAACATCACCTTGAAGTTGTTTAATATGTTGTTCTTGGGCATCTAATCGATAATTAAAGACTAGGGTTTCCATGATGAACAGAAGAAAACGACAGGTCACAGGCACAAGTGAAGGAAATCGGAAATTAGAAATGGTAACAGATCCGATACTCAGAAACGGAAAGTGAATTATAGAGAGCAGAGGAAGGGCAGGTCGGACCAATGATAGGGATTGAAACAGATGATTCAAACAATTAGTGATTAGATACAAGCAATTAAGAAGAAATCGAAACAATAGTAGGATGTATTGATGGCCTTCAAACAGAAATTACAAAGAAATGATCCAGGGCTGTGCCCTCTCTCACTACCACAATTAGGAGCCTAACAAACTCAATCCTCTCCCCCTAACATGTCTTCTTCTCTATTATTTATACTACCCCATATTACACTTTAGCCTTTTAAGACTACCTAAAACTCACTTCCCTCTCTTAGCTCATTCCCATCAACGCCGCACCTCCTATTTTGTTTGATATTTAATATGATTAATTTGGTCAATTAGTTAATACAATTACACTAAATTAGCCAACACCTTATAAATGGGTGGATACCTTCTCTATCTAGACGCGTTTTGTATAAATGGGTGGATACCTTCTCTATCTAGACGCGTTTTGTATGGACGAGTAACTCGTCGGGTGAAAAGATTAAAAACTCAAACTAGTTAATAATTATTTTCCAAAAATACAAGTTCATTAATTAGTTCAAAAGTCAACCCAATAATGGCAACAACTAATTTTGAAACAACTGGTACGGACTTACTTATCTAAAAGAAAAGCACAAGATAATTAGCAACAGGGGCGGATTTATATAGGGCTGAGGGGTTCACCGGAATCCCCAAGTTTTGAAATTGTAATAGAAAGCTATATAGAAACCAGTTTATTACTACAGGTATTATTATTGTTGGAGTTGGAAGTAGAAGAGCCAGGCCTCCATGTGGCTGAGAAGGAAGGAGGTCCACTGGAACTAGACATTATTGTAAAATTATTAATTAAGATATGTTGTTGAATCAGATTCCAAACTGAAAGTGGTCTATTTATTAATTAGAGGGATACATATACAAATCTACCTAACTGGTTTTATACTCATCGCAGTCCGGGTTTCCGAAATTACTAACATTCAAACTCGGCAAACATGTTCACCCAAATGTTGCGTTTAATAACTTTTGATGGAAATGAAAGAAATAGCAAATTAAAACCGTTGTGCTATTGTCATATAGAATGGAAATTTATAAACGAAAACATCAAACGATAAGATAAATGGATATAAATATACAAAAACATAAGTAAAAAAACAACAGATTCAATGACAAAGAACACAGACTTAGGAACGATTCTTAATTCTAATCATGTGTGCCTTGGGCATGTTCAGTTGAAACACTATCCTAGTAAACTCCATAGACAAAGCATAGTAACCGCCTTGTATGAATGTGTTCATACGAGCTCTTCTCTATGTTCACCACGTCTCCTATGGAAACCATGCTATGCATTCCCACAATTATCTGTCAATACACAGGAAGTTATTAAGATGTTCGATCACAATATTAGAGGGGTCAAAACATGTAGGTCAATTTGAGTTATATTTTATTGCAGACGGGTCAAAAAAGTCAAGTTAGAAAGAATTAACGAAAGAAGTGGCATCCTCTTCAGGTTGTACATACCATGCCCTCAACTTTCTTGTACACTAAGCTTTTGTATATTTGCATTCACAAATGATAAAGATGCATCTACTTCAATTTCATAATTATAAATAATAGTTGCTACTGTCCCTGTAAAATTTCAACTCATTTTGAGCTCAAATATCATACTTGAAGTTTTCAGTAGGCAATGATTCATTAATCAAACAGAAAAAGGTAAAACATATAAGTTACCTTCATTGTTCTCATAAGCGCCATCATCATAAAGAGGCTCAGTCACAGAAGCAGGACCCACATGGTTCTCAATTCGATCTCCATTAGAACTTTCATCTTTAGCGTCAACCTCATTGGTTTCATGGTCCAAGAACTCGTTGGTTTGATAGTTTGACTGAACAAAAGTCAAAACATATTCTGCTTGTGGTTGGTCAGTTGAGGGTGGGGGATTGGGTCCAATTGGCAAGGCATTGGAGTTGGGTGACGTTAGTGTGGTGTTGCTCCCCTTGAGGTCAAAGGTTCGAGCCCCACCGAAGGCGAATTTGGTGTAATTTAGCCATTCTAAAAAAAGTTGAGGCTTACCTTGAGAACCATAAAGCTCTGAAATATTGCATAAAAAAAAGAATGGTTCGTTTCCTTCACAGTCCGTGCCTATAGATCCATTAAATCAAATCATGAGTATAAACACAAGCTAAAACTAAAAAAAAAAAGAACTGTTAAAAAGGTCAATTGACTACCTGAGTAGCTAGAAACTTGACTGATGTTTGCTTGAAGGAGAGCTGAATCTCTATCTTCCTGCAACACATATTAACATATATTTTGTTAAGTACATTAGTTACCTATTTTTATATTTTTTTTCGGCTAAATGAAGCAACATAATATCTCCAAAAGGGTACAAAAAATTAATTACAAAAAAATTATCTTAACACTATAACAAACAAAAAAATCCATACACATAGAAAAGTCAACACCTAATGGATTATAGCCAAGTGCCAATTAGGAAGATTATTAGAACGGTGTATAGGAGGATATAGTATTATGTGAAGGAGCATTGCCTATCTTTCTATCTTTAGGGATCTTAAGTAATTAACAGGAACTTACATATTACTACGAGCCAGCTACTTTGCCCATTTTTCTGCACGCGTGACTAACTGCAAGAGTAAAGAATACTAACATTACAAATACTGGTGCAGAATAATACCAAACACTAACCAAGTTATCAAACTACATAAATTTCAATAAAAAGTATAAAAAACATTTGCATACCTTTTTTTTTTGTATTTCAAGACCCGTATAGAAAATACATGAACAGATAGCTAAGTTTTATGATAACCCAAGCTGGTCAGAGAGGGGAGGCATGGGTTCACTCCCAGGTACTGCATCCTGAACTTTGGTGAGCTATAAAACCAAGCTTTCTCTCTTTGCTGCATCATAGATTCCAAAGACCATGAAGAACACACATATTTGCTGAACTTTTGTGAAAATTTATAAAAGTTTCAAAACTAAGGATTGTGGACAAAAATTTAAGAAAGTTGTGGAGATGTTAGATATTTCGAATCTGATTATCAAAATCAAGACAAGAATTCAACTTTTATCTAGGGATGCTGCTTATGGGGTCCATTTAGTCTTCAAATTCTCAAATTCAAAAACATTTTCAACTAAACCTATGTATGTGTACACAAAGGTGAGTGAAACCTTACATGAATATTTTGCAACATGGAGAGACAACAAGAGGATCACAATTGAGTTGTGGCGATTCTTGAATCACAAGGAAGATTTTGATTTTCAGTTTATAATGAGAGCTTCTTACCATGCTACTGTGGAGATTGTGCCATTTATGTTGAAGGCCTTGAGTTTTATGCCATTGATTTGTAAGTTTGGAATGCTCTTTGTTCTCTATTCTAGATTTCTTTGTTCATTTCTTATATTTAGGGTTGTTAAATGGGTTGGTTCACAGGTTGATGAGACAACACGAACCCAAAAATCATGTTATTGAACACATGAACTCGAACACGACACAAGTTACAAGGATGGTGCATGCCTTGCGTGTCTCTTTGGGCAGGGTTGGGTTACCACGTCGGATGCTCCGACATCATACTCCCCGAATTAGAACTAAGACTCGACCACGAGTCTTTTAAAAACTTATGAGTTCATAAATTCATGCAACCGTACGGTCTTAACTTGTCTTTCCTAACGACAAAATCTTATAGTGTGAAATTCAACCACTATGGTAGGAGTAGCGATGCTTTGAAGACCACTAGCCCAATTAACATCATTCTAGACCACGATGGTTGAGAAACCCTCACTAAGAACTCGGCTTTACAAACAATTGTTCTTGGTCACTACCGGAGTATCATGGATAGATTTGCACCTACTTTAAGGATACCCCTCTTTCCCAAAGCCTTTATCCCGGACATTGAACTTTGGTTCAGTTTCCTTCATTGCTTGCATCCCAGAAGTTGGAACGGACCCCTATTGCTACCTCGTCCAGCAGATCTACTGATAGAAGACCCATCTCTTCCCATGTCCCGTAAATTGGGATAAATTCCTTTACTACCTCGTCCGACGAATCTACAAATAGAAAATATGTCTCTTCCTCGGGTACATGATCACCAATGCTTCTATCGTTGCCTCGTTTGGAGAATCTACGTACAAGAAGGCATTAATCTTCACGCACGGCCAATTGAACAACCATGCTCTCATACCAAATGATGTAAGTGGGAAGCGCACTCAAATGACTCAAAATTATGATTTTATTCAAATGCTTGGAACCGAATAGTTCCAGCCAAAAGTCTGCTGTCTCAAGAGCCTTACGTGGTCTCAATTACCATTTCAAAATTCAAACCAAAAACTATAAAAAATAGTGTCTTGATGGAATTCTTAAGTACCACAAAAAACTAGTTTAGGAAACTTTATAATAAGGAAACATAATTATTACAATTCAATCAATTATAAAAAAAAATATTGACTAATGGATAGATAATTGATTTCCCAAAATTACACGTAATCGGTGTCGAAGGGACCGGTCAAAGATAAAGAATTAGAGTGTCCTAATCACCTTAAACTAGTTAGGGTAAGAAGGGTGTCGAACCACGAAGAGTTTGTGGTCGGAATTGACAATGTGATTTATGAAGTTGCAATGGGTCTTTCTGACCAAACACAAGAAATGATTGAGGTGAAATTAACAAATCCAACAAGCAATGATTACCAACTAGCTAAACGATCACGAGTAATCAAGTAGCAAATAAAAGGTTTAGATTGTAACAATAATTAAAAAGGAATCACACATGGGTTTCAAGTTCACAAGTAATTAGGGATTATCACACCAACATATGAGTTCAAACAATCAAATGGTTATCCAAATCAAATTAACCAAATCTAACCAAGAACATCAACATTCATACATCATCGGCAAATAGTGCAAAACAATATTCACGAATGAAATCGAGACAAATGTATGCAATATAGAATTAGATTAATCAATCGATTCAACACAAATCAAAGTTCATAGCAATTATCATCTAACGGGGTCAATGGTGCAAGAATTTATCGACTCCCGTGAGTTCATAACCATACTAAACACAAAGATTCAAGTATTTCAAACCAAACGATTACAAGAATTGTTTCTCAAAGCTAGCATATGATAAAAACCCTAAAAACTTACAAACAATCCACCCGGGAATGATTACTGGTGGATTAGCCGCTCATGGTTGTGGAATTCATCTTCGATTCTTCAATTTCTTGATATCGATCTTCAATAATATGTTTCTAGCCTCCCAAAAACTCCCAAAATCGCCCAAAAATGCTGTTCAAAAGATGATTTCGAATTTGGGGAAGAAACCCCCACTTAAACTCTCAAAATCGGTAGTTTCCCAAAAATCCGCTTCAAAATAACGTAACTGGCGTAAGCTTACGCTGGGGTGGCGTAAGCTTACGCCGCAACACTGAAGTTTGCTGTGAATGAACTGGTTAGGCGTAGGCCTACGCTGGGCGGCGCCGGTGGCGTAGGCTTACGCCAGGTCCTGAGTTTCTGCCCCGTTTTCTTCGTGTCTCTTCTGGCTCTTGCATCTCTCACCTAATATCTTCTAAAATCATACTTTAAGCTTTCAACACCTGCACATGCATAGCTACACAAAACTTTTGTATTCCACATGTTAATTTACATAAATATAACATGTTACACCCTTTAATGCATAAAACTTTGTTCGCTTATCACATCCCTACACTTGAGTTTTGCTTGCCCTCAAGCAAAGTCTTTTGCTTTAAATTCACATTACAAATTCTCAAATAATTTTTTTCACTAAACATAAGTTAAGGTCCAAGGTCATGCAAGATTCATAAGAATTATACTCTCCATAGATTTACAATCCAACAAACAATCGATAACTTTTAAACAAAAAGAAACACTTGAACGAGCTTAACTCATATCCAGTTATGGCTTTGCATGCGCACACCTCTCATAATCAATCACTCCACTCGGCTTCAAATGTGGAGTGACCAATTTGGTGATTGTAAGATTGGGGCCTCCACCAATTTTTGTTTCAAAATGTTAAACGCATGAATACATTCATCATCAAAAACAAACGGCGCATCTTTTAAAATTAAGTTACATAATGGTTTCGTGATTGAGCTAAAACCCTTAATAAACCTCCTATAAAACCCCGCATGCCCCAAAAATGATATAATGCCTTTAACATTCGGGGGATGAGGCAAAGTAGATATAACTTGAACTTTCGCATGATCTACCTCAATCCCACGATTCGAAATCACATGACCCAAAACTATCCCTTCTTGGACCATAAAATGACTCTTCTCCCAACTCAAGACCAGATTTGTTTCAACACACCTTTTTAAAACTTTTTCCAATTGGTTCAAACATGAATCAAAAGATGTACCAAAAATGGAAAAATCATCCATAAAAATCTCCAAAGACTCGCCCACCATATCTGAAAAGATACTCATCATACACCTTTAGAAGGTGGCGGGGGCATTACATAGTCCAAACGGCATTCGCCTAAATGCGAAAGTACCATATGGACAAGTAAATGTTGTCTTATGTTGATCCTCGGGATGTATAGCAATTTAGTTGTAACCCGAATAACCATCAAGAAAACAGTAATATTTCTGACCTGCGAGTTTTTCCACAATTTGATCAATGAACGGTAATGGGAAATGATCTTTTGAAGTAGCTGCATTTAATTTCCTGTAATCAATACAAATCCGCCACCCGGTTACCGGCCGAGTGGCTACTTCCTCACCTGAGTCGTTCTTGACGACTTGAATGCCCGCCTTTTTGGGCACGGTTTGTGTTGGACTCACCCATGTACTATCAGAAATTGGGTAAACGATGCCGGCGTCCAACCACTTGAGAACTTCCTTCTTTACGACTTCCCGCATATTTGGATTTAACCGCCTTTGTGCATCGTGAGATGGTGCACTAACTTGATCTGTGACAATCTTGTGCATAACAATCGAGGGACTAATACCCTTCAAATCCGCAATACTCCACCCAATTGCCACCTTATGGGCGGCTAATACCTTCATCACAGCCTCCTCTTGTTCCTTTGTCAAATTTGATGCAATGATCACCGGGAGGGTGTCGTTTTCTCCTACAAAAGCATACTTGAGGTTCTTTGGCAACTCCTTCAACTCGACCTTTGGGGGTTGCTCCAAAGATGGCTTCAACTTTTTGTCAATGTGTTCCGGCAAGCCTCCACTTGGTGAGTCCACGGTGGTTTCCCATCCTTAATTGCCATTGCTTCAAGCCATTTTTCTTCTTCTTCTTCTAGTTCCTTGCTTGTCTCAACCTGTAACCTGTCACATGAAAAGCATGTCTCTGTGGTGCAATCCTCGTTTACAATAACATCGCAAAGAGGAATGTACCCGTCAACAATGTCCGCCATGAAGCATTCATCGTTGACGAGAGAGTTAGATATATGTGAAAAAACATTTAATCTCAACTTTCGGTTCCCAAATGTCATGTCAACCGTTCCACTTCGGCAAGTAATTTGGGCATTTGCGGTTGCCAGAAATGGCCGACTAAGGATAACCGTAGGTTGTTTTGTTCTATCGGAAGAGACATAATCCAATACTAGAAAGTCCACTGGGAAATAAAAATCTTCCACCTTCATAATAACATCAGTCAATATTCCTCGGGGGAGCTTAGGAGTTAAGTCGGCCAAAACTACGGTAGTGTCGGCCCTCCTAAGAGGGCCAAAATCATATTTGTCATAAAGGCTCCCCGGAAGAATACTAACACTAGCTCCAAGATCTAGGAGTGCCCTTTTTATTTTGAAATCACCTACTTAAATAGATATAATAGACGCCCCCGGATCTTGTAGTTTAGGTGGAAGGGCACCTGGTAGAATAGCATTCACATTAGCGGTTACATCAAGTTTCTTTGGGAATTTATGATTCCGCTTTTGTGTACACAATTCTTTCAAGTACTTTGCGTAAGCTGGAATTTGTTTGATGGCATCTAAAAGGGGTATGTTAATTTTGACCTGTCTAAACATCTTCCACATTTCTTCTTGTTGTGGTCCTCTTTTATTTACCATTTTTGCTTTAAATGGTTCAACTAATGCCTCCGGGTAAGGAACAGAACCACCCGTCATATCCTTTCCTTTAGCAATAGGTGACTCATTTCTAAAAACCGGTTTAAATTTTTGGATGTTTTGATTAATTGGTTTTTTATCATTAGCAAATTCCACTTCACCTTCACTTTCCTCACCCTCGATAACATCCTCCACCACCCCTTCAACTAATTGTGGTGGAAACTCAACTTTATTATCGATAACCTTACCATTACGAAGAACCGTAACTTTACTTACATTTGCATTGGTTGAACTCGACCCTTGATGTTGCGGGTTTAATGTAGTGTTACTCGGTAGCCTCCCCCCACCTTGCTTTAGCAAAGATATTTCTTCGACCATTTGCCCCACTTGTCTTTCCAATGCCACAAAAGACTTTTCTCTCACTTCATTCTTCTTCTTTGATTCTTTCATCATCTCCAATAGTGCATCCAACTTTGAATTAACCGCATCATCACCCCCTGATGACCCATTTTGTTGTTGATGATCTTGATTGTAATTCCTTGGGGGGTAATTTGTGTTCCGGTTATTGTTATAAGAGCCCCTTTGATAACCACCCGAATTATAGTCCTTTGTTGACGCGATTGATATGAGGTTGATGAGGTGTTTTGATGTTCATTTGGTTTGCCGCGTTCCCATACCTGAAGTTAGGGTGGTTTCTCAACCCCGGATGATAGTTGTTCGAGTTCATATCATATTGCTTCCTCTCACCATACACTTGATTCACCTCTTCTTGTCTCCCTTCTTGAAATGGGCACCCCATTGTTTTGTGGTCTAAATCTCCACAATCTTCACACACGTCGAATCGAGCTTTTACTCCCGCTACTTCTTTCTTTTCGCCTTTCCTCAACAATGCCAATTCTCTTTCCATTGATGCCAACCTCTCTTTTGTTTCATAATTCGGGATGGACTTAGAAATCGGGTGTTTAGTTCTTCGACTAGCCGATGCCTCGGCTTTAGAGTTTTGGCTCATCCTTTTTAAGAAATCCCAATCATCTTCTTCGGGATTAGACAACAATGTCCCATTACTTGTGGACTTCAAGTACTTCCTCTCTTCTTGAGTCAAACCATCCACAAAACACTTTACCAATTCCCACAACTCAATTTGATGGTGGGGGCATTTCCTTAACAACTCTTTGAAACGGGTAAACGCTTCATGCAATGGCTCACCCGTTTGTTGTTGAAAGGTCCGAATCTCAATTCATGAATCATCCGTCTTTGCAACCGAATAATACTCATCCAAGAAGACTTGTTGCATTTCATCCCATGTGTGGATGCTATTAGCCGGCAATGTGATGAACCATTGCTTTTCTCAATCCTTGAGGGAAAACTGAAAAAGTCTAAGTTTGACCTCGCTTTGATCGAAGTTCTCATCTACAATTGTGCTACAGATGGCGGCAAACTCGGCTAAATGGGCGTATGGTTCTTCGGTAACCATGCCATGAAAATGTGGGAGAACGTTGATATAATTTGGCCTTGACTTGAATCGCCTCATTCCGGGAATTGGTGGAATAATTGGAGAAGCATTCTCCGAAATAGCCGGTCGAAAGCGACCATTAACTCCACCCATAGGGGCTACCGGTTGTCTTCGGTTTTCATTGTTGTAGCCCCCATTAACTCTCCTCCCTTCTTGTCTAGGAGGATAACCAAATCTCTCAGGTCTACCCGTTCGACCCATTGGTTGTCACGCCCTTTGGTGAACATAATTCACCTCTTCTTCCTCTCCAAAGCCTTGCCCCTCGTTATATTCTCCAAATTGGCTCCTCTCACCATCTTCATACTCGTAATATCCAAACCCATCACCATTTCCAACATCTTCATTATCATCATACCCAAAGTATTCACCATCGTCATCCTCCCAACCATCGTTCTCATTGTCGTTTCTTGGTTGAGCTCCAAATATGTTTCCAGAAGGGGTTTGATTTTGTTGTGGTCCCCTTCTTCCTTGGTACACGGGATTGGTACGGATGTTAACGGGTCGGTTTTGTTGAATTGTACCCGACCCACGGGGTTGGTTGTTATTGATAGGTATAGATGGGGTTTAGGTTCGGTGAGGTGGAGTTGGTGGACGGTTATGGATACGGCCTATGTTTGGAGTTGGGCCACGGTTTCTTATGCTAGTTCATGAATGACTGCTTCGACTATCCATAGATGTTGGTTCCGATGAAATGGGTTGTAAATTTTGTTGTTGGGTTCGGTTTTGCCTTGCTATCCTCTCAATTTCTGGTTAAAAAACAAGCGGTGAAGTCCTCCCGGATGAACGGGTACGCATGCACTAATCTGTCACCTGCACACACACACAAACACCACGCGTAACACAAAAATAGAAGAAGATTAACCAAACAAATAGTCACACTAGTAAATTAAAATAAAACACCAAGCGCACACAGTCCCCGGCAACGGCGCCAAAATTTGATCGGTGTCGAAGGGACTGGTCAAAGATAAAGAATTAGAGTGTCCTAATCACCTTAAACAAGTTAGGGTAAGAAGGGTGTCGAACCACGAAGAGTTTGTGGTCGGTGCTCAACTTCAATTGACAATGCGATTTATGAAGTTGCAATGGGTCTTTCTGACCAAACACAAGCAATGATTGAGGTGAAATTAACAAATCCAACAAGCAATGATTATCAACTAGCTAAACGATCACGAGTAATCAAGTAGCAAATAAAAGGTTTAGATTGTAACAATAATTAAAAAGGAATCACACCCGGGTTTCAAGTTCACAAGTAATTAGGGATTATCACACCAACATATGAGTTCAAACAATCAAATGGTTATCCAAATCAAATTAACCAAATCTAACCAAGAACATCAACATTCATACATCATCGGCAAATAGTGTAAAACAATATTCACGAATGAAATCGAGACAAATGTATGCAATATAGAATTAGATTAATCAATCGATTCAACACAAATCAAAGTTCATAGCAATTATCATCTAACGGGGTCAATGGTGAAAGAATTTATCGACTCCCGTGAGTTCATAACCATACTAAACACAAAGATTCAAGTATTTCAAACCAAACGATTACAAGAATTGTTTTTCAAAGCTAGCATATGATAAAAACCCTAAAAACTTACAAACAATCCACCCGGGAATGATTACCGGTGGATTAGCCGCTCATGGTTGTGGAATTCATCTTCGATTCTTCAATTTCTTGATACCGATCTTCAATAATATGTTTCTAGCCTCCCAAAAACTCCCAAAATCGCCCAAAAATGCTGTTCAAAAGATGATTTCGAATTTGGGGAAGAAACCCCCACTTAAGCTCTCAAAATCGGCAATTTCCCGAAAATCCGCTTCAAAATAACGTAACTGGCGTAAGCTTACGCTGGGGTGGCGTAAGCTTACGCCGCAACACTGAAGTTTGTTGTGAATGAACTGGTTAGGCGTAGGCCTACGCTGGGCGGCGTAGGCTTACGCCGGTGGCGTAGGCTTACGCCAGGTCCTGAGTTTCTGCCCTGTTTTCTTTGTGTCTCTTCCGGCTCTTGCATCTCTCACCTAATATCTTCCAAAATCATACTTTAAGCTTTCAACACCTGCACATGCATAGCTACACAAAACTTTTGTATTCCACATGTTAATTTACATAAATATAACATGTTACACCCTTTAATGCATAAAACTTTGGTCGCTTATCAACACATTAACCATTCAATTTTTGGCGGCTACATTGCGGGTCGTCTTTGGGTCGGGTTGGGTTACTAGGTAGGATATTCCTGCATCATCTTTGTTTTCCATTCTAGATTCCTTTGTTCATTTCTCATAATTAGGGTTGTTGAATGGGTTGGTTCACGGCTCGAACCCGAACATAACATGAACCCAAAAATCGTGTTTTTAAACACATGAACCCGAACATGAGATAAGTTGTCGTGGGCTGACTCAAACATGGCAAGTTAACCTGAAAATTTATTTTATTTTTTATATAATACTCTAAAATTACAAATTTATAACAAAAAGTACAAATTTATGTAAAATAATTACGATTATGCTCTTTTAAATGTAGGCATATCAATCGGTTTAAGTTATTACATAAGACATAATTTTTAAAATTGTATAAAAATAACAGGTTAAACTAGTCAACCCGTGAACCTCTTTACCCAACCCACATAAGCAAAACTATTCACCATTTTTTACCCAAACCCGATTGCAAGATACCCACTTTTCTTTTCACCTCAAGCTGCAATGGATATTGACTTTTTTGAAAGTTTCCAAAAGAATGTAACTTGTTGATCATCGAAAAAAACACTGTTGTTAAACATATCGCTTAGACCTCCATTGACAACTTGAACTTTCCAGCCCATTTTTTTTAACTTTCCAGCCCATTTTTTGAGTGTAAAGTAGACTTGACTCGGAGTATTTCCGTTGGGTGCCCATTCTAACACCGTGGGCTTGGACTTCACCCCGTGGGGGGCCTCTGCATAAATTGCCTCAAACTTGTTTCTTGATATCAGTTTGCTAGAGTTTTTTTTTCAAATAGGTGTTGGTGAAAAACTTATTTATTAAAATGGGAGGGTACTATGATAGGGGGGCCTCTACATAAATTGCCTCAAACTTGTTTCTTGATATCAGCTTCAGGGTAACCATTCAAGCCGACGAAATTAGTAATATTATCCGTGAACGTATTGAGCAATACAATAGAGAAGTAAAGATTGTAAATACCGGTACCGTACTTCAAGTAGGTGATGGCATTGCTCGTATTCATGGTCTTGATGAAGTAATAGCGGGTGAATTAGTAGAATTTCAAGAGGGTACAATAGGCATTGCTCTTAATTTGGAATCAACTAATGTTGGTGTTGTACTAATGGGTGATGGTTTGATGATACAAGAAGGGAGTTCTGTAAAAGCAACAGGAAGAATTGCTCAGATAAGTGAGTGAGGCCTATTTGGGTCGTGTTATAAACGCCCTGGCTAAACCTATTGATGGTAGAGGTGAAATTTTATCTTCTGAATATAGGTTAATTGAATCGCCCGCCCCGGGGATTATTTCTCGACGTTCTGTATATGAGCCTCTTCAAACATGGCTTATTGCTATTGATTCAATGATTCCCATAGGATGTGGTCAGCGAGAATTAATTATTGGGGACAGACAGACCGGTAAAACAACAGTAGCAACAAATGCAATTCTAAATCAACAAGGCCAAAATGTAATATGAGTTTATGTAGCTATTGGTCAAAAAGCATCTTCTGTGGCTCGGGTAGGGACTACTTTCCAGGAAATGGGTGCGATGGAATATACTATTGTGGTAGCTGAAACGGCGGATTCCCCTGCTACATTACAATACCTCGCTCCTTATACAGGAGCATCTCTGACTGAATATTTTATGTACCGTGAACGACACACCTTAATCATTTATGATGATCTCTCTAAACAAGCGCAAGCTTATCGCCAAATGTCTCTTCTATTACGAAGACCACCTGGGCGCGAGGCTAGGGATGGCAATGGGTCGGGTTCGGGCCGGGTATCGTTAATCCCAAACCCATACCCGGTTGTAAAATCATGTCCCATACCCGTCCCATTACCCGTCGGGTTTGTGTCGGGTAATTACCCATCGGGTATCGGGTATACCCGCGGGTATCGGGCATACCCGTTAGTATCGGGTTATTTTGCGGGTATCGGCCAATACCCATCGGGAATGTGTCGTGTACTTTTCTATAACTCTTTTTTTTATATTTATAAATACATATTTCAAAAAAAAAATAAAAAATTTCCACATAATAAACCTCCTAAAATGAAGCATTAATAAGCATGTGTTAAGGGAATATAAAAATAAAAATTAAAAATTTTCGGGTTAATGATTCGGGTATATGGTTTGGGTAAACGGGTACGTCGTTTTGGGTAATCGGGTCGGGTATCACCTAATCCCATACCCGTCCCAAACCCGCAGAAATTTTTAAAATTAATCCCATACCCGGCCCCGTACCCGTCGGGTTTCGGGTATACCCATCCCGATTGTTTCGGGTATACCCGTCGGGCTCGGGTTATTTTGCCATCCCTACGCGAGGCTTATCCAGGGGATGTTTTTTATTTACATTCACGCCTTTTGGAAAGAGTGGCTAAATTAAGTTCTCTTTTAGGTGAAGGAAGTATGACCGCTTTACCAATAGTTGAAACCCAATCGGGAGACATTTCGGCTTATATTCCTACTAATGTAATTTCAATTACTGATGGACAAATATTCTTATCTGCCGATCTATTCAATGCTGGAATTCAACCCGCTATTAATGTGGGTATCTCTGTTTCCAGAGTGGGGCTTGCAGCTCAAATTAAAGCTATGAAACAAGTAGCCGGTAAATTAAAACTGGAACTGGCACAATTCACAGAATTAGAAGCTTTTGCACAATTTGCTTCTGATCTCGATAAAGCTACTCAGAATCAATTAGCAAGAGGTCAACGATTACGTGAATTGCTTAAACAATCCCAATCCACCCCTCTAGCGGTAGAAGAACAAATACTTCCTATTTATACCGGAACAAACGGTTATCTCGATTCATTAGAAATTGGACAGGTAAGGAAATTTCTGGTTGAGTTACGTACTTACTTAAAAACCAATAAACCACAGTTTCAAGAAATAATATCTTCTACCAAGATATTCACCGAGGAAGCGGAAGCCATTTTGAAAGAAGCTATTCAGGAACAGAGGGAACGTTTTATACTTCAGGAACAAGCAGCCTAAACAAATTGATCAACCTTTTCAATAATTTTTTCAATAAAATAAAAAGGGTACTCAAGCGTTTCGGATTCAAACCATTCAAAATTGAATTTTGGATCTTGAAATCTAAAATAACATCCGGAAAAAAATTGCGTCCAATAGGATTTGAACCTATACTAAAGGTTTAGAAGACTTCTGTCCTATCCATTAGACAATGGACGCTTTCATTGTGATTTTTGGGTATTTTTACTTTCTGATTTTTTATTTGAAAAAAAAAAGAAGAATTATAGTAGGATTTATGTAAGAAACATTTTTGAATTGTATATTCAATCATGAATGATGTATTAATTAGAGTCTGTTAGAGTATTTAAGATAAATATAGTAAGGTAATAGACTAAATATATAAGGATCTAGAGCGGGTAGTGGGAATCGAACCCGCATCGTTAGCTTAGAAGGCTAGGGGTTATAGTCGACGTCGATTCATCATTTTTAACGTCTCTAATTCAAAACCGAACATGAAACTTTGGTTTCATTCGGCTCCTTTGTGGAAAATGGATAAATTGCTAGATTTAAGATGTGAACCAACTTACAAAAAAAGGATACCCATCTTACAAAAAAAAAAGATACCCATAACATCTATGTCAGTTTTTTGTTTGAATATATTCAATTCAAAACGACTCGCTTTCTAGATGATCCCTGTAAAAGAATGCGATTCTAACAATCTTTCTAGGTAATTCGTTCTCTATTTCTATTTGAGAGGGTCCTAAGGAAAATGATTTTACTTCCACCGAGCTAAAATAATATGTCGATGTCTCTAGTAAACTAAAGACATTATTGAATAGCTATTTTGCTTCAATTTATTCGCTACAAATCAAAACAAAAATTGAAGATTTAGTTACGATTAGAAATTAGAAATTTACTTGTATATCTTCATCCATAGATTATATATAAATGGACCTTTTGTCGAGGCGCTTCTGTATATGTGTAGCTGGGCTTGGACTTCTTATATAAGAAGATCTATTTTACTTCTCTATTATGTTTTAACCCCTAAAAAGGAACACTTATTAATTGATGGCTGTACTTGGGGTATTGTTAGTTCCCTGCTAGCTTTCTATGAGTAATTCTTATTGTTGTTAAAAAAAAATCAAAATGATGTTCTTGAAAACATATTTACCAAAATAGTGGTTTTAGAAAACTTAACTCACTCTCTCCTAATTTCATTGGATAAAACATAATTCAATAATGACTAGATTAATAAAATATATTATTACTATTTAGTATTTACTAATTATTATTACTTTTTAATTTTGTTTTTAACGTTGTTTTTTTTCCGAAAGGCATATTATTAGTTTTTAATTTTGTTTTTTTTTTAAATAAACATACTCCACTTCACCTTTGTTTAGGTTTAATAGTAAATTTTAATGTATTTAATTTGGCTTTTTATAAGAATAATTATTACATGTACTTATATGACGTAGAAATAAAAACATTGAACTTATATATGGATAAAATATTAAAAAAGTATCTTTAATCCATTCAAAAGTTTAGATTAAAGGCAATCAAATATTAATGCTATATTTGTAAGACTAACTAACGGGTGAAATCCGTGTATTGTGTCGGAGTGTTAAAATTTGTAAAACGCGGGTTTTGACGACGTGTACACTAGTATTCACCAGTATTCAACGTCGAAACGGTAAATTGGGAATTTTAGAAAATATCATATTTTAAAATATGTAAGATGAAAACAATATTTTTTTTTAAATGAATCCCTAAAACAATTACTTAATAAAAAAAATTATACAAATTTAACTTATTTTTTAATAACAATAGTGGTTGGATACAACATTGTTGCGCTATCATCTATGAAACAAAAATAACTTATTATAAAAAGCCAAGTTATATGCATCAAAATTTACTATGTACACTATGAGGTTGGATATTTTTTTACAACCTATATGTGTATTTTTTTTAGAAAAAAACTCCAGTTTCCCACCAAGTCATGTTCTTTTTATAATTAATCAATGTTCCAATTATACCTTTTGTCTAGGTTTGATCTTTCTTTTTTGATGGTTGTATTATCGTTTGGGTCTAACATTTTGCTAGCCCTTTATTATATTCCATTTTGTTTGATTGGTCGTTAAAAAAAAATATTGGCACAATGAACCAAGCACGAACCATATCAATGACAATAAGAGAATACTAACATTTAGTGACACATGTGAGGAGCAATATTAACGATGTTTATAAATTTGTTCACATGCATTGCCCATTTTCCTCTGACTTTTTTGAGTTATTGTTCTATTATGTTACTAAGTTAGAATCTCACGGGTTGAATAAATATAATGTTATATATTTAGTAATAAAAAATTTATGTTTTTAAAAATTCGTGTATTACACGAATTGAATAAAATATTACGTGATAGTTATAAATTATGTTAAGTTAATTTTTAAAATATTCTTTTAGCTGAGTATTAATTTTTTTATGTAACTGATAAATATTAGTTCATATTAAACTTTAGAACCCGATGTATTACACAAGTTGAATAAATGTAGTGTTATATAAATACTTAGTAATAAAGATTTACATATTACATATTTATGAAAAACGTTTTATAAAAAATTTTATAGAAATCATTATTATTTAATAGGAGAGAGAGACGGAAAACAAAAAACTATAAAAATAATTAAATAAATTTGTATAATTAGTAGGAGAGATATGCGGGGAAAAGGTTAAGAATGCATAAGGGTGGAGGGAGTGGTAAAAAAAGCCCATGAAACCTTCATCTTTTACCCAATTAAAATGTGTCATGTCATTTTTACCCTCTTAAACTCTCTCCAACCCTAAGAGGAGGGTGTGAAACCAATAAGCCCTTGATTTTTTTTAATTATTTCATTAAAAAAAATAAAAAACCACATTTCATTAAATAAAAATTAAAATGATACATATTAAAAACCTAAAATTTAAAAACAATAAAAAGAAAAAAAAACGTCAAACATCAAAATAAAAAACTAAAATAACCTAAAAATTACACGACCAATTGTATTTTGCCGCAATTTCCCGTTTACGTTTGAGTACGATCGAAAAAAAAGGTTCGGGGATATCGTCATGTTTTTTTAGAAACTATTCCAAGTCGTGGTCCTGTTCTTCTTTGGAAAGCATTTCTTGTTGTTTTTCCAAGAGTTGCAACGCGAGTTCATCCCGTCTTTGTTTTGCTTCCTCCCTTTTCTTGCGGTATTCCAATTTTTTCTCTCTTTCAACATCTTTAGACGCCTTATATTCGGAAACAACCTCCAACAAACTATTGCTTGAAGACTCGACGGTTTTCTTTCCTTTGCTTTTGCGAGTCGGTTGAGTCGGTAGGGGTTGTTCGTTTAAGTCGAGGAGGTCTCTCGAGGAAGGGTTGTTTGAACCTTCATTTTCGGAGTTGGATGTTTTTGATTTCTTGGACGATTGTTGTTCAAACTCCTCACCCACAACCGCGACGGCTTTCCATTTGGGACGATCTTTGAGAATTTCCCATGCCTCGATGAAGGTGAAACGTTTCCTCTGGTAGAGGATTCGGTAATTTTTTTGTGCTTCATTCATGATGTTTGCATCCGACATCCCACTACCCCAACGGCGTTTCTAAAAAAACATAAAATTAAAAAAATATGTTAATACATTCCAAAAAAATAAGCAATAACTAAAAGAGACATTCTTAAATTTACCGCTTGCGTGTATATGCCGTTGATCTTTGTGTTCATTGACGTCCACTTTGAATTCAATTGATCTCTAGTACGAGTGGTTCCACTCATTAGCCCGTCGAAATGATCTATCACACGTTGCCAAAAAGATTCGGCTTTTTGTTGATCACCGATTGTTGGGTCCTCGGATACATGTATCCACGCTTTAGGTAGAGCCAAATGTTCCTTTTCGGTCCAAGGCCTCTTGTCCGCACGGTTCGGGAACTTTGCTTTACCTTTACCTTTACGTTGTTGAGTTTCTTCGTCTTCTTGATCAATATCAAAATCGATATTTTCAAACGGGTTAAAGTCTTCTTGAGCAAGCCTTTCCAACTCTTCCATTGGAAGCGGAGTTTCTTGTATATCTATGTCAACATGTCCCGAAGGACTAATAGGTTGATTTTGATATTGAAACGGTGGAAATGGTTGATTTTGGTATTGAAACGGTTGGTTTTGGTATTGAAACGGTTGGTTTTGGTATTGAAACGGTTGGTTTTGGTATTAAAACGGTTGGTTTTGGTATTGCGGTTGCAGATGAGATGCCCGAGGTTTACTTGAACACGGTCGTTGCAGTTGCGGTTGACTTGAACGAGGGTTTTGCGGTTGAGAGGCACGCAATTTGTGACAGTATTTTTTGGATGAGGATGAATCCATTTTTTTAGAGTTTGAAAAGAGAGTGTAAAAAATTATGTATGTAAAATGTATATTTATAGGCAATTTTTTATTTATTTAATTACCCAACCCACCCCCTCCCAACGGTCCTCTCCAACGGCTAGATTAGGTGAACGGATCGCGGCTTCAAACGGGTATTAAAACCCGTCCCACTTAACCCTTGCGCAACCCGCGACTGATGCGGCGGTGTTACCCGTCCTACCCGCCCAACCCGTGCGAAGCCCGTCCCTCCACTCCGTCCTCCCTAAGAAAGTGACAAATGTCTTATCAAAACTTTTATTTATTATATAGTATAAATTTGCAGACTTCAAGCACATTAGCAATTGCCTTTCAAAAAAAAAAAGCACATTAACAATTTATATATGATATACTAGCTTTAAAACCCGTGTAACACACGGGGTAAAACGTTAAAATTATATTGATATATCAAGCTTAATTAAAAAAACTACTAATTAAATATTACTAAAATTTGTTCTAACACATATTTATTTTAAATACAAAAGTAGTATTTTCAAATTTTATATATAAAATTAAAATTTTATTTTTTTATTGATAAAATTTAAAAACTCGCTTTTAGATAATAAACTTTAAAAGCTCGTTTTTTTTAAATATCCTATTTTTTATTGTTGTTTTTTTAAATGTTCACGTTTGATGATAAATTTTTAATAAATGTGAATCAATGGTTATAATAATGAAATTGATTTAGTAAAATGTTTATTTATGTAATCTTTAAAAAAAATGAGTTAAATATGAAAATATTGGATGAATGATTTAAATGTGGTTTTGGGTGAAAAATAAATGTGATGATTAATATGATGTTGACAAGTGACACAAAATTATTTTTTTATTATAATAGGGATTTTCGTAGTTAATTATTTAAAAAAAACACAATCTAGTCAATTAAATATTTTAAAATTAACTATTCTTGCTATTATTGTTAACAGAAAAAAAATCGAATGTAAAGTTATTAAAAATTTGTTGAACGTTAATAACGTTATAGAAATATATCATTGATATTTTATCAATTAAAAAACATATAAATCAATGATAAATGTTATTTAAAAGAAAGTCGATAAAAAATAATTTCATATTTTCTTAATAGTGTAATTTAAAAGTTTTTTATTTTTAAATTTGTTTGACTTTAAATCTTTGAGAAACTCGTACTTGTTATATAAATAATCAATAATTAAAATTTAAAACCAGGATAAGGAGACTTCAATCCAAACCGAAGAAGAGAGAGGAATGCTAAATATTTAATGATTAATAATTTTGTGTTCAAAAGTAAATAATTTTATAACTGGATTTGAAATCATCATTTCTTCTTCTCGGACCGAACTCTGTTGTCGTTCGTGATTTTTCCCTGGCGTTGCACTTCCTTAAAATACACTGAATTTTCCCTGGCGTTGCACTTCCTTAATTTTATAACTGAATTTTATAACATACACTATTCTCTTTCCTTAAAATAAACTTTTAACTTTTCAACTTCCACATAGTAAATATATCAAAATCGTCGGATATTTCATTAAATACGGTGAATTCGCCAACTTAGATTGGGTGATGGATTCAGGGTGTTCATTCTATATGACACCCAGGATCTGACCGGTGAGAGTCTTGGCACAGTGAAACTTGGGGATGATAGACCTTGTCAGGTTCTAGGAATGGGAACAATTGCATTCATGTTAGAAAACGGATCAGAGATTGAATTTCAGAATGTTAGGTATATTCCTCAATTAAGAAAGAATTTGATCTCATTAGGAACTTTGAGAAGTCAGGATATCATGTTAGCTTAAAGAATGGGAAAGCTAGAGTGGTGATAGTCTTATCAGGGACAAGAAGAGACAACAACATATATCTTCTAGATGGTAAGGTCATAGAAAATGCAGTGGCCACAGTTACAGAAAATAAAGTTAATGCAGCTGAGTTATAGCAGAAGAGACTAGGGCACATAAGTGATCTAGGGGTGTTATTTGGATCGGTTAATCGGTAATCGGGTTATTTGGTTTGGGTTCCTAGGGTTTTGGATGTTGAAAATCAAACCAGATACCGAACCATATAAGGATGTGCAATCGGGCTTCGGTTTATTTGGTTCATGTGTAATCGGATTGGTTTTAATCTAAAAGCGTAAAGTCTGATCTGCTTTCATTCACACAAAGCTAGGATTATATAGTTACAATATTTACTGAATACTACCTTGAACTATCTAATAATTATAAATCAACATCAATATATATACTAGTCTAATATACCCCCTCAGTCTAAGGAGGAGGATTCTGGATGCTTAGACTGGATCGAAACTCTTCAAATAATACTCAAGGGAGGCCCTTTTTGAAGATATCGGCAAGTTGGAACCGTGATGGCATATGAATGATCCGAACTTGACCTCTTTGAACTTGTTCACGAACAAAGTGAATATCTATTTCAATGTGTTTGGTTCGTTGATGCTGAATAGGGTTTCCGGACATGTAAATGGCACTGATATTGTCAAAGTAGACCAATGAGGTGCGCTTTGGAGGGTGTCCCAACTCAAGTAATAAATTCAAAGTCCAGCATATCTCAGCAACCACGTTTGCTACCCACGGTATTCTGCTTCAACACTCGACCTAGAGATGGTGGTTTGGCGTTTAGAAGACCACGAAATCAGGTTATCTCCTAAGTATACACAATATCCGGATGTAGACCGACGAGTGTCGAGACAGCCAGCCCAATCGGCGTCTGTGTAGGAGATGAGCGACGATGGAGCTGTCGGCTGTAAAAGTAATCCCATCTGAATGGTGCCTTTAATATACCTCAATATACGCTTCAACGCATTGAAATGACCGGTCCTGTCGTCATACATGTGCATGCATACCTGTTGAACAGCATAGGAAATATCCGGACGTGTGAAGGTGAGATAATGTAAGGCACCAGCTAAGCTCCAGTAAAGAGATAGGTCAGGAACCGGTCCCCTGCATTAACCCCCAATTTGCCAGCAGTGTCGACTGGGGTATGAACCGGATTGCAGGTGGACATATTGGCCGATCTAGGCCACGAGAATCTTGAGTGACTGAAATACCTAAGAAATAGTGTAAGGAGCCCAGGTCTTTCATTTTGAATTTTGAAGCGAGTCGGCTAAGGAGGTACTGTTTCAATGATGTCGAGGATGAAGTTAAAAGTATATCGTCGACATAGAGAAGTAGATAAGCAACACCCTGCCCGTGGCGATATATAAATAAAGAGTGATCAGATGAACTGTGGTGAAATCCTAAGGTGGCGACATAGTCGGTGAACCTTTGGTACCATGCACGAGGTGCTTGTTTGAGACCATAGAGAGATCTATTAAGTCGACATACATGATGTGGGAGAGCCAAGTTGCGAAACCCAGCCGGTTGGTGCATGTAAACTGTTTCAGCTAGGTTTCCATGGAGAAAAGCATTTGTGACATCCAATTAGTTAATCTCCCGTTTGTGAAATAAAGCAATGGATAAAACTGTTTGGATGATAGCCGGTTTCACAACGGGACTAAATGTTTCATCACAATCAACGTCCACTTGTTGGGTTCGATCGTCACACACCAATCGCGCTTTATAGCGCTTCAATGACCCATCAGACCTAGTTTTGTATTTGAATAACCACATGCAACGAATGACATTCATGTATGGTGTACGAGGTACCAAATCCCATGTATTATTATCCATAAGAGCATTAAACTCAGATGTCATGGGGTGTTTCCACACCGGATTGGCTAGGGCTTCGGCTAGGTTACGGGGTAGAGGGGCAATGGTAGAGGTGTGGAGGGATAAGGGTTGTTTGGGCTTGGTAATGCCAGACATGCTACGGGAGGGGGCGGGTGGTGGGGGTGGGGGAGGTGGTGGTGGAGTAGGGTGAGGGTTTGGATCAGTTGTGGAAGTGGGAATGGGGGTTTTGGGTTGGCGAGAGTATGTTTGAGCATAAGGCTGGGTAGAATGGGGGGTGGCAGATGGGGTATTTAGGGCAGGTTGGGTGTCGTGACGGGGAGAAAGTGGAGGGTGGTGTTTGAGGGTTGGGCGAAGTGGTAGCGGAGGCCGTTGGGGTAGGAGGAGGTGGGGTGTTGGGTTGGTTAAGAGATTGAAGGATGGACGGGTGGATGTCATCAGAGAAAGAGGTGTGAAGGAAGTCATAGGAAGGGGGAGGTGACTGAAGATTGGCGAACGAAAACGTGTTTTCTTCAAATAAGACATGGCAAGAGATGATGACTTTACGAGTGGACAAGTCATAGCACTTGTATCCCCTATGAGTGGAGGGGTATCCAAGAAAGACATAAGGGAGAGAGAGATTTTGAAGTTTGTTGATGGTGGTTGAGGGAATGGGAGGATAGCAAAGATAACCAAAAACACGTAAGTGAGTATAAATGGGGTCTTTGAGGTATAGAAGAGAGGTTGGAGTACGGTTGTTTTTAGTTTTGGATGGGAGGATGTTGAGTATGTATGTGGCCATTTGGAGAGCATGATGCCAAAAAAGCGTAGGTAAGGATGCATGAGTAAGTAATGTGCGAATGATATTATTTATTGAGCGAATTTTACGTTCGGCCTTACCATTTTGTGGTGAAGTATGAGGACAGGAGAATCGAAAACGCATTCCATGGGTGGTACAAAAATTGTGAAACGATTTATTGTTGTATTCGGTACCATTATCACATTGGAAACATTTTATTTTTCTTTCAAATTGAGTTTGAATGAAAGTGGTGAATTGTAGAAAAATAGAATAGACATTGGATTTGTGTGCTAGAGGAAATGTCCACAAGTAATTGGTAAAGTCATCTAAAAATAACACATAATATCGGTGACCTCCCGAGCTTTGTATCGGGGAGGTCCAAACGTCACTATGAACAATATCAAATGGTAAGGTGGTAGATGAAATAGAATCATAAAACGACAGTTTATATGTTTTCCAAACACACAAGATTGACATAATTTTTCACCAGAAATATTAGAAACAGAAATATGTTTATTTTTATTCAAAATACAAAGTAAAGTAGATCCCGGGTGCCCAAGACGGCGGTGCCAAAGATCATGAGATAAAGCAGCAAAGGTAGATGGTGTGGTGACGTGAGCCTGTGGTACCGAGAGAGGGTAGAGATCCCCGGTGCTATCACATCGGAGGATAGGAATCCGCGTCTGGTAATCCTTCACAAGAAAACCAAAAGGATCAAATTCTATAGAAATCAAGTTATCAGTTGTAAGACGACGGACATAGATTAGATTCTTGATAAGGTTTGGTGCATGTAAAATGTTTGTGAGTTTTAAGGGAAGGTAAGGGTGGGATAAGGTAGTGTTTCCTGTGCCATGAACCGGTATATGGAAACCATTGCCAACAACAATTGAATTCGACATGCTATTATGAACATAATTAGAGATGTTACCTGCTGAGTTGGACATATGATTAGTGGCTCCAGTGTCGACATACCAGGTCTGATCCAGATTGAGAGTCATTGTGTGAAGAGCTTGCTCGATGTTGGTGGGTGTGTAGTTGGCAGCCGAGTATGCATGGGAGGGTGTAGCTCCAAGGAGGCTGGCATATGGGTTGGGACGAGGAGAAATCCGTGGGGATGGAGCAGTTGGGTGAAGAGCTGGGGTGTGGGCCAGGAGTTAGGTTGCCATGGTGATGGATAGGTGGGATTAAACCAATTCTGGTTTGGTGAATAAGTGGCAGTATAACCCCCACGACCCCGACCACGTCCTCGGCCCCGATTGCGTGCACCACGGCCTCTACCACGGTATCCAGGCTCATAGAGACCATGCCCGGAACCGCGCTGCTGCTGCTGATAATCAGGCTGAATAGGGGGAGGTCTGTTGGAGGGTGGTGTCTGATAGTTGGGGGGTGGCAGGGTTGAGATGTGGGTGGCGGCCAGGGCAGTGGCAGCAGGTGATTCTTGGTGTTTCTTCCTTGTTTCTTCCATAACTAACTTAGACCGGGAAGTGTAAAAATCTGGTAATGGTGTAGATTGTTGGAGATGACTGGCAACGTGATCATATTGCTCATTCAGCCCTGCAATTAGTTGTAAGACCAGTTGTTGATTCGATACAGAAGCGTCAACATTAGCAAGCTGGTCGGAGAGGGATTTGATTTCCTGACAATAAGCTGTCATGGAAGCAAAGGACTCTAGTTTAGTGTTGGAAAATTGTTGTTGAAGGTAAATAGCCCGTGAAGGTTTGCTGTCAATGAAGATGTGTTCAAGGGCTTTCCAAGCATCATAGGCAGTATCATCAGTTTTGAGGATAGTAGAGAGAAGGTCTTTGGATATGGTACCATATATCCACTGAAGAACGATGGAATCCAACCGATGCCATTCAACATGATCAATTTCTGGGTTCTTGCCTTTAGAGGATGAAGTGTCAGGAGGGATGATGTGATTAAGCACATTGGTAGCACGACATTGAATCTTGAATAATTCTACCGGTGAGTGTAGGGTCCGGAATCTGCCTCAAGGATGATAGGGATCTGATTGCGTATGTTGGTGATGGTGGTGGCTGGATGAGTGGCGGAAGAAGATGGAGGGGGAGGGGTTGCGCCAGTCATGGAGGAAGATTAGGGGTTGAGAGGGGAGATGATCGGAGAAGGGAGCAGGGAAGGATTAGGGTAGGGGAAGGGATCGATTGGCGTTTGATACCATAAAAGTGTAAAGCCTGATCTGCTTTCATTCACACAAAACTGGGATTATATAGTTACAATATTTACTGAATACTACCTTGAACTATCTAATAATTATAAATCAACATCAATATATATACTAGTCTAATATAATCGGTATTTGGGTTGCGCTTCTTGATCAGTCAAATTTGATATAGCAAATTCTTTACTTTCTTTTACAAGCCTTCTATAAATATATACATTAACCAAATGAGTAAGATTTATTTAACGTGTTCATTTTCATTCAAGTACTAAAAAAGTTCTATTTGAAACATATAATAATTATCATTACTACTCATGATGGACAATTCCTAGCAATCATGGGTTCTTACGATCTATTTATTTCATTTTAAACTTCTTTAGAAGTGCAAATGAAGTGTTTAAGCTCGAAACATGATTTAAATGTCTTTGCACATCTACTTTGGAGAAAAAAAACTTATATTTTTTAATATAGTAATTAAGGCGTGTGTTATTAGATAAAAACTTGATACGTGATGAATAGGGGTGCATTATTCTAAATCACCATAATCAGGTTTAATCGGGTTGACCCGATTATAACATATTGAATTCGATGACCGAACCAAAATAGTTAATCGGTTTTGGTTTTATTTAATATTCTGGTTGGGTTCCTCGGGTTCTCCCTTAATTGGGTTGGGTTGATTTGTTTGAGGTTTGTTATTCGGGTTCGGTTAAAAAAAACATACCCCTAAAGTGATCAGGGGTTGCGGGAGTTAAAGAAGCAACAGGTGATTAAGGAGTTGAATGAATGTGTAGTGGGTTTTTGTGAGAACTACACACTAGGCACGGCCCATAGAGTTAGATTCAGTAGAGGTAATATACAACAAAAGGGGTGCTTGATTATATACACTCAAATTTGTGGGGGCCAGCTAAAAATCTATCATTAGGAGGTGCCAAGTATTTCCTATCCATAATTGATGACTTTTCAAGGAGAGTTTGGGTATATGTACTTAAACACAAATATGATGATTTTGAGAAATTCAGAGAATGGAAATGTCTTATAGAAAATAAAACTGAAAGAAGGGTTAAGAAACTTAGGACAGACAATGGGCTTGAGTTTTGTAGTGGTCAATTCAACCAATTTTGTTGAGAAAATGGAATTACTAGACATTTGAATGTACCAGGCACTCCACAGCAAAATGGTCTAGCAGAAAGGATGAATAGAACATTGTTGGTGCAAGTAAGGTGTTTACTCTCAACATCTGGGCTTCCAAAAATTTTCTGAGCAGAAGTTGTATCAACAGCAGCCTACTTGGTTAATAGGTCTCCATCTACAGCTATCGGTATGAAATCACCTATGGATTTATGGTCTAGGAATAAGCAAAGTTATGAAGACCTGAGGGTGTTTAGATCTATAGCATATGCTCATGTAATCTAGGGGAAGTTAGAGCCTATAGCAGTTAAGTGTGTTTTCATAGGCTACCCTGAAGGAGTAAAATGTTATAGATTATGGAAACTGGATAATGTGAGTCCTAGGGTGATGATCAGTAGGGATGTAACTTTCAAGAAGGATACATTGTACAAGGATGTAATGTGCAATGATAAAGGTCAAAGTTCTCGTGAACAAGACAGTGATCAGGGAATGCAGGTTGAGGTGGAGCTTGTCACATAATAAAATGAAGTGAAGAATAAGCATGATACTCAAAGCTCTAGTAATATGAGTGGTGATTATAATTTGGCCAGAGATAAACCTAGGAGAAATATTAAGATACCTGTAAGATACAAAAGTGAAGGGGATCTTTCTGCCTATGTGTTTATGGCAGTAGAAAATAAAGATTCTTGTTAATCGTTATCTTATAATGAAGTTGTCAAACCTCAAGATAAAAAATTAGTGGGTTGTAAGTGGATATATAAAGTGAAAGGAGTTATAAAATGTTTAAAGCCAGACCGGTGGCTAAAGGTTTCACACAGAGAGCTGGATTAGATTATAATGAAATATTTTCTCCAGTGTGAAACATACATCAATTAGAATAGTGCTTACTTTGACTACATATGAAGATTTTGAACTGGAACAACTAGATGTCAAGACTGTATTTCTTTATGGGAATCTAGAGGAAAACATTTATATGGAGCAACCCATGGGTTTTGAGGTGGAGGGCCAAGAACATAAGGTATGCCTGCTTAAAAGATCACTTTATGATCTGAAGCAATCTCCTAGACAGTAGTATAGGAGGTTTGATGAATATATTTTGGCAAAAGGATTTGATAGAACTCCTATGACGGTTGTGTGTACTACAAGGAGTTTTCAAAGGAAGAGTTTGTGTATTTACTACTAAATGTAGATGACATGCTAGTAGCTTGTAGAGACAAACATGAAATTGAAGTTACCAAGGAGCTTTTGAAGGCTGAGTTTGACATGAAAGAGTTAGGTCAAGCTAAGAAAATACTTGGTACGGAAATTAGCAGAGACAGGGGTAAGAGAACATTAAAATTGACCCAAAGTTCATACCTTAAGAAATTGTTATACAATTTCTTTTTGGAAAGTAGTAAAACTGTGACCACACCTCTGGGTCAGCATTTCAAGTTATCTGGGCTGACCACAAACAGATATTGAAGCTAGTGATATGTAGAGGGTGCCTTATGCTAATGCTGTAGGGAACCTCATGTATCTCATGATTTGTACACCGCCAGATATAGCCTATGCTGATAGTGTGGTGAGTAGATACTTAGCTTGGATCGTAATAAGAGAAACCGTTGTGAGGAGTAGAGGCTTGGTACCACAACAAACCTCCGTTGATGTCTTCTTCTTCTTCCATGATTTGTACGCCGCCGTTAACCACCACCACACCAACACCACTGCCGTCAGCCTCCCCACCACGCCGCGGAACCCTAGCCGCCGCCTCTAGCCGCCGGAACCCTAGATGGAGCCTCCTGCCGCCACCACCGTTCTACACCACAACCGACAACCACACTGACGAGCCGCCGGAACCCTACCCGCGACAACGTTTTCGCCGCCCTAAACCCTAACTCTGGCCGCCACCACCACAAAAATACAGATCCGCCGTTGCCATCTCCAGCGTCTCTATACCAGCTGCTGCTACCACCACCACAAGGTAAGCCACCTCAGCTCCTCCCCGTCGCCGCCTCTATACAACAGTGGTCGTTTTTCCGGCGACGTGCGCCTCGCGAAAGCCACAATGCTTTCAGTTCCGTTTATTCGAGGGTTGCATAAAAAATAGAGATCTACAATAAGGGAGTAGAAAAAAAAGGGGGAACAAACCCATAGTTGTTGAAGAACTCCGGCGAATGACGAAGTGGTGATGGCCGAAAGATGATTAGGGTTTTCCTAATCTAGTTTCAATTGGGCCTTTGAGCCCATTTACCATTGCTGTAAAAAAAATGCGTGTGACGGGCGAAAGCATGGCGACGGGAGAAAGCATGGTGGAGAAGGAGAATTTTTGATGACTCAGGAGGTAGAGATGACTCCACATTTCCAGTAACCGCTTTTTTAGCAAGGACACATGAAACACGAAATGAATTTTTGATGTAACCGGAAGTTGCTATTTATAAGCCACCGGTCCCAACTTGTCGATAATCTGGAAAGGACCAAAGAATTTTGCGGCCAATTTTTGATGAATCCTACTTTTGACCGACATTTGACGATATGGTTTGAGCTTCACATAAACCCATTCACCCACCACAAATTGAACATCCCTTCTTTTCTTGTCAGCCTGCAATTTCATAGAGCTTTGAGCATTTGACAAGTGTAGTTTGAGCTGTTTTAAAGCTGCATCCTGATCCTGGAGTTCTTGAGCCACCGACTCTACATGAACTTCTCCCGAAAGAAATTGGAGGACCGATGGAGGTCGCCGACCATAAACCGTCTCAAACGGAGTGGTCCCCGTAGAAGCATGAAAAGTCGAATTATACCAAAATTCGGACCAAAGAATCCAAGTAGCCCATGTTTTGGGTTGATCCACCGCAAATAAGCTTCCACACAACGATTGATTACTTTCGTTTGTCCATTAGTCTCCGGGTGATAAGCCGAACTCATATGAAGTTTGGTACCCATAGAACGAAAGATCTCTTGCCAAAATTTGCTTAAGAACAGGGGATCACGGTCACTTATAATGGATTTGGGCACCCCTTGATGACGGATGACCTCCTTTACAAACACTTCAGCCACTGTTTTTGCGGTATAGGGATGTTTTAACAGCAGAAAATGAGAGTATTTGGACAGCCTGTCTACCACAACCAAGATCACATAATACCCTTGCGACGTGGGTAATCCGGATATGAAATCCATCGATAAATTTTCCCATATAGCCTCGGGAATATCAAGCGGTTGTAGCAACCCTCTTGGAAGCACCGAGCTGGCCTTACAACGTTGACATATATCACACTCCCAAATAAATTGCTTAATTGTTGTTGTCATTCCCGGCCAATATAAATTGGCTGTTAAACGTCTATATGTACGGTAGAACCCTGAGTGGCCTCCGGTCGCTGTAGTGTGAAACTCATGTAAAAGAGCAGGTAAAAACTTGGAATTGCGAGAAATCACCACCGGTTTTGGTAATATAACACCCCCTGTTTTACCAAATAGCCGAATCAACTATCCGGTTTGTCCTGCCATTTCTGCATCAACTGCTGAATTTCCACATCGTTTTGAGCTTCAGCGATCAACTGTGCTCCCTGTGCCCAAATCGGAGCTGATAACAGAGAGTGGAGTTCCCCCGTGTCCGCTAGTCGGGATAAAGCATCGGCGGCTCGGTTCTCCCGACCAGGTTTGTAATGAATATCAAAATCGTAACCCAAAAGTTTAGCGACCCAATTCTGTTGGTCCGGAGAGGATACCCGTTGTTGACGTAAAAACTTCAAACTTTTTTGATCTGTGTACACCGTGATGCGAGTACCCAATAGGTAAGGACGCCAATGCTGGACTGCCAACACCAAAGCCATAATTTCCCGTTCATATGAGGATTTAGCTAGATTTCGGTCACTTAAAGCCTTACTAAAATAAGCAATTGGCTTATTTTGCTGCATCAAGACAGCACCAATACCCCGGCCAGAAGCATCACATTTGAACACGAACGGCTCCTTGAAATTCGGAAAAGCAAGAACCGGAGCAGACACTAAGGCCTGTTTAAGGTTTTCAAACGCTTGTTGAGCAGTAGATTTCCAAAAAAACGCATCTTTCTTGGTAAAATCAGTGAGGGGACGAGGAATACTCCCATAATTTTTAACAAATTTCCGATAGTAGCCCGTTCATCCAAAAAATCCACGAAGTCCCTTCAAACTCTTTGGAACCAGCCACCCGACAACAGCCTCGACCTTCTGAGGATCCATTGAAACCCCCTGACCGTCGATGATATGACCCAAATACTCAATAGAGTGCTGACCGAACGAACACTTTTGGCGGTTAACCATGAAGTGGTTGTGTTGCAAGACCTCTAAGACCACACTCAGATCCTGCAAATGGGCCTCCCTTGTAGGACTGTAAACAAGGATGTCATCAAAAGAAATGACCACGCTATGCCGCAGGTAAGGGCGGAAAATGTCATTCATGGTCGCTTGAAATGTGGCGGGAGCATTCATTAGGCCAAAAGGCATGACCAAATACTCGTAATTCCCATCATGAGTGCAGAAAGCCTTCTTGTCAATGCTATCCGATTGCATACGAATCTGGTTATACCCGGACTTTAAATCTAGTTTGGAAAAGAAGCAAGCCCCATGCAATTCATCAATTAACTCATCCACCACAGGAATCGTAAATTTGTCCGGAATTGTGGCGTGATTTAAAGCGCGTATCCACACACATACGCCAAGAGTTATCTTTCTTGCGAACCAAAATCACCGGACTAGAATAAGCACTCCGACTAGGCCGAATCAAGCCAGCCGCCAACAGCTCTTGAACCGGTCGTTCAATCTCAGATTTCTGCACATGGGGGTACCGATAAGGCCTCACACAAATAGGGTCAGTGGTGGTTAAAACAATGCCATGATCGTGCTGTCTGGAAGGAGGTAAAGTGGTGGGAAGGTGGAAGACAGCAGCAAATATAGCGAACAGAGAAGCCAAATCAGCCTGCTGAGACTCAGATAAGGAGACGGGAGTTGGACAAGACACTCCAGAGACAGAGATTGGAACTGAGCATGGAGTGGTGAATACCGAATTCCCAACCAATTCTAACCACTGATGTAATGTAACCGGAGGAGATTGACCCTGAAGGACCCCCTGTAATTGAACCGCGGATCCCTAATAAACAAACCGCATCCAAGCCTTTTGCCAATCATGAACCACCTCCGCAAGAGACTGCAACCAGTCCATACCTAAGACAAAATCAAGACCTCCTGTATCCATAACCAAAGCGCGAATTCGAAATGTGCACGGACCCACATTCACCGAAAGATCAAGACAGTGGCCGAACACTAATACCACATGGCCATCTCCTAATTTGATGTTAATACCTGGAAATGGAGAACACGGGAGCCCTAACGCAGCCACAAGCCGACGAGAGACAAAATTGTGGGAAGCCCCACTATTTACTAAAATGTAAATCGAAAGGCCATGTAAAGCACCCTTTAGCTTCAAAGTATTCACCCCTTCCTGACTAGCAAAAATACCGCCAACATCCAGCGACATACACGTACCATTCGCCACTTCAGCAGGACCATCCGTATATCCACCCGAATCAGGCTCCACAGAAAACAATTCGCCCCCGAAAGACTCGTATTCATCATCCCCCAATAATAACACTCGTAATTTACCTTCTTGACACTTGTGAGCCGGGCCATACCGGTTACCACAACGAAAACATAGACCCTTCTTTCGTCGATCCTCCTATTCCGTACGTGTCAGTGATGGGACTGGAATCAGGCACCGAAGAGAACCCTAATTTTGGGGAAGAAAAAGTGCGATGGAGATCACTTCGTCCACCCGAAGCCCTATCAGAAGGCTTAGATTGAAAACTGGACTTGGACTCAGGACGACCCACATTAGACAGCCCATCTGTAGGAGAAACCACAGAAGGCCCATAACGGTGACTATACCGAAAACGAGAGGCGGACTTCTGACCTCCTTTCGGCCGGAGCATTTCCTCCACATCCTTGGAGATGTACATTGCATCCAAGCGATTTTGAGGGCGATGTAAGCGTACCCATTTCTTCACATCTTCGCGCAACCCCGCCACAAAATAACCTAGAGCTTGAGACTCCGGTAAACGTGGTACCAACGACAACAAGTATTCAAAATCATCAATATAATCATAAATGGAGTCAGATTGTTGAATATTAGCAAGCTGTTCATAAGGATTTTGAACTTCTAGGCCATTAAATTGTTGCAATAACTCAGTCTGAAATTCTTCCCATGAAAGGGAATCATGAACCTGAGTAATGACGGTAAACAGGTGCTAAGCGACTCCCTCCATACTCAGTTGTGCTAACCGGAGGCGAAGAGCATCCGATGTATCGTTGATATCAAAATATAAGTTCGCCTTCTGAATCCATCCTTGTGGATCGAAACCACAGAATGCAGGTAGCTTGACCTTCTTCACTGGCCAGGGAAGACACGACGAAGAATCACCAACCGGATCAGTTTTGGTGCCGGAAGAAGAAAACACCTCAGCCAATTTGACCCCCGAACCAGATCCAGAAGACCCATCGGACGGACGTTTCTCTTGCTGCTTCATCCATCCCAACACCAGCATCCAGAATTCGGCCGATTCAGCGCGATCCACATCTAGCCGAGAACGTGGTCTTCTTCTCCGCTACATCAGCCTGCAATAGCTGAATCTGTTGCTCCTGAATATCTAAACGAGAAGAACGAGTCTCCATGAAAACCGACAGATCAAAGGTAGGTCGGACCAATGATAGGTATTTTAATCACACACAAACTAAGAAACGATTACGAACTGTTTATTGAATGACTGAAAGATGAAACATAAATGAAAATGATGTAAAACGCAAAATCTCTCTGCACAAGCAGGAGCCACTAACAACTTAACAAAATAACAAACTGCCCTAACAACTTTATTCCTTTCTACTTATACTATCACTCTCCCCATCATGCCCTTTAGCCACTTTTAATATTATTCTCTTTGCCCCTCCTAGAATAAACGTGTATCAACTTGGGTTTGTCAATAGTGATGACTTGATTAGGCTGCTCATCATACCCCATGTATCATGTCTACGCTTAAAAGATGGTTTCTTCATCTTCATCATTACCCAAAACACAAGTACCTAACCCGAAAATTCTCCGTCTTAAACGTCTTTTCTGACTGTATTCCAAATATAAAACGGTCAAAACAACCGCCAAAATCCAAACTACCAACACTCGCAACAGTCCCCTAGCGTTTTCATCCTCATATCTATCTCCTAAATGCTTCATCACACTAAAAATAGCAAAAAAGCCAACAAAAACAGCAAGTCTTCCACAATAAGCATGTATATATTCCCAAACAATTCTTCGGGGGAACGGTTCTTCACTGCTGTCACCTTTGTTAGGTCTTAGGTACGCATTAATTGGTTGTATGCAACCCAAGATTACAGTCAAGATCCCAACTTTGACATGTAACAAATCGATATGTAAACCCCGAAGCTCAGCAGCAGCAAAAAGAATGCCAAGGGGGAATTACGTGTTTCTTGCTGGACACAAGCAGGTTTTGGTTTATCAAAGGAAGACCAGAAGCTGGAAGGTAATGTATTCTGTAAAAACAACTCTACAATGCCATTGTTGTTCTCTGTACATTCCTTCTGCTTCTGTGGCAGCATTTTTTTTTTGTGGTTAAGCAGAAACGAAGGAACAATATCGGAAACGAAGGGACATCAATTTGGGTAATGAATTGCACTACGGTTCTGTTTAAGAAATCATGGTTTGTTTACCCTACAAGTAAGTGATTCATTACTATTTGCAGTTATTTCTTTTTTCTATGATAACTATGCTCTTGATTTTGCTATTATATGAGAATTGGTTGTACGTAAAGATGGATGTCGGCAAAATTACAGTGGAGTTATATTCATTAATTATTATTTTAAGTATTGATGGAAATTGCCACCATATTCATTAGTTTATTTGAATAAACTTCATGTGCAATAAACTGTTTGAAAATTGCCACTGTATTCATGTTGCAATAAATTGTTTGAAATCAAGGAAATTCATGTAAGTATATTTGTATGTATATATATATAGGGGAAGGTTCCGCTAAGAAGTGGTTTTTCGCTAAGAAACGCTAAGAAGTGGGTCAAACGAACTCCGATTGAGCTCATTCGAGCGGCGTTGGAACCGTCTCATCGAACTCTAATCCGGACCCAAAAACCTAAACCCCCCTCCACCCGCACCCCCAAAAACCTAAACCCCACCCCGAAAAGCCTAAAACCCCCACCCACCAAAAACCTAAACCCCCCCACCCCACCCCCCCCCAAAACCTAAACCCACCCCCAAAAACCTAAATCCCCACCCCCACACCCCAAAAAAACCTAAACCCTAAAAGCTAAACCATAAGGCTAAACCCTAAAGCTAAAATCCTAAAATTCAACGCTAAGATCTAAACCCTAAAATCTAAGATGGTAGAGTTCGACGATACGGTTCCAACGCCGCTGGAATGAGCTCAATCCGAGTTCATTTGATATCGTTTCTTAATGTTTTTGTCACTTCTTAGAGTTCTTAGCCGAAAACAACTTCTTATTTGATCCTCCCCCTATATATATATATATATATATATATATATATATATATATATATATATATATATATATATAGGGGAAGGTTCCGCTAAGAAGTGGTTTTTCGCTAAGAAACGCTAAGAAGTGGGTCAAACGAACTCCGATTGAGCTCATTCGAGCGGCGTTGGAACCGTCTCATCAAACTCTAATCCGGAGCAAAAAACCTAAACCCCCCTCCACCCGCACCCCCAAAAACCTAAACCCCCCCTCCAACCCCACCCCGAAAAGCCTAAAACCACCACCCCACCCCCCAAAAACCTAAACCCCCACCCACCCTCCCAAAAACCTAAACCCACCCCCAAAAACCTAAACCCCCACCCCCAAAAAAAAAACCTAAACCCTAAAAGCTAAACCCTAAGGCTAAAATTCTAAAATTCAACGCTAAGATCTAAACCCTAAAAGCTAAGATGGTAGAGTTCGACGATACGGTTCCAACGCCGCTAGAATGAGCTCAATCCGAGTTCGTTTGATATCATTTCTTAATGTTTTTGTCACTTCTTAGAGTTCTTAGCCGAAAACAACTTTTTATTTGATCATCCCCCTATATATATATATATATGGGAAGGTTCCGCTAAGAAGTGGTTTTTCGCTAAGAAACGCTAAGAAGTGGGTCAAACGAACTCCGATTGAGCTCATTCGAGCGGCGTTGGAACCGTCTCATCAAACTCTAATCCGGACCCAAAAACCTAAACCCCCCTCCACCCGCACCCCTAAAAACCTAAATCCCCCCTCCAACCCCACCCCGAAAAGCCTAAAACCACCACCCCCCACCCCCCAAAAACCTAAACCCCCCACCCACCCCCAAAAACCTAAACCCCCACCCCCTAAAAAAAACCTAAACCCTAAAATCTAAACCTTAAAAGCTAAACCCTAAGGCTAAAATCCTAAAATTCAACACTAAGATCTAAACCCTAAAAGCTAAGATGGTAGAGTTCGACGATACGGTTCCAACGCTGCTGGAATGAGCTCAATCCGAGTTCATTTGATATCGTTTCTTAATGTTTTTGTCACTTCTTAGAGTTCTTAGCCGAAAACAACTTCTTATTTGATCCTCCCCCTATATATATATATATATATATATAAATATATATATATATATATATATATATATATATATATATATATATGGGAAGGTTCCGCTAAGAAGTGGTTTTTCGCTAAGAAACGCTAAGAAGTGGGTCAAACGAACTCCGATTGAGCTCATTCGAGCGGCGTTGGAACCGTCTCATCAAACTCTAATCCGGAGCAAAAAACCTAAACCCCCCTCCACCCGCACCCCCAAAAACCTAAACCCCCCCTCCAACCCCACCCCGAAAAGCCTAAAACCACCACCCCACCCCCCAAAAACCTAAACCCCCACCCACCCTCCCAAAAACCTAAACCCACCCTCAAAAACCTAAACCCCCACCCCCAAAAAAAAAACCTAAACCATAAAAGCTAAACCCTAAGGCTAAAATTCTAAAATTCAACGCTAAGATCTAAACCCTAAAAGCTAAGATGGTAGAGTTCGACGATACGGTTCCAACGCCGCTAGAATGAGCTCAATCCGAGTTCGTTTGATATCATTTCTTAATGTTTTTGTCACTTCTTAGAGTTCTTAGCCGAAAACAACTTCTTATTTGATCATCCCCCTATATATATATATATATATATATATATATATATATATATATATATATATATATATATATATGGGAAGGTTCCGCTAAGAAGTGGTTTTTCGCTAAGAAACGCTAAGAAGTGGGTCAAACGAACTCCGATTGAGCTCATTCGAGCGGCGTTGGAACCGTCTCATCAAACTCTAATCCGGACCCAAAAACCTAAACCCCCCCTCCACCCGCACCCCTAAAAACCTAAATCCCCCCTCCAACCCCACCCCGAAAAGCCTAAAACCACCACCCCCCACCCCCCAAAAACCTAAACCCCCCACCCACCCCCAAAAACCTAAACCCCCACCCCCTAAAAAAAACCTAAACCCTAAAATCTAAACCTTAAAAGCTAAACCCTAAGGCTAAAATCCTAAAATTCAATGCTAAGATCTAAACCCTAAAAGCTAAGATGGTAGAGTTCGACGATACGGTTCCAACGCCGCTGGAATGAGCTCAATCCGAGTTCGTTTGATATCGTTTCTTAATGTTTTTGTCACTTCTTAGAGTTCTTAGCCGAAAACAACTTCTTATTTAATCATCCCCCTATATATATATATATATATGTTACATGATAAATGACATTGTCTTCATTTTGCCACTGCGCATTATATTTTGTTAATATGAAATTTGTTTTTATAACATTGATTGAGTTTGTTATTGAATTGCATATATGTATGATATGTGATCATGATTCAACAAATTTATAACATTGATTAGGTTTGCCTACTATGCGAATCAATTTTATTTTGAATATAGAGGATTGCAAATCAACCACTAGTAAACCATATGTATATATGAGTTATTAATGTGTTCCTGCGTATATTTCTATAATAGAAATTTGTGTTCAAACATGACTTCTGCATCAACGAATATTGTTTCTGAATTGAATAAATATGTTTAGTATCGATGCGGCATGCTTATTGCTTTTGGATACTATCTTAGCATGAATAGAATGTCTAGATTGAATGTGAATTATAAATCTGTTTCTATTAATCATCCTGTTTTGAGACATCAAGTACATCTAAAATTCATTATTCTATGCTTTGGCATGCCTGTTTAGGTCATGTGAATTTTAGGAATATGTTTAATATTTTAAGGATGGTGTGATTCTTGATTTTGACATAGTGATTTTAACATAAGGATGGTTAACTCCATGTTACCCTATTCATGTTTAAGTGAAGGGATTTGGGTGAGGTTATGGATACCGGTGCTCAAGAAAAACACACACCAAATCTTGAGAAAAGTAGGCAACAAGGAAGGGAGAAACTAGGATTTGTTGCCCTTCATTAATGGAGCCATGGATACTAGTGCCGCCGGATCTAGGAAAAAAATTCAAAGGTATTAAAAATAATATTTTGTTTTCTTTTGGCATGATTAGGTTGGAAATGGGTTGTTGGGCTGGTGCAATTGATGTTGGATTTAATCCTTGATGGTTTGGGCTAAACTTATTTGGTTTAAGTTAAAACATTTTAACTATATGTTTATGTAAGTAAATGAGCTTTAAGACTTTAGTATTATTCCAGCCCATATGTATTTGTTATTTGGGTTTTTTTATAAGGATTGACGGCAAGGGATGACGTGTAACAGTTGTTTGACGGCAAGGGATGACGTGTAACAGTTGTTTGACGGCAAGCACATTCAAACCGTCGCATCCCTTTGCTCCCACCAATTCGATCTTTATGTACAAACAGATTCTGCAATTTAGTTGGTAATTTTCAAGTGATTTTAAAAGATTAAGAGCTCAAACTACTTAATAATTATTTTCCAAAAATACAAGTTCATTATTTAGTTCAAAAGTCAACCCAATAATGGTAACAACTAATTTTGAAAAAAACAACTGGTACGGTCTTACTTATCTAAAAGAAAAGCACAAGATAATTAGCAACACTTGAAACATGAAATCAGACAGTTAATTATTGAAGATGATCATAACAACGAAATCTCAAAAGCATACAATCATTTGTTATCAGCATAAGTGTGAGTAGCATCTCCGAACGATGTTGGCTTAGCAGGGTTGGCTCCGTCTCCTTTAACGGTGTCGGTGTTTGAATCCTTTGCACGGCGATCCACGTCTTGAATGGATGGAGGTTTTTGGTCAATGGGGCGTTGGAACGAGACCGGTTTATTACTACGGGTATTATTGTTGTTTGAGTTGGAAGTAGAAGAGCCAGGCCTCCATGTGGCTGAGAAGGAAGGAGGTCCACTTGAACTAGAACCAGACATTATTGTAAAATTATTAATTAAGATATGTTGTTGAATCAGATTCCTAACTGAAAGTGGTCTATTTATTAACTAGAGGGAATCATACACACATCTACCTAATATGATGCCCCACACGTTCCCGGTTCCTTCCTACGATGTTACATGAAATTTCTTAATCTTTTAATTTAGCATCTTTATGTTTATATTTTATACTTTTCATGTTTATTAGTTTGCATATTCACACCTACCTAATATGATGACCCCACGCGTTTCTTACATAAAGACATGGAAATTTAAATCCTTTTAACATGTTATTTTATTTTTTATCTCATAAACAAGTTTTCGTTATCCTAAATAGTGTGAAAGAGGTTTTTATGAATGATGATTAGATAAAATTGTTTTGCGTCACATTTAAAACCCCGTATCTAACATTTCTGTATATTTCTTTCTGAGACACAAGGTTATCAATAGATTTGAAAATAATGAGAATGGTGGCAAACACAATTTTAAAATTCTTTTTTAATATTTACCGTGCCGATAACTAGGCGACACCCTCCGGCCTAATTAACATCACTTGAAATTACAATCACTACTCCTTTTGTATTCATATTCAATCTTTTAAACTCTTTTTCTTTGTTATACATGATGGTCTTTTTTTTACAGAAAGACCGTTATTTATAGACTTCTTTCATGGCATCTTTTTAATCCCCCAATGTAACTAACTAATAGTGACTTCTCTTTTTCCCTTGTTGGAAATCTTTCTTCATTCTTTTTGCCTATTACACGTCAGCCGTATGGGTCCATTGAAGTGGGCCTTATCAGTCGTTCGTTTGGATCACTGGAGATGGGCACCGGCATACGTCTTCAATGTGGATTTGAGGAGATAAATAAATGATCTTAACTTAATTAGATATTAGAAGATAAAATATTCAAATTTGTAAGTTCAAAACAGGCTATATATATAGTAAATTACACAAATGATACATTGGTATATCCCTTGGGATCGAGGTATGTTTTGCATACATCTCACCCTTCCGATCCTACCAATAGCTTTTGGTATTAGTGAGATTTTACCGTGTATGGTTGTTATTGTATACATGTGGTATACATAAAGTTTTGGAAACCATCCTTAAGTACTAAAAGATTTTTTTTTTATCATTAAAGTCACAAATTTTCAGTGTTCATATTAGCGAGAAAAAAAACTGTTGGGTAAGTTTACTGAAATTTCAATAATAATGATATACGCTTGGGATGCAAGACTTCCTCTTGCCTTGCTTGATACATAAACGAACGTGGGATAAGCAAAACATTTAGCTTTCTTCCTTGAACTTGAGCTGTAAATCCCTTTTATAAGGCTTACTATTCTTTTGATACATAGGTAACCAATGTGGGGACTCCACAATCATGATGTTTTCTTCTTAAACTTGCATAGTAATCTCTTTTTCATAAGGGTTACTCCTCGCTTGCTTCATACATGAACCAGTGTGGGATGAAAAATATTTGTCCAAGGTTTTTTCTACAATAATTGAGCTAGGAAGCAGCCAAGTGAGTGAGCCATGCACAAGATAATGTTAAATGAAAGCAAAAAAAAAACATTGAGCGGAGGGAAAAATTCGTCTCACATTTAAAACTATACGAGAACACGAACAAAAATTCCTCACATCATTGGCACCCGAAATTAAGGTTACCTAGTTCATCGTTCAAAAGAAAATCTAAAACACTAATTCTACCGTGTCTTCGAGATGTTTCTGCCCTTAAATTAGGGTCTCTTGCACTGTTTTGGAATCGAAATAAAATAAGATTGGAGTGAAAACGTTTCACATGATACATATTTATGATTAGTTCACCTGAAATTAATCAAAATCTCGGTATATTTACAGCATTGTTGGTGAACATTGGTTACTTTAAAAAGACTAGATACTCAGAAAGAGTAATGTTGTACCAAGGTAATGGCAATTTTTTTTAGTCCCACGATGACCTGGTTGGTAATGAAGGGATGTTTGTTTGCTAATCTACTTACAAGTAAATCACAAAATAAAAATGAAGACTTCAAACATAAATGCATGTCGTACCGGCTGATTATGGCTGATCAGATTTATTTTTGGTGTTGTTTGCCATGTTAGATTTTTATATTTATTGCGGTCTTGTCAACTTATGTTTAAGTCTATTTTGCTTGTAATTTTTTAACGAAAATGTTTTGTTAATCTTTCCTTTTAAACAAGCAACTTTAATGTCAATCGTATATTGTCTGTTTCAAACACGGGTTGGTTTGTTACGTAGACCTCACATGATATTATGAGAAGTAGTAAACGAAAAACATTAGAAATATATATATGTAAACGACAGCCCACTAGCTATTGTCTGTTTCAAACACCAGCAGATTACACGCACGCCCCCCGCACCGGTCATCTTCATGCTCTTAAGAGAATTCTAAGGTATGTCAAGGGGACACTTTATATGGGATTACACATTTGACCTGGTCCCATTTCTACACTCATCTCTTACACGGATGCTAATTGAGCTGGATACCCAACTACACGTTGCTCCACATCCGGATACTGTGTTTATCTCAGGGACAATCTTATCTCTTGGTCCTCTAAACGACAGCCCACTATTTCTCGTTCAAGTCAAATGTTGTCACCATTCACAGACTACACATGTTACCTTGTGTTCAAGGTTTCAGAAAAATGCCGGGGGCTGCATTGTCCTGTGAAAGTACAAGATCTACTCTTTTGGAAAAATAAAGAAAACAAAATTATTTATTTTAGATCCCCAGCCCCATTCAATCAACATGATTCTTTTTGGGTTCTGGAGCAGAGGAAAGATGGATGGATGGATGGATGGATGGATGGAGGTTGTGGTGTGAATGTTCAACTCAAAGTATAATAAGCTTGGAAAGAATTATATTCCTATGAACTTGAAACTGATAACTTATGAGAGAACTATGTCAGGCCTTATTATATGTGGCTTGGAGTTTCGACCGACATAGAGGAACATGTATGAGTATATTTCATCCACCCCTTATGAAACTATTATCAGAGAAGAGAGGATCGATGTTCAAGAACGAAAACAGAGAATTTCATATATGAGAAAAATTGTATGTTTACAAATCTGATTGTTATTTTACAAATCAGATTATCGTCCCTATTTATACTAAACAGAATTGATGGTTCTGTTTGATTTCACGCCGTCATGCTCCGTCTATTGCCTCCATCCTCCTTCGCCGGCATCCAATTCTGTCTATGATTGTAGGTCAACTTTTAAGGAACAAGATGGATTTAAACCAATAGTCTTCCCCTTAACTTTGGCTTGTTTAAAGTTTACTGCTCCACAATTTCTTTTCTTCTTCTTTAATGAGTTTAAAGTTTCTTGATTTGGAGTCTGTTTCTCGATCGCTAATCATCCCACTTTCAATCTCGTTTCATGTTGGGTTTCTTTCATAATCCTTTTTCTTGATTTCAAATCCCCATTTTGTGTGTCATTTTAGGTTTTCTATTTTTTTGGGGGGTTTGTTGGGTTAATTCAAGTGTTTTTGGAATCTGAGTGATGGGAAACATGGATCTGATCTTTGAATTTGTATGATTTGACAATTTGATTTAATTTACTTACATTTTTATTAATTTTGTGTTTTTCATCAAAAGGGTCAATAGATTTATGCTCTTTAGATTTATTTCATAATTATGGTGTTAGCTGCTGATTAATTTGTTGTTTTTCAGTGTCTTCTTGCTAATGCATTAATTTCAGTTTTGACTTATAGTCATGAACTTGGAATGAACTACAATCATGTCTACAGATAATTAACTGTTCTTGATTTGGGTTTGTTTATATGTATTAGTCCACATTGGATATCATGCCATTCTCTGGTTGATTCTTGTAACGTTTAATATCCATCTGTAACAGCAATCTCTCAAAAGTCAATTTGATGAAGATCAGTTCTCTATGACTATTTCTGTGCTAAACTATCAGAAATGAAGTGTAGAAACATGTCCTTTGCTGTATATATCGAAACTAATTATTCCCACTATGTATTCCTGAATTAGTTTCTTCTCATTCCTTAATATTAGCATCCAAATTAGGCCAGAATAGTTTCTTTTCTTTGAACGTGTATTTATTTTGGCTTATTCTAATGAGAAGATTGAACCTTTGATAACCATTCTTTATGGTATCAGAGCAGGATCAACTCTGCTCAACCAAAACCCTTAAGTTGCCGATCACAGAAGCATTATGACCAATGATTCCGCTGCTTTCCAAGCGTTTTTTCCAGGGAAACGAGAAGGAAACCAAGGCCAAAAGGGGCTGCAGAAAACTGAAAAGGCAACCCCTAATAACAAGAATAATCACTGCACCTTTTGTGGAAGGGATGGTCATAGTAAAGACAGTTGCTTTAAGATCGTCGGGTACCCGGAATGGTGGCCCGGTAAAGGCAAGAAAGAAAAGATAAAGCCAAAGGCATCCATGGTAGAAACTGGTTCATGTCCGATACCTGGACTTTGAGAAGAGCAGTACCAGAGTTTCTTGAAATTGTTTGCAGGAAAGAGAGATGACTTTGGTGAAAAAACTACATCACACGTTGCCAACATGGCTAGTAGAGAAGAGTCTGATGATGAATGGATTGTTGATTCAAGTGCAACCGAGCATATCACTTATCAAAAGAAATTACTTAAAGATATCGACATGGATGTTCTTGAAGCTCCTGTCACGATCCCTAATGGAGATGCAATTCCCGTCAAAGGGAAGGGTAATCTTATGTTCAAAGGGGGACTAAACGTGAACGGAGTACTTTACATACCCAATTTCAAATGCAATCTCTTATTTGTTCGAAAGTTAACTAGAGATTTACACTGTGCTGTAACGTTCTTTCCTGACTTTTTTGTCATGCATGGCTTAAGGACGGGGAACTTGATTGGAGCGGGTAACTGCAATGGATGGAAGAAAAGCGATGACGGTTACAATGGATGCGTGGCACAAAAGACTTGGACACGCATCATATATGAAACTTTCACGCATTGAATTTCTCAAGGGTGTTGCTTTTGATTTTGAAAATAAAGTTTGTGATGCTTGTATCAAAGCTAAACTCACATGTTTACCTTTTCTGGTTAGTGTTACAAAGACAAATAGTTGTTTTGATCTAATACATTGTGATATTTGGGGCAAATATAGAAGGCCATCTCTGTCACATGCCAACTATTTTTTATTAATTGTTGATGATCACAGTAGGGCTCTTTGGGTCTATTTAATAAAACATAAGAATGAGGCGAGCACCTGTTTGGTCAATTTTTGTAAAATGATTAAGACTCAATTTGGAAAATCTATTAAACAAATAAGGTGTGACAATGGGGGCGAGTTCACTTCGAATTTTATGAGCAAATTTTACACAGAATAAGGAATTACTTTAGAGACCACCTGCCCCCACACCCCACAACAAAATGGGGTGGTCGAGCAAAAGTATAGACATCTTTTGGAAGTAGCCCGTGCTTTGCGTTTTGAGGCTAGTCTTCTAACGAACTTTTGGGGAGAATGCATCTTGACCGCCACGTATATAGTCAATCGATTACCATCAAGAGCCGTAGGTAAGAAGGCGCCTTATGATATTTTGTTTGGTCAAACACCCGATTACGATCACATGAGGGTTTTTGGATGCTTAGCATATTATAGAAACACGGACACTAAAGGTGATAAATTTGAACCAAGAGGAAAGCCGGGAGTTTTCTTGGGTTACCCTCCTGGAACCAAAGGTTATAATATTTATGACCTGGAACAAAGAAGAATGGTTGTAACTAGAGATGTTAAATTTGCTGAAAATGTATTTCCTTTTTCCAACGTGGAACCTGAGATTAGGAACCAAGAACCAGAAATATTTGAGTATTCTCATTTTATAAATGAAGAAGAAGATGCTCCGTACAAAAGTCAAGAGATGGGGGGAGACTCCATGCAAAGTCACGAGACAGAAGGTGTGAATGTTGATGGTCAAGAATTAAACATTGAAAATGACTTTAAAAATGAGGCTACAGAAGGTGATCAAGAAACAAATATGCATGGTAATGAAGGTGAAGTAACCATGCAAGGTGATGATGCAACCAATGAAGTGCATGATTTTCACAACCAATCACAACCTGTTAAAGAAGTTAGGGAACGAAGAAACATGTCACAACCATCATACTTGAGTGATTATCATGTGAAGCTTCCACCTTCGATCTACACCACACAACCCACCTCTGGTCAAGGACCCTCCACGGTACATCTTTTAGCCCATTATATTTCATATGATAATTTTTCTAATTTAGATAAAGCCTTCTTATCGGCCATCGGTTCTCATGATGAGCCAAAGAATTATTATCAAGCAGCTCAAGATGAGAATTGGAGAGAAGCTATGAAAAACGAAATATATGGCTTGGAGAAAAATGGAACTTTGACACTCGAAAGATTACCAAATGGAAAAAAAGGCAATTGACTTCAAATGGGTATACAAAATCAAGTTCAAGTCAAATGGAGAAGTAGAGAGATACAAGGCGAGGCTTGTGGCAAAGTTGCTAGATTGGTAACCGTGCGAACACTACTTGCCATAGCCATTAAGCGAGACTAGGTAATCTAACAACTTGACATGAACAATGCATTTTTACACGGCGATTTAGAGGAGGAGGTCTATATGAAGATTCCTCACGGGTTTGCGAACAAAGAAGAGACAAGGGTTTGCAAATTACAAAAATCCATTTACGGGTTAAAACAAGCATACAGGAATTGGTATCATAAGTTTACTACTTTCCTCCTTGATCTTGATTTTCTCCGGTCAAAGGCGGATCATTCTTTGTTCATACACAAGACAGATGACACATATGTGGCGGCCTTGATCTACGTTGACGATGTCATTGTCGTAGGTAACAACGTTGAAAAGATAAATAGCACAAAGTCATGTCTTGATGAAAAGTTTAGCATATAGGATCTTGGCACTTTGAAGTATTTTTTGGGTATAGAGGTGGCTAAAACATCCGAGGGACTCGTGCTCAGTCAAAGGAAATATACCTTAGATATCCTTGGAGACAATGGTCTTCAAGGGTGTCGACCAAGCCCGTTCCCTATGGAACAAAACTTGAAACTTGATAAAGAGGAAGAAGATGACAAAGTTGATGCAAATCAATATAGAAGACTTGTGGGTCGATTACTATACCTTCAAGCCACCAGACCCGATATATGCTATTAAGTAAATGTTCTTAGTTAGTTTTAGTTGATCCAAGACAGAAACACATGGAGGCCGCCACTAGGGTGCTTCGATACCTAAAAACTACACCGGGTCAAGGCATTCTTCTACCCAAAGAAGGAGGTACTAATCCAATTACTTATTGTGATTCAGACCGGTTAGGATGCCCCATTACAAGACGTTCCAGAACTGGATACTTACTCCTCTTGGGTGGTGCCCCAATTTCTTGGAAGTCCAAGAAAAAATTAATCGTGTCTCGCTCCTCGGCTGAAGCCGAGTACCGTGCCATGGCAACAACAGTTAGTGAGGTGCTTTGGGTTTGTTGGCTACTCAAGGAGTTGGAAGCACCTCCCACTGGACCAACGCCACTATTTTGTGACAACCAAGCCGCCACACACATAGCAAACAATCCCGTGTTCCACGAGAGAACTAAGCATGTGGAGATGGATTGTTACTTTGTGCATGAACGGGTTAACTAAAAGGAAATACATCCTATGCTTGTTGCCTCAAAGCATCAGATAGCCGATTTATTTACCAAACCTCTCGGGTCTCAACAACTGAAGACTCTTCTTAGCAAGTTGGGCGTTCGTAATCTACACGCTCCAGCTTGAAGGGGAGTATAGGGCCGGCCCAATGGGCCTGCGGGCAACACTTCCGTAGTTGGCCTAACATTTCAAGGGGCTAAAATTTATTTATTTTTTATTTTATATATATATATATATATAGGGGGAGGATCAAATAAGAAGTTGTTTTCGGCTAAGAACTCTAAGAAGTGACAAAAACATTAAGAAACGATATCAAACGAACTCGGATTGAGCTCATTCCAGCGGCGTTGGAACCGTATCGTCGAACTCTACCATCTTAGCTTTTAGGGTTTAGATCTTAGCGTTGAATTTTAGGATTTTAGACTTAGGGTTTAGCTTTTAGGGTTTAGGTTTTTTTTAGGGGTGGGGGTGGGGGTTTAGGTTTTTGGGGGTGGGTGGGGATGGGTTTAGGTTTTGGGGGGGGTTGGGGTGGGGGGTTTAGGTTTTTGGGGGGTGGGGGTGGTGGTTTTAGGCTTTTCGGGGTGGGGTTGGAGGGGGTTTAGGTTTTTGGGGGTGCGGGTGGAAGGGGGTTTAGGTTTTTGGGGGTGCGGGTGGAAGGGGGTTTAGGTTTTTGGGTCCGGATTAGAGTTCAATGAGACGGTTCCAACGCCGCTCGAATGAGCTCAATCGGAGTTCGTTTGACCCACTTCTTAGCGTTTCTTAGCGAAAAACCACTTCTTAACGGAACCTTCCCATATATATATATATATAAATGTTTCTAACAGTCCAACAGCAATTTTCTAACAGTCCAACAGCCTAACATTTCGAGGGGCCCAACATTTAAACAATTGGGCTTAAAAAATATAAATAAGTCCACCACACAGTCCAAATGCAATCGACGAACAAGGCAGAGCCTCCAGGCTCCAGCCCTCCACCCGACGCTGCTGCCTGCTGCCTCCACGGCGCCACCACCTGCCGCCGTCCTCCACCAGTACACCACCTGACGCCGCCCTGACGCCCTCCATCTCCGTCCTCCGCTCTCCACTCTTTAGTTAAGGTAATTTTATTAGATTGGGTACATTGAATTTGAATTGAGCCCCTAATTTATAATTTAAACTTGGGGTTTTTGTTGAATGTTGTACCAAATTTTTTAATATAGAATTGTTAATGATTTAATGGTTAGCCCTAATTTAGTGATATTAAATTGTTAGAATGATTATTTGATTAGCCTTAATTTTGTATGTGTCAACGGGTGCTCAAAAATTATGCCTCCTAAACAAGCATCGGGTGCTCAAAAACGTAAAAGGAATCAAAACTTTTATTACCTATTTGCATTTTTGTACTTTAGTGATGTTTTATTAATTTCATGTATGCTAATAGTTACATGTTCATTGTGATTTATTTTTTGATTCTAGAGACATGATGTTTCACATTTCATTGACTTTTCATGTTAGTTCTAGTTTTGATACGTACAAAGTGGATATGACAGCTCTAACCATCAAGTGTTCTTTCGTAAAATCAGTGCTGAATTAGAAGTCAATGCCAAATTATTTTAACATTTTCTGGTAGTGCATTTACCATTTAATTTGTCTGAGAATGTTACTGCTTTGCACTGTCAGATTAAACTGTGTTCTTTGATTTATGTTTGTAAATTAAACTTCTTATTGAGTCCAATAAATGGTGGAGGAAAAATCCTCTTGAAACACTAACGTTTGAGAAGTTCAAGTCTCACTCCCACATGATTAATATTGAGTCCAATCAATGCTAGGCGAGCTTCACGAATCATCGGTTAGATATTACGGTATGTCATTCTGATACTATGATTTTGTTATGTCTATGCTATAACGTTAATTGTCGTTAAAAAATTAGTTTATAAAATTATATATTTCGTTATGGGCCTTTTTTTTCGGCTCGTGTAGGGCATTCGAATCCTCGGGACCGGCTCTGGGGAGTATAGAAACTAATTGTTCTCACTATCTATTCCTGAATTAGTTTCTTCTCATTCCTTAATATTAGCATCCAAATTAAGCCAGAATATTTTCTTTTCTTTGAACGTGTATTTATTTTGGCTTATTCTAATGAGAAGATTGAACCTTTGATAACCATTCTTTAGTATATTCTCCATTTAATAAAAATGGCCCATTTTGATCCGTGATCATTTTTAAATGACCATTTTTAAACCAACATGTCCTGACCCGTTACCCTGCCCGTTTTGCCAGGTATAATTAATGCTAATGAACTGGACTCCTTAATCATATTTTGTTTGTTATTTAATAACTCATCATCACATCTGGTCTATTTATCTATGATTTTAGATTAAGATTATATGCCATATTTGGTTAAAATTCCAAAATGCAGATATATGAGAGGTTGCAGAGAGACAGGAATTAAGAAGGTGGAGATGCAATTCAGACGGAAGCCTATTTTAGATGATTGGATCGGTGAAGGCCGCCAATCTACACGCTGCTTTGTTATATGAAAACTAGGTCACAACGGTTAGAAAGCAAATGGAAAGGTCACACCGGTGAGTATTTTGTGAGGAGTGTTTATTCTATACAGGTTAAACCATTCTATCCGATCTTAACTCTGTCACTTTGCTGCACATCTGGAAGCTGTTAACCGTCGTGATGCTGATTTTGATCATGTTTATAAGACAATGTCCTTCAGTCGGCTTCCGAATACATCTTATGGTATGCTGCCATACCTTCTTTTATCTTGCTTCCTTGCCACCTCATCTTATTCATTTTGGTGTTCGCCTTACTTTTTGCAGCTGCAGTCTCATCGCATTGAAAATCAATGCAGGAACATTCTTTTCTTATATTTCCTTCCTGTTGGAAAAATCTAGATATTATATCCATTGGACTCAAACCGGCATACTTACTTTCATAAAATTAGGACATGCTATTTCCTGTTAGTGGATGATTTACCAGGCAGACATGGTTGTCTTTTTAGGCGACTTTAATTTTCATCTTGATGGTTTGACTTCATCTCCTAAATAAGTTATTTCTATATATATGGACGCATGTATATGGTTTAAGTGGGCTAGAAAGACAAATAATAGGAGATGCAACTATTATTAAGGCACCCTCGAAGAAGCCTTAGAAACCCAATCGGTTTACTTCTGGTCCTTCCAATGGTTATGGAAAGAGGTTTCTGTAGGTGCACTTTATAATCCAATTATAATTAGCCTTGGTTTTCTTCACATTCCAGCTTGTAACAAAAGCCCATTATTATGGAAGAACCATTCTGCACGGTGGATTCAAATACAGAGAACGATGGATCCAAATACAGGGAGCTACTGTGGATCTATAACATCAACGTCATCTGTGTATATTATTAATGTTGTGTAAAAACCTGTATATTTATCTTCTTTGTTTGTCATTACTAATGCGAATGGGAATGGCGGACAAAGCCGAAGAGTAGATCACGTTATTGTTTATTAATTTGAAGCAAATTGTTATCTTAAGTTTGTTAGTTTAGACAATTCAATTTAGTTTTTATTTTATTACATTAAAATACCTGAGTAACACACGTCGGACACGTATAAAACTAGTTTATAAATTGTAAGTTAAGATATATTTAGTGACGAGTGTATTACTTCTGTTGGCACCTTCTTGCTTGCTGCGCAAAATGAGGTGGTTTTAAACAATTCTATTGTTTCGTATTTTATTTAACTTTTGACATTTTCAATATTTATATATTGTTATTGATTTCCATACGAAATATTATTGTATTAGTGAAAGCAACCTTTTCTTTTTGTAATCAACCTATTGACGATAAGTTTTCATTTTCTCATAAAGTTTTTTATTGAAAAATAAATAACAATACAAAACAAACAAATTGGTATTCAATACATAATAATAAGACTATTGCTCCAATTCGATTGAGGATTGACGAGGAAATAGCAATACAAAACAAAAATATATTATTTTTACTCCAAGAAAATTCAATAGCAGCTCTTCCTCCAACGGATTCAACATCATCGGAGTCGTTGGCAGCAACAGCAGCTAAGACTATTGCTCCAATTCGATTGAGGATTGACAAGGAAGGAATATACAGGAAGCAACATGCGTTGCAGGTAAAAATCGAACCCGGAATACCTTGTTTTGGTTTTAAGTGGGTTTTTGGAAAAACGGGTTCAATCCAAAAAGATTGGATTTTACGTGTGATATCACATAAAAACCCAAGATAAACGACTTGTTCGACCAATTTCAAGGAGCAAGTTGGTTCTCCAAGATTGATCCTAGGTCAGGCTACCATCAGTTTAAAGTTAGGGCAGAGGACGTACCCAAAACTGCCTTTCGAACGTGTTATGGACACAACGAGTTTCTCGTGATCTCATTCGAATTGATACTGATCAAAAGACTCGCGCATATAGGGGTGAAACTACACAATGAAACGTCATGAAGGTTTGCTAATCACCGGCTCACCGCCACAATCGCCAACCGTTTGGAAGGGTAACTACTGTTTCAGTTTACTCCGGATGACCAAGTCTACTCTGGATGAATACATCTACTATGGAGGACGAATTTGGTCCAGATGAGCATGTCACACCCTCAAATTCATTTACTTAATGAATAAATAAATAAATTAAGGTTGCGATGATTGGTAACACTACACAACAGCGGAAGCTAATTAAATGAAGACTTCTAAAATATTGAACACCATTAAAAATACTAAATTAAACTAGTACATTGACCTAGAACCATATAGGTCAAAACCGAATTGAGGTTTGAAAAATCATGCTTCTTCGGCTTCTAGGGTTTTGATCCGAAGGGTTAACCTATTCCAACCGTGGCATATCTGTGTGCTACCTGAAAAACATACTTAAAAGTGTCAACACAAAGGTTGGTGAGTTCACATGTTTGTTTGTTGCAGTGTAAAGTAGTTTTCCTTGGAAACATTGATATCGTATACATGACATATTATACAACCGTTTTCCTCGAAAACATATGATGACTTCAGCGTCATAAAGTGAAAACATTGAAAAGGTGTACATGGTCATATTATGAAACCGTTTTCCTCAAAAATATACGATGACCTCGTAGTCATAAAGTGAGTCGTTTTTCCAATGAAAACAAGTGATGACCTCATGGTCATAAAACGAGTAGTTTTCTCAATGAAAACATATGATGACCTCATGGTCATAAAACGAGTAGTTTTCCCTATGAAAACATGTGATGACCTCATGGTCATAAAACGAGTATTTTTTCCCAATGAAAACATGTGATGACCTCATGGTCATAAAACAAGTAGTTTTCCCAATGAAAACAAAACCGATTTGCACTAAAAAGATTGGTAGATGTAACATTTATGATTTTCCGATTATTATCTCACTTTATTCTCCTTATGTTACAATGATGACAATTCCATTTTCGATCTCGTACTCGCTCAATACAATATTTCACGTGAACATATATAAATATACACATATTTATACAAATTCATATAGATATATATACATACACAAATACATGCATACATACCTAATACGTCACACAAATACGTACACACATGCAACCACACAAACGACACTCAACTCGACACGATGTTTGAACCCAAACCCCGTAATTTCAATCTTAATGTCGCGATAGATGACCAAGAACAAGAAAGAACGCTTGTTTGACTTTTAAAAGTCAAACAATGCCAAATCCTTCAATTCAAGCCATAATTCGAATCCTATTGAGTTCAGTGGACACCCATCTCGTGTACAAGTATCAATCGGCCAAACCCAAGCCCTTTCGACGAACCAATTCGATTAAACACGCGGCCAACTTCAAAATTTAAAAAGGTTTGACTTCAGAAAGTCAAACCGTATCAATCCATGTTTAAATCGTGCGATTTACGTGTAATCAATCCAGGGAAACATGTTCAATCAGTTTATGGATATATTTCGACCAGGATCGTGACTTTATTCATCCAAATCCAAACCGAATTTTGCGTAAATCAAGCCAACGCCTAATCCGGTCAACTCGTAACCAAATCGGCCAATATGAATCAAATTAAACTAATTAAATCCCTCTATCACCTGCGTATACCTTCACACAAACTCCTTCAATCCTTTTTCGATCCGCAAAACACCTCTCAAACTCCGGCGAACCGAACCTGTACGTCCTAGCCGAGAATCACCATCCCTCAATCAATTCAGGTAAGCTTTACATCAATAGCTTCGTTTTAATCTAAGGACCGAAAGCCCCATGGTTTGGACTTTCGATTCTGCGTAATCGGGTTCGATTGGGGCTAGGGTTTACGGGTGTGTATATGGGGACGATAGAGTCTGGGTTTTTGTTGTTACAAGATTAAGCGATCGGATCCTCTACAATGCTTGATGCCCAGATCCTTTGGTTAAATCCCTTGCCCCATACAGAACCGGTAACGGGTTCGAAACCCACACCCGTACCTTTTTTTCTATTTGTGTCCTGTTGATGCAAACCCGAACCTTGTCAGTGTGCGCTTATCACTCGCCGGACCAGGACGATAAACACAATCAAACCACTAGCCCAGTGGTCTGAAAGCGTGTACTCCACAGAACCCACCCGGGTTCGATCGGGGTGGTGTAAACTTTATTTTTTAAAACTGTTTTAGAAGCTCCGAAATATTTATAAAAATTATTTTTATAAATCCTATATTTATTAGAACAGAATTCGACCAGATTTATAATTTTTGCATAAAATCTCTATTTTTATAGATTTAATTTATTTCATAAATGTATAAATTTAGTGACAAAATTTCATAGATACTCTTGCAAAATTTTATAAAATTTAAGATATATTTATAAAACCAACAAAAACTATATAGTTTTATATACATAAAGAATACATATAAATTTTAATTAAAATTGGTTATTTTAACATACCCATTTCGAATAATAAATAAATAAACAAATTTAATTATTACCTATATAAATTACTTTTATAAATACACTTAGAGTTTGAATTATATTTAAAATTATTAATTTGAACACGAAATTTCACCTCTTTATAAATAAATAAATAAACTAAAAATTATTTATTTAAATTATAAATATAAGTTACACACATTTTTTCTAACTAAATAAATAAATAATAATTGTTTAACTTATTTAGTCATTCAACCCAAACAAAAATTCAATTATCATAAGGCTATTCATTCGAATCCCTCATTTTATGAAGCATTTCATTCAAGTACGAACCACTAATTCTTACCGCTCCAACACTTGTCACACACGACCGATTCAATCCTAGATTTAGATATAGACTATTGTACCCTATAATGATTTAAATATGCATTATACATTAGGTTAGCGTGGTGAGTTGCAAGGATCAAATTTCAATCTGGTCTCCCGTGTTTAGCTACACCTCGAAACATAGCCCATTTTTCACTATTTTTACATTTTGGGGTGAAACATGATCACAACTTACAATGATTTACATAAACTACACAATACAAATCCACTTTACAATTCGTGTGCAATTTGAGCTTTATGTTTGAGTGCTAGGTGTGTTAACTACATATTTGCAATTACATGTACAATCATTAACTAATCAAGCCGACGGTTAACAATGATAGATCTATTGAGTCTAACAAACCCACCCAGATTGGGGTGATTGTTACTGACAACACAATTTTTGCATGCTAGTTACAAAGGTTTGATTGTACTACTTGGTTACACAATAGTTGCTCCCCATAATTGCCTTATTAATCATGACTTGTATGGATTTGTTTACACACAACACTTTGATGCTATTTAGAGTCAAAACCTATGTATGCTCACCAACTTTTTAGCTGACCTCGTTTTCATCATGTTTCAGGTACAATTGTTTAAGTTGAACAAGCTCGCTACACTTAGGATGTGGACCTAGATATTTAAAAGAAACATGTTATGTATTTTTCATTTTTCATGTACATGTTGAATCTTATGGAAATAAAATATAATGATTAAACATATTACAACATAGTCAACCATGTGCTCATGAACAGTCTACATGTCCCGCCCCGACGTTTCCGCCGTCGGTTGGGGTGTGACAGATTGGTATCAGAGCCTTGGTTATAGGGAATTAGGTTATTAGACACTCTTGACCTAGACTATAACCTTAGGACACCCATACAATTCCATGCTATTGCATGCTACATGATTAATTCTTGTGTAAATATTTCTATATGCTATCATAAGTAATCACACTACATGATACAATACATAATGACTTATGTGTCATACTACTTGATAACTCATGTGCTTACACTCATTACTATCTACATGCTACCTATGTGTTTCATTAAGTGTTATCCTAAGTTTAACACACACACACCAAATTCTTCATACATCTTTGAACTCACATACATAATACCACCATCTCTTATGATCAAAATCTAAACCATTGGGCCTAATATCCATCAACAATAAACTAAGAAGCCCACTTATCCTCCAAGAAGAAGAAGGCCGCTGCAATAAATAAACCTCATTTTCGGGCCTTAAAGCCCAGTACACAACAATTCTCATCATGACCATGAGCCCAACAATAGTGTTATTAATATACGATGGCTGGAAGAGTGTGTAGGCCCATGAGGGATTCTGACTAAGGAAAGACAGGGTACTTAAGTGTGTCCTAGTGACCCACCCCCTTTCCTGGGAATTCTCCTCAGGGATGCATTGCTTATAGGTCAAGTGTATTTCTAAAATACTATTGTGAAGACTCGGTGTTATGACTAGTCAAACTCTAAACCTATGAGAACTCCTATACTTAACACTCGGTATTTCATTATCGCTTACAACCTGTTCATTGTTTGCCTGCTAGACATGGACTCCTACTCTCCATCCTCCCCGGTATACCGTCCCGGAGCAGAATCAGATTGGGAAGAAGACACTAGGTCACCCGTATATCAGTCACCAACACCCCCAGCCGCTAGACCAAGGTTTGATGTAAGGGCAGATTGGATTAGGAACACCGACACAAGACTTCGAACATCTGGATCACCCCCACCCAGGAACCCGTATCAGACACCCCACCTACACAATCAGTTACCACCCCCACTAAGAGACCCATATCTAATGCTCGACCCGTATCATTCTAACCCTTGGGTAAGGCACACCATGGCACCCACTAGTGTTATGGGAATTCCAACCAACGACATTCACTAATATGTAAGGACCTCAGAATTTGAGAGGGAAAGGATGGAGCAGGGGGTAATGCACGACTTGCAAGGACAAATAATGGATAGCCTAGCAAACCAATTAGGGTACCAAAAGGAGTTAATCTCCATCCTCGAAAAAGAAATACCGGAGCATCGCACGGAAACAGCTAGAGCTGAAGCCAGATCGGCTACCCGAGTAACCATAGCGGTGCTTGTCTTGGGAATTATCTTCTTTCTAGTGGAAAGCTACAAGAGACGTTAACAGAAACTTTTTTTTATTGTCTTTAAGGACCATTTCCCTATGTTTTGAGTAATGTTTAACATTTCAGCATTTAATCAATTTTATATATTCCAACTCTAAAGTTATTATTCATTGATTTGACACGTTGAGTGTGAATTACACCCATCACATTTTCATCAAAATTTTCCAAGTACCACCTTCTTCATTCAATACGATTTAGTACACTACCGACAATCTCTTTCGTAAACAACTCATCCTATTAGATTTAAACAACCTCGTTATTTTCAAACCAAACGTTTATCAAACTTTTAGAGAATACCAGAAATATAAATTTCCATAAACATTTTCACTGTGTAAGAAAACTTAATACAACCTATCTTATAAAAATATTATTTCGAATTGATAAACAATTATGATTTTTCCTCTTTAAAGTAATTATTTCTAAGCACTGGCTAGATTAGTATATGACTACTGGTTTAGCCAATAATTCCTCTTAAAAATATTCTTTTATTAATAATTAAAAATTTAAATTAAAAGATTTTTCTATAAGTTATCTATTTATTAGATTATTTAACTCAAAAGTTTTCATTACTTTATATATCTACGACCAAGAACGATTTACAATTTCCCATTTTCAAACAAAGATCAATTATTGGTAAACACATTTCCTTTAGTGATTTCAGAACCTCCCCGTTACCTTTCACTTGCCGCTTCAAGAGACGATCCATACCGCATAGACGTTAACCATCCCCATCAACCTCAACGAGATTTAAAGAGCTAGAACCTAACTACCACATTATACATGAACGCCAAACAACCCGCTTCTCCGCAACAATTGATCACATACAAAACTCGTTATCATATGTCACACACGAAATTCAATAACTTACGTATGAACGTTCACAAAGTACACAACACAATCACCTAATACATGAAGCTTAGTTATTTTCAATATATCCAATGCTACACTGATTACATAATACATGAAACCTGATTAGTTGCAAATCACAAATTACTGGATTGATCACATAGCCCATGAAACTTGTACATTTGCAATACACATGTCACAGGCTTAAACACATAATACATGAAATTTGGTTGTTTACAATATACATGATACCTAACAATTGGTTGTTTGATACACAATACTTGATTGATCACATTGAATATGAAACTTATTTTGGTTACAAAGTACATGATACTATATGATACTAAGTTGTTAACACCATACGTGAAATTCATTTCCTACAATACACATGACACTATATTGCTTACATTACACATGAGAGCTTATACGTGATGCTAAGTTGCAATTGATCGATCACAATATACATGAAGCATGGTCATACACCTTGTTCACCAAACTTGAAAACCATAACACATTGGAGCTACTCGGGGTTTGACGTATACTTGTTCAAACATGAGGAAGCTTTAAAACAACTCGGTGTTTGACGTATTCTTGTTCAAACACGAGTAAACTATGAGGCCCTATGTAACACTACTTTATTATCCTTTAGTTGCTAACTGACTTGCCTATTTAAGGATATAGTTACTTATTAGCAACTCATATGTGAAAGCAATATACATGAACTAAGTGAATTTGTGCCTCCTCTTGACCCGCACACAACGGAAGGATCTATACGGACCATGCGACGATTTGAGTAATTACGGGTGCACACGGAATTATAAAAAAATCAGCGCATGGAAAACATAGTGAATTTTGTCGTGTGTTGTGACCTAAAACTTATCATGATATGTAGCAACGAAACTGATGTGATATGACAAGGGCATGGTGGATACGCCGATGGTACTTCCTATATATAAGTGTTCTATCATATTATCAGAAGTAGCGTTGTTCGTGTCGCGTGAAGTTTTGACCTAGACCAATGTCTGTGAACTCTCTTACCCACTAACAACACATGAGCATATTTGACTACACCTTACCTTAATTAAACCCTGATCATCAATTTTCCATCAATCCCATTCCATGCAATATATTTCATACTTAGAATCCAAAACATCATCCGACAGTTCCTTCATAAATACATTTCAAAACAAAATTCATTATCATTATTCATACCTGATCCTGAATATCAAAATCTGTGTCTTGTCACCAATTATACTCCTCAAACCGACAATCAAAGTTCGTTGAAAATCCAAACCCTCATCTCTTCCTGATGCAGTAGCCCCAATAGTTAAATTTCGGTACGAAATTCCCATAACATGTGGAGACTGTAACATTTATGATTTTTCGATTATTATCTCACTTTATTCTCCTTATGTTACAATGATGACAATTCCATTTTCGATCTCGTACTCGCTCAATACAATATTTCACGTGAACATATATAAATATACACATATTTATACAAATTCATATAGATATATATACATACACAAATACATGCATACATACCTAATACGTCACACAAATACGTACACACATGCAACCACACAAACGACACTCAACTCGACACGATGTTTGAACCCAAACCCCGTAATTTCAATCTTAATGTCGCGATAGATGACCAAGAACAAGAAAGAACGCTTGTTTGACTTTTAAAAGTCAAACAATGCCAAATCCTTCAATTCAAGCCATAATTCGAATCCTATTGAGTTCAGTGGACACCCATCTCGTGTACAAGTATCAATCGGCCAAACCCAAGCCCTTTCGACGAACCAATTCGATTAAACACGCGGCCAACTTCAAAATTTAAAAAGGTTTGACTTCAGAAAGTCAAACCGTATCAATCCATGTTTAAATCGTGCGATTTACGTGTAATCAATCCAGGGAAACATGTTCAATCAGTTTATGGATATATTTCGACCAGGATCGTGACTTTATTCATCCAAATCCAAACCGAATTTTGCGTAAATCAAGCCAACGCCTAATCCGGTCAACTCGTAACCAAATCGGCCAATATGAATCAAATTAAACTAATTAAATCCCTCTATCACCTGCGTATACCTTCACACAAACTCCTTCAATCCTTTTTCGATCCGCAAAACACCTCTCAAACTCCGGCGAACCGAACCTGTACGTCCTAGCCGAGAATCACCATCCCTCAATCAATTCAGGTAAGCTTTACATCAATAGCTTCGTTTTAGTCTAAGGACCGAAAGCCCCATGGTTTGGACTTTCGATTCTGCGTAATCGGGTTCGATTGGGGCTAGGGTTTACGGGTGTGTATATGGGGACGATAGAGTCTGGGTTTTTGTTGTTACAAGATTAAGCGATCGGATCCTCTACAAGGCTTGATGCCCAGATCCTTTGGTTAAATCCCTTGCCCCATACAGAACCGGTAACGGGTTCGAAACCCACACCCGTACCTTTTTTTCTATTTGTGTCCTGTTGATGCAAACCCGAACCTTGTCAGTGTGCGCTTATCACTCGCCGGACCAGGACGATAAACACAATCAAACCACTAGCCCAGTGGTCTGAAAGCGTGTACTCCATAGAACCCACCCGGGTTCGATCCGGGTGGTGTAACTTTATTTTTTAAAACTGTTTTAGAAGGTCCGAAATATTTATAAAAATTATTTTTATAAATCCTATATTTATTAGAACAGAATTCGACCAGATTTATAATTTTTGCATAAAATCTCTATTTTTATAGATTTAATTTATTTCATAAATGTATAAATTTAGTGACAACATTTCATAGATACTCTTGCAAAATTTTATAAAATTTAAGATATATTTATAAAACCAACAAAAACTATATAGTTTTATATACATAAAGAATACATATAAATTTTAATTAAAATTGGTTATTTTAACATACCCATTTCGAATAATAAATAAATAAACAAATTTAATTATTACCTATATAAATTACTTTTATAAATACACTTAGAGTTTGAATTATATTTAAAATTATTAATTTGAACACGAAATTTCACCTCTTTATAAATAAATAAATAAACTAAAAATTATTTATTTAAATTATAAATATAAGTTACACACATTTTTTCTAACTAAATAAATAAATAATAATTGTTTAACTTATTTAGTCATTCAACCCAAACAAAAATTCAATTATCATAAGGCTATTCATTCGAATCCCTCATTTTATGAAGCATTTCATTCAAGTACGAACCACTAATTCTTACCGCTCCAACACTTGTCACACACGACCGATTCAATCCTAGATTTAGATATAGACTATTGTACCCTATAATGATTTAAATATACATTATACATTAGGTTAGCTTGGTGAATTGCAAGGATCAAATTTCAATCTGGTCTCCCGTGTTTAGCTACACCTCGAACCAAGTGAGTTTTACATAGCCCATTTTTCACTATTTTTACATTTTGGGGTGAAACATGATCACAACTTACAATGATTTACATAAACTACACAATACAAATCCACTTTACAATTTGTGTGCAATTTGAGCTTTATGTTTGAGTGCTAGGTGTGTTAACTACTTATTTGCAATTACATGTACAATCATTAACTAATCAAGCCGACGGTTAACAATGATAGATCTATTGAGTCTGACAAACCCACCCAGATTGGGGTGATTGTTACCGACAACACAATTTTTGCATGCTAGTTACAAAGGTTTGATTGTACTACTTGGTTACACAATAGTTGCTCCCCATAATTGCCTTATTAATCATGACTTGTATGGATTTGTTTACACACAACACTTTGATGCTATTTAGAGTCAAAACCTATGTATGCTCACCAACTTTTTAGTTGACCTCGTTTTCATCATGTTTCAGGTACAATTGTTTAAGTTGAACAAGCTCGCTACACTTAGGATGTGGACCTAGATATTTAAAAGAAACATGTTATGTATTTTTCATTTTTCATGTACATGTTGAATCTTATGGAAATAAAATATAATGATTAAACATATTACAACATAGTCAACCATGTGCTCATGAACAGTCTACATGTCCCGCCCCAACGTTTCCGCCGTCGGTTGGGGTGTGACAGCAGATCCATATGCACGAAAACGATTCAATGTATATGATAAACAAAACAATTAATGTTTGACCCATTCATAAACTAGCAAGGAATACAAATAATATGTTCATACATGAGGCATAACCAATCCATGACACAGGTATTTCTGCCCCTAGCTCGTACCTCCCGAGCACACGTTTGAACACTATGCGGCCATTCGACCAAAACCGATCGAACCATGATCGAGGGTGTGATCGATGTCGTTTGGTCGGTCAAAAAAAATCCTTAAACACCTTAACTAGTAAGGGTAAGTAGAGTATCGTATCCATAAGGAGTTTGTGGAAAGTGTCACTTTGTTACATTAGTTGAAAGACAGAAAATAGTAAACACTGATTTGGATTTGGATTTGAAACAATAAGGAGAGAGGTAATCCTCTCCGGGGTTGAGGTTTGCAAACACAAGTTAGTCCTAGTTTACTCAGTAAGCAATTACATAGACATAAGTGCACATGGTTCAATCGAATTCAATGAAGATATTAAAACGAGTTGTGAATAAAGCCTATTCATATATAATCAATTTGTGATAACCAAATGACACTCAAATCTCACAACGCCCCTGATGTAAATAAACCCTAGACTGATGAGACTTGAATCAACAATTCGAAAGAAACGCTAAGAAGTGGGTCAAACGAACTCCGATTGAGCTCATTCGAGCGGCGTTGGAACCGTCTCATCAAACTCTAATCCGGAGCAAAAAACCTAAACCCCCCTCCACCCGCACCCCCAAAAACCTAAACCCCCCCTCCAACCCCACCCCGAAAAGCCTAAAACCACCACCCCACCCCCCAAAAACCTAAACCCCCACCCACCCTCCCAAAAACCTAAACCCACCCCCAAAAACCTAAACCCCCACCCCCAAAAAAAAAACCTAAACCATAAAAGCTAAACCCTAAGGCTAAAATTCTAAAATTCAACGCTAAGATCTAAACCCTAAAAGCTAAGATGGTAGATTTCGACGATACGGTTCCAACGCCGCTAGAATGAGCTCAATCCGAGTTCGTTTGATATCATTTCTTAATGTTTTTGTCACTTCTTAGAGTTCTTAGCCGAAAACAACTTCTTATTTGATCATCCCCCTATATATATATATATATATATATATATATATATATATATATATATGGGAAGGTTCCGCTAAGAAGTGGTTTTTCGCTAAGAAACGCTAAGAAGTGGGTCAAACGAACTCCGATTGAGCTCATTCGAGCGGCGTTGGAACCGTCTCATCAAACTCTAATCCGGACCCAAAAACCTAAACCCCCCTCCACCCGAACCCCTAAAAACCTAAATCCCCCCTCCAACCCCACCCCGAAAAGCCTAAAACCACCACCCCCCACCCCCCAAAAACCTAAACCCCCCACCCACCCCCAAAAACCTAAACCCCCACCCCCTAAAAAAAACCTAAACCCTAAAATCTAAACCTTAAAAGCTAAACCCTAAGGCTAAAATCCTAAAATTCAATGCTAAGATCTAAACCCTAAAAGCTAAGATGGTAGAGTTCGACGATACGGTTCCAACGCCGCTGGAATGAGCTCAATCCGAGTTCGTTTGATATCGTTTCTTAATGTTTTTGTCACTTCTTAGAGTTCTTAGCCGAAAACAACTTCTTATTTAATCATCCCCCTATATATATATATATGTTACATGATAAATGACATTGTCTTCATTTTGCCACTGCGCATTATATTTTGTTAATATGAAATTTGTTTTTATAACATTGATTGAGTTTGTTATTGAATTGCATATATGTATGATATGTGATCATGATTCAACAAATTTATAACATTGATTAGGTTTGCCTACTATGCGAATCAATTTTATTTTGAATATAGAGGATTGCAAATCAACCACTAGTAAACCATATGTATATATGAGTTATTAATGTGTTCCTGCGTATATTTCTATAATAGAAATTTGTGTTCAAACATGACTTCTGAATCAACGAATATTGTTTCTGAATTGAATAAATATGTTTAGTATCGATGCGGCATGCTTATTGCTTTTGGATACTATCTTAGCATGAATAGAATGTCTAGATTGAATGTGAATTATAAATCTGTTTCTATTAATCATCCTGTTTTGAGACATCAAGTACATCTAAAATTCATTATTCTATGCTTTGGCATGCCTGTTTAGGTCATGTGAATTTTAGGAATATGTTTAATATTTTAAGGATGGTGTGATTCTTGATTTTGACATAGTGATTTTAACATAAGGATGGTTAACTCCATGTTACCCTATTCATGTTTAAGTGAAGGGATTTGGGTGAGGTTATGGATACCGGTGCTCAAGAAAAACACACACCAAATCTTGAGAAAAGTAGGCAACAAGGAAGGGAGAAACTAGGATTTGTTGCCCTTCATTAATGGAGCCATGGATACTAGTGCCGCCGGATCTAGGAAAAAAATTCAAAGGTATTAAAAATAATATTTTGTTTTCTTTTGGCATGATTAGGTTGGAAATGGGTTGTTGGGCTGGTGCAATTGATGTTGGATTTAATCCTTGATGGTTTGGGCTAAACTTATTTGGTTTAAGTTAAAACATTTTAACTATATGTTTATGTAAGTAAATGAGCTTTAAGACTTTAGTATTATTCCAGCCCATATGTATTTGTTATTTGGGTTTTTTTATAAGGATTGACGGCAAGGGATGACGTGTAACAGTTGTTTGACGGCAAGGGATGACGTGTAACAGTTGTTTGACGGCAAGCACATTCAAACCGTCGCATCCCTTTGCTCCCACCAATTCGATCTTTATGTACAAACAGATTCTGCAATTTAGTTGGTAATTTTCAAGTGATTTTAAAAGATTAAGAGCTCAAACTACTTAATAATTATTTTCCAAAAATACAAGTTCATTATTTAGTTCAAAAGTCAACCCAATAATGGTAACAACTAATTTTGAAAAAAACAACTGGTACGGTCTTACTTATCTAAAAGAAAAGCACAAGATAATTAGCAACACTTGAAACATGAAATCAGACAGTTAATTATTGAAGATGATCATAACAATGAAATCTCAAAAGCATACAATCATTTGTTATCAGCATAAGTGTGAGTAGCATCTCCGAACGATGTTGGCTTAGCAGGGTTGGCTCCGTCTCCTTTAACGGTGTCGGTGTTTGAATCCTTTGCACGGCGATCCACGTCTTGAATGGATGGAGGTTTTTGGTCAATGGGGCGTTGGAACGAGACCGGTTTATTACTACGGGTATTATTGTTGTTTGAGTTGGAAGTAGAAGAGCCAGGCCTCCATGTGGCTGAGAAGGAAGGAGGTCCACTTGAACTAGAACCAGACATTATTGTAAAATTATTAATTAAGATATGTTGTTGAATCAGATTCCTAACTGAAAGTGGTCTATTTATTAACTAGAGGGAATCATACACACATCTACCTAATATGATGCCCCACACGTTCCCGGTTCCTTCCTACGATGTTACATGAAATTTCTTAATCTTTTAATTTAGCATCTTTATGTTTATATTTTATACTTTTCATGTTTATTAGTTTGCATATTCACACCTACCTAATATGATGACCCCACGCGTTTCTTACATAAAGACATGGAAATTTAAATCCTTTTAACATGTTATTTTATTTTTTATCTCATAAACAAGTTTTCGTTATCCTAAATAGTGTGAAAGAGGTTTTTATGAATGATGATTAGATAAAATTGTTTTGCGTCACATTTAAAACCCCGTATCTAACATTTCTGTATATTTCTTTCTGAGACACAAGGTTATCAATAGATTTGAAAATAATGAGAATGGTGGCAAACACAATTTTAAAATTCTTTTTTAATATTTACCGTGCCGATAACTAGGCGACACCCTCCGGCCTAATTAACATCACTTGAAATTACAATCACTACTCCTTTTGTATTCATATTCAATCTTTTAAACTCTTTTTCTTTGTTATACATGATGGTCTTTTTTTTACAGAAAGACCGTTATTTATAGACTTCTTTCATGGCATCTTTTTAATCCCCCAATGTAACTAACTAATAGTGACTTCTCTTTTTCCCTTGTTGGAAATCTTTCTTCATTCTTTTTGCCTACTACACGTCAGCCGTATGGGTCCATTGAAGTGGGCCTTATCAGTCGTTCGTTTGGATCACTGGAGATGGGCACCGGCATACGTCTTCAATGTGGATTTGAGGAGATAAATAAATGATCTTAACTTAATTAGATATTAGAAGATAAAATATTCAAATTTGTAAGTTCAAAACAGGCTATATATATAGTAAATTACACAAATGATACATTGGTATATCCCTTGGGATCGAGGTATGTTTTGCATACATCTCACCCTTCCGATCCTACCAATAGCTTTTGGTATTAGTGAGATTTTACCGTGTATGGTTGTTATTGTATACATGTGGTATACATAAAGTTTTGGAAACCATCCTTAAGTACTAAAAGATTTTTTTTTTATCATTAAAGTCACAAATTTTCAGTGTTCATATTAGCGAGAAAAAAAACTGTTGGGTAAGTTTACTGAAATTTCAATAATAATGATATACGCTTGGGATGCAAGACTTCCTCTTGCCTTGCTTGATACATAAACGAACGTGGGATAAGCAAAACATTTAGCTTTCTTCCTTGAACTTGAGCTGTAAATCCCTTTTATAAGGCTTACTATTCTTTTGATACATAGGTAACCAATGTGGGGACTCCACAATCATGATGTTTTCTTCTTAAACTTGCATAGTAATCTCTTTTTCATAAGGGTTACTCCTCGCTTGCTTCATACATGAACCAGTGTGGGATGAAAAATATTTGTCCAAGGTTTTTTCTACAATAATTGAGCTAGGAAGCAGCCAAGTGAGTGAGCCATGCACAAGATAATGTTAAATGAAAGCAAAAAAAAAACATTGAGCGGAGGGAAAAATTCGTCTCACATTTAAAACTATACGAGAACACGAACAAAAATTCCTCACATCATTGGCACCCGAAATTAAGGTTACCTAGTTCATCGTTCAAAAGAAAATCTAAAACACTAATTCTACCGTGTCTTCGAGATGTTTCTGCCCTTAAATTAGGGTCTCTTGCACTGTTTTGGAATCGAAATAAAATAAGATTGGAGTGAAAACGTTTCACATGATACATATTTATGATTAGTTCACCCGAAATTAATCAAAATCTCGGTATATTTACAGCATTGTTGGTGAACATTGGTTACTTTAAAAAGACTAGATACTTAGAAAGAGTAATGTTGTACCAAGGTAATGGCAATTTTTTTTAGTCCCACGATGACCTGGTTGGTAATGAAGGGATGTTTGTTTGCTAATCTACTTACAAGTAAATCACAAAATAAAAATGAAGACTTCAAACATAAATGCATGTCGTACCGGCTGATTATGGCTGATCAGATTTATTTTTGGTGTTGTTTGCCATGTTAGATTTTTATATTTATTGCGGTCTTGTCAACTTATGTTTAAGTCTATTTTGCTTGTAATTTTTTAACGAAAATGTTTTGTTAATCTTTCCTTTTAAACAAGCAACTTTAATGTCAATCGTATATTGTCTGTTTCAAACACGGGTTGGTTTGTTACGTAGACCTCACATGATATTATGAGAAGTAGTAAACGAAAAACATTAGAAATATATATATGTAAACGACAGCCCACTAGCTATTGTCTGTTTCAAACACCAGCAGATTACACGCACGCCCCCCGCACCGGTCATCTTCATGCTCTTAAGAGAATTCTAAGGTATGTCAAGGGGACACTTTATATGGGATTACACATTTGACCTGGTCCCATTTCTACACTCATCTCTTACACGGATGCTAATTGAGCTGGATACCCAACTACACGTTGCTCCACATCCGGATACTGTGTTTATCTCAGGGACAATCTTATCTCTTGGTCCTCTAAACGACAGCCCACTATTTCTCGTTCAAGTCAAATGTTGTCACCATTCACAGACTACACATGTTACCTTGTGTTCAAGGTTTCAGAAAAATGCCGGGGGCTGCATTGTCCTGTGAAAGTACAAGATCTACTCTTTTGGAAAAATAAAGAAAACAAAATTATTTATTTTAGATCCCCAGCCCCATTCAATCAACATGATTCTTTTTGGGTTCTGGAGCAGAGGAAAGATGGATGGATGGATGGATGGATGGATGGAGGTTGTGGTGTGAATGTTCAACTCAAAGTATAATAAGCTTGGAAAGAATTATATTCCTATGAACTTGAAACTGATAACTTATGAGAGAACTATGTCAGGCCTTATTATATGTGGCTTGGAGTTTCGACCGACATAGAGGAACATGTATGAGTATATTTCATCCACCCCTTATGAAACTATTATCAGAGAAGAGAGGATCGATGTTCAAGAACGAAAACAGAGAATTTCATATATGAGAAAAATTGTATGTTTACAAATCTGATTGTTATTTTACAAATCAGATTATCGTCCCTATTTATACTAAACAGAATTGATGGTTCTGTTTGATTTCACGCCGTCATGCTCCGTCTATTGCCTCCATCCTCCTTCGCCGGCATCCAATTCTGTCTATGATTGTAGGTCAACTTTTAAGGAACAAGATGGATTTAAACCAATAGTCTTCCCCTTAACTTTGGCTTGTTTAAAGTTTACTGCTCCACAATTTCTTTTCTTCTTCTTTAATGAGTTTAAAGTTTCTTGATTTGGAGTCTGTTTCTCGATCGCTAATCATCCCACTTTCAATCTCGTTTCATGTTGGGTTTCTTTCATAATCCTTTTTCTTGATTTCAAATCCCCATTTTGTGTGTCATTTTAGGTTTTCTATTTTTTTGGGGGGTTTGTTGGGTTAATTCAAGTGTTTTTGGAATCTGAGTGATGGGAAACATGGATCTGATCTTTGAATTTGTATGATTTGACAATTTGATTTAATTTACTTACATTTTTATTAATTTTGTGTTTTTCATCAAAAGGGTCAATAGATTTATGCTCTTTAGATTTATTTCATAATTATGGTGTTAGCTGCTGATTAATTTGTTGTTTTTCAGTGTCTTCTTGCTAATGCATTAATTTCAGTTTTGACTTATAGTCATGAACTTGGAATGAACTACAATCATGTCTACAGATAATTAACTGTTCTTGATTTCGGTTTGTTTATATGTATTAGTCCACATTGGATATCATGCCATTCTCTGGTTGATTCTTGTAACGTTTAATATCCATCTGTAACAGCAATCTCTCAAAAGTCAATTTGATGAAGATCAGTTCTCTATGACTATTTCTGTGCTAAACTATCAGAAATGAAGTGTAGAACCATGTCCTTTGCTGTATATATCGAAACTAATTATTCCCACTATGTATTCCTGAATTAGTTTCTTCTCATTCCTTAATATTAGCATCCAAATTAGGCCAGAATAGTTTCTTTTCTTTGAACGTGTATTTATTTTGGCTTATTCTAATGAGAAGATTGAACCTTTGATAACCATTCTTTATGGTATCAGAGCAGGATCAACTCTGCTCAACCAAAACCCTTAAGTTGCCGATCACAGAAGCATTATGACCAATGATTCCGCTGCTTTCCAAGCGTTTTTTCCAGGGAAACGAGAAGGAAACCAAGGCCAAAAGGGGCTGCAGAAAACTGAAAAGGCAACCCCTAATAACAAGAATAATCACTGCACCTTTTGTGGAAGGGATGGTCATAGTAAAGACAGTTGCTTTAAGATCGTCGGGTACCCGGAATGGTGGCCCGGTAAAGGCAAGAAAGAAAAGATAAAGCCAAAGGCATCCATGGTAGAAACTGGTTCATGTCCGATACCTGGACTTTGAGAAGAGCAGTACCAGAGTTTCTTGAAATTGTTTGCAGGAAAGAGAGATGACTTTGGTGAAAAAACTACATCACACGTTGCCAACATGGCTAGTAGAGAAGAGTCTGATGATGAATGGATTGTTGATTCAAGTGCAACCGAGCATATCACTTATCAAAAGAAATTACTTAAAGATATCGACATGGATGTTCTTGAAGCTCCTGTCACGATCCCTAATGGAGATGCAATTCCCGTCAAAGGGAAGGGTAATCTTATGTTCAAAGGGGGACTAAACGTGAACGGAGTACTTTACATACCCAATTTCAAATGCAATCTCTTATTTGTTCGAAAGTTAACTAGAGATTTACACTGTGCTGTAACGTTCTTTCCTGACTTTTTTGTCATGCATGGCTTAAGGACGGGGAACTTGATTGGAGCGGGTAACTGCAATGGATGGAAGAAAAGCGATGACGGTTACAATGGATGCGTGGCACAAAAGACTTGGACACGCATCATATATGAAACTTTCACACATTGAATTTCTCAAGGGTGTTGCTTTTGATTTTGAAAATAAAGTTTGTGATGCTTGTATCAAAGCTAAACTCACATGTTTACCTTTTCTGGTTAGTGTTACAAAGACAAATAGTTGTTTTGATCTAATACATTGTGATATTTTGGGCAAATATAGAAGGCCATCTCTGTCACATGCCAACTATTTTTTATTAATTGTTGATGATCACAGTAGGGCTCTTTGGGTCTATTTAATAAAACATAAGAATGAGGCGAGCACCTGTTTGGTCAATTTTTGTAAAATGATTAAGACTCAATTTGGAAAATCTATTAAACGAATAAGGTGTGACAATGGGGGCGAGTTCACTTCGAATTTTATGAGCAAATTTTACACAGAATAAGGAATTACTTTAGAGACCACCTGCCCCCACACCCCACAACAAAATGGGGTGGTCGAGCAAAAGTATAGACATCTTTTGGAAGTAGCCCGTGCTTTGCGTTTTGAGGCTAGTCTTCTAACGAACTTTTGGGGAGAATGCATCTTGACCGCCACGTATATAGTCAATCGATTACCATCAAGAGCCGTAGGTAAGAAGGCGCCTTATGATATTTTGTTTGGTCAAACACCCGATTACGATCACATGAGGGTTTTTGGATGCTTAGCATATTATAGAAACACGGACACTAAAGGTGATAAATTTGAACCAAGAGGAAAGCCGGGAGTTTTCTTGGGTTACCCTCCTGGAACCAAAGGTTATAATATTTATGACCTGGAACAAAGAAGAATGGTTGTAACTAGAGATGTTAAATTTGCTGAAAATGTATTTCCTTTTTCCAACGTGGAACCTGAGATTAGGAACCAAGAACCAGAAATATTTGAGTATTCTCATTTTATAAATGAAGAAGAAGATGCTCCGTACAAAAGTCAAGAGATGGGGGGAGACTCCATGCAAAGTCACGAGACAGAAGGTGTGAATGTTGATGGTCAAGAATTAAACATTGAAAATGACTTTAAAAATGAGGCTACAGAAGGTGATCAAGAAACAAATATGCATGGTAATGAAGGTGAAGTAACCATGCAAGGTGATGATGCAACCAATGAAGTGCATGATTTTCACAACCAATCACAACCTGTTAAAGAAGTTAGGGAACGAAGAAACATGTCACAACCATCATACTTGAGTGATTATCATGTGAAGCTTCCACCTTCGATCTACACCACACAACCCACCTCTGGTCAAGGACCCTCCACGGTACATCTTTTAGCCCATTATATTTCATATGATAGTTTTTCTAATTTAGATAAAGCCTTCTTATCGGCCATCGGTTCTCATGATGAGCCAAAGAATTATTATCAAGCAGCTCAAGATGAGAATTGGAGAGAAGCTATGAAAAACGAAATATATGGCTTGGAGAAAAATGGAACTTTGACACTCGAAAGATTACCAAATGGAAAAAAAGGCAATTGACTTCAAATGGGTATACAAAATCAAGTTCAAGTCAAATGGAGAAGTAGAGAGATACAAGGCGAGGCTTGTGGCAAAGTTGCTAGATTGGTAACCGTGCGAACACTACTTGCCATAGCCATTAAGCGAGACTAGGTAATCTAACAACTTGACATGAACAATGCATTTTTACACGGCGATTTAGAGGAGGAGGTCTATATGAAGATTCCTCACGGGTTTGCGAACAAAGAAGAGACAAGGGTTTGCAAATTACAAAAATCCATTTACGGGTTAAAACAAGCATACAGGAATTGGTATCATAAGTTTACTACTTTCCTCCTTGATCTTGATTTTCTCCGGTCAAAGGCGGATCATTCTTTGTTCATACACAAGACAGATGACACATATGTGGCGGCCTTGATCTACGTTGACGATGTCATTGTCGTAGGTAACAACGTTGAAAAGATAAATAGCACAAAGTCATATCTTGATGAAAAGTTTAGCATATAGGATCTTGGCACTTTGAAGTATTTTTTGGGTATAGAGGTGGCTAAAACATCCGAGGGACTCGTGCTCAGTCAAAGGAAATATACCTTAGATATCCTTGGAGACAATGGTCTTCAAGGGTGTCGACCAAGCCCGTTCCCTATGGAACAAAACTTGAAACTTGATAAAGAGGAAGAAGATGACAAAGTTGATGCAAATCAATATAGAAGACTTGTGGGTCGATTACTATACCTTCAAGCCACCAGACCCGATATATGCTATTAAGTAAATGTTCTTAGTTAGTTTTAGTTGATCCAAGACAGAAACACATGGAGGCCGCCACTAGGGTGCTTCGATACCTAAAAACTACACCGGGTCAAGGCATTCTTCTACCCAAAGAAGGAGGTACTAATCCAATTACTTATTGTGATTCAGACCGGTTAGGATGCCCCATTACAAGACGTTCCAGAACTGGATACTTACTCCTCTTGGGTGGTGCCCCAATTTCTTGGAAGTCCAAGAAAAAATTAATCGTGTCTCGCTCCTAGGCTGAAGCCGAGTACCGTGCCATGGCAACAACAGTTAGTGAGGTGCTTTGGGTTTGTTGGCTACTCAAGGAGTTGGAAGCACCTCCCACTGGACCAACGCCACTATTTTGTGACAACCAAGCCGCCACACACATAGCAAACAATCCCGTGTTCCATGAGAGAACTAAGCATGTGGAGATGGATTGTTACTTTGTGCATGAACGGGTTAACTAAAAGGAAATACATCCTATGCTTGTTGCCTCAAAGCATCAGATAGCCGATTTATTTACCAAACCTCTCGGGTCTCAACAACTGAAGACTCTTCTTAGCAAGTTGGGCGTTCGTAATCTACACGCTCCAGCTTGAAGGGGAGTATAGGGCCGGCCCAATGGGCCTGCGGGCAACACTTCCGTAGTTGGCCTAACATTTCAAGGAGCTAAAATTTATTTATTTTTTATTTTATATATATATATATATATAGGGGGAGGATCAAATAAGAAGTTGTTTTCGGCTAAGAACTCTAAGAAGTGACAAAAACATTAAGAAACGATATCAAACGAACTCGGATTGAGCTCATTCCAGCGGCGTTGGAACCGTATCGTCGAACTCTACCATCTTAGCTTTTAGGGTTTAGATCTTAGCGTTGAATTTTAGGATTTTAGACTTAGGGTTTAGCTTTTAGGGTTTAGGTTTTTTTTAGGGGTGGGGGTGGGGGTTTAGGTTTTTGGGGGTGGGTGGGGATGGGTTTAGGTTTTGGGGGGGGTTGGGGTGGGGGGTTTAGGTTTTTGGGGGGTGGGGGTGGTGGTTTTAGGCTTTTCGGGGTGGGGTTGGAGGGGGTTTAGGTTTTTGGGGGTGCGGGTGGAAGGGGGTTTAGGTTTTTGGGGGTGCGGGTGGAAGGGGGTTTAGGTTTTTGGGTCCGGATTAGAGTTCAATGAGACGGTTCCAACGCCGCTCGAATGAGCTCAATCGGAGTTCGTTTGACCCACTTCTTAGCGTTTCTTAGCGAAAAACCACTTCTTAACGGAACCTTCCCATATATATATATATATAAATGTTTCTAACAGTCCAACAGCAATTTTCTAACAGTCCAACAGCCTAACATTTCGAGGGGCCCAACATTTAAACAATTGGGCTTAAAAAATATAAATAAGTCCACCACACAGTCCAAATGCAATCGACGAACAAGGCAGAGCCTCCAGGCTCCAGCCCTCCACCCGACGCTGCTGCCTGCTGCCTCCACGGCGCCACCACCTGCCGCCGTCCTCCACCAGTACACCACCTGACGCCGCCCTGACGCCCTCCATCTCCGTCCTCCGCTCTCCACTCTTTAGTTAAGGTAATTTTATTAGATTGGGTACATTGAATTTGAATTGAGCCCCTAATTTATAATTTAAACTTGGGGTTTTTGTTGAATGTTGTACCAAATTTTTTAATATAGAATTGTTAATGATTTAATGGTTAGCCCTAATTTAGTGATATTAAATTGTTAGAATGATTATTTGATTAGCCTTAATTTTGTATGTGTCAACGGGTGCTCAAAAATTATGCCTCCTAAACAAGCATCGGGTGCTCAAAAACGTAAAAGGAATCAAAACTTTTATTACCTATTTGCATTTTTGTACTTTAGTGATGTTTTATTAATTTCATGTATGCTAATAGTTACATGTTCATTGTGATTTATTTTTTGATTCTAGAGACATGATGTTTCACATTTCATTGACTTTTCATGTTAGTTCTAGTTTTGATACGTACAAAGTGGATATGACAGCTCTAACCATCAAGTGTTCTTTCGTAAAATCAGTGCTGAATTAGAAGTCAATGCCAAATTATTTTAACATTTTCTGGTAGTGCATTTACCATTTAATTTGTCTGAGAATGTTACTGCTTTGCACTGTCAGATTAAACTGTGTTCTTTGATTTATGTTTGTAAATTAAACTTCTTATTGAGTCCAATAAATGGTGGAGGAAAAATCCTCTTGAAACACTAACGTTTGAGAAGTTCAAGTCTCACTCCCACATGATTAATATTGAGTCCAATCAATGCTAGGCGAGCTTCACGAATCATCGGTTAGATATTACGGTATGTCATTCTGATACTATGATTTTGTTATGTCTATGCTATAACGTTAATTGTCGTTAAAAAATTAGTTTATAAAATTATATATTTCGTTATGGGCCTTTTTTTTCGGCTCGTGTAGGGCATTCGAATCCTCGGGACCGGCTCTGGGGAGTATAGAAACTAATTGTTCTCACTATCTATTCCTGAATTAGTTTCTTCTCATTCCTTAATATTAGCATCCAAATTAAGCCAGAATATTTTCTTTTCTTTGAACGTGTATTTATTTTGGCTTATTCTAATGAGAAGATTGAACCTTTGATAACCATTCTTTAGTATATTCTCCATTTAATAAAAATGGCCCATTTTGATCCGTGATCATTTTTAAATGACCATTTTTAAACCAACATGTCCTGACCCGTTACCCTGCCCGTTTTGCCAGGTATAATTAATGCTAATGAACTGGACTCCTTAATCATATTTTGTTTGTTATTTAATAACTCATCATCACATCTGGTCTATTTATCTATGATTTTAGATTAAGATTATATGCCATATTTGGTTAAAATTCCAAAATGCAGATATATGAGAGGTTGCAGAGAGACAGGAATTAAGAAGGTGGAGATGCAATTCAGACGGAAGCCTATTTTAGATGATTGGATCGGTGAAGGCCGCCAATCTACACGCTGCTTTGTTATATGAAAACTAGGTCACAACGGTTAGAAAGCAAATGGAAAGGTCACACCGGTGAGTATTTTGTGAGGAGTGTTTATTCTATACAGGTTAAACCATTCTATCCGATCTTAACTCTGTCACTTTGCTGCACATCTGGAAGCTGTTAACCGTCGTGATGCTGATTTTGATCATGTTTATAAGACAATGTCCTTCAGTCGGCTTCCGAATACATCTTATGGTATGCTGCCATACCTTCTTTTATCTTGCTTCCTTGCCACCTCATCTTATTCATTTTGGTGTTCGCCTTACTTTTTGCAGCTGCAGTCTCATCGCATTGAAAATCAATGCAGGAACATTCTTTTCTTATATTTCCTTCCTGTTGGAAAAATCTAGATATTATATCCATTGGACTCAAACCGGCATACTTACTTTCATAAAATTAGGACATGCTATTTCCTGTTAGTGGATGATTTACCAGGCAGACATGGTTGTCTTTTTAGGCGACTTTAATTTTCATCTTGATGGTTTGACTTCATCTCCTAAATAAGTTATTTCTATATATATGGACGCATGTATATGGTTTAAGTGGGCTAGAAAGACAAATAATAGGAGATGCAACTATTATTAAGGCACCCTCGAAGAAGCCTTAGAAACCCAATCGGTTTACTTCTGGTCCTTCCAATGGTTATGGAAAGAGGTTTCTGTAGGTGCACTTTATAATCCAATTATAATTAGCCTTGGTTTTCTTCACATTCCAGCTTGTAACAAAAGCCCATTATTATGGAAGAACCATTCTGCACGGTGGATTCAAATACAGAGAACGATGGATCCAAATACAGGGAGCTACTGTGGATCTATAACATCAACGTCATCTGTGTATATTATTAATGTTGTGTAAAAACCTGTATATTTATCTTCTTTGTTTGTCATTACTAATGCGAATGGGAATGGCGGACAAAGCCTAAGAGTAGATCACGTTATTGTTTATTAATTTGAAGCAAATTGTTATCTTAAGTTTGTTAGTTTAGACAATTCAATTTAGTTTTTATTTTATTACATTAAAATACCTGAGTAACACACGTCGGACACGTATAAAACTAGTTTATAAATTGTAAGTTAAGATATATTTAGTGACGAGTGTATTACTTCTGTTGGCACCTTCTTGCTTGCTGCGCAAAATGAGGTGGTTTTAAACAATTCTATTGTTTCGTATTTTATTTAACTTTTGACATTTTCAATATTTATATATTGTTATTGATTTCCATACGAAATATTATTGTATTAGTGAAAGCAACCTTTTCTTTTTGTAATCAACCTATTGACGATAAGTTTTCATTTTCTCATAAAGTTTTTTATTGAAAAATAAATAACAATACAAAACAAACAAATTGGTATTCAATACATAATAATAAGACTATTGCTCCAATTCGATTGAGGATTGACGAGGAAATAGCAATACAAAACAAAAATATATTATTTTTACTCCAAGAAAATTCAATAGCAGCTCTTCCTCCAACGGATTCAACATCATCGGAGTCGTTGGCAGCAACAGCAGCTAAGACTATTGCTCCAATTCGATTGAGGATTGACGAGGAAGGAATATACAGGAAGCAACATGCGTTGCAGGTAAAAATCGAACCCGGTATACCTTGTTTTGGTTTTAAGTGGGTTTTTGGAAAAACGGGTTCAATCCAAAAAGATTGGATTTTACGTGTGATATCACATAAAAACCCAAGATAAACGACTTGTTCGACCAATTTCAAGGAGCAAGTTGGTTCTCCAAGATTGATCCTAGGTCAGGCTACCATCAGTTTAAAGTTAGGGCAGAGGACGTACCCAAAACTGCCTTTCGAACGTGTTATGGACACAACGAGTTTCTCGTGATCTCATTCGAATTGATACTGATCAAAAGACTCGCGCATATAGGGGTGAAACTACACAATGAAACGTCATGACGGTTTGCTAATCACCGGCTCACCGCCACAATCGCCAACCGTTTGGAAGGGTAACTACTGTTTCAGTTTACTCCGGATGACCAAGTCTACTCTGGATGAATACATCTACTATGGAGGACGAATTTGGTCCAGATGAGCATGTCACACCCTCAAATTCATTTACTTAATGAATAAATAAATAAATTAAGGTTGCGATGATTGGTAACACTACACAACAGCGGAAGCTAATTAAATGAAGACTTCTAAAATATTGAACACCATTAAAAATACTAAATTAAACTAGTACATTGACCTAGAACCATATAGGTCAAAACCGAATTGAGGTTTGAAAAATCATGCTTCTTCGGCTTCTAGGGTTTTGATCCGAAGGGTTAACCTATTCCAACCGTGGCATATCTGTGTGCTACCTGGAAAACATACTTAAAAGTGTCAACACAAAGGTTGGTGAGTTCACATGTTTGTTTGTTGCAGTGTAAAGTAGTTTTCCTTGGAAACATTGATATCGTATACATGACATATTATACAACCGTTTTCCTCGAAAACATATGATGACTTCAGCGTCATAAAGTGAAAACATTGAAAAGGTGTACATGGTCATATTATGAAACCGTTTTCCTCAAAAATATACGATGACCTCGTAGTCATAAAGTGAGTCGTTTTTCCAATGAAAACAAGTGATGACCTCATGGTCATAAAACGAGTAGTTTTCTCAATGAAAACATATGATGACCTCATGGTCATAAAACGAGTAGTTTTCCCTATGAAAACATGTGATGACCTCATGGTCATAAAACGAGTATTTTTTCCCAATGAAAACATGTGATGACCTCATGGTCATAAAACAAGTAGTTTTCCCAATGAAAACAAAACCGATTTGCACTAAAAAGATTGGTAGATGTAACATTTATAATTTTCCGATTATTATCTCACTTTATTCTCCTTATGTTACAATGATGACAATTCCATTTTCGATCTCGTACTCGCTCAATACAATATTTCACGTGAACATATATAAATATACACATATTTATACAAATTCATATAGATATATATACATACACAAATACATGCATACATACCTAATACGTCACACAAATACGTACACACATGCAACCACACAAACGACACTCAACTCGACACGATGTTTGAACCCAAACCCCGTAATTTCAATCTTAATGTCGCGATAGATGACCAAGAACAAGAAAGAACGCTTGTTTGACTTTTAAAAGTCAAACAATGCCAAATCCTTCAATTCAAGCCATAATTCGAATCCTATTGAGTTCAGTGGACACCCATCTCGTGTACAAGTATCAATCGGCCAAACCCAAGCCCTTTCGACGAACCAATTCGATTAAACACGCGGCCAAGTTCAAAATTTAAAAAGGTTTGACTTCAGAAAGTCAAACCGTATCAATCCATGTTTAAATCGTGCGATTTACGTGTAATCAATCCCGGGAAACATGTTCAATCAGTTTATGGATATATTTCGACCAGGATCGTGACTTTATTCATCCAAATCCAAACCGAATTTTGCGTAAATCAAGCCAACGCCTAATCCGGTCAACTCGTAACCAAATCGGCCAATATGAATCAAATTAAACTAATTAAATCCCTCTATCACCTGCGTATACCTTCACACAAACTCCTTCAATCCTTTTTCGATCCGCAAAACACCTCTCAAACTCCGGCGAACCGAACCTGTACGTCCTAGCCGAGAATCACCATCCCTCAATCAATTCAGGTAAGCTTTACATCAATAGCTTCGTTTTAATCTAAGGACCGAAAGCCCCATGGTTTGGACTTTCGATTCTGCGTAATCGGGTTCGATTGGGGCTAGGGTTTACGGGTGTGTATATGGGGACGATAGAGTCTGGGTTTTTGTTGTTACAAGATTAAGCGATCGGATCCTCTACAAGGCTTGATGCCCAGATCCTTTGGTTAAATCCCTTGCCCCATACAGAACCGGTAACGGGTTCGAAACCCACACCCGTACCTTTTTTTCTATTTGTGTCCTGTTGATGCAAACCCGAACCTTGTCAGTGTGCGCTTATCACTCGCCGGACCAGGACGATAAACACAATCAAACCACTAGCCCAGTGGTCTGAAAGCGTGTACTCCACAGAACCCACCCGGGTTCGATCCGGGTGGTGTAAACTTTATTTTTTAAAACTGTTTTAGAAGCTCCGAAATATTTATAAAAATTATTTTTATAAATCCTATATTTATTAGAACAGAATTCGACCAGATTTATAATTTTTGCATAAAATCTCTATTTTTATAGATTTAATTTATTTCATAAATGTATAAATTTAGTGACAAAATTTCATAGATACTCTTGCAAAATTTTATAAAATTTAAGATATATTTATAAAACCAACAAAAACTATATAGTTTTATATACATAAAGAATACATATAAATTTTAATTAAAATTGGTTATTTTAACATACCCATTTCGAATAATAAATAAATAAACAAATTTAATTATTACCTATATAAATTACTTTTATAAATACACTTAGAGTTTGAATTATATTTAAAATTATTAATTTGAACACGAAATTTCACCTCTTTATAAATAAATAAATAAACTAAAAATTATTTATTTAAATTATAAATATAAGTTACACACATTTTTTCTAACTAAATAAATAAATAATAATTGTTTAACTTATTTAGTCATTCAACCCAAACAAAAATTCAATTATCATAAGGCTATTCATTCGAATCCCTCATTTTATGAAGCATTTCATTCAAGTACGAACCACTAATTCTTACCGCTCCAACACTTGTCACACACGACCGATTCAATACTAGATTTAGATATAGACTATTGTACCCTATAATGATTTAAATATGCATTATACATTAGGTTAGCGTGGTGAGTTGCAAGGATCAAATTTCAATCTGGTCTCCCGTGTTTAGCTACATCTCGAACCAAGTGAGTTTTACATAGCCCATTTTTCACTATTTTTACATTTTGGGGTGAAACATGATCACAACTTACAATGATTTACATAAACTACACAATACAAATCCACTTTACAATTTGTGTGCAATTTGAGCTTTATGTTTGAGTGCTAGGTGTGTTAACTACATATTTGCAATTACATGTACAATCATTAACTAATCAAGCCGACGGTTAACAATGATAGATCTATTGAGTCTAACAAACCCACCCAGATTGGGGTGATTGTTACTGACAACACAATTTTTGCATGCTAGTTACAAAGGTTTGATTGTACTACTTGGTTACACAATAGTTGCTCCCCATAATTGCCTTATTAATCATGACTTGTATGGATTTGTTTACACACAACACTTTGATGCTATTTAGAGTCAAAACCTATGTATGCTCGCCAACTTTTTAGCTGACCTCGTTTTCATCATGTTTCAGGTACAATTGTTTAAGTTGAACAAGCTCGCTACACTTAGGATGTGGACCTAGATATTTAAAAGAAACATGTTATGTATTTTTCATTTTTCATGTACATGTTGAATCTTATGGAAATAAAATATAATGATTAAACATATTACAACATAGTCAACCATGTGCTCATGAACAGTCTACATGTCCCGCCCCGACGTTTCCGCCGTCGGTTGGGGTGTGACAGATTGGTATCAGACCCTTGGTTATAGGGAATTAGGTTATTAGACACTCTTGACCTAGACTATAACCTTAGGACACCCATACAATTCCATGCTATTGCATGCTACATGATTAATTCTTGTGTAAATATTTCTATATGCTATCATAAGTAATCACACTACATGATACAATACATAATGACTTATGTGTCATACTACTTGATAACTCATGTGCTTACACTCATTACTATCTACATGCTACCTATGTGTTTCATTAAGTGTTATCCTAAGTTTAACACACACACACCAAATTCTTCATACATCTTTGAACTCACATACATAATACCACCATCTCTTATGATCAAAATCTAAACCATTGGGCCTAATATCCATCAACAATAAACTAAGAAGCCCACTTATCCTCCAAGAAGAAGAAGGCCGCTGCAATAAATAAACCTCATTTTCGGGCCTTAAAGCCCAGTACACAACAATTCTCATCATGACCATGAGCCCAACAATAGTGTTATTAATATACGATGGCTGGAAGAGTGTGTAGGCCCATGAGGGATTCTGACTAAGGAAAGACAGGGTACTTAATTGTGTCCTAGTGACCCACCCCCTTTCCTGGGAATTCTCCTCAGGGATGCATTGCTTATAGGTCAAGTGTATTTCTAAAATACTATTGTGAAGACTCGGTGTTATGACTAGTCAAACTCTAAACCTATGATAACTCCTATACTTAACACTCGGTATTTCATTATCGCTTACAACCTGTTCATTGTTTGCCTGCTAGACATGGACTCCTACTCTCCATCCTCCCCGGTATACCATCCCGGAGCAGAATCAGATTGGGAAGAAGACACTGGGTCACCCGTATATCAGTCACCAACACCCCCAGCCGCTAGACCAAGGTTTGATGTAAGGGCAGATTGGATTAGGAACACCGACACAAGACTTCGAACATCTGGATCACCCCCACCCAGGAACCCGTATCAGACACCCCACCTACACAATCAGTTACCACCCCCACTAAGAGACCCATATCTAATGCTCGACCCGTATCATTCTAACCCTTGGGTAAGGCACACCATGGCACCCACTAGTGTTATGGGAATTCCAACCAACGACATTCACTAATATGTAAGGACCTCAGAATTTGAGAGGGAAAGGATGGAGCAGGGGGTAATGCACGACTTGCAAGGACAAATAATGGATAGCCTAGCAAACCAATTAGGGTACCAAAAGGAGTTAATCTCCATCCTCGAAAAAGAAATACTGGAGCATCGCACGGAAACAGCTAGAGCTGAAGCCAGATCGGCTACCCGAGTAACCATAGCGGTGCTTGTCTTGGGAATTATCTTCTTTCTAGTGGAAAGCTACAAGAGACGTTAACAGAAACTTTTTTTTATTGTCTTTAAGGACCATTTCCCTATGTTTTGAGTAATGTTTAACATTTCAGCATTTAATCAATTTTATATATTCCAACTCTAAAGTTATTATTCATTGATTTGACACGTTGAGTGTGAATTACACCCATCACATTTTCATCAAAATTTTCCAAGTACCACCTTCTTCATTCAATACGATTTAGTACACTACCGACAATCTCTTTCGTAAACAACTCATCCTATTAGATTTAAACAACCTCGTTATTTTCAAACCAAACGTTTATCAAACTTTTAGAGAATACCAGAAATATAAATTTCCATAAACATTTTCACTGTGTAAGAAAACTTAATACAACCTATCTTATAAAAATATTATTTCGAATTGATAAACAATTATGATTTTTCCTCTTTAAAGTAATTATTTCTAAGCACTGGCTAGATTAGTATATGACTACTGGTTTAGCCAATAATTCCTCTTAAAAATATTCTTTTATTAATAATTAAAATTTTAAATTAAAAGATTTTCCTATAAGTTATCTATTTATTAGATTATTTAACTCAAAAGTTTTCATTACTTTATATATCTACGACCAAGAACGATTTACAATTTCCCATTTTCAAACAAAGATCAATTATTGGTAAACACATTTCCTTTAGTGATTTCAGAACCTCCCCGTTACCTTTCACTTGCCGCTTCAAGAGACGATCCATACCGCATAGACGTTAACCATCCCCATCAACCTCAACGAGATTTAAAGAGCTAGAACCTAACTACCACATTATACATGAACGCCAAACAACCCGCTTCTCCGCAACAATTGATCACATACAAAACTCGTTATCATATGTCACACACGAAATTCAATAACTTACGTATGAACGTTCACAAAGTACACAACACAATCACCTAATACATGAAGCTTAGTTATTTTCAATATATCCAATGCTACACTGATTACATAATACATGAAACCTGATTAGTTGCAAATCACAAATTACTGGATTGATCACATAGCCCATGAAACTTGTACATTTGCAATACACATGTCACAGGCTTAAACACATAATACATGAAATTTGGTTGTTTACAATATACATGATACCTAACAATTGGTTGTTTGATACACAATACTTGATTGATCACATTGAATATGAAACTTATTTTGGTTACAAAGTACATGATACTATATGATACTAAGTTGTTAACACCATACGTGAAATTCATTTCCTACAATACACATGACACTATATTGCTTACATTACACATGAGAGCTTATACGTGATGCTAAGTTGCAATTGATCGATCACAATATACATGAAGCATGGTCATACACCTTGTTCACCAAACTTGAAAACCATAACACATTGGAGCTACTCGGGGTTTGACGTATACTTGTTCAAACATGAGGAAGCTTTAAAACAACTCGGTGTTTGACGTATTCTTGTTCAAACACGAGTAAACTATGAGGCCCTATGTAACACTACTTTATTATCCTTTAGTTGCTAACTGACTTGCCTATTTAAGGATATAGTTACTTATTAGCAACTCATATGTGAAAGCAATATACATGAACTAAGTGAATTTGTGCCTCCTCTTGACTCGCACACAACGGAAGGATCTATACGGACCATGCGACGATTTGAGTAATTACGGGTGCACACGGAATTATAAAAAAATCAGCGCATGGAAAACATAGTGAATTTTGTCGTGTGTTGTGACCTAAAACTTATCATGATATGTAGCAACGAAACTGATGTGATATGACAAGGGCATGGTGGATACGCCGATGGTACTTCCTATATATAAGTGTTCTATCATATTATCAGAAGTAGCGTTGTTCGTGTCGCGTGAAGTTTTGACCTAGACCAATGTCTGTGAACTCTCTTACCCACTAACAACACATGAGCATATTAGACTACACCTTACCTTAATTAAACCCTGATCATCAATTTTCCATCAATCCCATTCCATGCAATATATTTCATACTTAGAATCCAAAACATCATCCGACAGTTCCTTCATAAATACATTTCAAAACAAAATTCATTATCATCATTCATACCTGATCCTGAATATCAAAATCTGTGTCTTGTCACCAATTATACTCCTCAAACCGACAATCAAAGTTCGTTGAAAATCCAAACCCTCATCTCTTCCTGATGCAGTAGCCCCAATAGTTAAATTTCGGTACGAAATTCCCATAACATGTGGAGACTGTAACATTTATGATTTTTCGATTATTATCTCACTTTATTCTCCTTATGTTACAATGATGACAATTCCATTTTCGATCTCGTACTCGCTCAATACAATATTTCACGTGAACATATATAAATATACACATATTTATACAAATTCATATAGATATATATACATACACAAATACATGCATACATACCTAATACGTCACACAAATACGTACACACATGCAACCACACAAACGACACTCAACTCGACACGATGTTTGAACCCAAACCCCGTAATTTCAATCTTAATGTCGCGATAGATGACCAAGAACAAGAAAGAACGCTTGTTTGACTTTTAAAAGTCAAACAATGCCAAATCCTTCAATTCAAGCCATAATTCGAATCCTATTGAGTTCAGTGGACACCCATCTCGTGTACAAGTATCAATCGGCCAAACCCAAGCCCTTTCGACGAACCAATTCGATTAAACACGCGGCCAACTTCAAAATTTAAAAAGGTTTGACTTCAGAAAGTCAAACCGTATCAATCCATGTTTAAATCGTGCGATTTACGTGTAATCAATCCAGGGAAACATGTTCAATCAGTTTATGGATATATTTCGACCAGGATCGTGACTTTATTCATCCAAATCCAAACCGAATTTTGCGTAAATCAAGCCAACGCCTAATCCGGTCAACTCGTAACCAAATCGGCCAATATGAATCAAATTAAACTAATTAAATCCCTCTATCACCTGCGTATACCTTCACACAAACTCCTTCAATCCTTTTTCGATCCGCAAAACACCTCTCAAACTCCGGCAAACCGAACCTGTACGTCCTAGCCGAGAATCACCATCCCTCAATCAATTCAGGTAAGCTTTACATCAATAGCTTCGTTTTAGTCTAAGGACCGAAAGCCCCATGGTTTGGACTTTCGATTCTGCGTAATCGGGTTCGATTGGGGCTAGGGTTTACGGGTGTGTATATGGGGACGATAGAGTCTGGGTTTTTGTTGTTACAAGATTAAGCGATCGGATCCTCTACAAGGCTTGATGCCCAGATCCTTTGGTTAAATCCCTTGCCCCATACAGAACCGGTAACGGGTTCGAAACCCACACCCGTACCTTTTTTTCTATTTGTGTCCTGTTGATGCAAACCCGAACCTTGTCAGTGTGCGCTTATCACTCGCCGGACCAGGACGATAAACACAATCAAACCACTAGCCCAGTGGTCTGAAAGCGTGTACTCCATAGAACCCACCCGGGTTCGATCCGGGTGGTGTAACTTTATTTTTTAAAACTGTTTTAGAAGGTCCGAAATATTTATAAAAATTATTTTTATAAATCCTATATTTATTAGAACAGAATTCGACCAGATTTATAATTTTTGCATAAAATCTCTATTTTTATAGATTTAATTTATTTCATAAATGTATAAATTTAGTGACAACATTTCATAGATACTCTTGCAAAATTTTATAAAATTTAAGATATATTTATAAAACCAACAAAAACTATATAGTTTTATATACATAAAGAATACATATAAATTTTAATTAAAATTGGTTATTTTAACATACCCATTTCGAATAATAAATAAATAAACAAATTTAATTATTACCTATATAAATTACTTTTATAAATACACTTAGAGTTTGAATTATATTTAAAATTATTAATTTGAACACGAAATTTCACCTCTTTATAAATAAATAAATAAACTAAAAATTATTTATTTAAATTATAAATATAAGTTACACACATTTTTTCTAACTAAATAAATAAATAATAATTGTTTAACTTATTTAGTCATTCAACCCAAACAAAAATTCAATTATCATAAGGCTATTCATTCGAATCCCTCATTTTATGAAGCATTTCATTCAAGTACGAACCACTAATTCTTACCGCTCCAACACTTGTCACACACGACCGATTCAATCCTAGATTTAGATATAGACTATTGTACCCTATAATGATTTAAATATACATTATACATTAGGTTAGCTTGGTGAATTGCAAGGATCAAATTTCAATCTGGTCTCCCGTGTTTAGCTACACCTCGAACCAAGTGAGTTTTACATAGCCCATTTTTCACTATTTTTACATTTTGGGGTGAAACATGATCACAACTTACAATGATTTACATAAACTACACAATACAAATCCACTTTACAATTTGTGTGCAATTTGAGCTTTATGTTTGAGTGCTAGGTGTGTTAACTACTTATTTGCAATTACATGTACAATCATTAACTAATCAAGCCGACGGTTAACAATGATAGATCTATTGAGTCTGACAAACCCACCCAGATTGGGGTGATTGTTACCGACAACACAATTTTTGCATGCTAGTTACAAAGGTTTGATTGTACTACTTGGTTACACAATAGTTGCTCCCCATAATTGCCTTATTAATCATGACTTGTATGGATTTGTTTACACACAACACTTTGATGCTATTTAGAGTCAAAACCTATGTATGCTCACCAACTTTTTAGTTGACCTCGTTTTCATCATGTTTCAGGTACAATTGTTTAAGTTGAACAAGCTCGCTACACTTAGGATGTGGACCTAGATATTTAAAAGAAACATGTTATGTATTTTTCATTTTTCATGTACATGTTGAATCTTATGGAAATAAAATATAATGATTAAACATATTACAACATAGTCAACCATGTGCTCATGAACAGTCTACATGTCCCGCCCCGACGTTTCCGCCGTCGGTTGGGGTGTGACAGCAGATCCATATGCACGAAAACGATTCAATGTATATGATAAACAAAACAATTAATGTTTGACCCATTCATAAACTAGCAAGGAATACAAATAATATGTTCATACATGAGGCATAACCAATCCATGACACAGGTATTTCTGCCCCTAGCTCGTACCTCCCGAGCACACGTTTGAACACTATGCGGCCATTCGACCAAAACCGATCGAACCATGATCGAGGGTGTGATCGATGTCGTTTGGTCGGTCAAAAAAAATCCTTAAACACCTTAACTAGTAAGGGTAAGTAGAGTATCGTATCCATAAGGAGTTTGTGGAAAGTGTCACTTTGTTACAATAGTTGAAAGACAGAAAATAGTAAACACTGATTTGGATTTGGATTTGAAACAATAAGGAGAGAGGTAATCCTCTCCGGGGTTGAGGTTTGCAAACACAAGTTAGTCCTAGTTTACTCAGTAAGCAATTACATAGACATAAGTGCACATGGTTCAATCGAATTCAATGAAGATATTAAAACGAGTTGTGAATAAAGCCTATTCATATATAATCAATTTGTGATAACCAAATGACACTCAAATCTCACAACGCCCCTGATGTAAATAAACCCTAGACTGATGAGACTTGAATCAACAATTCGAAAGAAACGCTAAGAAGTGGGTCAAACGAACTCCGATTGAGCTCATTCGAGCGGCGTTGGAACCGTCTCATCAAACTCTAATCCGGAGCAAAAAACCTAAACCCCCCTCCACCCGCACCCCCAAAAACCTAAAACCCCCCTCCAACCCCACCCCGAAAAGCCTAAAACCACCACCCCACCCCCCAAAAACCTAAACCCCCACCCACCCTCCCAAAAACCTAAACCCACCCCCAAAAACCTAAACCCCCACCCCCAAAAAAAAAACCTAAACCATAAAAGCTAAACCCTAAGGCTAAAATTCTAAAATTCAACGCTAAGATCTAAACCCTAAAAGCTAAGATGGTAGAGTTCGACGATACGGTTCCAACGCCGCTAGAATGAGCTCAATCCGAGTTCGTTTGATATCATTTCTTAATGTTTTTGTCACTTCTTAGAGTTCTTAGCCGAAAACAACTTCTTATTTGATCATCCCCCTATATATATATATATATATATATATATATATATATATATATATATATATATATATATATATATATATATATATATATATATATATATGGGAAGGTTCCGCTAAGAAGTGGTTTTTCGCTAAGAAACGCTAAGAAGTGGGTCAAACGAACTCCGATTGAGCTCATTCGAGCGGCGTTGGAACCGTCTCATCAAACTCTAATCCGGACCCAAAAACCTAAACCCCCCTCCACCCGCACCCCTAAAAACCTAAATCCCCCCTCCAACCCCACCCCGAAAAGCCTAAAACCACCACCCCCACCCCCCAAAAACCTAAACCCCCCACCCACCCCCAAAAACCTAAACCCCCACCCCCTAAAAAAAACCTAAACCCTAAAATCTAAACCTTAAAAGCTAAACCCTAAGGCTAAAATCCTAAAATTCAATGCTAAGATCTAAACCCTAAAAGCTAAGATGGTAGAGTTCGACGATACGGTTCCAACGCCGCTGGAATGAGCTCAATCCGAGTTCGTTTGATATCGTTTCTTAATGTTTTTGTCACTTCTTAGAGTTCTTAGCCGAAAACAACTTCTTATTTAATCATCCCCCTATATATATATATATATGTTACATGATAAATGACATTGTCTTCATTTTGCCACTGCGCATTATATTTTGTTAATATGAAATTTGTTTTTATAACATTGATTGAGTTTGTTATTGAATTGCATATATGTATGATATGTGATCATGATTCAACAAATTTATAACATTGATTAGGTTTGCCTACTATGCGAATCAATTTTATTTTGAATATAGAGGATTGCAAATCAACCACTAGTAAACCATATGTATATATGAGTTATTAATGTGTTCCTGCGTATATTTCTATAATAGAAATTTGTGTTCAAACATGACTTCTGCATCAACGAATATTGTTTCTGAATTGAATAAATATGTTTAGTATCGATGCGGCATGCTTATTGCTTTTGGATACTATCTTAGCATGAATAGAATGTCTAGATTGAATGTGAATTATAAATCTGTTTCTATTAATCATCCTGTTTTGAGACATCAAGTACATCTAAAATTCATTATTCTATGCTTTGGCATGCCTGTTTAGGTCATGTGAATTTTAGGAATATGTTTAATATTTTAAGGATGGTGTGATTCTTGATTTTGACATAGTGATTTTAACATAAGGATGGTTAACTCCATGTTACCCTATTCATGTTTAAGTGAAGGGATTTGGGTGAGGTTATGGATACCGGTGCTCAAGAAAAACACACACCAAATCTTGAGAAAAGTAGGCAACAAGGAAGGGAGAAACTAGGATTTGTTGCCCTTCATTAATGGAGCCATGGATACTAGTGCCGCCGGATCTAGGAAAAAAATTCAAAGGTATTAAAAATAATATTTTGTTTTCTTTTGGCATGATTAGGTTGGAAATGGGTTGTTGGGCTGGTGCAATTGATGTTGGATTTAATCCTTGATGGTTTGGGCTAAACTTATTTGGTTTAAGTTAAAACATTTTAACTATATGTTTATGTAAGTAAATGAGCTTTAAGACTTTAGTATTATTCCAGCCCATATGTATTTGTTATTTGGGTTTTTTTATAAGGATTGACGGCAAGGGATGACGTGTAACAGTTGTTTGACGGCAAGGGATGACGTGTAACAGTTGTTTGACGGCAAGCACATTCAAACCGTCGCATCCCTTTGCTCCCACCAATTCGATCTTTATGTACAAACAGATTCTGCAATTTAGTTGGTAATTTTCAAGTGATTTTAAAAGATTAAGAGCTCAAACTACTTAATAATTATTTTCCAAAAATACAAGTTCATTATTTAGTTCAAAAGTCAACCCAATAATGGTAACAACTAATTTTGAAAAAAACAACTGGTACGGTCTTACTTATCTAAAAGAAAAGCACAAGATAATTAGCAACACTTGAAACATGAAATCAGACAGTTAATTATTGAAGATGATCATAACAATGAAATCTCAAAAGCATACAATCATTTGTTATCAGCATAAGTGTGAGTAGCATCTCCGAACGATGTTGGCTTAGCAGGGTTGGCTCCGTCTCCTTTAACGGTGTCGGTGTTTGAATCCTTTGCACGGCGATCCACGTCTTGAATGGATGGAGGTTTTTGGTCAATGGGGCGTTGGAACGAGACCGGTTTATTACTACGGGTATTATTGTTGTTTGAGTTGGAAGTAGAAGAGCCAGGCCTCCATGTGGCTGAGAAGGAAGGAGGTCCACTTGAACTAGAACCAGACATTATTGTAAAATTATTAATTAAGATATGTTGTTGAATCAGATTCCTAACTGAAAGTGGTCTATTTATTAACTAGAGGGAATCATACACACATCTACCTAATATGATGCCCCACACGTTCCCGGTTCCTTCCTACGATGTTACATGAAATTTCTTAATCTTTTAATTTAGCATCTTTATGTTTATATTTTATACTTTTCATGTTTATTAGTTTGCATATTCACACCTACCTAATATGATGACCCCACGCGTTTCTTACATAAAGACATGGAAATTTAAATCCTTTTAACATGTTATTTTATTTTTTATCTCATAAACAAGTTTTCGTTATCCTAAATAGTGTGAAAGAGGTTTTTATGAATGATGATTAGATAAAATTGTTTTGCGTCACATTTAAAACCCCGTATCTAACATTTCTGTATATTTCTTTCTGAGACACAAGGTTATCAATAGATTTGAAAATAATGAGAATGGTGGCAAACACAATTTTAAAATTCTTTTTTAATATTTACCGTGCCGATAACTAGGCGACACCCTCCGGCCTAATTAACATCACTTGAAATTACAATCACTACTCCTTTTGTATTCATATTCAATCTTTTAAACTCTTTTTCTTTGTTATACATGATGGTCTTTTTTTTACAGAAAGACCGTTATTTATAGACTTCTTTCATGGCATCTTTTTAATCCCCCAATGTAACTAACTAATAGTGACTTCTCTTTTTCCCTTGTTGGAAATCTTTCTTCATTCTTTTTGCCTACTACACGTCAGCCGTATGGGTCCATTGAAGTGGGCCTTATCAGTCGTTCGTTTGGATCACTGGAGATGGGCACCGGCATACGTCTTCAATGTGGATTTGAGGAGATAAATAAATGATCTTAACTTAATTAGATATTAGAAGATAAAATATTCAAATTTGTAAGTTCAAAACAGGCTATATATATAGTAAATTACACAAATGATACATTGGTATATCCCTTGGGATCGAGGTATGTTTTGCATACATCTCACCCTTCCGATCCTACCAATAGCTTTTGGTATTAGTGAGATTTTACCGTGTATGGTTGTTATTGTATACATGTGGTATACATAAAGTTTTGGAAACCATCCTTAAGTACTAAAAGATTTTTTTTTTATCATTAAAGTCACAAATTTTCAGTGTTCATATTAGCGAGAAAAAAAACTGTTGGGTAAGTTTACTGAAATTTCAATAATAATGATATACGCTTGGGATGCAAGACTTCCTCTTGCCTTGCTTGATACATAAACGAACGTGGGATAAGCAAAACATTTAGCTTTCTTCCTTGAACTTGAGCTGTAAATCCCTTTTATAAGGCTTACTATTCTTTTGATACATAGGTAACCAATGTGGGGACTCCACAATCATGATGTTTTCTTCTTAAACTTGCATAGTAATCTCTTTTTCATAAGGGTTACTCCTCGCTTGCTTCATACATGAACCAGTGTGGGATGAAAAATATTTGTCCAAGGTTTTTTCTACAATAATTGAGCTAGGAAGCAGCCAAGTGAGTGAGCCATGCACAAGATAATGTTAAATGAAAGCAAAAAAAAAACATTGAGCGGAGGGAAAAATTCGTCTCACATTTAAAACTATACGAGAACACGAACAAAAATTCCTCACATCATTGGCACCCGAAATTAAGGTTACCTAGTTCATCGTTCAAAAGAAAATCTAAAACACTAATTCTACCGTGTCTTCGAGATGTTTCTGCCCTTAAATTAGGGTCTCTTGCACTGTTTTGGAATCGAAATAAAATAAGATTGGAGTGAAAACGTTTCACATGATACATATTTATGATTAGTTCACCCGAAATTAATCAAAATCTCGGTATATTTACAGCATTGTTGGTGAACATTGGTTACTTTAAAAAGACTAGATACTCAGAAAGAGTAATGTTGTACCAAGGTAATGGCAATTTTTTTTAGTCCCACGATGACCTGGTTGGTAATGAAGGGATGTTTGTTTGCTAATCTACTTACAAGTAAATCACAAAATAAAAATGAAGACTTCAAACATAAATGCATGTCGTACCGGCTGATTATGGCTGATCAGATTTATTTTTGGTGTTGTTTGCCATGTTAGATTTTTATATTTATTGCGGTCTTGTCAACTTATGTTTAAGTCTATTTTGCTTGTAATTTTTTAACGAAAATGTTTTGTTAATCTTTCCTTTTAAACAAGCAACTTTAATGTCAATCGTATATTGTCTGTTTCAAACACGGGTTGGTTTGTTACGTAGACCTCACATGATATTATGAGAAGTAGTAAACGAAAAACATTAGAAATATATATATGTAAACGACAGCCCACTAGCTATTGTCTGTTTCAAACACCAGCAGATTACACGCACGCCCCCCGCACCGGTCATCTTCATGCTCTTAAGAGAATTCTAAGGTATGTCAAGGGGACACTTTATATGGGATTACACATTTGACCTGGTCCCATTTCTACACTCATCTCTTACACGGATGCTAATTGAGCTGGATACCCAACTACACGTTGCTCCACATCCGGATACTGTGTTTATCTCAGGGACAATCTTATCTCTTGGTCCTCTAAACGACAGCCCACTATTTCTCGTTCAAGTCAAATGTTGTCACCATTCACAGACTACACATGTTACCTTGTGTTCAAGGTTTCAGAAAAATGCCGGGGGCTGCATTGTCCTGTGAAAGTACAAGATCTACTCTTTTGGAAAAATAAAGAAAACAAAATTATTTATTTTAGATCCCCAGCCCCATTCAATCAACATGATTCTTTTTGGGTTCTGGAGCAGAGGAAAGATGGATGGATGGATGGATGGATGGATGGAGGTTGTGGTGTGAATGTTCAACTCAAAGTATAATAAGCTTGGAAAGAATTATATTCCTATGAACTTGAAACTGATAACTTATGAGAGAACTATGTCAGGCCTTATTATATGTGGCTTGGAGTTTCGACCGACATAGAGGAACATGTATGAGTATATTTCATCCACCCCTTATGAAACTATTATCAGAGAAGAGAGGATCGATGTTCAAGAACGAAAACAGAGAATTTCATATATGAGAAAAATTGTATGTTTACAAATCTGATTGTTATTTTACAAATCAGATTATCGTCCCTATTTATACTAAACAGAATTGATGGTTCTGTTTGATTTCACGCCGTCATGCTCCGTCTATTGCCTCCATCCTCCTTCGCCGGCATCCAATTCTGTCTATGATTGTAGGTCAACTTTTAAGGAACAAGATGGATTTAAACCAATAGTCTTCCCCTTAACTTTGGCTTGTTTAAAGTTTACTGCTCCACAATTTCTTTTCTTCTTCTTTAATGAGTTTAAAGTTTCTTGATTTGGAGTCTGTTTCTCGATCGCTAATCATCCCACTTTCAATCTCGTTTCATGTTGGGTTTCTTTCATAATCCTTTTTCTTGATTTCAAATCCCCATTTTGTGTGTCATTTTAGGTTTTCTATTTTTTTGGGGGGTTTGTTGGGTTAATTCAAGTGTTTTTGGAATCTGAGTGATGGGAAACATGGATCTGATCTTTGAATTTGTATGATTTGACAATTTGATTTAATTTACTTACATTTTTATTAATTTTGTGTTTTTCATCAAAAGGGTCAATAGATTTATGCTCTTTAGATTTATTTCATAATTATGGTGTTAGCTGCTGATTAATTTGTTGTTTTTCAGTGTCTTCTTGCTAATGCATTAATTTCAGTTTTGACTTATAGTCATGAACTTGGAATGAACTACAATCATGTCTACAGATAATTAACTGTTCTTGATTTGGGTTTGTTTATATGTATTAGTCCACATTGGATATCATGCCATTCTCTGGTTGATTCTTGTAACGTTTAATATCCATCTGTAACAGCAATCTCTCAAAAGTCAATTTGATGAAGATCAGTTCTCTATGACTATTTCTGTGCTAAACTATCAGAAATGAAGTGTAGAACCATGTCCTTTGCTGTATATATCGAAACTAATTATTCCCACTATGTATTCCTGAATTAGTTTCTTCTCATTCCTTAATATTAGCATCCAAATTAGGCCAGAATAGTTTCTTTTCTTTGAACGTGTATTTATTTTGGCTTATTCTAATGAGAAGATTGAACCTTTGATAACCATTCTTTATGGTATCAGAGCAGGATCAACTCTGCTCAACCAAAACCCTTAAGTTGCCGATCACAGAAGCATTATGACCAATGATTCCGCTGCTTTCCAAGCGTTTTTTCCAGGGAAACGAGAAGGAAACCAAGGCCAAAAGGGGCTGCAGAAAACTGAAAAGGCAACCCCTAATAACAAGAATAATCACTGCACCTTTTGTGGAAGGGATGGTCATAGTAAAGACAGTTGCTTTAAGATCGTCGGGTACCCGGAATGGTGGCCCGGTAAAGGCAAGAAAGAAAAGATAAAGCCAAAGGCATCCATGGTAGAAACTGGTTCATGTCCGATACCTGGACTTTGAGAAGAGCAGTACCAGAGTTTCTTGAAATTGTTTGCAGGAAAGAGAGATGACTTTGGTGAAAAAACTACATCACACGTTGCCAACATGGCTAGTAGAGAAGAGTCTGATGATGAATGGATTGTTGATTCAAGTGCAACCGAGCATATCACTTATCAAAAGAAATTACTTAAAGATATCGACATGGATGTTCTTGAAGCTCCTGTCACGATCCCTAATGGAGATGCAATTCCCGTCAAAGGGAAGGGTAATCTTATGTTCAAAGGGGGACTAAACGTGAACGGAGTACTTTACATACCCAATTTCAAATGCAATCTCTTATTTGTTCGAAAGTTAACTAGAGATTTACACTGTGCTGTAACGTTCTTTCCTGACTTTTTTGTCATGCATGGCTTAAGGACGGGGAACTTGATTGGAGCGGGTAACTGCAATGGATGGAAGAAAAGCGATGACGGTTACAATGGATGCGTGGCACAAAAGACTTGGACACGCATCATATATGAAACTTTCACGCATTGAATTTCTCAAGGGTGTTGCTTTTGATTTTGAAAATAAAGTTTGTGATGCTTGTATCAAAGCTAAACTCACATGTTTACCTTTTCTGGTTAGTGTTACAAAGACAAATAGTTGTTTTGATCTAATACATTGTGATATTTTGGGCAAATATAGAAGGCCATCTCTGTCACATGCCAACTATTTTTTATTAATTGTTGATGATCACAGTAGGGCTCTTTGGGTCTATTTAATAAAACATAAGAATGAGGCGAGCACCTGTTTGGTCAATTTTTGTAAAATGATTAAGACTCAATTTGGAAAATCTATTAAACGAATAAGGTGTGACAATGGGGGCGAGTTCACTTCGAATTTTATGAGCAAATTTTACACAGAATAAGGAATTACTTTAGAGACCACCTGCCCCCACACCCCACAACAAAATGGGGTGGTCGAGCAAAAGTATAGACATCTTTTGGAAGTAGCCCGTGCTTTGCGTTTTGAGGCTAGTCTTCTAACGAACTTTTGGGGAGAATGCATCTTGACCGCCACGTATATAGTCAATCGATTACCATCAAGAGCCGTAGGTAAGAAGGCGCCTTATGATATTTTGTTTGGTCAAACACCCGATTACGATCACATGAGGGTTTTTGGATGCTTAGCATATTATAGAAACACGGACACTAAAGGTGATAAATTTGAACCAAGAGGAAAGCCGGGAGTTTTCTTGGGTTACCCTCCTGGAACCAAAGGTTATAATATTTATTACCTGGAACAAAGAAGAATGGTTGTAACTAGAGATGTTAAATTTGCTGAAAATGTATTTCCTTTTTCCAACGTGGAACCTGAGATTAGGAACCAAGAACCAGAAATATTTGAGTATTCTCATTTTATAAATGAAGAAGAAGATGCTCCGTACAAAAGTCAAGAGATGGGGGGAGACTCCATGCAAAGTCACGAGACAGAAGGTGTGAATGTTGATGGTCAAGAATTAAACATTGAAAATGACTTTAAAAATGAGGCTACAGAAGGTGATCAAGAAACAAATATGCATGGTAATGAAGGTGAAGTAACCATGCAAGGTGATGATGCAACCAATGAAGTGCATGATTTTCACAACCAATCACAACCTGTTAAAGAAGTTAGGGAACGAAGAAACATGTCACAACCATCATACTTGAGTGATTATCATGTGAAGCTTCCACCTTCGATCTACACCACACAACCCACCTCTGGTCAAGGACCCTCCACGGTACATCTTTTAGCCCATTATATTTCATATGATAATTTTTCTAATTTAGATAAAGCCTTCTTATCGGCCATCGGTTCTCATGATGAGCCAAAGAATTATTATCAAGCAGCTCAAGATGAGAATTGGAGAGAAGCTATGAAAAACGAAATATATGGCTTGGAGAAAAATGGAACTTTGACACTCGAAAGATTACCAAATGGAAAAAAAGGCAATTGACTTCAAATGGGTATACAAAATCAAGTTCAAGTCAAATGGAGAAGTAGAGAGATACAAGGCGAGGCTTGTGGCAAAGTTGCTAGATTGGTAACCGTGCGAACACTACTTGCCATAGCCATTAAGCGAGACTAGGTAATCTAACAACTTGACATGAACAATGCATTTTTACACGGCGATTTAGAGGAGGAGGTCTATATGAAGATTCCTCACGGGTTTGCGAACAAAGAAGAGACAAGGGTTTGCAAATTACAAAAATCCATTTACGGGTTAAAACAAGCATACAGGAATTGGTATCATAAGTTTACTACTTTCCTCCTTGATCTTGATTTTCTCCGGTCAAAGGCGGATCATTCTTTGTTCATACACAAGACAGATGACACATATGTGGCGGCCTTGATCTACGTTGACGATGTCATTGTCGTAGGTAACAACGTTGAAAAGATAAATAGCACAAAGTCATATCTTGATGAAAAGTTTAGCATATAGGATCTTGGCACTTTGAAGTATTTTTTGGGTATAGAGGTGGCTAAAACATCCGAGGGACTCGTGCTCAGTCAAAGGAAATATACCTTAGATATCCTTGGAGACAATGGTCTTCAAGGGTGTCGACCAAGCCCGTTCCCTATGGAACAAAACTTGAAACTTGATAAAGAGGAAGAAGATGACAAAGTTGATGCAAATCAATATAGAAGACTTGTGGGTCGATTACTATACCTTCAAGCCACCAGACCCGATATATGCTATTAAGTAAATGTTCTTAGTTAGTTTTAGTTGATCCAAGACAGAAACACATGGAGGCCGCCACTAGGGTGCTTCGATACCTAAAAACTACACCGGGTCAAGGCATTCTTCTACCCAAAGAAGGAGGTACTAATCCAATTACTTATTGTGATTCAGACCGGTTAGGATGCCCCATTACAAGACGTTCCAGAACTGGATACTTACTCCTCTTGGGTGGTGCCCCAATTTCTTGGAAGTCCAAGAAAAAATTAATCGTGTCTCGCTCCTCGGCTGAAGCCGAGTACCGTGCCATGGCAACAACAGTTAGTGAGGTGCTTTGGGTTTGTTGGCTACTCAAGGAGTTGGAAGCACCTCCCACTGGACCAACGCCACTATTTTGTGACAACCAAGCCGCCACACACATAGCAAACAATCCCGTGTTCCACGAGAGAACTAAGCATGTGGAGATGGATTGTTACTTTGTGCATGAACGGGTTAACTAAAAGGAAATACATCCTATGCTTGTTGCCTCAAAGCATCAGATAGCCGATTTATTTACCAAACCTCTCGGGTCTCAACAACTGAAGACTCTTCTTAGCAAGTTGGGCGTTCGTAATCTACACGCTCCAGCTTGAAGGGGAGTATAGGGCCGGCCCAATGGGCCTGCGGGCAACACTTCCGTAGTTGGCCTAACATTTCAAGGAGCTAAAATTTATTTATTTTTTATTTTATATATATATATATATATAGGGGGAGGATCAAATAAGAAGTTGTTTTCGGCTAAGAACTCTAAGAAGTGACAAAAACATTAAGAAACGATATCAAACGAACTCGGATTGAGCTCATTCCAGCGGCGTTGGAACCGTATCGTCGAACTCTACCATCTTAGCTTTTAGGGTTTAGATCTTAGCGTTGAATTTTAGGATTTTAGACTTAGGGTTTAGCTTTTAGGGTTTAGGTTTTTTTTAGGGGTGGGGGTGGGGGTTTAGGTTTTTGGGGGTGGGTGGGGATGGGTTTAGGTTTTGGGGGGGGTTGGGGTGGGGGGTTTAGGTTTTTGGGGGGTGGGGGTGGTGGTTTTAGGCTTTTCGGGGTGGGGTTGGAGGGGGTTTAGGTTTTTGGGGGTGCGGGTGGAAGGGGGTTTAGGTTTTTGGGGGTGCGGGTGGAAGGGGGTTTAGGTTTTTGGGTCCGGATTAGAGTTCAATGAGACGGTTCCAACGCCGCTCGAATGAGCTCAATCGGAGTTCGTTTGACCCACTTCTTAGCGTTTCTTAGCGAAAAACCACTTCTTAACGGAACCTTCCCATATATATATATATATATAAATGTTTCTAACAGTCCAACAGCAATTTTCTAACAGTCCAACAGCCTAACATTTCGAGGGGCCCAACATTTAAACAATTGGGCTTAAAAAATATAAATAAGTCCACCACACAGTCCAAATGCAATCGACGAACAAGGCAGAGCCTCCAGGCTCCAGCCCTCCACCCGACGCTGCTGCCTGCTGCCTCCACGGCGCCACCACCTGCCGCCGTCCTCCACCAGTACACCACCTGACGCCGCCCTGACGCCCTCCATCTCCGTCCTCCGCTCTCCACTCTTTAGTTAAGGTAATTTTATTAGATTAGGTACATTGAATTTGAATTGAGCCCCTAATTTATAATTTAAACTTGGGGTTTTTGTTGAATGTTGTACCAAATTTTTTAATATAGAATTGTTAATGATTTAATGGTTAGCCCTAATTTAGTGATATTAAATTGTTAGAATGATTATTTGATTAGCCTTAATTTTGTATGTGTCAACGGGTGCTCAAAAATTATGCCTCCTAAACAAGCATCGGGTGCTCAAAAACGTAAAAGGAATCAAAACTTTTATTACCTATTTGCATTTTTGTACTTTAGTGATGTTTTATTAATTTCATGTATGCTAATAGTTACATGTTCATTGTGATTTATTTTTTGATTCTAGAGACATGATGTTTCACATTTCATTGACTTTTCATGTTAGTTCTAGTTTTGATACGTACAAAGTGGATATGACAGCTCTAACCATCAAGTGTTCTTTCGTAAAATCAGTGCTGAATTAGAAGTCAATGCCAAATTATTTTAACATTTTCTGGTAGTGCATTTACCATTTAATTTGTCTGAGAATGTTACTGCTTTGCACTGTCAGATTAAACTGTGTTCTTTGATTTATGTTTGTAAATTAAACTTCTTATTGAGTCCAATAAATGGTGGAGGAAAAATCCTCTTGAAACACTAACGTTTGAGAAGTTCAAGTCTCACTCCCACATGATTAATATTGAGTCCAATCAATGCTAGGCGAGCTTCACGAATCATCGGTTAGATATTACGGTATGTCATTCTGATACTATGATTTTGTTATGTCTATGCTATAACGTTAATTGTCGTTAAAAAATTAGTTTATAAAATTATATATTTCGTTATGGGCCTTTTTTTTCGGCTCGTGTAGGGCATTCGAATCCTCGGGACCGGCTCTGGGGAGTATAGAAACTAATTGTTCTCACTATCTATTCCTGAATTAGTTTCTTCTCATTCCTTAATATTAGCATCCAAATTAAGCCAGAATATTTTCTTTTCTTTGAACGTGTATTTATTTTGGCTTATTCTAATGAGAAGATTGAACCTTTGATAACCATTCTTTAGTATATTCTCCATTTAATAAAAATGGCCCATTTTGATCCGTGATCATTTTTAAATGACCATTTTTAAACCAACATGTCCTGACCCGTTACCCTGCCCGTTTTGCCAGGTATAATTAATGCTAATGAACTGGACTCCTTAATCATATTTTGTTTGTTATTTAATAACTCATCATCACATCTGGTCTATTTATCTATGATTTTAGATTAAGATTATATGCCATATTTGGTTAAAATTCCAAAATGCAGATATATGAGAGGTTGCAGAGAGACAGGAATTAAGAAGGTGGAGATGCAATTCAGACGGAAGCCTATTTTAGATGATTGGATCGGTGAAGGCCGCCAATCTACACGCTGCTTTGTTATATGAAAACTAGGTCACAACGGTTAGAAAGCAAATGGAAAGGTCACACCGGTGAGTATTTTGTGAGGAGTGTTTATTCTATACAGGTTAAACCATTCTATCCGATCTTAACTCTGTCACTTTGCTGCACATCTGGAAGCTGTTAACCGTCGTGATGCTGATTTTGATCATGTTTATAAGACAATGTCCTTCAGTCGGCTTCCGAATACATCTTATGGTATGCTGCCATACCTTCTTTTATCTTGCTTCCTTGCCACCTCATCTTATTCATTTTGGTGTTCGCCTTACTTTTTGCAGCTGCAGTCTCATCGCATTGAAAATCAATGCAGGAACATTCTTTTCTTATATTTCCTTCCTGTTGGAAAAATCTAGATATTATATCCATTGGACTCAAACCGGCATACTTACTTTCATAAAATTAGGACATGCTATTTCCTGTTAGTGGATGATTTACCAGGCAGACATGGTTGTCTTTTTAGGCGACTTTAATTTTCATCTTGATGGTTTGACTTCATCTCCTAAATAAGTTATTTCTATATATATGGACGCATGTATATGGTTTAAGTGGGCTAGAAAGACAAATAATAGGAGATGCAACTATTATTAAGGCACCCTCGAAGAAGCCTTAGAAACCCAATCGGTTTACTTCTGGTCCTTCCAATGGTTATGGAAAGAGGTTTCTGTAGGTGCACTTTATAATCCAATTATAATTAGCCTTGGTTTTCTTCACATTCCAGCTTGTAACAAAAGCCCATTATTATGGAAGAACCATTCTGCACGGTGGATTCAAATACAGAGAACGATGGATCCAAATACAGGGAGCTACTGTGGATCTATAACATCAACGTCATCTGTGTATATTATTAATGTTGTGTAAAAACCTGTATATTTATCTTCTTTGTTTGTCATTACTAATGCGAATGGGAATGGCGGACAAAGCCTAAGAGTAGATCACGTTATTGTTTATTAATTTGAAGCAAATTGTTATCTTAAGTTTGTTAGTTTAGACAATTCAATTTAGTTTTTATTTTATTACATTAAAATACCTGAGTAACACACGTCGGACACGTATAAAACTAGTTTATAAATTGTAAGTTAAGATATATTTAGTGACGAGTGTATTACTTCTGTTGGCACCTTCTTGCTTGCTGCGCAAAATGAGGTGGTTTTAAACAATTCTATTGTTTCGTATTTTATTTAACTTTTGACATTTTCAATATTTATATATTGTTATTGATTTCCATACGAAATATTATTGTATTAGTGAAAGCAACCTTTTCTTTTTGTAATCAACCTATTGACGATAAGTTTTCATTTTCTCATAAAGTTTTTTATTGAAAAATAAATAACAATACAAAACAAACAAATTGGTATTCAATACATAATAATAAGACTATTGCTCCAATTCGATTGAGGATTGACGAGGAAATAGCAATACAAAACAAAAATATATTATTTTTACTCCAAGAAAATTCAATAGCAGCTCTTCCTCCAACGGATTCAACATCATCGGAGTCGTTGGCAGCAACAGCAGCTAAGACTATTGCTCCAATTCGATTGAGGATTGACGAGGAAGGAATATACAGGAAGCAACATGCGTTGCAGGTAAAAATCGAACCCGGTATACCTTGTTTTGGTTTTAAGTGGGTTTTTGGAAAAACGGGTTCAATCCAAAAAGATTGGATTTTACGTGTGATATCACATAAAAACCCAAGATAAACGACTTGTTCGACCAATTTCAAGGAGCAAGTTGGTTCTCCAAGATTGATCCTAGGTCAGGCTACCATCAGTTTAAAGTTAGGGCAGAGGACGTACCCAAAACTGCCTTTCGAACGTGTTATGGACACAACGAGTTTCTCGTGATCTCATTCGAATTGATACTGATCAAAAGACTCGCGCATATAGGGGTGAAACTACACAATGAAACGTCATGACGGTTTGCTAATCACCGGCTCACCGTAACAATCGCCAACCGTTTGGAAGGGTAACTACTGTTTCAGTTTACTCCGGATGACCAAGTCTACTCTGGATGAATACATCTACTATGGAGGACGAATTTGGTCCAGATGAGCATGTCACACCCTCAAATTCATTTACTTAATGAATAAATAAATAAATTAAGGTTGCGATGATTGGTAACACTACACAACAGCGGAAGCTAATTAAATGAAGACTTCTAAAATATTGAACACCATTAAAAATACTAAATTAAACTAGTACATTGACCTAGAACCATATAGGTCAAAACCGAATTGAGGTTTGAAAAATCATGCTTCTTCGGCTTCTAGGGTTTTGATCCGAAGGGTTAACCTATTCCAACCGTGGCATATCTGTGTGCTACCTGAAAAACATACTTAAAAGTGTCAACACAAAGGTTGGTGAGTTCACATGTTTGTTTGTTGCAGTGTAAAGTAGTTTTCCTTGGAAACATTGATATCGTATACATGACATATTATACAACCGTTTTCCTCGAAAACATATGATGACTTCAGCGTCATAAAGTGAAAACATTGAAAAGGTGTACATGGTCATATTATGAAACCGTTTTCCTCAAAAATATACGATGACCTCGTAGTCATAAAGTGAGTCGTTTTTCCAATGAAAACAAGTGATGACCTCATGGTCATAAAACGAGTAGTTTTCTCAATGAAAACATATGATGACCTCATGGTCATAAAACGAGTAGTTTTCCCTATGAAAACATGTGATGACCTCATGGTCATAAAACGAGTATTTTTTCCCAATGAAAACATGTGATGACCTCATGGTCATAAAACAAGTAGTTTTCCCAATGAAAACAAAACCGATTTGCACTAAAAAGATTGGTAGATGTAACATTTATAATTTTCCGATTATTATCTCACTTTATTCTCCTTATGTTACAATGATGACAATTCCATTTTCGATCTCGTACTCGCTCAATACAATATTTCACGTGAACATATATAAATATACACATATTTATACAAATTCATATAGATATATATACATACACAAATACATGCATACATACCTAATACGTCACACAAATACGTACACACATGCAACCACACAAACGACACTCAACTCGACACGATGTTTGAACCCAAACCCCGTAATTTCAATCTTAATGTCGCGATAGATGACCAAGAACAAGAAAGAACGCTTGTTTGACTTTTAAAAGTCAAACAATGCCAAATCCTTCAATTCAAGCCATAATTCGAATCCTATTGAGTTCAGTGGACACCCATCTCGTGTACAAGTATCAATCGGCCAAACCCAAGCCCTTTCGACGAACCAATTCGATTAAACACGCGGCCAAGTTCAAAATTTAAAAAGGTTTGACTTCAGAAAGTCAAACCGTATCAATCCATGTTTAAATCGTGCGATTTACGTGTAATCAATCCCGGGAAACATGTTCAATCAGTTTATGGATATATTTCGACCAGGATCGTGACTTTATTCATCCAAATCCAAACCGAATTTTGCGTAAATGAAGCCAACGCCTAATCCGGTCAACTCGTAACCAAATCGGCCAATATGAATCAAATTAAACTAATTAAATCCCTCTATCACCTGCGTATACCTTCACACAAACTCCTTCAATCCTTTTTCGATCCGCAAAACACCTCTCAAACTCCGGCGAACCGAACCTGTACGTCCTAGCCGAGAATCACCATCCCTCAATCAATTCAGGTAAGCTTTACATCAATAGCTTCGTTTTAATCTAAGGACCGAAAGCCCCATGGTTTGGACTTTCGATTCTGCGTAATCGGGTTCGATTGGGGCTAGGGTTTACGGGTGTGTATATGGGGACGATAGAGTCTGGGTTTTTGTTGTTACAAGATTAAGCGATCGGATCCTCTACAAGGCTTGATGCCCAGATCCTTTGGTTAAATCCCTTGCCCCATACAGAACCGGTAACGGGTTCGAAACCCACACCCGTACCTTTTTTTCTATTTGTGTCCTGTTGATGCAAACCCGAACCTTGTCAGTGTGCGCTTATCACTCGCCGGACCAGGACGATAAACACAATCAAACCACTAGCCCAGTGGTCTGAAAGCGTGTACTCCACAGAACCCACCCGGGTTCGATCCGGGTGGTGTAAACTTTATTTTTTAAAACTGTTTTAGAAGCTCCGAAATATTTATAAAAATTATTTTTATAAATCCTATATTTATTAGAACAGAATTCGACCAGATTTATAATTTTTGCATAAAATCTCTATTTTTATAGATTTAATTTATTTCATAAATGTATAAATTTAGTGACAAAATTTCATAGATACTCTTGCAAAATTTTATAAAATTTAAGATATATTTATAAAACCAACAAAAACTATATAGTTTTATATACATAAAGAATACATATAAATTTTAATTAAAATTGGTTATTTTAACATACCCATTTCGAATAATAAATAAATAAACAAATTTAATTATTACCTATATAAATTACTTTTATAAATACACTTAGAGTTTGAATTATATTTAAAATTATTAATTTGAACACGAAATTTCACCTCTTTATAAATAAATAAATAAACTAAAAATTATTTATTTAAATTATAAATATAAGTTACACACATTTTTTCTAACTAAATAAATAAATAATAATTGTTTAACTTATTTAGTCATTCAACCCAAACAAAAATTCAATTATCATAAGGCTATTCATTCGAATCCCTCATTTTATGAAGCATTTCATTCAAGTACGAACCACTAATTCTTACCGCTCCAACACTTGTCACACACGACCGATTCAATCCTAGATTTAGATATAGACTATTGTACCCTATAATGATTTAAATATGCATTATACATTAGGTTAGCGTGGTGAGTTGCAAGGATCAAATTTCAATCTGGTCTCCCGTGTTTAGCTACACCTCGAACCAAGTGAGTTTTACATAGCCCATTTTTCACTATTTTTACATTTTGGGGTGAAACATGATCACAACTTACAATGATTTACATAAACTACACAATACAAATCCACTTTACAATTTGTGTGCAATTTGAGCTTTATGTTTGAGTGCTAGGTGTGTTAACTACATATTTGCAATTACATGTACAATCATTAACTAATCAAGCCGACGGTTAACAATGATAGATCTATTGAGTCTAACAAACCCACCCAGATTGGGGTGATTGTTACTGACAACACAATTTTTGCATGCTAGTTACAAAGGTTTGATTGTACTACTTGGTTACACAATAGTTGCTCCCCATAATTGCCTTATTAATCATGACTTGTATGGATTTGTTTACACACAACACTTTGATGCTATTTAGAGTCAAAACCTATGTATGCTCACCAACTTTTTAGCTGACCTCGTTTTCATCATGTTTCAGGTACAATTGTTTAAGTTGAACAAGCTCGCTACACTTAGGATGTGGACCTAGATATTTAAAAGAAACATGTTATGTATTTTTCATTTTTCATGTACATGTTGAATCTTATGGAAATAAAATATAATGATTAAACATATTACAACATAGTCAACCATGTGCTCATGAACAGTCTACATGTCCCGCCCCGACGTTTCCGCCGTCGGTTGGGGTGTGACAGATTGGTATCAGAGCCTTGGTTATAGGGAATTAGGTTATTAGACACTCTTGACCTAGACTATAACCTTAGGACACCCATACAATTCCATGCTATTGCATGCTACATGATTAATTCTTGTGTAAATATTTCTATATGCTATCATAAGTAATCACACTACATGATACAATACATAATGACTTATGTGTCATACTACTTGATAACTCATGTGCTTACACTCATTACTATCTACATGCTACCTATGTGTTTCATTAAGTGTTATCCTAAGTTTAACACACACACACCAAATTCTTCATACATCTTTGAACTCACATACATAATACCACCATCTCTTATGATCAAAATATAAACCATTGGGCCTAATATCCATCAACAATAAACTAAGAAGCCCACTTATCCTCCAAGAAGAAGAAGGCCGCTGCAATAAATAAACCTTATTTTCGGGCCTTAAAGCCCAGTACACAACAATTCTCATCATGACCATGAGCCCAACAATAGTGTTATTAATATACGATGGCTGGAAGAGTGTGTAGGCCCATGAGGGATTCTGACTAAGGAAAGACAGGGTACTTAAGTGTGTCCTAGTGACCCACCCCCTTTCCTGGGAATTCTCCTCAGGGATGCATTGCTTATAGGTCAAGTGTATTTCTAAAATACTATTGTGAAGACTCGGTGTTATGACTAGTCAAACTCTAAACCTATGAGAACTCCTATACTTAACACTCGGTATTTCATTATCGCTTACAACCTGTTCATTGTTTGCCTGCTAGACATGGACTCCTACTCTCCATCCTCCCCGGTATACCGTCCCGGAGCAGAATCAGATTGGGAAGAAGACACTGGGTCACCCGTATATCAGTCACCAACACCCCCAGCCGCTAGACCAAGGTTTGATGTAAGGGCAGATTGGATTAGGAACACCGACACAAGACTTCGAACATCTGGATCACCCCCACCCAGGAACCCGTATCAGACACCCCACCTACACAATCAGTTACCACCCCCACTAAGAGACCCATATCTAATGCTCGACCCGTATCATTCTAACCCTTGGGTAAGGCACACCATGGCACCCACTAGTGTTATGGGAATTCCAACCAACGACATTCACTAATATGTAAGGACCTCAGAATTTGAGAGGGAAAGGATGGAGCAGGGGGTAATGCACGACTTGCAAGGACAAATAATGGATAGCCTAGCAAACCAATTAGGGTACCAAAAGGAGTTAATCTCCATCCTCGAAAAAGAAATACTGGAGCATCGCACGGAAACAGCTAGAGCTGAAGCCAGATCGGCTACCCGAGTAACCATAGCGGTGCTTGTCTTGGGAATTATCTTCTTTCTAGTGGAAAGCTACAAGAGACGTTAACAGAAACTTTTTTTTATTGTCTTTAAGGACCATTTCCCTATGTTTTGAGTAATGTTTAACATTTCAGCATTTAATCAATTTTATATATTCCAACTCTAAAGTTATTATTCATTGATTTGACACGTTGAGTGTGAATTACACCCATCACATTTTCATCAAAATTTTCCAAGTACCACCTTCTTCATTCAATACGATTTAGTACACTACCGACAATCTCTTTCGTAAACAACTCATCCTATTAGATTTAAACAACCTCGTTATTTTCAAACCAAACGTTTATCAAACTTTTAGAGAATACCAGAAATATAAATTTCCATAAACATTTTCACTGTGTAAGAAAACTTAATACAACCTATCTTATAAAAATATTATTTTGAATTGATAAACAATTATGATTTTTCCTCTTTAAAGTAATTATTTCTAAGCACTGGCTAGATTAGTATATGACTACTGGTTTAGCCAATAATTCCTCTTAAAAATATTCTTTTATTAATAATTAAAATTTTAAATTAAAAGATTTTCCTATAAGTTATCTATTTATTAGATTATTTAACTCAAAAGTTTTCATTACTTTATATATCTACGACCAAGAACGATTTACAATTTCCCATTTTCAAACAAAGATCAATTATTGGTAAACACATTTCCTTTAGTGATTTCAGAACCTCCCCGTTACCTTTCACTTGCCGCTTCAAGAGACGATCCATACCGCATAGACGTTAACCATCCCCATCAACCTCAACGAGATTTAAAGAGCTAGAACCTAACTACCACATTATACATGAACGCCAAACAACCCGCTTCTCCGCAACAATTGATCACATACAAAACTCGTTATCATATGTCACACACGAAATTCAATAACTTACGTATGAACGTTCACAAAGTACACAACACAATCACCTAATACATGAAGCTTAGTTATTTTCAATATATCCAATGCTACACTGATTACATAATACATGAAACCTGATTAGTTGCAAATCACAAATTACTGGATTGATCACATAGCCCATGAAACTTGTACATTTGCAATACACATGTCACAGGCTTAAACACATAATACATGAAATTTGGTTGTTTACAATATACATGATACCTAACAATTGGTTGTTTGATACACAATACTTGATTGATCACATTGAATATGAAACTTATTTTGGTTACAAAGTACATGATACTATATGATACTAAGTTGTTAACACCATACGTGAAATTCATTTCCTACAATACACATGACACTATATTGCTTACATTACACATGAGAGCTTATACGTGATGCTAAGTTGCAATTGATCGATCACAATATACATGAAGCATGGTCATACACCTTGTTCACCAAACTTGAAAACCATAACACATTGGAGCTACTCGGGGTTTGACGTATACTTGTTCAAACATGAGGAAGCTTTAAAACAACTCGGTGTTTGACGTATTCTTGTTCAAACACGAGTAAACTATGAGGCCCTATGTAACACTACTTTATTATCCTTTAGTTGCTAACTGACTTGCCTATTTAAGGATATAGTTACTTATTAGCAACTCATATGTGAAAGCAATATACATGAACTAAGTGAATTTGTGCCTCCTCTTGACTCGCACACAACGGAAGGATCTATACGGACCATGCGACGATTTGAGTAATTACGGGTGCACACGGAATTATAAAAAAATCAGCGCATGGAAAACATAGTGAATTTTGTCGTGTGTTGTGACCTAAAACTTATCATGATATGTAGCAACGAAACTGATGTGATATGACAAGGGCATGGTGGATACGCCGATGGTACTTCCTATATATAAGTGTTCTATCATATTATCAGAAGTAGCGTTGTTCGTGTCGCGTGAAGTTTTGACCTAGACCAATGTCTGTGAACTCTCTTACCCACTAACAACACATGAGCATATTAGACTACACCTTACCTTAATTAAACCCTGATCATCAATTTTCCATCAATCCCATTCCATGCAATATATTTCATACTTAGAATCCAAAACATCATCCGACAGTTCCTTCATAAATACATTTCAAAACAAAATTCATTATCATCATTCATACCTGATCCTGAATATCAAAATCTGTGTCTTGTCACCAATTATACTCCTCAAACCGACAATCAAAGTTCGTTGAAAATCCAAACCCTCATCTCTTCCTGATGCAGTAGCCCCAATAGTTAAATTTCGGTACGAAATTCCCATAACATGTGGAGACTGTAACATTTATGATTTTTCGATTATTATCTCACTTTATTCTCCTTATGTTACAATGATGACAATTCCATTTTCGATCTCGTACTCGCTCAATACAATATTTCACGTGAACATATATAAATATACACATATTTATACAAATTCATATAGATATATATACATACACAAATACATGCATACATACCTAATACGTCACACAAATACGTACACACATGCAACCACACAAACGACACTCAACTCGACACGATGTTTGAACCCAAACCCCGTAATTTCAATCTTAATGTCGCGATAGATGACCAAGAACAAGAAAGAACGCTTGTTTGACTTTTAAAAGTCAAACAATGCCAAATCCTTCAACTCAAGCCATAATTCGAATCCTATTGAGTTCAGTGGACACCCATCTCGTGTACAAGTATCAATCGGCCAAACCCAAGCCCTTTCGACGAACCAATTCGATTAAACACGCGGCCAACTTCAAAATTTAAAAAGGTTTGACTTCAGAAAGTCAAACCGTATCAATCCATGTTTAAATCGTGCGATTTACGTGTAATCAATCCAGGGAAACATGTTCAATCAGTTTATGGATATATTTCGACCAGGATCGTGACTTTATTCATCCAAATCCAAACCGAATTTTGCGTAAATCAAGCCAACGCCTAATCCGGTCAACTCGTAACCAAATCGGCCAATATGAATCAAATTAAACTAATTAAATCCCTCTATCACCTGCGTATACCTTCACACAAACTCCTTCAATCCTTTTTCGATCCGCAAAACACCTCTCAAACTCCGGCAAACCGAACCTGTACGTCCTAGCCGAGAATCACCATCCCTCAATCAATTCAGGTAAGCTTTACATCAATAGCTTCGTTTTAGTCTAAGGACCGAAAGCCCCATGGTTTGGACTTTCGATTCTGCGTAATCGGGTTCGATTGGGGCTAGGGTTTACGGGTGTGTATATGGGGACGATAGAGTCTGGGTTTTTGTTGTTACAAGATTAAGCGATCGGATCCTCTACAAGGCTTGATGCCCAGATCCTTTGGTTAAATCCCTTGCCCCATACAGAACCGGTAACGGGTTCGAAACCCACACCCGTACCTTTTTTTCTATTTGTGTCCTGTTGATGCAAACCCGAACCTTGTCAGTGTGCGCTTATCACTCGCCGGACCAGGACGATAAACACAATCAAACCACTAGCCCAGTGGTCTGAAAGCGTGTACTCCATAGAACCCACCCGGGTTCGAACCGGGTGGTGTAACTTTATTTTTTAAAACTGTTTTAGAAGGTCCGAAATATTTATAAAAATTATTTTTATAAATCCTATATTTATTAGAACAGAATTCGACCAGATTTATAATTTTTGCATAAAATCTCTATTTTTATTGATTTAATTTATTTCATAAATGTATAAATTTAGTGACAACATTTCATAGATACTCTTGCAAAATTTTATAAAATTTAAGATATATTTATAAAACCAACAAAAACTATATAGTTTTATATACATAAAGAATACATATAAATTTTAATTAAAATTGGTTATTTTAACATACCCATTTCGAATAATAAATAAATAAACAAATTTAATTATTACCTATATAAATTACTTTTATAAATACACTTAGAGTTTGAATTATATTTAAAATTATTAATTTGAACACGAAATTTCACCTCTTTATAAATAAATAAATAAACTAAAAATTATTTATTTAAATTATAAATATAAGTTACACACATTTTTTCTAACTAAATAAATAAATAATAATTGTTTAACTTATTTAGTCATTCAACCCAAACAAAAATTCAATTATCATAAGGCTATTCATTCGAATCCCTCATTTTATGAAGCATTTCATTCAAGTACGAACCACTAATTCTTACCGCTCCAACACTTGTCACACACGACCGATTCAATCCTAGATTTAGATATAGACTATTGTACCCTATAATGATTTAAATATACATTATACATTAGGTTAGCTTGGTGAATTGCAAGGATCAAATTTCAATCTGGTCACCCGTGTTTAGCTACACCTCGAACCAAGTGAGTTTTACATAGCCCATTTTTCACTATTTTTACATTTTGGGGTGAAACATGATCACAACTTACAATGATTTACATAAACTACACAATACAAATCCACTTTACAATTTGTGTGCAATTTGAGCTTTATGTTTGAGTGCTAGGTGTGTTAACTACTTATTTGCAATTACATGTACAATCATTAACTAATCAAGCCGACGGTTAACAATGATAGATCTATTGAGTCTGACAAACCCACCCAGATTGGGGTGATTGTTACCGACAACACAATTTTTGCATGCTAGTTACAAAGGTTTGATTGTACTACTTGGTTACACAATAGTTGCTCCCCATAATTGCCTTATTAATCATGACTTGTATGGATTTGTTTACACACAACACTTTGATGCTATTTAGAGTCAAAACCTATGTATGCTCACCAACTTTTTAGTTGACCTCGTTTTCATCATGTTTCAGGTACAATTGTTTAAGTTGAACAAGCTCGCTACACTTAGGATGTGGACCTAGATATTTAAAAGAAACATGTTATGTATTTTTCATTTTTCATGTACATGTTGAATCTTATGGAAATAAAATATAATGATTAAACATATTACAACATAGTCAACCATGTGCTCATGAACAGTCTACATGTCCCGCCCCGACGTTTCCGCCATCGGTTGGGGTGTGACAGCAGATCCATATGCACGAAAACGATTCAATGTATATGATAAACAAAACAATTAATGTTTGACCCATTCATAAACTAGCAAGGAATACAAATAATATGTTCATACATGAGGCATAACCAATCCATGACACAGGTATTTCTGCCCCTAGCTCGTACCTCCCGAGCACACGTTTGAACACTATGCGGCCATTCGACCAAAACCGATCGAACCATGATCGAGGGTGTGATCGATGTCGTTTGGTCGGTCAAAAAAAATCCTTAAACACCTTAACTAGTAAGGGTAAGTAGAGTATCGTATCCATAAGGAGTTTGTGGAAAGTGTCACTTTGTTACAATAGTTGAAAGACAGAAAATAGTAAACACTGATTTGGATTTGGATTTGAAACAATAAGGAGAGAGGTAATCCTCTCCGGGGTTGAGGTTTGCAAACACAAGTTAGTCCTAGTTTACTCAGTAAGCAATTACATAGACATAAGTGCACATGGTTCAATCGAATTCAATGAAGATATTAAAACGAGTTGTGAATAAAGCCTATTCATATATAATCAATTTGTGATAACCAAATGACACTCAAATCTCACAACGCCCCTGATGTAAATAAACCCTAGACTGATGAGACTTGAATCAACAATTCGAAAGAAACGCTAAGAAGTGGGTCAAACGAACTCCGATTGAGCTCATTCGAGCGGCGTTGGAACCGTCTCATCAAACTCTAATCCGGAGCAAAAAACCTAAACCCCCCTCCACCCGCACCCCCAAAAACCTAAACCCCCCCTCCAACCCCACCCCGAAAAGCCTAAAACCACCACCCCACCCCCCAAAAACCTAAACCCCCACCCACCCTCCCAAAAACCTAAACCCACCCCCAAAAACCTAAACCCCCACCCCCAAAAAAAAACCTAAACCATAAAAGCTAAACCCTAAGGCTAAAATTCTAAAATTCAACGCTAAGATCTAAACCCTAAAAGCTAAGATGGTAGAGTTCGACGATACGGTTCCAACGCCGCTAGAATGAGCTCAATCCGAGTTCGTTTGATATCATTTCTTAATGTTTTTGTCACTTCTTAGAGTTCTTAGCCGAAAACAACTTCTTATTTGATCATCCCCCTATATATATATATATATATATATATATGGGAAGGTTCCGCTAAGAAGTGGTTTTTCGCTAAGAAACGCTAAGAAGTGGGTCAAACGAACTCCGATTGAGCTCATTCGAGCGGCGTTGGAACCGTCTCATCAAACTCTAATCCGGACCCAAAAACCTAAACCCCCCTCCACCCGCACCCCTAAAAACCTAAATCCCCCCTCCAACCCCACCCCGAAAAGCCTAAAACCACCACCCCCACCCCCCAAAAACCTAAACCCCCCCACCCACCCCCAAAAACCTAAACCCCCACCCCCTAAAAAAAACCTAAACCCTAAAATCTAAACCTTAAAAGCTAAACCCTAAGGCTAAAATCCTAAAATTCAATGCTAAGATCTAAACCCTAAAAGCTAAGATGGTAGAGTTCGACGATACGGTTCCAACGCCGCTGGAATGAGCTCAATCCGAGTTCGTTTGATATCGTTTCTTAATGTTTTTGTCACTTCTTAGAGTTCTTAGCCGAAAACAACTTCTTATTTAATCATCCCCCTATATATATATATATATATATATGTTACATGATAAATGACATTGTCTTCATTTTGCCACTGCGCATTATATTTTGTTAATATGAAATTTGTTTTTATAACATTGATTGAGTTTGTTATTGAATTGCATATATGTATGATATGTGATCATGATTCAACAAATTTATAACATTGATTAGGTTTGCCTACTATGCGAATCAATTTTATTTTGAATATAGAGGATTGCAAATCAACCACTAGTAAACCATATGTATATATGAGTTATTAATGTGTTCCTGCGTATATTTCTATAATAGAAATTTGTGTTCAAACATGACTTCTGCATCAACGAATATTGTTTCTGAATTGAATAAATATGTTTAGTATCGATGCGGCATGCTTATTGCTTTTGGATACTATCTTAGCATGAATAGAATGTCTAGATTGAATGTGAATTATAAATCTGTTTCTATTAATCATCCTGTTTTGAGACATCAAGTACATCTAAAATTCATTATTCTATGCTTTGGCATGCCTGTTTAGGTCATGTGAATTTTAGGAATATGTTTAATATTTTAAGGATGGTGTGATTCTTGATTTTGACATAGTGATTTTAACATAAGGATGGTTAACTCCATGTTACCCTATTCATGTTTAAGTGAAGGGATTTGGGTGAGGTTATGGATACCGGTGCTCAAGAAAAACACACACCAAATCTTGAGAAAAGTAGGCAACAAGGAAGGGAGAAACTAGGATTTGTTGCCCTTCATTAATGGAGCCATGGATACTAGTGCCGCCGGATCTAGGAAAAAAATTCAAAGGTATTAAAAATAATATTTTGTTTTCTTTTGGCATGATTAGGTTGGAAATGGGTTGTTGGGCTGGTGCAATTGATGTTGGATTTAATCCTTGATGGTTTGGGCTAAACTTATTTGGTTTAAGTTAAAACATTTTAACTATATGTTTATGTAAGTAAATGAGCTTTAAGACTTTAGTATTATTCCAGCCCATATGTATTTGTTATTTGGGTTTTTTTATAAGGATTGACGGCAAGGGATGACGTGTAACAGTTGTTTGACGGCAAGGGATGACGTGTAACAGTTGTTTGACGGCAAGCACATTCAAACCGTCGCATCCCTTTGCTCCCACCAATTCGATCTTTATGTACAAACAGATTCTGCAATTTAGTTGGTAATTTTCAAGTGATTTTAAAAGATTAAGAGCTCAAACTACTTAATAATTATTTTCCAAAAATACAAGTTCATTATTTAGTTCAAAAGTCAACCCAATAATGGTAACAACTAATTTTGAAAAAAACAACTGGTACGGTCTTACTTATCTAAAAGAAAAGCACAAGATAATTAGCAACACTTGAAACATGAAATCAGACAGTTAATTATTGAAGATGATCATAACAATGAAATCTCAAAAGCATACAATCATTTGTTATCAGCATAAGTGTGAGTAGCATCTCCGAACGATGTTGGCTTAGCAGGGTTGGCTCCGTCTCCTTTAACGGTGTCGGTGTTTGAATCCTTTGCACGGCGATCCACGTCTTGAATGGATGGAGGTTTTTGGTCAATGGGGCGTTGGAACGAGACCGGTTTATTACTACGGGTATTATTGTTGTTTGAGTTGGAAGTAGAAGAGCCAGGCCTCCATGTGGCTGAGAAGGAAGGAGGTCCACTTGAACTAGAACCAGACATTATTGTAAAATTATTAATTAAGATATGTTGTTGAATCAGATTCCTAACTGAAAGTGGTCTATTTATTAACTAGAGGGAATCATACACACATCTACCTAATATGATGCCCCACACGTTCCCGGTTCCTTCCTACGATGTTACATGAAATTTCTTAATCTTTTAATTTAGCATCTTTATGTTTATATTTTATACTTTTCATGTTTATTAGTTTGCATATTCACACCTACCTAATATGATGACCCCACGCGTTTCTTACATAAAGACATGGAAATTTAAATCCTTTTAACATGTTATTTTATTTTTTATCTCATAAACAAGTTTTCGTTATCCTAAATAGTGTGAAAGAGGTTTTTATGAATGATGATTAGATAAAATTGTTTTGCGTCACATTTAAAACCCCGTATCTAACATTTCTGTATATTTCTTTCTGAGACACAAGGTTATCAATAGATTTGAAAATAATGAGAATGGTGGCAAACACAATTTTAAAATTCTTTTTTAATATTTACCGTGCCGATAACTAGGCGACACCCTCCGGCCTAATTAACATCACTTGAAATTACAATCACTACTCCTTTTGTATTCATATTCAATCTTTTAAACTCTTTTTCTTTGTTATACATGATGGTCTTTTTTTTACAGAAAGACCGTTATTTATAGACTTCTTTCATGGCATCTTTTTAATCCCCCAATGTAACTAACTAATAGTGACTTCTCTTTTTCCCTTGTTGGAAATCTTTCTTCATTCTTTTTGCCTACTACACGTCAGCCGTATGGGTCCATTGAAGTGGGCCTTATCAGTCGTTCGTTTGGATCACTGGAGATGGGCACCGGCATACGTCTTCAATGTGGATTTGAGGAGATAAATAAATGATCTTAACTTAATTAGATATTAGAAGATAAAATATTCAAATTTGTAAGTTCAAAACAGGCTATATATATAGTAAATTACACAAATGATACATTGGTATATCCCTTGGGATCGAGGTATGTTTTGCATACATCTCACCCTTCCGATCCTACCAATAGCTTTTGGTATTAGTGAGATTTTACCGTGTATGGTTGTTATTGTATACATGTGGTATACATAAAGTTTTGGAAACCATCCTTAAGTACTAAAAGATTTTTTTTTTATCATTAAAGTCACAAATTTTCAGTGTTCATATTAGCGAGAAAAAAAACTGTTGGGTAAGTTTACTGAAATTTCAATAATAATGATATACGCTTGGGATGCAAGACTTCCTCTTGCCTTGCTTGATACATAAACGAACGTGGGATAAGCAAAACATTTAGCTTTCTTCCTTGAACTTGAGCTGTAAATCCCTTTTATAAGGCTTACTATTCTTTTGATACATAGGTAACCAATGTGGGGACTCCACAATCATGATGTTTTCTTCTTAAACTTGCATAGTAATCTCTTTTTCATAAGGGTTACTCCTCGCTTGCTTCATACATGAACCAGTGTGGGATGAAAAATATTTGTCCAAGGTTTTTTCTACAATAATTGAGCTAGGAAGCAGCCAAGTGAGTGAGCCATGCACAAGATAATGTTAAATGAAAGCAAAAAAAAAACATTGAGCGGAGGGAAAAATTCGTCTCACATTTAAAACTATACGAGAACACGAACAAAAATTCCTCACATCATTGGCACCCGAAATTAAGGTTACCTAGTTCATCGTTCAAAAGAAAATCTAAAACACTAATTCTACCGTGTCTTCGAGATGTTTCTGCCCTTAAATTAGGGTCTCTTGCACTGTTTTGGAATCGAAATAAAATAAGATTGGAGTGAAAACGTTTCACATGATACATATTTATGATTAGTTCACCCGAAATTAATCAAAATCTCGGTATATTTACAGCATTGTTGGTGAACATTGGTTACTTTAAAAAGACTAGATACTCAGAAAGAGTAATGTTGTACCAAGGTAATGGCAATTTTTTTTAGTCCCACGATGACCTGGTTGGTAATGAAGGGATGTTTGTTTGCTAATCTACTTACAAGTAAATCACAAAATAAAAATGAAGACTTCAAACATAAATGCATGTCGTACCGGCTGATTATGGCTGATCAGATTTATTTTTGGTGTTGTTTGCCATGTTAGATTTTTATATTTATTGCGGTCTTGTCAACTTATGTTTAAGTCTATTTTGCTTGTAATTTTTTAACGAAAATGTTTTGTTAATCTTTCCTTTTAAACAAGCAACTTTAATGTCAATCGTATATTGTCTGTTTCAAACACGGGTTGGTTTGTTACGTAGACCTCACATGATATTATGAGAAGTAGTAAACGAAAAACATTAGAAATATATATATGTAAACGACAGCCCACTAGCTATTGTCTGTTTCAAACACCAGCAGATTACACGCACGCCCCCCGCACCGGTCATCTTCATGCTCTTAAGAGAATTCTAAGGTATGTCAAGGGGACACTTTATATGGGATTACACATTTGACCTGGTCCCATTTCTACACTCATCTCTTACACGGATGCTAATTGAGCTGGATACCCAACTACACGTTGCTCCACATCCGGATACTGTGTTTATCTCAGGGACAATCTTATCTCTTGGTCCTCTAAACGACAGCCCACTATTTCTCGTTCAAGTCAAATGTTGTCACCATTCACAGACTACACATGTTACCTTGTGTTCAAGGTTTCAGAAAAATGCCGGGGGCTGCATTGTCCTGTGAAAGTACAAGATCTACTCTTTTGGAAAAATAAAGAAAACAAAATTATTTATTTTAGATCCCCAGCCCCATTCAATCAACATGATTCTTTTTGGGTTCTGGAGCAGAGGAAAGATGGATGGATGGATGGATGGATGGATGGAGGTTGTGGTGTGAATGTTCAACTCAAAGTATAATAAGCTTGGAAAGAATTATATTCCTATGAACTTGAAACTGATAACTTATGAGAGAACTATGTCAGGCCTTATTATATGTGGCTTGGAGTTTCGACCGACATAGAGGAACATGTATGAGTATATTTCATCCACCCCTTATGAAACTATTATCAGAGAAGAGAGGATCGATGTTCAAGAACGAAAACAGAGAATTTCATATATGAGAAAAATTGTATGTTTACAAATCTGATTGTTATTTTACAAATCAGATTATCGTCCCTATTTATACTAAACAGAATTGATGGTTCTGTTTGATTTCACGCCGTCATGCTCCGTCTATTGCCTCCATCCTCCTTCGCCGGCATCCAATTCTGTCTATGATTGTAGGTCAACTTTTAAGGAACAAGATGGATTTAAACCAATAGTCTTCCCCTTAACTTTGGCTTGTTTAAAGTTTACTGCTCCACAATTTCTTTTCTTCTTCTTTAATGAGTTTAAAGTTTCTTGATTTGGAGTCTGTTTCTCGATCGCTAATCATCCCACTTTCAATCTCGTTTCATGTTGGGTTTCTTTCATAATCCTTTTTCTTGATTTCAAATCCCCATTTTGTGTGTCATTTTAGGTTTTCTATTTTTTTGGGGGGTTTGTTGGGTTAATTCAAGTGTTTTTGGAATCTGAGTGATGGGAAACATGGATCTGATCTTTGAATTTGTATGATTTGACAATTTGATTTAATTTACTTACATTTTTATTAATTTTGTGTTTTTCATCAAAAGGGTCAATAGATTTATGCTCTTTAGATTTATTTCATAATTATGGTGTTAGCTGCTGATTAATTTGTTGTTTTTCAGTGTCTTCTTGCTAATGCATTAATTTCAGTTTTGACTTATAGTCATGAACTTGGAATGAACTACAATCATGTCTACAGATAATTAACTGTTCTTGATTTGGGTTTGTTTATATGTATTAGTCCACATTGGATATCATGCCATTCTCTGGTTGATTCTTGTAACGTTTAATATCCATCTGTAACAGCAATCTCTCAAAAGTCAATTTGATGAAGATCAGTTCTCTATGACTATTTCTGTGCTAAACTATCAGAAATGAAGTGTAGAAACATGTCCTTTGCTGTATATATCGAAACTAATTATTCCCACTATGTATTCCTGAATTAGTTTCTTCTCATTCCTTAATATTAGCATCCAAATTAGGCCAGAATAGTTTCTTTTCTTTGAACGTGTATTTATTTTGGCTTATTCTAATGAGAAGATTGAACCTTTGATAACCATTCTTTATGGTATCAGAGCAGGATCAACTCTGCTCAACCAAAACCCTTAAGTTGCCGATCACAGAAGCATTATGACCAATGATTCCGCTGCTTTCCAAGCGTTTTTTCCAGGGAAACGAGAAGGAAACCAAGGCCAAAAGGGGCTGCAGAAAACTGAAAAGGCAACCCCTAATAACAAGAATAATCACTGCACCTTTTGTGGAAGGGATGGTCATAGTAAAGACAGTTGCTTTAAGATCGTCGGGTACCCGGAATGGTGGCCCGGTAAAGGCAAGAAAGAAAAGATAAAGCCAAAGGCATCCATGGTAGAAACTGGTTCATGTCCGATACCTGGACTTTGAGAAGAGCAGTACCAGAGTTTCTTGAAATTGTTTGCAGGAAAGAGAGATGACTTTGGTGAAAAAACTACATCACACGTTGCCAACATGGCTAGTAGAGAAGAGTCTGATGATGAATGGATTGTTGATTCAAGTGCAACCGAGCATATCACTTATCAAAAGAAATTACTTAAAGATATCGACATGGATGTTCTTGAAGCTCCTGTCACGATCCCTAATGGAGATGCAATTCCCGTCAAAGGGAAGGGTAATCTTATGTTCAAAGGGGGACTAAACGTGAACGGAGTACTTTACATACCCAATTTCAAATGCAATCTCTTATTTGTTCGAAAGTTAACTAGAGATTTACACTGTGCTGTAACGTTCTTTCCTGACTTTTTTGTCATGCATGGCTTAAGGACGGGGAACTTGATTGGAGCGGGTAACTGCAATGGATGGAAGAAAAGCGATGACGGTTACAATGGATGCGTGGCACAAAAGACTTGGACACGCATCATATATGAAACTTTCACGCATTGAATTTCTCAAGGGTGTTGCTTTTGATTTTGAAAATAAAGTTTGTGATGCTTGTATCAAAGCTAAACTCACATGTTTACCTTTTCTGGTTAGTGTTACAAAGACAAATAGTTGTTTTGATCTAATACATTGTGATATTTGGGGCAAATATAGAAGGCCATCTCTGTCACATGCCAACTATTTTTTATTAATTGTTGATGATCACAGTAGGGCTCTTTGGGTCTATTTAATAAAACATAAGAATGAGGCGAGCACCTGTTTGGTCAATTTTTGTAAAATGATTAAGACTCAATTTGGAAAATCTATTAAACGAATAAGGTGTGACAATGGGGGCGAGTTCACTTCGAATTTTATGAGCAAATTTTACACAGAATAAGGAATTACTTTAGAGACCACCTGCCCCCACACCCCACAACAAAATGGGGTGGTCGAGCAAAAGTATAGACATCTTTTGGAAGTAGCCCGTGCTTTGCGTTTTGAGGCTAGTCTTCTAACGAACTTTTGGGGAGAATGCATCTTGACCGCCACGTATATAGTCAATCGATTACCATCAAGAGCCGTAGGTAAGAAGGCGCCTTATGATATTTTGTTTGGTCAAACACCCGATTACGATCACATGAGGGTTTTTGGATGCTTAGCATATTATAGAAACACGGACACTAAAGGTGATAAATTTGAACCAAGAGGAAAGCCGGGAGTTTTCTTGGGTTACCCTCCTGGAACCAAAGGTTATAATATTTATGACCTGGAACAAAGAAGAATGGTTGTAACTAGAGATGTTAAATTTGCTGAAAATGTATTTCCTTTTTCCAACGTGGAACCTGAGATTAGGAACCAAGAACCAGAAATATTTGAGTATTCTCATTTTATAAATGAAGAAGAAGATGCTCCGTACAAAAGTCAAGAGATGGGGGGAGACTCCATGCAAAGTCACGAGACAGAAGGTGTGAATGTTGATGGTCAAGAATTAAACATTGAAAATGACTTTAAAAATGAGGCTACAGAAGGTGATCAAGAAACAAATATGCATGGTAATGAAGGTGAAGTAACCATGCAAGGTGATGATGCAACCAATGAAGTGCATGATTTTCACAACCAATCACAACCTGTTAAAGAAGTTAGGGAACGAAGAAACATGTCACAACCATCATACTTGAGTGATTATCATGTGAAGCTTCCACCTTCGATCTACACCACACAACCCACCTCTGGTCAAGGACCCTCCACGGTACATCTTTTAGCCCATTATATTTCATATGATAATTTTTCTAATTTAGATAAAGCCTTCTTATCGGCCATCGGTTCTCATGATGAGCCAAAGAATTATTATCAAGCAGCTCAAGATGAGAATTGGAGAGAAGCTATGAAAAACGAAATATATGGCTTGGAGAAAAATGGAACTTTGACACTCGAAAGATTACCAAATGGAAAAAAAGGCAATTGACTTCAAATGGGTATACAAAATCAAGTTCAAGTCAAATGGAGAAGTAGAGAGATACAAGGCGAGGCTTGTGGCAAAGTTGCTAGATTGGTAACCGTGCGAACACTACTTGCCATAGCCATTAAGCGAGACTAGGTAATCTAACAACTTGACATGAACAATGCATTTTTACACGGCGATTTAGAGGAGGAGGTCTATATGAAGATTCCTCACGGGTTTGCGAACAAAGAAGAGACAAGGGTTTGCAAATTACAAAAATCCATTTACGGGTTAAAACAAGCATACAGGAATTGGTATCATAAGTTTACTACTTTCCTCCTTGATCTTGATTTTCTCCGGTCAAAGGCGGATCATTCTTTGTTCATACACAAGACAGATGACACATATGTGGCGGCCTTGATCTACGTTGACGATGTCATTGTCGTAGGTAACAACGTTGAAAAGATAAATAGCACAAAGTCATATCTTGATGAAAAGTTTAGCATATAGGATCTTGGCACTTTGAAGTATTTTTTGGGTATAGAGGTGGCTAAAACATCCGAGGGACTCGTGCTCAGTCAAAGGAAATATACCTTAGATATCCTTGGAGACAATGGTCTTCAAGGGTGTCGACCAAGCCCGTTCCCTATGGAACAAAACTTGAAACTTGATAAAGAGGAAGAAGATGACAAAGTTGATGCAAATCAATATAGAAGACTTGTGGGTCGATTACTATACCTTCAAGCCACCAGACCCGATATATGCTATTAAGTAAATGTTCTTAGTTAGTTTTAGTTGATCCAAGACAGAAACACATGGAGGCCGCCACTAGGGTGCTTCGATACCTAAAAACTACACCGGGTCAAGGCATTCTTCTACCCAAAGAAGGAGGTACTAATCCAATTACTTATTGTGATTCAGACCGGTTAGGATGCCCCATTACAAGACGTTCCAGAACTGGATACTTACTCCTCTTGGGTGGTGCCCCAATTTCTTGGAAGTCCAAGAAAAAATTAATCGTGTCTCGCTCCTCGGCTGAAGCCGAGTACCGTGCCATGGCAACAACAGTTAGTGAGGTGCTTTGGGTTTGTTGGCTACTCAAGGAGTTGGAAGCACCTCCCACTGGACCAACGCCACTATTTTGTGACAACCAAGCCGCCACACACATAGCAAACAATCCCGTGTTCCACGAGAGAACTAAGCATGTAGAGATGGATTGTTACTTTGTGCATGAACGGGTTAACTAAAAGGAAATACATCCTATGATTGTTGCCTCAAAGCATCAGATAGCCGATTTATTTACCAAACCTCTCGGGTCTCAACAACTGAAGACTCTTCTTAGCAAGTTGGGCGTTCGTAATCTACACGCTCCAGCTTGAAGGGGAGTATAGGGCCGGCCCAATGGGCCTGCGGGCAACACTTCCGTAGTTGGCCTAACATTTCAAGGGGCTAAAATTTATTTATTTTTTATTTTATATATATATATATATATATATATATAGGGGGAGGATCAAATAAGAAGTTGTTTTCGGCTAAGAACTCTAAGAAGTGACAAAAACATTAAGAAACGATATCAAACGAACTCGGATTGAGCTCATTCCAGCGGCGTTGGAACCGTATCGTCGAACTCTATCATCTTAGCTTTTAGGGTTTAGATCTTAGCGTTGAATTTTAGGATTTTAGACTTAGGGTTTAGCTTTTAGGGTTTAGGTTTTTTTTAGGGGTGGGGGTTTAGGTTTTTGGGGGTGGGTGGGGATGGGTTTAGGTTTTGGGGGGGTTGGGGTGGGGGGTTTAGGTTTTTGGGGGGTGGGGGTGGTGGTTTTAGGCTTTTCGGGGTGGGGTTGGAGGGGGGTTTAGGTTTTTGGGGGTGCGGGTGGAAGGGGGTTTAGGTTTTTGGGGTGCGGGTGGAAGGGGGTTTAGGTTTTTGGGTCTGGATTAGAGTTCAATGAGACGGTTCCAACGCCGCTCGAATGAGCTCAATCGGAGTTCGTTTGACCCACTTCTTAGCGTTTCTTAGCGAAAAACCACTTCTTAACGGAACCTTCCCATATATATATATATATAAATGTTTCTAACAGTCCAACAGCAATTTTCTAACAGTCCAACAGCCTAACATTTCGAGGGGCCCAACATTTAAACAATTGGGCTTAAAAAATATAAATAAGTCCACCACACAGTCCAAATGCAATCGACGAACAAGGCAGAGCCTCCAGGCTCCAGCCCTCCACCCGACGCTGCTGCCTGCTGCCTCCACGGCGCCACCACCTGCCGCCGTCCTCCACCAGTACACCACCTGACGCCGCCCTGACGCCCTCCATCTCCGTCCTCCGCTCTCCACTCTTTAGTTAAGGTAATTTTATTAGATTGGGTACATTGAATTTGAATTGAGCCCCTAATTTATAATTTAAACTTGGGGTTTTTGTTGAATGTTGTACCAAATTTTTTAATATAGAATTGTTAATGATTTAATGGTTAGCCCTAATTTAGTGATATTAAATTGTTAGAATGATTATTTGATTAGCCTTAATTTTGTATGTGTCAACGGGTGCTCAAAAATTATGCCTCCTAAACAAGCATCGGGTGCTCAAAAACGTAAAAGGAATCAAAACTTTTTTTACCTATTTGCATTTTTGTACTTTAGTGATGTTTTATTAATTTCATGTATGCTAATAGTTACATGTTCATTGTGATTTATTTTTTGATTCTAGAGACATGATGTTTCACATTTCATTGACTTTTCATGTTAGTTCTAGTTTTGATACGTACAAAGTGGATATGACAGCTCTAACCATCAAGTGTTCTTTCGTAAAATCAGTGCTGAATTAGAAGTCAATGCCAAATTATTTTAACATTTTCTGGTAGTGCATTTACCATTTAATTTGTCTGAGAATGTTACTGCTTTGCACTGTCAGATTAAACTGTGTTCTTTGATTTATGTTTGTAAATTAAACTTCTTATTGAGTCCAATAAATGGTGGAGGAAAAATCCTCTTGAAACACTAACGTTTGAGAAGTTCAAGTCTCACTCCCACATGATTAATATTGAGTCCAATCAATGCTAGGCGAGCTTCACGAATCATCGGTTAGATATTACGGTATGTCATTCTGATACTATGATTTTGTTATGTCTATGCTATAACGTTAATTGTCGTTAAAAAATTAGTTTATAAAATTATATATTTCGTTATGGGCCTTTTTTTTCGGCTCGTGTAGGGCATTCGAATCCTCGGGACCGGCTCTGGGGAGTATAGAAACTAATTGTTCTCACTATCTATTCCTGAATTAGTTTCTTCTCATTCCTTAATATTAGCATCCAAATTAAGCCAGAATATTTTCTTTTCTTTGAACGTGTATTTATTTTGGCTTATTCTAATGAGAAGATTGAACCTTTGATAACCATTCTTTAGTATATTCTCCATTTAATAAAAATGGCCCATTTTGATCCGTGATCATTTTTAAATGACCATTTTTAAACCAACATGTCCTGACCCGTTACCCTGCCCGTTTTGCCAGGTATAATTAATGCTAATGAACTGGACTCCTTAATCATATTTTGTTTGTTATTTAATAACTCATCATCACATCTGGTCTATTTATCTATGATTTTAGATTAAGATTATATGCCATATTTGGTTAAAATTCCAAAATGCAGATATATGAGAGGTTGCAGAGAGACAGGAATTAAGAAGGTGGAGATGCAATTCAGACGGAAGCCTATTTTAGATGATTGGATCGGTGAAGGCCGCCAATCTACACGCTGCTTTGTTATATGAAAACTAGGTCACAACGGTTAGAAAGCAAATGGAAAGGTCACACCGGTGAGTATTTTGTGAGGAGTGTTTATTCTATACAGGTTAAACCATTCTATCCGATCTTAACTCTGTCACTTTGCTGCACATCTGGAAGCTGTTAACCGTCGTGATGCTGATTTTGATCATGTTTATAAGACAATGTCCTTCAGTCGGCTTCCGAATACATCTTATGGTATGCTGCCATACCTTCTTTTATCTTGCTTCCTTGCCACCTCATCTTATTCATTTTGGTGTTCGCCTTACTTTTTGCAGCTGCAGTCTCATCGCATTGAAAATCAATGCAGGAACATTCTTTTCTTATATTTCCTTCCTGTTGGAAAAATCTAGATATTATATCCATTGGACTCAAACCGGCATACTTACTTTCATAAAATTAGGACATGCTATTTCCTGTTAGTGGATGATTTACCAGGCAGACATGGTTGTCTTTTTAGGCGACTTTAATTTTCATCTTGATGGTTTGACTTCATCTCCTAAATAAGTTATTTCTATATATATGGACGCATGTATATGGTTTAAGTGGGCTAGAAAGACAAATAATAGGAGATGCAACTATTATTAAGGCACCCTCGAAGAAGCCTTAGAAACCCAATCGGTTTACTTCTGGTCCTTCCAATGGTTATGGAAAGAGGTTTCTGTAGGTGCACTTTATAATCCAATTATAATTAGCCTTGGTTTTCTTCACATTCCAGCTTGTAACAAAAGCCCATTATTATGGAAGAACCATTCTGCACGGTGGATTCAAATACAGAGAACGATGGATCCAAATACAGGGAGCTACTGTGGATCTATAACATCAACGTCATCTGTGTATATTATTAATGTTGTGTAAAAACCTGTATATTTATCTTCTTTGTTTGTCATTACTAATGCGAATGGGAATGGCGGACAAAGCCTAAGAGTAGATCACGTTATTGTTTATTAATTTGAAGCAAATTGTTATCTTAAGTTTGTTAGTTTAGACAATTCAATTTAGTTTTTATTTTATTACATTAAAATACCTGAGTAACACACGTCGGACACGTATAAAACTAGTTTATAAATTGTAAGTTAAGATATATTTAGTGACGAGTGTATTACTTCTGTTGGCACCTTCTTGCTTGCTGCGCAAAATGAGGTGGTTTTAAACAATTCTATTGTTTCGTATTTTATTTAACTTTTGACATTTTCAATATTTATATATTGTTATTGATTTCCATACGAAATATTATTGTATTAGTGAAAGCAACCTTTTCTTTTTGTAATCAACCTATTGACGATAAGTTTTCATTTTCTCATAAAGTTTTTTATTGAAAAATAAATAACAATACAAAACAAACAAATTGGTATTCAATACATAATAATAAGACTATTGCTCCAATTCGATTGAGGATTGACGAGGAAATAGCAATACAAAACAAAAATATATTATTTTTACTCCAAGAAAATTCAATAGCAGCTCTTCCTCCAACGGATTCAACATCATCGGAGTCGTTGGCAGCAACAGCAGCTAAGACTATTGCTCCAATTCGATTGAGGATTGACGAGGAAGGAATATACAGGAAGCAACATGCGTTGCAGGTAAAAATCGAACCCGGTATACCTTGTTTTGGTTTTAAGTGGGTTTTTGGAAAAACGGGTTCAATCCAAAAAGATTGGATTTTACGTGTGATATCACATAAAAACCCAAGATAAACGACTTGTTCGACCAATTTCAAGGAGCAAGTTGGTTCTCCAAGATTGATCCTAGGTCAGGCTACCATCAGTTTAAAGTTAGGGCAGAGGACGTACCCAAAACTGCCTTTCGAACGTGTTATGGACACAACGAGTTTCTCGTGATCTCATTCGAATTGATACTGATCAAAAGACTCGCGCATATAGGGGTGAAACTACACAATGAAACGTCATGACGGTTTGCTAATCACCGGCTCACCGCCACAATCGCCAACCGTTTGGAAGGGTAACTACTGTTTCAGTTTACTCCGGATGACCAAGTCTACTCTGGATGAATACATCTACTATGGAGGACGAATTTGGTCCAGATGAGCATGTCACACCCTCAAATTCATTTACTTAATGAATAAATAAATAAATTAAGGTTGCGATGATTGGTAACACTACACAACAGCGGAAGCTAATTAAATGAAGACTTCTAAAATATTGAACACCATTAAAAATACTAAATTAAACTAGTACATTGACCTAGAACCATATACGTCAAAACCGAATTGAGGTTTGAAAAATCATGCTTCTTCGGCTTCTAGGGTTTTGATCCGAAGGGTTAACCTATTCCAACCGTGGCATATCTGTGTGCTACCTGAAAAACATACTTAAAAGTGTCAACACAAAGGTTGGTGAGTTCACATGTTTGTTTGTTGCAGTGTAAAGTAGTTTTCCTTGGAAACATTGATATCGTATACATGACATATTATACAACCGTTTTCCTCGAAAACATATGATGACTTCAGCGTCATAAAGTGAAAACATTGAAAAGGTGTACATGGTCATATTATGAAACCGTTTTCCTCAAAAATATACGATGACCTCGTAGTCATAAAGTGAGTCGTTTTTCCAATGAAAACAAGTGATGACCTCATGGTCATAAAACGAGTAGTTTTCTCAATGAAAACATATGATGACCTCATGGTCATAAAACGAGTAGTTTTCCCTATGAAAACATGTGATGACCTCATGGTCATAAAACGAGTATTTTTTCCCAATGAAAACATGTGATGACCTCATGGTCATAAAACAAGTAGTTTTCCCAATGAAAACAAAACCGATTTGCACTAAAAAGATTGGTAGATGTAACATTTATAATTTTCCGATTATTATCTCACTTTATTCTCCTTATGTTACAATGATGACAATTCCATTTTCGATCTCGTACTCGCTCAATACAATATTTCACGTGAACATATATAAATATACACATATTTATACAAATTCATATAGATATATATACATACACAAATACATGCATACATACCTAATACGTCACACAAATACGTACACACATGCAACCACACAAACGACACTCAACTCGACACGATGTTTGAACCCAAACCCCGTAATTTCAATCTTAATGTCGCGATAGATGACCAAGAACAAGAAAGAACGCTTGTGTAACACCCAAAAATAAAAAGAAAAGAAAAATTTTAAAATTTCACTCCCTCGCGGTACGCGAGGGAGATTTTGACAAAGCCCCGCGATACGCGAAGAAGCTGCTTATACGCCAGATTTATATCTTCTCGCGGTACGCGAGAAGATTCCCAACCAGGCCTCGCGGTACGCGAGGGAATAGTACACGCGTCAGGGCCAGAAAACACGTGTCATTCACCCTCGCCACCAGCCGACACGTGTCATGCTGACTCAGCACCGTTCGTGACACCTCATCCTCTCGCGGTACGCGAGAGATTTCCTTGGCCGGCCTCGCGGTACGCGAGGGACTGGAAAATCAGCCTATAAAAGGCCTTCAACGGGATTGAAATTCTGTACAGTTTCCAAACATTCGTTTCACACAAACCCGATCTCTCAAAACTCCACGACATCCCGAAGTGCTATCCAAGAGTCCAAACGAAATCCTGCACCAGCCGAAGTTCCGTCCAAATCCCGCAAAGTAGGTATCGTTAAAACTATTCTTATATATATAGCCGCAATTATATATATATTCTCTCATATATATTCTCGTTAATCGTGTCTTCCCTAGGAAGAAACGTGTCGAGGTTCTGCTCAAATTCCGAAGCCTACAACCCTACCAGCCATCAAAATCAAGGTGAACACGTTTAACGCTTTTCAAACGATAAAACCATTTTATTTACGAAAACGGCATGAAACAAATTAAATGCTTTAATCATAAGGGTAATCTACGTGATAGCATTCAGGCCATAAGCATACGTAGATTTGATCAAATGGTATACATGTGACGGGTGAAAGTCCGGTCCGTGGCTGGGTACAGATCATGAAAGGGGGTATCATAAGACTGAGGATATGGTTCCTTAGCAGATTATACGAGGGACGAGTTCCTGAGTATCATATAAGACTAAGAACAAGGTTCTTAGCATCACGACCCTGGGAATAGGCTATCAGTCTGAGACATAGAGCTCAGCCAGTTGACCCCATGGCAGTTAACCCAGTGTATGTAGGTGGTATATATTTCAGGTGAAAAAGACTGCTGAATGTGTAGATTTACCATACAGAAACGTGCTTAAAGGCTTTAATTTGGTTTATGTTAGAAATCATTTTCGTGTCAGTTAAATGTGATTCACCGGCTTTATGCTGATGTTCATTTTCAAAACGTTTTTCACAGGTAGTGAAAGAAATCATTAAATTCAGGGTGGTGCAGTAAAGACAAGATCTTTAGGCATATTTAAATCCCTGTGGCAGACTAATACAAGACCAAATGTTGGAACGGACGTAGATCCTAAACATTTTAAATGGCTTGTATTATGTAAATTAATTCAGCAGATGTACATTATATAATAGACTTTTGAATGTCTATTATCATGAAATGAAAAGGGACGTGGATCCCAAGTTTTGATAAAAAGTACAGAATTAACCCTTGAGGTTATTTACATGACATTTCATTACAAAAAGGGCATCAAGTAAAAACAAAGACTTCCGCTGTCCAAATTTATGGGACCTCATTCAGATACCAGCATTGTCTCGCGACGCCCGGGCAGGGGTAGCCCGGGGTTGTGACAGGTTGGTATCAGAGCCGCATTTAAGGGTTTTAGCAAAATTAGATACTTGTATGATAGTATCTTAGCTTTAACCAATAGTTGTGCCTACTAAACGAACGGTAGGAAAATGCCTTTAACATAACCAATAAATTACAGGATGTCAGATCCATATTATTATCCTTATAATTACCCAAACTACTTCCCTGGAGAATCATCTAATCAAGTAATACCAAGCTATGATGATTATGTCCACTATCTACCGACCCCGGAGAATTGGAACAGAATGGTCGCAGAACAAGTGGAGCAGACTCAAGCAAGGCTTGAACCTCTGAGGGAAGAATCAGAGTATTCAGTGGAAATGGAAGATTCAAGAGAATATTTATATCCTGTTATGACATCTATGCCACTACCTCAATCATTAGACGTGGTAGATCATCCCGGAACAATTCAAGAACATCCACCCAGTCCAAGTGAAGAAACTCCACATTCGATTTCTGAATCCGACAAGGCTGCTGTTTGTGAAGGCAGTGGTGGAAAGTATTTCTTTGATCCTATTCCAGAACATCCCGTTTTCAAGGAACCTTTTTTCTATGTAGATCCCTTCGATGGACGTCAGTATGCAACCGACGGAAAAGTCGTGTGGTCTGTTAACTCAGCATATCACGATCTTAGGATGGGACACAGGGAACCACCTCCTTGTTATGGATACCATGATGAACTGCCAAATTCAATTGATGAACACCTCGATCGTGCTCTTAGAGAGGCTGACGATCTACGTGCTGAACTGTTCTTCACCAGACAAGTCGTAGTTAAAAACGAACAAACTATATTTGACTACGAACTAGCCCAGGAAGACAGGAAGTACGCAGAACAATGGGTGGCAGATCAGTTGATCCAGAAGGGTGCTATGACCGAGACCCTGGGAAGATTCTATCAAGATTTGGGAGATGTGCTTCTCGATTAAAGTTAATGATAGTATTTGTATAATTAGCTAACTTTAAGTGATATAGATGCATATCTATATTTCTGTATTTGTAACAAATAGATGAAGTTTAAGCGATAATAAACTTCAAATTTTGACCCAAATTCGTGCTTGTGTTCTTAGATGTCTCAACAAAATAACAATAGCGGTCCAGCTACCTACATTACCAAGGAAAAAGGAAAAGAAGTTAATAATAATCCTGAAATAGCTACTCAACAACCAGAATTGCAACAACTGGTCAAACAAAGCATTAAAGAAATGCTTCCTGCCATAATAAAGGAAGTACAAGAAAACATCAAAACTCCAAGCTATGTAACCTCTCATTCAAAAAGAACAGAAAACCCTCCGAAAACCCACACAGAGCAAGTAGCAAGCTCTCGTAGAACTCAAACCTCGAAAAGATCCAGAACATCAAGCAATAAGTATTCTGAATCTGAAGAATCATTAAATCTAAGCAGTGAAAGCTCAGAAGAAGAGAATGAAACAAAAAGGTATAGACACAAAGGGTGTTCTTATAAAACCTTTCAGGACTGTAAACCTTATGAATTTAAGGGCACCGAAGGCGGTATTGCTACTCTTCACTGGCTAGAGAAGATGGAGTCAGTAATAGCAATTAGCAAGTGTGCTAAGAAAGATCAAGTACTGTATGCTTCAAACTCCTTCAAAAATGAAGCGTTGGAATGGTGGAATTCAATCATTTCTGCCAAAGGGAGGAGAAAGACCAATGCTATGGATTGGAAAGAATTTCGGGCAAAGGTGAAAAAGAAATTTTGCCCCAAGACTGAAAAAGAACAAGCTGAAAGAAAATTTCTGGAGCACCGAATGGTGGGTACCAACGATCGAGAGTACACTACCAAATTTTTTGAATATGCCCGTTTGGCACCTCACCTGGCTAAACCTGAATCGGTTCTCATAACTCGATATATTTACGGTTTAGTTCCAGAGATCCGTGATTTGGTGAAGGTTGTCTCACCAAAAACCATTGAGTCCACCGTAGAATTGACCGGTACCATGACGGCTGGACTAATCAGAAATATAGAGGAAAAGAAGAAAGTCGAATCCTCTATAAAATCAAAACCCGAGGCCAAAAGATTTAGCAAGAACTTTGGGCAAAAGGGGTTACCATTTAACAATCCATCATGCAAAACGTGCGGACGCAGGCATAGTGGAAAGTGTGTTTTTGAAACTCCATTCTGTAATTATTGCAAGGTCTCAGGTCACTCTACTGAGAATTGCTTCAAGAAAAAGGGAATAACTTGTTTTAGTTGTGGAGAGCTAGGGCACATCAGCACTAATTGCCCTAAGTTTGCAAGGACCGGAAGAGCTGGAGGATCAGGAGCCAAGATCACTCCAGAAAACAAAAAGACCGTACGAGCTTTTGTTATGAATGCTAACCAAGCTGAGAGAACGCCGGACGTAATTACCGGTACATTTCTTCTTAATAATGTTTATGCTAAGGTCTTATTTGACTCGGGTGCGAACCGGAGTTTTATAGATTATAATTTTTGTAATCTATTAAATGAACCATTAAGTCCCTTATCTGAAACATATGAAGTAGAAACAGCGAACGGTGATTTGATAAAAATATCCCAATCACTGAACAATTGTTACATTACATTAGCTGGTTTCACTATCCCAGTACAATTGTTACCAATGTCAATAACTGGCTTTGACATTATTTTGGGGATGGATTGGTTATCCAATAACCAAGCCGAAATCCTTTGTAATCAACAAGTTGTAAAACTCATTTCACCAACAAACAAAACTCTAACTATCCAAGGTGATAAACCCACAAAACCTATCCAGATAATCTCCATACTTAAAGCAACCAAGTGCTTAAGAAAAGGATATCTGGCATGTCTGGTATCAATTACTGCCTTGGAAAAGGAGAAGAAGATAGAATCAGTACATGTAGTATCTGAATTTCCAGACGTTTTTCCTGAAGAACTGCCTGGATTACCACCAGAACGAGAGGTAGAATTTCGAATCAACCTTGTACCTGGTGCAACTCCAATTGCCAAATCCCCGTACAGACTGGCACCCACAGAAATGGCAGAACTCAAGAAACAATTGGATGAACTTCTTGAGAAAGGTTTTATCCAACCAAGTTCTTCACCCTGGGGAGCTCCAATTCTCTTTGTTAAGAAGAAAGACGGATCAATGCGCATGTGTATTGATTATCGGGAATTAAATAAAGTTACCATTAAAAACCGATACCCGCTTCCAAGGATTGACGATTTGTTCGATCAACTCCAAGGAGCTTGTCATTTTTCAAAGATCGATCTTCGTTCAGGTTATCATCAGTTGAAAGTGCATGATAACGATATCCCGAAAACTGCATTTCGAACACGGTATGGACATTTCGAGTTCACGGTTATGCCATTTGGACTTACAAATGCTCCTGCCGCATTTATGGACATGATGAATCGTGTCTGCAAACCTTACTTGGATAAGTTTGTCATAGTTTTTATTGATGACATACTTATTTATTCCAAAACCCAAGTTGAACACGAAACTCATCTTCGAACCATACTTGAACTTCTTCGAAAGGAAAAACTATATGCTAAGTTCTCCAAATGCGGATTTTGGTTAACAGAAGTACAATTTCTTGGTCATGTCATCAACGTGAACGGAATTCAAGTAGATCCTTCCAAAATCGAAGCTATATCCAAATGGGAAATTCCCAAGTCACCCACCGAAATTCGTAGTTTTCTGGGATTAGCGGGATATTACCGCCGGTTCATTCAAAATTTTTCTCGTATAGCAATCCCACTCACATCTCTAACTCGGAAATCTATAAAATACGAATGGGGACCCAAACAATCTGAATCTTTTGAAACTTTGAAACAAAAACTGACAAACGCACCTATTCTATCTTTACCAGATGGTATTGAAGATTTCGTAGTTTACTGCGACGCCTCACATACTGGTTTAGGTTGCGTATTAATGCAACGCAAGAAAGTCATTGCTTATGCATCTCGTCAGTTGAAAATTCATGAGAAAAACTACTCAACCCACGATCTAGAGTTGGGCGCTATAATCTTTGCTTTGAAATTATGGCGACACTATCTCTATGGGATTAAATTCACAATCTACACTGATCATAAAAGTCTCAAGTACATATTTAGCCAGAAAGAGTTAAATATGAGACAAAGAAGATGGATGGAAATCCTGAATGATTATGATTGTGAAATTTGTTATCATGAAGGAAAGGCAAATGTAGTAGCAGATGCCTTGAGCCGAAAAGAAAACATCAAGCCAAAGAGAGTACGTTCTCTCAGACTTGAACTACAAATTGATCTTGTAAGTCAGTTAAAAGAGGCACAAGAGTTAGCTTTGAAGGAAGGTAACTTTGAAAAAGAAGGAATGAAAGGAATGCTTGATTTACTGATCAAAGGTGAAGATAATATCCTTCGCATGAATAAACGTATTTGGGTACCAGTTACAGGTGATCTTCGAGAGCGAATCCTCGAAGAAGCACACAAGTCCAAATACACCATGCACCCAGGAAGTGATAAAATGTACAAGAACCTTAAAGAAAGTTACTGGTGGATTGGTATGAAAAAGAACATTGCTATCTACATAGCAAAATGTTTGACTTGTTCCAAAGTCAAAGCTGAACACCAAAAGCCAGCTGGATTATTGCAACAGTTAGAATTACCAGTTTGGAAATGGGAACTGATAACTATGGACTTTATTACAAAACTTCCTCGAACCACTCGTGGAAATAATGCAATCTGGGTTATCATTGACCGTTTAACCAAATCAGCTCACTTTCTATCTATCAAGGACACCATGAGTATGGACAAAATGGCGCAAATTTACGTTAATGAAATTGTAACGTTACATGGTGTGCCTCTATCCATAGTGTCAGATAGAGATAGTCGCTTCACATCTCGATTCTGGCAAAGTTTTCAAACAGCTCTAGGAACTCGATTGAATCTTAGCACTGCTTATCATCCACAAACTGATGGGCAGAGCGAAAGAACCATACAAACCCTAGAAGATATGCTCCGAGCCTGTGTGATAGACTTTGGAGGTAATTGGGATGATCATTTACCTCTAATGGAATTCTCATACAACAATAGTTATCACACAAGTATTCAGGCCGCACCATTTGAAGCATTGTACGGACGGAAATGTCGAACGCCTGTATGTTGGTCAGATATCGGAGAAAATCAGTTATCAGGACCAGAGATAGTCCAAGAAACCACTGATAAAGTATTACAAATACGTGAACGTTTAAAAGCGGCTCGAGATCGACAGAAAAGTTATGCAGATAAACGAAGAAAGCCGTTAGAATTCCAATTCGGTGACAAGGTGTTATTAAAAGTTTCACCTTGGAAAGGTGTTATTCGTTTCGGAAAGAAAGGAAAGTTAAGTCCACGTTTTGTTGGACCTTTCAAAATCATTAAACGAATCGGATCTGTTGCCTATCAGCTTGAACTACCAGTAGAGATGGGTGGGGTACACGATATATTCCATGTATCAAACCTACGTAAGTGTTTAGCTGATGAATCCTTGCTGATGCCTTTACAAGATGTGGAAGTAAATGAAAAGCTCAAATTCATTGAACGACCGTTACAAATTGAAGACCGACAAATCAAAAAGCTTAAACGGAAACAATTGGTGTTGGTCAAAGTAAGATGGGATTCCAGACGTGGCCCAGAATATACCTGGGAACTTGAGTCAGAAATGCGCAAAAAGTATCCACATCTCTTTCAATGAATCTCGAGGACGAGATTATTCTAAAGGAGGGGAGGATGTAACACCCAAAAATAAAAAGAAAAGAAAAATTTTAAAATTTCACTCCCTCGCGGTACGCGAGGGAGATTTTGACAAAGCCCCGCGATACGCGAAGAAGCTGCTTATACGCCAGATTTATATCTTCTCGCGGTACGCGAGAAGATTCCCAACCAGGCCTCGCGGTACGCGAGGGAATAGTACACGCGTCAGGGCCAGAAAACACGTGTCATTCACCCTCGCCACCAGCCGACACGTGTCATGCTGACTCAGCACCGTTCGTGACACCTCATCCTCTCGCGGTACGCGAGAGATTTCCTTGGCCGGCCTCGCGGTACGCGAGGGACTGGAAAATCAGCCTATAAAAGGCCTTCAACGGGATTGAAATTCTGTACAGTTTCCAAACATTCGTTTCACACAAACCCGATCTCTCAAAACTCCACGACATCCCGAAGTGCTATCCAAGAGTCCAAACGAAATCCTGCACCAGCCGAAGTTCCGTCCAAATCCCGCAAAGGAGGTATCGTTAAAACTATTCATATATATATAGCCGCAATTATATATATATTCTCTCATATATATTCTCGTTAATCGTGTCTTCCCTAGGAAGAAACGTGTCGAGGTTCTGCTCAAATTCCGAAGCCTACAACCCTACCAGCCATCAAAATCAAGGTGAACACGTTTAACGCTTTTCAAACGATAAAACCATTTTATTTACGAAAACGGCATGAAACAAATTAAATGCTTTAATCATAAGGGTAATCTACGTGATAGCATTCAGGCCATAAGCATACGTAGATTTGATCAAATGGTATACATGTGACGGGTGAAAGTCCGGTCCGTGGCTGGGTACAGATCATGAAAGGGGGTATCATAAGACTGAGGATATGGTTCCTTAGCAGATTATACGAGGGACGAGTTCCTGAGTATCATATAAGACTAAGAACAAGGTTCTTAGCATCACGACCCTGGGAATAGGCTATCAGTCTGAGACATAGAGCTCAGCCAGTTGACCCCATGGCAGTTAACCCAGTGTATGTAGGTGGTATATATTTCAGGTGAAAAAGACTGCTGAATGTGTAGATTTACCATACAGAAACGTGCTTAAAGGCTTTAATTTGGTTTATGTTAGAAATCATTTTCGTGTCAGTTAAATGTGATTCACCGGCTTTATGCTGATGTTCATTTTCAAAACGTTTTTCACAGGTAGTGAAAGAAATCATTAAATTCAGGGTGGTGCAGTAAAGACAAGATCTTTAGGCATATTTAAATCCCTGTGGCAGACTAATACAAGACCAAATGTTGGAACGGACGTAGATCCTAAACATTTTAAATGGCTTGTATTATGTAAATTAATTCAGCAGATGTACATTATATAATAGACTTTTGAATGTCTATTATCATGAAATGAAAAGGGACGTGGATCCCAAGTTTTGATAAAAAGTACAGAATTAACCCTTGAGGTTATTTACATGACATTTCATTACAAAAAGGGCATCAAGTAAAAACAAAGACTTCCGCTGTCCAAATTTATGGGACCTCATTCAGATACCAGCATTGTCTCGCGACGCCCGGGCAGGGGTAGCCCGGGGTTGTGACAGCTTGTTTGACTTTTAAAAGTCAAACAATGCCAAATCCTTCAATTCAAGCCATAATTCGAATCCTATTGAGTTCAGTGGACACCCATCTCGTGTACAAGTATCAATCGGCCAAACCCAAGCCCTTTCGACGAACCAATTCGATTAAACACGCGGCCAACTTCAAAATTTAAAAAGGTTTGACTTCAGAAAGTCAAACCGTATCAATCCATGTTTAAATCGTGCGATTTACGTGTAATCAATCCCGGGAAACATGTTCAATCAGTTTATGGATATATTTCGACCAGGATCGTGACTTTATTCATCCAAATCCAAACCGAATTTTGCGTAAATCAAGCCAACGCCTAATCCGGTCAACTCGTAACCAAATCGGCCAATATGAATCAAATTAAACTAATTAAATCCCTCTATCACCTGCGTATACCTTCACACAAACTCCTTCAATCCTTTTTCGATCCGCAAAACACCTCTCAAACTCCGGCGAACCGAACCTGTACGTCCTAGCCGAGAATCACCATCCCTCAATCAATTCAGGTAAGCTTTACATCAATAGCTTCGTTTTAATCTAAGGACCGAAAGCCCCATGGTTTGGACTTTCGATTCTGCGTAATCGGGTTCGATTGGGGCTAGGGTTTACGGGTGTGTATATGGGGACGATAGAGTCTGGGTTTTTGTTGTTACAAGATTAAGCGATCGGATCCTCTACAAGGCTTGATGCCCAGATCCTTTGGTTAAATCCCTTACCCCATACAGAACCGGTAACGGGTTCGAAACCCACACCCGTACCTTTTTTTCTATTTGTGTCCTGTTGATGCAAACCCGAACCTTGTCAGTGTGCGCTTATCACTCGCTGGACCAGGACGATAAACACAATCAAACCACTAGCCCAGTGGTCTGAAAGCGTGTACTCCACAGAACCCACCCGGGTTCGATCCGGGTGGTGTAAACTTTATTTTTTAAAACTGTTTTAGAAGCTCCGAAATATTTATAAAAATTATTTTTATAAATCCTATATTTATTAGAACAGAATTCGACCAGATTTATAATTTTTGCATAAAATCTCTATTTTTATAGATTTAATTTATTTCATAAATGTATAAATTTAGTGACAAAATTTCATAGATACTCTTGCAAAATTTTATAAAATTTAAGATATATTTATAAAACCAACAAAAACTATATAGTTTTATATACATAAAGAATACATATAAATTTTAATTAAAATTGGTTATTTTAACATACCCATTTCGAATAATAAATAAATAAACAAATTTAATTATTACCTATATAAATTACTTTTATAAATACATTTTGGGGTGAAACATGATCACAACTTACAATGATTTACATAAACTACACAATACAAATCCACTTTACAATTTGTGTGCAATTTGAGCTTTATGTTTGAGTGCTAGGTGTGTTAACTACTTATTTGCAATTACATGTACAATCATTAACTAATCAAGCCGACGGTTAACAATGATAGATCTATTGAGTCTGACAAACCCACCCAGATTGGGGTGATTGTTACTGACAACACAATTTTTGCATGCTAGTTACAAAGGTTTGATTGTACTACTTGGTTACACAATAGTTGCTCCCCATAATTGCCTTATTAATCATGACTTGTATGGATTTGTTTACACACAACACTTTGATGCTATTTAGAGTCAAAACCTATGTATGCTCACCAACTTTTTAGCTGACCTCGTTTTCATCATGTTTCAGGTACAATTGTTTAAGTTGAACAAGCTCGCTACACTTAGGATGTGGACCTAGATATTTAAAAGAAACATGTTATGTATTTTTCATTTTTCATGTACATGTTGAATCTTATGGAAATAAAATATAATGATTAAACATATTACAACATAGTCAACCATGTGCTCATGAACAGTCTACATGTCCCGCCCCGACGTTTCCGCCGTCGGTTGGGGTGTGACAGATTGGTATCAGAGCCTTGGTTATAGGGAATTAGGTTATTAGACACTCTTGACCTAGACTATAACCTTAGGACACCCATACAATTCCATGCTATTGCATGCTACATGATTAATTCTTGTGTAAATATTTCTATATGCTATCATAAGTAATCACACTACATGATACAATACATAATGACTTATGTGTCATACTACTTGATAACTCATGTGCTTACACTCATTACTATCTACATGCTACCTATGTGTTTCATTAAGTGTTATCCTAAGTTTAACACACACACACCAAATTCTTCATACATCTTTGAACTCACATACATAATACCACCATCTCTTATGATCAAAATCTAAACCATTGGGCCTAATATCCATCAACAATAAACTAAGAAGCCCACTTATCCTCCAAGAAGAAGAAGGCCGCTGCAATAAATAAACCTCATTTTCGGGCCTTAAAGCCCAGTACACAACAATTCTCATCATGACCATGAGCCCAACAATAGTGTTATTAATATACGATGGCTGGAAGAGTGTGTAGGCCCATGAGGGATTCTGACTAAGGAAAGACAGGGTACTTAAGTGTGTCCTAGTGACCCACCCCCTTTCCTGGGAATTCTCCTCAGGGATGCATTGCTTATAGGTCAAGTGTATTTCTAAAATACTATTGTGAAGACTCGGTGTTATGACTAGTCAAACTCTAAACCTATGAGAACTCCTATACTTAACACTCGGTATTTCATTATCGCTTACAACCTGTTCATTGTTTGCCTGCTAGACATGGACTCCTACTCTCCATCCTCCCCGGTATACCGTCCCGGAGTAGAATCAGATTGGGAAGAAGACACTGGGTCACCCGTATATCAGTCACCAACACCCCCAGCCGCTAGACCAAGGTTTGATGTAAGGGCAGATTGGATTAGGAACACCGACACAAGACTTCGAACATCTGGATCACCCCCACCCAGGAACCCGTATCAGACACCCCACCTACACAATCAGTTACCACCCCCACTAAGAGACCCATATCTAATGCTCGACCCGTATCATTCTAACCCTTGGGTAAGGCACACCATGGCACCCACTAGTGTTATGGGAATTCCAACCAACGACATTCACTAATATGTAAGGACCTCAGAATTTGAGAGGGAAAGGATGGAGCAGGGGGTAATGCACGACTTGCAAGGACAAATAATGGATAGCCTAGCAAACCAATTAGGGTACCAAAAGGAGTTAATCTCCATCCTCGAAAAAGAAATACTGGAGCATCGCTCGGAAACAGCTAGAGCTGAAGCCAGATCGGCTACCCGAGTAACCATAGCGGTGCTTGTCTTGGGAATTATCTTCTTTCTAGTGGAAAGCTACAAGAGACGTTAACAGAAACTTTTTTTTATTGTCTTTAAGGACCATTTCCCTATGTTTTGAGTAATGTTTAACATTTCAGCATTTAATCAATTTTATATATTCCAACTCTAAAGTTATTATTCATTGATTTGACACGTTGAGTGTGAATTACACCCATCACATTTTCATCAAAATTTTCCAAGTACCACCTTCTTCATTCAATACGATTTAGTACACTACCGACAATCTCTTTCGTAAACAACTCATCCTATTAGATTTAAACAACCTCGTTATTTTCAAACCAAACGTTTATCAAACTTTTAGAGAATACCAGAAATATAAATTTCCATAAACATTTTCACTGTGTAAGGAAACTTAATACAACCTATCTTATAAAAATATTATTTCGAATTGATAAACAATTATGATTTTTCCTCTTTAAAGTAATTATTTCTAAGCACTGGCTAGATTAGTATATGACTACTGGTTTAGCCAATAATTCCTCTTAAAAATATTCTTTTATTAATAATTAAAATTTTAAATTAAAAGATTTTCCTATAAGTTATCTATTTATTAGATTATTTAACTCAAAAGTTTTCATTACTTTATATATCTACGACCAAGAACGATTTACAATTTCCCATTTTCAAACAAAGATCAATTATTGGTAAACACATTTCCTTTAGTGATTTCAGAACCTCCCCGTTACCTTTCACTTGCCGCTTCAAGAGACGATCCATACCGCATAGACGTTAACCATCCCCATCAACCTCAACGAGATTTAAAGAGCTAGAACCTAACTACCACATTATACATGAACGCCAAACAACCCGCTTCTCCGCAACAATTGATCACATACAAAACTCGTTATCATATGTCACACACGAAATTCAATAACTTACGTATGAACGTTCACAAAGTACACAACACAATCACCTAATACATGAAGCTTAGTTATTTTCAATATATCCAATGCTACACTGATTACATAATACATGAAACCTGATTAGTTGCAAATCACAAATTACTGGATTGATCACATAGCCCATGAAACTTGTACATTTGCAATACACATGTCACAGGCTTAAACACATAATACATGAAATTTGGTTGTTTACAATATACATGATACCTAACAATTGGTTGTTTGATACACAATACTTGATTGATCACATTGAATATGAAACTTATTTTGGTTACAAAGTACATGATACTATATGATACTAAGTTGTTAACACCATACGTGAAATTCATTTCCTACAATACACATGACACTATATTGCTTACATTACACATGAGAGCTTATACGTGATGCTAAGTTGCAATTGATCGATCACAATATACATGAAGCATGGTCATACACCTTGTTCACCAAACTTGAAAACCATAACACATTGGAGCTACTCGGGGTTTGACGTATACTTGTTCAAACATGAGGAAGCTTTAAAACAACTCGGTGTTTGACGTATTCTTGTTCAAACACGAGTAAACTATGAGGCCCTATGTAACACTACTTTATTATCCTTTAGTTGCTAACTGACTTGCCTATTTAAGGATATAGTTACTTATTAGCAACTCATATGTGAAAGCAATATACATGAACTAAGTGAATTTGTGCCTCCTCTTGACCCGCACACAACGGAAGGATCTATACGGACCATGCGACGATTTGAGTAATTACGGGTGCACACGGAATTATAAAAAAATCAGCGCATGGAAAACATAGTGAATTTTGTCGTGTGTTGTGACCTAAAACTTATCATGATATGTAGCAACGAAACTGATGTGATATGACAAGGGCATGGTGGATACGCCGATGGTACTTCCTATATATAAGTGTTCTATCATATTATCAGAAGTAGCGTTGTTCGTGTCGCGTGAAGTTTTGACCTAGACCAATGTCTGTGAACTCTCTTACCCACTAACAACACATGAGCATATTAGACTACACCTTACCTTAATTAAACCCTGATCATCAATTTTCCATCAATCCCATTCCATGCAATATATTTCATACTTAGAATCCAAAACATCATCCGACAGTTCCTTCATAAATACATTTCAAAACAAAATTCATTATCATCATTCATACCTGATCCTGAATATCAAAATCTGTGTCTTGTCACCAATTATACTCCTCAAACCGACAATCAAAGTTCGTTGAAAATCCAAACCCTCATCTCTTCCTGATGCAGTAGCCCCAATAGTTAAATTTCGGTACGAAATTCCCATAACATGTGGAGACTGTAACATTTATGATTTTTCGATTATTATCTCACTTTATTCTCCTTATGTTACAATGATGACAATTCCATTTTCGATCTCGTACTCGCTCAATACAATATTTCACGTGAACATATATAAATATACACATATTTATACAAATTCATATAGATATATATACATACACAAATACATGCATACATACCTAATACGTCACACAAATACGTACACACATGCAACCACACAAACGACACTCAACTCGACACGATGTTTGAACCCAAACCCCGTAATTTCAATCTTAATGTCGCGATAGATGACCAAGAACAAGAAAGAACGCTTGTTTGACTTTTAAAAGTCAAACAATGCCAAATCCTTCAATTCAAGCCATAATTCGAATCCTATTGAGTTCAGTGGACACCCATCTCGTGTACAAGTATCAATCGGCCAAACCCAAGCCCTTTCGACGAACCAATTCGATTAAACACGCGGCCAACTTCAAAATTTAAAAAGGTTTGACTTCAGAAAGTCAAACCGTATCAATCCATGTTTAAATCGTGCGATTTACGTGTAATCAATCCAGGGAAACATGTTCAATCAGTTTATGGATATATTTCGACCAGGATCGTGACTTTATTCATCCAAATCCAAACCGAATTTTGCGTAAATCAAGCCAACGCCTAATCCGGTCAACTCGTAACCAAATCGGCCAATATGAATCAAATTAAACTAATTAAATCCCTCTATCACCTGCGTATACCTTCACACAAACTCCTTCAATCCTTTTTCGATCCGCAAAACACCTCTCAAACTCCGGCAAACCGAACCTGTACGTCCTAGCCGAGAATCACCATCCCTCAATCAATTCAGGTAAGCTTTACATCAATAGCTTCGTTTTAGTCTAAGGACCGAAAGCCCCATGGTTTGGACTTTCGATTCTGCGTAATCGGGTTCGATTGGGGCTAGGGTTTACGGGTGTGTATATGGGGACGATAGAGTCTGGGTTTTTGTTGTTACAAGATTAAGCGATCGGATCCTCTACAAGGCTTGATGCCCAGATCCTTTGGTTAAATCCCTTGCCCCATACAGAACCGGTAACGGGTTCGAAACCCACACCCGTACCTTTTTTTCTATTTGTGTCCTGTTGATGCAAACCCGAACCTTGTCAGTGTGCGCTTATCACTCGCCGGACCAGGACGATAAACACAATCAAACCACTAGCCCAGTGGTCTGAAAGCGTGTACTCCATAGAACCCACCCGGGTTCGATCCGGGTGGTGTAACTTTATTTTTTAAAACTGTTTTAGAAGGTCCGAAATATTTATAAAAATTATTTTTATAAATCCTATATTTATTAGAACAGAATTCGACCAGATTTATAATTTTTGCATAAAATCTCTATTTTTATAGATTTAATTTATTTCATAAATGTATAAATTTACTGACAACATTTCATAGATACTCTTGCAAAATTTTATAAAATTTAAGATATATTTATAAAACCAACAAAAACTATATAGTTTTATATACATAAAGAATACATATAAATTTTAATTAAAATTGGTTATTTTAACATACCCATTTCGAATAATAAATAAATAAACAAATTTAATTATTACCTATATAAATTACTTTTATAAATACACTTAGAGTTTGAATTATATTTAAAATTATTAATTTGAACACGAAATTTCACCTCTTTATAAATAAATAAATAAACTAAAAATTATTTATTTAAATTATAAATATAAGTTACACACATTTTTTCTAACTAAATAAATAAATAATAATTGTTTAACTTATTTAGTCATTCAACCCAAACAAAAATTCAATTATCATAAGGCTATTCATTCGAATCCCTCATTTTATGAAGCATTTCATTCAAGTACGAACCACTAATTCTTACCGCTCCAACACTTGTCACACACGACCGATTCAATCCTAGATTTAGATATAGACTATTGTACCCTATAATGATTTAAATATACATTATACATTAGGTTAGCTTGGTGAATTGCAAGGATCAAATTTCAATCTGGTCTCCCGTGTTTAGCTACACCTCGAACCAAGTGAGTTTTACATAGCCCATTTTTCACTATTTTTACATTTTGGGGTGAAACATGATCACAACTTACAATGATTTACATAAACTACACAATACAAATCCACTTTACAATTTGTGTGCAATTTGAGCTTTATGTTTGAGTGCTAGGTGTGTTAACTACTTATTTGCAATTACATGTACAATCATTAACTAATCAAGCCGACGGTTAACAATGATAGATCTATTGAGTCTGACAAACCCACCCAGATTGGGGTGATTGTTACCGACAACACAATTTTTGCATGCTAGTTACAAAGGTTTGATTGTACTACTTGGTTACACAATAGTTGCTCCCCATAATTGCCTTATTAATCATGACTTGTATGGATTTGTTTACACACAACACTTTGATGCTATTTAGAGTCAAAACCTATGTATGCTCACCAACTTTTTAGTTGACCTCGTTTTCATCATGTTTCAGGTACAATTGTTTAAGTTGAACAAGCTCGCTACACTTAGGATGTGGACCTAGATATTTAAAAGAAACATGTTATGTATTTTTCATTTTTCATGTACATGTTGAATCTTATGGAAATAAAATATAATGATTAAACATATTACAACATAGTCAACCATGTGCTCATGAACAGTCTACATGTCCCGCCCCGACGTTTCCGCCGTCGGTTGGGGTGTGACAGCAGATCCATATGCACGAAAACGATTCAATGTATATGATAAACAAAACAATTAATGTTTGACCCATTCATAAACTAGCAAGGAATACAAATAATATGTTCATACATGAGGCATAACCAATCCATGACACAGGTATTTCTGCCCCTAGCTCGTACCTCCCGAGCACACGTTTGAACACTATGCGGCCATTCGACCAAAACCGATCGAACCATGATCGAGGGTGTGATCGATGTCGTTTGGTCGGTCAAAAAAAATCCTTAAACACCTTAACTAGTAAGGGTAAGTAGAGTATCGTATCCATAAGGAGTTTGTGGAAAGTGTCACTTTGTTACAATAGTTGAAAGACAGAAAATAGTAAACACTGATTTGGATTTGGATTTGAAACAATAAGGAGAGAGGTAATCCTCTCCGGGGTTGAGGTTTGCAAACACAAGTTAGTCCTAGTTTACTCAGTAAGCAATTACATAGACATAAGTGCACATGGTTCAATCGAATTCAATGAAGATATTAAAACGAGTTGTGAATAAAGCCTATTCATATATAATCAATTTGTGATAACCAAATGACACTCAAATCTCACAACGCCCCTGATGTAAATAAACCCTAGACTGATGAGACTTGAATCAACAATTCGAAATGAACACAAATATTTTAAAGCATTCAATAGATAAATGTAATCATATGACTTAAGATGACAATCAAAACTACAAACCAAGACCAAGTATTCCAGAAATTACAAGTGCAATTACAAGTCTTTCTAAACAAATATTAATAATTAGTATTAATAGTTCGTTAACTCAAGTAATCGTTATTTTGCAAAATATCCGGTATTATACCAATGTCTGACGCGTTAAACGATTTCAAAATTTACGGAATCGTGTATGTTCTTCTATTGTTTTGCAAGGTGTTAAACAGAATCGAGTGACTAGTTTGATATTAGGGTTATGCAGTTGGGCCTTAAATGGACTTGAATCCTTATTGGGCCTAAGCAAGGCTTGGATTTCTATTGGGCCTAGTTTGGCTTAACCCAATAATTAGGTTTTAGATTTTGGAATTTTTGCAAGTGTCACAGACCAAGTCTACTCCAGAAGAACTTAAGATTCTTTCTTTCTAGTCGTCTATCTCTATCACGCTTTCTCTCTCTAGACTACACGCAAAGATGAGGGGGGTAGGGAGAAGGATGTGACGGTTAGGTTTTTAAGGGGCATTTCCTTCTCTCTTTTGCACTTTTCCCCTTTAGGTCCCTTAGCTTTTATTTCATTTGACTTAAATATAAAATAGCATTTTCTTGAAATTTCTAGGATGTTACATGTTAGCATTCCTAGGATCATTAATTTCGACCTTAAATAAACAGTTAACGTGGCTCAAGGTACGATTACCAAATCTTATGGCATTTTGGAAAGTTGGAATACATATCCATAGCCAGCCACTATTTGAAGACTTGAAATTGACTAATTTATGTGTTTAGCAATAAAGTGGAAGGGCTCCCAGTTAAGGTTATTACGACCCTCAACATAGTGAAAAGCTAGAATGTCGCTAGAAACAATAGCCACCGCAAGATCGGATTAAAGATAATTTGACTACAATAAGCATTAAAATATAACTTCAACCTCAAGCTTTAAACTCCATGGCTCTATCTAAGAGTCCTACGACAACCAAAGACAAAGGAACAAAAAATATATTGACAGAAAACACAAGGTTTGCCTAAAACTCGAATGCTATGTCTGAATACCCAACCCATGTAGAAATGGACCAGGTACTCATACACGTTAAAGTTATATCAACTTTTCGCGACACCGGATCTCATGACATAAATAGAACGTGCACAGACCAAAGCACTTAAGGAAGAAAACGTTAAAAAGGGAAAGATGGTCGGTCAAAAAGAAAAGTTGGAAATAAACGCATCGGGTGTAATGATTCGATTCGATTGTATTAGGGAGTTGAGCTTAGAGCCAAAGTACTTGAGGAGGCGCATAAGTCTTGCTATTCTATCCACCCGGGGTACTACCAAAATGCACCAAGACTTGAAGAGAGGGTATTGTGGCCGAATATGAAGAATGATGTCACAGATTATATGAGTACTATGGCCGAATATGAAGAATGAGAGAGAGAGTCCAACATCTTTATCTCTTTTATTTGTTCATAAACTTAAACATTATAACTTTTAGGATGTTACAAGTCCACCAACCTTACAAAATGTTTCGTCCTTGAAACCTATTACAAGTTATAATAGTTGCGAATACGACTCCTTCATTTCTTCCTCGGTCTCCCATGTAGCCTCAAACCCTTTTCTATGTCTCCATTTTACCTTAACCAATCAAATCACTCTATTACGTATTCGCTTCTCCTTACTATCCAGAATGGCCATGGGTTCTTATTTGAGTGCTTATATATGTGCCTCCTCTATATATGCCACAAAATCTGGTGTCACCACCAGCTGTCATGCTTTCACCCTAATAGGAGTTTGTCCATCCTTTCGACTTAGGACGTCTGTTACCACGTTTTCCTTTGTGTAGTTCTATCCACCGCCTTTGTCTCATGTTCAAATCTTTCTAGTCGAAGAAAGAGTCCAAGCTCTTGTAATTAGAATATTTGGTGCACTTAACTCCATAGAGATAGTGCATCCAAATCTTTAAAGCAAACACTATAACAGCAAGTTCAAGGTCATGGATCAGGTAGTTGACCTCATGTGTCTTTAACTGTCACGATGCATACGCGGTCACCTTTCCTCTCTACATAAGTACGCATCCAAGCCCTTGATAAGAGGCATCGGAGTAAACTACCAAATCCTTATTACCATCGGGTTGGGTTAGGATCGAAGTGTGTGTCAACTTTATTTTCAATTCTATAAAGGCACTATCTTGGCCTGGTCCACATTCATACTTCACTTCCTTTCGAGTTAACTTTGTAAGGGGCGCGACTAGTTTCGAGAAATCTTGAATAAATCTCTGATAATAACTCGCCAATCCCAAGAAAGTTTGTTCTTCGGTCGGTGTCTTTGGGATATCCCATTCCATCATTGTTTCTATCTTTGTTGGCCCACCATGATCCCATGTGGGTTAATGATATGACCTAGGAATTGAACTTAGCACTCAGATAATTTTTCATTTAATTTTTCTCTTTGTAGGGTCCCCAATACTTTGAGTAGACTAGAGTGACATCTATAAATATTATTACTGACTGGTCCAATATTGAACGACATGCTCTGTTCATTAATTCCATAAATACCGTAGGGGCATTCGTCAATTCAAATGACATCTTGAGAAACTCATTGTGTCTGTAACATGTTCGAAAGGCAGTTTTGGGTACGTCCTCTACCTTAACTTTCAACTGATGGTAGCCTGACCTAGCATCAATATTGGAGAACCAACTTGCTTCTTGAAATTGGTCGAATAAGTCGTTTATCTTGGGTTTTTATGTGTTATCACACGTAAAAATCCAAGCTTTTTGGATTAATTAACCCCTTTTCCCAAAAACCCACTTATAACCAAAACAAGATATATCGGGTTCGATTTTTACCTCTAACGTGTGTTGCTTCCTGTATATTCCTTCCTCGTCAATTCTCAATCTAATAATTGGAGCAATAGGGGAGCTAGAAACCTGATTACTCAAGATTCTTTCTTCCTAGTCGTCTCTCTCTATCACGTTTTCTCTCTTTCTCTCTCTAGACTACACGCAAAGATGAGGGGGAAGGATGTGACGGCTAGGTTTTTAAGGGGCATTCCCTTGCCTCTTTTGCACTTTTCCCCTTTAGGTCCTTCACAACCTGCATTCTAAAAATCCGCTACTACACAACCCATAGACCAATAACCCATTTAAAAGTCAATGTCTATTATTTTTAACTTTTATAGTCAGCTTACCTATTCTCATAATTTTCCCTTATTATCATCGTCCTCCTTGTTGTGAGGAACAATTGAACATAGTTATGCGTTTCCAATTTGCACATACACACCTTGAAGGCTACAACATACCAAAGGAAAGACATGGAAATTGACTATCCACGGCTATGTAAGCCGATTGCAAAGTTGTGCCAAGTTTTATTTCAGTTCAAGAATTCCAAGTCAAAACACCCCCTCAAAGTGTGGCACTTTTTTTTTTAAGATACACAACTATATGCAAGTCTAATTTGCATAGTCGGAGATTTGAAGTGATGAGTCTATAAGAGATCCTTTCTAGCTTAACAGTCTATACTGACTTTGCTGTATGCTTTTCGACAGAGAGATACTTTTTGGGTGTTTTCATATGGAAATAGCTAGCATATTGATTCACACGACGTTGGTTATCATGAAAAATTCATTTTCGATAACACATATGATTTAAATTATCATTATTTTAGTGGATTAAAAAGAAATCATTTTCAAAATGATAATAGCGAACGATAATAATCTATTACAAGTTGGGATATTTTATTAAACAAGGTCCACTAAGTCACTCGGATATAAAATCTAAAATTAAGAGTTGTTATAAAACGTGTCCACATGTTCTAGTACGTATTTGTTTTTTCTGACTTTTACTCCTTCCAACATACATAAGCAACGAAACCTAATCTTTGAATATATATAAGACGAAGACTTTCTGAAATTTGTTATGAACAAAATAAACTAGATTTTAAGTAATGTCTACGAAAGTGGATCATATCTACTTAATTATCTTTTAAATCTTATTAAATAATCAAAGAAGTTATTGTGACAATATTATCACCTTGATCTCAAGATGCAAGATCAGGGAATAATTTTAGATTGTCAAGAAATAGAAACCAGCAGCGTTAAGCCAACAATTCTGGCCAATTGATTTTTTATCTCAATAAAGATTTTGATATATCAACAACCAAATTTTGCAATTAACTATGCCTCGTGTTATAGTTTAATTTGTTCTGTGTAGGGAAAATGAGTTCTTTTTATTAAATCAAAAGTAAATAATAAAATAAAATAACGATCCCTCATTATTCGTGGGAATTTCCCCAGTATAAAACCGCATACAAAATAAAAAAATATATATAATTTTATTTACTAAACTTGGTTCGAACCGGTGTATTCGACGGGTACTTTAACAATGACTTCTAATATTCTTGACATGAGTGTTCAGCAAATTGAGTTTTCAACTTTTTCTTTGACCGCAACAATGAACAATTTAATTGTTGAACGACAGTGATTGAGGATTCATGTTTAACACAAGTATCCTAAAACAGATTTCGAGTCTTCCATAAGAGAAATCGTCTATCTCACGGTGTAGAACAATGAGAAATAACTGACAAGCCATGGTATTACCGGGTTGGTGGTATTTTAATGCTCAATGGAAAAGAAGTACGTAGAAGAAATGATGTTGGAATGAAGAAATAGAGAGTACACCTCTCTAATTAGTTTATGTGAAAAGTGTGTGTGATGTTTTTCAACAAGCGTAACTTGTGTTTTCTACTTGTCAAGAATGAAACTAGATTATAATCACACAAATCAAAACCAAAAAACTTGTTTAATAGTGAAATAAAAACAAGACATGGATTTACACTACAACAAATTGACCCTGTCCCGACGCCACCTGTACCGACGACATTTTTCGTCGGTATAGGTCACCTTATACCGACGACATGTCGTCGGTATAGGTCAAAACCAAAATTTTGGTAAGGAGACCCTATAGCGACGACATGTCGTCGGTATAGGGTTGGAGGGAAAATTGGCGCCCAATGAATTTTTGGGGAAAACCTATAGCGACGACATGTCGTCGCTATAGGTTAATTTTGATTTTCTTTTTGTTTTTTTTTATTTAATAAATTTTCGTCGGTCAAATTTTTTTTTTTTTAAATTAAAAAAAATTCTGGAAAACCCTATAGCGACGACATGTCGTCGCTATAGGTTAATTTTGATTTTCTTTTTGTTTTTTTTTATTTAATAAATTTTCGTCAGTCAAATTTTTTTTTTAAATTAAAAAAATTTCTGGAAAACCCTATGGCGACGACATGTTGTCGGAATAGGGTTTTTCCAAAATTTTGAATGGGACACCCTATAGCGACGACATGTCGTCGCTATAGGGTTGAGGCATGTTGGAGGAAAAACTGGCGCCCAATGAATTTTTGTGAAAAACTTATAGCGACGACATGTCGTCGCTATAGGTTAATTTTGATTTTCTTTTTGTTTTTTTTTATCTAATAATTTTTTTTTTTAAATTAAAAAAAATTCTGTAAAACCCTATAAAACTAATATCATTAGGGTTGATGGTTCAACGATAGAGACAAAACCTCTAGAAACATCTAAGGTTTGAATGTCACGGATTCAATTTTTATTTGTAACATGGTTAAAATGTTTCGTCGTTGTAAAAAAATATAAAAGTAATGCTAATTAAATTAACATAATGATGATAAAGTGTAATAATGAATTAATGGGAAAATGTTATGCTCCTTCCCTATTTATTACCACTTTCAATATTAGATAATGCTAAATTAACATAATAATGATGATTAAGTGTAATAATTAATTATAACTCCTGTAACCGTAGGCACATTTTCCCACTCTCTATAACCCATGTATGTATATGCATGTTATCTATATGTATATATATATATATATATATATGACATCACCCTCTTTCCATTTCTACCACAAAAATGGATCATAATCCTGTAAACCATCAAAATCCTCATAACCTTGATGACTGCTTTCACTACTTCAATCAAGATCTTTTCAGGTACACATTTTGTCACAAAACAAGTTGCATTTGAACCTCAAATTTAATAACATAATCTAACACCATTTTGGTTTTTGTTTTTGTTTTTGCAGGCATGACGATGCACTTTTCAACCTTCTCGATATGAACCGAGTTTAATCACATTACTTTTCTGATTTAGGGTTTTCATATTTCGATCCCATTGATGAAGATATAAGCTTGTGGGAGTGTTGGGGAGACGGTCATGTGTTGTCATTGCTAAGTTCCAATGATGATCACAATGGTGGTGGTTCCGGTGATCACGGTGGCCAGAGGCCAGAGATAGAGAAGCATTTTGAGTTGCCGATAGTCATGGCAGCCGAAAAACTTAAGGTGGGATTAACCATGTTGAAGAAAAGATGCAGAGAGCTTAATATAAAGAGATGGCCTCATAAAAAGCTTAAGAGTATTAAATCTCTTATTCAAAATGTGAAGGTATGTAATATTGTACCTATATTACCCTTCTTTTTTACATTCTCACATGTCGTCGCTATAGGTTAATTTTGATTTTTTTTTATTTAATAAATTTTCGTTGGTCAAATTTTTTTTTTTTAAATTAAAAAAAATTCTGGAAAAATTCTTTGTGTAATTAACGGGTTCCGGGCTTCCTCATGCCTCGTCGGACACCCATCCCCCCAACCGGCCACCTCTAGGGTTCGGCCGAACCCATGCACACACATGAAGGTTCCCTACGATCACAAACAAGCATTTAAACAGGAAGGTTTTCAAGATTATACCTCTAGATCGGAGAATCCGTGCCAATCGAATTCCCGAATCACCTCGTCTTCTTTGAAACTCAACTTCTCTTCTAAACCCTAGAATTATGAAACATGTGTAGTATTGATTCAAGGATCCCGACACACTAAGGATGATTAGAGATCGACAAAATACATCAAATCGGACTTGAAACGCGATGAACGGCTCTCTCCCTCTCCTCCTTGCTCTTCGACGGCTGAATGTGAAAATGGGGTCTCCATATTTGCGTTGCACCCTAAAGGGTGTTCTTCACTAGGGCCAAGCTTGGCCCACGCTTACCCAAGGTCTCCCGGGCTTGGTTTTGTTCACGTTTTTAAATAAAACCCGCAAAAACCCCGTTAATTACCCGTTAACCTTTACAATAATTTACATAATTACAAACCCAGTTATTTTATGAAAAATCGGGATGTTACATCTTGGGTCGTTGAACCCTTATGGGTTAGTGTTGAAGTGTGGGTTATTAACATGTCAATAAACGACAAACCGTTTTATAAAGGATTGTAATGTTCTGAGTTCAATCAAATGGTATTTCTTGTTTGCAGGTGAGGTATCTTGGCTAGAGAGCGGTGCTACTCGGATTGGTGTGTAGGCATTTGTAAGATAAGATTAAGATTGATATTGAGTTTATAAAGGGTTACAACTATTTTAAATTAAGACTTCCACTGATTGTTTGTAATAAAGCGAGTATTTTTAAAGAGAACACCCAGTGATGAGAACCAACTGTAGGGTACCCAATTTGGGGCCATACAGGCTGGTCTTGGGTGTTTCACAAACTTCCGAGACATCGTGAAGGCAATCAACAGACTTCTAATGTCTTACACGGTGGGGTTCCGATTAAAAATTCTTCTTATTCCATGAATCTTGCTCAGGTAACGGTTTCGATTTTTCTCACGAATTTCCCACTTAATTCTTTAGTGAATGAGATTTGGAAGTTCTGCTAGAATGGGAGGTTGAGAATTAGAGTTTTGCTTGACAATGATATGGATTTCAAAACTTTAATTTTTTTATCTTAATAAATTTTTTTATTTAAAATTAAAAAAAATTCTGGAAAACCCTATGGCGACGACATGTCGTCGGGATAGGGTTTTTCCAAAACTTTGAATGGGACATTGTATTAGTTTGTTGATAATTTTATAATTTTGTAGAAATTTTTGGTTTGATTTGTTTTTTTATATATTTATGTGCTATTAGATATATATTGATTATAAAATAAATTTTTTATTTTAAACAGAAAAATATGGATTTCAAAACTTTAATTTTTTTATCTTAATAATTTTTTTTTTTAAATTAAAAAAATTCTGGAAAACCCTATGGCGACGACATGTCGTCGGGATAGGGTTTTCCAAAATTTTGAATGGGACATCCTATAGCGACGACATGTCGTCGCTATAGGGTTGAGGCAGGTTGGAGGGAAAACTGACGCCCAATGAATTTTTAGGGAAAACCTATAGCGACGACATGTCGTCGCTATAGGTTAATTTTGATTTTCTTTTTGTTTTTTTTATTTAATAATTTTTTTTTTAAATTAAAAAAAATTCTGGAAAACCCTATGGCGACGACATGTCGTCGGTATAGTGTTTTTACCTTTATTGACTGGTCAACATCCTGCGAAACCTGTGCCGACGACATGTCGTCGCTATAGGCCACTGTACCAACGGCAAGTGGACCTATGCTGACGACATGTCGTCGCTATAGGTTGCAGCGTGAACAAATAGGGAAACAGACGGCAGAACTTCATTTTCAGCCAAAACTCTCCAAAACTCCCCCAATTCTGTCTCTCCAGCTATTTCAGCTTTTTTGGGCTATTTGGAAGCAACTTTCACACAAACTTTCGGGATTTAAGGTGAGCTAACATCCGAGTTCATATTTTAGCTAATTTTTTAAGATTTTAAAGTTTTGTTTGTTTATTTTGGTTAGGTTTTGGAGGAATTTCACCATTTCTTGAATTTCTAGCTTTGTGAAGGTAAATACTCGTTTTATTTACTAATTTGTGTTGAAATTTGGTTTATATCAAAGATTTTTATGATTTTGTATGTATGTGTTATGTTTGTATGTTTGTATGTATGAGTATGTATATTTGTATGATGGAATTATTAAATTATGATTAGTTTATGTCATTTGGTTTAGATGTGTGTTTATTTTATATAATTTAGTTTATGTAAATTAGTGTTTGTATGTATGTGTATAATTTGTGTTTATGATGATTAGTTTTAATGTTTAGTTTGTATGTATGTGTGTAATTTGTGTTTATGATGATTAGTTTGAATGTTTAGTTGGTATGTATGTGTGTAATTTGTGTTTATGATGCAATTTGGTTTAGATCTAAGATTTTTATGATTTTGTATGTATGTGTATGTATGTATGTTTGTGTATGAGTATGTATTTTTGTATGTATGATGGAATTATTAAATTATGATTAGTTTAGGTCATTTGGTTTAGATGTGTGCTTATTTTATATAATTTAGTTTATGTAAATTAGTGTTTGTATGTATATGTATGTATGTGTGTATTTTGTGTTTATAATGATTAGTTTGAATGTTTAGTTTGTATGTATGTATGCAATTTGTGTTTATGATGATTAGTTTGGATGATTAGTTTGTATGTATGTGTGTAATTTATGTTTATGATGATTAGTTAATATGAATGTATATATGTTTATGTATGTTTGTATGTATATGTTTGTAATTATGTAATTGGACATTTATTTATGTTTGTATGTATATGTTTGTAATTATGTAATTGGGCTTTTATTTATATATATATGTATGTAATTGTGATGTGTAGGTATATAAGATGGTATTTATTGGGAGCAACTTTCACAAAAACTCTCGGGATTTAAGGTGAGGTAGCATCCGGGTTTCATATTTTAGCTACTTTTTCAAGATTTTGAAGTTTTGTTTGTTTATTTTGGTTAGGTTTTGGAGGAATTTCACCATTTCTTGATTTCTAGCTTTGTGAAGGTAGGTACTCGTTTTAATTACTAATTTGTGATGAAATTTGATTTAGATCTAAGATTTTTATGATTTTGTATGTATGTGTATGTATGTATGTATGTATGTTTATATGTATGAATATGTATATTTGTATGTATGATGGAATTATTAAATTATGATTAGTTTAAGTCATTTGGTTTAGATGTGTGATTATTTTATATAATTTAGTTTATGTAATTTAGTGTTTGTATGTGTGTAATTTGTCTTTATGATGATTAGTTTGAATGTTTAGTTTGTATGTATGTGTGTAATTTATGTTTTTGATGATTAGTTTTGATGATCAGGTTGTATGTATGTGTGTAATTTGTGTTTATGATGATTAGTTAATATGAATGTATATATGTGTATGTATGTTTGTATCTATATGTTTGTAATTATGTAATTGGACATTTATTTATGTATGTATGTTTGTGTGTATATATTTGTAATTATGTAATTGGGCTTTTATTTATGTATGTATGTATGTAATTGTGATGTGTAGGTATATAAGAGAGTATTTATTCATATGCTTATGTATGTTTGTATGTATATGTAACTTTATTTAATTTTGTTACAAGTTTGAAACTCGTTGCGGTTGACGAGAGGAAGAACGCCGTACACATAATCAACAAATGCTTGAAATGCAACGACAAATGGATGAAATGCGTCGAATGTGGGATCGCCGAACTAGCAGCGATGATAATTAGCTTGGAGTTGTTGAGCCTTTGCCTTTTTTGTTGGTATTTGTCTTGAACAATTTGCATATTTGTGTGTCGAACAAGTTTATGTTTTGAATGTTTGATTTGTCGAACAAATTTGTGTGCCGAACAAGTTTGTGTGTCGAACAATTTGGATGTTTGGTTTATGTTTCGGACATTAGTTTTTATCCGATTTGAATGTTTGAATGGTTTATATTTATGATTTGCAGGTTTTTGTTTTTAGAAATTTAATATTTCTAGATAAAATATTAAAAATAAAAAAAAACAGAAAACACCTATACCGACGACATGTCGTCGCTATAGGCCTTTTTCAAAAATTATTAAAAAAAACAAAAAAACCCTATAGCGACGACATGTCGTCTGTATAGAATTTCTTTTTGAATTATTAATTAGACCCTATAGCGACGACATGTCGTCGGTATAGAATTTCTTTTTGAATTATTTAATTAGACCCTATAGCGACGACATGTCGTCGGTATAGGCTGACCTATACCGACGACACATATCCCGACGAAAATCTTGGGCTATTGGTACGACTCAATCCCGACGACACCTATCCCGACGACATGTCGTCGGTATAAGCTATCCCGACGACAAGTCGTCGCTATAGGGTCAAAAAAAGTCGTCGGTATAGGGTGATATTGTTGTAGTGTTAAATCGTCAAATGAAACTCCCATATTTATTCATGACATTAGTTGAAACTGTCCCATTAATTAAACCGAGTAGTGGAACCGGCAGTCGCAACTGCTGAGTGATGATCCATCAGCCCTATTTGAGCCGCAACTCGGCAGTAACGACATTTCTTGCAGTTGGATAGAAACCTCGGTAGGAATAAGCAATTGTAGCTTCAAGACTTCCCCTAGTGGAAATCTTGGGTTCGAATCCGGTTCACAACAAAAAAGGGTTTGTGGCCAGGTCATAGGGTTTACCTAGTTGGGGGTTCCTCCTATGGTGGGCTGTCCTGGATGTTCTAGGTGTTGCCCCGAGAAACCAAGTTATCTTAGAATATCTAGGTGTTACCGTTAAAATAAAATGTAACATCGGTAGGTACCAGCAGCTCAGTAATAACCAACTCGGTAACAACCAGCCTCCAAAGTTTTTTAATTAAATTAGTTTTCTTTACCAATTAAGAAATGATGCATCGACTTACAGATTAATCTAATCACCCTAATGTCACTTAACATTAATATATGACTATTCGCCCACTTGCATCCATTCCAAGTTGAGAAGTCTTATCAAACAAGGTCTACTATCTATATATGACCGAATTAATCGGATATAAAATCTACAAAGAGTTGTTGATAAACCTACAGAGACGGCAATAACGGGACAATCAACCTTCTCTCTCTCTCTCTCTCTCTCTCTCTCTCTCTCAAACTCTCAAACAATAACTGTTTCCCTTTCTAAAGACCTTCCGACGACGTTGGATTTACAGAGACGGCAAGGGCAAAGGTACGCTTGTTATTTTCATTTCATATTTCTTGGTTTGGGCTAAAGGTTTTCTTGATTTAAAAACCGCATCTTAGTAATTAATTTTCTGGTTTAAATTGGTTTATTTACCTATATGTTTTATAAACAGTAAGATAAGAAAGAATGGTTTATTTAACTATGTGTTTTATAAACAGAAAGATAAGAAAAAAACAGTTTATTTAACTATATGTTTTATAAATAAAAAGAAGAAGAATAAGTCAAATACATTGTGTAATCTGTCAGAGTATGCGACCCATATAAGAAAAGACTTGGGATAGTAGCGTAGTCCTAGAGGCTAGTATTAACCTAAGCATAGTACAAGTCTTGAAGCCGATGTTGCGTACCGACAATGCTCAGCAGGGCATTCTAACGAGGATGTTGTACAATTGGTTAAGGAGAGCAACGACGGTTACCTAAGAAGTCAAATTAAAAGTAATTGACCAAAACCTTTCAACTTAACAGAGAAAACTAACGTTGTTAGTGTTAGGGGTCTGATTGAGACAATTAGGTAACCATATGAGCAAAAAAGTCAAATTAAAACTAATGGACAAAACCGTTATTTTAATCAAACCATAGGAGCCAAAAACTAATGGACAAAACCGTTTATTCTCTTTAATTTGAGTATAGTATTGCTATAGTTTTTATAATAAAAAAAGGGAAAAAAATCATAAAATAGTAACCAAGTTTGAGAAGTGTTCCAATTAAGTCACTCTAACTTTTTTTGTACGTAAAAAACTACTTAACTTTCACCTTGTGTTTCAATCTTGTGAAAAATTGAATCTTTTATAAGTTAGTGATGATGTGTCATGTTTTTTTTTTATTAAATACAATATGACATGAAAATTAAAAGGGATTAGGTGGCTTTTAACTTAAAAAATATATATAAAAAGCCATAATATTTGAAAGGGAATAAACTAGAATTCGATATAAAGTTCGTAAAATTCTCATCATTGTTTGACGAGGGAGAATTTAATATTTAAAAATTTTCCTTTCAAGAATAGAAAATTGAAGGAAGCAAAAAATCGAATCCGTGTACCTGTTAGCCCTAGTGATCGTAGGAATGCCTCCTAGGTTTTACTTCGTGAAATTTTTTATAAAGTCACTAATATGATGGTTGTGATGAAGTCGCCAGTTCCATAAAAGAAGGAATATCAATTCTTTCAATTGGAGATTGTTTTATTTCAATATGATAAAGAATTTTGATGGGTTTTTAAATTTTTTGTAAAAGGAAAATCAAAAAGAAAATGAGTAGAAAATCGAATCCTAGTTTAATTCTTCATAAAAATTGCTTCAATTGAAGATTTTAATGGGTTTTTTTATAAAATTAAAATTAAAATTTCTAATAGAGATTCTCAGTTTAGTTATAGTTTCATTCCCTTTCAGATTGCTTCAATCAAATCCTAGTTTAAATACCTTTCAAATATTATGGCTTTTTTATATATATTTTTGTAAGTTAAAAGCCACGTAATCCCTTTTAATTTTCATGTCATATTGTATTTAATAAAAAAAACCTAACATATCATCACTAACCTATAAAAGATTCCATTTTTCATAAGATTTGAGCACAAGTTGAAAGTTAAATGGTTTTTGAGATTTAAAAAAAGTTATAGTGACTTAATTGGAACACTTCTCAAACTTGGTTACTATTCTATGATTTTTTCCCTAAAACATTTAACATGTTACGTGATTACACATCAACACCTTCGTTTTTAATCTAATACTGCACTATTTTAGAATTTTAAATTCCCGAATAAATAAGAAACTATATAAAACTGATCATCTGAATAAAAAAATTAAAAATAAAAAACTATATAAAAACAAATAAATAAAAATAAAATAAAATAAACCAAAGCGATCATCTAAATGTTGTATGCATTGATTGTTTTCCTGCAAAATAAATAAGTTTTGCATTTATCACACCATTATTACATCAAAAAGAAAATTATAAATATGTAAAATTAACACACTCTTTCATAATTTTGAATTCCCATATTTCCAGAGCATGTATTCCACTTCTATTTTGATGAACTACCTAATTTCTGCCACAGGTATTTCCTAATATTACAATTTCAATCAAATAAATTGTAAATTATATAAAAACAACTTAAAAAATCAAAAAATAAATAAACAAAACTGATCATCTGAATGTTGTATGCATTAATTGTTTTTTCTGTAAAATGAAAAAGTTTTACTTTTATTACACCATTATCACATCTTAAATCAAACCAAACCAAACGTACCCAGTATAATCCCACACATAGCTAACGCTATTAGTAGGGTCTGGGGAGGGTGTGATGAGGGCAAACCTTACCCCTATCCCAAGGGATAGAGAGGCTGCTCCCGTTTAGACCCCCGGCTCCATGGGAAAGAAAAAGATAAAAATATAAATAAAATAAATGAGTAATAAAGTAAAATAAATCTAACAGTAATCTAACAATTAGTAGTGTATGACTAGAGTATATTAGTCACAAGAAACACAACACACCTACAAGAAACAAGACATACGCAAAATCTTTGCTAAACAACTCTACTCTCCCACATAACGGGTCACTCATCCTAAAACCCTAATACGACGTCTCTATGAAATCCTATCATTGATCATGTCCTCTGAGAGGTGTAAATCTAGCAAATCAAGCCTAATCCTCTCATCCCACGTTAATTTCGGTCTCCCCCTGCTCCTTTTCCCCTCTACAACGAGAGTTTCCACCGTTCTCACTGGATCTGTGCTCTGTTTCCTCTTGACATGTCCAAACCATCTCAATCTTCCTTCTCTTATCTTATCTGAGATACATGTGACTCCCAATCTCTTCCGAACAACTTCATTTCTTATTCGGTCCTTTCTTGTGTGTCCACACATCCACCTCAACATCCTCATCTCAGCTACATCCATTTTTCGAGCTTGTGTCTTCTTGATGGCCCAACAATCGGTTCCATATAGCATCGCTGGGCGAACTGCTACCCTATAAAATTTACCCTTTAACCCTATTGGGAACCTCTTGTCGCAAAAAACACGTAAGGCCGCTCTCCATTTACACCAACCAGCCTGCACCCGATGGACTACATCATTGTCGATGTCCCCGTTACTCTGGATGACAGATCCTAGATACTTGAACTTCAGTGTCTTAGGGACAACCCCACCTTCAATAGAAATCTGGGTCTCCTCGTCGACGTTTGCACCACTAAAGTTGCAGTGAAGGTACTCGGTTTTAGATCGGCTTATCTTCAAACCTTTGTGCTCTAAGACTGTTCTCCATTCCTCTAGTCTGTTGTTCAATGTCTCTTTACTTTCTGCAATCAACACGATATCATCAGCAAAAAGCATGCACCATGGAATTGCATCTTGAATCGACTTTGACAACTCATTCAAAACTACTGCAAAGAGAAAAGGGTTTAGTGCCGACCCCTGGTGAACTCCCACTTCCACCGGAAAAAAGTCTGTATCCCCCATGGGTGCTCGGACGCATGTCTTAGCCTCATGATACATATCCCTAATTGCCTCAATATATTTAAGATGGAAAAGTACATGAACACCATATGTAAATCAATCTTCTAGGCACATTATCACATCTTAAAGAAAATTCTAAATATGTAACATTGTGACAACTTTATGTGGCGTTCACATATTCCAATTGCAAGTTGCCTAGTTGTATTATTAAACTCCAATTGCAAGTTGCCTAGTTGTATTATTAAACTCCAATTGCAAGAGCAATGAACGATGATATCACATATTCCAATTGCAAGTTGCCTAAGAAAAAAAATTATGTCTCCACTTCTTATATTTACAACACCCCATCTTAAACTTCAAGGTCATGAAAGATTTATTGTTATTCTAGGTAGAAATTAAGATTTTACTATCAAATCATATTACAGTCGTCCGTTTTTTTAAGTTATAAAAATATAAATAATTTAAATTACAAGTTATACGATTACTACAATGCACCAAGCTAGACATCTACGGTACTAATTCTTTATCGGTTTGTTAGGTTGATTTTGCCACGTGTCAATTGTTAATTGGTGGATTTTTTTTATTCCGCTCGAATTTGTGTTTGTATAGAGTTAATGGAGAACTATAAACAAAAATCCCCGTCTTTACAGGTGGAAATGCGCTAGCTTCCCATACACCCATGTTCTAACCATGGGGTGGCCTCTTTTCGTTTTTTTTTTTTTTTTTTTTTTTTAGTCCTTTTTTTGTTTTGTTTGATCTAGCTTTTTAATTTTTCCTACGTTTTAGCGTTTTATTTTAGTATGCAAGAAAATTTTATTTTTCTTCTATTTTTATGTTGCAGATATTAACACTTTCGTTGTATCAATGTTTCAAGATGTATAATTGTGACTTACGACTTTAGATCTTGCGTTGAACTACATGTAATTTTTGCTACCAACACTACAAGAAAATGACCATGTGCCGACGTCGCCTATACCGACGACTTATACCGACGACACTTGTCGTCGGCATAGTCGTCGCTATAGGGTTGAGGCAGATTGGAGGGAAAGCTGGCGCCCAATGAATTTTTGGGGAAAACCTATACCGACGAGTATAGGGTAATTTTGATTTTCTTTTTGTTTTTTTTAATATAATAATTTTTCTTTGGTCAAATGTTTTTTTTTAAATTAAAAAAATTCTTGAATGCCCTATACCAACGACATGTCGTCGGTATAGGTTTTCCGACGACATCTATACCGACGATATAGGTTTTCCGACGACATCTATACCGACGGTATAGGTTTTCCGACGACCTATTGGGACGAGGCAATACCGACGACATCTATACCGACGACATGTCGTCGGTATAGCCTATACCGACGACAAGTCGTCGCTATAGGGTCAAAAAAAATCGTCGGGATAGAGTGATAATGTTATAGTGCAAGATGAAATTTTAATGTATGTATGTCTACTCTAATAATCTGTTTAATTAGTTTTATTTTTATCCTAATGCGACTTTATATTTACTAGAGATGATTAAGAAAACTAATTAGAGTTTAAAGCAAATTGTACAATGCAATTTCCATTGGGGGTATGCGAATTTATTTAATTTTCTATTTCAGGTGGACTGTTTTTATATAAGGTTCGTAGATTTCTAATCTACTGGACATAATTTATATTAAGAGTTAATAATAAAATTATATTTTATCGACACATGCTTATGCTTGTTACAATAGAAACAAACTAATTAATTTATCATTTTTTTTCTAATTATGTTTTCTTATTTAACTTTTAAATTTTAAATTGGCACAAAAGCTCTCTCTCTAGAATGGGTTGTAGAAAATAGTCTTGGGATGTGATTTAGTGATTTGCACTTGTATTATCAAATACTCAAATGTTTAACTGTTTGGCAAATTCCAACTATTTAAGAATAATAGATAAATGACTATTCCGTTACAAATTGTCGTCGTCGCAGCATGACGCGGGTTCTTAACTAGTGTGTGTATATATAAATTTAGTTAACTTTAGGTGTATCTTGGTTAGGGGTGTTCAAAGTCGGATATTCGAAATTTTCGGATAGTAGAAATCATTATCCGTATCCGAAATCCGAATTTTCGGATACGGATACGGATAGTGATTCGGATATCCGGTTTTAAGAAATTGTCCCTGGTCATTGTTCTTACAAGTTACAACTCCTCCTTCACACATCCAAATCTAGTATTCTTGACACCAAACAACCACAAAGATTAAGAAATTGAAAACGATGTTGTACCTGGAGAGTGTAGAGGAGATCGTTGTTCGACTGTCTCTAAAGACTAGGGTAATCGCCGGCGGACTGGTGGTGTATCGATGGTGGACTGGACGACTGGTGGTGTGGTGGTCGCAAACCCTAGGAAGAGGGAGACTAGAGTGGACGAGTGGAGTATGGACCTGATGGAGACTAGAGTGGACGAGTGGTGGTTGATGGTGGAGTGGTGGTGGTCCGGTCACTTATGGATACCTGGAATCTGGATGGAGTCGATGGAGGTTGGATGGAGAGTTGAGAGACAAACCCTAAATCCCTAAATCTAGTTGAATGAAGCGTGATACAGGTTTAGTATTTTAGAGTGGATATGAAATAAATTAATAAGATATATATATATACATATATTAATTTTCGGATAATCGGATATCCGAATATCCGAACTTTTTCAAAATTGGTATCCGAATATGAATCTGAATCCGAATCCGAATCCGAAAAAGGGGATATAATCCGAATTTTCGGATATTCGCTTTTTCAGGTATTTCGGATTCGGAATTTCGGATTTTCGGATCGGATTTTCGGATACGGATAATTTTGAACACCCCTAATCTTAGTCATTTCAATTTGTGAAATAAACCCTCTCCCTCCCTCCCTCCCTCCCTCTCACAAACACCCACCTAGAGCTTTTGTGATATGTCTAGAAACGTGACTTTACAGTTTACCCCCTTCCCATACTTGGTTTTGGATTGAACTTAAATTGTAAATTTTGTAGTTTATAAAATATGCATCAGAAGTAAGTTAAAAATATTATTTATTTATTTTTTGATATATATCAATATGTGTAAAAAACATACTCCTTAAAACAAATTAAAAAGTATATGAGCCGGCTAGACGAACCATTTCAAAGTTTTTATGCACCGAGCCTGAGCTTAGCGTTTCGGCTTTGTTAAAATAAACAAGCCGAGCGCAAGCCCACCCTCCCTCAACTCAGCTCAATTACAGTCCTAGACCTGAATTGAACAAGGCCGAAAAAATTAATATTTAGCTATAAAAAATCACCCTAAAAATCTCTGACTCCCATAAAAAATGTTAGTGGTTCTGCAAGTGTTTATCGAGCCCCTTAAAGACTCAATTTTACATTCAAAACAATTTTTTCTGTTACTGTTTGTATTTATGTATTAAGTGATAATTTAACATTATACCCCTAATTAATCATGAATAGATTTAACTTTTTTTTCTTGAAAGTATGAAAAAATTTAGAGTAAAATGTCATTTTGTTTATGTGGTTTGTCCATTTTAGCCACTTTAATTCAAAAACTCTTTTTAGTTTTTCATCCCTGATTTTTCAAAATCTAGCAATTTTCATCCAATTGACTAACTCCGTCTACATTTTAACGGTAAATCATCGGTTTGAAATTTAAAGGTTAAAATCTAACTAAATTATCCCTGATTTAACCAATATTGCCCCTGATGTAACATTAAAATATAGACAAAGTTAGTTAATTTGATGAAAATGACAAGATTTTTGAAAAGTTAATGAACGAAAATGGCTATATTACTTTGAGAGTAAAAATCAATTTAGTATTTGTTTTAGTTATTGATCTTTCTCTTTTTTGTTTTCGGTGGTCGTGACTTTGGTAGGTGGTTACTTGGCCGCTCGTTGAAGCATTATTATCATTCCTTCCCTTGGTTTATTTTTCCTACTGAATCCCCTTTTCGATCTCCAACACATCCATCATGTCTTCTTCATCTTTCCAAGACACAGCTGCCATGTCCTTTAATGATTATTATAAATTCTTACAAATCCCATTTGAAGAGATAGAATCAGTCTTGACTGATGAAAATCTCTTGACACAAGGTTCCACTTTTAAGGTTTACACGGGAAGACTCTTCCAATCAGGGGAGTTTATCAATATTGTTGCACGGATATCTCCTCAAACAACCCTTTTAGCCAACGAGTTGACTATTTCTCAAAATATCAAGCACAAGAATATCGTCCCTATTTATAAGATTTCTTATACGGAGGAAGATGATGAGCTAATCATCATAAACAAGCATGAGGACAATGGAAGTCTAGAAAAACATCTAAGTGACCCAACCCTCACTTGGATGCGAAGATTGCATATATGTGTCGGTGTTGCACATGCCTTGAAATACCTTCATTATGATGCAGAGCCAAATCACTATGTGATACATGGTAACATCAAAAGCTCCAAAGTTTTACTAGATCACAACTGGGAACCCAAGTTACAGGGTTTTGGATTTGCTCATAGAGTTAAAAAGCATCATCTTCAGGTCACTGGTAAATATAATGGCTCATTACAATATATGGACCCGGCATATGAAAAGTCCAATGGTTTGACTCATAAATCTGACACCTTCTCCTTTGGTGTCTTGTTGTTTGAAGTCTTGTTTGGGAGAGAAGCATTTATCCAGAACAATGATAATTGGTATTTTGCTCGATTGGCCAGATCACATTATGAAGACGGAAAACTAGATGATTTGATCGATCCCGATGTTCGAAAACAAATGAACTTGCAGTCATTGAACATTTTCGCTGAAACAGCATATTATTGCTTAAAGGAGCAGCGATCAGAGCGTTTAGACATGAATCAAGTTCTCTCAAAACTTGAGAAAGCGTTGGAACTTCAACACAAACATGTAATCCTTTGACTTATCTTTTTTCTACCTTTCATCTGTTAATAACCTATTTAAGACTCATTATTTCAATTACTCATATTAAAGGAACGGCTTTTATTTATTTGAAGCTGTTGCAGTTGAAAGAACGTCATCCAACAACTTGAAGGTAATTATAAGTAGAAAACGGAATACATATTTTTGTTATTTATTTATTATTATTACAATTTTTTTTTTTTTTTTTTTGTAATTCAGTTTTAAATATCTCTGAAAATTTATGAAACTAAAAAACTCAATAAAAAAAAATTGAAGTTAAAGACATAATTTTTTTTTCGAAGTCGTGATGTAATATAGGATGCATCCCATCTACTTTTCTTTTGACAGGTAATATTGCAGGGGAAAGGCTTGGATCACTTGAGATTTAAATTAAGTGATATAGAGTTGGCAACCAATAACTTCTCTGAAACATTCTGCATCGGGTCTGGCGGCTTCGGTAAGGTTTACAAAGCAGAACTTGAACATTTTGATGACATAAATTCGTTGGTGGTTGAAGGAAATAATAACGGTGTATTACTTAAGAAACATAGCATTGTAGCTATTAAACGCATCTCTAGTAGAGTAGACGGGCAAAGCGAACAAGGGTTCCTTGCAGAAATTGAAATGCTTAGTAAATGTAGGCATCCAAATATAGTTTCTCTTTTAGGCTTTTGTGAGGAAGGATCCGAGATGATTCTAGTTTACGAATACGTGTCTAACGGAAGCGTTGATGCATATTTAGGAAATGTTCTTAACGTGACTAATCTTACTTGGGTTCAGCGTATACAAATATGTCTTGATATTGCATATGGATTGCAGTACCTTCACACAAGTACACAGGACAAACAATGTATAATACACCGGGATATAAAGAGTGCAAACATATTATTAGATGATAATTTTTTTTTATCATCAAATTCTTGTTTTATTAATTAAAATAGGACGATTACAATAAAGTGGCAGGTAAACGGACAACAAGTTGCGCTGCAACCCCCTTTTGAATAGCAAAACCGATCCTACTAAAAACAAAGTTTTGGGTCTTAGGGGCCGAAATATTACTATGCACGACTCGTTGAACACTGTTTAGGAATTCCACTGCCTCCGGTGCTAGGAACCCAAAAGTATCAAAAGCAAAAGGGATAAACACGTGTTGGTTCTCTAAACAAGCTTTCTCGTGTTTAGCAACTTTGCTTGATTCCGCCTTTAAAGCAGCATGACCCTACACAACCCCATTGTCCCTAAGCTCCACAAGAGGGGACACTCCTGTAAGGTCCACACAAGCGTGTTTCCCCCTGCCCAACCAAACACAAGAATATCAGCCGGTCGTAGAGTAGACCTCCCTTCAAGCGGATCTGTCAGAAAGTTCACGGGAGCCTCTTTTTTAGCAGAAATTCCTGCCCGTTTGAGAACATCACAAAGAACATCCCTAACCAAATCATGTCTGTATTTAAACCCGGGTAACTCTTTGCAATGGACCGCATGCTCGCCAAAAGAATCCAAACAAGCCTTGCGACAAACTGGGCAGGGCTCATCAGTCGGAAACAAGGGGATCATTAGCCGATACTTGAGGATAGCCCGGTACTCCACAGCCGACATATGCTGACCTAGTCCTTCAATGGGGATAACTGTTAGAAAATCTTGAGCCCAAGGAGCCCGGAGACATTCAAACGCCGCTTTTTGGCGAGGTGATAAATCAAACTTTACTCTCAAATTCTGGACGATTCTGCTAGATAAGGCATTCGCCAAAGCATGTTGGGCTTTAGGGGGGGCGGTGTCCTTATTAGAGAAACCACTAAGATCGAAATCACGAAGGGATATGCGCAAGCGATCCATCGCACACCCATAATCAGAGTCTAACCCATCAATATCACAACCCCGAAGAATGTGGTCCTGTAAACTCCAAGATTGTGTCCTCGAGGCCACAAATGCATAAGTAGATACATCCTGAGCCGCACATAAACCCAAACCCCCGAAACGGGTTGGAAGTGATGCCAACCTCCATTGAAAATCCCCAAAAAAAGCCCCACCACAAACCACGATATCCTCGATCGCGCCCCGGAGGCCCTTGTCAAAAATTGAAACAGCTTCCCCCACATACATAGGCTGGCATGTTCTAAGGCCGAATAATAGCTTTGCAACTCCCATACACGAGCGGAGCAAAAGGAGCTCGCATTGAGGGTCCCGCAACCGTGGGAGACAGCTCATCAGTTCCACCGCACAAGAAGCCCTTTTCACAGCCAAATTACTGATGAACCCTGCATCTCTGCTAACGGCGCGCCCAAGGAGTTTCACACCCAGCACTGGCCTTCCAATCTCACAAGGGAACAATCCATCTTGTACCTTCACCCTATTGAACGACGGCCAAAAAACTTCCGTTTTCTTGACATTAAGTTCAAGGCCCAAACGGGGCCCCTCCGACCTGATAATATCTAGGGCTTTAGCCACCTCTTTAGCGTCTCCGATAATCGTACCATCATCTAGGTACCAAGCTTGGAAGAGAAGCTTGCAGCAATCCCTAATCTGATGAACCAGCGAATGCAAAACTAAGGCAAAAAGGAGAGGCCCCAAAGGGTCCCCCTGTTGAACCCCAGTGGTGGACCAAATATGGTCATCACCCACATATAACCTAGCCGGCTGCCCATATAAAAAATCCACCCATAGCGAAATGGACGGGCATCGGGTCCGAACCTCTTGCAGAAGGGCAGTCCTATCCACTAAGTTGAAAGCATTTGAGAAATCGACGGTAAGCATAGCCAACGATCCATCCGAGTGAAACTCATTTAAGAACCTGTTCGCGCTATGGAGCACAGCCTCTGCCCCATTGGGAACTCCCACCCCAAATTGAAAGTCACACAGATATTTAGCCATCTCCTTCCCAACACCCCTCATGGCCACCTTAGAGACCAGTCTCCTCCATATCGCACCTACGGCAATAGGTCTAATCCCGTTGTCCGGTTTGAGCAGCGGTGTGAGAGTGGCCGAGGCAACGAACTCCGCCAATCCCCTAGGGCATCTCCCCCCGAAGCATAAATTAACCACCACAGAAATAACCCTGAGTAAGTCAACGGCAATCGTAGACCCCTCTCCACAAAGAGCATCCATAATATATTGGGCTCTCAATCCGTCCCTCCCACAAGAGGTCCCTTTGGGGAAAGCTTTAATGCATTCAAGCACGACATCATCATCCACAATAAGAGGAGGCTCGGAAAGTAAGGAAACAGGCATAACCGGAGGGGGCATGATGGGATGCTTTGCCACCAACACTTTCATAGTATCATTACCGAAAGGTGCAACCCCTGAAGAGCATAATACTTTGACCGCTGCAGTGAAATGCCATCCGCAACTTTCCACAAACATTGTTTAACATTGTTGCACGCCATAGAATTATCGGACCCAGGGACAAGCTCTACACGACACGTGGTCGGCCCCAAAGGTTAGGCAAAAAGGGAATGGATGAGCTCCTCGAAACCATCCCCATCACGCCAAGCTGCCAGCGACCGCTGAATATTATGACATTGCAAAGACTTCCCATTACCAGACCTGCGCTCCTGACGGTTAGAAGGCCTGAAAACTCACAACGTGCAACGCGGTAACAACAAAAGTCTCACCCATGCCTCAACAGAGTCTGGCATAGCCGCCACTTTACCAAGGGCAGTAGTTAATGCCTGGGCAAACGCCATCCGACAATTTTGAGGGATGCTCTTAACAGTCATGATAGGAAGAGAGAAGACGCATTCAAGGAGAACCCCGTCCACAACCACCCCTCCCAAAGGAACAACTTCCCTCCTAACATTCGGCTTATGAATCCCCACTATAAACTCCTCTGCATCTCCCGCAACCCGTTTGAAACGGGCTATCCCATCCACATGGTGGCATGCCCGACTGAGAGCATGCAGGCACATACACACCCCGCACAGCCACTGGCATGAGACCTTTAAAGCCTCACCAACCGAAACAAACAAATCATAATCCGTGGAGACCGCTTCCCGCAAGGTCCCTTTCCGATCATCCGAAGACAAATGGAGCCGCTTGATATGCGCAACCAACCGAGGAAACCCCTTGGATCCCGACGTTCCATCCGGGCAGCAATGGAAACCTTTAAATGGACACAGCCAAACACCTACCTCCAATGGAGGAACCACCATGTCATCCTGAATCCCAGACATAACAACAGCTCCTAACAAAACCCTCGAGCTATGAAACCAAACCAAAATCAGACCACAAACCCAAAAACAATCACTAGCAAGGTAAATATAAACCTCACCACCAAACCACAACCCTAACCCCCCTCCCCCTCCACCCATCCGATTCGGGGAGACTACATGTTGGACACTACATAACAAAATTCAAAATCAGGTCAAACCGGAAGTTCACCTTCAATGTTGGAGAAGAAAGGTCGCTGAATAGGAAGTTCGTCTTCAAAGAGAGAGGTTCAATAAACCCTTACATACCAAGAATGCCGATGAGAGGTTCAATACCAAGAATGCCGAGAGAGGTTCAATAAACCCTTACAGCCAAAATAATATGTTGTGATGATTTGCTCTGTTGTTTCGCATCTAACTCCAATCTCAGATTGAACCCAAAATTTCAAAGCCAAACAACAGCTAAAAACCCTCAATTTCAAAGCCAAAAAAGGTACCAACTCAAAGAGGCATTTAATCAAACCGGTTGCGTGCATACACTTTTATGCCTTCTCAGTTATGCATACACTTGTAATATTAACCTCTTTAAATGTAAAATCAACTCTTTTCACACTCGAATGTCAAATTCGTGCCGACAAACAATCCCCGTCGTTGGCATTAAAAAAGCAAATAGGCATGTAAAACAAAATCCTCAATCAACAGTGTATAACATACTAAAATACAGAGAAGTAGTCGGAGCTGCAGGAGGCGGCTTACGGTGGTGGAAGGCAGCAGCCGGCTAGTGTGGATGCGTTGTCTTTAGTAATCACCGTACACAAATTTTATCTATCTTGGTGACTCTCAAATTAATCGGATTAGATTTTGGGGACGAAAATCATCCGGACTTAAGGGGTCTTCTTTTTGCTCAATAGGGCACTGCCTTTGGGCTCTCTAGGTTACACCATGCATGGCAACAACGCAGCACCCTCGTTACCCTTACTATTGCCGGGACAGAAGATTACTTGGATCCGGAATATTTAAGAAAACTGAATCGGATATTTACTCTTTTAGAGTTGTTTTGTTTGAAATCATTCGTGGGAAATTGGCATATGATAAAACTTTCAATCAAACGGGGCTCAACAAGGTGGATCCAAAAATAAAGGAAGCTGATGACAACATTTATATGATAAGGGGAGGAGTCAGTCAAGATTCTTTGGACACATTTTCAAAAGTTGCATATCAGTGTTTGGCAGAAACTCAATCTGAGCGTCCAAAAATAGAATTTGTCATCAAGGAACTTGTGAAAGCATTAAACTTTCAAGTAAGTATATATATCTTTTCAAAATGGAATTCTTTTTTTTTTCTCTCTAAAATATTGATAAAGGGGAAGAGTTTGCCATGTAGTTTTTTTTTTTTTTTGGTTTCAGCTCTATGAGTGTACGTAGTGATAAATAAATTAGTTTCCAAATAACCTGCTGACTCCTCGATTCATTTCCAACCGGTTTCGAATCTGGTAACTCCCCCTGCACTTACTTATAGTATTATTCATCAGTGAATCTGGTGGAGATGAATTCATTAGTTTTTCTTTCTTCCATTTTGATTTATTTATTATTATTTTTTTAACTGGGTTTCGTTTTTTAACTTTGTTTCATTTAACTATAAATATTTTTTTTTTAAATTCTTGGGTTATTGATATCTTATGTTTTTGGTACACGCGTGGGTTGCGTTAACTTTTCAACGTTAGTTTTCTTCACCGCTTAATGCCTCCCGTCACGACGTGGGTTCTATATGCGCGTAGTCTTACCCGGGTGATGCGGGTTCAAATCCCGAGAGACTTTTTTTGTTTGTTTCAGCGCAAGTATTGTTTGCATCTGTGGGTTCAAAAACGTAATTAAAACACTAAAATGGGCTGCTTGGAGTGGATTTAGGTTGACGCGTAATGGCAACCTGGATGTCGCAGGTTTGAATCCCAGGAGACGCGTGTGACGCAAATTTTGTTTGCATATGTGGTAAAAGAAAAGGAATTAAAAACACTCAAGTGGGCTAGTTGGAGTGGTTCGAAGCCTGGGCGTTTTATTTTTTGGTTTCAGCTCAAGTTATGTTTGCGTATGTGAATTTAAAAACATGCTTGAAACACTAAGATTGGCTGGTTAGAATGGTTTTAGGCGGGTTTGCATTTGTAATATGGTACACGTTTTTTTTTACTGTTTTTAAGATCAACACTCTTTTTTTTTATTTTTTTATTTATCTAAAAAACAAAATATGTTTTTTTCCTACTTTTAGGTGTTTTTTATAATGGTTGAACGTTTTTTTCGTTGAGTCGATAATATTGAAGGGGTCTTCAAAACGAAGCATTACAAGAATTTAACCTTCCCACCGTAACACGTGGATTTGAAAAGTTTTTTTTGTCCACGTTTGAAAATGGAGTTATACTCAAATTCGGGTATTTTTTTGGTATCGTAGACTATAGTGAGTCTGCGTCTCGAAGTAAGTTATATCATTGATCGCGGTGTCAAGTTTTGCACTATAGAACTTCCTATTTAGGCTCCCTCTTTTGCATAGTTTCACCTTTAATCCTTCTACTTCATCCCAAATACTTCCCGAAACGCGTACTTAGCATCCAATCACCTGTAATAGACACAAATACAAATACCAACGTAAAACCGACTCGATATACAAAGTAATACCCATAAAACTGTACGAACTAGACTCTTAAACACGAGATATTTGACCTTACATCACATCCCCACACTTGACCTTTTTCGTCCCGAAAAATAATTATGCATGGAATCATAATCAGAAACTTGCAACTATACTTTCATTATACACTGCACATATTTTCATAACATGTTAACTGTAACAATCGGTATTTCTGTCTGATTAAACCCAACCACCGACTCTCGAGCCCCCAATTCTGTGTTCTAATATTATACATTACCAAGCAACAATCTGTCTATGGGTCTCACACTTAGAAAGCTACGACTCAGCCTAATCCCATCTCAAAGTCATGTTTAGGCACGGGTTAAACCTTATAGATTTTCCACCCTTATAAACACGAATTTATAAGTTTTTAAAAATTATTATGGATAATGGATCGATGCAGAATGATATGAGCTTTTATTAATGTTATATGAATAAACCTAACCCAGTGGTGTTTTAATCACGCTGGATATGCTTACATCAATCCCATCTCGAGATATGCTTATGTCAAGTTTTGCACTATAGAACTTCCTATTTAGGCTCCCTCTTTTGCATAGTTTCACCTTTAATCCTTCTACTTCATCCCAAATGCTTCCCGAAACGCGTACTTAGCATCCAATCAACTGTAATAGACACAAATACATATACCAACGTAAAACCGACTCGATATACAAAGTAACACTCATAAAACTGTATGAACTAGACTCTTAAACACGAGATATTTGACCTTACATTAATCCTCGCATTCAAGGCGAACAGATAAGAGCCAAACTCCCGCCGCAGAGCACGGGTAAAAAAACTAGTTACGTTTATGAAAATTTTTATCTCTTTGTCTTTGTTTATCAGTAAATTAATTACAATGTGAGATCATTTAATTCAATATTCTTATAGATATACATATATTTAGTTTTTTTATTTCTTTCTAAAATGATGATTGATAGTGCATAGAAAACTAATTTAATATTTTAGATAAGAATTTTGTTTTCTAATTACGATGTTAATTTAAGTTTAACGATTCACAGAAAGCTGACAACCTCCATATATCACTTGAAGCCATAAAATTGGGCACAAAGAACTTTAGTGATTCCAATTGCATAGGAGAAGGAAGACATTGGAAGCTTTATGAAGGAGTAGTTGCACATGCTAATGGATTTAGCCCCATTGTTGTAAAGCGGTGGGATAGAATGTCGGGTGAAGGACGTATTCAGTTTTTGACAGAGCTTGATGTTCTTTTCAAGTATAAGCATGAGAATATTGTTTCTCTTGTTGGGTACTGTAATGAAATGGATGAAAACATTATCGTTTATGAGCATGCCTATAATGGAAGACTCGATAAACATTTGGGTGATTCTAGTCTAACATGGATGAAACGCCTCAAGATATGCATAGATGTTGCAAATGGATTGGAATTTCTTCATAAAGGCGGTGTAGATCAAGAGGATTTGATAAAACATAGAGACATTAAAAGTGTTAGCATTCTAATTGATGGTGATTGGAATGCTAAAATTTCTAATTTTGAGTTGTCTTGCAAAAAAGGTATTTATGGTAGGGCTGAACATGTGGATGATAATGATTGCAACTCATTGGGATACATTGACCCTATTTACCAAATTGCGGATTATTTAGGAGAACCATCTGATATATACTCATTAGGTGTAATTTTAATTGAGATGTTGTGCGGGAGATTGGCATGGATAGAGGGATGCAAGGATCACTCTCAATCGTTAGGCCCTTTAGCTGTCAGACATTACAATGAGAAAGGAAACCTTGATGAGATGATATTTGAGGGTATAAAGGAACAAATTGCGCCTAAAGCGTTGACTGAATTTCAGAAAATTTTCGTTAAATGCTTAGAGGATGAATGGTATGTTCGACCAAATGCAAGTGGTGTAGTAACACAACTTAAGAAGGCTCTGCAATTCCAAGTAAGTTTTCGAACTTTTCATTTAAGAAGGCTTTATATGTGCCAAAACTTTATATGCAAAGAATGTTTTGTCGAATCTTTTAAAAACAATATTCAACATTTAGTGGTGGTGAAGTAATATTTATTAAAAGATAAACAAAGAATCAACGTTTAACATATACTAGTTCAGGCGTGCAATTTAAATATAAAATATCCAACAAAGCTGCATTTTGGTGATTGTTTTTATTTTGCTTTTGAAGTATATTAAATATAGAACTTTAATTATTTAATTATTATATAGGAGGATTATGAAATATGGGAGCCTAAGCTAGCTCCCTAAAGACTACGAAGAAATCATCAGGATGTCAAAATATCCAAAGATCTGCAACAACACGAAAATCAAAAAGGATCTCTACGACATGCTCGTAAAAGGAATCCTCGTTCAAGATGGAAAAGTGGTAACAAACTCCTCATATTTCACACTCTTTTAAGCGAAAGAGATGTCTAACTACCAAATCATATATACATTAAAAATGATAGAATTTGGGTTTAATTCATTTTGTCTTGTATCTAGTTGTTTTCACTTGGTAGTAACGGAGAAAGAAATGAGATGATATCGGCAAGAATGTTTTCATACAAAAACACATCATATAAGTGGCAATCTGTTCCGGAATCAAGGTTCGTATCTCTTTCTATGCTTGTTTTTTCTAAACTTGTTCATGTGACTCCGACTTCACATGCAAATCACTAATTTTAGATGTATGTAACTACATCTCTCATTATTATTAAACTACTAAAATGATATAATCAACATGAATTTTTGTTCAAAATATGAAACTATATCATTTGTTTTGAGGAAAAGTGGAAGTAAACTCAAGAGTGCAATTTTTTGGAATGACTAACTTACCACACATGGGACTTGAACCCTATACCTTTACCACACACCTTGGTATAACTAGGCCTTCAAAAAAGAAAATGTGTGTGAGCTTTCTATGGGTATACCAATATAGACTTTAACATCTTACAATAATTGCAGGTTTCGAAAAGTAGCGGAGATGTTTGATATCTCCAAACTGAAGATCAAAATAAAGATAAAAAGTCAGTTTTTATCTCCAGGTGTCAATTACGGTGCTTATATTGTCTTCAAATTTTGTGATACAAGAAAATTTTCAAATAAACCAATGTATGTGAACCTAAAGTACAAAAAAGGGCGCGAAAACGTACATGCATATTTCGCAACATGGAGAGACGACAAGTGGATGATGATTGAATTGTGCAGATTTTTGAGTGAGAAGAAAGATACTAACTTTGAGGTTGTACTTGAAAGCTTTTCACGATACTATTGTGGAAATTATCCCATCTATGTTGAAGGCATTGAATTTCGAGTCATTGACAACGTAAGTTTTAAAGCAGTGGTAGATGTATATGTAACTGTTTCATAATAATTAGTTTATAACATGGTTTGTATTTCTAAACAGGTCATGAAAAATGAAGAAAGAGAGAAAGTCCAACAAATTTTGAAATCAAACTCAAACAAGGACCAGGTAATTGACCCTCAAAAACTACTTAAAAAGTCTTATTAAAATACAATATTCTTTGGTAATAAATCCTTTCTCTCGACCCTTTTTATGAACAGTTGTTATCCGTAAATGAAATCGTTGAAAAGGAACATCTTATGCTTTCAGCAATGGAGGTTTTGTATGACTCTTCTAATTCGAAATATTTTCATTTGCAATCCTCTGCCGAGTCAAGGTTTTCTTTTCAAACTAACTTAATCATGGCTTCTAATTCTTTTTGTTCATATACATTTCCCAGTTATACAACTTCACTATGATTTATCATCATACATGCAGATTTCAAGAGGTGATTGAGCTACTACCACAACAAGTATTTCGTATCAATTACAAAATTCAAAGTCAAATGTTGTCACAAGATACAGAATATTCGTGTCACCTTGTTTTCAAACTTTCAGAAAAATGTGTTGGGTTGCATTGTCCAGTAAAAGTGCGTGATCTACTCCATCGAAACAACAAAGAGGCTGAAATTATCTATTTTAGATCCCCAAGCCCATGGAATTTTCATGAAAAGTTTAGTGTTCCAGAACAAAGGGAAGATGGATGGAGGTTAAAGTCTGGAAATTGAACTCCGATCATCATCTTAAAAATGGTTGTATTCCGGTGAATTTGAAATTGATAACTTACGAGGGAACTATGTCTGGCCTTATTCTATGTGGCTTGGAGTTTCGGCCCATGTAATTCAGTGTATTGGCAAAAGTTTCTTGTTATATGTGTACACCGGGTTGTATGTCTAGACAGGGATGGGAGAGTTCACTCTTCGTGTATGTTTTAGTTAAAAGTAAAAGAGTGCCATCATAGATCATGTTTGTAATTTTGTGATCCACAAATGTAAATTTACATTCGCATGATTCTCTTCCATTACGATCAACTCTCTTGAATTGCTACTTAAAAGATTCTCTAAGATCGATATGGGGCTGTCGTACAACGATAATTAGATGGATGTTGTAAACGTACTTATGAAAAACATCATCTTGGTGAGTAGTTTACATGGTATTAAGTGGAGGGTGTCGTCTCTAACATCCATTACACACACTCTCACTATTTTCCACGTCATGCCAAGTCATTTTTCTCATTCCATCCTTAAGAGAAGCATGACCATCTTTCATATCCCTGAACTTTATTTGTATATAAAATAAAAGATTAATGTAAAGAAAACAAACTTAAGATTAAATTTCATTAATATAACAAATACAAACTATAAAGAAAATTATTTTTTTATTTAATTAAAAACAACCTTTAAATAAAACAAAATATAAAAATTCAAAAAAAGTTTATGAAAATAGTATTTAAATGAAAACTAGTAAATACAAACCCGCGCGTTACGGCGGGAAACGCGTAGCATCGGCACAGTTCTGAATAACGTAAATAAAATAAACGCATTACAACGATACATTTGCAAAATTAAAAAAAAATATATTTTAAAAACCGAAAATTAAATATAAAGATTTGAACCGTTAGGTAAAAAAACTTTTTTTTTGTTTTACCTGCCCACCATGACAATCAACTTTGTCTGAAACTCCCAATTCAATACTTGTATATACAAAGGGGAAAGTGAATATGTTGTTGTTAGGCATCTAAGTTGTATGCAAAATCAATCAAAACTACGTAGTTTTGATTAAATCTAATTAAATCCTTTTATTTGGAAACCAAATCCATTGTTATCGTAACTTTCTTCCCAATACCCAACTGATTGTTTATTTGTATCTGGTCATTTGCTTTAGGACCTTAGATTATAGATCGTTAACTTCGTGAATCGTGATCTATTTTTTTTATTTATAAGTTGAAGTTGTTGTCTACGAACATGAACTTAAAGGAATTAAGATGATACTGATTTATTAAATAATAAAGTTTCAAATTTACCTTCATATGGATGGGATGGGATGATATCTCGATAATAATGGATATGGTTTCCAAATAAAAGGATTTAATTAATATTTTTTAATTAGATTTAGTTATGATTGGTTTCGCATACAACTTAGATGCCTAACAGCATCATATTCACTTTCCCCATATACAAAATATACAAGATAGAAAACAGTATCTCAAAAGGGACATGAATTCGTTTATGATCCAGTTATAAACCAATTGAAAAGGTTAGCAAGAAAGAAAATCTAGACTTTCTAGTAACAAACCCATGCTTCCAGCTTTTATGAGCAGATTTCACCTGTCAATAGTTAAGAAATTTACAGTATATTGATTCATTGATTTAACCAAAAACCATTTGTCCTGCAGTATCATTTCCCAACTTAGTCTGAAGATGTAATGACCCTCGCGGAGTGAGGGTCCGCACACAAGCATACCTTGCGGCGGGAGAAACATAGGGGACCACTTCGCTAGAAGACAAAGACACTTGCGCGTACGAAAGAATAGTACGGAAGGTACAGAGAATGTCGTCACGTAGGAAACCCCAGCAGACATCCCAGTGGTCCCAGCAGATAAGACAAGATCCCCATTAACGGTTGACGGTTAGGGGGCAAAAAGGATATTCTTGATAGCGACCCCTCCGCCAATCAAACAAGGACATGTCAGCCATATGAAAGGGACATCATAGTACACTCCTCCGACTACAAATAGGAGAGAACACCTCAGGTATGATCATCTCATCCACATACACCTTAATCTTCCCGGTTCTCTCTCAAAATACAGGGACATCATAGTACACTCCTCCGGCTATAAATAGGATGGCCGATACAGGGATTACCCCCTCCTGTAACGCCTTAACGCGTTGTTACCTTGTGCAGGATTCAGTTGAAGATTAAGAGAAGTGACCTCAGTTAGGCTACTCATCGGAGCCTCTATGATCCATATCCTAGCTGTCTTTAGCTTGCCGGAACCTGGATTTACATAGTCCCTAAGTAATACTGATTTCAAATGATTGAATTCCATCTGAATACGGCTCCCTGCCTCCCTAGATTGTAGACAACTAAGCAATTTCTGTCCTACAAAGTGCCGTCTTTTCTATCCTCAAGATCCACACTTGCACACAACCTAGAAAATGGATAAAAAGCAAACTTTAGAATATGAAATTCATTTGATTTTATTCTTTAAACAAAGAATACTCATTCAAACATCCTTTTTATTTCCCTTGTTGCTTCAAGTTTTACCTAATGTATCCAGTCATTATGGAATAAAGTTTATTAAAAGGACATTTAGACATAAGCCAAGCGAATCTTTAATTTAATGTATGCAGGGACATTTTTACTTTCTATTAATTTCAACTTTTACAAGACTTTTAAGGTCAAATATTTGCATCTATTTTCAATCCAGCAAGCAAAATCAAGCAAGTTTTGTAATAAAAATCAATGAAGAAGAACCTTCAAATTTTGTAAAATTTAGAATCTTGTTATCAAGTGAGCTTCATATCAGCAAATCAATGGAGTGTCTTTAAAATATTTCATAGAAAACAACTTCAATCAAGAAAATCTTTGTGTTTTTAGGGTTTGATGAGATTCTTGAATTATGCACCAACCAGAGAAAAAAAGTTTAAATTTTTTTTAACAATTTTTAAAAGTTGAAACAAGCAACTTTAGTCACGTATATCTCACTCGTATATTGTCTGTTTCGAACACGGGTTGGTTCGTTACGTACACCTCACGTGATATTACGAGAATTAGTAAATGAAAAACATTAGAAATATTTATTAAATATAAATAACTTGCTTCAAAGTTGGAGAAAAAGTGTTTTTAAAAATTAATTTAACAATTTTTAAAAGTTGAAACGAGCAACTTTAGCCACGTTTATCTCACTTGTATATTGTTTGTTTTGAACACGGGTTGGTTCGTTACGTAGACTTCACGTGATATTACTAGAACGAGTAAGAAAACATTATTAATATCTATTAAATATAAATAACTTAGTTTAAAGTTAGAGAAAAAGAGTTACTAAAATTAATTTTTAAAAGTTGAAACAAGCAATTTAGCGTATACTGATGTTTCGAACACGGTTTGGTTCGTTACTAGACCTCACGTGATATTGTGGAAACGAGTAAACGAAAAACACTTTTAATGTCTATTAAATATAAATAACTTCCTTCAAAGTTAGAGAAAAAGAGTTTTGTTGCAGCTATCTAATATTACATGGCTGTTAATATTGTTAAATTGGTTCGTTACCCCTCTCATTAGGTAGTTAAATTGGTTATACATGGCTGTTAATATTGTTGCTGCTATCTAATATTACACTTGTATTCCTCGACTACGAATTATTACAACATTACCCTCTGTACTTGTTATTTTCATAACAAATCGTGACATGAAAGCCACCAATCTAAATAATAGCAATCTTTATTATGAACATATGACTACATCAAAACTAGCAAGGATCATGAAAACTAAGTTGACCTGCAACAGCAAAATTGTGCACTAAACTTTCCAGTATTTGAAGCATTGAATGCTTAAAGGCAGATAAAAAGAAGTTGCATATGTTCATGAAGGTGATATAACTATAACAGGTACAAAAAGCACATGAGATATCATTTTATCTCTCCAGTATTTGGTTTCCAAGAGTCTTGAGTATTTGGTTGACTTATGAGTTAATTCAAGAAGCCTTCAACGCTTGAAAAACGCCCGTTTTTTTAAATATTCTTAAAAACCAGCCTGGATTTTTTTTTAAACTGCCTGGTCTTCTAAAACTTTATGTTCGTAAAGGTTCAAGCTGAATTTCTGATCTTTCTGAAGAAAGCGCGAGTTTTTCCACATTTACCCCATGTATCCTGTCAACACTTAAAAGATCAGTTTCTTCATCTTCATCATTACCCAAAACACAAGTACCTAACCCAAAAATTCTCCGTCTTAAATGTCTTTTTTGACTGTATTCCAAATATAAAACGGTCAAAACAACCGCCAAAATCCAAACTACCAACACTCGCAACAGTCCCCTAGCGTTTTCATCCTCATATATATCTCCTAAATGCTTCATCCCACTAAAAATAGCAAAAAAGCCAACAAAAACAGCAAGTCTTCCACAATAAGCATGTATATATTCCCAAACAATTCTTTGGGGCAACGGTTCTTCACCACTGTCACCTTTGTTAGGTCTTAGGTACGCATTAATTGGTTGTATGCAACCCAAGATTACAGTAAAGATCCCAACTTTGACATGTAACAAATCGATATGTAAACCCCGAAGCTCAGCAGCAGCAAAAAGAATGCCTAGAAAAGTAATTGTTAAACCTGACCATTGAGAGTAAACATGAATCTTGAACCAAACATCACCGTTCACATGTTTCATGTAACGTGCAGCCAAGATCCCACCTGGAAGAAACATACCCCATGCCAGGAACATCATAAACCCATGTACCGCCAACACAGGCCGTAAATCCTCCTCAGCCTCACTTGACCCATAAATAAGTAAAACTCTAACCGGTTTGCTACTTGTTACTGAATGCATATTGCTTTGGGTCAAGTGGTCTGAAGACCATTTAGCCCCCATGGCCCAAATAACCGGAAAAGGTGATGTGGGCTCCACGATGTTTTTACATTCAATCTTTTTATGTCCATCACAATTTGGATCCAACGGGCGGGTGAATTCCATAGTGATGACTCCTCGTTCAGATCTGCATCTTACATATGTCAAGTGCTCATCGGTTGGATGCAAACCTTGGGCGTTCATTCCATCAATCCAATACGTTTTAACATGGCCCTTTCCATTAGCATCAACCCAGCCCACATAAGCAAAACTCTTCACCATTTTTGACCCGAACCCAATTGCAAGATACCGACTTTTCTTTTCACCTCTGGCTGCAATGGATATTGACTTTTTTGAAAGTGTCCAAAAGAATGTAACTTGTTGATCATCTAAAAGAACACTGTTGTTATACATATCGCTTAGACCTCCATCGACAACTTGAACTTTCCAGCCCATTTTTTTAGTATACACAGACTGATAGTAGACTTGACCGGGAGTATTTCGGTTGGGTGCCCATACTAACACCTTGGGCTTGGACTTCACCCCATGGGCCTCAGGCCCACCTGCATAAACTGTCTCAGACTCATTTCTTGATGTCACATTCCCACCAAGTGGATCAGATGTGATATAAAACGCCACATTATGACCCGCTTGTATAGAAAACTTAACCGGGACCCCTCTCTCGACCCTTAAAACAGGAGATTCTTTTTTGTTAATATACAAAACCTTTGAAGGGTTTGGAGGGTTCGGGTAATGTAAGGCCGGCCCTGAAGTAACAACGAGTGGTTGTTTTTTGCCAGCAATCACGAGTTCTTGATCTTGCTTATTTTTGGTATCAAGCGGGCCCAAGCAATCGTTCACATTCTCAGAAACATTAATATGAACATGACCATAAGTCTTTCCATGGTTTTCAGGAAGGTAATAAGGTCGGATCGAATCAGGTGGTTTAATAAAACCTAAAGCCCATATACAAGTCATGTTCTTTTCAACATCAATGTTCCAATCATACCTTTTGTCAATAGATTTCAACGGTCTCTGATAACGAATAAACGACACACCATCCTTCCTATGCCCATAAACCAACATTGTGTTGTTAACCAAATCACGATCATGATCATCATCCGAGTTAACATACAAGGTGTCCGAACACACACCCTCAGCCTTACCATTCTTGTTAGTTGTACACTCACTATACTTAGTAATATGATAATCATCCACAAAAGGGAATCCCTTTTCAGTAAAACCCGTCACTGCCACGTCAGCACCAAGCATATGATCGTTGTCCTTAAACGGATCCGCCCACCCAAAAGCCATATAATCTCGAATATCAATCGCCCCCTCAAGCCCAATATCAATCACATTATTTCTCAATCTCACCGTCCATCTTAACCTATACTTATCCGATAAAACCTTACAGTTATCAAACATAGTAGGCTCTCCATCAATCTTAACAACAGAACTACCCGTAAAATTAACATTGGATTGTGCAGGGGCAGGCGTTGGAGCCTCCGCCTTCTCTTCCAACACAACATGCCCAAAATCAGAATCCATTGATGTTTTCCAAATGGAAACAACCTTAATGTCATCCCAAGTAACATTACTCATCAACCCAACAATAAAGCTATCATTTTTATAAGTAGTTTTGTTCAATTTATCCTCAGATATGACAAACCCAGATGTTAAATTCTCATAAGAATCACCCACAGCACCCCACCAATAAACATCAGAACCCCCTTGAAGCATATCAAATTCTTTAACCTTAAAAGAACAGTCATTGATTATACTGAATGATCCTCTTACCTGATGCTGACACATAACAAATTCACTTGTGAAATTAATAACAGACGTGTTGGTTTTCGGGCAATCGGGGATCGAATCGGAGCTAGATACGGAGAATTGGAACAAGTGTGTAAAGAAAGCTAATGAAATTAATAAAAAAGATTGGATTTTTTCCATTAAATTGATCAAAACTTTTGAGATCTGAGTTGGGTATTTCAAGATTTGAAAAGGGTGTTAAAGATTGCAGAGAGAGAAAGATGGGATGAAAAAATGGCAATGGCAGCGTACCCTTGTGATCGCCGGAGTTGGGTGATTCTGAAAGGTGGCCATTGAGAACGAGATGATCATTTTGAATGAAGTTCACCGTTATGTTACGTGTTTGTGTTTGTTTCCGGTGATTTGTTTGTTTTTGACCCTGAAGAAGATGGTTTGGATAAGATTTTCCCGTATAATATCAAATAATACTATACAGCCCCTCAATTTTTAAAGTGAAAGCAATATCTTATCTGTTTATTAGCATCAAAACCGGATATATTAATATACTATACAATACTGGAAATATAATGAATAAGATTTTGAATTTGTTTGAAACATGAACTTAGAAAAAATTTGGAATTTTATTTTAGTATTTGAGTAGGTTTCTTGGATGAGTTTGAGAAAAGGTTTTGGGTGATGAGAATCTCAATAGTAATTTTTAACAATTAAAGATCGTAAATTGGGATACCGATATGCCAGGAGGAACCCACAAACCCAGAGAGTAATGAGTAACCGGGTACGTATGAGACTGGGTATGGGATATAGCTTTACAATGAGGTATGAGATCAAGAATATCAAAAGCCGTCCCAAACCGATCCATTTCCATGCCGATTTGATTTAGTCTCTCTTTATATGAATTTCTCTTTACGGTTAATCCACTTGGTTACAAGTGTTATCTCTGTAGGATCGGTTTTACTATCCAAAAGGGGGTTGCGGAGCAGCTTGTTGCCCGTTTACCTGCCACTTTATTGTAATCGTCCTTATCTATCGAAATCAAATCAAGTTCAATTAAAAAAAAAATTGGAACATGAAGATTTTAAGCTAAAATCAAGACCTCAAAGCTCATCCAAGCAATTGTACATAGCATTTTAAAACAAGAATCTTTATGCATACATAATTAATGGTTTTAAACACAAATAACAAGGGTGTTTGAAAAAAACTTAAAATGTTTAATTGTTTATTATCTTTAAAATAAACAGTTTGGGATCAGTACCTTTCAACTGTTGAATTCAGAACAACTTATTTTACTTGTAAATAATCATCATCACATAACCAATCCCAAATACACTCATAAATTATTCTATGAAAACATAATAAACAATATGAAACTACAAGCTCATGTGAGTAGTACATGCCTACATGGTATTTCAGAAGCTCTCTTTCCAACTGAAATCAAAAAGAAATCTTTAGACATACATTCCTATAATGACTTATACCAGAAAGCCCATCTGAATCTCTGTACAGCCAAGGGCTGATTTTGCAACTCAAACCCGCAATCTTGTCACAAAAAAATCTTCAACAAACCCGTAAATATAACATTTTAAACCAATATCCAGATATCAGGTTATCCACATTCATAATGTAAAGAGAAGCAAATGTACCAGTTTTCTATTCAAGTAGGCACAACAGCCATTAGCTAAAGCTGCAATTCTGCAAAGTTCTCAAAACTGTTCATACACCAATTTAAACAGCACACACAAAAGTATAACCTCAAGTCATGTATTGAAATGAAATCTTTAAACTTGTTATTGAACACTAATTTACACTAAACAATCATGAAAACAACACAGCCAAAAACAAACTTAAACTTCATGTATTTTTTACCTACTTATTTTGCACCTCAGTTTCCACACCTAAACCATATAAAACACCTGCGTACTTCTCTGTGGATCCACTAAAATATCTTTCTTTCAGTTTCTTGAACAAATGAAGCGTAAGCAAACTATCAGATCCCGCTTGATGACAAGTACCAATTCTTTCAACTTCCAAGATCTCTGCGAGCTTATTCAAACCTCCATGAAGATGGTTGAAAAACCTCATCAAGTGTTTAATATCATACATCATGGGAAAGAAAACTTTCATCAAATCAAAGAACACAACTTGCGATCCGGGCAATTCTTTTTTCGTCAATAACTTAAGCATGTAGCCGAAATCATACCCGCCATGAAAAGTCACCCAACAAATATTATCATTCAACACAATCCCAGATGACATTAAAAGCTCCCCGAATCTATCCGCATCAATACCCTTTTCACTAATCTTCTTGAAATCAATCCCGGACTGCTTCAACAACTCGATCGAATCATTCGCAAAGATATCCTCATTCACATTAAATTCTTGAAAATTGAACTGCCAAATGCAGTATTTTCCAGTCCCACAAGTGGGAAGATTCCCATTCTCATCAGAAAATGTCAAGCCCAGTTGAATCAATTTCAACATATCCACATTATCCTTCAATGTCTGGTAATTACAATCAGTAATATTCTTGAATTGTTTTAAAGGTTGAAGCACAACACCAGGGAACTCTGTATCCATTGCAATGTAAGGATAATCATCAACAATCTCTCTGATAAAATCAAATTCTTGTTCAAGATTATCACTCCATACTTCTCTAATTTCAACAGAATCACTTTTCAACATATTAGATTGACTGACTAAAAAACCCTAATTTCAAAATTCAAATTTGGGGAAATCAAGAATCGTCGATTACATGTAGATTTTTTCAAAATTGCAGAAAGATCATACCGGAGAAGAGATCTTGTAGTTGTAGATCACTTAAATCTTTTTCTGATTTTGGAGATTGGATGGTGTTTAATCGATGATTTTGGGGATTCGAAAGGTTGGAAGATATGAGCAAAGTAGAATGTGAAAACAAAACTACACAAAGAACAAATTTCTCGTTTAGTTATAGGTGTTGATTATAACTACAACTAATTTAATTTAATTTAATCTAAAAAGTGTGTTTGGTTATTTAGAGTCGAAATGAATTCATTTCGAATCTCTTAATTAATGGAAGTTTGTCAATAATTTGGATCTGTAATATAGGATAAACCGGTGACCGAAAACATTTGAGATGACAGATATGTGATAAGGTGCAAGATGATTATGATGGTGTAAGCTGAGAGTATTAAATGTTACACATAAGCATGAAAGAAGTTGTGCACATATATGCGGCATAACGACTATATCTTGTACTTGTTATAGTAACCTGACTGACATGACAACGACATTTAGCATATTGATATTGTAACTACACGTATTAACTATGTGTTAATTCGTTCTTCTATGGGTTACTAACAAATATTTACTCTTACGTCAAAGTTGGTCATGAGACTTTTATAAGACTTTCTCATATAACGTGACTAACAATGTTTTTTAACAAAAATTCTAAAATATTTGTAACCTTTTAAAATCATTGTTAAACAAATTTACATGTTCTATGTCTTCAATATCAATAAATTAATTAATTTCTGGTCATCAAAATTTTATTTCAATTTTTTTTGTCTGACTTATAAGTGCTTGTAACAATAAAGATCAAGTTCATGATAAAAAGAACATATATATGAAACTCAATTAATCAACATTTCTATGTGTTTAGTTAGGGATGACAATGAGTCGGGCTCGGTTCGGGTATCTGTAATCCTAAACCCATACCAGTTTACAAAATCGTGTCCAAGCTCATTACCCGTCGGGTTTGTGTCAGGTGATTACTTGTCGAATATTGTGCATACCCACGGGTATCAAGTATACCCGTTAGTATCGGCATATCGGGTATCGGGCATACTCGCGGGTGTCGGCCAATACCCCGCGGGTATGTGTCGTGTACATTTCTATGACTCTACTTTTATATTTTCATAACATATTAAATATGAACAAATTACATACATTAATACTGTCAAATACATATTTCAAAAGAAAATTTAATTTTCCGTCTAATTTTTTTTTCATATATATTTCAAAAGATCAATAACCAAACACGAGAAGCTCATTTTGAATTCCTTCATTCGGTGTCATTGTTCTTCGTCTTTCCACTCAATCTTGGTTTTATGTTCTTCAAGTAAAACAGAAAAAGCTAATGTGTGATTGTGTTGTGTGGCATTTATCTTCGAGGTTTTTTAAGTTCTATTGGATCTGGGCTTGGGCTACATAGTATTACCAGAAATTGGGCTTCAAACCCAATTGCATTCTATATAACGTAAAATTGAAGACTTTAAGCCCAAAATTTTGAAGTGTCCAAAAATGTTATCTTTTAAAATATTATTTTTTACTTATTTTTAAATATTTTATCAGTATATATTTTTTATTTTAATCATATAACTCTACCACCAATAAGCATTTTTTGGTTTCTTGTTGTCGTTCTCAAACTCGAATAAAAGACAAACGTTTGTTACATTAGAATATTTTTTAATCAAAAAATAATTTCGTTTTAGGTCTTACTATAACCATCCATCACCATGACTTAGTTAGTAAGTAGTTATATTTATGTTAAATACAGCACTAATAAAAAAGGTATTCTATTTATTTATTTATTTTCCTAATGAGTGGAGTGTGATGCAAATAGTGGATTTGATCAACTTCATGCCACTCAATCTTTTGATTTATCATTTTAATAATTTTTTATAGTTATCAACTTATATGTTTACAAGTTCAAAGTTGCTAATATTTTTATTTTAATAATTATTTACGTATTTGTTTGGTTTTTCTCTTGAGAAAATGAAAAGGAAATATTACATACATATATACAAATATACAAGACAAATTAAATTTTAATAATTAAAACTATGATAAATTGATGGATAATAGTTCATACTAACATCTTGACTGGTGACAGTTCTAACTTTTATTTTTGTTGTCAAGAGCAGCCCCAAGAGCATAATAATCATAGATTTACACTTGATTTTCACTCGCTTTCGCTTATGTTTCTCCATTTCGTTCAAAATCATCAAAATAAGTGTAAATTTATGATAACTATGCTATTAGGACTGTGTTTAGTAACAAAAGTGAAAGTTAAGAATGTTACCAGTCAAATTATTGATATGAATTATTATCGGCCAATAGGTTATAGTTTAGATTATTATTAAAATCAAATTTGCTTATACACAACCAACAAAATACAAAACTGTATGAATATTTTTGGGGTCGATATTTTATCTTTTAAATTAGACAAATAAATTGTATCATTATATCTTGTTTTAACCTCTTTAATTAGATATTGGTCTTTCTATAATTCTATATATAAAAAATTCCTAGATTCAGTGCATTTGTTTTTTCGTTATTATGATGAAAATGTAGATACATATGGCATCAAGAGAGATGCATGAACCTATATTTTTCAAAGAAAATCTCCTTTAGATGCATATGTAGAAAAACAAATATATTAGAAGTTCAAATGATTTGATACTTACTCAAGGCTTCCAGCGGCCAAATCCCAAGACCTCCCTTTTCTTTAAAACTCTTTTTTATCATCTAAAATTGTTAATTAATCCTATATTTTTCCTCTAAAACAACTAAAGTATATTAAAGTCATAAAAGATTAAAAATACTGATGAGAACTACTGAGAGTGGTCGGAGCACACTTTTTAAAACCAATCAGTACGGTCATTTTCTCCGGTACCGCAAGTAGGACGGTGTTTTCATGAGTTCCTGAAGTCTGCTTCCCTCTTCCTTCCCGCTCTCCCACATGATTTCTTCACCTCTGGCAGTTGTTTCCCACCTCATTCCCATTTGTTTCCTCCGTTTTTTTACAACACGGCTGGTTGGTACCGATTGGATTCAGGAACTCCACAACCTTCACCCTTATGATTCAAAACTAAAACACGTAATATTATTATTATTATTATTTTCATTTCCTTTTTTTCCTTTTATGCATGTTTTAACTCTCTTAATTATAATTATATTACTTCAACAATATTTACAAGGTTTAATATATTTTGTGGTGTAAAGCGAATGTTGAAATTGAGGCCTTCTGTGAAAGTTTGTAAATATAAAAAAATGTAATTTAATGGAGCGTCATGATGTTGACATAAAAGTTGTGAAATTATCATTTCTCTCTGAAAACACAAAAGTTAAAAATACAAATTAAAGTAGTTTTTTTAATTTTTGGGGCCCTTCAAATTTAGGGGCCTAAAACAGTTGTTTTAATTGTTTGTACAACCATCCCTGGACCAAATCAACGCATCATTGTTTCTACAGTTTTTTGTAAAATATTTTTTTTTCTTTTTTGAAATAAACGGCCTTATACATCTATAATCAAGATTAAATAAAAACTGATTGTTTGGTAAGAAATAAGAATTAGATGCATATATGCTCTAAATTTCACAAATAAATCTAATTCAGATGTACTACAACCAAATTCATTTTGCATATAAAGTTATAAAATATATATGTTAAGAGTTCTTATAAGATATTTAGTTTTTATTGAAACGTACTATATATTTTACAATGATTCTTAATTGATAATACACAAACATCAAGTAAGTTATTTGTAAATATATAATGTATATTCTTATAAGTCAAAGACAAAAATGTTATTCTATAAAGGAATGAGTATTAAAATTTATAAAAAAAGGGTACTAACATGTCGGCCTAATTAACCTACATAATGGTAATAAATTAATTGAAAGAAATAGGACCCCACACAAAATTCCAATCACTTTGGATGGTGGAATACAACTCCATTTTTGTACCTTAAGAATATGACACCCTTTGGTCAAGTTCCTTATATGCCCATGTCACGTGGTATATGAAACTTAAAATGAAAGCAATCGACCTCCAACTTCTTTCAATAATGGCTAAATACTTATTTCATTCAACTTGGTTCCACAAGTTGTAAAAATAATTGTTATTATATAGATAATAGGCTAATTTAAGCTGGTAATCCAAGTCAAACTCGGTATATTGAAGCTTAGACTCAAACTCACTTTTCAAATGAGTTTCAACTTATGCTCAAGCTCGTTTAAGCTTATGTTTTTAACGACTCCGCCTGAAGCAGCTCACAAGCAGCTAGACTCATTTACACACAAAAATTTAGTCAATTCATAGTTTGATTAGGGCTTGCACCGATTCAAGATCGATTATGTCACTATAACTTTTAATTTATTATTTATGATAATTTGATTATGAGCTACTTCTCATTCAGTGTCGTTTAAAAACGCTACAACTTGATGAAGAAACGACCTATGTTTTATTAAATCCCTTATCAAGTTCATTTATTTAGCAATATACCGTAATTGTGATTTCTATAAATAGAATCTAAGCATGTTAGGGTTTCGAAGGTTGCCCTTATTTATATGGACATGGTCCTTGATAAGAAGGTACAAATCCATTGAGGACCATATAAACACTTGGTTCTCAAGCTTCAATGACCTACCAAAAACAATAGGTGTTTTAAAAGTCTATAAAACCATGGGATTGATGTTCGTCTTTTTCTGATACGCTTTTGAAAACCCTTCAAATATTATAATTATTTAAAGACTTTGTCAACCATCCTAGGTTGGGAAATATAACATGATTACCTCTTTTTTTCAAATAATAATACATAATTTTTAAAATTTAATCTCAAACTTTTATAGGGATTTCTCTTTTAATAAAAAAAAACTTATGATTTTACTTAAAAATTATATTATATACAATATTTATAAGTGAAATCATATTTTTTTTTTAAATTTCAAGACGAAAATTCATATTACTTTCAACTATAAAAGACAAGGTGGCATCTTGACGAATCATAGTTAACTAGAATTTGTCTCCCGGCGATGCGACGGAACGTCAATACCGTTTTGCAAATTTCGTTATGCACGTAGCATCGGTGATATTAACATGAAGTTGTGACGGCTCGGTTGTGGAGACCGAAACATGGATAGAAAACCAACAACAACATTGATGTTCTTTAATCGGTATCAGTTAATTATTCGTAGTATCAGCATGTTACTGTCAGTTGATATAACCTACGATAACAAAATGCTAGAGGCGGACCTTAAACGGTTGTGACGGTGACATTAACGTGCCTAGGCACAAAAAGAAACGTCGTTAAATACATAGAAGAAACGTATGAAGTTACATCGAGTCGGTTGTGAAGATCGAATCACATATAAAAGACAGTTTTATGACGGTACCGATGTTCTTCAGTCGGTGCCGGTCTCATTCTTCACAGTATCAGCATGTTACCATCAGTCGAAATAGCCCACGATACCAAAAAATACCCAAATTTAAAAACAAATCCGTTTTTACCAAAATTTATACCATAAACGCAAAGAAAAAAAATTAATCTCAGACACAAATTATTACAATTTTTTTTAAATTACCGAACGAAATTTATTGAGGAAAAATCAGATTTTGTATACTACGGGGTATTCTAAACTTTAGAAACTTAAGGGGTTAAAGTTATATTTTACAATGTTAAGATGTTAGTTTTGACAGTTTAACAAAGTTGGGGATAAGTTTTAATTGATGATAATTGATAAATAACTTTAGGAACTTGAAAGGGTTAAAGTGACATTTTAGAAAATTAAAAGTTAATCTTAAGACTAAGAGTAATGCCACCGTAATCAATGGGGCGTGGTGCCACCTCACCCCACCACGGGCGTGAAACACTGTGCTGGGTGGAGGTGAGGGGGGACGTGAGAGGGTGGAGGTGATGGTGTTCACATGCGTGAGAACGGGGGAAGAGGTTGTCAACCTAGTCGTTGGTGAGTCAAACTAGCCGTTGAGGCACGAAAATAAAATAAAAAGTTTAATTTTTTTAAACTATCTATATATACAAACCAATTATCATTTTTTTTAAAACCTACACTCTGTATATATCTAAATACTCTCTAAATTTTTCAAGTTCTAATGGATTTATCTTCATCATCCGGCTCATCGGATGATGAAGAGCTTTTCATGAGTGCGATTCAAGCGTCAGTGATGTTTATAAATCATCTACTCGAAGAATCTTCTAGAGTTTCAAGACGAGTCCGAGTCAACCGGGATCGTACGTGTCTATGTGACGCCTACGTGTATAATTGATAAAACGTGATTTAAATAACATTATTTTTTAATATAAATAATATATATAAATTAATTAAATTAAAAAATAATAATGTAATTATTACAAAACTGGTCACCTTCACCCCATTATTACACACCTGGATGAAGGTGATGATGAATTATGCCCATGTCTATATGACGCCTACATGATACAGGGTGTGCTCTCACTTTTACACTACCATTACACATGGTCCGACACTTTAACAAAGTAGGGGTTGTTTTGGTCGGACATTACTAATTATGTTTCTATAAATTATTCGTTAAAATCAATGTATGATTCTTTTGTAATGCAATTTATTAGAATAATATATCTAAGAAACTAAAGAATCATACATGGTTCATTATTTGTCTACAAAAATATCATTGCTGCTGAAGTTAAAAAAAAAACTTAGTCTAACCGAATAAATGGTTTGCTGTTTCAACAAGAAAATCAGATGATTTAATGTTTGGGACCGATATCATGTGAACCAAACCAACAAGGTAACCAGTTTTCATTACCACAAGCCAATTTTTATAATAGCTAACTCACATACTTACCTAAATTTAAACATGTATGTCATGAGACTTGAAGTTTCAACATATTAGGGAAGGACACACACATCGGTATTCAAAACCTTGCTTTAGAGAAAAAGAAAATTAAGAAACACAACGCTCAATTTAGTATAGTTAAAAAACTGTCATTGATTTTTTAGTTGCTTTTCTTTTAATGAGATCCTAATAAAAGTCCTTCTTTTATGAGAGATCATAAGCAGACATGTTGATCTTCACTTTTAAGCATTTTGATCTAATTTCTTTATATTAATCTCGTCTTGAAAAAAACAAATAACTAGCTAAAGAAAACTAAATAAGGGTTGCACTTTTAAACAAAACAAAAAGAAGAAAAAAAAAAGGAATGATTACTGAAATTGTGTTTTTACACATTAGCTACCTAAGAGCGTATCTAGTTTGGATGTGTAATATGCGAATGTTATGTAGTTTTTTTCTAATTTGGATGTGTAATATGCTCATGTTACTTAGTTTTAATTAAGAGTATATTAAAATCGGCGTACATGATACTTGACTTAGCTTTTGTATTTGTGCAGGGCCGGAGAGGGTTAGATCACTTCACGATCTGATGTACGCAGATTTACCATACACTTTGTGCAGGAGACGGTTTCCCACAACTTGAACCCATAACTCAAGGTTACAAAACGAAAACATTACCAGTTGCTCCAAGGCTCGCCCCTCAATTAAGATAGAGGTTCATTGAGGAATCACAAAAAATGGGTAACCGGGAAATCATGTGTTTCACATGTGAAAAAACTTATTTTTACGTAATTTTACTCGAGCATTTTACATATAAAACACTTGAAGTTTTCTTTCTAGTTATTTTAATTCTTGGTGGATATGTATAGCCTAACATGTTTAGGTTATAGAAAGTGCTTTCAAACTTAAAAAATGATTTTATAAATAATGATTATTCAAATAGGGTAAAATGGGTGGGGGTACAACAAGTAGGAGGGGGAAGGGGTATACGTTTTATGTTATATAAAATGTTTTTAATCTTAAAAGAACGGTTTTAAAAATAATGATTTTTTCACATGTGATAAAATTAGAAGTTTAAAAGTTGTTTTTTTGAGTGAGAGGGGGTACAACAAGTAGGAGGTGAGTGGTATACGTTTTATGTTATAGAAAGTGCTTTTAAACTTAAAAAAATGGTTTTAGAAATAATTATTTTTTCAAATGTGGTAAAATGGCAAGTTTAAAAGTTATTTTTTTTGGGGGGTACGACAAGTATAAAGGGGGTATACGTTTTATGTTATAAAAAGTGTTTTTAAACATAAAAGAAGTGTTTCAGAAATAATGGTTTTTCAAATGTGGTAAAATGATAAGTTTCAAAGTTATTTATTTATTTATTTATTTTTGGGGGGGGAGTAGGAGCGGGTACGACGAGTAGGAACGGCTAGGGGTATACATTTTATGTTATAGAAAGTGATTTTAAACTTAAAAGAACAAATTTAAAAGTTATTTTTATAAGGGAGATACGACAAGTACGAAAGATGTATGTATAGCCTAATCCAAAAAATATTAAAAGTGTTTCATCATCATATGCTTTTAATAGATAGTATATAATATGTGTGCTTCTTCAAATGTTATATCAAAAAATCAATTTGATTTGAATTGAGAAAACGACTTAATCAATTGAACCGAATTATATACCAATAATCTATTAAAACCATCAATGCATACTAAAATTATTTTAGATTAAAGATATCGAAATAAATTTCTTACTATATTATATGTTTAATGAAATATTATTAAATGTAAAAAAAAACATGTTCCTTAAAAAGAAGGAAATATAACTTTTTATTAAAAAAACTCGTAGGCAGTTGCCATTTGCCAACTCATGTCTTGCGGGATTTGATAAGGATAGCAAGTCCGTGACAGTGAAGTTAGTGGGTCCCAATACCCAATGAAAAATGGGTCGGTCCACGTCATCATCCGTGTTCGCCCAACTTACCCTCAACCTTTATTAGGGTGTGGTGGGCTCCACCTACAGCAAATAAGCAGATCAACACGTGTCCGTCCGATCCCAACTCATTTTCTTGATATGTTGATTAAGGGATTACTAATTAAGTAATTAGTGATTCATAATTTACTAGCTTAGAACCCGGGTATTATACACGGAATAAAAAATATCAATATATAAAATTTTTAAATCTTTATTTATATATTTTATAGTTGTAAAAATGTATTACATATACTAAGGGTAGAAAACAAAGTTCAAAACATGTAAAAATAAATATATAATTGAGTTACGAAAATACGTCAATTTAATATTTAATTTAATTTGACTTTCATTAATATTCGATTGAAAATAAAAGTCATATAATTAGATTTCAAAGTTTTATATAATAAGAGATAATTTAAAACTTTTATTTATTAGATACTATATATTAGACCTTGTTGATGGTTTATGGTTAAGATAATAGAAGTGGGGATTCCCACCTTGTGGTCATTCCTTAAAGACCTATCTAACCTTGATGATTTTATTTTCATTGATGTTTGATTGTTTTATCCCATTCATAACATAACATGTGTAACTATTTATGGAACGGTCGATTGCTAAAAAGGGCTTTGTAAGGCAACACTCTCAATTCAAACATGTAATTCATTGATCTTGGGCTTGATCCTCTCCGCCTTTTCTTCTTTGAAGAATACGTGTGTGTGTTTTGCATGATTTCTCCCATTTAACACAATTGAGATTGTGTTAATTACACAACAACCCCTCTACTTGTAATTTAGACCATTTGTACCAAAAGTAGATAATTCCACCATTTACAAAATTTCACACCCCCAAATTTATTTACTTAATAAATAAATACAGGTTGCAACGATTGGTTCATTACACGATAGCGGAAGCGGTAATTGTGATTTCTAAGACTTGATTACATATACAATTACTAAAACTAAGTAATACTATGATCTAAGTTCTTCTAGATCAACGATAGGCTTGAGACTTGATATTCTACGTCCTTCCAGCTACTAGGAATTGATCCAACATAGCTAGCCTATTCCAACCGCGCCATGGCTAAAGGTTACCTGAGAAACATACTTGAAAGTGTCAACACAAAGGTTGGTGAGTTCACAGAGTTTGTTCATTTAGTACAGTTAGTTTTCCCCGAAAACATATACATGACTTAGCCGTCATAAAATAAGTAGTTTTTCCTTTATTAACATTACCATTACTTAACCGTCATAAAATATGTAGTTTTTCTTTGAAAACATTACCATGACTTAACCGCCATAAAATATGTAGTTTTCCTTTGAAAACATTACCATGACTTAACCGTCATAAAATATGTAGTTTTCCTTTGAAAACATTACCATGACTTAACCGTCATAAAATATGTAGTTTTCCTTTGAAAACATTACCATGACTTAACCGTCATAAAATATGTAGTTTTCCTTTGAAAACATTACCATGACTTAACCGTCATAAAATATGTAGTTTTTCTTTGAAAACATGCCCATGACTTAACCGTCATAAATCCAATGTTTAAACATGATCATTTTCTGATCAAAACCCTTTTGTTAAAACCTGATCACTTTAACCTGATCAGAACCCTTTTGTTTAAACCTGATCAAAACCCTTTTGTTTAAACCTGATCACTTTAACCTGATCAGAACTCTTTTGTTTAAACCTGATCACTTTAACCTGATCAGAACCCTTTTGTTTAAACCTGATCACTTTAACCTGATCAGAACCCTTTTGTTTAAACCTGATCACTTTAACCTGATCATAACTCTTTTGTTTAAACCTGATCACTTTAACCTGATCAGAACCCTTTTGTTTAAACCTGATCAGAACCCTTTTGTTTAAACCTGATCAGAACTCTTTTGTTTAAACCTGATCACTTTAACCTGATCAGAACCCTTTTGTATGTATTACCAATGAATCTGAATACAAATCCGATCTATTGACCCCATTTGTAAGCTTGCAAGGAATACAAAATAGTATGTAATGTACGAGACCGTAACCAAATCCCAACATTATGTGCCTCCCCCCGCCTTTCTGCGAGTAAGACAATATGCGGTCATTCGGCCATTTGGACCCCTGGTTAGCGCGACTAACCATGACCGGAGGCGTCACCCCCAATAGTACTATTCATATAATCCCGGGCTAAGTCCATAGCTAATGGTTACTAATTTATTTCGAGGACTTTAAGCGCTTTATTTTTCCCTCAATACACACATACGGTCAGATCATTAGTTCATTCATTTACATACGAAAATTCTTTATGAATATGTTTCCACCCCAAAACATTTCAAAAACTTAGAAAAAGGGGTTAGTGAAACTCACAATAAGTTAAACCAAAATTTTCATGTTTTCAAAGCATATTAAGTATGTTTCTCCCCCGCCGTTTACAAAACAGTAAAAAGATAAAAAGGGGGCCGTGAACTCACCTTGTGTTCGATGAAATCCTAGCAAACAAACTTGTGCTAGTTCTTGTCTATCCGTACCCTAATCACACAAGGGCACTAATGTGTCAAAACTACTCGTCTTATACGTAAGTTGTTCATCTGACTTAACAAATCTCGTTAAGTACGCCTTTGTTTAGTAAAAATAGTGTTTTTATTTACGACTCGTTGGTGATTATTATTCCAGTCTAGACGCTTACATATTTTCCGAGAGGATAATATGTTTCCCTATTGGTGACTTATTAAGTGTATCAAAAATAAATATTATTTTTGTAACTTAAAATATATTCACTTATGTTTCACGATGTCACGTGATTATTTATTTTTAACCGAATCTCTTCATATGCAAATTGTTCACCGACTTAGCAATTCTGATTGCTTTTGTTTAAATATCTTTTTAGTTTTTCAACACTTGTTTCGTTATAAAATAGTTCTAAGTTACTGTCCCATGGGACTGATGAACAGGTATCGAAACTTTCTTAGTTTCGATTTGAACAGAACAGATGTCGAAACTTCCTAGTTTCGACTGAGTAATAGGTATCGAAACTACCTAGTTTCGACTGAGTAATAGGTATCGAAACTACCTAGTTTCGATTGAGTAATAGGTATCGAAACTATAGTTTCGATTACTGAAATTTTGAATTGACAGAATCAGTTTCAAAACTTTATTCATACATATACGCGTATATTCATGTTTTAAATCTTGAATTCGACACACTTTTCTGGTTATTTTACTTACGTTCGAATAAACTGTATGTTTAGCTACAGTTTTAAAGAAAATAATATGAATAATATTGAGTTTTTACCTCTAAACAGAAAAATGGAAAGAGATATCCAGATTCGACCTGCACGGAGCGGCCTTCTTGCGCCGGCTGTTTGGAGGTCGAATACTCCATGGATTCGAGTGATTCCACTTGGGTTCTTCCTTCTTAACATGGAGCTTCATTCTAGAAGAAAATGGACCAATTTAGCCAAGTAACGAAGGAGATATGGTCTTGCAAAGTTGGCCAAAAAATCTGCCAGAAACTATCATTACGGGATTTTGGGTATTTTTCCGGTCTTGGGGCTGGTTAGGATCGAGAGAAAAAGAGAGAGCAAGACAAGAGTTCTTGCTTGTACTCCTTGCCATAATCATGATGATTATGAGGTTGAGTGAGGTGTAAGCAAAGAAAGACACCATGATGATGATGATTTAGATGCGGTATAATACCCGAAATTTATACCCGCTTTAATATCTTTAATTATTAAAACGTCCTACATTTTGCGTAGTTTGACTAACTTTAATAATCTGCTAGTGAATTCCCGACATAGTTATTACTTTAACTATATTATACATATAAAATAACTCGAGGTCATGCAACCATCATTTTGTGTTCATGTTTTAAGGTTTAGTCACCAATATATACGTTTTTATATTAAAACGTGTCCCTAGACTTTTTCCGGAATAAAATCCCATTAATCACCAACGAACGTTCAATGCGGGTTATTATCGTTTATTTCCTAGTAATTCTTAAAAATTACTATTTTGATATAAATTTCCTTTGTTAGACTCCTTGACTTTACTTAGTCAAAATAAAACTTCAGGAAATATATGTTATGAACGTGCATTTATGTAATATGGATATTAACCTGAAATACTGGGTGTCACACAAAATGCCTCCAACTTTATTTTATATAAATATATCCCCTTACAATATAATTATTATATTATGAGGCAAAAGTTGGTTCGTTACATATGTATACAGAAAAACAAAACATCCAGTCAATACATACGTGTTTGATCACCCTTCTTCAATTGACAAATAGATTAGTGGGATTGAGATGATTTAATTAGTTAGGTGACTAACCCACTTAATAGTTGAGTGGTTTTTTTGAACGGCGAACATTGAATGTTGTGACGTCGCACTCCCCCGTCACATGGGAGAGCCTCGTCCAACTCCGGCCAATATGTTGTCTTAACCGGGCCCACTTGGCGTCAGAGTTGGAGAGCATCCAAGGAAAAATCCCACCCAATACGGCCCCTTCCGGGCTTGAGGGAGAGCCGAGGCTCGAACCCTGGATCGACGTGGGTAAAACCCTGGTGCATCAGCCTAAGAACTAGACCTCATTTGCATGCCTCAGAAATTAATGGTGGTGGCAGGGATTGAACCCAGGTCCCTTGGGACTTCAGGCCTCACCTCAATCACTACACCACAACCTCTTTGACAATAGTTGAGTGGTTTAACATTTGAGAAATACACTTCTAAATAACTCGGGTTTAGTTTGTTTGTTTATATTTTTAAGGTTAGCAAATTGTCCACAAATAAGTCTAGTGGCTAAAACAATAGTTTTCTCATTTTACAAAAATTGTAATTATTTTTTACCTTTCTTGACCATAACAAACGATAAAAGAATCCATAGGCCAAAAGTTTCTTAATCGAGATAAGTGTTGTTCCAATAACTTGTACATTAGTGATCGGATGTTGTACACTATCTTATCTTTATTAAATTAAATGTACCTCTATAGAAAGAATTGAACATAAAAGAAAGCTAGACATGCCTTGTAGCTTTTAGGACAATAAATTTGGAGGTATCCCTGGAAGCTGTCGTCATTCCAAAGGGCGACAGCTTTGGGTTCACTGACTGACCAGACACATCAAATGATTGAAGTGAGAATTTGAGGAAGCTGTCGCTCATCCAAATGACGACAACCCCAAATGTATAAACTTAAAGAAAACATCCCCAAATATTATTACACAATCTACTCTAGCTCATTTTAATAAAAAAATCTGGATGTGTATATCATAACTTAGGAAATAAAGTTATATATACATTTTTAAACATGTATGCACATGTGATATGTGTTTGGCTGGCATGGGGTTAGATAACATCATACATGAGCTGGATCCACACTCAAGGGAGAGAGATCCACTTTCTAATCAGCAAGAATATTAAAATACAAAATTAAAACAAAAAAAAACCTTTGAAGCACAAAACCATATGCTAATATAAATCTCACAAACACCAACTAATAATTTCTTCCCCTTCTCTCTAAAAGTCCAAATCTTCCAAAAATAATTCACCTTCTGTTTGTTTCTATTTTGTTGATTTTCTTGATTTGGGTTTTCATCTTTTCGTCCAAAAATAGTTAAATAATTTGGGTTTGATTCATAAAAATGATTTTTTGTGGTTGTGATTGAATCTTTATTTTGGGAAAAGTTAATGAATCCTGGTGGAGGTCAGGTAGTTAACAAACAGATGATGCCCAGTTCAAGCGGTGGTTCTTGGAAATCCTCCGGCGCCGGTGACGGTGGTGTCCCTGATCAGTTTCCGGCTGGTCTCCGGGTGCTTGTTGTTGATGATGACCCAACTTGTCTCATGATCTTGGAGAAGATGCTTAGACACTGCAACTATGAAGGTACATGCACACACACTAGATACACACTCACTGTGTGAAAAAGATAAAGTTTTTTTTGTTTTCTTATGGTGATTTATACCTTCAATTGCTAAATCTATATACCTTTTTTCTGAATTTTCACTTCAATTTTCATATCATTGATTTCATCATTTTGTTAACTTTTCTTTTTCAATTTCATTTTTTATTATTTTCATACTGCTGTATCCATAAAAATAAAAATCCATCACAAGATTAAAAATATGTGGTAGAAAATTGAAATTAACAAAAACCCAATTGGATTTAAGGTTCATAATCATAATAAAGCTTTCAGATTTAGAAATAACCACAGGATTTTACATGTTGCAGCAGGTCAAATCTTTGATGATTTTCAACTTAATTTTTTTTTTTTTTTTTTTTTAAAACTGTTTAATTTTATCAAGCCTAGATTTGATCTGTGTGGTGATCTTTTCATGTTGATTTTGGTTTAATTTGTTGAAGTCAAAGTAATAGATTAGAAATTCTTGAATTTTGACTTTTTTTTGGTTCAAAATGTTGCAGTGACTAAATGTAACAGAGCTGAGGTTGCTTTATCATTTTTAAGGGAAAATAAAAATGGATTTGATGTTGTTATTAGTGATGTTCATATGCCTGATATGGATGGATTTAAACTGCTTGAGCACATTGGGCTTGAAATGGATCTTCCTGTGATCAGTAAGTCAACTATTCTAATTTTGACTTTCAAAATTCAATCTAATTTTGACTTTGATTCCCTGTTCCATCTGGTTTCAGTTTCTTGATCCATCTCTCTCTTTTATTGATTCAATTGTCAATGAAATTTGGGTACTTTGGTTTCTTGATTAGCTAGTTCAAGAATTCAAGATTCTTTGATTTGACTGATTTACCCTTGTTACAGTGATGTCTGCTGATGACAGCAAGAGTGTTGTTATGAAGGGTGTTACTCACGGGGCGTGTGATTATTTAATAAAGCCTGTTCGTATTGAAGCATTACGTAATATATGGCAACATGTGGTTCGAAAGCGTAAGCACGAGTGGAAGGATTTTGAGCCGTCAGCAAGTGCTGATGAACAGAAACCGCCTGAAGAACCTGACTACTCGTCTTCTGCAAATGAAGGGCATAATTGGAAAAGCACTAAAAGGAGGAAAGATGAGGAAGATGAAGCAGAAGAAAAAGATGATTCTTCTTCTTTGAAGAAGCCTCGGGTTGTTTGGTCGGTTGAACTTCATCAACAGTTTGTTGCAGCGGTTAATCAGCTTGGAATTGATAGTATGGAAATTCTTAACTCATTTTCAACTATTAACTTCTGCATGTGCAAAATTACTAATTTGCCCTTCGTGTACTTGAATTTGTATGAATACAGAGGCGGTCCCGAAGAAAATCTTGGAGCTGATGAACGTTCCCGGGCTAACTAGAGAGAACGTTGCCAGCCATCTTCAAGTAAAACTTCTTTTCGGGTTTGAACTTTCGATTGATGTGCTAACGGGTTGCTAACGGTTTCTAAAAACGTAAAGAAAAAACTTGATTTTTTCAATTTTGACTTTGTGTTCGTTGTTGAATTTTTATGTGATGCATTGAAGACCTTTCTTCCTCACAACTCCAAGAATTTGGTGCAGAAATACCGTCTTTATCTTAGAAGACTCAGCGGGTCTCCACTTCCAGGCGGGATGAACGCGGGCTTTATGGGTGGCCCAGATGCTGGATATGGTTCAATGTCGTCACTAAACGGGCTTGATCTGCAAGCCCTAGCCGCTAGTGGTCAACTTGGTCAACTACAACCACAAAGTCTTGCAACTCTCCAAGCTGTGGCTCTTGGCAGGTCAAATAACTCAAAATCTGCTATTCCTGTTCCTGTTATTGATCAAAGAAACATTTTTAGCTTTGAAAACCCGAAGTCAAGATACTCAGAAGTCCAAAGTCAACATTTGAATAATAGTAGTAATAATAGTAGCAAGCAAATAAATTTACTTCCCGGGATTCCTACAAACATGGAACCGAAGCAGTTTGTGAGTTTGCAGCAGTCCGGGCAGCATTCTTTTGGGAGTATGAACCATCAAGTCCTGATTCAGATGGGTGGACAAAGTCAAACTCAAAGTCAAAATCAAGTTCAGTCAAATACGAACGCTCATCATGGCTTAAGGCAGCCTGTTTTGTCCAATGATATGTTGACACGTGGTGGAGTGGTTGACGTGTCAACAACAGTGTACAATCCTGTGGTATCGGTATCACAAGCCTCGTCTCTTGTGGACTTCTCTATGAATCACAAAACAGATTCTTCTGGAAGTAGTTACCCTCTCGGAGGTAGTTTGGGAATTCCAAATGTTCGGGCTACATCATCGGCTCTCCAAGGAGATGGGAACTTAGACACCAAGGTTTCAGGAAGAAGGATTGTTCCAAGTTATGATGTTTTCAATGATTTGAATCAAAACCGCGAGTGGGGTTTACAAGCCGTGGGTTTGACCTTTGATCAGTCTCCGCATTCGATCCAAGTAGGGCTTGATGCCTCATCACCATTGTTACTTCAACACAACCGTTCCTCGGTCTCCGAAATGGGAGGGCAGAACCGTATTTTAGCTAGTGGTAAGGTGATTTTCTCCCCAGAGGTTGAAGCTAGAACTCACCATAACGGGTCAAATGTTGGTCAACAACGTAACACTTATGTCAAGACCGAAAGCCATACCGATGGAAGCTTTCATAATACATTATATTCTGAGCAATATGGTCAAGATGATCTCCTAGCTGCCATTATGAAACAAGTATGTTCCGAAACTTAGTAAAATGACTAAAATACCCTTCAAACTTAGTAAAATGACTAAAATACCCTTCTAGGATATAAAACCTATTAGTAAACACTAACTGTTGATTTTGTTATGCGACAGCAGCAACAAGGTGTTGGACAGCCGGAAAACGAGTTTGGATTTGACGGGAATGCATTGGATGATTTACCAGTGTAAGTAGGACATGTACATAGCTTGACTTCTGGCGAAAAAAATACAAGATTTCTTGAAATTTGGGTAGCCTTTTATATTGATGTTGTGAATATGGTTGTTGCTGCACATGATTATGATGATATTACAGATGGAACACGCGATAAGCAAAGGCATTTCGCGTGTTGAAATTTTTGACTGCTTTAGGTAGCGTAAAAAACTCGAACCTGTAGCAACGGGCAAGTAATTATGATTTCTAGGATTGTGAATTTGGTTTTTCTTTGAACAGTTGAGGATCTACTATAATTCTGTTTATCCGGTCTTGAATAATACGGAGTTTGTGCTTATTTTTAACCTTAAATCTTGTTTGTAGCTTGAATGGTAATGAAGCCTTTTTGTCAAGTATTGTTGCTTGGTGAACATTAATCATGTTCTATAAGTTTTCATCATTGTGAAAATGTTGTTTTTGGCCTCATTTTAAGACTATAAGAGTCTCATCAAAGTTGTTCTTACAATGGTTCCGGAAAGAAAATGATATAATTCTATATATCCTTTTTTAAAGCTTGGTGTAATATCATATTTATTAAAATATCAGTCTAGGCGGCTGAGTACTCGGTAGTGTGTTGAGGCGATCTTGATTGTAATTGTACAGCTAGAACATTGTTAGCCTGGTGATCTTGATAGCAATCTGTATAGCTAGAACATTGTTAGCTTGGTCATGGAGAAGAGTTTTCTTCGTATGACCGGACCCGGACGTGAGAATAAGCTTCGGTTTGGGGAGATGAACAATAGCACAAGTGAGTGAGAGTACGTGATGGCTAGGCCATTTTCATCATTTTTAAGTTAACAAGTTTTATAGTAATATTCGTTTTGACCAATTGACTAATTTGAGATAACACAAATTGACTTGTTGATTAATTTCATGTAACCCAAATTGACTGTAACGTAATTGATTTTTACCCAAAACAACCCATTTTTTGAAGATTGAGTCAAGATTGCCACTTATAACCGTCATCATCCAATTTATCATACAAACCATGTCTCGTACCTTGTAAAATTCAATTAAAAGAAAGACATGCAACGGTCTTCATAGGTGGAGAAGACGGCAAAATGGACAGGTCGGGAATAACGGGTTGAATTGACCCACCTAACACTTCTCTTGTTAAATTTAAAGGAACTAAGAAGATTTAAAATATAAGCTAAAAGATTAAAGAGCCAAAAACATTAACAAAATGCATTATAAAACAATAGACAGATGTGAGGGATCATTAATATATATTTATAAAACCGGCAAAAATTTAGCAGATTTGATACTACAACATTTCTATACAAATCACTCTATACTCTCTTTAATCTTTCTTCAAAAATAATGAACAAATTTCTAAAAATTGATCTTCCTTGAAAACCAAAAGCAACTAAAACGATGATGAATGCCACAACACCAGAAAACACCACCCGAGACACCGGCCTGAAAGAGAAGCACCCTCCGAAGGGCACACTCTTCACCGTTAAAGAAAACTTCCGTCGGGAACCCATCACCACCGGCAACACTGATTCCCGGTGTCAGTTTCTTAGTGAACGATATCACCGACTAGTCTCGGGTCTTTTTTCGGGTTATTCCCGTCAACTGCGCCTACCAGATAGTTTAACCCGGGTAGACCCTGCATGAATATTGTGTCATTGACACCTTTGACCTCGAGAGAGCTTGCGTTAAACGAGTACGCCTTCTCGAAACCAGGGGCAGATTTGTCCAGTTCCACAACCACAAACCAGTCAGCAAATGACGTGTCATCCCAGTTGAAGAGCGTGATTCGAGCTGACCACCCACCGTGGTAGTCAGTAAGCAGGTGCCAGTTAAGACTGACCCCACAGTGGTCCCCACAGGGCAACGGGTTTGGAACTGTTCAGCGTTGGATGCTAGCCCAAGCTGTCAAGAGTGCACTCCGGTACTCAAACGGGACAAGCAAAGCCTGAGCCGGAAGTAATAGTGCTGGAGCGCTTGCACTACACGTTTGTGAGCTTCTACCACTCGGGCAACCACACGCGCAGGTCGGGCAGGGAACGATAGAATCGTTGAAATATGCCGAAAACGACACACAGCATCGCGGGCTCGAGCCTTTCGCCTGCGTGCTATTACAAACCACTTGCCAGCTGGACACCGCAGTTGAGCCCGGTAGCCCGCTCGGGTCTGCGAACACGCTCGGGCTAACCCGAACGGGCGGGCCACATTTGTAATCCGGGTTCAACCTCCCACTGATTTTAAAATTCTGTGGTGGGACGAGTTCAGACCGGTTCAAATCCGGTGGCATTATGTAGATGTGTAACTGAAAGGCCGATTTCGACTTGGACGGGGTCCATTGTCGGGGGCAAAATCGTCCCGTTTCGACAACAAAACGGGATCATTCCCCATTCCGTATTGTTGGTCATCTCCAGGGGTAGGTCGATTATCGTGGGCCGTCTTTCGCAATTCAAAACGTTTGAAAAATCTATTTGTTGGTAAAACGCGCCTTGTGGCCCGAAAATGCATTCGGTTGAATCACGGGTGAATGGGTACGCGCCGTTTATGTCGTTTATAAACTCGTCTCGCATCCAGTCCCAGGTTAGGTTCCAGTTATTAAGCCGGCCGAGTGAGTTATGGTTCTCAATGGTCACTTCGGCCCAGTAATCTGACTCGTAGGTTCGAATCACATCATACATGATTGTGAGATCACCGGTTTGGCGTGGAAGAAACTCGCCTGTTACAGTTGTGTTGGTTACTGCATTCGGGTCTTTCGTACAACACACGTTCATAACTCGTGTTCCTGGAAGATTAAACAATCAAGAACAAGTCAAAGTTAAGATGAAAACCAAGAACATGTCAAGATTTTGTCAAAATTCAAAACCACAAGTGTCTTTAGTGTTTTGTAAAATTACCCGACTGAAAAACTTAAAACAAGGGTTAATATCTAATTTAGTCACTTAACTTTAGAAAACACCACTAAAACAACTATAACTTTCAAATTGATTATCATAAATAATTTTAATCAAATGGTCAACTAACTTAAATTAATACATCATTTCCCAAAAGTCAAAATCAGCTACATTTTCAAATACTACAAGCGTGCAAGTTTTAAACATTTCCAAAGAACACATTTCAAGTAAAATCACACATTAAAATCAAAAAAGTTATTCATAAAATCATCAAATAATTTGTCGAATTTTAAAATTAAAACCATCAATAATTTCATCAAATAATAATTAAAAAAATAAAAATAAATTTAAAAAAATGGGATTCACATTTACCTTGCATAGATGGTGTAGGGCAAACAAAGCCATCATTAACAAGAGAAATATTACTAGGCATGGGGGCATCACGTGACCCGACTCCGAACTGCGTACCCACCAAATCGACCCGACCCGACATCTGATTCACATCTCCAGCAGTCTCAATAGCAGTCTTGAGATCCGCGCTCGGAAACCCAGCAAAAACAGTGCCGTTTCCAACCCGACCCGTCATCAATCACAGCAACCAAGAACTCATCATGTTGAAATCCCAAAAATACCCTCCAAGATTTAAGCTCTTCGGCGGCGTTGTTGAGGATTGTGAGAGTTGATTCGAAGCGGTAGGGTTGGTTTGATGGTTGGTCGGGTGGGAGCTTGGATTCGGATGTGTAGGTGTAGGATAGGAAGATGCCGTTGCAGGAGTCGGAGGCTGGTGGCGGCGCCGGCGCCGGTGCCGGTGGGGGTCGGGAGGTGGTGAGGGTGGTGATGAGAGAGAGAGTGGAGGGCATGTTTGAATTTGTGTTTTTTTTAGAGAGAGAATGAAAAAAACAAAGGTTTATATAGTAGCTGTCTTTGATTTGTTTCATTTTGGATTTTGATTTTTACATTTGTATTTTATGTTCTTTTATAGTTTTTTGTGATTTTTTAAGAAAATAAAATATTGGTTTGATACTTTGATGTATAACTAGTTTTTAACTCTCGCACTTCGTGGTGAGAGCCTGTTTGTTATTGGTTTGACATGTTTGTGCGGATGAAACTTAAATCGAATCGTAGACTTGTTATAGGATGTGATACCAGCCGCGCCCTCCGTAAAAGCGTATATTATATTCGTATAAGGGTTAAAACGAAAAAAAATTATATCTGAACGTTGACAAAAAAACTAAAAACAGTCGTGCCCTCGTTATTTTGAAAAAAGTTAACGAACGAAAGTTATTAAAGAAAAATGAAATTAATAAAAATTAAAACGGGCTAAAAGCGTATATTATATAATATAAGGGTTGAAAATGAAAATGTTAAAAAAATAAAAAAAAACTAAAAAAGTTTAATAGCCAAAATTAAAAGAATCAAAACTTTACTATTCCCCAAAGTTTCTTTTTAATCTTTACTTTAATGTTTTTTTTGTTAATAAAAGGTTGTACTTGTTTAAAAACAACTACCGGTTGAAGTTTTTAGATTATTTAATGCACAGTTTCGTGTCGGTTTCTGTTTCAGAACTCCTTAATGCATGTGTAAATCGTGAGACCCGTTTTGTTTATAAAACCTATATTTTTTTTAGAAGATTTTCAAAATCAATTGAAGAACATAAAAAAAAAAAACTGTTTAATGTATGTGTAAATTGCCAAAATATCCTAGTTAAAACTTAATTTTGAACAAATCATTGGCGGAAAATCCGGTGTTGTGCCCATGTGGACCCTACACACACTCATCACACTTCATACAAACGATCTCACTCGAGTAGCAATGGACTTTACATGCCTTCGAAAAACAAGCGATGGAATTTACAAAGCATTAGTTTCGTAAAGAACGAGAATTTGAGAAACATATACGGTGTATTTAAATGAGAATCAAATTTAAGTATGTGAAAATTATATAAATATTTGTAAATTATGTTTGTCAGATAAGATAAAAACTAGTTTATCTATCAAATTTTTAAAGTTTTAGAAGAGTTAGTATTAAAAAATATTATTAATATTTTCAAATTTGTTTATATTTCACTAGGTTAGAATCTTGTGTATTACACGGGTTGAATATATGTAATGTTATATACTTAGTATTAAAAAGGTTAAAAAACACGACACGGGTTGCATAAAATATAATGTAATATATTTACACATACGATCGTCAAGATATGTTTTTAAAATTGAACTTTGCATGAGAGTTAAAAAAAAAATTTAAGTTAATTTTTATAACATTTTTTTCAACTATGTATCAATTCTTTTACATAATTGATAAATATTAATTCAGTTAAAGTGTACTTAGTTGTTTAAATATCTTTTTAGCACAGATAAGTTAAATTAAATTACAATTACAAATATATAAATACATATAAAAAATAAGAAATAAAACTTGGATTTTTTTTAACTGTGCCTGTTTTTTTCTATTATTTGGCATATTGTAACTTTTAAATAGCCTAGAATTATGTCATGTGTCATCTAAAATTTTTATTTATTAGGTAGTATAGATTATTAACCTTTTTTTCTAAACATTTAGAGTTTTTTTTTATATTTGATATATTTCTATATATTTTTATTTTAATATTATTTATTACTTTTTTCGGTTCTTAAATCCGATCCAATTAAATGCATGTTATTTAAGGTGAAAGGAATTCGTCATTTTAAGTATACATGATATTTATAATTGTATAGGGTAATTTTTGTTTATTAAGGACCAACCAGTCAACTACATCAATTGAGTTGTTTTTCATTCACCTTCTAATATATATGTTTTTTTTTTAAATCGCTTGACTAGTAAGTTTTGTTATATTTATAAACGTATGTTTATTTTGAAATATGCTCTGACAAATACTTTTGCCTTTCAATTATGTATACAAACTAGCATTTGATGCCCGTGCTCCGCGGCGGAGTCACGGGCTCAAACCAAATTATAATCGATAACACGTTTGAAAAGATGTTGAAATGTGTTTTACATCGACGGTAAAGAAAAGTTTAAAGTTTAATACCCAAAATATAACCGGCACACGTTTACATCTATAATGATTATATGTACCCAGTATTAGTTTTTTAAAAATAAATAAAATTTGTCAAATAGTACCAAATATATTATATCTACATTTACTAAAACAAAACGTTGAACGAAAAAAACGTAGGAGAAAACAAAAAAACCTGGAAAAAACCTAAAAAGTTGGATTAAAAAATAAAAGAAACAACCAATAAACATTCGACATGTGGCACCACGTCCAAACCAACCAATAACAAATAATAACCGTGGACATCCTTACCAAAACGCATATAGTTAAATTTAAAATAAAAGTAAAATGTTTTAATAATAATTAGTAGTATATAATAAATAGTAGTATAAAAATTGGAATTCTTGAAAACTAAGAGGGGCATGCCATGTGCACAGCCACCCAACACAGAACCAATCAAAATGTTTCACTGTAGATGGCTTGATCAAATGTATGTTATCACTTGCTCTTCATACTTTTTCTTTCGCATGGTCGTCACATCACCTTGTTGCTTCCTTACTTGGGTCTTATTTAATAATGTAAATACCCAAGTGAGTGAAATAACACATATTTGACTATGTAGAATCCACCCAACACCCATACACACAATAAAGGATCCACCCAACACTCACAATTTTTCCCTCTCCCACGTGAAGAATCTCACGGGAACTTGCTCACGCCCCCTTCACGCAAGAGGGGGGTGGTGTTCCATTTCCTTCATGCCGTGAGAATGCTCACTTGGGGTTACCCGTGAGAGTATACCCCTTACCCTAATAAACACAAATGATATTAACGGTAATTTGTATTAATAAGTTGTCTATCAGTAGTTTATGAATGAGAATATAGTCTTGTACTAAACAACTGATAATCAACCATCAAAATAAGAAGTGCACAAAAATATCAGTTTGGGTTCCCAAAAACCAACCAGAACCAATTGTTAAACCATTTTGAGTGAAACTAATTCAAACCGTCAGTTTGTAAACCTATAGACTGAAACCAATTTAAAACTGGTTTTACAAAAATCGAACCAGTAATAAATTCCTCAAAAAGGATTTCAACCAGGTTTTAAACCGGTAAAATACCACTCTCAAACAGAACCAGTATGAATTAAATACCGGTTTTGACTTTTCTTGGACCGTTCAATTTGAAAAACCAATATGTGCACCTTTAATCAAAACTACTCCACCACAAAGATCACTCTTTTAAGGGCTTGTTCATCACTTTCCGAACAAGTATAGTGATGATCCATAACCACATTTCAACTACAAAAATAAAGCTTAAAAATATTAATACTAAAAAATAAAGCATAAAAACATTAAGCATAAAAGCATCAAAACTAGTTCTTCCTTAGATGATATAGTAAAACGAACCCACCGACAAAGTATAAGAACAAACGTGTCCAGAACTATCAATCATAAAAACCAGAATCTAAAATAATAAAAAAAATATTAAAAGGGACTCTGTGTGTAATTGTAATTCTTAAATCCTCATTAAAACGACATAACCACCTCCAACTGCTTGTGGTAACAACCAAACAACTTAACCACCGACTCGCTAAATAAAAACCTTGGCCAACCCCTTCGTAACTGGAACCAACAGACCCACCTTTTGCATCTCTGCAAGACAAAGACCAGCGACTCGACCATTCTGTAACCCGACGACACGAGATGCTCTGACCCGACCCGACCCGACTTGACCTGACCCGATGACTCGAACCGACCTAACAGGACTTCACCATACCTTGAAAACCCTGCAACTTCAAATAAAATAGGTGAAATAATCACACTATAAATATAATCTCTGTTAAAAACTTTGAAATTAAAATAATTTTGCATATAATAATCAGGTAAATAGGTTGGTTTAAAAAAATTGCAATTACCTTCAGCTGTTAAAGTTGAATCCACCAGAAGGAACTTGAACATTATTTCCACCAAAGTCAAAACTAGCCTGAGCACCATCAGCCACATTTTCATCTTCTTCATCCACCCAATACGCCTCAAGAATCTTAACAGCCTTTTCATATATTTCATTATTATCATGGCTTTGCAAATTCTCAATCTTTTCTAGCCCCTCCGCATCATCAATCAACTGGGCATAGAAATTAGCATCACCCGAGTTACCTGCTTGCTTTTCCACCTCACCTACTTTAAGGATGTTCTCAAGCCCTTCTAGTGAGACGGTCACGATTCTTGGATCAGGACAGACAAGGAGATCACACAAGGGTTTTATACAGCCTTGACTCACCAAAAACCTGAGAATCATGTTACAGTTTTATACTTTTATTATAACAGTCTGTTATTTGGGGTGTAAGTATGTGGAAAATGTTGAAAAGGGAATGTACTTGATTTGCTCGTTGGTACCACCAGAAGTAGCATTTGATAATGCCCACGCAGCCTCTTTTTTAATATCAAATTCAGCAGTCTGAAGCAGATTGACTAGGGGAGCAATTAATCCAGCTTCAATCACAGTCTGTGTCATAACAAAGAACAATGGAACATTGTAAATATATCTACTAATCAGAGATTTTCCAATCATTTTATATCCATGTGGCAAAAAAAATAAGGTAACGAGTCGGATTGAGATTAACAAAAACACTTATGTCCAAAAAGTTGAACAGATAACTGGTATATGTACAAAAACAATATTAATTCAATAATAATCTAACCTTTTGAATGCAAGACTTTAGTAGGGTTCATACATTAAAATTAGACTTTGGGTGGTACATAAATGAGTTTGCTAGATTCTTTACCTGTATTTGTTCTTTGTTTCCAGCAGTGATGTTTGAGATAGTCCAGCAGGCTTCCTTTTTTATGCTCTTTTTATGGTTATGGGTCAGCAAGCTCAGCAGGCAAGGAAGGGCACCACGCTCGATAATATGCTATCAAATGGAAAAATATTTGCTATGTCAACTGTAAGTTATATCTCCAAACTTTAAACTAAAACCCTAAAATCTAAAAGTTGATGAACAATATATCATTTTAGTTGGTTGCCCAACAGTTTGTGTAACAAAACTTAAGCCTATTCTATATATAACCGTAATCCTTGTATTAAAACTTAATTTCCGAACAAATGCAACATGCATGTAGCCACAAAACTCATACAAATTCTTCCAAGACCATACCTGAGTTTGGAGATCATCGCCTGTGACGATATTCCCAACAGTTCTAAGCGCAGGGATGAGTACTGAAGGAGATGGATGACTGAAAATCAGAAATAAAAAATATTAGATGTATAGTATAAATCATGGATCAAACAAAAAACAATAATCCAGGACTCACAGGAGAAGCTCAACGAGGCGTTGGCAGACGCCAGCATCAATCACAGCTTGAATTTTGTCATTGGTACCATCAGAAAGATAGGAGAGAGCCCAACATGCATCCGTCAACACCTCCTCATCATTTGAATGTATAAGACGCTCAAGGGCTGGAAGAGCAGGCCTTGTCTGCAATTTAAAAAAAATCAGTACCTCATAATAGGATTAAAATAATTTAACACAAAACTGTTGAAATAGTAAACAGTAAATAACCTGTTCAAATGGAGGCTGTGGTTTTCCTCGACAAAAGTTTGATAATGTCCATGTGGCATTTCTGAGCATGGAAAGCTTAGCATGCTCATTTAACTGGGAAAGCAAAGGAATCAAAGCACCATGACCAAGGACAAGATCACGGCATCTGGGAGAATCACCAGCAACATTTCCCAATGCCCAAACAGCCTGCAACAAAGAAGTGGTCAAATATGAGAAATTGGCTCCAATTTGTTTAAACCTTTGGGTGGTGTTTGGTTTGCACTACTCGGTGATCACCATGGGTAAAGATTTAATAGGAGGGTGGAATTGTAATAGAATTGGGAATCAGTTTCTAAAACCATCATCTCCTTTGGCAGGTATAGAAAAGCCCAGAGTTTCTGGATATGATTCCTGATTTTAAAAACCATACCATCAAACCAAACACCAACTATCATTCTCTGACTTCCAAACCCTTAATCCAATCCAACAACCCTCTTAAAGATTATATCAACTTTCACAACCATTTAGCTGCATCCATACGCTTACCTGCTCGCGCACATCATCACTTGGAGAAGCTAGAAGCTTGACAAAAATCGGGACCGCCCCGTGATCAATTACCACCTTTGTATGGTCAGAGGTTCCTGAGGCGATGTTTGTGAGTGCCCAAGCAGCTTCAAACTGTCGCAAAATTAAATATTAAGATCAAAAGAAAATACACAAATTAAAAGAAGCATCAAGCAGCATTACCTGAAGCTGTTGAAAATCCTCCCTCATTAAGAACTCAACAAAGCGAGGTACAACCCCCGACTGTATAACTTCCTCAATCGGCGGGCTCCGTTCTGTAAAACAGAACTCAACTTATTATACCTGGAAAAATGTACTTATTGAAATAACAAAAGTATTATGTATACCTATGGAAAGCAATTTACGAAACTGAGTAGTTGCCTCCAGCTGCAGATTATTATCATTGGAATACACTCCAGCAACCATAGAAGGGAGACTTTCAAGCTGCAATTCAATTAACCCCAACTTAAAACAACACACAAAATGTATTCATAAAATCATTATACATGCAAACAACAGTTCCACTTATTCACATTTAATAACATAATGCTAGATTATATTCGAGTGATTAATAGGGCTAAATATATTGTACCAATTCGAACATATGAGATAAATCACACGCATAGATATGTCAAACGATATGCATCTGAATACGGGTGTTCAACGGTTCAGTTTTCAGTTGGTTCGGTTTATACGGCATTTAATATTAATTTTAGGCCTATCCATTCACCTAAACGAACCATAAATGGAACTTGACTAACCGAACCGAATTCAACCAAAAAAACAGAATTCAAAAAATATGTATAAACCGAATTCAACATATATATATAAAAAATATATATACTTATTCACAAAAAATGAAAAAACCGAAAAAAAAGGTTTATCCATTAACTAAACCGAAAACCAAATTCACAATTAGGATACGGTTAGAAACCGAATTCACAATTCAGATCGGTTCTATTCGGTTACGGATACGGTTCAGTTTTCGGTATAGTTAAGAAATACAGTGCTTTTCATTTAAATTTAAAAAAAACCTATTCAATAGCAGCAACAAGGCTCTAAAGCAACCAGAAAACCCTAGCGAGTAAACCGATACAACTGATTACCAATTCGTGTATGTAAAGAAATCAAACACACAGCAACTCGTAATAAATCAAATGACAATAATACCTTCTTCTCAACCGTAGAGGTTTGAACAGGAACACCAGTAGACGACGGTTGAGATGACGACAGCAGTTGACGCTTCTTCAGCAAGTTTTCCTCTCTCTTAGTCTTACGGATCTCAACCATATTATCCTCCCTCCGCCGCCTTCCTTCCTCCACATCGACGGCCACCTTGTAACGGTTCCGCCGAACCTCCGTCCGTGCGCTAGGCCTCAGAGACATGATAATACCTAATTAATTTCACTAAACTCAACAAAGTTAAAACCCTAGAGATTCAAAATTTCAAATACATAATCAACAGAAATTAATCAATAAAAACACGTTGATTTAGGGGAATCCGAAAACTGTGATGAATACACATGCGAATCGTATCGATCGGTGAAAAAACCAGTCGATTTGACGGAAATCGAAACGCACCTTAAGAGAGGCCGATAGTACGGAGACAGAAGAGGGAGGATCGAACCTGTAGAGAAGTTTAAACGGAAATTAAATAATATTAAATAAAATAAACAAAATGATTTTTCCAAAGAAAGTAAATGGACTTTTCTCTAATTTGATGTTTTAGTCCTTGTAGTTTGTTGAACTTTTCATTATCGGTTATGAACATGGTCCTTAAGTATCAAATATTATATCAATGGTCTTTAGTTTTAAGACTTTATAGATTTGGTCCTTAATTTGAACAAACGATTAATTAGGATGTGAAATATTAAAAAAATATATCAGTTTAGCTCTTTCTTATTTAAAAACTATTCGGTTTAGATAAACGTTTTTCAAATTCAAAATGAAATATGTGGTAAGTTTTAGCTTTAAAGAGACCGCTAGTGTAACTTTTTTATACATGGAAAAATACATAGGATCATTAATGTGATTTGCTTTTATTTAATTTATAATATTTTGCTTTTACGGTATGTGGTTGTACTTTTAACATTTGGTTTTAAATTTTTATGATTAAAAAGTTACTGAATATTTGGATCAAAAGATAAAAAGTGTAACACATATAGGTGGCAACAGATGACAGTAACATCGATAGGACGGCGGTGATTGAAAGCGATGAAGGGGGAACAACACCCAACAAAGTTAGGAGGTGGTGATCATTGGTGGGTCAACTACATGTTACAGAGCATGGGCAAAGGTGTGTGCGGATGTAGGAGAGGACGATCGTCGAGGAAAATGTGTAGCGTTGATGACAGCCGTCGGCAAGTGATGACGTTTGGTTTTGGTAAACAATGGGTGTGTTAATAGATGGTAAAGTCTATAAAACTTTCAAAATTACTAACCATAAGAAATGACTAAATTGCCAATTTTTAAATTGTAGTTTAAAGTATAAAAAAATTATATTTCTCATCAAAAAATCTACAAATTTTTATGTTTTTTTTCTCTTTTTCTTGAAAAATTTTTATAGAATGCATTTGCTTTCTATAAATAAACACGCCATTAATCTTTCATTTTTGTATCATGATAATGTTGCCTTATTTAGATTAACAATAATCACGGGTAAGTTAGTAAATTACTAAAATAGTAAATAGTTTAACATGATTAGAGCATTGTCATCAGTTTTCTTATCCCCATCTCTATAATTACACTAAAAATCACTACATTTTATCTCTCATTTTTAATTAAATAATAATTTTTATACATTTATCATTATTTTTTCTCTCTCCTCCACTCATAACAACTTTAAAAATTATTAAAAAATTATGCGGGTGAAAAGTATTTTCCTCAAATATATAAAAATTTTATACATTTTCTCTCTCCTCCACTCACAACCATTTTAAACCACTCCCTAAAATATGCAAAACACATTCACACAAATATGCAAATGAAATTGATGTGAATGCTCTAAATTTGCATGTCCCGAAACTACGAGGACCAAATAATAAAATTTTCCCAACAACACCGTATATCAATGAGCCATGGTTTGATGTGGTATTTACGGTTGTACCACTTGGATTCGAATTTGAATATTTGCAATTGCAACCACTTGAGTATGGTGAGTGCCAGGGCAGTGCTAACTTTTGCCACCTCATAATTGTAATATGACAGGATCTAAACAGGTCACCTATGCATACGTGATCTTTTTAATATACACTTTTCAAAATATTATCCTATAATAATATAAAAACTTACTTGTAACAATATTCAATGATAAATAATAGTAATAAAAGTAAATGTCTTTCCGTCGTTAAATCTGAAGGTGTACTATGTCGTAACCGTAAAATTTAAAAACGTACTACGTTTTTTTTTTAAAACAAGCGTCAAAAAGTCTGAATACAAACACAAACGTAACGATAAACTTTACGTTAACAAAAGGAAAAACCTAAAACTAAAATATTTATTAAAAAAAATAACTTGAAAGGAAATTTTGTGCCAAAAAATGAAAATACTTAAAGTTTTGTGATCAAAATGAGAAAACCAAAAACTATATAATTCCCCTCTTTGGCTTTTAAATATATATACATACACTAGGTTATGTACCCGTGTATTACACAGGTTATACGTAATAAGTATGTAAAGAAACAAAAAAGAAAACACAACATTTTTTTCTTTATTAAAAAGCAAATAGAAAAATAACATTATAATTCAAAGAAATAAAAAAAATCATAAATCTCTAAATATTTTTGTAAACCACATTTGATGTTTGATTTGTAAGATTACCATCTTTGTCTAATATTAGTAGCTTTACTCCATCTCTACTCTTTACTTTTGATAATGCTATATACAACTATCCATGGGTGAAGACCGGATTTTTTAAATACAAACCAACTCTGGATAGTGATTGTCCCTGGCTTTTATTAATTGTCATTGCAAAGCATACTGATATTGGAAACTGTTTTCTTTGAAACTTGAAATGAATCTTCTTATCTGAAGGTATCATATTAATTCTTGGAATAAACATTCTAGTACAAATATTACCTTCAGATATTATCTCTGCTTTTATAAAACGTTTATCAAGGGACACTACTTGTAGCCTGGTACCATTACACAAACCATTTTGTAGGTCAATGTTTCTTAAGAGCATTATTGGCACACCAACCTTTAGTAATAACTTATGATTTGACAATCCTGATATTTTAAGGCCATTCAAAATATCTGGTGAATATAAACTTTCTTGTAATGGATCATTAAAATGCTCTGTTTGACAAATAATATCTGAACTGAGATACTCTCTTTCTAGGTTAAAAGCCCGTGTATTACACGGGATGAATAATGAAAATGATATCATTCATAATTCTATAAATACCTCTATCCATAATGGTTATTATGATCCATAAACACTTGACGAAGTCCTTAAAAACTTACAATGCAAATAAATATCGGGATCCTAGTCCAAAAATTGGTGTGTGCTCTCATGAAAGACGTCTCATGAGTATAAAAGATCACTCCATTGTAATTGTATCCTAAAATATCAAGTAAATCATGATCTGTGTCATGAAAAATGCACTTGCAAAAAATACTATCAACTCTTACATAACTGAATCCGGAAGTACTTTAAATCATGAGATATCCGCAAAAAAGAAGACCAATCTAAGTATTTGTGCCGAAATCATAAATGCTAAATCTTTGTTTTTAAAAGTAAAATTACATTCTGGGCAACATCTCCAAATATCTCACATAGTAGAGCCATTGTCAAAACTTTCTTTCCTGACACTTAGGGTCCCTTCAAAAGAATGTGGTAATATTTCCTAGGATGCCTAAAGTGGCACAAGGTAAGACTCTAAAGCCCCTGCTGAAGCACTTGAGGGTGTTGTGGTGCAGGTGAGCGGGGGCTTTATCCAAAAACACTTTTTTCACCCATATCACGCCATCTTCTCCCGCTAGCCCACCCACGCCCACCCCCTAGCGCCCCCCATCGCTGGACACCCTTGCGGTGTTCGCCACCACGGTGGCTCAAGCCCACCGTTGGCGCCCCTCGCTCGCTTACCACAACCAACAGTCTAATAAAACAGAACCCATGTCAAGAAATTAAAAATAAATAAATAAGTTATTAAAATCTTAATCACTCACTTTGATGAGACAATTCTTTACTTGGGTTTATGATTAAATTCTTGACCACGACCCCTGTTTCCATTATAGCTTCCATCATATGGCTCTACAAATGCAAATAATGATTTTCGATCAAAGAAACTAAAAGACCCAACATAATGGCAATTTCTAATATAGGTGGCTATTACAACATATTCACTTATGAAAGGGTCAATCCGGGATGTGTTTTATCTCTATTATCATATTGACACATTAATGCCTCTAGAAATTTTTATTTGTTCAATTATTGCTTCCTGCAATTACTACCAAACAAAAGATCAAAACATCACATGCTTTTTATTTCATAAGAGGTAGTAAAAGAATTTTGATAAGATCATAACATCACATGTTCAATTATATAACTTATCTCTTGATATTGGGCACGATGTATATCAGCAACAAAATTTTAAAGAAAAAGGAAAGTATACATAAACAATTGCACTCACCTGTCTTTAGAGGCATTAATAACTGTGCCTAAGTCCAAAATTTAATCTGTAACTTTTGAGACAGAATACCTACATTTGAATTTAGTGAAGTGAGATATGACCATAGGCTTCATCTGCTATCACTAATATTCTAGCAGTCTCAGCAATATTAAAAAAAAAAAAACAAATGATTTAAAATTAAAGAAAAACAATAACACATATAATATGTTGTTTATGACTTTACACACCTTCTTTAGATGGTCACGCGTTAAAGCAGCACCGGATACATTTCAGAGAAATAAGAAATCAAATGATTCATACCTAAATCGTATACAAACCAGGAGGTTAGAGTTTGTGAAATAGAGAAGAGGACTACCGAATTAGGGTTTGCTCTTCGTTTGAAAATGGTACGACAGAAGTAGATTATAAAACAAAAACGGGATAAAACAAACAAATGGGGAGGATCAAGGAATCAAAAAGAAACAAAAAAACCCACCTTCAATTTGTTCCACCAAAAGATGATCAGTGATGGAGTCTGTATGACAGAATAATAAATTAGGGTTTGGGATTAGGGAAAAGGAAACGCAAGAAACGAAGGTGCGTAGGTAGATGGGTCAAGAGTGGGTACGTGGATCGGGTATTAGATCCGCGTGTCAGGATGACTGGGTTATTCTCTTTGGGCGGGAAAACAGAATGGAAGTGTGTCTAGAATGTGGACACGTGTCCAAATTTATTTTTATTTATTAGTATATTAGGTTAAAATCTCGTGTATTACACGTGTTGTATATTAAAAACCATATCTATACTATATAATAAATAAAAGTTTTATGATGCCACGTGTCGTTTCCATATTAAATCTCAATATTTTTTTCCTGCCCCCCTCTCCTATTAAATGCATAATTATCTTTTAATAATAATGATTTTTTAAAGAAAATGCTATTTATATTAATAAAACACATTAATTTTAAATTATTCCTTGTTATAAGAAAGTTTAAAATCTAATTATATAACTTTTATTTTCAATCATATAATAAATGAAAGTCAAATTACATTAAATATTAATTAAGGTATTTTTGAAATTCAATTATATATTAACTTTTATATATTTTGATTTTTGTTTTCTATTTTTAGTATATGTAATACGTTTTTACACCTGTAAATATATACATAAATATTTAAAAAATTTATATATTGATATTCTTCACCCCGTGTGTATTACATGGGTTGTAAGCTAGTAACTTATAATATTGTAAATACGTCCTAACTTGTAAAACTATTATGATCATCTCGAGACATATCAAGTGGAAATATGTATATAACAAATTAGTATTTTTTTAGTTAGTTATATTTTGATTTCTTATTATATATTCTTATTTAATATATATTAGTATCTTTCTTTAATAACATATTTATAATATCATTATTATTTAATAAGATGGATGTGTATTTATTAGGAGAGAGAGGCGGAAAAACCGTTATGAGAAGGCATGAGAAAGTGACAATTGTCCAAATTAAACCTTTATTATATAGTATAGATATAGATCTATATATATGTATATGTATAATAATTTTTAAGGTTATGGTTATTAATTATCACATGTAGTTCAATACATAACCAATATTAATCCGAATTTAAAAAAAAAACATGTATAACAGTTATACTTTTTGTTTCTAACAATTATATAATTATATATGTAAGGTGATTATGTAATCCCTTACCTCATTATGTAGCAACTCTCTTTTGTCTACCAAACACTTCAAACTTATCTACTTAAAACTAGCTGGGTGGAGGATGGGTTCAATGACAAAGTTATTTACAGTTAGAGTGGTAAAACTTTTCTTTAGGTTAAGGGTTCGAGAACCATCTATAACGGATTGATGTAAATTATTAAGAGTAGTTTAAAGGGTCCAAAATGGGCTTTGTTGTTAAAAAAAATATCTACTTAAAAATAGTTTTATATATTCATTAATAAATTTTAACTACCTTGGAAAAAAAAGTATATTAGTGAACAATTTGATTTAATTGTTGCAATGATAAATTTTGTGGAAAGTGTATATTATTCGGTCATCTTTAAAATATGATTAAAAAAAACTTGTAGTAGAGAAGACCCACTTATCATGCATGACTCATTAGAAAACTTTCACAACTTTATGAACCTTTAAAACACGTTTTACACTTCAAAGTAGTTCAAAGTTTTATTATTATTTTATTATTTTAATTAATAAGTTTGATCTTGAATATTGTGTTTTAAAGGTTAGGGTGTGTTTTTTTCTCTTCCCAAAACTTTCGCAAACCTTCACTGCAGTTGTTTGTAATTTATGGTGTGGGGGGAGTGCAGGCCTGTCAAAAATATATGATTACCGATTAAATCGACCGATCCATTTATGATTTGGGTACATCGGATCAGTAAGATCGTGTTTAAAAGTTTGGGTATTCAGTTTACATGATTATGATTTGACGATGAATTATATAAAAAGACAGGATTAGCAAGAAATTAGCACCTGAGAAAATACATCAACATTACATGTTAATGTTACAAATTGCATCAAATTTGCACCGACTAGACCAAGTTAGCTAATGTTGCTTAGTCCTATTTTTTAATCCAAAAGTACGAGAGTACATAGGTGGCTCTATACTACAAGCAACTAAAGCAGCCGTTTTAAGCTCCCAAAATTTAAGGACACCCAAAATTCAAAAAACTATTTCGGTCTATATTTTAACGTAAAAATGTATATTATAATTTATCAACTTTTGTGTTTTTAGAGAGAAATAATAATATGTCAACTTTTGTATTAACATTTTATGTTTTCACGCTCCATAAAATTACATTTTAGTAAATTTTCACAAAAGCCACAATTTTATTGTTCGCTTTATACCCCAAAATATGTTGAGCCGTCCCTGCGAGGGTACTTTAGCATTCTCCATGATCTTTCTTAAGCTCGGCGTCACCCCTTTGAACACCTTGCCGTTCCTAGATTTCCAATGCTGCTAGGATGTTACTCACCTGACTGACATCTATGAAGATGTATGATGGGAGTTTGCACCAAAGAAGGACCCTACTCCATACTTCCTTAGCTAGTTCACAATTGATCAACATGTGATCTCTGAGACCCAGTTGAGAATTACATGAATAGGAGATTTGATTACATGGTTCCGGTTCGTGTAGGGCGGTTCCGGTTTTGGAACCGTTTTTTTTTTTTGCATCTCTAGCTAAAGGCTTTTAAATATAAAATAATCCAATGAATTTTACCATACGAAAGTTATTAGAGACTTCGTTAATATTTCAGGTCATCTATAAAACAAGCACCGTAACTTAAACTTAGAGTAGGTCGGTAGACTATTACCTTTGTTAGAAGATCATAGGCGATTCAGGTAGGCTATGTGTAATGGTCATACTTCACATCAACATATTTCACTTCATCTTTCACTTATATAATAAGTTTGTTTCACTTTAACCCAACTTTTTTTTAATATATATACGGGCATGTTTGGGATTACTTTTGAAAATCTCCTTATTGACTTTTGCAAAAGTCATAAAGTTTTGAGAAGTAAGTTGTCTCTTACTTCTTGACAACTCCTTTTTTCCCTCTATTTTCCTACCTCCGTTTGGTTTACCCAAACAAGCTTTTAACTTAATAACTTTTTAAAAAAATTAATAAGTCAATAAGGAGCTCAAAAGGTAATCCCAAACAAGGCCTACATTCAAGTCTTACTTAACTTTTTTAATAAGGAGCTCTTACTTCTTGACAACTCATTTTTCCTCTCTATTTTCATACCTCCGTTTAGTTTACCCAAACAAACTTTTAACTTAATAACTTTTAAAAAAAATTAGTAAGTCAATAAGGAGCTCAAAAAGTAATCCCAAACAAGCCTACATTCAAGTCTTAAGAGAGAAGATAGAGAGATATAACGAGTGCGTCTATGTTTGGGTGAAGTGCATTAAATATTTGCCATAGTTTTGCAATTAGAGAGAGATAAAGAGTGTTGCAGCACCCACCGCATCAGCTTTGCCGCACCTGCAGCTTTACCATTACACATAGCCTTATAGTTATGAGGAAGAATTCGAATGTTGCCGCACCCACTGCACCCTCCACATCACCCTTGCCGCACATGTGGCTTTACCATTACACATAGCCTTATAGTTACGGGGAGGAATTCGAACCAACTCCTGTGGCAAAACTCAAAAGTCCTTGCACAAAAAGTCCGGCTAAAGAAATAAATATTACAAACATAATGTAATAGAGCAAGATAACAACATATAATACAAATCCATAAAACAAGAACAATACAACAATTCATAACAATTTATTAGAAATCCCTTGAATTTAGCTTAGGACATAACCCTTTATTCATATCACAAAGTCACAAAATTAAGTTTACAACTTACTAATCTTAACAGGGCCCATTTCCTTTGCTTTAGCCCTTAGCAAGTGTTTCTGAACCTTCCCAGTAGCCGTCTTCGGTAACGGGCCAAACACAACCGATTTCGGGACCCAATAAGCCGGCATCTTCTCGCGACAGAACTTCATTATGTCCTCTGCAGTCTTACTCTCATCTGATTTGTCTACCGGGTTCTTTAGTGTCACAAAAGCACACGGCGTTTCACCCCATCTGTTATCGGGTCGGGCCACCACCGATACTTCAGCAATTAACGGGTGTTGATATAAAGTATTTTCGACTTCTACACTACTAATATTTTCACCACCCGATATTATAATATCCTTTGACCGGTCTTTGATTTCAATGTAACCATCCGGGTGTTTAACAGCTAAGTCGCCCGAGTGGAACCACCCGTTTGCAAAAGCTTCAGAGTTGGCTTTCGGGTTCTTCAAGTAACCTTTCATTACAATGTTTCCACGAAACACGATTTCACCAACAGTGGTCCCGTTGGGTGGGACTGGTTTCATGGTTTGGGTGTCTACAACATCGAGGTGTTCAAGGGCAGTGTAGGGGACACCTTGGCGGGCGTTTAGTTTGGCTTGGGTTTCAGGAGGGAGGTCGTCCCATTCGGGCTTCCATGCACATATGGTTGATGGGCCGTAAGTTTCTGAGAGCCCGTATGTGTGGGTCACGCGGAACCCGTTTTGGGACATTTTGAAGAGGACGGATGGCGGTGGGGCGGCTCCAGCGGTCATGACGTGGACTAGGCGGGGGAGCGGGAGGATGGTGTCTTTGGGTGGGGCGTTTACTATTGTGTTGAGGACTACCGGGGCGGCACAAAAATGGGTGACACCTAGATTGGCTATAGCCAAGTAAACACCTTTAGCTGTTACCTGCATAAATGGGTGGGCCATATGGTGGGTCACAATGGGTACAGGTCAAAATATCATTGCAAAATTTATTTTATTAAAAAATAATCTAAGTTGATGAACAAAATGATTTAGTGACGTTTTATGTTTTAAAAAGCTACTTTGGGTGCTTTTCAGCTATTTCTTTTTAGACCTTTTTTTATATCAGCCATAATTAAAACAAAACTCAAATCGACCTATACATAAGTAAATGGTTCAAATATGCCACCTCCAGATAATTGTAATCCAGTTACCTATAAATGGGCTGATTTGGGTCATTTTTTAATCACAAACATGTGAAATTCTTTTTTTTTTCTAAAATGGGAACAGGTCAAATGGGCCGAACATGTCAATAGCTTGCAAAACACCCAAAGTGCATTATTTTGCACGGAACCTACTACACCGCTTTATTCAAAGATTTATATTATTATTGTAAATATATTGACTTTTAATCAAGGTAATGGCTTAACTATTTTAAAGAAAAACAAACAAAACCATGTTCTCAGATCAACCCGGTCTGACCCGACCCCTCCTGTTTTGACTGGTACTATGTAAAGAGAGGAAGTACCTGTCGGAGGCATACGTTGGTGCCACAAATAGCGGCAAGAGTCCAAGTGAAACACCAACCGTTGCAATGAAACATAGGCAATGTCCACAGGTATACAGCTCCTTCAGGTATACCCCACACCACAACATTACTAGTAGCCGCCAGATAAGCACCACGATGATGCAACACCACCCCTTTAGGGCTAGATGTTGTACCTGAAGTGTAACCCAATGCAATACTATGCCACTCGTCTTGTGGCGGTTTCCATACAAAGTCAGGGTCACCGGATTCTAAAAACTCCTCGTATTCAACCGCCCCTTTTCCTAGAGCATATTGGAGATTCTTTGGATTACATTCAATGCTTTCATCTTTAATAACAACTAGAATAGGAGATTTGAAATTGGTTTTGATTTTATCTTTTAGAATCTTTAAAGCTTCTTCAGCGAGTTTGAAGTATTCTTGGTCAACCATTATGACTGCAGACGATGAATGTTCGAGAAGGAAGCCGATAGTTGGAGCGTTTAGACGAATGTTGACTGCATTTATGACTGCTCCACTCATTGGAACTCCAAAATGGGCTTCAAACATAGCTGGGGTGTTCGGTGCAATCACCGCTACCTGCGAGTTTGAAAACCAATTGTGAACTTTGACTTTCGAGTCATATGAATTGCCTTCAGAGTTCAATATTTGACATGTATGTTGCATTAATGTTATACCAAAGCTTTCAATCTTGCAATCAAAGTCATGCAAAAGAATGCAGTTGTAAGCTATTCTTAAGAATTGAAGAAAAACGCATCGCTCTTGAAACTGAAAACTAATCTGGTTAGACCTTAAAAGTCAAACTACATTACAAGATATTGGTGATGATGTTGATTGAAGTTAACAAGTTTTCTTAGTTTTGCATTATTAGTCAGCGGCTCTTATTAAACAAAGCGCCAAGTGAACCGATGCAATTTAGCAACATATAAAGCATACAAAAAGTGTTGGTGTTACATTTGTGCAACAACGTGCCCCAACCCAACCCTCTATATCATAAAATCAATCAAGAAATGAATAACAAGACCAACAACAACAATTATACCCAGAACAATCTAACCGATAGTGGAGCTATTGATAGGGTCTGGGAAATGAATAACAAGACCAATATGATTACATCATTTGCAGTAAATAGATTGGTTTCATCATTTTGAAAAACAACAAATGATTTCTTGTGGAGAGAGTTTAACGTTAACTTCTATATATTATAGTACAAAACGAAATCCAATAATTGTTTAGATTGATACAAGAACACCAGTTTAATTTAGTCGGATGGGAGCTAGAAGAGTAGTGCTAAAGCTTAGGACTTGCTTTGTCAAGCCATTAAGGTTTTGGTGACTAAACGGGTCGTTTGGTTTAAGGGTATGGGTTTGATAGTGTTTGGTATGTTTTGGTATCAGGGTACAGGTTTGAGGGAAGGGGGTTCATTCACCTAAAATAGAGAATCCTCCATACTCATTCAAATTTCACAACGCGATCAAACTCATACCCATTATGACAAGGTTGAAGCTTATAACCTAAATGTTTCCGCAAAGAGTATGTTCACAATTTCTCATTGATTGTGCAGAAATCAAGAAAAGAATAAGTAAAAGAGGAGCTGAAAAAATTCATAAGTTTGACCAAAAGAATCAAAACATGTTTTGAGTAGAGAAAGTACAATTGCATTGCATATTTGAGGGGTTTAAGTTGACTTTGTAAAAATTGACTCATTTTCCATATAAATAGGTTTTGAGGATGATTTGTTGGTCAAACTCATCTTGAATGCTAGATAACTTGTGAAATACTCCTATTGCAGAAATGAATTTCATGTTAGTAGAGTTTTAGAGCAAAAAAGATTGAAGGAAGTTGAATCCAAGTTCACTCTAGATTTCATGTCAATAAACTTGTTGAATTTTATATCACTTTAATTAATTTCATTAAATAAAAAAGATGATTACAATAAAGTGCCGGTAAACGGGCAACAAGAATTGCAAGAGTTTTGCAAGAAAATATGTGCACTTGAAGTAATAAAGCAAATTTTTTGCATGAAACAATTTGTAAAATATGCTCAAAGTACAATAGCTTTATGAGGAATAACAGTTTATGCTCAAAGTACAGTAGCCTTATGCTAAAAAGAGTAGCTTAACTTCCAGTATTATTTAAACAATAACATTATGCTTATTTTAGTAAAGTATAAACTTTAGCCGGTTTTGAACTATGTTTTTTTTCTTCCTATTTTTAGACTATTTGACCTGCTTTTTTTAACAGCAATTCCTAGATTTTCTAGGATAAATACACTACAACTTGCACCCTGCAGGATTTGAACCCCCAACCTTTTAGTTGTGGGGTACACCACTCAACCACTACGATGTCCCCTTGGGGACCTATTTGATCCGCTAAGTTAAAAGGTTAAAGGCCCCTTAAACTTGAAGACTTTAGAAAATTTAGTTGTAAAGTTCGTATCATGAGCCTCTTTTAAAATCATTTTCAATAACACCACTCTCTCCCCTTAACAATGTAGGAAGGAGCATATTTTATAGACGCCGCCGCTATCTCCCCCGGATGGAAGTTTTTTTTTTCTAAATTCTTTAAAGTTTACGTTGTTTTTAGTCACGGATGATGGACTGGAGATGAAAATTTACAGATTTATTAGAAGGAATTGATTACAAAAAAATTATTTAACATAAATTTCAACAAAAAAATTTATATGAAAAAGACCTTAAAATAAATCTCTTTTGAGTGCCCAGAAACCCAAAATAGGTTTAGCCACTCCTAATTATAATTGGATGCGCCAAAATTTGACAGACTAATTATTAATTTGGACCACTTCACATAATAGTAACCAAGTTTCTCTTCTGTTCCATTTTAGTCACTCAAAATTTTTTGTCTCATTTTAGTCACTCTCAGTGTTGTAAAAATCGCGCCTAGGCGCCGATTAATCGCTAGGCGCCGATTAATCGCTAGGCGCTCGGCTAAGGAGGAATTTTGACCTAGTCGGTCCAAAAATCGCTAGGCGGGCCTAGGCGGCCAGATTCCGGCGAACATTCCGGCGAAAACCTGAAATTTCCGGCCAAATTCCGGCGAAAACCTTTGGTGTGGTTTAAAAATGAACATTTTTATAAAAAATACATATAAAAATGTGTGTATATATATAAAAAACTGAAAATTACATATAAAAATTCCAATCCGATTAATCCCGCCTAGGCCCCGATTAATCCCGCCTAGGCCTAGGCCATACCCCACCGCCCGACTAGCGCCTAGCGATTTTTACAACACTGGTCACTCAGTAACCAAGTTTCCTTTCTGTTCTATTTTAGTCACTTAACTTTTTTTGTTGTTCTAATCTTGAATAATTATCATGTTAACATGTTACTTTTTTTTTTCAAATTAGGCATATGGAGAAAAAGTTGGTTTGATTTCATTCTCACCATATTCATATAATAAAATCCAAAAAAAGAAAAAAATAACCTGTAATATGATAATTACGCAAGATTGGAACAACTGATGAAAGTTGTCTGACTAAAATGAGAAGAAAAAAAAATCAAGCGACTAATATAGAACTTATCGAAAAATTTGGCTACCCTGGTTAATTAGTTTGAAAGTGCGCATCCAAACGCTCCTTAATTCTAACTTTAATAAATCAAATAACCTCCAGTGTTTCGAAACATCCCCTAATTCGAACTTTAATCAATTATTTGATTACCTATACCTATTTACCTAGGTCAAAGAAACTAATCAACAACAGTAGAGGCAAACACACGTACCTTTTAATAACATAACTTCCAATGTTAGAATGACGATTTTGACTTTTTAAAGTCAAGGTTATTAATTACCAGAATCAAGATTTACACATTTATAACTTTTCATATCAAATAAATAAAATTAAAATCGAAGAACCGAGACGATGAAAGTGTTACCGTTGAACCGAATCCGACGGAACGTTTGGAAAGGGCGGAGGCTAAACGGCAGCATCGCCGGTACGTCTGTTGCCACGTGTACTGAATAGACCCGTGCACCACCGATCTACGGTCAGGGTGAACCAGAGCAGCTCGCTTTAAAAACCAGAGCGGTGTTAGTGATGTGTAGTTTGCTTCGTTTTTGGGCAGATCATCGATGTCTCTCTCGTGTACCGCCATATCTGATCTCCCCCGCTTATCTCGGAGTCGTCTCGTGATATGTCTACCTGATAGTATCGATGCCGTTTTTGTGATGATGATTGCTTAAATAGAAACGTTGAATTTATAGTAGTTACATTAAAACCCTTCTTCTATTTCCATCCTAACATTTTTCATCATTAAAATATTAGACTAGCCAATTTGATAAAGCATATGTCTATTAGAAAGAAGAAGGTTTAAGGTTATTTATGTAAAGTAGAGTATAGCAGGAGCAACTTTTAATTTATTATGAGCTCAAATGATGGATTCAATAAGTTCTTGTCAATAACCACATCCACTGAATAAAAACATTAAACTAAAAGCGCATTGAACCCACAAATGCCTGTATTTTTTAGTTACATTCAGATCAGTAGAGCTTTCTCGTATAATTTGATCACTCGAATTGATGGCGCCGTAGTAGAATCATTACCAATGGCACGCAGTGCGCCTAAGTGCGAAAAGACAGTGCAAGCTTTGTTATGCCGAAACCTAAATGTTAAGTCAGCAACACTTCCAAATGCCACTTCTTCCCGTCGCATCCGTCTTCGGGAGGATCTAGTCACAGGTTTTCACTTCTCAGTGAGTGAAAGATTTGAGTAATATTTATCGTTCAACAAAATAAATCTATAAAAGCTAAAAATATGTGTAAGTAAAAAAAACATAAGTAATAATAATATAAATAATAATAGTAGTAGTAAAAATAAATAAATATATTTAATAATAATATTTTTTTAAAAGATGATAAAAAGGAGAAATGGCGCTCGGGATGGGTTCAAACCTCTATAACCTCCTATAAGGGTAATGGGGGCACCCTACTCGGGTATCACCGAGTAGGAGAGAAGTGAGCCGGGTAAAATGGGTACACCCCCCATCAAATCGAGTAGGGCCGAGTAGTTTACCCGGGTAACATGAAACGGGTATCTTTACTCGGTGATGCACTCTCTCTCTACTCTCTCACTTCTAGTGGACCCCACCACTACCACACACATCTCTCATATTTAAATGTTTTTTTATTTAAAAAACTGGGTGAGTAATGAAATATAAGTAAATTAGTAGTTTTGAGGTGACAGAATACAATTGGACAGTTTTGATGAGTAAATGGGTTATCCACTCCCCTTCACCCGGGTGAAGGGGGCAATTAACTCATTTACTCACCAAAACTGCCCAATAGAATTCTACCAACTCAAAACTACCCATTTACTCACCAACTTTTTTTATAAAAAAAATATAAACATTTAAATAAAAAAGTCAATTTCATTAAATTAAAATTAACATAATACAATTAAAAGCCTAGAAACATAAAAATAAAAAGCCTACAAATAAAAATTAAAAAAACTAAAAATTAACAAAAAAATAAATAAAAGCTAGATAATGAAAATAAATAATAAAAATTAACAATAACTATTATATTTTATTTTTTAACATAATAAAGTGTTGTAAAAGTTAAATAAAAAGTTAGGAAAAATATATTGTTTGTTTAGGAGTGGCTTGAAACATTCATTGTCAAAAGGAGGTAATTATTTAAGAAAAATAAAAAGAATATGTGAAAGATTGGGAAAGTCAAAAGGAGATAGAAAGAAGACAACAAGAGTAAATTCACTCGAATTTGGTACACCATTTACTCGGACCAAGCAACTCGGAAGGATTGGGGGCGGTGTACCCCTTTTACTTGGGCTCCCTCTCTTCTACTCGGCCATACCCGAGTAGGGTGCCCTCATCACCCTAAGGGTAGAGGGGACATCTCCATTTTTACCCACAAGTATCTTAAACATCATTCAATTAAAAAAGAGTTAAATACGTTTTTAGTTTTTATGATTTGATCAAAATAACAGTTTTAATTCAAAAGTTTAAATTTGAATTTTTTATTCTAATAGTTTCATTTTCATATAAATTACAGTCGAGTCCATTAGGTAACAATCATACGAGTTAAATATTGTCACATAAGCATGTGGGACCCCATATACTTGGGTCATATCCGATTCATTCTTTTGGTATCATATTCATACCTCTTCACACACGTTTTTAATTTTAAATTTAATCTCGCTTAATTCTACGAATCAAATAGGAAGAGTTACTTTGTTAGGCTATATGTAATGGTTCTCGTAATGAGAGATGTGAGTTGATATGGGAGGGTTGTGGAACACCGTCCTCTAGGACGTGGGGAAGGGTTAGAAGGGGCATGACGTTGCTCTCTGTCTCTTACCCAATGAGAAAAGGACGCGGGACGTGAGACGCACTACACACAGGGGTAAAGTATAGTGAGGGCACGGGGGCCCCGGCCCCCTTTCGATTTTTCTCTCATTAGTGTTAATTTATACGTATTCGGCTGAAAATTTTATAGTTCCGGCCCACTGATAGAGAAAAAGATCCCGCTTTCCCTGTATTTTTTTAAGTTTCGTCACTGACTACACATACGGTGTATTGTTTGTTTTTGCTTGTCGGTATTTGCTATAAACGTGTCTTCTAATTAATGCTTCGTTTGGGACACTTGAATTGAATGGTTCATATCGAGATAGGGGTTGTTAGGCAATTTACCTAAAGCGAGTTTAGCGATTTAAACTACTAATAAACAATTTTTGTGAGGTTCAATTGATTATTTGTTTTTTATATTTAGCGTCAAAATATTACATAGAACAGAAAAAGTTATTATGAAAAAGTTTAGGGGGGTGGGAGTGGTAGCGGGTTCAGCCACAGGTAGTGGGCGGGTTGGGTGAAACACCGTCGCAGCCTCAACGGGTTCGAAGGGTAGTGGCCAACAGGTTGTGTTAGCGGCTATATATACCCGTTGGAAATGGGATTTTAACCCGTTGCATTGAAGTCAAAATAGCCGTTTAAAAAAAATAAAATTTACCTCTCTAAATACATACCCAATCATTTTATTTACTTCACAAAAAATACGTTCTTTCTAAATATAAACCATTTCTTTTGTATTCACTCAACAAAAATATGAATCATACGTTATACTACTCACCTGAATCATCGGACGAATCGCTCGACTTCGTGTTCGGAGGTGATAGTATGCAATTTGTATGTGATATTGCCGATTAAGCCGAAGAGGAAGACACAGCTACATCATCAAGGACGTATGTACGTCGTGATCGTGAACATGCTCTACAGATTCTAAAAATAGATTATTTCGACGAAAACACAACACACGGGGAAGCGACGTTTCGAGATAGATTTCGGATGTTGAAGAGGTTATTTTTAAAAATAGTTGGCGACGTAGAGACTATGTTTGAATATTTTCAAGAGGGTGAAGATGCTAGGAACAAGAAGAGTTTCACGGCGCTATAAAAATGCACATCGGCGATTAAACAACTCGGAACCGGTAATCCTCCCGACGTATCCGACGACTATTTAAGTATGGGTAGGAGAACCTCAAGTGAATGTCTAGAGTATTTTTGTAATGTCATATTTCAAATATACGGCAAAGAGTTCTTACGCAGACCGACAAGCCACGACATTACACTTTTGTACAACGCGCATGAAGTAAAACATGGTATTCCGGGTATGGTCGGTAGCATCGATTGTACACATTCTGTTTGGCGAAATTGTCTGACAAGTTTGCGCGGACAATATACGAGAGGCGATCACCAATAGCCGGCGATCATGTTAGAAGTGGTGGCTTCAAATGATTTATGGTTTTGGCATGTGTTTTGTGGTTCACCCGGCTCTAACAACGACATATATGTTCTCCAACAATCGCCACCTTTTAGCAACGAGGAGCTTGGAACTACACCTAAGCGTCCATTTGTAGTTAATGGTCGACTATACAAACGTGGATACTATTTTACGGATGGGATATACCCTACTTGGTCTACGTTTGTTAAATCGTTTCCATATCCAACAATCCGTAAAGAAAAGGCATTCAAGAAGGTGCAAGAGTCGGCAAGAAAAAGATGTCGAGAGAGCTTTCGGTGTGTTAAAAGGGAAATGAGATATACTTCGTCGACCAAATTGACATTTAAAATTGGCGAAGATTAGGAACAAGGTATATACGTGCATGATATTACACAATATGATCTTAAAGGATGACGGGAACACAATATCACCTGTCTACATACATGATCTTCCAGTCGAACCAGTTATTGACGATAACGTCATTTCAGAGTTGCACGATGTAGCTACACATATTAGTCTTCGATTTGATCTCGTGGAACATATTGCAAGAAACACCCCGGATTTGGATGAAGACGAAGAGTATATGAATTTTTATTTATTGTAATGTATTTTTATTTATTGTTTTAATTTATTATGTACTCTTAACTAATTAATTAATTAAAGTTTTAGTTTATTAATTTGATTTGTTTTACATTTTTTTTAAATAAGAAGGTTGGAGAGTACTTGGAGGGTACCACTCCCACCTAAGAGAGTAGTTTTTCAAAATGAGGTGGCATATTGTGATTGGTGGGTTTGAGAGGGTACCTTAAAATGAGAGAGTACCACTCCCACCTCCTTATCATTTAAATAACTGTTATAATTAAAAAAATCTTTTGACCTATAATTTTTCTGGTTGATTTGATGTAACACCCTTAATTGGAAAACCAATTAATAAAATATTAAACACACGCGGAAGCATTTATCCCAATTTTTTTTCTCACGTACTGCGAGAATCTAGACTCCTCCCCTCGCGGTACAACATTGCCTGCCCGAGAGTCAGGTCTCTCGCGTACCGCGAGGAACTTCTGTAAACAGAAAGTTGAGTTTTTCTGCCCAGTTCCACACTTAGTCAATTTTCACAAGTTTTCACCAAAACACTTAAAACCCCAAACACTTGGGTATTTTGACCATTGCTTATACACCATATTCACATTGTTAAAACCAACAAGACATCAAGTTTAGTACCAATATACAAAACAAAATAAGGATTTTCTTTTAAACCCCCAAAATACCAAAATGCGTACGAGAATCTTTCAACGCATCGGACTTGACATTGACCTACATCGGAGCTTTGCCTACAAAACCACATAAACATTTCACCGTTAGTAATGAAAATAAACATAACAAACAAGTATTTATCACTTGTTTTCACCCATTTAACCCGTTTACACCCATTTGGTCATTTAAGATTCATAACACTTGCATTTCCACAACAAGTTTCATTTCTTTCATTTAACATTCATATCCACCATTTCATATCCATTATGGCTCTTAGGCCATAACCTCATATCCATTATGATACTTAGATCATAACCTTTTATCCATTATGGTATTTTAACCATAATCTCATATCCATTATGATTCATAGATCATAACCTCATATTCATTATGATTCTTAGATCATAACCTCATATCCATTATGTTTCTTAGATCATAACCTCATTCATACATATCCATTATAGTATTGCTCTATAACCACATTCATTAATTTCACATTTCCATTATAGTAATTCAACTATAACTACATTCATTCACATAACCATTATAGTATTACCACTATAACCACATACATTCAATTACACATATCCATTATAGTATTGTTACTATAATTACATTTATACTTATCACATACTAGTTCATGCCATCATCATACATATTCAATATAACACATTTTATGCATACATATTACACATTCCACCCATTTATCATCATTACTAAGTAAGTGCAAAGGCACTTACCTTTTGAGTTAGAAGATCCCGCACCACCTTCTAGCTTTGTAATTTGATTACCTAAACATATACATCTAGTTTAGTAATCTATCATACATACATAATCACATTACAATTGAGTCCACAACTCAATTTCCATTTCCAACCCAAATTGACCCGTTTGGGTTATCCCTATAACCAAACACCCTCTTTCAACATAAACTCACCTACCGGAGTTTTCTTTCCAATACCTTGACACTAATTTCTTAATCAATAACTTTTATTAGGTCAATTTAGTGTTTGTTCAAGTGTCTAATACCACCTAAACACTTAATAATCACTAATTCATCTTTCTAGCATCATGATCCAAACACCCTCAATTTCACCATATGAACCCTAACTTTTCAAAATCAAAATCAAAGGGTTCTAGGGTGTTAATCACCTCTCTTTACCTTTAGTTTAGCTAGATTATCTACAATCTAACACTAATTCACCACATGCATACTCAATTTTCAGATTTCTTCAAAACCCACCAAGTATCACATTCAAAGTGAAATCAAAGGAAGGAAATCACTTACTTGATGCTATGAAGGTGTTGTGTGAGCCAAAACCTTCACAATCCATGCTTCAAATGCAAGATTTAAGCTTCAAACCCGATTTCTCCTTTTCTTCTCTTGAGATGAACGACCCACACATATGAGCCATAAGCTCAATTTTGACTTCTTTTAGTCAAAATGGCAGATTTGTCATATTACATCTTTAGCCCCTCAACTTTCATTTCACCCATTTCATTTCAAAACTAGTTAAAACTAGTATAACCCCATTACTAACTTGAAACCCACTTGTTTCAACTTATTTCTAAAATATTATTTTCACCATAATATTTATTGAAATATTTTATTTATTTGAAAACGAAACCTGGATTTTTGTTCGTTAAATTTGATTTTACAATTTTTTTTATTTCAAACTTATTTTTATGATTTGGTGCATCTTGAACTCCACCTTTTTGACTCTCTTTTATGATTTGTGTAGGTAAATATGTAAAACTGATTTGCATGTCGGTTTCATAATCTATTAATATTCACCTAACTAGACTGGATGTCCCATATCTTGATGGTAAGTGGTGTATCCTACTACTAAAAAGATTGAATGTTTAAATCCTATAAAATACACTTGTTCATCCAAATATTTATACAACCAGAGGAATACATGGTGTCCTATTGAGATTTTGAAAATACAAAATGAGATTGAACTCGAGACTTGAGCGAGATTATAACTAAAATATAAACGAAACATAATTTATTTTTGAACGACGGATTTTATAAATATCGACAGGCAAGGCGCTAGAAGGCAAAGCCAATTACATGAATAAAAGAGGGTTTTGTAACCACTATGTCCAAGTTCGTTTGCATTTATTCTTCCTATTCGAATACCAACAAAACAAAAAATAAACATCATCATTAAACATCACATATTTTAACCGACTCTTCATAAAAATCGTATCATTCCAAAGCTTTTAGATACCCACCATGTAAGATAGATAATCTCCTCTATTTTCTCTTTCTTTGCCATATTAAGAGCCGAATTAAACATAACGACATAAAATGACTTTAACACTTAAAGCATTTATTTAAAAAGTGCCGTAATTGGTGTTAAATTAATTTTAATATAATTTTTAATCATAAGATTCAAAAAGCTACCATTGGTGTCAAATTGGGCATCGAAAGAGACAAAAACACTTTATGAAGCAAAATTCTTTAGAACTCGTGTAGTTCTTATAATATCAACATCGTATAGTTTTAAAACAAAATTAGAATCGAATTATGAAAAAAAAGGTTTCACATATTTTTATAGGGGCGTTTACATATATATCATCTTAACAAGTTCTTTTATTACATATTTATCCAACCCTAATTTGTTTTCGAGTCTCATTTAAGGAGTGAAAAGAAAGAAAAACAAAGAAAAAATGTTCCAAAGTTTTTTGAAGGAAGGAAATTAAGGGAAAAAGATGGACAATAAGGTTTTTTTTTCATCCTTCCAATTTAGTAAGATTTGAAGAAAAAGGAAAAAGAAAAAAGAAGGGAAAAGAAAAGAAAGAGAAGAAATCCTAAACCCTACATATTATATACTAGGTTAAAATCCCGTGTATTACACGGATTGCATAAATAAAATGTTATATACTTAGTAATAAAAAAATTTTATTTTTAAAAACCCGTGTAATACACGGGTTGAATAAACCGGTATATTACATCGATTGAACTATTTATAATTTATAATTAAATAATAAGTATCCGTAATTAAATTTATATTAAAAATTTTAAAAAAATTCTCATAGTTTCATTATTCAATATGAAAGAGAGTCTGGAAAAAAGTGATACAAATGAACCAGAAAGTGACACGTGTCCATAGAATTTTATTTATTAATATAAAGATTATTATTTGATATTGTCATTTAATAGGAGAGGGAAGCAGAAAAATAATATTTAATAGGAGAGAGATGCGAGAAAATAAAGGTGATGAGTAACCAGAGAGTGACACGTGTCACACAAAGATTTTTATTTATTAGAGTAGTAAGATTTATCAAATTCATTTAAAATTACTTGTTTTATTACTATTTTACTCTTAATGAATCAAGTAAATTACTATTTACACATATCTCATTTTTCATTATTTATGAAGGGTAATTGGGTAATTTTAAGTTGATTAGGAAAAAATGTAATTAAAGTTAGAGGTCGAAAATATATGTAATTTGAAAATTTAACAGGGGGAAATATGTAAAAAAAACCTATATTATAGGGAAAATTATCAAAATGGACATTTGACTAGTCAAAGTGTAAAAATAGACAATGTTTTTCAGCCTTCTTGGGTATGGTCATTTAGGCTACTAGCCGCCCGAAGAAGGCTAGTTCAGCCGGCTTGGATTTCCAAGCCAAGTCAGCTTTTTTTCAGAATTTCAACTAACCAGGAATTCACAAATGGAGGTGCATATTCCCAAGGTGGCTAAAGCCCACTTCCAAGCAGGCTTAGCCAGCGCACCTTTTTTTTTACATAACTCAGCTGGCTTGGTTTGAGATGGCTTCCTTGTTGGCTTGTTTAATTCAGCTAGGCTTGGCTTAGCCAGCTCCAAAGGTGTTATTACACTTGATAGCGGGCTGAAGTAGTCTTACTAGCCTACTAGGAGTTTTATAAATATAAATCTTCTTATTTCTACCTTAATTTTCACTTTTCAAATTTCAAATTTTAAATTTTTTGCTTTAAGTACTTAGATCATGTGTAGTTTTAGTTGCAAGTTAAAAAAATAAATTAGAAACATTAGCATTATATATTAGCCTGCTATATCTGATAACTTAGCCTACAATATGTTATTACTTAGCCCGCCATATAAAAATTAGAAACATTAACATTATATATTAGTTTGTTATATCTGATAACTTAGTATACAATATGTTATTACTTAGTCTGCTATACAAAAATTAGAAACATTAACATTATATATTAGCCTGCTATATCTGATAACCTAGCCTACACTATGTTATTACTTAGCCTGCTATAATATAAATTTATTTACTTGCTTGATGTCGCCTGTTGAAATACCATTGATGGACCGACTCACAAAATAATTCGATTAGTTTGGTAATAGGCATCCGTCGAGCATAACATGATAATGCGTTAATAGACTTAACACTATTTGATGTCATTATGCCATAACGTTGACCAACAAAATGTGCTTGTGCCCATTTATACAAACCAACTTCTAGTAACGTATCGCGAACAGTAGGAACAACTTCACAAAGTGCATTGAAACTTTCTTCAAAATTGTAAGAGACTAGAAACTAGTCCACTTCAGCCAAAAAAACTAGAATTGTAAGAGAAATTAAGAAAAAATGGAGAAAATTGGAAAACTAACTTAAATAAGTGAGAGAAAAACTCGAAACAGGCTAACTAGTCTACTTCAGCCGGCTAAGTAGTGTAATAACACCTTCAACGCCGGCTAAGCCAAGCCGGGGAAGCCATCTCGAACCAAGCCGGCTGAGCCATGTAAAAAAAAGTTCGCCGGTTAAGTCTGCTTAGAAGTGGGTGTTAGCCGTCTTGGGAATATGCACCTCCACGTGTCAATTCCTGGTTGGTTGAAATTCTGAAAAAAACTGACTTGCCGCGAAAATCCAAGCCGACTGAACTAGCCTTTTTCAACTGGCTAATAGCCTAAATGTCCATGCCCAAGAAAGCTAAAAAACGTTTTTCATTTTTACAACTTTGACTAGTCAAATGTCTATTTCGATAATTTTCCCTGTATTATAACTCCTCGTTAGTCCTTGGTAACATTTGCAACAGTTAGTAATTTGTAGGGCAATTAATTGGACTATTCATAAGCAAATGAAGGGTTTTAAAGAGGGTTCCGTACTGTAAACCCTAATCGCTTCGGATCGGAGCAGCAGCTAAACAGATAGTTTGTGTTAGTGCGTGAAAGAGATGGCTAAATCGAAGAATCACACCGCGCATAATCAGTCGTACAAGGCTCACCGGAACGGCATCAAGAAGCCAAGGAATCACCGCCACACTTCCACCAAGGGGGTAATCCTTTTCTGTTCGTGTAATTAATATTCTATCGGTGAATTAGGGTTTACGGTTGTTGATCTGATTGCATGTGTTATGTGCAGTTGTCAAATTGATACTGCTCTGTTCCAATCAAGAGTCCATTTTTGATATTTGATTTTCTGATCTTGTTTTCATTTTAGTGTTTGATATCAATTATGAATTTAGGGGTGTTAATCTTTTCGGGCTGACGGGTTGCCGGATTAATTCGTGTCAAAAACATCAACTCTAACCCACTCAAAAATATAAAATTGTGTAACTGGAACACGACTCGTTTAGCCTGTTTATCTAAATGTGGTAAATGGGCGGGTAGTAATTAAGTTATAAATGTGTTAATTGGGTTTGTGGGTTGTAAAAAAATGGTTTAAATTTAAATGGGTCATAAACTGGTTGGTGGGTCGACCATTTTAACTAAAAAGGTTGGTGGGTCGACTTGAACAGGTCAACTCGAATACGACCTGTTTTTTAACGGGTTAAACATGCCAACCTAAACCTGATTATATCCGTGTTGTGTTTCGGGTCGTGTTGGAAGTTGCAACCCCTAATTATGATTCTATTACCTTTATGTATTTGTGAATGAAATTATTCAAAATGTGGATTTCTTGTGGGATGGTTTAAGTATACGATTATGGTGTTTGGTTGTTTTGATAAAGCAATGAGCTTTTTTTGAGGGTGTTTGGAAATTAGCTGGCTTGGAGACAACAAGCTCATTAATGGTGTTTAATTATGTTTTTTTAATGCAGATGGATCCCAAGTTCTTGAGGAACCAGAGGTATGCAAGGAAGCACAACAAGCAGAGTGGTGGATCTGCTCAAGAAGAGTAGATGTTTTTGCCTTTTTGGGTTTGGTACTTTGGTTGTCATCTCTCTGTTTTGAGTTTTTGTTAATAATTACAACTTTTATATCTTTATGTGGCTTCAGAATTTGGTTTAGATTCTATGTCATGTTTTGGATTGGATGATCATCCTTTTGTGTTTGACTATGTTATTAAATGATATTAGTTCTTGAGATAATTGTATTATTAATTTAAAATTTAATCAAACTTGAATGATGAACACTTGTCAAGAACACGATGTATATGTAAGAAAATAAGCAAACAAGTATGTAAAGAGTTAAGGGATGGAAAGACAAAACCCATTTATAGAGGTTCAAGTAGATGTTAACAGGTCCACTTTACGTCCTTTCCTTGATTCTTCAATTGAGAGTTGCTCAACTAAACATCTCTATTGAACGGAAGAGATTACCGGTACAAACGTCTCACTAAACAAAGGTAGTGATCACCTTTTTCAACCAACTATATCAAAATAGTGGTCTTTACAATACAAACACTATGTCAAGATAGTGCAACACCCTCAAACTCAAGCACTCTATCAAAGTAGTGTAAACTCTTACAACTAACCACTATATCAAGATAGTGATGCTAATAATCTCACATAACACTATATCAAGATAGTGCTTCTCAAACCAATCATCAACTACGTCAATATGGTAGGATAAACTCACACCAAGTGAGTGACCCTTATACATTGTGCGTCCTGAACTCCACCTTTTTGTCTCTCTTTTGTTGTGAACATTGTGCATTTTCCGGTCCATCCATTCTAACCATTTCAAAACACATTTTTACCATGTTTTGAGTCTTAAGAAAACTTTATTTGTTTATAGCAAAGTACTATACAAAATTGACAAGTTTACTTTTGATTCTTTGAAAGTGATTAAAATGTTTGTTTTTAAACCATTTAAGGTAGTTTTTTGTGTACAAGATGGATGACATTTGAATTTTTACCAAGCTTAGCAGGGTTTATCCACCATCTTTCAAATTCAAATTAATTCAAAAATCAATCTTTATATAGACTTGATAAACAATTTGATGTCTTATAGAAAATCATTGGGAAATAGTCTTAGTTTTATAAAAATGATATTTTTATAAACTTTTTTTGATTATTTAAAAACTTTCTTTATAATATCTCATAATTCCCATTATATTCATTTGACGGTTTAAGCTTTGACCTTCTCGTGTTGACTTTGTTGACCCGAACATTTTCGTTATTGTTGAACGTTTAGATTGTGATTAATGATTCATCAAGTGTATAGAGACATGTATGTGGTCTATGACAATTTTTAATCAACAAATAATAACATGAGTTACTAATTCCTTATCATTATCAAATACAAGGGATTATCAATCTTGAATTAGCAGTAGCACTAAACCATTGTTATCCCAACATATTTCATGGCTCGATCCTCTTCTTCTTCGTCGATTAACCCTAAGTTCAAGCACAATGTAATATGCTCTTGTGGTAGTTAGGGGTGTGCAAAAAAACCGAAAACCGAAGAAAACCGAAATCCGAATCGTATCCGTAACCGGACAAACCCAAACCGAATTGTGAATTCAGTTTTCGGTTCGGTTAACAGATACACCTTTTTTTTAATTCGGTTTGTTTGGTTAGACATAATTCTAATACGGTTCGGTTTATTCGATTTATTCGGTTGAATTCGGTTTATTCGGATATAATTTCTTTTGAAATCGGTTTGCTCGGTTAGAAAAATTTCCAATTCGGTTAGGTTAACGGATAAGGGTTAAAAAAATCAAAACCGAATAAACCGAATCGAATAAATCGAACAAACCGTTAACCGAACCGATGAACACCCCTAGTGGTAGTGGAACATCGATTCACACTTCATGGACTCCAACAAATCTTGGTCGTCGATTCCATTGTTGTGTAAGAACTTCAAGACTAAGAATTCAAGTTCTATTTTCTTCTTTTTTCACAACTAATGTTACAAAATTCATTAACACACATCAAAGTGTGGTTTTGTGACATGGGCTGATTCTCCAATGTGTTCAAGAGCAACTGAAATTATCCCTAGATTGTTAAGATTAACTAACAACCATGAGGAACTACCTAGGACAAGGACTAATAAAGTTAGGAGATTGAAGATTTTGCTAGGTTTTAGTTGGTTTCTCTTGGTTATGTACCTAATTACCAATTAACCTGTTAAGTTGTAAATGTCAATTTGGGTGTGAATGAATTAAAATTCTGATGAAATTTGTTGGTTTTAGTTTGTTTGTTCTTCAGTTTTTGTCTGAGTTACCTCACCAATTTACCCACTGCGTTCTAAACTGAGTCAACTGTGAACTAAACCAAGAACCCACTATGTTCTAAAAGGGATAATAACCACTAAAATTGACCCATCTGAAAGTGCATTATTAAATACATTATGTGTTCAAAGATGCACATTAAAGTTGCTGTCATATAGTCAACTCAATGGGTCTTGCCCCTATAATGTTGATGCTTCACTTATGGCTATTGATCACATAGGGAAATGGCTAATGAACACAAGCTGCAATTATGGGTCATGGCAATTGCAATGCCTAATGAACACAAGCTCGTCTTGCCCATGTAATGCTGAAGTTGCCGATATGATCATAATCATTCCAATTAGATCACATAGGCTATAACATCAGGGTGCTATTACCATCTGAAAGACTATGCGTTTTTCAGTTTTTGAATGATGTGTTCTAAAATGTGTGCACTAAACCAATGAGTTACCATCTGCAACTGATAACTTTCTTTCAGATGTGGACTAAATCATTATGTGCTAAAAAATGTGTGGACTAAACCATTATGTGTTCTAAAAGGTGTGGACTAAACCAATGAGTTATCATCTACAACTGATCACAGTGTTTCAGATATGGACTAAACCATTATGTTTCAAAAGTGCGCATAATGAGTTGCCATCTGCGACTGATCATAACAATTGTTTTTCGGCCTGCTGCATAGGAACATAACTTACCAATTTTCAATTGCACATAAAATTAACTAGTAACAATTTTTCAAAAGACTAGCACTTAACTTACCATTTCAGGCACCTAACCGTGACACTAAACCTAACTAAACTTAAAGACCACCAATCATGACTAAAATTCACCGGCACCTTCACGTCCACCTCCACCTTTAATGGTGGCACAACATCATCATCCAGATCAACCAACAAATCATCATCATAATATATCCACTCAGAATCATCATCAATGTAAAAAGGTCTAGCATTTTATCAAGATCATCAGGTACTTGAACAGACCCAATGCATCTTTTTCTTTGGCATGTTCTTTAATAGACTGATTTGAGGTTCATTTTCTGTAATATCGTCGTTGTTGTTTACATCATAATATCCAATGGGAACATAAACCTTGACAAATTAAACAACTCTTTTATAACTTCTTCAGGAGCCAAATACAACAACAGTTCTCTTTTTGACAAAACGAAAAGTCACTAAAATTTGAACACGACACATTAACCTCCAACCATCGATAAACGCTTTGTGCTCGAACCCGGTTGACTTTCACTTGATACGAAATGCTTATGGTTGAAGCTCATTCACCTTATGAAATCTGCATGTCATTACATACTTCTTAATTAGCCACATTCAAGATGAGAAACTTTCACTAATAAAATCTAGCTTGCCATGAATACTTTTAGGGGCGGCTCTATATATTTCGTGGCATAAAGTGAAATCTAAGTTTATGGCCTTTTTCATAAAATGAAAGATCATTATCAATATAAACAACTAAATAAAAAGCAAAGAAAGTGTTTGCAGGTCAACCCTATCCACCTGACCTGTTTATACCTTTATGAAAAATGACCTGTAACTTAGCCTTCTTCCTCCTCCTCCTCGTCCTCCTCTTGTTTGAGCATTTGTTTATGAGATGTTAAGAAGGTGCAACAACCATCCTGATAGTGTTGTTGTATCGACTTTCCAGATTCCGCACGGCCAACCTACAAATATTAAATAGATGTTGTCATCAGCTTAAAACTCCCCTTGAGAAATCATTTAAAAAAAAAACTATAACCAGCAAACTTACAATAGACAGATTCGGCTGCGAAATCGGTTTGGCAAAGTGGTTCTACAGGGACAACTAAAAATACAGAAAAATTAAAATAGGCATCAATAATATGAAGTAGGAACACAATCACTTACTTGAAAGAATAATGCTTTCTCAAGTTCATGGACAATAACTTTCATTGTTGGACGTTGGTCTTGAGTTTCTGCCACACATCGATATGCAATTTTCATAAATGTTTGCAAAGAATCCTTGTTGGGTCCTCTAAGAAAAAAGAATTTTCCAAGGGGTTCTTCCTTCAGTGTAGGATCTATCATGTCCTTTAGTGTTCCACTGCAGAAGCTTTGTCTTGCCACATCAGCCAGCCCCTTTTTACTCTCCTTAAGGTAATTTAAGTATAGGCTATCCTCCCGCATAGAATTTCAAGCAAAACTACTCCAAAGCTATAAACATCCGATTCTTTTTTTAACTTACCAGTGTTAATATACTCTGGATCTATGTAGAACTTTGAATCAAACTGCTTGAGATAGAGAGATTCATCTTCTTCTTCTTCTTCTTCTTGATTTGGAGGCAGGAAAAAGGAGAAAGAAAAGTCAACAATCTTTGCCTCCCAATTCTCGTCCAACAAAATGCTAAGGTTACACATATCATGTTTTATTATTGTCTTTTGGTCTTCCATCTCAGAATGAAGGTAATTCAATGCATGTGCAACATCAATGCAAATCTTCAAACGTTTATCCCATGTCAAAACAGTAGGTGTATTATTGTATACCAAATAATAAGCAAGGTATCCATTAGAAGGATTCTCAGTGACGATGATCATCTCAGAACCTTCAACACAAAATCCAAGTAGAGCGACTATATTGTGATGCTTAACACTGGTAAGAATTTCAATTTCTTTGAAAAACATTTTTTCCTTGTAAATGTCATGTCCAGAACGGTACCGTTTTATAAGTACGGTGTTGTGTCCCTTGGGATGTTTTCCTTTATTCTTCCCTTCTATGGATGAATGATTTTCTTTATCAAAATGGTCAAGTTCTGCCTTGTACAAAATATAGTCATTAACAGATGACAACCGCTTGTATCTCTCTGAAAAATTGTTTGTTGCTAATTGAATATCACTGAGAGGAATCTTTAAGTGTTCCAAGTTGTTTCCCTGTAAATTTAATATGTTTACAACGAGGAAAAGAGAGTTGAAGCTTATACTTGTAAGAAAAACGAGAACGAAACTGAATAGAAATTGTGTGGTTAATCCTTTTAGAAAAAAATAATAATTCTATTGCCTAGTTAGCTAGCATACTACAATCATATAAGAGCATTCACATCCCGTTCCTTATAATCATGTGAGTGAGTTTTGTATATTTTATGGAGTGGTTTAAAGTGGTTGTGAGTGAAGGAGAGAGAAAATATATAAGGTTTTTGTAAATATAAGGATAAAAGTAGTGGTTTTTAGTATAATTATAAGGATAAAGATAAGGAGAGAGAAAAATAGAGATAAAAGATAGAAAAAGTAGTGTTTTTTAGTGTAATTATAAGGATAAGGATATGAAATATAAAGAACGGACTGAGAATGCTCTAAGGTGAATCGTTTATGAAACCGCCACAACCTCTATTTTTTTAGTGTCATCCGTTTGGCAAGTGGATTCAACTCGGACAATTAAAAAGCCAAAGAAAATTAAAATCGAAATTAGAGAATAAAGTGAGTTTTTTCCCCAAAAAAGTGTTAAGGAAAAACTTATTTATCAAAATGGGTGATATAAAAATTATTTACCAAAATGGGTAATTTTTGAAAATCTCTTTTTTCTCACTCCTAATCTCATTAGATAAAAAAACATTTATATTTGAAAAAGTTTAAGAAAAAAGTTTCTAATAAATTTAAAATAAAAAATTGTTGGGTCATTGCATTTAAAAAAATGTTCTTTAAAATTTACTATGTTTTAATTTGAAAAAAAATATTTTTAAAACAATTTTATGTTCTTTAAAAAAAGTTAAAGAATTTTTTTTATAAAATAAATAAAACGTTTTTATTTTTATTTCTAACCTTTTTAATTAGTTTAGTATATATTTCGTTTTCAATCAAATTATAAATGTAATAAGAAAACGTATTTTTTAATAGAAAATACAAATGCAAAATTGCCTTTTTTTAAAATTCTAATTCACTTTACTTCCTTTCATAAAAATGGAATTTTTGAAAGTTTCAAATAATAAAAGTCATCGTTAAATTTTGGAACCCTTATTTTATTTTATAAATATATTTTCTAAATTCATTTCATTTTTGTCAAAAAAAAAAAATAGTAAAATAACTCATTATTTTTTAATATAATTATTTACCACTTTAAAAAATATCATTTTTTTGTAAGCAAGTGTATCATTTTTTTGTTATTATTGCAGTTCACATTTCGTAGATATTATTGTTTTTAATTTAGAAAATGTAATAAAAAGACATTTTTAATAGGTAGTACAAGTGCATCTTTTAAAAACGTTTTACAAAATATCATGACCAAACAATATACTTTTTTAATGCTTTTTCTTATTATATTTTTTTAAAATTAATTGAAAACAGTTTTTAAAAATATATAAAAACTGTTTAAAAATTAAAAAACAAAAAACGTTTACAAAAACTATTTTTTTCGGCCCCCATTGTTTTTAGTAGGATCAGTTTTGTTCTTCAAAAGGGGTTGCAGCGCAACTTGTTGCCCGTTTACCTGCCACTTTATTGTAATCGTCCTTCTTTTCTGAATATAAAAGAAAGAATTTCAAATGAAATATTTTTTTATGAAATACTAAAAACATGTCTATCCTAAAATATATTTTAGAAAAAAAGTTAAAAAAACATTCATAAAAGAATTATAAAATATTTAATAAACTTTTTATAAAATATCATGACCCAACAATTTATCTTTTTTTTTTTAATTTTATTATAAACATTTTTATTAACTTTTTTCAAATAGAAATGTTTTTTATTTAATGAGATTAAGAGTGAGAAAGAAGAGATTTAAAAAAAACACCCATTTTAGTAAATACTTTTCAAATCACCTATTTTGATAAATAAGTTTGTCTACAACACTCTTTTGAAAAAAAACTCGAATAAACTACGTCTCGGCTTTCCAGTTCAATTGGGATAAATGACATTAGTTTTAGTTTATATCAATTCATTTCAAAGAAACCCTATTTCCTAAAACTTTTATAACTTACTTGAAGTTTCATTGCCTTCTTAAGTTGCATTAAAACTTCTTTTGTTGTCGGTCGTTTTTCTCTTTCATGATGTAAGCACCGGTAGGCAATGTTTTGAAATGTTTTTAATGATTTCGGCTCGATATGTTCCCTTATTTGGTCGAACACAACCTCGCCATGCTTTCCTTCTTCAAATCTCTTATTAATGAAATCTGGTAGATATTGGCCATCATGTTTCTTGATTGCTAGCATCGATCTCCCACACAAGATCTCAAACAAAACAACACCAAATGAATAAATATCGGATTCTATAGTTAGAAATCCTGATTTTCGATAAAGTGGGTCCAAGTATCCAAGTGTGCCACATGCATGATCGATGACAAAGTCTGTTTCTTGACTTAATGGACTTATTAAGGAAAGCCCAAAATCAGCAAGTTTTGCTTTCCAACCGTCGTCTACTAGAATGTTAGTGGTTTTGATGTCTCTATGTATCACCCTTGCTCGTTTTCTAACTCCTCCATGAAGGAAATTCAACACGCTTGCAACATCAATGCATATTTTAAGTCGTTTCACCCACGTAAGAGAAGCATCATTCAAATGCCTATCAAGACTTCCACTTGGCGCATACTCATAAACAATGATTTTTTCATCTTTTTCATCACAGTAGCCTACAAGACCAACAACATTCTCGTGCGTATACTCTAGAAGAATTTGAAGCTCACATAAGAATTGTTGTTCTCCTTGACCAGAATTCTTATCCAATTGCTTTGCAACAATGGTTTTAAATCCATCACCATCTTGAAGGTTTCCTCTATATACTCTACCAAATCCTCCTCTGCCAATGCAATTGTCCTTATGGAAGTTTCTTGTTGCCAGTTTTATGTCTTCCAGTGATATTCTGGGGTTGTCCTTGTTGTTTTTCTGTAAACATGACACATGCACCAAATAAAATTATAGTTAAAATAAAATTGATGATTAAAATGGTGTTGAAAAAAATCTATACAAATTGGTGAATGCTAATAGAAAAAGATCGTCGTTAAAATACATATCAGTAACGAAACACTACAAATTGGTGAAAAAAATTAGCGATGAGGTAGCTTGGTTGGTGCTAAACATGGTGATGGAAATTGGTAAAGAAAAACTATAAAGTAGTGATAAAACTAAATTGGTAATAAAAAGTTTTAAAATATTATAAAAACCCATAAAATGATAATGAAATTGATAATTTGGTGATATCAGGCTTCAAACAATAAACAATATGACTTCAAACAATAAACAATAAACAATAGGCACTGTACTAAGTTTTCTAAAAGTTTTAATTTGAACTTTTATCATATTCTTTTTTGGCATTTTTATATCAGCAATTCAACAAAGTCATAAATTATTAGTTATTCTATATATGGTAGGGATTTAGATTTAAATCCCTACAATGCTGATCAACCAGAATAAAGAAGTAAACTTGACAGGATGAATACTAGACGTTAGAAAGTGGAAATGATTTTTAACAATGTAAATCTAACAGTTTGTGGTTTATTAATTTTAATGTAATGGCATCAAGCATTTAACATTTTTCTTAAATTAGTGAATCATCACGTTGATTACTTCTAGGCATCAATTGAAGTTAGAACAATCACTTACTTGAAAGAATAACGCTTTCTCAAGTTCTTTGAGAACAACTTTCATTGATGGACGTTTCTTTTGAGTTCTGTCACACACTGATATGCAATTTCAATAAATGCATGCAAAGAATTCTTGTTGGGCCCTCTGCTTAGAACAAAGTTGTTTTCACCAATTTCTTCCTTTAGTATCGGATCTATCATGTCCTCTAGTGTTCCCATGTAGAAGCTTTGTGTTGCTACATGGGCCAACCCTTTGTCACTCTCGTTAAGGTAAATTGGGTCATTGGCTCTCCTCCCACATAGAAGTTCAAACAAAATTACTCCAAAACTATAAACATCTGATTCTCTTTTTAAATTATGAGTCTTCTCATATTCTGGGTCTACGAAGGGCGATTTCCGATGCCAAGAAATAGAGAAAGGTTTGTCTTCTTGATTTGGAGGCAGGAATACAAAGTGTTTAAAATCAACAATCTTTGCCCCCCAGTTCTCGTCCAACCCAATGTAGTAGCTATTTAAATCACGGGTTATTATGATCTTTTGGTCTTCCATCTCAGAGTGAAAGTAATTCAGTGCGTTTGCAACATCAATGCAAATTTTCAAACGTTTATCCCATGTCAAAATACGCATGTCATTGGCGTTTTCTAAATAATGAGCAAGGTATCCATTACAAAGATCCTCAACACAAAATCCAAGTAGAGATACTGTGTTGTGATGCTTAAAACTTGTAAGCATTTTGATTTCATCTAAAAAATACATTTCTCCTAACTTGTCGTCTTCTCGAGAAGGATACCGTCTTATATGTACAGTGTTGCGTCTTCTGGGATATTGTCCTTTATTCTTCCCTTGAACGGATGAAAGATTTTCTTTATCAAAATGCTCGAGTTCTGCTCTATACAAAGTATAGGCATCACCGGATGGGTATCTGTATGTCTCTGAAAAATTGTGGGTTGCTGATTGAATATCACTGAGTGGAATCTGTAAGTGTTCCAAGTTCATTCCCTGTAAATATGTGACAAGAGAGTTACAGCTTCATACTTGCAAGAAAAATGAGAACAATTGAATAGAAATTGTATAATATTTGGTTGATCTTTTTAGAAAAAACTAAAATCAATCTATCCCCTAGTTTTGGTGGGGATGCACGAGCAGTGGTGGAGGGTTTGAGGCGAGGGGTTGTGGCGGTGATGCAACTCGTTTTACCGACATGGATCTGTTCAGCCGTCGATTTATGTGTGGCCGGCGAGTTTTGCCGGTGATTCACGTCTGCCCGAAGAAGAAAAAGAGGGGGAAGAGGTGGGATTGACTGAAGTTATGGGGCTCACTAGAGTTTAGGTTTCTTAAATGTATAAACTTTTATTTTCAATTTATTAATATCATTGATTTAAATGGGTCTTACATATAAATTTTATATTTTTTAATGTAAGGGTATTTTGGGTATTTTTAAAAGTTTAACAAAAAAAATTAACAGACATCGATTATAGGGGCCAAACATATTACGTGTGTAGATATTATTGGACTAGACCTGTAATTTCTGAAATTTATGGGTTAAAAGTGAAATAAGAGTGTACCACATGGGCCATCCGTGTAATTAACTCTAAAAATTGATTAGTTAAACCAATCATTTTGTGTAATATATTGTATATAATAAATAAATGTTTTTCATATCATGTGTCCCCTTCATATTCATTCTCAACTATTTTTTCACGCCTCTCCCTCTTCTCTCTCTCTTATTAAATACGCCTCTATTTTTGATAATAATATATTTTTAAAAAATATTAATCTTTGTATTAATAAATCTCCTGGCATATTTTGACGAGTGTATGTATTAACAAATTATATTGTATTCCACGAGTTTATTCAACCGTGTAAAACACGAGTTTTTAAATTTTTTTTATTAGTTCATATATATATTATATTTATTCAACCCGTGTAATACACGAGATTTTAACCTAGTTAATAATAAATAGTAAAAGGTAAGTTTTTTTTTGGAAATTAGACGTCAGGATCCTTTTTTTGAGATAGATGTTATCTAAATCTGGCCAAGATACCCACCAATCCGGATCAAACCCCCAACTAGGAGGAAACCCACAAATGGGAAAACCCATGACTAAACCTAAATAATTGCTCCGGGTGAGGCTCGAACCCAAGACCTCCACTATGTCATTACACCAAATGGCCAACGGTAGTAATAGGTAAGTTGACGAAGTATCAAAAACACTTGAGATTATAGAATGACATGATTAATAAATCAAATGAAACATTTAGATAAGGTACAAACATGATTGTAAAACAATTAGTTAATAAGAGAGTGGTGAAACAAAAAAAAGGGGGTCTTACTCGAATTTCAGTCTGAAGTTTTAATGATTCCTCAATTTGGTTCCTTTCTGGGTCTAGCTTCATCAACGGATACCACTTACAACAACAAATAGACATAAAATAAAAATTTAATATTAGAGAGTGATTAAAGGGAAAAAAGGGGTCTTACGGAAAACTCTTCTAAAGTCGTCTAAATTTTGAGTGCTTTCATAAGTTCTTTCATATTTTCGACAGTCTTTAGGTGTTGTACTCGATCCTCCTTTAAGCAATAATACGAGAGGAAAAGTTAATGCTAGAATCTAAAATATAAAATTACTAATATAACTCGAGAGTGTAAGATGGTAAAATGCTGAATTGATTATTACTGAATAATGCATTACAATATATAGAGAACGGAATGTAAACCCTACATACCTACACTACAAGGAAATGACCCTGTGCCGACGCCGCCTATACCGACGACAATTGTCGTCGGCATAGGTCACCATGTACCGACGACATGACTTCGGTATAGGTCAAAACCAAAATTTTGACTGGGACACCCTATACCGACGACATGTCGTTGGTACAGGGTTGAGGCAGATTGGAGGGAAAGCTGACGCCCAATGAATTATTGGTGAAAACCTGTACCGACGACACGTCGTCGGTATAGGTTAATTTTGATTTTCTTTTATTTAATAAATTTTCGTCGGTCAATTTTTTTTTTAAATTAAAAATAATTCTGGAAAAGCCTATGCCGGCGACATATCGTCGGGACATGCTTTTTACCTTTATTGACTGGTCAACCTTCTAGGAACCCTATACCGACGACATGTCGTTGGCATAGGCTCCTGCATCGACGACAAACTGGCCTATACCGACGACATGTCGTCGGTATAGGGTTCAGCACGAACAAATAGGAAAACAGATGGCAGAACTTCATTTTCAGCCAAAACCCTCCAAAAAAAAAAAACCCAGAAAGACCTATAGCGACGACATGTCGTCGGGATAGGCCTTTTAAAAAATTATAAAAAAATGAAAAAACCCTATACCGTATAGGTTGACCCTATTCCGACGACAAGTCGTCCGTACAGGGCTTGACTTTATACCGACGACATGTCGTCGGTATAGGTTTTATTTTTGAATTATTTAAATAGGCCCTATACTGACGACAAGTGAAATAAGAGTGTACCACATGGGCCATCCGTGTAATCAACTCTAAAAATTGATTAGTTAAACAAGTCGTCGGTATAGGCTGACCTATACCGACGACAATCTTGGCTATTGGTACGAGGCAATACCGACGACATCTATACCGACGCCAAGTCGTCGCTATAGGGTCAAAAAAAATCGTCGGAATATGGTGATACTGTTGTAATGCTAATGGCCCCATTGGCTCATATATATATATATATATACATACATACATATACATAGTTATGAGAAAACCACTTAGTTATGCGAAAACGGTGAAACCACTAAAAAAACCAATTATATCCGGTAAAATAATAATAGTAACTTTTTTATTTTATTTTATTTATAAGAGTATCAATGTAATATTACATATTTTTATCAAAATAATCATTTAAAGTATTGGGTTACTTATACGCATTAGTGTAACACATAGTGTTATATATACGTAAGCAGAAAATAAAACAATTACAGTTATGTATACGTAAAACAAAATATGTAAAATGATATTTTGGTAAGATGTGTAATACTACATTAATACCCTCAAAAATAAATAAAAAAATAAAAAATCTATAAATTATTTGATTCGCTATTTTAGTGGTTTTCGTGATTTTCATATAAATTATGGTTTTCTCATGATCCCTCCCCTGTGTGTATTTATATCAACCAAGCATTTCTTCTATATCTCTTTATTGGCTTTATTTAAACTAAAGGCACTTATTTCAAAATATGTAATCATTACAAATTATCACACATACATTTAAAAATGAATTAAGTAGTTGCATATGTGTAATCGTGTTTTACATATATGTAAGTTAATTATTTACATAAATTTAAATGTTATATATGTGTGTAAGTTAACCATTTACATATATGTATATATGCATAAACCTATGGTTTAGATGAGTTCTCCCAACTTTAAAGAAAAATGTGAGTTTTGAAATGATCCCAACCCTACATGTTTATTATAATTAATTGAGATATTTAACACTAGTAAGTATTTCAACTTCTGTACAAAACTTTCTTCTATGTTGTTATTTCCATACAGTAAGCGTTTTATAACTACAGTAATTCGGCTTTAATATTCTTCCCTTTTACGGAGGAAGGATTTTGTTTTTCAAAATGGTCGAGTTCTACTATATACTCATTACAGTATCCAGGTACAACCCCAATTCTGTATGTCTGAAAAATTATCCGTGGCTAATTTTAGGTCATTGAGATGAACCTTCAAGTGTTCCAAGTTGCTTCCCTGAAAATATGTGATAAAGTTACAACCTATATAGTGGTTCATATTCCTTTCTAACATGAATAGCACATTTACTATTTAATACAACTTATACTTGCTAGAAAATTGAGAATGAAAATAAATTGGGAAGAAATTATGTCGCTAATATTTTATTGATTCTTTTGAAAAATAAAGACGACAAACAAATTAGCATCCCATTAGTCTATCTATCATGCTTTTGATGGGCTTTTGGATAACCTATGCCCTCATGCATTTGTGATGAGCTTTGTGTCTGGAATTTACATGCTAGTATACTTGTTATCTACTTTGATATGATAGTAGTATTCAAAATGATGTTATAATTTTTTTTGAACTGTGCATGTGTATGAACTCACTATTTAGGTGAGCAATAGTTTGATGGATAAGTGAGGATCGTATCTTATGGCATTCCGTAGTGGTGGATTGGGACGAGAGAACTTGATGATTGTCCATTTGAAAGGCTCATCAAAATTTCAAGTTCGTAGTTGACATTGAAGACGTCATGGCCGTATGCCACAGTACGGGCCGTACGTCACAGTACGGGCCGTACGTCGGTGATCATAGAAGCCCTAATCGATGCGTATATAAAGCATATGATGGCTCGAGCTCCAAAAATCATCATCTAATCAACTAATAATCGATTTTCAACCTCTAACCTATTGTTAGAAGGTTCTGGAAGAGAGGAGGAAACTAATCAGAGGCTAAGATCACAAAATATGGAGTGAAGACTGTGTTCGGTGTGAAGATTTGAATACTAGAGCCCTTAACCCAATTCAACTATTCTTATTTATCATTGTTCACGTCTTTTATTCTGATTGTTTGTTTATTGAACAACATGAGTAGCTAAACTTAATTGTATCATCTAGGTTTAGATTAATTTTGATCAATAATGATATGATTGTTTGATTGAGATTATGAGACTTTATTGAATTGAATAAATTTATGATAATTACTCGTATGATGTGCATGTGTGTTACACTAATTAATATTATCTTTGAATTGTGTGTTGATTTTAGTCCTGAAGTCAAGGCCTGCTCTATAGAATTAATATTCTCCATTTTTAGGTTATAGTCTTCGGTCTATAATCTAGGGCTTGTCACTCTAGCCGGTGCAAGATAATTCTAAAGTATTATTGGTAAAGTAAATGTCCTACATGATAGTTAAGTCTGAATAAAAGGGTTTAAGAGTATGTCAGGTTTCCTTTGCATGCCTGAGTTAATAATATAAACCTCTTGCTAGTGATACTTATTCTTAGTCTATTCTGGAGATTCTAAGTCATAGGTAGTTACTATTAGAGATTTTTTTTTGGTTTTAAGGTTGTTAGTGTGAGTCTATTGCACTATCATTATTTTGGTCATAGGATTTCAAGCCCCTGGCAAGGTAGTGTTCCACTCGAGCACTTCTATAAAGTGGTAGTTGGTTCTTCATTGTAGTGGGTCCTAGGGTACCCAACGTTACATTCCGGATCTTTAGATAACTGACTCGTCTAGGTAACCCTGGAGAGGGTACCTTTTTAGGAACAACCATAAAAAATAATCATTCAACCCTTGTCAAAAGGATTTAACATCTAGATGATACAACTTTCCTCTATTTGAATTCCCTTATTATTTTCCCATTTTCAATCATACCTTCCCAAAGTTTTAGATTCTGATTAGATATTGACAACTGTTTGGTATTAGGAGCTGCCTAGTGTCACATGGACCGATACTCGGTTCTTACACCCGCTATATTACGTACATGATATCTAGACTTTCCTATGTGTATAATTGGTAAAAATTATTTTTATAAATTTAAAACTACAAATATGAAACAAACATAATATATATACTTACACACACAACATGGCAGATGTCCTATCTTGGAAGGAAAGGGTCAAATTGATTACTGTGAAGGCTTTAAGATTGGACATCAAAGTGAACAGGAAGGAACACATTCAGGTTGCCCAAAATGAGGCCTTAATGCATGAACAAATAAAAAAGGAGCGAATGGTAGGAAAATAGTGTGGTTTCCAAGATCAAATAATCAAGAACAAGAATTTAAATAAACTGAATCTTCATCACCAACAATCGTATTTGTTACGGACTCGATTTGGATGTTTTATAACCCTAAATTGAACCGACATGTTCTTCACCAAACGATGTATCCTTTACCTGATATACGGTTTCCACAATTGGGTATTGACACTTACAACCCTTGACTTATATACATTTGACACTTTGACTCTAAAACACAAGTTTAAATAATTTACACTTTGACCCATTAACTTTAACTAACTTGGATTGAACAAGTAGGCTAACAATCACCCCCGTAATTGTTAATCCAAGTTTTGAGTCTTCTACTCTTCATTGTCTCCTTTATCTCCATCTTTGTCATTCTTGCTTTTTGTTCTCTTTGATTTATGCGATGGTCCGACCAGACCGGTCAATCTCGTCTCTTTCACGACTTCAATCTTCTCTGTAATCCGACCACACCTGTCAATTGTTCCTTCACTAGTCTCAATCTCTTTCTCTCTCACACGTCTTCAATTTTCTGCAATCCGACCACACCGGTTGTTTTCTTCTTCACTTGTTTCACGTCTTCAATTCTTTGCAATCCAACCACACTGGTTGATTTCTTCTTCACTGATCTCGATCTCTCTCTTTTACTCTTTAAACTCTCTAACTCTTTCTTTTTCCTCTAATAACTTCTCTCGTTTCTCAAACTCTATTTCTCAACTAATTTACTATAACAGTAGTAAATCAATAAACTAAAATTCCAAAAGAATTGAAGGATAAAACCTAGGATTTGTGAATTTTTTCTGAAATTCTGCATTTCGACTGATGTAATTATCCAACTCTGGGTTTCTAATCCTTAATCCTTTCAATTCTCACACTCTAATCTTCAAATAAGAAAAATAAAACTGTTTTTCTTCTTTCCTTTTCTTTCTGCCTTTAAACATCATTATCCAATAACACTTCCCTTTTCCTTTGTTTGGCAGTAACAACACATAGGAACAAAAGGTTGTTCCCTTTTTGATCTTGAACAGCAAATAAGTACAAAGCAACCTTCTTTTCTTTGTTTCTGGTCCACGAGCAGTAACCAAGGGACAAAAGCAAAATTTGTTGTTTCCTCCTTTTTATTTCAACCAGCACAACCAACAAGAGATTTGTTCTTCTTTCTTTTCTGCGCAAAGATCCTTTTCTGACTTCAAACAGCAACAAAAATATGTTTTCCTTTTTTTTGTCTACTTGCAGCAACAACAAACAGGAACAAAATCTTGTTCCTTTTCTTCCTGGTCAAACAAATGCCTTTGTTTCAAAAATTTGTTCCTTTTGAATCCATCTTGTTTCCCCGTACATCGATTTTGGGTTCTTCTACACTTAATAGATTTTTCTGAATCTATTTGTAATTATGATCGAATGAAAAGGATCATAAAACCATATTGCAAATGATCGTTGGCTTCGATTTCTGAATTGATTTAACCCGAATCGATTTGCCTTCTTCTCCACTTAACTGAAACGATTTTGTTTTCTTCTGAATCATTTTGACTGAAATGATTTTTCTCCTGAATTGTTTTAACCGAAACAATTTTATTTTTTCTGAATCGTTTTGTCTGAAACGATTTTGACTTTCTCCTGAATTGTTTTGACTGAAACAATTTTGTTTTTCTGAATCGTTTTGACTGAAACGATTTTGACTTTCTCCTGAATTGTTTTAACTGAAACAATTTTATTTTTCTGAATCGTTTTGACTGAAACGATTTTGTTTGATGATGATCGCTGGCTTCAACTATGGAATAAGAATTCTTGAACGCAATTGGAAACACTAACCTGAAATGATTTTGTGATTTCCTGAATCGGTCTTGACCTTCTTGATCAATGGCTTTCACGAATCCTTTTCACCTTCTTGTGTTCGTTCTATCTTTCGTGATTATCTCCTGGTTCTGAATCAATTTATCTTGAATCGATTTTGTTCTTCTCCTTCTCTGAATCGATTTTGCTTACTGAATCGATTTTGCTTTTCTTCTCTCACACTGAATTGATTTATCTGAATCAATTGCCTATGATAATCACGATTTCAAGAACGAATTGAGCCCTAGGCTCTGATACCAATTGTGGTCTCCAAGATCGAATAATCAAGAACAAGAATACATAAACTGAAACTTCATTACCAACAATCGTATTTGTTACAGACTCAATTTGGATGTTTTATAATCCTATATTAATCGACGTGTTCTTCACCAAACGGCATATCCTTTACCTGATATACGGTTTCCACAATTGGGTATTGACACTTACAACCCTTGACTTATATACATTTGACACTTTGACTCTAAAACACAAGTTTAAATAATTTACACTTTGACCCATTAACTTTAACTAACTTGGATTGAGCAATTAGGCTAACAAATAGAAACTCTTTATTAGAGGTGAAGATGAAATCTTGAGATTTTTAGAGATATCCAAGATAGGGTGTTGGACTAAGCCCACAAATATAAATACATAATGCATCTTGGATCCAAAAAGATGTATAAGGGCTTGAGAAATCACTTCCGGCATACCATGTAAAGGTCTATAGCCCAATATGTGGAGAAATGTATGACATACTTTCAAGTTAAGATTGTTTAAAAGTGAGATCCTGTGACTATGGATTTTGTCACTAAGCTCCCAAGACCCAAAGAGGCCACAACGCGATATGAGTTATAATTGAGACTAAATAAGCATATTTCATACCCATTAATGGAAGTTACTCAATGGAGAAATTATTCAGAATCTACATTAATGAGATTGTGAGACGACATGGGGTGCCGCTAGCCATATTATTTTATAAAGATAGTCTATTCACATCATGATTCTAGACTAGTTTCAAAAAGTAGTTAGACACACAAGTTAACTTGAGTACCGTATATCATCCTCAAACTGATGGACAAAGTGAAAAAACCATTAAAACCCTAAAACCCTAAGGATATGTTGAGAGCGTGCGTGATTGGTTTTAGGAGGTAATTGGGATAATCACCCATCGTTAATCGACTTCTCATACAATAACAACTACCACTCTAATATAAAAGTTGCTCTATATTGTACGGTAGGAGATGCATAACCCCCGTTTGCTCAACTGAGGTAGGAGAGAGTGCTATCTAGTACATAAATCATACAAGAAACAACACATAAGATAGTATAAATCAAACAAAGGTTAAAGACTTCCCAGGATCGGCATAAGAGTTATGCGGATAGGCAAAGGATATATTTGAAGTTTCAAATAGGTGATTATGTTAGGCTAAAGGTTTCTCCATGAAAGGGTATTGTCAGATTCGGGAAACAAGGGAAATTATGCCCAAGGTACATCGAATGTTATAAGAAAATGGCAAGAGCCAGGAATGTGGCGTATAAGCTAAAATTATCTGAAGCATTGAAAGGAACTCACGATACCTTTCATATGTAAAATTTACGTAAGTATTTAGCGGATCCGACTCAATTTATTACATTGAAAGATGTGCAGGTGAATGACAAGCTATATCTCACTAAAGATCTTAGATACATAAGTGTGGAAATTAAGGAAAAAAAGGTGTAACATCCCAAAATAAGACGGAAATAATAAGCAAGTTTCGACGCGCGAAAGACGGAACGAATAAAGCCCATGGCTCGGGACGGGCCGGGTGAGCATGGGGAGGGAGGGAGAGGCAAACTTGAGGGAGGTTTCTCCCTTAAATAGCTTCTTAACCTGATTTCTCTAGCGTTCCAACCTTTCCACGAGCGTTTCTTCTTAAACCGAGCACTACGAGAAGCGGGAATCGAACCGGGATCACCAGGGATCGTCTATGGGAGTTCTAGAACTGATTTGGAGTGTGAGGATTGTGTTTGATGGTGAGAAAATGATTGAAATTGTTCAAGTATTTATAGGCCGAGAATCAGACTCGTAGCGGACCGCTAAGCCAAAGGGTGGCGGTCCGCCACCGCCATGGATAGCGTCAGCCCTACACATCCATCACTGATTGGACCGTTTATGGATTTGAGGCTAGCGGACCATTACCGCTGGCGTAACGGTCCGCCACCCATACGCGTGGCGAATTCCAAGAACTTTGCGGTTGGCGGACCGTTACCACCTGGCGTGACGGTCCGCTACGAGTACGCATGTCACAATAAGTGACCGTTAGTCACTATACACATGGCTAACCTGGATTTATTGCTTAGTGCCTACGTAGCGGACCGTTACCTAGCTCATGGCGGTCCGCCACCCAACTTTGTTCTCTTAGTGGACCGTTAGGCTTGATCTTAGCGATCCGCTAAGGTCTAAAAATCTAACATTTTCATTTTAAAACCTGAACTTAAGTATAATTACACTTATAGTCCTTAATATTTACCTTTTGTCAAATCTTGGACATTTTTGAGGCAAGTGTTACATCGCTGGGCCTGGGTTAGGCGAACTTAGCCTAAGTTCGCCTGTATGTTCGCCAGGTTTGTAAAGGGAGAACTTACCTTCAAGTTCGCCTAGTTCGGAATGATTAAGCCGTTAGAGTCGGGATAGGGTCTGATGTGTAATTAGCTACCCAATTCAGATCGTACGTGACATTGTTTGGCCTTCGATTAGGACAACGAGACTAGCTTATTGGGTGAGTTCTAGAAGCCCTCTTTTAAACGTTTTAAATAATAGTTTTGGGCTGGTGTGAATACGTAACGATGTGACTGTTTTATAAAACGATGTTTACGAACGATATATGTGACATTTTATGAAACGGTGTTTATGAATGATGTTTTGGCAGGAAAGGTTATGAAAGAAGTGTTTATGAAATATTTTTCCAAAATAAGTTTACGAAGTGTTTATGAATTTATGAATGATTTTAATAAAATGTACGAATGCTTTAACTGAAGTTTTGAAGTAAAAGAAGTGAATGTTTACGAAAGTCACAAACGGACGAATCTGCCGTTGTTCCTTAGGGAATGAAGGTTATGAGTATGGGATGTATGTTATGGGTCTTTACCTTTTAGGGGCCTTTGTGGCTGACCAACTGTTGTACAACTGGGGTGATGACGGTCACCAAGGGGATTACCGTGATCCTTGAAGTTGGTACGATTTACCTTGCGGGGTAGTCGTGCTTGAAGTTTGGTACTTGTGCCTTATAGGGTAGAGTACTTGAAGTTTGGTACTTGTGCCTTACAGGGTAGAGTACTTGAAGTTTGGTACGTGTCATCCTTGTGATGCCGTGCTTGAAGTTCGGTGTTGAATAGCTTAAGTATCGGGCCCTAGGATTTCTCTGCCCGAAGGACAGTACGACGGTGATGGGCCTAGTGGTGGTGATCCTTAGGTTATTCCGCCAGTATGTGACGTTTGGATTTGACGGTTACGAGAAGGCACAGATTCAATATGGTCGTTGACTTATGATTTATGTTACGTGTATGTTATGTTATTGCATGTTATCGTACGCTTTTATTAATGAAGTTAAATGATATATTTTTGACAAATATTTGAAGTTAATGTTTTATGAAAAGCTAGAACTCACCAGCGTAGCTGACTTTTTAGTATGCATATTCAGGTTAAGGCAGGTTACGGGGATGGACGGTGATGCTTGGCTAGCGATGATGAGTTACCCAGCTGCTTATGAAGACTGGCATCCTGTTATGTTTTGATTACGTTTGTGTTATGTTTAGACAATGTTTACGCTTCCGCATGTTGAACAATGTTATGTTATATTTTAATGAAATATTTCCGCTGCATTATTTGATATTCATGTTTAAGAACTGTTTGTGAATGAGTAAATCCAACAAGTGAGGCCTCCCGGGTTTGGGGCCTTACAAAAGGTTATCCCAATAGTCCTTGTTCAGTGGCAAGGTCGGTCGGAAAGAAAAAAAGGTTATTCCAATGCTTCGCTGCAGACTACAGGTTAGTGCACTTATTTTAGCACAATTCCAGCTTGATTGACCCTTAACACATGTTTTTCCATTAAGCCACATGCCTGACGAATCCAGAAGAGCAAAACCACTTCTCACACTTCATTTTCACCTTGGAACCCATTTCAAACTTTCTAATTTCTCTCTAAATCTTCAATCACAATTTCAAGCATTACATGTGCTATCCATTGCACAATCTTAGTCTAAATCTCTGCCCGAAGCTATTGCAACTGGAATAACCAATTTTAGAATCATAAGTAAGTTAAATATAAACCTAAATCTTTATGGGTTTGATGATTTTGGAGATTTGATGGTCATTAATTGAGTTTTTGATGTTGATAGACTTCATTTAGTTCTATGTAGTTCCATCATCTCAATCTATCCTATCTCAAGTAAGTATGAGTAACCAAATCATGTTCTGAGGGCTTTGGATGAGTTTGAATCAAGTTTTCTAAGAGTTTTGACAAGGATGTTGGGTTTTGAGTAACAAGAAAAATGGTGGATTAAAGGTTATATGCACTTTGTTAAAATCAAGTTTGGTAGAGTATTTATCTCAAAACAACAGAGTTTCCGGTCTGTCACTCAAGAGGCATGGCCGTGGCTGATGAGCGTACGACCGTGCAAGCCTCTGTCTTCGTGATTTGCCATTTGTTACCTAGTAAGCTCTTGATCAACTAGATGTACGAGGTTAAAATGATAAGATTTTGGACTAAAATTGTTTAAGACTAGATCACAAGGGTTAGCTAGTGTAACCTGCCAAGTAATGTGATAAGGCTCGTGTAGGAACATGATTAGGATAACTTGATTGTCCTAGGTTCATTTCGGTTGTGAGCTAGTTTTGGTTGCACGTCGCTTTAACTAAGGTGAGTTCCTCTAAACGATTTCAAAACGAGATATGTGTATTTAACCGGTAATGTTTTTTTACAAATGATTATATCTTGAAATACTTAGCATTGTGGTAGATAAAAGTTATTTGCTTTAGGAATTCCTAGATGATAAGTACGTGCTCATGTGACTTGCCTTTGTACTTTTGTGATGGGCTCTTGGTTAAGTCTAGCTCTCATGCTTTTGTGTTGGGCTTTACGATAACTTGTGCCCTCATGCTTTTGTGACGAGCGTAGTGTTTGGAATTTACATGTATGTATACTTGTTATCTACTTTGATATGATAGTAGTCTTTAGAATGATGTTTTAATTTGTTTTAATTGTGTTTGTTTTTGAACTCACCAACATAAGTTGACCTTATTTTATTTTGAGCACACATATTAGATGATCAATATTGATGGTTGTCCTTTTTGTAGGATTGTGATCATGTATGTATAAGTCCTGTTGTACATGGTGGGGGGGGTTAGGGTGTAGTGGTAAGAGGAGAGTCTCATAATCAAAAGGTTATGGGTTCTAACCTTATCCAAGACACAAAAAGAAAAAAAATAGATTAAAAATTTACCGTTAAAAAAAAAAGTCCTGTTGTACATCGTACGTCTTTCACCCGAATGTACTGTTTGACTGTCAATTAATAAGACTCAGGTTCTTGTAATGTACTTCAATCAATGTTGGAAAAGAAAGACTTTTGTTTAAGTTTCTGTTATGCGTTTTTGCATTAATTGGTCACGGTTAAACCAACCTAGGTATGGTGATGGAATCAACCCAGTTCAATTCAGATGAAATCAAACAAACTAAAATTTGTATCATCCAACACTTGTTTTCCAAAGAAAATCCTGATGTTTGGTTTCACAATCTCAATTTATCAGGAAAATATTAAAAAGAGTAAACTTCTGTTTTGCTTCCTATAATTTGACCATTTTAACTATTTTACTCTAATAGTTTGAAAATAGCCATTTTGATTCCCGTGGTTACATTTTTCTCTCCAATATTCTTCCTACCCCTAACTCCGTTTATTATCCCCGTTAAATGGTAGTCACGTGCCCCTCACATGAGGGGCATTTCTGTCTTTTCCATTCAAATCAGATTCAACGCTCGCAGATGATTTGGGAAAAAAACCCTAATTAAATAGGCGTTGAATCTGATTTGAATGAAAAAGACATAAATGCCCCTCATGTGAGGGGCACGTGACTGCCATTTAACGGGGATAATAAACGGAGTTAGGGGTAGGGAGAATATTGGAGAAAAAAATGTAACCATAGGGACCAAAATAGCTATTTTCAAACTATTAGAGTAAAATGGTTAAAATGGTTAAACCACCGGGAGCAAAATAGAACTTTACTCTATTAAAAAATATGAAACCGTTTAAGGTGATTCTGTTTGCAAACATACTAAAAAGATAATTTTTAAAAACAAAACCTTAAACTAGATTCAAACAGCAAAACAAACTGTTCCGAACCAAAAAAAAAGAAAAGAAAAAGAAAACCCAAATTATATAATAGTATTGGAACTAAATATAGGATGAAATATCTAGATTTATTTGAAAAGTAACTGGGGTTGTGTTTTGATTTTATCATATCCATCTCAGTATGTATACTATCTAATAAACAACTAAAGTATGTAGGGGACACGTGTCACTCTCTGATGCATCTTTAATATTTTTTTCTCGTCTCTCTTTCATATTAAATAATGATATTAGTATAAATCTAATTATGAATACTTATTGTTTAATTATGGATAGTTATTATATCATTAATCAAATTAATTTAGTATCAATTAACATATATCAATTACATAAAAAAAATTAACTTACAAGCGTATGTCTTAACATATTACATTATATTTTATTATTACACGGGTTTTTAAAGACATATTTTTTATTACTAAATACATAACATTATATATATTCAACTCATGTAATACAAGGAAATATAACATAATAGATCTACATTTTGATTTCCTTTGCTTCAATTTAGTTGTAGCGAGAAAAAATAACAAAATAAAACAATCTTAAAAATTTAAATAATCAATATTCATAACTAAAAGGAAAAATTACAATATGAAAAATAATTTATATTGTAAACAACTGTTAGATAGTAATTTAGAACAAATTTTTAAGTTTTAATTTTATATAAAGATAAAATTTTAACTGACAACAAATTTTAAATAATAATTAAAATTATTAATCTGTTTAAAACTAACAAATCTATACTAATAAATAAAAGTTTAAGGTGGACACTTCTCACTTTCTCGTGCCTCTTAACATTGGTTTTCCGCCTCTCTCTTATAATAAATGCGTCTCTTTCTTATTAAATAATAATGATATTATAAATATATTATTAAAGAAAAATACTAATTATATTAAAAAAGAATATATAATAGGAAATCAAAATACAACTAATAAAAAAAATATTAATTTATTATATACACACAAATTTCCACTTGATATATATCGAGACGATCATAATAGTATGACAAGTTAGAATGTATTTACAAACTTATAAGTTATATTTTTTTAATATATAATCTCGTGTAATACACGGAATTATAACCTAGTATGGTATTATAGTTTTCTTCAGTGCTACTTTTTAAAGTAAACTAATTAAAACAACAGAAAATAAGGTAATAGATGTAAAAAGGAAGAAAAAAAAACAGTGATAAAATTAGACAAAGGGTCTTACATGCAGATTTTCACGCCGCAGCTGCAATTCCAGTGCCTTTTCAAGTTCAACAATATTGTTCATATCTGGGCGGGCTGCTCGCTCGTCCTTTAAGAAAGAATATGCCACTTCTGAGTATTTGACAAATGATTGCTCGGACATCAGATCACATAGATCAGGATGGATTATTGTTGGAAATATATATCTTCGGTCCCGATTATTTAACGCTACTAACTGAGTTGTGACCCGTAAGAGTTACACCTAGGGCAACGAACATTTAAATCCACTTAACCCGCTTAATTGATAATTACGAACTGTTAGCGAGACGATATATTTTATATATATTCGTTACACGTGATTTATTATTTATACAGGTTTATAAATAATAATTTATATTTATTTGTTTTAATCTTTTATTAAAACAAATTAAATGGTTTCGGGCTTGTCATTAACTATTGGGTTTTAGGCCCGATAGTGATTTAAAAGGGCTATAAATTGATTAAGGGTTTTAATCAAAAGATTAATTTTCTTTTACCACCGCCAAGAACCAAAACAAGAAGCAGCAAAAGTTTTTTTTTTGTTTTTTCTCCCAGCCGCCAAGAAGAAAAAGGCATAATTCCTTTTGGCGTTTCCGGAACCACCAAATCAGCTCAAGCCGGTCCCTGCCCCGCTGCTGTCCCGTTTTCGGCCAGCCCCGGCGTTTCCCGTCTCTCGCATTGTCGGTTCGTGATCTAGCATCGTTTCGTTGTACCTCGGTGTCTCGAGCGGTTATTTATTAACCATTAAGGTATAATTAATCTCATCAGTAGATTAATTGTTTTTTTTTGTGTTTACGTGTTCATAACCAGATCCTGTTCGGTTTGTCAGTGCTGTTAAATAGGTTATGATTTTATTTTCCGCTGCATATTTATTAATTAACTGAATTAATTAATTTCTCTGTCAAAACCCGTTTTTACAAAAGTCAAACTGATCACCACTAAACCCAACAGTGGTATCAGAGCCTGGGTTATAACACGCAAATCGGAACCGGTCTGGTTTCACCGGTTAGATTAATCACAAACTTTAACTATCTTGAAGTTTCTGATATGTTTTTGGGGCAATTTTTTTATTTATTAATTTGGTCGATTTTTTATTTTATTTGACCAAATATATTGCCCGTATGTGATTGTGTTGAATATGTAAATCTGGCCCGACCCATGTGATTGAGTTGTTTGTGTTTATTATTCAGTTTTTGGTTTTATGGTTTTGGCCCACTTTTGATGCCTCAAAGTTGTAATAGAATAGGTTTTTTTATTTTATATAATGTAATAAAAACCCGAAGACAAATCTGAAGACGCAACAGGAATCATGGATTCAGTGGGAATCATCCGAGACGACTAGATGCATGGAAGTCCATCATTGTGGTTGTTTTAATTTTGTGGACCCCGTGACCCGTTTGGTCTTGCTAACTGGCTCTAGCAAGATCAAACAAACTTGGCCCTAAAAGATTTACATATTTATTTGCTTTATGGTTGCTTTTAATTTTTTATAACTTAAATTTATTATAAACTAACCAAACACCAAACGTTTTAAAAGGAGTTTTAAAATGTCACAATCTGTCACCACAAGTTCTAATTTTACAACTTGTAGAATTTTATAAAAATAACAACTGACTTGTTTTTATAAAATAAATAACCGCTAAAGTTTTGCAATTTAAACTAAATTTAATTTCAAAACTTATAACTTAATAGTTTTCAACTATTAACTTTAACTGGTTATTCAAGTCGCGACAAACTTAGTTTTAATAGGTTATTTAAAATTACGTGTCCTGAGAGATGAAAAGGTTCATCAAATTTGTCATGACTTTAAATAGTAAAACTGGCTTTTACAACACACGTATGATTTAATCATTCGTTGTGTTTGACCCTATTCGGTAAACACTAAAACTGAAACCCATATTTAAAACCAATGGTCTATGCCATCCTATTATAAGAAACACTTGAAGCATAAAACGAAACATCGGTGTTTGGAGCCACAACACCGCACTGGATGCGTAGTTTATCCTTCCAAGGCGCAAGGGTTTCGTTGACACATCCGGCCCTTCCGCAAGTACCTGTTTTAGGACGACTATTACTTTTCTCTCTTGTTACATGCCCCAGCTGTCAAGAGATTAAAAGTGGGCATAGATGAGACTAAACGTATCAATGCATAGACATGTCTTGTCTTAGCGGCCTCATACACGAGAGTTGTGCATCTTTCCACAATTGACACTAATTGTCAGTCTAGTTACCCACTTACTAATGTTGTATGCCACAGCTACCATTAGTGACTGATTTAGCAAGATTCTCACTTCTTATTCTAATTTCTGTAATTGGGTCATAAATTAATAAGGACTTTTCACTTTCTTTATACTAATTTATTTTCTTTGCTTATCTTGACAGATGTCTACTGAAAATAATAATACGAATAACTCCTTCGCTCTCAAGTCTATCATTGAGAATGAAAAGCTGGATAACACCAACTTTCTCTCGTGGCAGTGTAATCTGAGAATAGTTCTCAAGATGGCCAAGAAGCTCTATGTTCTCGATGCACCAGTCCCTGAGGCACCCGATGGTAACACGGCTGCCGCTCGTAAGGCCTGGGAAAAACAAAGAGATGATGCCACTGAGATGGCCTGCCTTATGCTAGCCTGCATGTCCCGTGAGCTCCAAAAGAGCATGGAGGACCTGAGTGCCTTTGACATGATTGAGCAACTTAAGGGCATGTTCCTGAAACAAGCCCGGCAAGAACGCTATGAAACCATGTCTCAGCTCATTCGTTGCACGATGCAAGAGGGCACGCTTGTTAGTGCTCATGTACTTAAGATGAAATGGTACATCGACCAGATGAACAAACTTGGATATCCCATGAAGGATGACATGGCTACTGATTTCATCTTAAACTCTCTCACAAGCTCCTATGCTCAATTCGTAATGAATTTCAACATGAATGGCTTGGAGAAGACAGTGGCCGAGCTACATGGTATGCTCAAAACGGCCGAGATGAATTTCCAAGGAAAGAAAAATCAAGTTCTGATGGTCAGATCTGCTGGTGTTAAAAAACCTAACCCCAAGAAAAGAGGTTTTAATAGCAAAGGCAAGAAGAAGGTTAATGTTGCTGCCAAGCCTGCCACCAACAATAACTAGAAAGCTTCAAAAGCACCCCCTCCTGAGGAGCGCCAATGCTTTGAATGCAACAAAATGGGGCACTGGAAACGTAACTGTCCTGAATATCTAGCCAAGCTGAAGCTGCAGAGGGCCAGTGGTGAGGGCACCTCTTCAGGTATTCTCATTTATGTTATTGAAATTTTTACTGTTTCTAGCAACACATGGGTATTTGATACTGGATGTGGATACCACATCATTAATGTCTTGCAGGAGCCTAAAAGTTGGAGGAAGCTGAATCAAGGCAACATTGAGCTCATCGTTGGTGATGGGAAAAGAGTACCAGTTCTTGCAACTAGAACATATCATATCTCATGTCCTTCTGGCCTTGTGGTTGTTTTGAACAATTGTTTGTTTGCACCTGGTTTAACCAGAAACATTATTTCAGTTTCTTTATTGTTTGAACAAGGATTTAAGTACGTTTTTAATGGTATTGCTATTTCTGCCTACTTAAATGATATCTTTTATTTTGAGGCTAAACCTCAAAACGGTATTTATGAGATTGACGTTCAAACTGACAATAACATATATAATCTTTCTAAACGTATCAAATCTAGCATTAATGATACTTTTCTATGGCATTTTCGACTTGGCCACATAAGCAAGGCACGCATTAAAAGACTCTAATCCGAGGGAATTCTTGAACCTACCGGACATGACTCATTTGATAATTGCGAGTCTTGTTTAGTTGGAAAACTCACAAAGGCCTTTCACCCATGTTGGTGAACGAACCAAGGATCTGCTAGGCCTTATACACACTGATGTGTGTCCCTTTCAGAACCATGTCTAGAAATCATGAAAGATACTTCGTTTCATTTATTGACGATTATAGTCGATATGCTTATGTCTATCTTATGAAACACAAGCATGAAACATTTGAAAAGTTCAAAGAGTTTCAAAACGAAGTAGAGAAACAACTCGATAAATCTATTAAGACACTTCGATCAGATCGAGGTGGCGAGTATCTCAGCTTAGAATTTCTTAATCATCTGAAGGAGCACGAAATTATTTCTCTGCCCACTCCTCCTCGCACACCCCAACTTAATGGCGTGAGCGAGAGGAGAAATTGAACCCTACTTAATATGGTTCGATCGATGATGTGTAGAACTAACTTGCCTCACTCCTTCTGGAGTTATGCTCTTATGACCGCCGCCCGCCTTGTAAATCTGGCACCGACTAAGAAGGTGGAACAAACCCCATATGAGATATGGCACGGGTCTAAACCCAATTTGTCCTACCTTAGAGTATGGGGATGTGATGCATATGTCACCAGCGATTCTGATGACAAGCTCGATCCCAGAGGCGAAAAAGTTGTTTTCGTCGGTTACTACAACAAAAGCGGATATTATTTCTATCATCCTAATGCAAACATTGTTTCCATCAAAAGGAAAGGACGCTTTCTCGAGGAAGATCTTCTAAATCGAGGAACCGGAAATAATATTATGGATCTTGAAGAAATTCGAGAAACACAAACAACCGCTGAGGAAGTCGGAGCGTCTGATCAACAAGAAGTTGTTGCCGATGAATCAGACATAAACACAAGCGTTCGCAGAAGTAGCAGGTCTCGTAAAGAACCTAATAGATACCTATGGCATCTTGAAGCTTCTAAAGTCCTGTTAGTAGCTGAGTCAAATGACGAACCTACAAACTACAAATCTGCAATCTCAGATCCTGAATCCGAGAAATGGCTTGAAGCCATGAACGCCGAGATGCAATCTATGCATGATAATCAGGTCTGGGACTTGATTGAACTACCCCCGGTTCTCGGGCAATAGGGAGAAAATGGATTTTCAAAAGAAAAACCGACATGCATGGTAATGTACAAACCTATAAAGCACGGCTAGTTGCAAAGGGTTTCACTCAAACTCAAGGTGTTGACTATGATGAAACTTTCTCACCCGTTGCTATGATCAAATCGATCAGGATACTGCTTTCCATAGCCGCGTACCATGATTACGAGATATGGCAAATGGATGTCAAAACCGCTTTTCTTAATGGACATCTCTCTGAAGATGTCTATTTGGTTCAGCCTGACGGTTTTGTTGATCCAAAGTATCCTAGTAGGGTCTGCAAACTGAATAAGTCCATTTATGGACTTAAACATGCATCTCGAAGCTGGAATCTTCATTTTGATCAGAAAATCAAAGAATTTGGTTTTGTCAAGAATGAAGATGAGCCTTGTGTTTACAGAAAGGCTAGTGGGAGCACTATATCATTTCTCATCTTATATGTGGATGATATACTGATCATTAGAAACAACATCCCTGTGCTTGACAAAGTCAAACAATGGTTAGGATCTTGTTTTTGCAATGAAGGTGTCACACCCCCAAAATCCACTAACGGAGTTTTACCGTTAGGAGCGTGACATACCAGGATATCAGTCATTAGTTACGTTGAACGACTCTATATGATTTTAAGAAAACCACTAGTATTGCTCATAGTCACGATGCAACACTAGTAATGAAAATACTGATTTAATGTAAGACTTGCGGAAGCGAAAAGTTAAATGAAAAACATGCGCCAAAACAGTTGCGCCAAAATAAACAATTCAATGATAATTAAAATAAATAATTCTTGAGTTGTAAAGTGATAGACTTCGAATGCATGCATGCCTTAGCTTGTGCTTGTACCTTAATTACCTGAGAAAACATGCTAAAACGTGTCAACACTAGGTTGGTGAGTTCACAGGTTTCAATGTTTGTAAAGTTTACTAGATAATACCATTTTCAATTTATATCATAGGTAGCTAACCTAGTACATGTTACTAAAGCGTTTCGACACCGAAGCTGACTGTTTATGTTTGTACTGCCTCCCACCATGACTATCATCATCAATGGTGAATGTTTAGGTCAATGTTACACCCGTTCGACTTCCCGTCGTGTTAGCGCGACTAACGCGGGTGGGGCTTGTCAATGCCCAGTAGTACTACTCAAGATTACCTCGCTAACCCATATACTAACGGTTCGATAAGTAAGGACTTTCATGATATGTTTGCGCTTAGTACACAAGTGATATAAAAGAAATGTAAGATCTAAATGTTCGTACCCATGTTTTCTCCCCCAAGTTTAAAACGTAAGAAAAGGGGCCGTGAAACTTACCTGAAAGAGCGTGCTAGATAAATTAGCGAAAGCGAAAAGCCCAGTTGTAACTCTAAATGCAACCTACCAAATATAGGTTCATAAGAGTGTGTTCGTGTTGCTTCCTAGAAACCCAGTACTCCAAACAATTAACATTGTTCAAGTGTTTGTAAAATGTTTGTTGAGTTGACTCTGTTTGACTTTGACCCAGTTTGACCCTACGACCCGTTGGTGACCCAAGTAATATGTTTTATTGTTTAGTTGTATTCATACTATCATGCTAGACAAGCAAGTTACATTACTTTCTACGTATAGTAATCATACAAGTTTGAGTGCAAATAAAGTTTCTATTTATGGCAGGTAGTTAGCACGTTTCAGTTTTCATCAAAGATTGTTTCTAACATGCTCATATAATCTATATAACATGTAATCATTCAACATATATCAACATACATGCTTAGTTTCTAGCTTGGCACGTCACATAACGATAAAGTTACTAACTTTGGAAAGTTGTCCTATAACGCATGAGTTCTACCATTTGTCATGTCAAATCACCTTAGGTAATCACCATAAGCATCATACTATCTTTAAATACTAGCATGCAAGCCTATTGCTCAATATTGACACATTCGGTTAAATAAAGTTTCCATATTTGGAAAGTGTACTAACATATATGTTTTATAGGTTTCGTTACGTTACAACATGTCATTCAACTCTAATAAACGTGCAAATAGCATTACATCTCATTATGCACATCAAGATCACATATTGTTCATGTTCATATCATAACACGTTCACATTAGACAACCTATGTCTAAACATGCAGCTTCTCGTTTAGGTTGTATTTAACTATGTTTATTCATCATAACAACATAGTAGTGTCATTTAAAATCAACATACAACTCAATAGCATATAAACCAATTTACAAAATCCATAAAGTTTCTATTTTTAATAAGGTTCGATTTATCATGCGGGTTTTTGTCAAGTTACAATTCTAATAGCTTTCATATGCATAACTAAGCATACTAACATCATTCAAATCAATTTACTATGTGCTAGTATCACAATCAAAATCAAGTTTTCAATAAAGTTTCTACTAATAGTAACTTCATGATTTCTAGCTCGATTTTCATGATTTCAACGAATCAAATACATTACTACGTAATAACTAGTGACATCATTACACGAACATATAACAAACGTTTAACGATCGTGTCTTATTTATCAAAATTATTGTTTGGATGGACTCGGGTCTGTAATAAACAATATAAACTCAGAAAAATCGCAACAATGGATAGAAAGATTACTTGTATGCGTTGTCATGTGTTAGAATCCCTCACCGAAGGAAAATACCAATCTTGTTTCGTTCATAACTCGACCATCCAAACTCCGTTTCGCGCGATCCACATATCCACGCGTTCGTCTCGTCACACTCGACCTTAGAAAATTATCGGTGTCGGCAGCCGCCGCCACCGCTGCTGCCAGAACGCAGATCTGTCTTTCAGCACCTTCGGTTTTCCGCGTCAAATACTCGAGTAGCTCGAAACCAACCCAAACGAACTCCGTTTTAAGCGTATAATATGTCCACGCGTTCGTATTGCCAAACCCTTTCAAACCCACTGGTCTCCGCCACCGGAATCCGCCGCCGACGTCGCCGGAAAACGAAACAGTGGCCGGATTTTACCGCATCCGATGTCTATCTTCGTGTCGCTCGAAACCATATCAAACGGACTCCGTTTTGGACGAATAATATGTCCACGCGACCGTCTCGCTGAGCCCTTTCAGAATCTCTGATCTCCGCCGCCGGAATCCGCCGCTACAGTTGCCGGAGAAACGAAACAGTGGCTAGATTTGCGCGGCTCGTAACCTTATTAAGCGAACTCGAATTTGAGCCCATAATATATCCACGCGACCGTGTCGCCGAGCTCTACCACCCTGTGTGATCGCCACCACCGGCCACCGCCGGAGCTGTCGCCGGAGACGTGAACAGTGGCCGAAAATCGAAGAGAGGGGATGGAGAGGGATTGCGACGGCTAATGGGAAAAATTGGTTTAGGGTTTTAAATTTTATAAATTTCCTTATATACACTTTTGCATGCATGGGCTTTAAATGAAAAACGGGCTTTTTAAATTCCATGGGCTTATTTAATTATAATTAATACTAATTAATAATTAAATCTTAATAACTATTATTTTTATAAAACTCTAACTTCTATAAAAACAACTAACACAATCAGTATTTGATAAACATGCACGATATCCAAAACTCACATAATTCACGTAAAGTCACGTAATCACGTAAAATCACATAATTTATATTAATTATAAATTATCAGTTGTTTGAAATATTAATCTTGATTAATCACCAACGTTCCGGGTTAGGCTCGAGTGCGATCCGGTAATTCTACGAATTGCCGTTGTGTGTGAATTAACTGACACATTTAATTAATCCAAATTAAATGCAATGCACGTGTGACTAACTGAGATAACTGAGTTTGCAATGAATAATGTTTGAACTAACGGTGTTTGTGTTAACGGAGTTAACATGAATTTGCCGGATGTCACATCATCCCCTTGTTGAAAGAATTTTCGTCCCGAAAATTAAACGAACGAAGTCGGTAACGTCTGAAACAAAAAGTTTAGGTTTGTCACATCATCCCCTTGTTAAATAAAATTTCGTCTCGAAATTTAGTTAATACCTTTTGTGTTTGCCGTTGAATGTTTGAACAGGTGAGGATACTTTTTCATCATTTGATCCTCGCGTTCCCACGTGAACTCCGGTCCACGCGTCGAATTCCAGCGAACTCTGACAATAGGTATCTTACTGCGCTTGAGTGTATTGACCTCTCGGTCCATGATCTCAACTGGTTCCTCAATAAAACGTAGTTGTTCATCGATTTCCAACTCCTTGAGTGGAACTACAAGTGTCTCATCTGATATGCACTTCTTTAGGTTTGAGACATGAAAGACATTGTGTACTCCATTGAGTGTATCTGGTAGGTTCAGTTGATATGCTACTGGACCAATCCTTTTCACTATCTCGAATGGTCCAACGTAACGCGGGTTTAACTTTCCTGGTTTTCCAAAACGAATCACACCTTTCCACGGTGAGACCTTTAATAAAACTTTGTCGCCCACTTGGAATTCTAGCGATTTTCTGCACTTGTCTGCATAACTCTTTTGACGGTCACGAGCTGCCGCCATACGGTTTCGGATTTGCACGATTTTCTCTGAGGTTTCGTGCACAAGTTCAGGACTAGTAAGTTGACTATCTCCAACTTCAGCCCAACAAATTGGTGATCTGTATTTGCGAGCATATAATGCCTCACATGGTGCTGCCTTGCTGCTTATGTGGTAACTATTATTGTAAGAAAATTCTACTAGAGGTAAGTTAATTTCCTAACTGTCAACGAAGTCGATAACGCAAGTTCTTAACATGTCTTCTAGGGGTTGAATTGTACGTTCACTTTGTACGGATCTGATCGGGCAATCTAGAGTGTATAGTAAGTTGCAACGCTCTAACCCGTCGATGTTTAACTGTTTCTTTGCGGCTTAAAGCGTCGGCTACCACATTAGCCTTGCCTGAATGACACTTGATCGCACAATCGTAGTCATTCAGAAGTTCAAGACATCTACCTTGGCGCGTGCTCAGTTTCTTTTGCTCAAAGATGTGCTGAAGACTCTTGTGATCGGTGTAAATTGTACGTTTGGTACCGTACAAGTAATGTCTCTAGATCTTGAGCGTAAATACCATGACTCCCAACTCCAAGTCATGAGTCGTGTAGTTTTTCTTGTGAATCTTCAACTGACGAGATGCGTATGCAATAACCTTCTAGCGTTTCATCCCAACACAACCGGGACCTTGAATCGATGCATCGCAATGCATCGCCATAACAGGATAGGTGCGCTGCAAAGTTTTTGTTTTAACAGTTGGAAAGCTGCTTTCTGAATGTCACCCCATTTGTAGGCAGTGCCCTTTGTGGGTAAGTGTTGTTAGTGGTTGGACGATCTTTGAGAATCCCTCTATAAATCTGCGGTAATAACCCGACAAACCAAGAAATTGACGTATCTCGGTTGAGGTTTTAGGAGTTGGCCAATTCTTTATGGACTCAACCATAGATGGATCGACATGTATTCCACACTCGTTAACTACATGTATAAGGAATTGGACTTCGCGAATCCAGAAGTCGCAATTAGAAAATTTAGCGTATAGTTGCTCTTGTTTCAGAAGCTCTAAGATTAGCCGTAAGTGCTCTTCGTGTTCCTCCTTGCTCTTGGAGTAAATGAGAATGTCCTCACTGAAAACGATGATGAAATTTTCCAAATACGGTTTGCACACCCGATTCATGAGGTCCATGAATACTACCGGTGCGTTGGTCAACCCAAATGGCATGACCGCGAACTCATAATGACCGTACCGTGTCCTGAATGTAGTCTTGGAAATATCCTATTCGCGGACTCTTAGTTGATGATAACCAGATCATAGATCGATCTTCGAGTAGAAACTTGACCCTTGCAGTTGGTCAAATAAGTCATCGATACGGGGTAAGGGGTATCGATTCTTGATTGTAACTTGTTCGGATCCCTGTAGTCAATACACATGCGGAAAGTCACGTCGTTCTTCTTGACGGATAGGACAGGAGCTCCCCATGATGATGAGCTCGTTCGGACAAAACCTTTCTCCAATAGCTCTTGTAGCTATGTCGACAATTATTGTAATTCGTTCGGCGCAAGTTTGTATGGTGCGCGAGCACTCGGTGCTGCTCCAAGAGCTAGATCAATCTGAAACTCTTCTTGTCTGTGGGGTGGAAGACTTGGTAATTCCTCGGGAAATACTTCAGGAACATCACGAACTACGGGGATGTCCTCGATTTTCTTTCCTTCAAGCTGTTTGTCGGTAACCAAAGCTAGAACGCTCGGCCCTGTGCGCCGTTACCATCTCTACTGTTGTTATTGCTACCATTTTCATTATTGTCACTCTTCCTTCTGAGCTTAGGGAAGTCCTTCTTGAAAAGTCCTTCTCTTCCACACTCATAACAACCCTTTTGTGATTCCTGCTTGTTGTGCTTGTGGTTTTTTTTTGTTTTGTAGTCCACCTTTACGGTCCCTTACGTTATGGCCCATCTTGCCACAACGTTGGCACTTGTACTTGTCACACTGACCGTGGTGATGGACATTGCATTTGTTACTTTTAGAGTACTTACCAGTACAGGTACCCTGGTTTTGGTTGGATGGGGTGGATTGGGTAACGTTCTTGTTGGACTCATACCTCCTTTACTATTGTTGTAAAGGGGATTGGTTGGATGAAGTAATGATTGGCACGCTAAATGGTATCACACGGAGTGTGATCTAGTATTTAAGAGCGATAAGAGAAAACCTCACTTTCTCGTTGTCATCTGATAGGTTGGGTAAATCGATCTTGAGTCTCGTTTGTCCTAATCGGGATCGTTAGAAACTTACGTAAGAAACTTGTTGAAAACTAGGAGGTTTACGTACATGTTTGCTATGAATATCCTAAATCAGACACATGTGTCGATATGCGACCATCATGATTCAGCGCAAGAGAGTTTGTGTTTGTTTCCTGGAAAGTGACGCAACACTTTATGAGATGTTTTTATGTTCGCTTTGCAATGTCATGACCCAAGCGGTCAACGATGGATTTAATTGTTTTATCGGGAGAGGGTTCAATTTGATCCCATAGTTAAGAGAAGTTGATAGATGTTTTCATACTATCCAAAGGTAGTCCGTTTGTATCAACCAATTCATTTGGTTCATACATCTCATTGCATTCTACGCGAATAACACTTGGGTGATGTAAGAGTTGGAACTAGAAATACGGATCATATGTGGAAGTCAACTCAGATAGCAGGACTCACCGGATTTCTCATGCAGTTCAAATTATGATTCCGTGTGCACCCGTAATAATAATTTACCTTGCATGGTCCTTCTAGTGTTTCCCCTATCTTGAGTCTCAAGATTATGTTACTGAATTTACTAGATTGTACTATGGAGTATAGAGTGTTAGCTATGTCTAGAGACATAGGAAGGTTTAGTTGTTGCCCAAAGGCTGATAGACTTGAATTATGCTAAATAGATTTACTAAGGAAATTTCATCAGGCATTTCCTTGCGTTCGATTATACGTGAATGGCTTGGTCTATAACTACCTATCATCGATACTGTAGTTTATTCTTGTTTCCCCAGCGACTGTCTTTTCGTGTCGGTAGCAGGTGTTAGGATAACTACCTCCGTATGGTCGTCACGGTCCGCTAATGTAAGAATCGGGTGTTCTACCGGCTTCCCAGTGAGCGGTGATAATTGAAGCGCTTGTGATGACTCGCCCATTTCATAACGTCGAAGGTATTCCCGTATTCTTGGTTAACTCGTGTGGTGTGTCTGCCAATCCTAGCCACCTCTTGATAGTGGTTCGGGCCTTCTCGGATTTGGGCTCGGAAATGGGCTTGCTTACCTCTTGTGCAGGGGAGTCATCAACCTTTATCTGGATATGTGACCCTCTTTTCCGGTTTCTACTCCTCTTGGTATTAGACTCGGTGGTCTTCCCCGATTCCTCTTCGTCCTCCTTCGGGATGCCGTCGTCATTGTGAACATGTGAAAGTAGCAGCGCGACCGTCTTGGATGATGATAATGGGGGAATTGGTAGTGCCTTCTTCTTGTTGGCAGAGTAGTCGAACTTAAGATTTGTTAGTAACATCACACGGGAAAGAACAACAACTGAGGTGCTAATCACTATGCGTGTGCTAGTGTAGTGTCTAAGGCTATAGACTAGTTTACTAAATGCAAACCTAGTTCACTATAACCTGGCTCTGATACCAATCTGTCACACCCCCAAAATCCACTAACGGAGTTTTACCGTTAGGAGCGTGACATACCAGGATCTCAGTCATTAGTTACGTTGAACGACTCTATATGAGTTTAAGAAAACCACTAGTATTGCTCATAGTCACGATGCAACACTAGTAATGAAAATACTGATTTAATGTAATAAGACTTGCGGAAGCGAAAAGTTAAATGAAAAACATGCGCCAAAACAGTTGCGCCAAAATAAACAATTCAACGATAATTAAAATAAATAATTCTTGAGTTGTAAAGTGATAGACTTCGAATGCATGCATGCCTTAGCTTGTGCTTGTACCTTAATTACCTGAGAAAACATGCTAAAACGTGTCAACACTAGGTTGGTGAGTTCACAGGTTTCAATGTTTGTAAAGTTTACTAGATAATACCATTTTCAATTTATATCATAGGTAGCTAACCTAGTACATGTTACTAAAGCGTTTCGACACCGAAGCTGACTGTTTATGTTTGTACTGCCTCCCACCATGACTATCATCATCAATGGTGAATGTTTAGGTCAATGTTACACCCGTTCGACTTCCCGTCGTGTTAGCGCGACTAACGCGGGTGGGGCTTGTCAATGCCCAGTAGTACTACTCAAGATTACCTCGCTAACCCATATACTAACGGTTCGATAAGTAAGGACTTTCATGATATGTTTGCGCTTAGTACACAAGTGATATAAAAGAAATGTAAGATCTAAATGTTCGTACCCATGTTTTCTCCCCCAAGTTTAAAACGTAAGAAAAGGGGCCGTGAAACTTACCTGAAAGAGCGTGCTAGATAAATTAGCGAAAGCGAAAAGCCCAGTTGTAACTCTAAATGCAACCTACCAAATATAGGTTCATAAGAGTGTGTTCGTGTTGCTTCCTAGAAACCCAGTACTCCAAACAATTAACATTGTTCAAGTGTTTGTAAAATGTTTGTTGAGTTGACTCTGTTTGACTTTGACCCAGTTTGACCCTACGACCCGTTGGTGACCCAAGTAATATGTTTTATTGTTTAGTTGTATTCATACTATCATGCTAGACAAGCAAGTTACATTACTTTCTACGTATAGTAATCATACAAGTTTGAGTGCAAATAAAGTTTCTATTTATGGCAGGTAGTTAGCACGTTTCAGTTTTCATCAAAGATTGTTTCTAACATGCTCATATAATCTATATAACATGTAATCATTCAACATATATCAACATACATGCTTAGTTTCTAGCTTGGCACGTCACATAACGATAAAGTTACTAACTTTGGAAAGTTGTCCTATAACGCATGAGTTCTACCATTTGTCATGTCAAATCACCTTAGGTAATCACCATAAGCATCATACTATCTTTAAATACTAGCATGCAAGCCTATTGCTCAATATTGACACATTCGGTTAAATAAAGTTTCCATATTTGGAAAGTGTACTAACATATATGTTTTATAGGTTTCGTTACGTTACAACATGTCATTCAACTCTAATAAACGTGCAAATAGCATTACATCTCATTATGCACATCAAGATCACATATTGTTCATGTTCATATCATAACACGTTCACATTAGACAACCTATGTCTAAACATGCAGCTTCTCGTTTAGGTTGTATTTAACTATGTTTATTCATCATAACAACATAGTAGTGTCATTTAAAATCAACATACAACTCAATAGCATATAAACCAATTTACAAAATCCATAAAGTTTCTATTTTTAATAAGGTTCGATTTATCATGCGGGTTTTTGTCAAGTTACAATTCTAATAGCTTTCATATGCATAACTAAGCATACTAACATCATTCAAATCAATTTACTATGTGCTAGTATCACAATCAAAATCAAGTTTTCAATAAAGTTTCTACTAATAGTAACTTCATGATTTCTAGCTCGATTTTCATGATTTCAACGAATCAAATACATTACTACGTAATAACTAGTGACATCATTACACGAACATATAACAAACGTTTAACGATCGTGTCTTATTTATCAAAATTATTGTTTGGATGGACTCGGGTCTGTAATAAACAATATAAACTCAGAAAAATCGCAACAATGGATAGAAAGATTACTTGTATGCGTTGTCATGTGTTAGAATCCCTCACCGAAGGAAAATACCAATCTTGTTTCGTTCATAACTCGACCATCCAAACTCCGTTTCGCGCGATCCACATATCCACGCGTTCGTCTCGTCACACTCGACCTTAGAAAATTATCGGTGTCGGCGCTGCTGCCAGAACGCAGATCTGTCTTTCAGCACCTTCGGTTTTCCGCGTCAAATACTCGAGTAGCTCGAAACCAACCCAAACGAACTCCGTTTTAAGCGTATAATATGTCCACGCGTTCGTATTGCCAAACCCTTTCAAACCCACTGGTCTCCGCCGCCGGAATCCGCCGCCGACGTCGCCGGAAAACGAAACAGTGGCCGGATTTTACCGCATCCGATGTCTATCTTCGTGTCGCTCGAAACCATATCAAACGGACTCCGTTTTGGACGAATAATATGTCCACGCGACCGTCTCGCTGAGCCCTTTCAGAATCTCTGATCTCCGCCGCCGGAATCCGCCGCTACAGTTGCCGGAGAAACGAAACAGTGGCTAGATTTGCGCGGCTCGTAACCTTATTAAGCGAACTCGGATTTGAGCCCATAATATATCCACGCGACCGTGTCGCCGAGCTCTACCACCCTGTGTGATCGCCACCACCGGCCACCGCCGGAGCTGTCGCCGGAGACGTGAACAGTGGCCGAAAATCGAAGAGAGGGGATGGAGAGGGATTGCGACGGCTAATGGGAAAAATGGGTTTAGGGTTTTAAATTTTATAAATTTCCTTATATACACTTTTGCATGCATGGGCTTTAAATGAAAAACGGGCTTTTTAAATTCCATGGGCTTATTTAATTATAATTAATACTAATTAATAATTAAATCTTAATAACTATTATTTTTATAAAACTCTAACTTCTATAAAAACAACTAACACAATCAGTATTTGATAAACATGCACGATATCCAAAACTCACATAATTCACGTAAAGTCACGTAATCACGTAAAATCACATAATTTATATTAATTATAAATTATCAGTTGTTTGAAATATTAATCTTGATTAATCACCAACGTTCCGGGTTAGGCTCGAGTGCGATCCGGTAATTCTACGAATTGCCGTTGTGTGTGAATTAACTGACACATTTAATTAATCCAAATTAAATGCAATGCACGTGTGACTAACTGAGATAACTGAGTTTGTAATGAATAATGTTTGAACTAACGGTGTTTGTGTTAACGGAGTTAACATGAATTTGCCGGATGTCACAGAAGGATCTTGGAGAATCAGCTTACATTCTAGGAATCAAGATCTACAGGGATAGATCTAAGCGGCTTCTAGGGCTAAGTCAAGGCACATACATAGACAAAGTCATGGCACCCTTTCATATGGAAAACTCAAAGAAAGGAGGTGTTCCTATGACTAAAGGAACCGTGCTGAACAAATCACAATCTCCTTCAACGGACATTGAAACCAAGCGTATGGAAGCAATTCCATATGCTTCGGCGATTGGTTCTATCATGTATGCTGTGCTATGTACCAGGCCTGACGTCTCGTATGCTTTAAGCATGACCAGTCGTTTTCAGCAAAGTCCTGGCATTTCCCATTGGACTGCAGTCAAGAGCATCTTGAAGTACTTGAGAATGACTAAATACATGTTCTTAATATTTGGAGGAGTGGAAGAAGAGCTCACTGTAAGATGTTACATTGACGCGGGCTTCCACAATATACGGGAAATTGTGGAACGTGGTGACATCATGATAAGCAAAGTAGACACAGATCAAAACCTAGCGGACCCGTTTACTAGCATGTGTACACAGATCAAAGCCCATGACTCAGGACAAGCATGATCTTCACAAAGATGCTATTGGTCTTAGATTTGCTAGTGATATGTTTTGATTTAGTATTTTGAATGTGCGAACATTTAAACAGTTGTACTTTTGAATTCCTTTTGATTTACTGATTTAAATGCAATTCTGAATTCTTATAACTCTGTTCGATTTTAATACGTTTAATCCGTAGTCGGTCAGACTCGTGGGAACGTCTCTGAATTAAGACTTTTCTGAACTTCGACTCAAGGAGTTGACTCCGAACTTCACAGGCCTCATTTTGAATGACGTTGGGTGTAACTCGCATCAAATCATCTTCATGGATCTTTGTCATAAGATGTTTTGCTATTGGTATACTCATTAGTATCCTCTGACCTGAGATACGTACCAGAACTGCCGTTTACCAAGAACCATTCTTTAATCACTGTCAAACGCTGTCGCGTAACTGCCAGTCATAAAGACTTTGATTATGAATAGTTCTGAAGTTCAGTGGGAGTTGTATGTAGTCAATAAGGGATTCTGTACTCTTGCATTATATGTAACAGATAAGCATCGTGGCGCCCTCGTTGATTCAAACTGGTGAAGTGTAAGGCCTTACCCAAACTTACTGTGTGTTTGATTGGACCACTTTGATTCTTGATCGAGAACAATAATAATTGAACGCCATATGAGAATGAACTAAATCCATGTCTCATTGATTCAATTGATGTTTTATACGGAAATGATGAATGACAACTATTGCCATAAGTCTATTGTTTTGCTTTAGTTAGCTGTTACTAACACCGAGATATTTGGTTAATGACTTTAAAGTGTCATACCTTGTTAGGGGTAACCATGTGCAGCTAGAGCACCTCTGGTTGTCTGCGTTAAGGAACTTAATCGAATACCGTCCAAGTGGGAGACTGTTGGAAATATATATGTTCGGTCCCGATTATTTAACGCTAGTAACTGAGTTGTGACCCGTAAGAGTTACACCTAGGGCAACGAACATTTAAATCCACTTAACCCGCTTAACTGGTAATTACGAACTGTTAGCGATACGATATATTTTATATATACTCGTTACACGGGATTTATTATTTTTACAGGTTTATAAATAATAATTTATATTTATTTGTTTTAATATTTTATTAAAACAAATTAAATGGTTTCGGACTTGTCATTAACTATTGGGTTTTAGGCCCGGTAGTGATTTAAAAGGGCTATAAATTGATTAAGGGTTTTAATCAAAAGATTAATTTTCTTTTACCACCGCCAAGAACCAAAACAAGAAGCAGCAAAAGTTTTTTTTTTGTTTTTTCTCCCAGCCGCCAAGAAGAAAAAGGCATAATTCCTTTTGGCATTTCCGGAACCACCAAATCAGCCCAAGCCGGTCCTTGCCCCGCTGCTGTCCCGTTTTTGGCCAGCCTCGGCGTTTTCCGTCTCTTGCATTGTCGGTTCGTGATCTAGTATCGTTTCGTTGTACGTGTCTCGAGCGGTTATTTATTAACCACTAAGGTATAATTAATCTTATCAGTAGATTAATTGTTTTTTTTGTTTGCGTGTTCATAACCAGATCCTGTTCGGTTTGTCAGTGCTGTTGAATAGGTTATGATTTTATTTTTCGCTGCGTATTTATTAATTAACTGAATTAATTAATTTCTCTGTCAAAACCCGTTTTACAAAAGTCAAACTGATCACTAAACCCAACAATTATATCTTGTAACGTTTTGTTTTCATAATGATATTTGGCCAATCGTGCTAGATACCTATTAGTCTCGTTCTTATCATATGCTTTTCTCGCACACAATATTTCGAAAACCACACCGAATGAGTTGATGTCCGACTTGTGGGTCACACCTCCGGTCTTTTCAACTGCTGGGTCCATATACCCTATTGTGCCAATAGGTTTAGAGAGGATGACGTGCTCCATTCGGTTAACTAATTGTTTGATGGAAACTTTAAAACCGGATAACTTGGCTTCGTGGTTCTCGTCTAATAAAATTGTGGAGCTGTTGATGTTAAGATGTATAACGCCATAACCACGTCCCTCGTCATACTGGAGGTAACTCAACGCACGAGCCACACCTAAGCATATCTTCAATCTTTGCGTCCATGTGAGGCTAGGGCTATTTAAATGCTCCTTGAGACTTCCTTTGGCCTCATACGTCGTTATGATGATTTTCTCATCCTTCTCATCACAAAATCCAACAATAGAGACCAGATTTGTATGTTTGAGATTAGAAAGCACTGAAATTTCCGTCCAGAACTCGACATCTCCCTCCCCATACCTTTGATCTAACCTCAGCGCAGTAATCTTCATCAACTTCTCAGACCGCAAGAGTTGTCCTATGTATGCTGGTCCAAATCCACGCGACCGATAATATTATCATGATGAAAGTTGTTGGTGGCCGTCTTCAAGTGGGATTTGTAAGTGAGCAAACTTGGTGATTGTAGTTGATGCCATTATCAAGTAGAAAGGAGTGCAAAAACCATGGGTTACAAATGAATTAGAGGTAATGACTGTATGAGCAACCACGCATATATAAATTTATACAAAGCAGCCTCCATCATATCAATGACTTTCTTCTTTTTCCTATTTTTTTAATTAAATGAATAAATATTAATCCTTCATCTGCTACCTACTACATTAACAGCTGGGACACCTGTACATGAGCATCTTCATACTATTTTTATTTGGTTATTAACTATTTTATAAATTTTTATATATGACACAAAAATTAAATATTAAGTAATTCACCATGAAGACAAAGAACCTGACCATTAAGGGTTAGCTTTTAGTCTTTTAGAAGCTACATTTGTTTTTGTGATTTGAAAGGGTTTCATCAAACAATCACCTGCATAAATCCACATACATTTTTCACTCAAGATATTTATGATTTACGCGTTTTTACAATTAAAACAAAATAAATGAAAACTTCTAAGTTCGTCCGGTATACCGTGGAAATTCACGGTGTGGTCCTTGCTGGCAACCCCATACATGGTGTGATTCAAATTGTACCTCGCCCCCTTAAATTTTTTTTCAAAGTGTGATCCTCACACGTGAGATTTTTCACGGGAGAATTCAACTCAATTGTGGGGTATATTACCGTTCAACTGCTTCTTTTGTGGGGTATATCGCTCCACCACAGTCACACGGTTATACCCTTTGCCAAGTGATGGGAGGGTGGTGACGCGACGACACGTGGCGTGCACTTTATTATCACACCACACCACAATCACATGGGTATACCCCACGCTCTAAAACTAGGGAATGAGTGTAACATTCGAAATCGGAGCCTACATGAAGAAGGTGGGAACCAAGAGTCATGCAAAAGAAGCATTTGGAAATTGAGGTGTTAAGTCCTACATCTAATTATAGGCATTTGTATCAGGGCCGGTCCCGAGAATCCTCAAAACGTTTCGGACCCGGGACATGTAAAAAAAAGCGGGCCCTATGATATGAACTCAATAATCATATATAAAAAACATAATACGGGCTTATATGTATAGAATTATTTTTTTAAATTAGGCTTATATATATAGATTTTATTTATTTATTGGTTTTCGGTTCAGATTTATAAACAACTGGGCTTATACATACAGATTTAAAAAAAACACATATATATAGTATAAAAAAATTAAAAAATTCGGGCCCAAGTATGACCATCATTAAAAAATTTCATTGTTTCTTTTTTAAATGACGGTCCCCTTAGAAGACCGGGCCCCGGACGGTCGCCCTCCCCGCCCCCCCCAGGGCCGCTCCTGATTTGAATTGTATATAGTTAAAGCTTATATGTGTGTAAATGTAATTGTATTGATAATTGTGTTTAGAATAGGGTTACATAGGATAACCTATTTACATAATAATATCTTCTAATATCATTATTTACAACATGATCTAATATTCCACCGCAAGCTAAGAGCTGGGAGTGGCCTGTAGCTTGGAGCGTAAGAACATGAATCTTTGAGTTGGAAGTGACGTGAAGATGTCTGCAATCTGATCGTTTGTTGATTTAAACTGTACACGAAGTTTCCTTTGTGTTACTTTTTTCATGAACAAAGTAAAGATCAATTCAATCATGCATTATGCGAGCATGAAAATCTAAATTAGCTGTAAGCACTACAACAATATCACCCTATCCTGACGATTTTTTTTGACCCTATACCGACGACATGTCGTCGGTATAGATGTCGTCGGTATTGCTTCGTCCCAATAGGTCAAATTTGTCGTCGGTATAGGTGTCGTCGGGATAGGTCGACATATACCGACGACATGTCGTCGGTATAGGGTTTAATAAAAAAATTCAAAAATAAATTGGAAAATAGCCTATACCGACGACATGTCGTCGGGATAGACACCGACGACATGTCGTCGGTATAGACTATTTCCAATTATTTTTAATTAAATTTGAAAAATACCTATACCGACGACATGTCGTCGGTATAGGATTTTCTGTATTTTTTTTATTTTTATTAAATTTTCTAGAAATATTTAATTTCTAATTACCAAAACCTGCAAATCAGATAATTCAAACCATTCAAAAATTGAAATCCGAAACATATTGTTCGATACAGAAACCTGTTCGACACACAAATCAAATATTTAAACATTAAGTTGTCCGACACACAAACATAAAAATTGTTCAAAAATTCAACAATAACACCGACAACCAAGGCAAAGGCGCATCAACTTCAAGCTAATTATCGTCGCTGCTAGTTCTGCGTTCCCACATTCGACGCATTTCATCCGTTTGTCGTTGCATTTCAAGCATTTGTTGATTATGCACACGACGTTCTTCATCTCGTTGTGCTTCTCGTTGGGATTCGCGTTGTTGTTGATCTTCATCTCGTTGGGCTTCGCGGTGTTGTTGATCTTGGAGTTGTTGTTGAAGTTGAGTTACACGCTCATCCACTTCTTGCCAATGTGGTTGTCGAGTGGGGGTACTGAACAAATCCGGTGTGGGATTACTCACCACACGACCGACACCCCTGATATGGCCACGCCGTTGACCCAATGCACGCTCCATGCATGCAAACTCATCGACAGCAGACGAGTCACCACCAGACTCAGCAGAGGATCTTGCATACTCCTCTTGGATTCGGTCCTGCATTAAACAATGTAATAAACAATCACTTGACTATTTTAATAAAATTCGACAGCATAACTGCTGTAAAATGGATAACCAACCTGTTAAACTATAAGTTATAAACGACCCAAATTCACAAATTCCAATCAACCAACGCTAATAACAACAAATACTAAAAAATACTAGCAAAAATAATCAACAATTGGGCTCAAGTTGGATGTTCTAAGTCTATTAAAGTGTGTTTGAATCATTTTGACCCGTTTTAAGTTGCAGTTGGATGTTCTAAGTCTAGTAAGTCTAACAACAAAATCATTTGACTTACATAATCTGATGATGCATTCGTGTTGGCCCAACCGGTCCCTTATTTATAATGGGTCGATTTGAACACATCAGTTGGGCCGGTACCCTGTGATAAACAAAAATAATATCACTAAGAATTAATAAGCATGTTTATATAATACTAACAATTGTATTTTCATACCTCCATGTGTCGGCGCTGGGTGTATGATTTACTGCCATGGTAACTTGGGTAACGTTGTTTTGATCGGTTTTGTTTGTTCTTCGTCGCGCGGTTTTTATAGCTCGCATCTAAAAACAGCTCATTAATCAAAGTCTGCCAAGATTCTTGATCAAGATCTTCTGGTGGATTATTCATCGCCGCCTCCACATCATCGTATCCCCCATTCTCCAGGAAGTGACCTTTCAACACATTCTTGTGATCTTTATACGACCTCTGACACTCGGCGGTGATTCCGAGTTCAACGCCTCGCCACTTATCAGTGTTTCTCCAGGACTTCATATCAAAATAATCCTACAAATGGAAAGTAGTTATAAATGTAATAGTTATGAAATTGTAAGTAATTATAAAACATCTATACTTACTATAAGAGTGGGATATATGGCCCGTTTCTTCTCAATTGGAACCTTAACCCAATTTGGATAATGTGGGGGAACAACCTTTTCAACCTCCAACGAGATAGAACGGATAAAATCCGAAGCGTTGGGACCCACAAACTTGTACCCCCCGGCATGAAGTTCTACATCAATGGGAAGAGGCTTCCTCCCATTTTCCTCAAATTTCTTATACATTTTTAGGTTTTTGCCTTTAGATCGTTTTTTTTGGGAGGAACTACCTATATTGACACATGACATTCAAAAGTTAGGCAATTATAAAGACATCTATTAAACAATAACAAGTAACTTACCACCAGATCCAGTCGCACAACCCGAGTCGAAGTGATACGGACCCCCGTCTCCACCGTCTCCACCATCTCCACCGTGTGATTGCGCCATTTTTGCCATTTTTCCTACAACAAAATTTATTAGTAGGCACTTTTTGATCGGTACTCTAAGGCGGTGGATCCTGACCCACTTTTTGAATATTCTATCTCATATGAAACACAAATATGATGTTATTCACACCTCGTCAACCGCAATGAGTTCCGAACTTGCAACAAAATTAAATAAAGTTACATATACATACAAACATATATACATACATCCATAAATCATACAATTAAATAAACATACATACAAATACATACAAACATACATACAAACATACATACACATATACATATATATTATATACAAACATACATAAATAAATGCCCAAATTCTCAAATTACATACATAAACACAATTCCATACATAAAAATACATACAAACACACATACACATATATACATACATATTATATACATACATAAATAAATGCCTAAATTCTCAAATTACATACATAAACACAATTTCATACATAAAAATACATACAAACACACATACACATATATACATACATATTATATACAAACATACATAAATGCCCAAATTCCTAAATTACACACACAAACACAATTCCATACATAAACATAATCAAAATTCATACAAACACACATACACAAATATATACCTACATATTATATACAAACATACATATATAAATGCCTAAATTCCCAAATTACATACACAAACACAATTCCATACATAAAAATAATACAAATACATACAAACACACATACACATATAAATGCCCAAATTACATACACAATTCCATACATAAACATACATACAAACATATATACAAACATACATATATAAATGCCCAAATTCCCAAATTACATACACAATTCGATAAATAAACATACATACACATACGCAAACAATTGTCAAACAATTAGCTTTAAATAGCTTGAAATCCTCAAACAATTGTCAAATAATAAATGCCCAAATTTCCCAAATTTTCATCTAAACCTAATTTAATCCCAAATTTTCATCTAAACAATATACATACAAACATACATCCAAATTCCCAAATTTCATCTAAACCTAATTTCATAATAAAATTTCATAAATATTTATAAAATCATACATCTAAATCATATATACATACATACAAAATAAACACAACAATATACATACAAACATAATCTAAACATAATTTATAAAAAAATTACTAACCAAGTTTGCAAATATCTTCGAATAGCTTGAAATCCTCAAACAATTGTCAAAGCTTCAAACACCTAACAACAAACAAAGAAATTAACCAAAAAACCCAAAAATTTTGATTTTATGGTCAAAATTGAAACATATAAGTTAACTAACCTTAAAAACCGAGAGATTAGTGAAGATTGCTCCACAAAACACACCAAAAACGGGAAATCGCCAAAGAGAGAAGATGAGAGAGTTTTGGGGTTTTTTTTCGTGGAAATGGGAAGCAGAAAGCTGCTGTCTGTGTTTAATCGCGCTGAGCCCTATACCGACGACATGTCGTCGGTATAGGCTAAAAAGTCGGCGCAATAGGTGCCCTATACCGACGACATGTCGTCGGTATAGGCTTCGTAGGGTTTTGACTGGTCAATAAAGTAAAAAAGCCTATACCGACGACATGTCGTCGGTATAGGTCATTTTAGAATTTTTTTTTATTTTTATTTTAAATTTTTTTTGACCGACGAAATGTTTAATATATTAAAAATACAAAAAAAAATTCAAAATAACCCTATACCGACGACATGTCGTCGGTATAGGGTTTTTCCCAATAATTCATTAGGGTCCATTTTTCCCTCCATCTGGCTCAACCCTGTACCGCCGACATGTCGTCGGTATAGGTTGACCTATGACGACGACAAATGTCGTCGGTATAGGCGACGTCGGCACAGGGTTATTTCCTTGTAGTGAAGACAGGTTGTATCAAGATTATCACACCATAAAGTTGGAGTAGATTTTGTGCTTATCCCAAGTACTTAAAGGAGAGCTTCTAGCCAGATTAATTCTGCAATCGTATCAACCAAAGCTTTGTATTCTGACTTAGTGGATGACGTGAAAACGGTTTTCTATTTTCGTGTGGTCTAAGAGGTAAGGTTAGCACCCAAATAGATTTCAATCCCCATGTGGATCGATGGTCATCCTGGCACCTAACCTAATCAACATCTGAAAACGCTTGAAGTGTGGAGGTTCCTTGCCGGTAAACAATAGTGAAGGTCTAGAGAGTGGAACAAAAAATGTGGTGCATGAGTAGTACATGACCTATGGTGCCCTTTAGATATCATAGATTGAGTTTGACTACAAAATGGTGATTACATGAATGATATGCATATATACTGGCACACTTTGTTAACTGCAAAGGCAATGTCCGACCTGCAGAGAGTAACATACTTGAGTGCACCAACAAGTTATCAATACGTGACGAGCTCAGAGAATAAGGGGTTGTACCAAGAGATAAGACTTGCAAGGTGCTCATTAGAGAAGAGTCTGGCTTGGAATCTGAAAGACCAACTCATTGAAGGACTTTAGAGATATATTTTCGTTGAGACAACCTGACCTTGGCGAACAATTAAAGTAGTTAAGTTCACTATGGTCTTTTAGTGCAAAGACATTGCTAAAGTTTTTTTTGAGTTTATCGACAAACATGGTATTGTTACCGGTGACGATGATATCATCAACATATATAACCATAGTGTACTTGATTGTGTTCCTAGATTTGTAGGTAAAAAGAGAGGGGTTAGTTTTGGATCATGTAAAGATGGTATTATGAAGTATACAACATGATTTGGACTTGTCATAGAAGCTTGTTTTAAGCCCATATAAGGACTTGTGAAGTATACAACATGATTTGGACGTTTAGGATCAACAAAGCCCGGTGAGATAGACTGTTTCTGTAATGTCACCGTGTAAGAAGGCTATGTGAACATCCAACTGTCATAGAGGCCATTCCTTTGTGACAGCAAGAGATAAGACCACTCAAATAGTGGTGAACTTGACAACCAGACTAAAAGTGTAATGAAAGTCAACCCCAGGTTGTTGACGAAAACCTTTTGCTACCGGACGAGTTTTGTATCGATTAACAACGCCATTCTAGTCAGTCTTTAACTTGTAAACCCACTTGTAATCAATAACATCAGTATTTGGGGAATGAGGAAATAACGACCAAGTACTGTTTTTTATAAGTGCTAAAAATTCATCAGCCATGGCTTGACTTCACTCCGGGTATTTATTGGCAATGGTAAAAGAGGTGGGTTCAACATGGGAAGTGGAAGCGACGGTAGTATGATTAGTGGAAAGACTGTAGGGAACACGAGGCTTTGGATTGGGACGTAGATTGGGAGGATGATAATGGATCAAGGGAGGGGTGGAGGGGGTGGATGAGGAGTTTGCGATGATGTGGAAGTTGTAACATCCCAAAGTTTACTAGATTTTAACTAATTTTATTTTAAATTAATTTTTTTATATAAAGTATGGACGTAAAATTTAAACTTTGGTAAATATGAAATATTTATTTATGTGACACTTACGCATATGTTTTAAGTAGATGGACTAAAGGGGCCTGTTGAAACTTGGTTGACTTGGTCCACAAGTGTAGGGTTCTATCAGTTAAACACAAAAGAAAGTTCCAGATCTTTGTGTGTGTTTGTGTGTGCCACGAAGGAAGACAGAAAGAAGGAAATGAGAGTTTGATTCAAGAACACTAGAGATGTATTGTGATAATCTACTCCAAATATCTTCTCAATCTTGTTATACACATCTTTTTTCCTTCTATTTTAAGTAGAATATCTCCCTTGAAACAACCTTATTCTTGGTTATGGAGTTTCATGTGGGTATTTATGAGTTATGGTTAAAAGCCAGGAATTTGTTGTTATTATGGGTTATAAATTGGTTACTTTTATGTCATATAATATGTGTGGTCAAGTTAGAATCCTCAAAACTCCATTGTTAAAGCTCAAGTTATGTATGGTTAAGTGGGTTTTGGGTAACTTAGTGGGTATGTTTTCTAATATGGAAATATAAGATGGGCCTTTATTATTTTGAGTTTCAAACATCAATTATTATGTAAGTAAGTTGTGGATTTTGGTTAAACATGTTCTTTGAATTAAAGAGTTGTATTATGTGGTTTTGAGAGTGTTTGACCTAATTGGTAAAATTTAGGGGATTTTTGGTAAAACATGTTTAGATCATCAAATCATGGTTTTTAGAGACCCAAATGATGAGTTGTGGTGAAATTCCTTTAAGAGTCACTTAATTGACTTAAGGTATCAATTGATGTTAATATATGATTAATATGGTTAAAGTTGACATAAAAGATAAAACTCATATAGCCGATTATGAATAACATAATAAGAATGTATTTTGTGGCTTTTCAATGTGAATATTTGTATGCCGAATATTGAACGGGCAAACGGGTAAAGAACGTGAATAATGGGCAATGATAGGTGTGGAAGTGTTGGTGTAACACTTTAGGAAGATTCCATATCGTTCTGTTCTGTCCACGGGAGATATGTTGTGTTCGTAAGGAATGACCCGCCTCAACTACCACAACACGTTTTGGGGCTTAATGTAGTGGATAAGAGGAGAGCTCTACAGTTAAGCGTGCTCGGGTGAGAGTAATCTAGGGATGGGTGACCCCTGAGAAGTTTTCACCCGACCAAAAACAAATCCGTGAGCTCTTAGGGGGCAAAGCGGGCAATATTTTTGGTACGAGAGGCCGGATGTTACACATAAGTCATGAGCTGCTCGCCCATGGCAAAACGCGTACCAAAAATATTGTCCGCTTTGCACGACTTTTTAAGCTTCAAATGAAAGGGGATGAAACACCCCTTAGTTATGAAACACCCCTTAGTTATCAACGCGTCTTGATAGATAAGGCCCGACGAGTTGCTCGCCCAGGCAAAACGCGTCTTGATAACATATTTTTGTGCACAACTTTGGTAACTAAGGGGTGTTTCATCCCCTTTCATTTGAAGCTTAAAAGGTTATGTCTTAAGTGTATATTTTCGTGAAGCAGTGTGTGGAGTATAAGCACGTGCAAGAGAACCTCATAAGTCATGAGCTGTGGTGCCTTGAACATGAGATAAGGAGGCCTCAAAAATTGGTAAGATAATAATCATGCAAACATGTGCATCATTCGAAATCCATAAGAAATAGCTTGGATTTGGTTGTAGTACTGCAACAGAATCAGGCCCAGATAGTAACAAACGATCTGGGCATGGTATGGATCCATCAACATAACCAAATAGGTTATTGGTAATCAAGTATGGTTCAATCATGATTTCCTAGTACTCATAAATGGTAGGTGACAATGCAAATGAAAATATGTGGGAGTTGTATGCGGCCTTCTCTTTGGAGGTAAATGCAAGTAGGGAGCGAATGTTGTAATTTTCGCGTGAATAGTAGCAACGGCAAAGAACATGGCACGACTGTGATGGGCGGCGTCATGATGGACATGCATGAGGTCCGATTATAATCGTCGGTTGCGTTGTAACCGGTGTTCTTGGCTCTGATACCAAGACAAACCTTATGTGTGTGTAAATGTATATTGTATTGATTATTGTGTCCCTCTCTCTATCTCGGTCTCCGTTTAGCATCATATATTGATCTGGACCCTGTTGACTCGGAGTATTCAACCCCCCTATTCGCCTAGCCATCAGATTCCTCCGCTGCCATCTTCGATTGCTCAAAGAATAGAGATCTGGTCTTTCGGGTTACAAAGAGGGTTATATAGTATAACCTATTTACATAATACTACCTTCTAATATTATTATTTAAAACATCTATCATCTATCAGTTATAATAAATAAAGGTTTTGAGGTGCCACGTGTCATTATTTTAGAGCGTCTAACTAGATCTTCGTTTTCCTGCCTAAACATTTTCTAATTATCTATTTTAATTTATTTTTTTAAACTCCTAAATTGATTAATACCATTTAAATGTTTCCATATTTCTTATAATTTTAAATCTTAAGCATTAAATCTATATCTATATCTATACTATATAATAAATAAATGTTTTTCTATGCCACGTGTCGTCTCCATATTCATTTTTCACCATCTTTTTCCCGCATCTCTCTTTTTAAATACACTTATATTTTTTAAAAGAAAATACTAATTATACTAATATATACATTTATTTTAAATTATCACTTATTATAAGAAATTTGAAATATAATTATTTAACTTTTATTTTCAATCAAACAATAATGAAAGTCAAATTATATTAAATAGTAATTAACATATTTTCGAAACTCAATTATACAGTAACTAACGTAATGAAAGTAAAATTAGATTAATTATATTTTTACACTCGTAAAATATATAAATAAAGATTTAATAATTTTATGTATTAATATTTTTCACCCCGTGTGTAGACACGAGTTCTAAGCTAGTGTATGATAATTTTTGGTTGACCAACAACTTTCTTTTTAAATACTTTATTTACAACTAAATGTAACTAATTCATAAGATTTACAGGTGTTAATTTTTTTTTGAAATATTATGAATTGTTGCTATATAAATATTTGATTTATGCTAAAAAAATTCCATACGTTACACACACACATATATATAATCTTGATTAGGTTCAGGTAAAAAAGATTCTAATTTTAAGAAGCGTGAGAAAGATTTAGGGTCATTAGATCAAATTATAGAAAATATTTAATGGTTGAGATTAAATTATAGGAGAAAAAGTTGTTGGAAGGTTATTTTAGTCTTGACCACTTTTGTTGACTTTTTATCAACCCCCTCATTTTTAAACGTTCAAAACTTTTACATACGACATTATTTTTTCAAAAAAATTACACCATAAAAACGGACGTTTTTATCTTTAAAACGATTATAGTGTCGTTATAAACAAAAATGAATTTTTTTTTACGTTTTCCAGCTCATTGTGTAATTAGTCAGGTCATTGTGTAATACAAGTTTATTGTGTAATACAAGTTCATTGTGTAATGCAAGTTCATTGTGTTATATGTATTTATCATTGTGTTTTACGTTTTCCAGCTCATTGTGTAATACAAGTTCATTGTGTAATACCACATCTGTTCATTGTGTAATTAGTAAGGTCATTGTGTAATACAAGTTCATTGTGTAATTAGTCAGTTCATTGTGTAATTAGTTAGGTCATTGTGTAATACAAGTTTATTGTGTAATTAGTCAGGTCATTGTGTAATACAAGTTCATTGTGTAATACCACGTCTGGTCATTGTGTAATTAGTCAGGTCATTATGTAATACAAGTTCATTGTGTAATTAGTCAGGTCATTGTGTAATACAAGTTCATTGTGTAATTAGTCAGTTCATTGTGTAATACAAGTTCATTGTGTAATACCACGTCTGGTCATTGTGTAATACAAGTTAATTGTGTAATTAGTTAGGTCATTGTGTAATACAAGTTCATTGTGTAATTAGTCAGGTCATTGGGTAATACAGTTCATTGTGTAATACAAGTTTATTGTATATTACACAATGACCATTATGCCCTCCCTTTTAAAACAATAATATGACACATGTCAAGCGCATAATCCTTCTTACCCTTCTTATTTTTAAAACCCTTTTTACTATAACCTAACCCTATATAATCTTTACCTTAATAAATAAAAATCACAGGGACACGTGGCGTAATTCTAGATCCCGTCCGTTTATATTTTCTATCCTAAACCATTATAACTTATTATTTTAGGTAACTAAATTATTTTTATAATTCAATATCATAATAAATTTATATTCCATCATTATTTAATATTTGATTAATATCAATATAATAAAATAAAATATTTCTTGTAATAAGTATTTTGTTAAACCAGTAATGAACATATGATTTAGATTGTAATTTTCTTTCACAAAATCAAATAATATTAAGTCATATGTTTACTGTGGCCTTATAAAACTTAATAATAATTTATCAATATATGAGATATTTATCGTATAAATATCTAATCTACTCTCTAGTCTCTAATTGAAGAGTTGTTAAAACTCTCCTTGATGAATAAATCCCGACTATAATCAATTACAAGCTTTTGGATCTATCCTCTGCTCGCATTCTGTAACATCCTGAGTTTTATACCCGGAACAGTTAGCAAGAAAATTAAAATTTAGCAAAAATAAGAGGAACGGGCTTGGGAGTATGGGCCAAAAAAAGGCAAGGGTTGGGCCCCTTATAAGCCTCAAGACCAGCCCCAACCCTCATTTGCAACACCATTTTTGGATTCTAGAGAGGGAAACTGAGAGAGAGCCTAGAGAGAGAAAGTCCGGGTTTTCGGATTCGAGCTTCAAGGATCGTTAGCATGAGTCTCGAAAGCGTTTAGCAACAGACGGGAAGCGATTTCAGGTAAGGATCCCTCCTAGATCTGAGTTTTTCATACCGTGTTGGGTTTTGAAATAAAATTGGGTAAATTTTAGATTTTTACGTTTGAAAATGAAAATAAAGTATAGATCTAGACTCTCGGTTAGAAAACACAAGTTTTGAATGTAAAAAGTTCGGATCTTGACAAGGTCGGATCTGCATGCAAAAGTTAGGGTTTTGTGGGGAAGAAGACTACCCACACGCCGGCCCTGCGTACTTGTTAAGTACGCAAGAACAAGGCCCTGCGTACTTGATAAGTACGCAAGAACAAAAGTCTGCGTACTTGATAAGTACGCAAGAACAAAGTCTGCGTACTTGATTAGTACGCAAGAACAAAGTCTGCGTATTTGATAAGTACGCAAGAACAAAGTCTGCGTACTTGATAAGTACACAAGAACATGGTCCTGTGCACTTGCTAAGTGCGCATGCATCAGGTCTATGGGTATATGTAGCTGGTTAGTGAAGTCAGTATGTTCACAAGGATAGAAAGAGGCGAACTTAGCCTTAAGTTCGCCTAGCCAGAAATGGTGAAAACGTTTAGTGTCGAGTTAAGTCTGATACGTGTCGAATTGTTATGATTGTGTGAGATCCGGTAGACCATTCCAGCTAAGATACCAGGTGAGTTCTAATCCCTTTTTTTGCCTACTTTTGGGGTGATGTGCATACTTAGTGAACAGTGTGTTTATTACATATTTTATATTAATAAACGATGGCGAAAGTCATGACTTACAGAAATGTTTAAAAGAGGTAAAGGAAATGTTTTATGTAAAGAATGATGCTTAGGAAAGGTTTGTTAATAACAAAGATATTTTCAAAAGAACGAAGATGAGATTTTAAAGAAAGTAAATAGTAAAGAGAAATGTTTTTCCTTCGAGAATGAATACCAGTAGAGAGTCAGTCATAGGCTCAATGCCTAAGAAGGGCTCAGTGCCTGAGGTGGGCTCAGTGCCTAAGAAGGGCTCAGTGCCTGAGATAGGCTCAGTGCCCGAGATAGGCTTAGTGCCTAAGTAGGGCTTAGTGCCTAAGTGGGCTTTGTGCCTAAGAAGTGATAAATAGAATTAACGGTATGGTAGCAGTGTCTTGACACTAGTCAGGACTGTTACAAATATCACGGTGACGCATCGTATTAACTCCTTATTCGTCGACCTTTGGACTTGAACTATTGGGACAATACGGACAGTAATAAAAGTTAAAAGATATTATATGCAAAGATTTTACCAATTGGTTGTAAAGACATGTACAAGCAAAACCTTCTCCTTTAATATATGTAAAGATGTTTTATGTAAACGTTATAACTCACTCAGCGTTAGCCGACTTTTAGTATGCATATCAGGTAAGTGTAGGTGGCAATTTAGATGCTTGGCTGGCTTGAGGAGTTACCCTGAAGATCAGAGTCTAGCATCCCACTTATGTTTAAAGTTTATTATGTTTTAAAACAAAGTTTAAGTTTCGTATTAGACACGTATGTTAAAGACAAGTTATGTATTTTCGATGCTTATGTTTAAAGTCGTTTCCGCTGTGATTGTTAATGTCTTGTGTTTAAGAGCTATGTGTTGATGAGTAAATCCAATAAGTGAGTCCACTCAGGTTTGGGGCCTTACAAGTTGGTATCAGAGCCATAGTTTAAGAGATTTGGACATCCCCGATGTCTAGACTCTATGAGATCATCCCCTATTTATAGGGTTTTTACATTCTCTCTCCTCTAATCGAATGATAGTGACAACCCTCATCTTTATTTGTCTATCCTTGCTTTTTATTCCCTTGTGGGTCCCTCTAGCGGTTAGACGGTTAGAGCTTTTATTTTCTTTTAATTGAGGCCTTGGTACATGATATTTATCATACGTCGTCACTAATAAATAGAGGTTTTAGTGGAACACTTGTAAATCTCTTGTACATTTTCAACATTTTTTTCCGTCTTTCTTTCCCATTAATTATACAAATTTATAGAAATGTTTTATATTTTTTTTGTCTCTCGCATCTCTCTCCTATTAAATATATAATTGTGATTCAATATTTCTTTTTATAAAACATTTTTATTTTTAAAAATAAGTTTTGATTATAAAACATTTTTATAAACTGAATATTTCTTTCATTATTTTTATAAAATATTTTTAAAAAATAGCTATATAACATTTTCTAAAGTTTATATTAAAACATTATGTAATATGCTATAAATCTATATATTATGTAAATCTTTGTTAACATAGTGATCTAATATACTACTGAGGCTAAGCACATGATAACCTAGCGAGGAAATAAAATGTAGTAATGATGTGCATTGAATTATCTTTTTTTGAGCTGGCATGAGATAATGATACTTTAACTACGTACAAGTTCACCTGTTCTGTTGTTCATTAATAAAAAATGCAAGTCTAATCTGAACAACTATTATCATACATGTTACGTCGCATTTAATTAAGCTGCTGAGCACATGAAATCGTAGCTTAATTTGAATATTTATAAATGGTAACGTATTCAATTAAAAATATGTTTTGAGCTGGAGATATATAATGATATTCTAATTACAATTAAGTTGACTTCTTTATTTTATAATCGAAGTCTATTCTAAACAACTAATATAAAAATCTCATATTGATTGAGATGGACGCCAAGCTAGATTTAAAAATAAAAGCCATACAAATGCAATTAGGCATCCAATATAGGGGGTGTGAAAAAAAACCTAATAAAAAAAAAACCGAAATTTGAATCGTATTCGTAACCGATCAAAACCGAACCAACTTGAGAAATTCGGTTTTCGGTTAGGTTATAAACCGTATTCGAATTGCGAATTCGGTTTTTAGTTTGGTTAACGGATATACTTTTTTTTAATTCGGTTTATTCAGTTTCGGTTAGACATATGTCTAATACGGTTCGGTTTATTCCATTTATTCGGATATACTTTTCTTTTGAAATCGGTTTATTTGGTTGATTTCGTTTCGGTTAGAAAAAATTTTAATTCGGTTCGGTTAACGGATAAAAGTTAAAAAAAATCAAAACCGAATAAACTGTTAACCGAACTGATAAACACCCTAATCCAATTTAAACAAATTAATCGCAAGATAGGTGCTATTTCTCTTAACAAATTCACAACATGTTACATGACTTTAAAAAAATCATACATAGATGGTGTTTCCTTTAACAAACTCACATGTTGCATCTTGCATGACTCTATATTTAGCTCAAGCTTAGCCGACTTGTTTACAAATCGAGTCGAGCTGAACTTGGGCTTGGCTCATAAAAAAATCCAGCCACTCGTTTATTTTTATAATTTTGTATTTTCTTTTCTAAATTCCAGGCATGAACTCACAATTGAATTTTCTATTTTCTTTTCTAAATTCCAGGTATGAACAGGTTGAATTCATTGAGAATGAAATAGAATAGATCTATTATTCACACTCTTAATGCAATGTTTGATCGGCTAAAGTGCTTTGATAGTTAGTCAAACATCATTATGTTGCTAGTAAGAGTGGTGACGGAGCGAGGAATTATTTTTTCTCTATGTTCAAATTTCTAAGTTACCCACTACAATTTTTTTGGCCGGTTCGGGTGATCAGGCAGGGTTGCCAGGTTGGTCACATAATAAGAACGCTACGACAATTAAAATGCATCGTCATTAGAAACCAAACGGTAAAAATACAATGTCAATAGAAATAACTAAAAAGTGATTAGATCCTATAGTGTTTTTATCTTTTGAAAACCATCCATTACATTTTTGACCGAAACATTGTTAAAAAACTCTTTTTGAATGAAATAAATGTTCCACAACATTAATTTGGTAGGTTTTTGAATATTATACAATATCTATAACAGGAATTTTCTTACATCTGCTTAAACTAAAGTCCACATAAATTCACACTCATTTTAAGCTCATTATGCTTGTGGAATTTACATCCATAACTCTTTATGCTGGGACCTGGTTGACTTTCAATCTGATATGAACTTTTTTTTAAACAATTGATTTTTTTTATATAAAGATTTACATCGAAATAGAAGGCAAACGCACAACAAGCAGCGCCGCAAGTCCTATTTGGATAGCAAAACCAAGTCTTTTAAAACTATATTCATAGATCTTGATGTCATAACATAACTATATATAACCCGTTGGACACGACTAAGAAGCTCCACAGCTTTAGACGTAAGAAAACCAAAAGTATCAATCACCTCGTGAAATCTGCATGACTACATATTTCTTAGCCACATCCCTCTATTGATGTATGTATCTTTGGTACTTTATTAACAGAAAATATAAAACATAATATGATTAATCACTTGTAAAATCTAGCATACCATGACTAAGTTCTAACTTTTTGAGGTTAAGTAGCCAAGCACACAACAAACTTTTTCAAAGGGTATAAATGGGAATCATGCAAAAACTGAAAGACAATTATTGATCTTCGTGCTAGCATATCAGTTTGTGCTTTATTAATTCAATCCAAATCAAATCTCAGCAAGCATTTTACATGTGCATAAAAGAGGTTAATATTTTATATCATTGACTGACTTGAAAAAAAATAAAGCTTTCTCAAGTTCCTTGACGACGACTTTCATTGTCGGACGTTGATCTTGAGTTTCTGCCACACACTGATGTGCAATTTTAATAAATGATTCCAAAGAATCTTTGTTGGGTTCGCCTGTTTCGTCTTTTATTATAGGATCAATAATGTCTTGTACTGTCGGTAGCTTCGTCTTGCAACAGAGGCCAGCCCTTCATCATTCTCCTTCTTGTAAATCGGGTCATTGGCAAGCCTCCCACATAGAATTTCAAACAAAACTATTCCAAAACTATAAACATCTGATTCTCTTTTTAGCTTATTGGTCATCTTATATTCTGGATCTATGTAGCTCTATTTGCCAATACAGTCGAGATAGAGAACTTCGTCTTCTTGATTTGGACGCATGAATACGGAGGAGCGAAAGTCATCAATCTTTGCCCCATAGTTTTCGTCCAACCCAATGTTGTGGCTGCATATATCACGGTTTATTATTATCTTTTGGTCTTCCTTCTCACAGTGAAGGTAATTTAATGCGTTTGCAGCGTCAATGCAGATTTTCAAACGCTTTTCCCAAGTCAAAATACAAGGCGTATCATTGACATTTCCCAGATAATCAAAAAGGTATCCATTAGAAACATTGTCAGAGACAACGATCATCTCAGAACCTTCAAAACAAAATCCAAGTAGAGTGATTATGCTGCGATGCTTAACAGTGGTAAGCATTTCGATTTCTGTAAGAAACTCTTCTTCTCCATACATGTCATGTCCAGAAGCATAGCGTTTTATAACCACAGTATTGCGTCTGTTGGGATATTCGTTTTTATTCTTCCCTTCTATAATGGTCGAGTTCTGCTCTGTACAAAGTACAACCATCCCTAGATGATATTTTGTACGTCACTGTAAAATTATTTGTTGCTAATTGAATATAGTGAGAGGAATCTTCAAGTAATTCAAGTTCTTTCCCTGCAAATATGTAATAAAGAGAAAAAGAGAGTTACAGTTTATACTTGCTAGAAAAATGAGAACAAAACTCAATAGAGATTCAGAAGGAATTGTTTTGTTGATCCTTTTTGAAAAACTAAACACTACATTCGAATCTATCACACGGCTAGCCAGTAGTACAATTATATAAGGTGAATCAGTACTAAAACCCTCCTTTCCTCCTCATCAAGACATCACGGTTGGGCCTTGCAAATGGCCATAAAACTTTCATAGTCAGCCGGTAAGTAAATAATGCCCAAACACATAAAATTTGAATTAGTTAAACCATATTAAATTAAGGATCCTTAGCTGTATTAAAATAGTTTTATGCCCGTCCTAGTTTCGGTTTCCGAAACTAATACAATCAAAACGTTAACAAAATCTTCATATCGTGTATACCTCTTATGGCCGTATGTTGTTAAAAATTACTTGCAAGGACGCCCATTACCTAAAATCCGATCTAAAACTCACCTAAAAAATGGGCTTAAATTAACATATACTCAACTACACTTTTAATATTCTATATACTTTTCAGGATTATTATATTTTAATAATCCCACCTTTTACCAATTGGTCTGAGAATATTCTTATCACTAGTCCCAACCTTCAAACTATTTTCTTACATTAGACCCCTTGCTAAAAAAACATTTTATATGACATGGACATCTGCAAACCGCTGAAAAGTCGAGCCAATCTAGCAGGGTTTTGAAATTGGCTATGGTGGTGTTTAACTGGTCTCGTTTTTCCGATAAGTCCATACATAGATAACAGTGGTGTTTAACGAGACCAATTAAACAACATATAGCCAATTTCAAAACCCACAACGAGACCACTGCTAGCTTGACTCGACTTTTCGGCGGTTTGCAGATGTCCACGTCATATAAAATCTAACGGCATGAAGTTTTTTTAAATGGGGGTCCAATGTAAGAAAATAGTTTGAAAGTAGGGACTGGTGGTAAGAATATTTTCAGTTGTGATTATTATTGGTCAATTGGTAAAAGATACGATTATTAAAATCCAATAATCCTACTTTTTAATAATTTCAAGTTTGTAACAACTTCAATACACTATTTAGTATTTGCTATATTTCTTAAGATTATAGAAATATAATATAATCGGGTAAACAAGTTTAGGTACTCAGACGGATATCACCTAATATCATATCGGTCCCAAACTAAAATAAATGAAAACTAAGTTCCATTTATGAATGCCAGTCCAGTCATGCTGCTCATCCTAAATGTTTCGGATTTTTTTTGCTTGTTTGGATTCTTTACCATCCCTTTTGACCTTTTAGTACAACTTGAAATAAGATAATACAAAAAAAAAGGAAATATGCTATGCAAAAATGATGAAGGTAGAAAAAAGCGATAATAAAATAAAAAAGGTCTTACAAGATTTTCACATCGTAGCTGAAGTTCCAATGCTTTCTCAAGTCCAACGACAATATTGTTCATATCTGGGCGGTGTGCTCGATCCTCCTTTAAGCAAGAATATACTATGGATGTGTATATGAAGAGTGATTGCGGGGACATAGGATGGATCATATCATGCAGTGTTTTGTTTTCATGATAATATTTGGCCAATGGAGCTAAGAACCTATCCTTATTAGCCTCATTCTGAAAAATGCTTCCTTCCCACACAATATTTCGAATAAAATGACACCAAACGAGTAGATGTCCGACTTAAGGGTCACACCTCCGGTCTTTTCAATTGATGGGTCCATATAACTCGTTGTGCCAATATGTTCACAAAGGCAAACTTGGTCCGTATAGTATGCTAATTGTTTGATGGAGAATTCAAAACCGGATAACTTGGCTTCCCGGTTCTCGTCTAACAAAATTGTGTTGCTATTGATGTTACAATGTATAATAGCATAATCACGTCCCTCGTTAAAGTGGAGGTAACTCAACGCACGAGCCACATCTACACATATCCTTAATTTTTGTGTCCATGTGAGATTTGAGCTATTTAGATACTGACTGAGACTTCCGTTGGCCTCATAAGTGGTTGCGGTTATCTTCTCATCTTTCTCATCACAAAACCCAATAATAGAGACTAGATTTTCATGTTTGAGATCAGAAAGCACTGAAATTTCCGTCAAGAACTTGAGGTCTGCTTCCCCATACTTACAATCAAACCTCCGTGCAGCAATCTTCATCAACCTTCCGGACCACAAGAGTCGTCCTTTATATGTGGTATAAAACTCACTGTGTTCGATGATGTTATCTTCATGAAAGTTGTTGGTAGCCTTTACTATGTCTTCAAGTGGGATTAGTAAGGGAGAGAACTTGGACATTGTTGATGCCATGTTCTGTTTATCAAGTACAACGGAGTGTAAAAACAACATGTTACAATGAATGAGAAGGTAAGATCTAATAAAATGTATGAGTAATCATAAATACATAAATATATATGATCTAGTAGCCTCTATGCATGACGATGTATTCATTTAATCAAATAACATTAATTAATTGAATAAATGTCCTTAAGGGGACACCCGGTGGTTAAGTGATGTGTCACACAATTAAAAGGTTGAGTGTTCAAATTATACAGGATGTAGGCAATCGTGTATAAGGTGTTGCTGTTAAAAAAAAATTGAAAAAATATAAATGAATTATGTGGTACTTACAACTTTAAAGATACATATAATATTACATTAAACTCTGTAAGTTTAATACACATGTACATAAGCATCTGCATCCTATTTGATTCGGTTATCAATGATTTTATAAGTATTCAACTATGACATAAAATTCGGGTATCTTACCATGAAGATATAAAAACTAAAACGTAAACAAGACACTAAAACATATACAGTTATATATAGTTATATATGTGTGTGTTTTTTCTTGTCCTTAAAAGATAAATGGTAAAAATGTTATCATGAAAAACTTTTTATGATGAACACAAATTAGATTTATGGTTTATATTAATGCATTTAAAGGCACACAACTAAGGTTTTATAAAACTTACTTGAAATTCCAATGCTTCTTAAGTTGCATTAAAACTTTTTTTGTTGTTGGTCTTTTTTCTCTTTCATGACGCAAGCATTGGTAGGCAATCTCTTGAAATGTAGTCAATGATTGTGACACAATCTCTTCCCTTATTTGCCCGAACGCCACCTCTTCATGCTTTCCTGCTTCAAATTTGTTTCTTATAAAATCTGGTAAATAGTGGCCCTCCTGTTTCTTGATTGCAAACGTGGATCTCCCACACAAAATCTTAAATAAAACAACACCAAATGAATATATATCGGATTCTATCGGATTCTATGGTTAAGAATCCTGATTTATAGTAAAGTGGGTCCAAGTATCCTAGCGTGCCACACGCACGATCGACGACATAGTCTGATTCTTGATTGATTGAACTTATTAATGAAAGGCCAAAATCCGCAAGTTATACTCCAAAAGAATTTGGAGCTCACTAAAAAATTGTTATTCCCCTTGACCAAGTCTAGTATCCAATCGCTTTGCAACAATTGTTTTAAATCCATCGCCATCTTGAAGGGTTCCTTTAAACACTCTCCCAAATCCTCCTCCTCCTCCAATGCGATTGTTGTTATTGAAGTTTTGTGTGGCCTGATTTATGTCTTCAAGTGAAAGTCTTGGGTTGTCATTATTGTTTTTCTGTCAAACATGACATCAAATAAAATACATATATTGATAGCAATAACTTGTTAAAAAAATATATATACAAAATTGGTGAATGCTAATAGAAACAACAAATGTTAAAATACATATTAGCTAGTAATGAAAGACTACAAATTAGTGAAAGAAATTAGTGATGAGGTGGTTTGATGGTGTTTAAAATGGTGATGGAAATCAGTAAAGAAAACATATGCAGTGATGATGAAATTGATAACTTGGTGATCCCATAGACTTCAAACAAGAAACTTAATGATTTTAATATGCCTGATAGATGTCTCATATGCATTAAATATGCACTGTACTACGTTTTTTGAATATTTTTTTTAAATCAGACACCAGGATCCCCTTGGAAGATATATATTATATAAACTGGGACCGACTACCCCACCAATCCAGATCAAAACCCTAACCCAGGAGGAAACCCATAACTGAAAAACCTCCCGCCTCAACCTGAATAATTGCTTCAGGTGAGACTCGAACTCAAGACATTCACTATGAAAAGTCTTGGGGCTACTGTTGCACCAGATTGCCAACGGTTAAAATTTTATCATATACTCTTTTTGGCACTTTCATATTACAAAGTCAACCAAGTCATAAATTCATAGTCTTGAAGGTAGGATTTTTCATAATCAGAGTAAAAAGGTAACCTTGATAGCTTAAACACTAAAGGTTAGAAAGTGGAAAGGATTTTTAACAATGTAAACCTAACATGTGCTTTATTAATTTTAATCTAACGTCATCAAACACTTCACATTTGTTTTAATAGTTCAGTGAATCATCACGTTGTTTACTTCTAGGGATCGATAATATGAAGTTAGAACAATGACTTACTTGAAAGAATAGTGCCTTCTCAAGTTCCTTGACAACGACTTTTATTGTTGGACGTTGGTTTTGAGTCTCTGGCACACACTGATGTGCAATTTTAATAAATGTGTGCAAAGAATCCTTGTTGGGTCCTCTATTTAGAACAAAACTGTTTTCATAAGTTTTTTCTTTTATTACAGGATCTATCATTTCTTCAAGTGTTCCTATGCAGAAGTTGCGTCTTGCCACATCCGCCAGCCCTTTGTCACTCTCCTTAAGGTAAATTGGGTCAAAGGCGAGCCTCCCACATAGAATCTCAAACAAAACTACTCCAAAACTATAAACATCGGATTCTCTTTTTAACTTAAAGGTGTCATAATATTCTGAAACCACACCAATTACATGGACCCTAACAATCTATTTATAAAAAACCTATACTAATCCTAACTTAATTAACTCAAACAGTATCAAATATCTATACTATATAACAAATAAAGGTTTCTCAATGCCACGTGTCACCTCCTTATAAAAATTTTCCCGCCTCTCTCTTATAATAAATACATTTCCATATTTCACTAATAATATATTTTTAAACATATTATTAATTATACTAATAAAACACATTTATTTTAATTTACCTCATATTATAAAAAACTTCGAAATGTAATTACCTAACTTATTTTTTCAATCAAATAGTAAATGAAGGTCAAATTACATTAAATAGTTACTTATGTATTTTTTTAAACTCAATTATATATTAATTTTTACATATTTTTTTGTTTTGTTTTCTATTATTAGTATATGTAATACATTTTTTCACCTATAAGATATATATATATATATATATATATATATGAGTAAACTTCGTTTTTGGCCCCTGTGGTTTGGTCAAAATAACGATTTTGGTCTAATAGTTTTAATTTGACTTTTTTGGCCCCTGTGGTTACCAAATTTTCTCAATCAGGACCCTGGCACTAACTCTGTTAGTTTTTTATGTTAAAGTTAAGGGTATTTTATTCTTTTTATCTATAAGAACTAATTATGTCATTTATTTAAACTATACAGGGACCATTTGTGTAAATTACACAAAATATAAACCCAAGAGTGTCTTCCACTCTTCCCCCAACCAACTCCTCTGCCTCCACCCGCTCCCTCCCCCCTGCTCTGGTGAGCTACTTCTCCCCCTACCACCACCAGCCACCTCCTATGAGTGAGAGACTTGAGAAAGCCCACCAAGCCACCATCACCGCCGTCCACCACCACCTCTGTTGGTATTTTGAACTTAACTCTCGATAACAAAAGCTAACAAAGAAGAGAAAGACAAGTGCGCTACTTGAGTTTTTCAATTGATCAGAATTGCTCGCTTAAAGCATAAAGGTACATCACTTTAAATAGGAAAATAACAAAACAGAAAGCAACGATAACATCCTACAGACCCGGACAAATTGAAACAACTAGCCTCAGCTTTTTTTAAATTACTAAGCAAAATACTCGCATAAACAAATGGATAAAAGACTGCTTCAAGCTTGCCTGATCCTCACGTGCTTTTGACTCATTCTTCAATAACCTCAGCCGTCCACCACCACCATCTCCGCCCGATTCAAGTAAAGGGAATGCTTCACTTCCGGCACCCCACACCACCACTGCCACCACAGCTACACCACCCCCACACCATCGGTCAAAGCGACGGAGGTTTCTCGTTTTTTGCTTCATCAATGCAAAGCTCACACAGGTTTTGGTTTTAATTTACCCCAAATTTTTAGGTCAAATTAGAAATAACCATCACATATGTTTTCCCGGTGAACCTGCAACAATGCTACCAACTCGTCGGAATCCCCAGCATCATCTAAAACTTATCGAGTGTTCCTCGTTTTTCCGGTGAACCTGCAACTCCGGCCTCGCCTGAAACCACCCAAAAAACCCAATTTATATTCTTTCTTTATCCACCCAAAAAAATCTTAACAGAGGGGAGGGAGTTCTTCATAGATCTGCACAGGTGCGGTGGTTGTGGGCGACGACGGTGGCCGGAGGGGAGCAGGGGGAGGACTTGGTTTTGGGGAAGAAGAACTAGTTTTTGTTTTGTATAATTTACATGAATGATCCCTATATTAATTTTAATTATTGAACATGACACAATTAGTCTTTATTGGTAAAAAGACTAAAAAACCCTTATTTTTAACAGAAAAAATTAACGGTGTTAGTTAGTTGGGCTTAATTGAGACAAATTACATACCACAAGAGTCAAAAAAGTCAAATTGAAACTAATGGACTAAAATCGTTATTTTGATCAAACCACAGGGGCTAAAAAAGAAGTTTACTCTAATATATATATATATATATATATATATATATATATATATATATAAAGATTTAAGCATTTTATATATTGATATTTTTTCACCATGTGTAATACACATGCTCTTAGCTAGTAATCAAATAAATAAACAAACTCAAATATAGCCTAATACGAACTCAACCAAACAATTAATAAACTAATATTAATAATTATTTGTTTTATCAAGATTAAATCTTCATCTCAAACAAAACAAGTGATGCCAATTGTATTAGGCAGCATATGATAAAATCGATTTTGTAGGAAATAAGACAGAGATTGGAACATCACTGACAACAACCCCATACGATGTTCGATTAATTAGGAAACAAGCGAGATTGCATCTATCCAAAAGGTTGTCGAACAGAAATGCTCGAGCAACTTCAGGAAGAATCTATTTCCTCTCTACTACACCCTTTTGGGTTTGTCTGTCAACACATTATAAGGTAATGTAATGAACAAAGGAACAAAAAGGATGAAAGTTAAAAAACAAAAACAAAAGGAAGGTCTTACCGGAATTTCATGCGTTGCTTTCTCAAGTTCATCGACCACTTGGTCCTTATCTAGCTGTTGTACTCCCTCCTCCTTTAAGGAATAATATGAGAAAAGAAAATAGTTAGTGCTCAAAACTATAAATATATCATAAAAACTACACAATGGTGATGAAAACCTATATACAAAAAAAAACTATAAAGCAGTGAGGAAATTAGTAGATCATAAGTTGTTGACGAAGTTGGTGTTCAAAGATAAAACCTTAAAAACCATCAAATCAACTTAACAATAAATTATAGGTTTTTTGTGTCAAATTTGGTACTAAAGTGAAAAATAAGAGAAAAGGAAATTACGAGAAGATAGAAACAATATTATATACGTAGCTTGTCCGAGGATGAAAATTAAATATGCATATACATTCAATCAAAGAAATTGGACATTCTATTGCAATTTCTATACACGAAGCAATTGACGGCGAGAATTCTTTATGGAATATGCGTGTAAAGTGAAGATTAGTTTTTTTCTTTTATCAAAAATAATGTTTTGGAATATGCATCAAACGTATTCCTTATGCCCTATAATTAAAATTAAAATAATATATATACACACATGTGACTTACTTGAAACAATAATGCTTTCTCAAGTTCTTTGAGAACGACTTTCATTATTGGACGTTGGTCTTGAGTCTTTACCATACACTGGTTTGCAACTTTTAAAAATATGTTGAAAAAGAATCCTTGTTGAGTCCTCTAATTAGAATAAAATTGTTTTCACTGGTTTCTTCCTTTATTATAGGATCTATCATATCCCCTAGTTTTCATGTGTCGAAGTTTCGTCTTGCCAATTCAACCAGCCCTTTGTAACTCTCCTCAAGGTAAATTGGGTCTTTGGCACTTCTTCCACATAGAATTTCAAGCAAAACTATTCCAAACCGATAAACATCTGACTCTCTTTTTAACTTACAAGTCTCCTCATATTGGAATTCCGCGTTCTGAAATTCACCAATCTTAGCCCCCCAATTCTCATCCAACCCAATGCTATAGCGGTATGCAGTATTGTGTATTATTATTTTTTTGTCTTCCATCTCAAAGTGAAGGTGATTCAATGCACCCGCAACATTAATGCATATTCTCAAACGTTTTTCCCAAATTAAAATACGACGCTTATCGTAGTAGATATTTCCCAAATATTCATAAAGGTGTCCATTAGAAATATTCTCAATGACAATGATCATCTCATAACCTTCAGCACAAAATCCAAGTAGAGTGACTATGTTGCGATGCTTAGCATTGGTAAGCATTTCAATTTCATTAAAAAAGAGTTCTTCATGCTCAAATCCAAGTAGAGTGACTATGTTACAATGTTGTGTCTCTTGGGTGGTTCACCTTTACCCTTCCCTTCAACATATGAATGTTTTTCTTTTTCTAGATGGTTGAGTTGTGCTCTGTACCAAGTATAACCATCGCCATTTGCAATTTTGTATGTGTCTGAAAAATTATTAGTTGCTAATTTTATATTATCAAGTTGAATCTTCAAGTGTTCTAAGTTCTTCCTCTACAAACATGTGAAAAGGGAGAAAAGAGAGTTACATATTATAAATACTTATTAGAAATATGATAATATTTTTGTGGTTAATATTTATTTTATCCCTTTTGATATAAAGACGTGTAACATCTGGTTTTTCATTGCAATAAATTTTGAATATTATAATCGATAATATAGTATTAGAAATATTCGTTATGATGTATGGACTTATGTCGAATATAATTGTGTTAAATATTGAACTAAAATGTCCAAAATGTTGGGTTTTGAGGTTAAAAGAGTAAAATCTAACCTCAAGGGTTAAAACTCAATATTCTAAACATGAGGGGCCAATTTTATAGCAATACCAAACTCCTAAAAAATAGACTGAAGTAATAGATTCTCACATTTGACTTCACTAGCCAAAACTGAAAACACCCATGTGTGTGTTTTGTTTATTCGAGTGAAAATTCTTGCAAAATTCAACTAATTCCTTCAACTGTTCCTAATTACACATTTGTGTTCATATTTGTAAGTTAAATAAGTGTTAGACCCAATTGCGGGAACTAAAGCCAAAAGTAAATCACCAAAAGTTCCCATGAAGTTGAAAGAAGGGTCGGAGCAAAGAGGGTTGCACGGAGTTCAGTGGCGAAGGCGGTGTTAGACTCGTTTAGTGTTTTTGGGATTGTGGTGAGTAAAATATAGAATTCTTAAGGGGATGGAAGTAATGGAATGGTGAATGATGTAATTAAGGAAAGTTTTGTGGTTGAATTTGAATTTTTCTTTAAATTTATAAATATAGTAAAAATGACGGAATTCCCCTTCTAGTGTCCATCTCTCAAAAGGACGGAAACAAACATTGAACGTAAAAAATGACAAGTATAATTATTGAAATTAAACGAGGAAAGGCAAAGATTTTAGTATAGATAAAACACGAAATTTGTCAAAAAAAATAAATAATAATAATTAGTGGGGGTTGTGTTTTGATTTCATTATATATATTCATGTTCTGATTTTTTTTTTGATTTTTTGCTTTGATTTTGTTGTAGACGGTAGTGGCAATTATAGCTAGCAAGTGGTCGTGGTGAGGTGATGGTTATACAGGTACCAAAGACATCTTCATAATCACGAAGAACCAATTTAGACCATCTATAGTGGGGCTTGATAGATTGAGGTGAGGCCCTATCACGCCTGGAGCTCCCTAGGCTTGAATGCTTGATAGGGGGCGTGAATGGGCTATTTGTGATGGCTCGGGCGTGAGTGAAGGGGTTTTTTTATGAGGATATATATTTTTTTATTTTCTTTTTTATTATTTTAACCACAATATTATACCTTATCATTACTATTACTAATTCATTACATACATTTATAGTGATCACAAAACTATCTATGTGGCGTTTATATGACACTACTTTTTCATCACTATCACTACCGTAAGCTTAACCAAAAGAACATAATCCTTAAAAGTTTAAAATATCAATGTTAGTAATTAACAAATACAATATAAAAGCAAATTTTATATTGTAAACAACTGTTATTTGGTTATTCGAAACAAATTTTAAATTTTAATTAAAAGCTATTTTTTTATTGTAACTAACAACAAATTTTAAGTTGTAGATACAAAAATTATTTTGTTAAAAATTAACAAATAATAGGGGTATTCACGATTGAGTTTAAAACCGTGAAACTGTCCAAACCGTTCATCGATTTGGTTTTATGGTTAGTTTTTTTCTTCAGTCGGTCGGTTTCATAATTTTTAAATCGTAGCGAACGGTTTGGTTTATGTTTATACCGAAAACTGGTCGTATAAAACCGGACCGGACCATAAGGCTTGTTTACATTTTTTATTTGTTAAATTTGTACACATAACACAGTTGCCTTTCTCGATCTCTACTCGACTTTTTGATATTTTTATAGCAACCATGTGAGTATTCCAACTTTAATCTACCAATTGCTTGTTTAAAAAGGCCTGTTATCTAAACCGTGAAACCAAAGTAAAGCCAAACCGTTGGTAATGATTCGGTTTAAATTTCTAACGGTTTGGTTTCATTTTTCAATTATCAAAAACCGTTACTAACGATTTGGCTCGCTACTTGACCTAAAATACCTGTAACAAATACTATATAGTTATCAAAGTTTTTTTCTTATAGTGCTGTTTTTTAAAAGTAAACTAGTTAAAACTATATGTAACAAAGTAACATACGTAAAAAGAGAAAAAAACATTAACAAGAAAAAAAAGCATCCTGGATTTTCACGTCGAAACTGAAGTTCCAATGCTTTCTCAAGTTGAGTGACAATATAATTCATATTTGGACGGTGTGGTTGCTCCTCTTTTAAGCAACAATATGCTTCTTTTAAGTATGTGTCAAGTGATTTCAGGGACATTTGATATTGTAAATCAGGATGGATTATATCTTGCATGGTTTTGTTTTCATAATGATATTTGGCTAATCTAGCTAGAGACTTGTTAGTCTCGTCCTCAATATATGCCTTCCTCCCGCACAATATATCAAATAAAACAACACCAAATGCGTAGATGTCCGACTTCTGGGTCACACCTTTGGTCTTTTCAACTGCTGGGTCCACATACCCAATTGTGCCTACAGGTTCAGAAAGGATGACCTTCTACATTCGGTTAACCGATTGTTTGATGGAAATTTCAAAACCAGATAACTTGGCTTCAAAGTTTTCATCTAATAAGATTGTGGAGCTGTTGATGTTACTATGTATAACACCGTAACCACGTCGCTCGTCATAATGGAGGTAACTCAACGCACGAGCCACTCCTACACATACCTCAATCTTTGCGTCCATGTGAGGTTTGGGCTATTTAGAAACTGCCCCAAACTTCCATTGGCCTCATTCGTGGTTATGATGATCTTGTTGGGGTTCAGTAATAATCAGTTTGACTTTTGTAAAAACGTGTTTTGATAGAGAAATTAATTAATTCAGTTAATTAATAAATACGTAGCGGAAAATAAAATCATAACCTATTTAACAGCACTGACAAACCGAACATGATCTTGTTATGAACACGCAAACACAAAAAAAAAAAACAATTAATCTATTGATGAGATAAATTATACCTCGATTAATGATTAACCGGTTGAGACACCTAGGTACAACGAACCGATGCTAGATCACGAACCGAAACGCGAGAATGGGTGGCACCGGGAAGCGCCGGACAAGACGGCGGACGGTGGCAAGGGTGGTGGCCGAAAAGATCAAAGGCCGGAACCTTTTTGTTTCTTCTTTCTTCTTGTTTGGCGGCTCCCACACGAAAAGAAAAAAAACAACTTTTTGCCTATTACGGCTGATCTCCTATTGTTGGTCTTAAAACATATTTTTAGGTTTATTATTATATAATAATAATAAACCCTACTAATTGTTTTCGGGCCCATAGTCCAATACGAGATGCAAAAGCCCGAACCCATTTAATTGTTTTAATGAAAGATTAAATCAATATATATACAATTATTATTTATAAACTAGTATAAATAATAATTCGCGTCTAACGAATATATATAAAATATATCGTCTCGCAAACAGTTCGTAATTACCAGTTAAGCAGGTTAAGTGGATTTAATGTTCGTTGCCATATGTGTAACTCTTACGGGTCATAGCTCGGTCAGCCGCGTTGTCCATCGGGTCGGTCCATAAAATCCAACAATCTCCCACTTGGACGATCCACGATAAATCAACGCAAACAGTCAGCGGCGCTCTAGTTGCACATGGCTGTCCCTAACAAGGTATGACGCTTTAAAGTCATTAACCGAATATCTCGGTGTTAGTAACAGCTAACTAAAGCAAGACAATAGACTTATGGCAATAGTTGTCATTCATCCTTTCCGTATAAAACATCAATTGAATCAATGAGACATGGATTTAGTTCATTCTCATATGGTGTTCAATTATTATTGTTCTCGATCAAGAATCAAAGTAGTCCAATCAAACACACAGTAAGTTTGGGTAAGGCCTTACACTTCACCAGTTTGAATCAACGAGGGCGCCACGATGCCAATCTGTTACATATAATGTAAGAGTACAGAATCCCTTATTGACTACATACAACTCCCACTGAACTTCAGAACTATTCCTAATCAAAGCCTTTATGACTGGTAGTTACGCGACAGCGTTTGACAGTGATTAAAGAATGGTTCTTGGTAAACGACAGTTCTAGTACGAATCTCATGTCAGAGGATACTAATGAGTATACCAATAGCAAAACATCTTATGACAAAGATCCATGAAGATGATTTGATGCGAGTTACATCCAACGTCATTCAAAATGAGGCCTGTGAAGTTCGGAGTCAACTCCTTGAGCCGAAGTTCAGAAAAGTCTTAATTCAGAGATGTTCCCACGAGTCTGACCGACTACGGATAATTAAGAATATAAGATTCATGGATTAAACGTATTAAAATCGAACACAGTTATAAGAATTCAGAATTGCATTTAAATCAGTAAACCAAAAAGAATTCAAAAGTACATCTGTTTAAATGTTCGCACATTCAAAATACTAAATCAAAATATATCACTAGCAAATCTAAGACCAATAGCATCTCTATGAAGATCATGCTTGTCCTGAGTAATGGGCTTAGTAAACGTGTCCGCTAGGTTTTGATCTATGTCTACTTTGCATATCACGACGTCTCCACGTTCCACAGTTTCCCGTATATAGTGGAACTTCCTTTGAATGTGCTTGGCTTTGTGATGAGATCTAGGCTCTTTGGCTTGAGCTATAGCACCTGTGTTATCACAAAGTATCTCAATTGGTTGGCGAATACTCGGAACCACATCGAGGTCAGTAATGAATTTCTTCATCCAAGCAGCTTCCTTAGCAGTATCTGATGCGGCTATATACTCAGATTCGGTGGTTGAATCCGCCACTACACTCTGCTTGGAGCTTTTCCATGAGACAGCTCCTCCATTAAGAGTGAATACGAAACCTGACTGTGAGCGAGAGTCATCTCGGTCAGTTTGAAAGCTAGCATCAGTGTAACACCGTACAATGAGCTCCTCTTTCACTCCTCCAAATATTAAGAACATGTCTTTGGTCCTTCTCAAGTACCTCAGGATGTTCTTGACTGCAGTCCAATGGGCAATGCCAGGACGTTGCTGGAAACGGCTGGTCATGCTTAAAGCATACTAGACGTCAGTTCTAGTGCACAACATAGCATACATGATAGAACCAATCGCTGAGGCATATGGAATTGCTTCCATTTCCTTAATTTCAATGTCCGTGGAAGGAGATTGCGATTTGTTCAACACAGTGCCTTTAGTCATCAGAACACCTCCTTTCTTGGAGTTTTCCATCCTAAAGCGTGTCATCATTTTGTCTATGTAAGTACTCTGACTTAGCCCTAGAAGCCGCTTAGATCTATCCCTGTAGATCTTGATTCCTAGAATGTAAGCTGATTCTCCAAGATCCTTCATTGCAAAAACAAGATCCTAACCATTGTTTGACTTTGTCAAGCACAGGGATGTTGTTTCCAATGATCAGTATATCATCCACATATAAGATGAGAAATGATATAGTGCTCCCACTAGCCTTTCTGTAAACACAAGGCTCATCTTCATTCTTGACAAAACCAAATTCTTTGATTTTCTGATCAAAATGAAGATTCCAGCTTCGAGATGCCTGTTTAAGTTCATAAATGGACTTATTCAGTTTGCAGACCCTACTAGGATACTTTGGATCAACAAAACCGTCAGGCTGAACCATACAGACATCTTCAGAGAGATGTCCATTAAGAAAAGCGGTTTTGACATCCATTTTCCATATCTCTTAATCATGGTACGCGGCTATGGCAAGCAGTATCCTGATCGATTTGATCATAGAAACGGGTGAGAAAGTTTCATCATAGTCAATACCTTGAGTTTGAGTGAAACCCTTTGCAACTAGCCGTGCTTTATAGGTTTGTACATTACCATGCATGTCGGTTTTTCTTTTGAAAATCCATTTGCTCCCTATTGCCTGATAACCGGGGGGTAGCTCAATCAAGTCCCAGACCTGATTATCACGCATAGATTGCATCTCGGTGTTCATGGCTTCAAGCCATTTCTCGGATTCAGGATCTGAGATATCAGATTTGTAGTTTGTAGGTTCGTCATTTGACTCAGCTACTAACAGGACTTTAGAAGCTTCAATATGCCATAGGTATCTATTAGGTTCTTTACGAGACCTGCTACTTCTGCGAACGCTTGTGTTTATGTCTGATTCATCAGCAACAACTTCTTGTTGATCAGACGCTCCGACTTCCTCAGCGGTTGTTTGTGTTTCTTGAATTTCTTCAAGATCCATAATATTATTTCCGGTTCCTCGATTTAGAAGATCTTATTCGAGAAAGCGTCCTTTCCTTTTGATGGAAACAAGGTTTGCATCAGGATGATAGAAATAATATCCGCTTTTGTTGTAGTAACCGACGAAAACAACTTTTTCACCTCTAGGATCGAGCTTGTCATCAGAATCGCTGGTGATATATGCATCACATCCCCATACTCTAAGGTAAGACAAATTGGGTTTAGACCCGTGCCATATCTCATATGGGGTTTTGTCCACCTTCTTAGTCGGTGCCAGATTTACAAGGCGGGCGACGGTCATAAGAGCATAACTCCAGAAGGAGTGAGACAAGTTAGTTCTACACATCATCGATCGAACCATATTAAGTAGGGTTCGATTTCTCCTCTCGCTCACGCCATTAAGTTGGGGTGTGCCAGGAGGAGTGGGCAGAGAAATAATTCCGTGCTGCTTCAGATGATTAAAAAATTCTAAGCTGAGATACTCGCCACCTCGATTTGATCGAAGTGCCTTGATAGATTTATCGAGTTGTTTCTCCGTGCTCCTCTCGCTCACGCCATTAAGTTGGCTTCAAAGTTTTCATCTAATAAGATTGTGGAGCTGTTGATGTTACGATGTATAACACCGTAACCACGTCGCTCGTCATAATGGAGGTAACTCAACGCACGAGCCACTCCTACACATACCTCAATCTTTGCGTCCATGTGAGGTTTGGGCTATTTAGAAACTGCCCCAAACTTCCATTGGCCTCATTCATGGTTATGATGATCTTGTTGGGGTTCAGTAATAATCAGTTTGACTTTTGTAAAAACGTGTTTTGATAGAGAAATTAATTAATTCAGTTAATTAATAAATACATAGCGGAAAATAAAATCATAACCTATTTAGCAGCACTGACAAACCGAACAGGATCTTGTTATGAACACGCAAACACAAAAAAATAATAATTAATCTACTGATGAGATAAATTATACCTCGATTAATGATTAACCGGTTGAGACACCTAGGTACAACGAACCGATGCTAGATCACGAACCGAAACGCGAGAATGGGTGGCACCGGGAAGCGCCGGACAAGACGGCGGACGGTGGCAAGGGTGGTGGCCGAAAAGATCAAAGGCCGGAACCTTTTTGTTTCTTCTTTCTTCTTGTTTGGCGGCTCCCACACGAAAAGAAAAAAAAAACAACTTTTTGCCTATTACGGCTGATCTCCTATTGTTGGTCTTAAAACATATTTTTAGGTTTATTAATAAACCCTACTAATTGTTTTCGGGCCCATAGTTCAATACGAGATGCAAAAGCCCGAACCCGTTTAATTGTTTAATGAAAGATTAAAACTATATATATACAATTATTATTTATAAACTAGTATAAATAATAATTCGCGTCTAACGAATATATATAAAATATATCGTCTCGCTAACAGTTCGTAATTACCAGTTAAGCAGGTTAAGTGGATTTAATGTTCGTTGCCCTAGGTGTAACTCTTACGGGTCATAGCTCGGTCAGCCGCGTTGTCTATCGGGTTGGTTCCTAAAATCCAACAGATCTTTTCACCTTTCTCGTCACAAAATCCTACCATTGAGATCAGAAAGCATTGAAACTTCAGACCAGAACTCGGAGTCTCCTAGGCCACGCTTACGTTCTAACCTCCTTGCAGCAATCTTGATCAACTTCCCGGACCGCAAGAGTTATCCTCTGTATGCTCGTCCAAAATCTACATGTGAGATGGTGTTATCAGGATGAAAGTTGTTGGTGGCCTTTAGTACTTCTTCAAGTGGGATTCGTAAGTGAGCAAACTCAGTAATTGTTGATTCCATGTTTCTGTTTATCAAGTAAGAAAAAAAGGAGTGCAAAATCAATGGGTTAAAATAATTGAAAGGGTAAGATATACTTAATTAGTAGTATTATTGAAATTTTGATTTATGAAAACAGCCTCAGCAATAAAGGGGTATAGTTACAACAGGACTAACCGGATCGATAATGGGTATTCAAGGAGCTGCAGTTGGGACGGCTCCGAACAGAAGCAGCAACTGCGATAGACGAGATCTTGACAGTTTCAGCAAGCGGTGGGGAAGAGATCTGTAACTGCAGCGGTGCCCGAAAGCAAGGAAGTGGATGTGGACTCGAAACTCAGTTTCAGCGGAATGTTGGAGGGGGATGAGGATTCGTAAAGGAGGATGGGGAAACAGAAAATTAAAAAGACAAAGTTGGAAAATGGAAATAGCGAAAATTTCCAAAATATAATATCGAGAAATCTATCTATATCTATATAGGGGAAGGTTCCGCTAAAAAGTGGTTTTTCGCTAAGAAACGCTAAGAAGTGGGTCAAACGAACTCCGATTGAGCTCATTCGAGCGGCGTTGGAACCGTCTCATCGAACTCTCATCCGGACCCAAAAACCTAAACCCCCCTCCACCCACACCCCCAAAAACCTAAACCCCCTCCAACCCCACCCCGAAAAGCCTAAAACCACCACCCCCACCTCACAAAAACCTAAACCCCCTCACCCCACCCCCCCCAAAAACCTAAACCCACCCCCACCCACCCCCAAAAACCTAAACCCCCACCCCCACCCCTAAAAAAAACCTAAACCCTAAAAGCTAAACCTTAAGACTAAAATCCTAAAATTCAACACTAAGATCTAAACCCTAAAAGCTAAGATGGTAGAGTTCGACGATACGGTTCCAACGCCACTGGAATGAGCTTAATCCGAGTTCGTTTGATATCGTTTCTTAATGTTTTTGTCACTTCTTAGCCGAAAACAACTTCTTATTTGATCCTCCCTCTATCTATATATATCTATACTATCTATATGATAAATAAAAATTATTTATGTCGCTTTTAGTTATAATAATAAAACATATTTATTTTAAATTATCTCTTATTTTAAGAAACTTTGAAATTTAGTTATATAACTTTTGTTTTTAACTAAGTAGTGATGTAAGTTAAATTATATTAAATATAAATTAATGTAATTTAACCGTGTAATACATATGTTTTTAAATATATAAACTTTTTATTACTGAGTATATAACAGTGCTTTTTATCAACCCGTGTAAGACAATAGTTTTTTTAAATAATTTTTTTATTACTAAGTATATAACTTATACATTTTATCAGTCTCGTGTAATACACGTGATTTTAACCTAGTACTGTATAATAAATAAAGATTTTTCATGGCACATATCGCCTTTATATATTCATTCTTATTATTTTTTTCCCAACTCTCTCCTATTAAATACATATCTATTTTTTAATAATAATAATAATATATTTTTAAATAAAATAATAATTATACTAATAAAACACATTTATTTTAAATTATCAATTATTATAAAAAACTTTGAAATCTAACTTTTATTTTCAATAAAATAGTAATAAAAGTCAAATTATATTAAAGGGGTAACTTTACACAATAGTAACAAAGTTTCTCAAGTGTTTCATTTAAATACCTTAAAGTTTTTTTGTCCCTCTAAAGTCACTCAACTTTCAGTAGGTGTTCTAATACTATAATATTTTTATAAATGTCTAAATTTTTTAATATTGAATGAGAAATATGAAACATATATGAATCTTGTTCAATATTTAGCAATTATTTTTTTCTAATTCGACTTAAATATAACAATTTTGAAACTTGTTTATTATTTGATGAATTTTTTTTCTTCACTATTACCTCATATTTTAAGTTAACTGAATAAAAATTTCACTTATTGGTAACTAATATTCATATATATTTCATTTGCCTCATTCAATTTAAAAAAAATAAACATTTATAAAAATATTACATAGAATTAGAACACTTAGTGAAAGTTGAGTTAATTTAAAGTGATAAAAAAACTTTGAGGTATTTAAATGAAACACTTGAGAAACCTGGTGTTTCCCTATATTAAATAGTAATTAACGTATTTTCGAAAACCAAATATATATATTTTTACATATTTTGAATTTTTTTTTCTATCCTTAATATATACAATACATTTTTACACATGTAAAATATACACATAAATATTTAATAATTTTGTGTATTGATATTTTTAAATTTACTTTTTTTTTATCCTACAGTCCTTCTACTTACTTATATTTACAATTTTAACCCAATTTGTCTCTTTCCTTTTAACTTATACACTAACTCAGGTCCTCTAAAACCCTAATCAAAATCAAAATTAAAAATTCAAAAGAATCAAAATTCCTACAGACCTACAACCCTCGTCTTTGACTCAAAATTGTTTAAATGGTTGTATATATAATATTTGGATTTTTTTTATATTTTTCTACATATTTTTATGAATATTTATATTATTTATTGCGTCATCCGGTTCTTGAATCCGGTTCGACCGGTGAACCTTTAAGGCGTTCGGTTGTCCGGTCCGGTTCTGAAAACATTGATAAAATCTTACTTCCCAAATGCAATTTCATTTTTTTATTAGTTAATGTCTATGTGTCAGTCATATTATTACAAAATGTTTTTTGTACTTTTTTTTTCGACATTTTCACTTGAATAGTACGGGTATCTTTTGTGTAGTTTGAAAAGTCAAAGTTAGATATATAATTTATTAGAAAACTAAAATGTGAAACCAATAGAGAAAAACTATAATTTATTACATAAACTAAACAATATATTCAATTTATTTTTATTTGATACATAAGTTAACACTTTTGTCTTTGACCAAACTCTTTTGTTTTTATATACGTACTTTAATCGCATAAATAATTCCAAAGTGGGAAGATGAGTCATGCCACCATGAAGTGCGTTTTTCCAAATATACATGTTTCTGCAAATCTTAAAAAAATAATTATTATATCACGTATGGATGAGTAGTTGAGAGAATCAATTATATAAAAAATGTTATGATTAATTCCAAGAATTATCTGTGGAGTGGGCTCCCAAGAATTTTCTCATAGTTTTCAAAGAAGACAGTTTGTTTATTTCAAAGAATATTTATGAAACACATTTTTTGTTCATATCTTATTTCATGTGGATGACATACACATACTAGTAGCATGTAGAGATAAAAATGATTTTGATGCTACTAAGAAAATTCTCGAGTTAGAGTTTCCATTAAGGAATTAATTAAAAGAAATACTAAGGGTGCGTTTGGTTCGCGGAATTCGTCGGAATTTGAATTGGAATTGTAATTATGCAAAGGATTTGGAATTTAAAAGAATTGGAATCAGTTAAAAGAATTTGAATTCCAAATCCATTTAAGTGACAAAACAATTATTAAGTAATTGGAATATATCACAATGGCCATCACTTAGCTAATGTAGTCGGCCCCGCCAACCACCACCGACCGCCGCCGCCCCCGACCACCCACCGCCCGTCGACCGCCTCCCCCGACCTCCGACCTCCGACCGCTGCTGCTTTGCAGCCCTCCAAACCCGACCGCCGCCTCTCGTTCATTAAATTCATTTTAGTCTTTTCTCCTTCGATTATGTCGTATTCAAGACTGAATTGGTGATGCATCCAACAAGTGTATCTTTTTTATCATGTTTGTTGTTAAATGAATTGCAAAAAACTTCAAAAACGGTGAACAAAACATACACCTAGAATAAAATATTCAGGAGTACAAATTTACTGCTTTGAGTACACTGCAACGAAATGCCTCTTGGTAGCGATGACATGTTATAACAGAGTGTAATCGAAATATCAAATTAGGTCTGGCAAACTGGGCGGGTCGTGCGGGTTCGGGTCACGGGTAATAACGGGTTCGGATCAATTCGTGTTAGGAGCAAAATGACTTCGTATAATACCGGTTTTGGAGCAAAATTAGTCTGTGTCAAAACGGATCGTTTTAAAAAAAACTATTAATTTGGTTTGAGTAAAAACGTGTTCGACCAATAAGGTGGGAAGTGGCGGGGGAGGGGGTGGTGGGAGGTGGGGGGTAGGTGGGTGGGGTGGGGGCGGGGTGGGGTAGGGCAGGGCAGGGCGGGGCGAGGGTGGGGTAGGTGGTGGCGACAGGCGGTGGCGACGTGGTGGGGGGTGTGGCGGGTGGGGTAGGGAAGGTGGGGTGGGGTGGGTGGCGACGATCGGGCGGTGGTGACGTGGCGGGGTGTGGCGGGTGGGGTGGGTTATGGGCGGGGTGGGTGGCGGCGGTGGCTACGATCGGGCGGTGGCGATGTGGTCGGGTGTGGGGGTGGGGTGGGTGGCGGTGGCGCGCGGGGTGGGTTGTGGTGGGGTAGGTGGGGTTGGGGGCAGGTGGCGGTGGCGAACTGGCCGTCGGGGGCGCGATGGGGTGTGGGGAGGTGCGGCGCGGTGGGCGGGTGGTGGCGGCAGGCGGTGGCGGGTGTTTGGCGGCGAATGCAGTGGTGGGGTAGGTGACGGCCGTCGATGGCGACGGTCGTGGGTCGAGGTCGGGGAAGGCGATCGGTGGCGGCGGTCGTTGGTTGGAGGTCGGGTGTAACATCCCAAAATGTCGAAAAATAAAGTTAGCGAGTTCAAGCGGGCCGAAGTCGGGCCGGGTCAGTCGCGAACCGGGCTTGGGGAGGTCTCCCCTATAAATAGCCCAAGGCACTCATTCTTCTTCTCTTTGACATTCTAGAGAGAGAAAACCATAGAGAGAGAAAGTGTCGGAATCGCACAAGATTGCACCAGATCATGTCTCTTGCACTCGTGAAGGAAACCTCCAGATCAGAAGCTCGATTCAGGTAACGATCCGACCTAAATCTGAGTTTTTGTTCGTTTTTGAGTTTTTTGTGTTTTGGGTGAAAATCGGACGTTTTTACGGATGAAACTTAAGAATAAGCTTAGGTTTAGTATCTACAATGAAAAACGGTTGTTTTGAGCAAAGAAGGTTGAAGTTTTGACATAACCGAACCCAAATCCGCGAATTTCGGGACTTTTGGGGAAGATGACTGATGGTGCAGGCGAACTTAGCAAGTTCGCCTGTCAAGTTCGCTTAGTGGAGGCGAACTTATCAAGTTCGCCTGATTATGTTCGCTTGGCAAGTTCGTTTGGCCAAAAGGTAAGCGAACTTATTCGCTTGAGTTAAGTTCGCCTGGCCACAGGGTAAGCGAACTTATTAAGTTCGCCTAAGCCAGGGGAGGCGAACTTAGCATTAAGTTCGCCTATATCAGCTGAGTAGAGTGTGAATCGAGGTTAAGTCTGATATATGTGTTTTATAACCAATTCAGATCGGAAGTAACGTGGTTGGGCCATTGATTAGGACAACCAAGACTAGCTTATAAGGTGAGTTCTAGAAGCCCTCTTTTAAATGTTTTAATAATATTTTTGGGCTGGTGTGCATACGTGACGATTTTATAAAACGATGTTTATGAAGGTTGTATGTAACGTTTTATAAAATGATGTTTATGAAAGATGTTTTAGAAGGAAGGTTTATGAAGGAAGTGTTTATGAAATATTTTGCCAAAAGAAGTTTACGAAGTGTTTTAACGAATGAATGAATGTTTTTAATAAAACGTACGAATGCTTTAACTGAAGTTTTTGAAGTAAAAGAAGCGAAGGTTTACGAAAGTCACAAACGAACGAATCTGCCAATATTCCTTAGGGAATGAAGGTTAAGGGATGGGAAGTATGTTATGGGCCTTTACCTTTTAGGGGCCTCTGTGGCTGGCCAACTGTTGTACAACTGGGGCGATGACGGTCGCCATGGGGATTATCGTGATCCTTGAAGTTTCGTACGATTTACCTTACGGGGTAGTCGTGCCTGAAGTTTGGTACTTGCGCCCTACGGGGTGCAGTGCTTGAAGTTTGGTACGCGCTATCCTTTGGGACGCCGTGCTTGAAGGGTTGGATGACCTAAGTATCGGGCCCTAGGAGTTCCTCACCCGAAGGACAGTACGGTGATGATGGGCCTAGTGGTGGTGATCCTTAGGTTATTCAGCCAGTATGTAACGTTTGGATTTGACGGTTACAAGAAGGCGCATATTCGATATGTTCGTTGACTTATGTTTATGAAGTGTTATGTTTTGTTATTGCATTATTTTACGTACGCTTTTTATTAAATGAAGTATGAAGTGATGTTTTTGGCAAATTATTTGAAGTTAAGGTTTTATGTTAAAACTAGAAATCACCAGCGTAGCTGACCTTTTTAGTGTGCACATTTAGGTTAAGGCAGGTTATGAGAATGGACGGTGATGCTTGGCTAGAGATGAAGAGTTACCCGACTGCTTTTGAAGACTGGCATCCCGTTATGTTTTAGTTAAGATGTAATTATGTTTTAATCAATGTTACGCTTCCGCATGTATGAACAACGATTAAGTTATGTTTAAATGAAATTTTCCGCTGCGTTATTTGATATTCATGTTTAAGAACTGTTTGTGAATGAGTAAATCCAACTGGTGGGGCCTCCCGGGTTTGGGGCCTTACAAGTTGGTATCAGAGCAATAGTTTGAGAGATTCGGACACTCTTAGTGTCTGAACTTAAACTTTGAATGGGACCGAAAGCGGATGCCAGTACGGGTAACTCGAGCCACAGCATCAGGTATGAAGGTAGTATGTATTTTCGTATATAGTATGCCTTAGAAAGGGTTAAGTAAGGACTTGTGTTCTGATGGAATCACAAAGGTGGTCAAATAGAAATCGAAAGGTAGTGTAATGGTTAATTGCAGATGGCCAGTGTATATTAACATCTTACAGTACTTATTGAATTTTATTTGTTAACTAGCGTGATGACATTGGATTTCTTGTCTTATAGAACGTAATGGCAAGGAGAGGAAACGGAAGGCGTGGTGGCCGTACCGGTGGTCGTACCGGCGGTCGAAATGGTGGGCGTGGCAGGATCCCTGCGCGCCAAGAGTATAGTGAAGAAGGAAGTGTTCACACTGAACCGGCGGTTAGTGTGCATGGAGCCGAGGAGACACAGGTTGAAGAACAACCTTTCACCTTTGAACCAAAAGTGAGAGCAGCTATAGCTCGAGAGTTCACAGAATTAATGAAGACTTCTCTGCCAGGTCTGTTGGCAGAAGCATTGAAGCAGGTTAATGCGGTGGGTGGGTCTAGCGCGGCAGTTGGTGCTCAGAACAATGAGACCGACAATGCACCGCCTGCTCGCGGATGTGATTATAAGTCATTTAAAGCATGTGACCCACCGGTCCTTACTGGAAAGAAAGACGCGGTAGCTACGTTTGATTGGGTGATCCGTATGGAAGCTGCAATTCGTCTGAGCGAGTGCCGAACGGATCAAGTCGTAAAATTTGCTGCTAACTCCTTGAGGGAGGAAGCATCTCATTGGTGGGAAGGTATACGTCAGGCAAAAGGGAGCGAGATTGTGGATGCGATGATGTGGGCTGATTTGAAAACTTTGGTGATTAAGAATTTCTGCCCAAGGAACGAGATTGAGAAAGTAGAGAGGGAATTTCTGGGTTTGAAGGCCGGAAGCATGACGCATCGGCAGTACACAACCCGATTCAATGAACTGGCACGTCTGGTGCCACATCTTGTCACAACGGAGGAAAGAAAGATTTCATGTTATATTCAAGGGTTTCCGGACCAGGTCCGCACATATGTCAAGGCAAACGCCCCTACTACCTATGATTCGGTAGTAGAACTGAGCGGCGTAGTATTTGATGATCTGGCGCTGAATGTTGTTGCCATTGAAGAGCCTAAGAAGAAGTTGAGTTTTCCCGATAAACGATCGGGTGGGAAGTTGTTTGGGGCTCGGGACAAGCATGCCAGAGTAGGCGAGATGACATTCTGTGGGAAATGTGGGGTAAGACACGCGGGTGAATGTCGGTTAGGATCGAATCTGTGCTTTAAATGCGGCAAGACCGGACATTACTCCCGTGAATGTCCGCAAGGCTACAAATGCTACAATTGTGGGGAAAATGGTCATATGAGTCGGGAATGCACCAAGCCCAGGATGGGGGAAACCGTGAAGGGAAAGGGCCCGGAAAAGAAGGGAGAGGGATCTCGTGCAAAGACTCGTGCGTACGCACTGACGCAAGAACAAGCCAGGGCGGATCCCGATGTGGCGTCAGGTACATTCATCCTTGACAACACTTTGGTTTCTGTGTTATTTGATTCGGGTGCCAGTAAGAGTTTTATATCTGCGAGTTTTTGTAAACGCGTGAAGTACACTGTCAGTAAGTTAGAAAAGGGCCTTTAGCGTAGAAACCGCGGAGGGTAGAACTGCAAGAGTAACAGATGTAGTTGACAACTCCACGATAAAGATAGAAGGTCATAGATTCCCTGTCAGATTGTTCGTTATGGTTTTGGGAGGATTCGATGTTGTTTTGGGTATGGATTGGCTAACTGCCAATGAAGCGCAAATTATATGTAAACGAAAGATAATCCAACTCAAGGCTCCGGATGGTAGCAAAGTCGAGGTCTTTGGAGATCGTGACGCCCTGATGCCAAACGTCATCTCGATGATTAAGGCAACAAATTACTTAAGGCGCGGATGCGAGGCTTATCTGGTGTATGTGATTGACAAGTGTAAGGAAGTGAAGGAACTAGACGATGTACCCGTGGTACGCGAGTACCCGGAGGTGTTTCCAGAGGATTTGCCTGGGATACCACCCGATAGAGAAATTGAGTTCCGAATTGACTTAGTACCAGATGCCCAGCCCGTGGCTAAGGCTCCATATCGACTAGCACCAGTGGAAATGAAGGAACTTATGGTCCAACTAGACGAGTTACTTGAGAAAGGATTTATCCAACCGAGCATCTCGCCGTGGGGTGCTCCGGTGTTGTTTGTGAAGAAGAAAGACGCTTCTATGAGAATGTGTATTGATTATCGCGAGTTAAACAAACGAACGGTGAAGAACAAGTACCCTTTACCAAGGATCGATGACCTGTTTGACCAATTACAAGGCGCAAGTTGGTTCTTGAAAATCGACCTTCGGTTCGGGTACCATCAGTTGAAGGTAAGGGAAGAAGACGTACCAAAAACTGCCTTTCGCACGCGTTATGGACATTTCGAGTTTCGCGTAATGTCTTTCGGATTGACGAACGCCCCCGCAGCGTTCATGGATTTAATGAATAGGGTGTGTCGACCGATGCTGGATCGGTCGGTAATCGTGTTCATCGATGATATCCTTATCTACTCCAAGAATGAGGGTGATCACGCGTGTCACTTGAAGGAAGTATTGGAAGCTCTGAAGAAGGAGAAGTTGTATGCTAAGTTCTCCAAATGTGCGTTCTGGCTTAGGGAAGTCCAATTCCTAGGTCACGTCATTGGCCCGAACGGCATTATGGTTGACCCAGCAAAGATAGTAACGGTAAGTGAATGGGACATTCCTAAGACGCCAACTGAAATCCGCAGTTTCTTGGGATTGGCGGGCTACTATCGGAGATTCATCCAGGATTTCTCGAAAATAGCTTCGCCATTGACAAAGTTGACTCGGAAGGAGGTAAAGTACGAATGGGGTTCGACCCAGGATGAGGCGTTTAAAGAATTGAAAGAGAAGCTAACCCAAGCCCCAGTCTTGGCCCTTCCTGAGGGCAGTAAAGACCTGGTGGTATACTCTGACGCGTCAGGTCAGGGATTAGGGTGTGTGTCGATGCAACGCGGTAGAGTGATTGCATATGCGTCGCGGCAGTTGAAAGTTCACGAAGTCAACTATCCGACTCACGATTTGGAACTTGCGGCTGTCGTATTTGCATTAAAAATCTGGAGGCACTACTTGTACGGGGTGAAGTTTACTATTTACTCCGACCACAAAAGTTTGAAGTACTTCTTCGAACAAAAAGAACTTAATATGAGGCAGAGGCGATGGTTAGAACTGTTGAAGGACTATGACTGTGAAATAATGTACCATCCTGGAAAGGCAAACGTGGTGGCTGACGCTCTAAGCCGAAAGGACGTGCCTACTCCTATTAGAGTGAAAGCTTGCTAGTTGGTGGTAACATCAGATGTGATGAGCGAAATCGAAAGAGCTCAAGATGAGGCACTTAAAGAATAAAACATAAAGAAGGAAAGGATGGTTGGCTAACAGGACAAGTTGGAATATAACACCCTTGGTGTTATAACACGTTATGGACGGGTATGGATACCTATGGGTGGCGAGCTTAGAACCAAAATCTTGGATGAGGCTCATAAGTCTCGTTACTCTATCCATCCTGGTACCAACAAAATGTACCAAGACCTGAAGGAGGACTACTGGTGACCTGGAATGAAATGTGATGTAACGAAGTATGTAAGCAAGTGCTTGACTTGCTCGCAAGTAAAGGCTGAACACCAGAAACCGTATGGAAAGATTCAACCACTTGATATACCGGAATGGAAGTGGGAACACATTACCATGGACTTCATAACTGATCGAAGTATTTTAGACACATATTATTAGATAATAATAAGTTACTAAATGCATTTATATTAGTATAATATATAGTATTTTGATTATGTAATTTATTTTGTGTTAGTTTTATTAAATAGTGAATTAAACAAATGAATTAACCTAACTACACGTTAAAGTAACAAAAATATTATTTTGTGATCAAATCAAGTAAATTAACATGGACATATGAATTCATTATTTTAGTTGGCTTTTGATTTCATGGAATTTAATGTGCAGGACTTCAAGTGGAATCGATAATAGGCTGTTCGAGAAAATCAAAATAAGGCAGTTGATATGATCAGGTGGGCTTGAGTTAAATTAACAATAAGTTTGGAATTGGATGAGAGTTGGGCTAGAAAGTAAAAGTGGTGTGGCCCAGTTAAAGAATAACAGGGGTTCACGCAAGTTTAAAGACGGGGGCGAAGAAAGGTATTGAGGCGGCAATTAGGAGTCTCATAGGGCACGCATCACGAGAGGAGCAGCCCTGCGGATGTTGTTGGCGTTGACCGAGAAAGGAAGTAGAACCGAAAGCATGCGCGGCTAATTCACTTGTGGCTTCCTTCAAGCGGATGGTTCATATAGGTTTCATGTTTTGATTCAGTTTATTTATGTTTTTGGATCTATTTAGTTTATGACAATAACTGAGTAGATTGATGTATTAGTTATTTTAAACAGTTTATTTGAGTGCTTTGAGTTTGCTTGCTTTACGATCTTGTTCGGTTGATGACAAAACCTATTAGCAGGGTTGGGTGACTAAAGGGGGCAACTTGGCATTCATAAATTGGGTGATTGAATTATACTGGTTTGTGACGGAACTGGTTATATAGGTTGCTGACAACAGCCTGTCTTCAGTTACCATTTTAACTGATTTTCCAACACTATATCTATGTGGTGTCCAATGAACAACTGAGTTTTATGTGAAACCTAGAACCTGAAGTTTGGAGGAGGTTGCATTCTTTATTTAATTTGAGTTTTAATCAAAAGAATTTACTAAACTAAACCAATTTTTTACTTTCCACTGATTCCTCGTGGATACGATACTCTACTTACCCTTACTAGTTAAGGTGTTTAAGGATTGTTTTTGACCGACCTAACGACATCGATCAAAATGGCGTCGTTGCCGGGGAATTGGTGCGCTTAGTTCTATTGCTTTAGTTTATTGTCTTTAGTTGATTTTAATTCTTATCAAACCCTCAAAAAGATTTTCTTTACTTCTGTTTTTATTTTTTGTTTATTTTGTTTATTTCTTTGTTCAGAGCTACTCGGTTGTGCTACGTGTGTAGGTTGACATGGACAGTAATTATTATGGTGACCAAGACTACTATGAGCCATGCAGTAACTGTGGCATCACTGGCCATTGGGCTCAAGATTGCGCAAGATACAAATCACATGGTGGTGTTACTGAGTTTCAAAGCTATCAGGAAAATTATTATCAAGACTACCACCCGAGCGGACCACCTGAACAAGACAACTATCAATCTGAACTGGATGTCATCCGGTCAGATATGAAGGAGATGGCCAAAGTGGTACAAGCAGTGGTGCAGCAACAGGATAGCCAGACAAAAGCTCATCAAGCTTTGATAGATCTTGTTGCCCACTTAACTGGGATTGTTGCAAGCATCATCAAAGAAGTAGGTAAGCCTTGCAGTGCACATCAGTCCTCAAGTTTCCAAACCACAAACAGTGCACACCTAAATGATGTAAGTCTTCAACCTTCATCTGCTTTTTCTAATGTTGAACATACTCCACCACTGGTAGTAGAGAGAGTGGTGGAGTACGGTGAGTCTGAATCTAACCATAATCAGGATTTAATTTCACAAAATAATCTGAAAAATAAAAATGTGAATAAATCTCTGAAAATTCCATTCCCTTCGGCTTTGTTCCCACCAGTGTTAAGTGAACGGGATCCAACACAAGATGAAAGATGGGAGAAATTTGAAAATCATAAAATTAATCTACCATTTTTGAAAGAACTTAAAGAAAATCCTGACAGTGTTGAGTGCTTGAAAGGTTTGAGTACCCGTAAACGACGGCACAAATGTCCCGAACAGGTAAAGCTAAGTGTTAGTGTGAATGTTGTGTTTACGGGTACCTTTCCCCCAAAACTCCAAGATCCAGGGACACCTATTATTTCTATACATATAGGTGAAATTAAACTGGATAGAGCATTGCTGGATCTTGGAGCATCTGTGAGTATAATTCCAGGGAGTCTGTATGATCAGCACGATTTTGATCCATTACAGAGAGTTAACACCATCGTGGTGTTGGCTGATCAGACTCCCGCACATCCTCGGGGGATTGTAAAGGATGTGATTGTGAAGGTAGGAGAGTTTTATTACCCAGTGGATTTCTTGGTGTTGGATTGTGTCAAGAACACAGAGCCAACTATTATTTTGGGTAGACCGTTCTTGGCAACTGCTCAGGCAAATATTAACTGTGCCGAGGGAACGGTAAGGATGAGGTTTGGGGCTCAGAAAATGAGTCTTAAAATATTTTCAAACTTGCCAACCCCGAAAGCTAACAAATGTGGATCACCTGAAAAGGCGAATCACACAGTCGAGAATGCTTGTGTTGTGTTTGACAGGTTAGATGAGATGAAGAATGGTGAGACTCTAGACAATGGGAAGAAGAGGGTTGGAAAGAGGAGACGGAAAGGAAAGAAGCCGCTAATTCAAGATGCAGAGCGGGAGTTATTTCTTTGTTTGTGCAAGCATGGAGAAAATATGATGAGGAAAGGAATTTAAGTGTGGGGAGGGAGGACTACAAGCATCCCACCCGACCACCATGACCCAAGTAAGGTACACCGCGTCTGGCTGAAGACGTTAAACTTAGCACTCTTCGAAGGTAGCCTAAGGTATGTTTTAATTTCTTGTCTAGTTAAATGAACTTTGCGGGTGTGTTCAATAGAAACCCTCACGAGACAAAACTCGTCCACTCGGGATACCGAGTGGTTTAAATGGCTTGATGCATGTGCTAAATGCATCCGTGATTCCTACGAAAGTGAGTTAGGATTTTTTTTTCATTTGGGAAGTTTCATAGGTTTTCAAGTGAATTTGGTACATTTGAATATGTTCGGTTTTTATCGAGTCGGTTATATGTTTTTGGTTATATATATCGAGTCAGTTTGGTGCTCTTAGGTTTGTTCGAGTTTAACTTTGCAGGTTTAGATTGATCCTCCCGTACTCAACCATTCGGGTGGTGATGTTCGAGCTTCGTATTCATGTAAAAGGCAACCCAATAGCGGATTTTGACGACGATCGCGAATGAAATACTATACGATCGTATGAGTTTGGATTGAAGACAGTTACAGCTTGCAAACAGCTAAGTACTTTCCAATTCTTTATATAGTTTTATTTTTGCATATTTATCTTCATCGTCTCTCATCCTACATTGGGGGCAATGTAGAGTTTAAGTGTGGGGATGTGAGACTGAGTTTGTATAGTAAAAAAAATATATATATAAAAATTGAAAAATCCATAAAAATTTAAAAATTTTAAAAAATGTCCTTGGATCAGAATTTTTGTAACTAAATGGAAAATGATAGATATAATTGGAAACTATGCTTGTGTGATTAAATTGAATAATAAATAGAAAACGCGTTTGATTTGTAATGTTTTGGTAGGCCCAACCGATCTAAAGAGCTTAAATATCCTGATATTGTATCTAGGTTTAATTGACAATTAATTCAGGATGTCTTGTGGGTTCTTATCTTAGGGGTTTCGACAAGGTTGAAACTGTCAACATAGGGTGATAGGTACCACTATAAGCAAAAATTTATAAGTTTTTAAAATTACTTGGCACACCACTTTCTTTTTATGAAAATAAATCCGAAAATTGGTGACGCCCGCAATCCATAATCCATCTTGCATGAGCTTAATTAAACAAAATTGAGAGATTGAGTTCAGCCTACGTGTTTCCTTTCAGGATGGTGACTTGAAGGATACACCCATATGCGGGACTTAAGTGATCAATATTGGATGACTAAGTTAGGAGTACGTGTTTCCCTTCGGGATGGTGACTTGAAAGATACACCCATGCTCCGAAGCTTATGTACTTCATTGCTTAAGAACTGCAGCCTACGTGTCATATATTGTGTTCCAGCGTGATTGAAACACCACTGGGTTAGGTTCATTCATAAAATAATAAAAGCTCAAAAACATGCACCCATCGATCCATAATTCCATAATTTTTAAAAACTTGTAAATTAGTGTTTATAGTGGTGGGAAATCTATAAAGTTTAACCCGTGCCTAAACATAACCTTGAGATGGGATTAGGCTGAGTCGTAGCTTTCTGAGTGTGAGACCCATAGACAGACTGTCTGCTTGGTAATGAATAGGATATTAGATCACAGAATTGACGAAGCTTGATGAGCCGGTGGTTGGGTTTAATCGGATCGAAATACCGATTGTTACAATTAACGCGTTAATATATTTGTGATGTGCAAATGAATGAAAGTAGAAAGCAAGTTTTCCGAATATGATTCCATTGCAAAATATTTTTCGGGACGAAAAAAGGGTAAGTGTGGGGATGTGATCGAAGTATTTTAGACACATATTATTAGATAATAATAAGTTACTAAATGCATTTATATTAGTATAATATATAGTATTTTGATTATGTAATTTATTTTGTGTTAGTTTTATTAAATAGTGAATTAAACAAATGAATTAAGCTAACTACACGTTAAAGTAACAAAAATATTATTTTGTGATCAAATCAAGTAAATTAACATGGACATATGAATTCATTATTTTAGTTGGCTTTCGATTTCATGGAATTTAATGTGCAGGACTTCAAGTGGAATCGATAATAGGCTGTTCGAGAAAATCAAAATAAGGCAGTTGATATGATCAGGTGGGCTTGAGTTAAATTAACAATAAGTTTGGAATTGGATGAGAGTTGGGCTAGAAAGTAAAAGTGGTGTGGCCCAGTTAAAGAATAACAGGGGTTCACGCAAGTTTAAAGACGGGGGCGAAGAAAGGTATTGAGGCGGCAATTAGGAGTCTCATAGGGCACACATCACGAGAGGAGCAGCCCTGCGGATGTTGTTGGCGTTGACCGAGAAAGGAAGTTGAACCGAAAGCATGCGCGGCTAATTCACTTGTGACTTCCTTCAAGCGGACGGTTCATATAGGTTTCATGTTTTGATTCAGTTTATTTATGTTTTTGGATCTATTTAGTTTATGACAATAACTGAGTAGATTGATGTATTAGTTATTTTAAACAGTTTATTTGAGTGCTTTGAGTTTGCTTGCTTTACGATCTTGTTCGGTTGATGACAAAACCTAGTAGCAGGGTTGGGTGACTAAAGGGGGCAACTTGGCATTCATAAATTGGGTGATTGAATTATACTGGTTTGTGACGGAACTGGTTATATAGGTTGCTGACAACAGCCTGTCTTCAGTTACCATTTTAACTGATTTTCCAACACTATATCTATGTGGTGTCCAATGAACAACTGAGTTTTATGTGAAACCTAGAACCTGAAGTTTGGAGGAGGTTGCATTCTTTATTTAATTTGAGTTTTAATCAAAAGAATTTACTAAACTAAACCAATTTTTTACTTTCCACTGATTCCTCGTGGATACGATACTCTACTTACCCTTACTAGTTAAGGTGTTTAAGGATTGTTTTTGACCGACCTAACGACATCGATCAATAACCAAGCTACCCCGCACGGCTAAAGGTCATGACACCATTTGGGTAATTGTGGACCGATTAACGAAGAGTGCTCATTTCCTACCTATTCGCGAGACGTTCTTGTCGGAAAGGTTAGCAGAAGTGTTTATCAACGAAGTAGTAGCACGGCATGGGATGCCTTTGACGATCGTATCTGACCGGGACACACGATTCACATCGAGGTTCTGGAAAAGATTTCATGAGGCGATGGGCACGAGGCTGAATATCAGCACGGCATACCACCCGCAAACGGATGGTCAGTCCGAAAGGACCATTCAGACATTGGAAGATATGCTCCGTGCTTGTATTATCGACTTCGGTGGCAGTTGGGACAGTCATCTGCCGTTAGCCGAATTCTCCTACAACAATAGTTATCACTCGACGATAGGAATGCCGCCTTACGAAATGTTGTATGGTAGAAGATGCAGGACCCCGGTTTGTTGGGGTGAGATTGGACAAAAGGAATTAGGAAGTCTTGAAGTCATAAAAGAAACGTCAGAAAGGTTTGATCAAATCAAAGCTCGAATGAAGGCTGCACAAGATCGTCAGAAATCCTATGCGGATAAACGACGAAGGCCTATTGAGTTTGATGTTGGAGATAGAGTAATGTTGAAAGTGTCCCCCTGGAAGGGAATCATTCGATTCAGGAAGAGAGGAAAGTTAAGTCCGAGGTTTGTCGGACCTTTTAGGATAGCGGCACGGGTTGGTGAAGTCGCATATCGGTTGGAGTTGCCTGATGAGTTAAGTGGGATTCATCCTACCTTCCATATATCACACTTGCGAAAATGTTTGGCGGATGAATCGGCTCACGTACCACTTACTGACATCGAGGTCGACAACAGCCTTAATTACATCGAAGAACCCGTGGCTATCTTAGACCAAAAGGAGAAGCGTTTGCGTAACAAAGTGATCCGATTGGTTATAGTCCAATTGAGGCACCGAAAGGGATCGGAGGCTACATGGGAAGCAGAGGCGGAAATGAGAGAGTCGTACCCTCAATTATTTGACTTGTGATAGGTTTCGGGGACGAAACCTATTATAAGGGGGGTAGACTTGTAACATCCCAAAATGTCGAAAAATAAAGTTAGCGAGTTCAAGCGGGCCGAAGTCGGGCCGGGTCAGTCGCGAACCGGGCTTGGGGAGGTCTCCCCTATAAATAGCCCAAGGCACTCATTCTTCTTCTCTTTGACATTCTAGAGAGAGAAAACCGTAGAGAGAGAAAGTGTCAGAATCGCACAAGATTGCACCAGATCGTGTCTCTTGCACTCGTGAAGGAAACCTCCAGATCAGAAGCTCGATTCAGGTAACGATCCGACCTAAATCTGAGTTTTTGTTCGTTTTTGGGTTTTTCGGGTTTTGGGTGAAAATCGGACGTTTTTACGGATGAAACTTAAGAATAAGCTTAGGTTTAGTATCTACAATGAAAAACGGTTGTTTTGAGCAAATAAGGTTGAAGTTTTGACATAACCGAACCCAAATCCGTGAATTTCGGGACTTTTGGGGAAGATGACTGATGGTGCAGGCGAACTTAGCAAGTTCGCCTGTCAAGTTCGCTTGGTGGAGGCGAACTTATCAAGTTCACCTGATTATGTTCGCTTGGCCAAAAGGTAAGTGAACTTATCAAGTTCGCTTGAGTTAAGTTCGCCTGGCCACAGGGTAAGCGAACTTATTAAGTTCGCTTATAAGTTCGCCTAAGCCAGGGGAGGCGAACTTAGCATTAAGTTCGCCTATATCAGCTGAGTAGAGTGAGAATCGAGGTTAAGTCTGATATATGTGTTTTATAACCAATTCGATCGGAAGTAACGTGGTTGGGCCATTGATTAGGACAACCAAGACTAGCTTATAAGGTGAGTTCTAGAAGCCCTCTTTTAAATGTTTTAATAATGTTTTTGGGCTGGTGTGCATACGTGACGATTTTATAAAACGATGTTTATGAAGGTTGTATGTAACGTTTTATAAAATGATGTTTATGAAAGATGTTTTAGAATGAAGGTTTATGAAGGAAGTGTTTATGAAATATTTTGCCAAAAGAAGTTTACGAAGTGTTTTAACGAATGAATGAATGTTTTTAATAAAACGTACGAATGCTTTAACTGAAGTTTTTGAAGTAAAAGAAGCGAAGGTTTACGAAAGTCACAAACGAACGAATCTGCCAATATTCTTTAGGGAATGAAGGTTAAGGGATGGGAAGTATGTTATTGGCCTTTACCTTTTAGGGGCCTCTGTGGCTGGCTAACTGTTGTACAACTGGGGCGATGACGGTCGCCAAGGGGATTATCGTGATCCTTGAAGTTTCGTACGATTTATCTTACGGGGTAGTCGTGCTTGAAGTTTGGTACTTGCGCCCTACGGGGTGCAGTGCTTGAAGTTTGGTACGCGCTATCATTTGGGATGCCGTGCTTGAAGGGTTGGATGACCTAAGTATCGGGCCCTAGGAGTTCCTCACCCGAAGGACAGTACGGTGATGATGGGCCTAGTGGTGGTGATCCTTAGGTTATTCAGCCAGTATGTAGCATTTGGATTTGACGGTTACAAGAAGGCGCAGATTCGATATGTTCGTTGACTTATGTTTATGAAGTGTTATGTTTTGTTATTGCATTATTTTACGTACGCTTTTTATTAAATGAAGTATGAAGTGATGTTTTTGGCAAATTATTTGAAGTTAAGGTTTTATGTTAAAACTAGAACTCACCAGCGTAGCTGACCTTTTTAGTGTGCACATTCAGGTTAAGGCAGGTTATGAGAATGGACGGTGATGCTTGGCTAGATATGAAGAGTTACCCGACTGCTTTTGAAGACTGGCATCCCGTTATGTTTTAGTTAAGATGTAATTATGTTTTAATCAATGTTACGCTTCCGCATGTATGAACAACGATTAAGTTATGTTTAAATGAAATTTTCCGCTGCGTTATTTGATATTCTTGTTTAAGAACTGTTTGTGAATGAGTAAATCCAACAGGTGGGGCCTCCCGGGTTTGGGGCCTTACATCGGGGTTGGGACGACGACGGTTGGAGGTCGGAAGCGATCGGGGGTCGGGGGCGACGGCGACGGTCGGGGGTAGTAGTCAGTGGTCGGGGGTCGACGGAGGCGGTCGGAGGTCGGCATCGATCGGGGGTGTCGGGGGGCAGCGGCGAAGTCGGCAGTCAGGTGTAAGGAAGGTGGTCGGGGGTCGACGGCGGCGGTGAGTAGTGGAAGATTCCATTTCTTTTTGGTGAATTCATTCACAATTTGAAAGGAATTTGAAATCATTTGTTTGTAGGAATTTATTCCAATTCCAATTCCAATTCCCTTTTTCACCAAACACGTTAAAAATGGAATTCAGATTCCAATTCCAACAAATTATACAAACCAAACACAATAAGAAATGTAATCTCAATTCCAATTCTATCTAATTCCATTTAATTCCATCATAACAAACGCATCATAAGAAGATATTGGGAATGGAGATTCACAAGAATAACAATCCTAAGCCGAAGTTAACAGAGTTTGGTTATGTAAAGAAGGTGTTACAAAAGTTTTCTTTCTGGATCATAGTAAAGCCATAATAACCCGGATTTGTGAGCACTTAAAACTCTCAAGCGGGTATTCTCCATAAATGTTTTTTTGAAGATGAACAAACGTTAATGTGGCATATGCCAATGCAGTCGGAAATCTAATGGTATCTACAAGGCTTGATATAAGGTAAATTGCAACTTACATTGGACATGTGGCCTTCAAGTAACCCCCTTTGAAGGTTACATCAGTCTTCCTCAAGTAAAGTCATTTATAATCTCTTTATTCTTTCGGTCATTTTTACATATCAGCCAAATTTTGATCCACGTTTACAAGAAGCCTGAGGCGTTTTTCAATCGCCTTGCACCTTAGGCGTGCTTTTATAAAATAAAAAATTAGACTTGACGAACATGTTAGCAAGTAGTGAATTAAACCTTTGCCAATGGAGTATTTAAAACCGACCGTTCATCTTTCACATTTAGAGTCCCCCACATGTAACTTTTATGTGTGGATTAGTGCACGTGTTAATTGAGTGTGTTGTTCCATGCATATTGTACCCATAATATTATTCAAGAGTATTTCAAATCGTACTCTAAAGATTTCTAGTCTAGGTAATCTATAGTTTCAGTTTACATTTTGCCTAAAGGTGAAAACAACACAAAACTGGTTGATAACGCTTCATTTATATATGATGTTATATCATTAAATTTTTGTTATCGATTAGAATGGACCGTTTAAAAAAAATCCATTTTGGTTCGGGTTAGAACGGGTTTAGGCCATAATGGGTTCAGGTCAGAACAGTTGTGGCAAAAATAAGTACGGGTGAAAACGGGTTTGTTTGAGATTTTGGCAAATTTCAATTCGTTAAGAAAAAAAATCAGTGACTTGCATTTTAATATGCATTCCTTCAAGGGCATTTACCTTCTTCGGTATTGAAGACTATCTGCAAACCACAAATTAATTTGATTGCCAGGAATGAAATCAACAGCAAGATCGATAACAAAAACATCAAACAGCAAAAATTTCATATTGATTAGTAAATTTACATCTAATCCAAAACAGTAAACAAGTGATTGAGATTATAATCGAACAGCAAGAACCATGGTAACAGAACAAATATTTCAAACTTTTAAGGTAATTTAACCATTCAATTTCACAATGAGTTACTTGAAGATGATAAAAACCCCAACAGATAACTAACCATTCAATCTTGCATTTGATACAAAATACTTGTTGAAGCTCCTCACCTCTTTTGTGTGGCCAGTTTTATGTCTTCAAGTGAAATTTAGGGGTTGTCCTTACAGTTTTCCTGTCAACCATGGGACAAAATACAAAGTGATGATTAAAATGGTGTTGAAAAAAGAATATTTACAAAATGGTGATAGAAATTGGTAAAGAAAAACTATAAAGAAGTGATCAAAACAAAAAATGGTAATAATAGGTTCTAAAAGATTATTAAAAACTTTGTGATATCATAGACTTAAAAAATTATGTTTCTAAAACCTTCACCTACCTGAAAAAATAAAGCTTTCTCAAGTTCCTTCACAACTATTTTCATTGATGGACGTTTGTCTTGAGTTTCTGTAACACACTGAAGTGCAATTTCAATAAATGTGTGCAAAGAATCCTTGTTGGGTCCTCTACTTAGAAGAGAACTATTTTTGTAGGTTTCTTTCTTTATTATAGGATCTATCATCTCCTCTAGTGTTCCCATGCAGGAGCTTCGTCTTACCAAATGGGCTAGCCCTTTGTCACTCTCCTCAAGGTAAATTGGGTCATCGGCTTCTCTCCCACATAGAATTTCAAACAATAATACTCCAAAACTATAAACATTTGACTCTCTTTTTAACTTACCAGTCTTCTTATATTCTGGATCTATGCAGGACCTTGTATCAGTTCGAGTAATCATATTGAGATAGGGAGAGTCATCTTCCTGATTCAGAGGAAGGATTTTGGAGAAACCAAACCACGCAATCTTTGCCCCCCAATTCTCGTCCAAAAAAATGCTTTCACTATTTATATCAGTGAGTATTATCATCTTTTGGTCTTCCATCTCACAGTGAAGGTAGTTCAGCGCTTGTGCAACATCAATACAGATTTTCAAACGTTTTTCCCAAGTCAAAATACGACGCTTGTCGTAGTTAGTATTTAGCAGATAATAACAAAGGTATTCATTAGAAAAATTCTCAGTGACAAGGATCATCTCAGGACCTTCAACACAAAATCCAAGCAGAGTGACTATGCCGCGATGCTTAACACTAGTAAGCACATCGAGTTCTGTAAAAAACACTTGTTCTCCTAGCTCGTCATCTCTAGGTAGGATGCGATTTATAGATACATTTTTGTATCTCTTGGGTAGTTCGTCTTTATTCTTCTCTTCTTCGGAGGAAGGGTTTTCTTTATCAAAAAGGCTGAGTTCTCCTTTATAGCAACCATAGTAAAGGCTTTCTGACAAGTTATATTCTGAAAAATCATCAGTTGCTAATTTAATATCAGTGAGACGAATCCTCAAGTGACTCAAGTTCTTTCCCTGCAAATATGTGACAAGGTTGAAATGAGAGTTAAAAGCTAGAAAAATGAGAACGAATTTGAAAGGAAATCATGTCGTTAATATCCCTTCATAAATATTTGTTGCTCAAAGGTTTTCTTGTCCAATCAAGCATGTCCTCCACTTTACAAGGGCTAGTGTGCTTGGTTATTTACTATTAATTTTATGAGCCAAACAAATCTATATAATACACAATGAAATAATTATGAACGATAAAAAATATTACCAAGATATTTGTTTTGGTTGTAAGGATTGGGTCAAAACAGAGTTGATTTTTAGCCACACGACCCAGCATATACATAAGGTTATCCAAGCCATTATGTAAGACGAAGCGGCTTTAAAACCCGCACTATTTGTCTCCCTCCCTCTGTTATTTCACAGACTCTGTTGTTAGATCCTGAACAAAGGCAAGCATGGCGCCTACGTCAGGAACCAGCCCCGCTTCTTGTTTCAACTCAAGATTTTGTGTGCCCTTATTTTCCATTAAGACATCACGGTTGGGGCCAGCCCAACTCGTTTTCCCAAGGCTATAAACCTTTTATAGTTAGCCAGTAATAAAGGCCAAACACAAAATTTGAATTCCTTCGTTAAACCATATTGTACCTTTCACCACACTCCCGACAGCATATCCTGAGGCTTCAAAGACCCGAACCCAACGGGAATACCCGAAACTTGAAACATCCGGGACGGGTAATGTGACGGGTATTTGAGTATTTGGATTGATAAAAAAAATTTGCGAGTTGAGGTAAGAGTATGGTATTAGATGATACTCTATCCCAACTTGAAACCATATACCCAAAAAGTTATATATATTATTTTTAGTTTCCTCTAAACACTTGTCTAGTAATTCATTATTCTAGTAGCTACGTAATGTGGAAAATGAGTTTTCTTTTTGAATATGTTTTTAATAAAATTATTTATATTATATACTATAAAGTACAAATTTATCTTTTTGAGATTTATATCATTATGAAATTTACATATTTTAAATATTTCAATTATTTTATGGTAATGATGATATGTATGTATTTTATCATATTTTAATTTGTTGTCGTTAAAAAACATCAAATTATATAAAAAGTAGAATGGTAAGAAAAAAAATGTACATAGAAATCTAAAAAGGTATTTTCTTTTAACAAACTAACGGTATATCCAATACCCGCAGGTGTGCCCGTATGAGACATAATTTTACAATCAGGTATAGGACTAGAATTACCAGTACTTATCTCATTCCATCCCTAGTTACCCTTCCCCTACAACCAACATCCATCTACATCAACACCACCAATGCGGATGCTACGGTCTCTCTTGAATAGTAATAAGTGATAGAGTTTGGGAAATCCCTCAATGAGGGTTTGTTTGTACTTGATATAATGCTATAATATCACTGTAGACTTATTTAATTTATATAATAATAAGAAATTAGAATTACAAGGGTTTGGTGTTCTTCATAAACCCATGGTTAAGTTTATGTTGTTTATCAAGAAATTGGTGTTCTTAATAAATCCAAGTTAGATTTGCTGCGATTTTCAATACTTGGATCTTCTTAAAAACACATTTGATTTGATGATAATTTTCAAGAATTGAGAGTTTCTTTGAAAACCCAATTTTGATACGTAATCTTAATTAGCGTTGTTTGAAAAATGATGGATATGTTGAAGTTCTTTAAGGGGGCGTTTGGTTCGTGAAATTCGTTGAAATTAGAATTTTAAGGAATTGGAATTGGAATTGTATTTTGTTCAAAGGATTTGGAATTTTAAGGAATTGGAATCGATTAAAGGAATTTGAATTCCTAAATACATTTGATTCGACAAAACAATCATTAAGGAATTGGATTTTGAATTAGATTTTTATAAGGAAAAAAAAACCCCTAAAAAAAGATAAAAAAATAATAAAACAAAAACTAAAAAAACTAAAAAAAACCAAAATGTTTATTTTGTTTGCCTCGTTTCATAAAAAAAATCGAAATAGTTGAATTTTCGTTTGTGGTCGACGGCGGTGGTCGGAGTCGAATGCGGCGGTTGGCGGAGGTGGCGACGAGCGGCGATGGGGATGGTCGGGGTGGCAGCGACGGTGGTGGCGACGGGGTTGGCGGCAGTGGTCACAAGGGTCGGTGACGGTGACAAGGTCGGTAGTCGGAGATTCCATTTGCTTTAGTTGAATTCCTTTATAAGTTGGAAGGAATTTGAAATCCTTCATTTGAGGGAATTTGAAGGAATTAATTCCAATTCCAATTGCAATTCCATTCTCTACCAAACACGTTAAGAATGAAATTCGGATTCCAATTCCAACGAATTTTACGAACCAAACATCCAAATGAATGGAATTCAAATTTCAATTCCGTTGAATTCCATTAAATTCTGGCGTACCAAACGCCCCCTAAGAATTAGAGATCTCTTGCACAAACTACAAATCTTATGTTAATAAATTAAGTAAATAACATAGAATTGGGGAATGTGTTTTTGAAGAACACCAAATCCTTGAATAATTTTTTTAATATTTAAACAAAGGGTGAAATAAGAATTATAAAAATATATAATATTAGAAACAAACATTCAAAGGGTTACGGGTGGGTATGTTATTTCTAAAAGAGCAAAACTAAAATTTAATGCTATGTAATTTGCTTTAATAAATCTCAATTTCATATTCGATTATAGAACATGTCTCATATATGCTATCATCATGTAGAGTACCCATTACCAATGGGGTACATGCGTATACCCACGGGAATTGAGTATACCTCTTATGGTCGGATATGCTTAAAAAATTATCCATTCTAATAAGCATTACCAAAAACTTAATCTTAAACTCACCTCAAAATTCGAATTAAAGTATAAGATATTCAACAACACTTCTTACAATTCTGGGTTTTTTTATAGTTTCATGTTTGTAACAATTTTAACATACTATTTACTAAAATTCTTAAGACTATATAAGATATTAATATATTCAATTAAATGTTCGCAAACACGTTATGGTAATCGGGTGTATCACTTGTTACCATACCCATCCCAAACTAATGAAAACTAAAAATAAGTTCCATATTGGAATGTCAATCCCGATACCCATAGGTTTTCCGGTCCAGATTTGGATTCTTTTACCATCCCTATGTTTGAAAGCAAAAAAAAAAAAATTGATGATAAAACAAAAAAAATGTCTTACGCTATTTTCATGTCGCATCTGTGATTCCAATGCTTTCTGAAGTGTATCGACAATATTTTTTGCATCTGGGCGATGTGCTCGCTCCTCTTTTAAGCAAGAATATGCTGCTTTTGAGTATTTGAAGAGTGATTGCGGAGACATTTGATTCAATAGATCAGGATGGATTATATCCTGTAGTGTTCCGTTTTCATAATGATGTATGGCAAATGGAGCTAGAAACCTATTAGCCTCGTTAATAGAAAATTCTTTTATGCCACACAACATTTCAAATAAAACCACACCAAACGAGTAGATATCCGACTTTTGAGTCACATCTCCTTTCTTTTCAATTGTTGGGTCCACATACTCCATTGTGCCAATATGTTCAGAAAAGCAGACCTTTTCCTTATGGTATACTGATTGTTTGATGGAAAAACCAAAACCTGATAACTTGGCTTCTCGGTTCTCGTCTAATAAAATTATGTCGCTAGTGATGTTACAATGTATAATAGCATAATCACGTCCCTCGTCATGATGGAGGTATCTCAACGCACGAGCCACACCTACACATATCCTCAATCTTTGCTTCCATGTGAGTTTCGGGTTGTTTAGATACTGCGCAAGACTTCCATTGGTCTCATACGTGGTTACGATGATCTTCTCGTCTTTCTCATCACAAAACCCAATAATAGAGACTAGATTTGAATGCTTGAGATCAGAAAGCACTGAAATTTCCATCAAGAACTCGAGGTCTGCTTCGGCATGCTTACAATTAAACCTCCGTGCAGCAATCTTCATGAACTTCCCAGAATGCAAGAGTTGTCCTTTATATGTGGTACCAAATCCATGGTGTCTGATGATGTTATCATCATGAAAATTGTTTGTGGCATTTACTACGTCTTCAAGTGGGATTTGTAAGGGAGTGAACTTGGTCATTGTTGATGTCATGTTCTGTTTATCAAGTAGAAAGAAATGCAAAAATAGAGGGTTACGAATAAATGAAAAGGTAAGATCTAATAAGATGTAACAATCACTCATACATAGATATGTACGATCCATTGTTTCAAGGTACGCAAAATACATTAAACAACATATGCTTAATACACGTGTACGTGAGTATCTGTACATACTATTTTTATTGGGTTTTCAATTATTTTATAAATACAACCACTAGCTTAGTCTAGTGGCAAAGGTGTATGTTCAAGACTTCATTAAAATAGAGAGATCTTGGATTCAAGTCCCACTTGTAACAAAGAAAAGGGAAGGTCCAAGTTGAGACAAGGGGGTTTTCTCACCTATGATGGGTTTCCTATTGTGGGGGTGGAGATGATCGGCTGGACCAGTGGCCCGTCAGTGATCCAAATTATCGTTCAAAAAAAGTTATTTCATAAATATTCAAACATGACATAAAATTTAAGCATTTTATTATAAAGATAAAAAAGAATTAAAACATAAAATGTGAAAGATTACACTGAGTTAGTAAAGTTTTTAATATAAATATATATATATATATAGGGGAGGGATCAAGAGAAAACCACAAAGTTAGGCGAAAACCGAGAAAACCACATCATTTCAGGCAATTTTTTTATTTACGTATACGTATCCAAAAACAATTTTTTTGATTTACGTATACGTAACCACAATTTGTTTGTTTTATGTATACGTATACGTAACACTATGTGTAAAAATGTTTTTTGGTAAAAATGTTTAATATTACATTGATACTCTTATAAATAAATAAAAATAAAATAAAACAAAAAATAAATATTATTATATTATTGGATAAAATTGGTTTTTTTAGTGGTTTTCTCGGTTTTCGCCTAACTTGTGGTTTTCTCTGGAACCATCCCCTATATATATATATATATATATATATAGGGAAGGGTTCAAATACTAACCAACTTTTTATATGATAACCGTGCTAACCACTATCAAACAATCACATAATTTATAAATTATTTTTTCTTTTAGTTGTTAAATACTTTTTGAACATATATTTTGAATATAAATACGAAATGAGGAGTCTTACATATACGTATCACATAATGTTACATATACGTGACACTTAGTGTTACATATGTAACACTAATAAAAATGATAGTTGATACATATACGTAACACTATGTTTTATAGTGGTTATCATGGTTATCACATAAATATTTGTTAGCATTTGAATCTCACCTTATACATATATATATATATATATATATATATATATATATATATATATATATATATATATATATGAGTGAGTTCACTAGAAAACTCATTTTTATGAGAAAACCAAAAAACTCCTACTGCATATGTGTAGTACACACAAAAACCCAACCAACTCCCAAAAACCTAAACCCCCCCACCCCACCCCACCCCCACCCAAAAACCTAAACCCACCCCACCCACTACTTCTTATGATCCTTCACCTATATATATATATATATATTTATATATATATATAGGGAGAGGTTCATTACAGAACACTAAATAACTACGAGAACAAAAAGAACAAACTTAAATTGTTTAGTTTCTTGATCTATGATTTATATTTTAAAAATTTTGTACTTCATACATATAAATATGCATGTTTATATGCAGAAAAACCTATAGACAAATTTTTGAATATGTTTTTTTACATTTAAAAGTTTACCTACACGTGTTTAGATTATGTGTAGGTAAACTAACCTATACATCCTACACAAAAATTACACATGTGTAGGTTGTTTACATAAACGAAATTTGTTTAAATTTTTTTTAAATTTTTTTTTGATAGATGAATAAACATTGCATTTCTATCAATTTCTTAAATTTCAAAACATTTTAAGATTGGAAAAATATAAGATTCATTTTGTTCCCCATATTCTCGCAATATTTAGTGCTCTGAATTGAACCTTCCCCTAGGGGAGGGTTCCAGAGAATACCATAAGTTAGGTGAAAACCAAAAAAACTATTTTTAAACCACTGATCAAATTTGATCAATGGTTAAAATCCATCAATGTCAAATCTGGAAATATTTAATAGATAATAAATTGAATTTAATGTTTCAGGGGTATATTTGGTAGATTTTTTTATTTTATTTTGGAAATAAATAAAATTATTTAAATCTCTCTCTCTCTCTCTCCTATCTCCACGCAAAATCAGTTTAATCAAAATAAAAACTCATTTTTTTGTCAATCAATTAAGCGTGCTTACATATACGTAACCACATGTTTACATATACGTAAGCGCACGTTTACGATTACGTAAGCGCATGTTTACATATACGTAAGCCGCATGTTTACATACATGTAAGCTGCATGTTTATATATACGTAAAACACGTGGTTACGTATGTGTAATACGTAAGCATATAGAACCATAGAACCAAATAAAAAATGATAATCGTCGATTAAAACCATAGTTACAAGAACATAGCCTTTGGTTACGTATATGTAAATGATAAAATACAACGAAAAAGGATTAAACCAGAGTTACAAGAACAGACCAAAAGATGATTAAAACCAATTTCTTTTTGTGCCAAAAAATTACATATATCTCTCCCAATTCTTTTTTGAATTCTAGAATTAAAGAAGATTTAAGAGAGAAAGATGAGATAATAAAGGGATTCAGTAAATGAAGGCATTAATTACCAAATTAAAACGGATGAAATTTTACTAAAATATCCTCTAAATAAAAACTAAATTAAATTAAATCTAAATTATTTGATTGGTTGAGAGCAGTTTTCTTGATTTTCGACTAAATTTATGGTTTTCTCTTGATCCTCTCCCTATATATATATATCTCACTGTTTATGGTTTATTTTAATTTGTAAAACTTACTTGAAATTGCAATGCCTTCTTAAGTTGCATTAAAACTTTTTTTATTGTTGGTCGTTTTTCCCTTTCATGATGTAAACAATGGTAAGCAATCTCTTGAAATGTAGTCAATGATTTCGGCATGATCTGCTCCCTTATTTTCTCGAACACTATCTCATCATGCTTTCCTTCTACATAACTGCTTTTAATGAAATCTGCTAGATAACGACCCTCGTGTTTTTGGATTGCAGATGTTGATCTTCCACACAAGATCTCAAATAAAACAATACCAAATGAATAAATATCGGATTCTATTGATAGGAATCCTGATATTATGTATAGTGGGTCCAAGTATCCAGGTGTGCCACACGCATGATCAATGACATAGTCTTTTTCTTGAAATAGTGGACTTATTAAGGAAAGCCCAAAATCAGATAGTTTTGCTTCCCAATCATAGTTTAGTAGAATGTTAGCCGTTTTAATGTCCCTATGTATCACCTTTGCTTGTTTTCCAGCTCCTCCTCCATGTAAGAAATACAATGCACTTGCAACATCAATGCATATATTAAGTCGTTTCACCCATGTAAGGGAGGGATCATTTAAATACCTATCAAGACTTCCTCTAGATGCATACTCATAAACAATGATTTTTTCATCTTTTTCATCACAGTAGCCTACAAGACCAATCAGATTCTCGTGCTTATACTCCAAAAGAATCTGGAGCTCACTCAAGAATTGTTGTTCCCCTTGGCCAAGCCTTGTATCCAATCTCTTTGCAACAATGGTTTGAATTCCATCACCGTCTTGAAGATTTCCTTTATAAACTCTTCCAAATCCTCCTCCGCCAATGCATTTGTCATTATGAAAGTTTTGTGTGGCCTGATTTATCTTTTCAAGTGAAATTATGGGATTGTCCTTGTTTTTTTTCTGTCAAACATGACACACGGAATAAGAATGACTAGTTAATATAACAATTGGTGATTAAAATGGTGTTAAAAAATATAAACCTAATGGTGAATATTAATACAAAATAATAAATTGTTAAGTACATATTAGTAAAAAAAGACTATAAATTGGGGAAAAAAATAAGTGATGAGGTGGCTTGATTGGTATTCAAAATGGAGATGGAATTTAGTAAAGAAAATTATAAAGTGGTGATAAAAACAAAATTGTTAATACAAATTTTTAACACATTATGAAAAACTATAAAGTGATGACGAAATTGATAACTTGGTGATATCATAGACTTTAAACAATAAAAAAAATATATGATTTTAACATGCAGAATAAGTGTCCCTTATGCATTAAATATGCATTGTATTATGTTTTCTAAAAAAATTTAATTGAACTTTTATCATATTCTTTTTCAACAAAGTTATAAATTCATACATAGTCTAAAAGGTATGATTTATATTTAAATCCCTGAAATGTTATTCAAGCAGAACAAAAAAGTAAACTTTCTGAAGTAATTTTGATCCCTGGAATGTTATTAAATCCCTGGAATGTTATTCAAAGTAGTTTTGATCTAAGGTCATCAAGCATTTTACATTTGTTTTATCATCACAGTGAATCATCAGACTGATTACTTCTAGGCATCGATAATTTGAAGTTAGAACAATTACTTACTAGAAAGAATAATGCTTTCTGAAGCTCTTTGAGGACGAATTTCATTGTTGGACGTTGGTCTTGAGTTTCTATCACACACTGGTTTGCAACATTTAAAAATGTGTCTAGAGAATCCTTGTTGGGTCCTCTATTTAGAATAAAATTGTTTTCACTGGTTTCTTGCTTTATTATAGGATCCATCATGTCCCATATTGTTCCTGTGCTGAAGTTTCGTCTTGCCAATTTAGCTAGCCCTTCGTCACTCTCCTCAAAGTAAATTGGGTCATTTTCATCCCTTCCACATAGAATTTCAAGCAAAATTATTCCAAAACTATAAACATCTGACTCTCTTTCTAACTTACAAGTCTCCTCATATTGGAATTCCGCGTTCCCAAATTGATCAATCTTAGCCCCCCAATTCTTGTCCAATCCAATGTTATAACAGTTTATAGTATTGTGTATTATTATTTTTTTGTCTTCCATCTCAAAGTGAAGGTAATGCAATGCGCGCGCAACATCAATGCATATTTTTAAACGTTTTTCCCAAGTCAAAATACGACGCTTGTCGTAGTTGATATTTCCCAAATATTCACCAAGGTATCCGTTAAAAACATTCTCAGTAACAATGATCATCTCAGAACCTTCAACACAAAATCCAAATAGGGTAACTATGTTGCGATGCTTAACACCGGTAAGCATTTTAATTTCATTAACAAAGGCTTCTTCATGCTTGCCATCTCTAGTAGGGAAGCATTTTAAAACTACAATGTTACGTCTCTTGGGTTGTTCACCTTTACCCTTCCCTTCTACGGATGAATGTTTTTCTTTATCAAAATGGTCGAGTTTTGCTTTGTACCAAGTATAACCATCATCTTCTACAATTATGTGTCTGTTTGAAAAATTATGGGTGGCTAACTTTATATCTTTGAGTCGAATCTTCAAGTGTTCCAACTTCTTACCCTGCAAACATGTGACAAAGGAGAAAAGAGAGTTACAAATTGTATGAGAATAGTTTCATGGTTAATATTTTGTTGATCCCTTTTGATATAAAGACGTGTAATATCCAGTTTTTCATTGTAATAGATCTCGAATATTATTATTGATAATATATCATTACAAATATTTCTACTTATAATAAAAATGTCAACGGATAAAGATAAAATTTGAATTAGAGTCTCATATAGTTTCATATGTTAGGTTAATCTTGCAACATAATCAACATTGCTAAAATAATAAAAATCAAAATTTTGATTTATTTATAATTGTCTATTTTTTTTAATTCCTAAATTAGTTCATTAAAATTTATACATTTTCATATTTGTTATGATTTCAAATTTTAAATCTTAAATCACGGAGAACACATGTCGTATAAAATATCACTCATGTTTAATAGAATTAGGATAAAAAATTAATTATATTTTAAAACATTTTTTTTAAAACTTGATGTAATAAATCAATTAAAATGGGAATAAAAAGAAATAAATTACTTAAAAACTTTCGGCTATAATGATATGACAAAAGTACTGACATATAACAAATGATAACAAACATTAGATCTTTAAACATGTAAATATATGATTAAATATCGAACTCTAAAATTGTTTTTAGTTTGTACAATTTATAAAAATATGATTAAACAATTTAACTGATAATAAACATATTTTAAATCAGAGTCAGAGTCGTCTCCATCCCCGACGCCTCTGCGACATGTTTTGTTTGTGTAATTTCTTTAGTTTAGGGATGTAAACTGAAACTTGGTAAATAACTAAAGTACATAAAATGTAATTTACTCTTATATAAAATATAAACCACAATCACTAAAATGTTGATCAGTAGGGAATTAACCACATTCTGCTTTAATCTAGTTTGTCAAACTAATCAGTTTTTTATGAAATCAAATCTGAACCCTTTAAACTATATAGTTACCTCAAAATTTGTCAGTTATTTTTTTTTTCCTAAAGCAGTTTACATAAGCCAGTCTCGTTTTTCTCCTCCTATTTCTTTGCAGCTACATAAGGCCACTGCAAGGACTCACTGTGTCGTCAAACCAAGAGCACTAACCTTTTCACCAAACACCTCAATCGCTCTGTCTCTATATCTTTCAATTCATACAAACACCCCTGTCTCTCTCTATATATCTCTGCAATTCGTATTGAGAGAGACAAAGAAGTAAACGAATGAGTGAATTAGGAGTCTGACTTCCATTTTCATCAAGCAACTCGCCTGAGGGCCTCATATTTTTCTTGAAAAAATAAGCCCTGGATTTGGGGCCTCATATTTTTCTTGACTATGGTTTTTGTTCCTTCAGATTTCAATTCCAAATGGTGAAACAACCATCCTTTTGAAGTTTCGTGAAGAAAGTCAAGGTATTGATCTTAATTTAAAGGTATTTCCTTCCATTACCCATATGTATATGTTCTTGATTCTTAAGTATTTAAATTTAAATTATTGATTACCTGTTGAAATGCTCCAATAAATTGATTTCACTAAGCATATTTGTGTATTGTTATTTTTTATCCGAGATAGTGAATCTGGTTAAGGATAACTAAGAAGTCACACAATTTGGTTCTTTTGTGTTAGTTGATTACAATTTATGATGTTCTTCATACAACGATTCTTGAAAGTAATGTATTACTTGATAAACATCAAGTACAAGTAGAAGCATCAAGTTATTTATTAAAACAATTGGTTATGTAGACAAAAATGACGAACATAACAAGTTCGTCAACACCCCCCTCAAGTTGGAGGTGTATACAACCCCAACTTGGAAATGATATCGAAATGCGGTTGACTAGCCAGACTCTTGGTGAATAAATCTGCAAGTTGATCAGAAGTCCACGTATTAGAAAGCATAATCAAACCGGCTCGAAGCTTTTCACGGACAAAATGACAATCCAACTCAATATGCTTAGTGCGCTCATAAAAAACATGATTCTTAGCGATGTGGATGGCCGCCTGACTGTCACACTTGAGAGAAACTGGAGTGAGGTTGGGAAGCTGAAACTCGACAAATAACCGAGTTAACCAAGCAAGTTCCTATGTGACACGATGAAGAGAGCGATATTCAGCCTCAGCAGAGCTAAGAGGTGCAGAGCTAAGAGGATCAGTGGCTTGCTTCTTGGATTTCTAAGAAATAGGACTGCCCCCAAGAGAAATAAAATAGCCACTAACAGAACGCTGAGTATTAGGGAAAGTCGCCCAATTAGAATCACAATAAGCAGATAAAGTCATACCAGGATCATCATTAAAAAAACAACACTTGAGAAGAAGTTCCTTTGACATAACGAAGAGTATGTCATACAACATCCCAATGAGGAACACATGGATCACTTATAAACATGCTGAGAAACTGAACCGCAAAAGCAAGATCACGCCGAGTGTGAGTGAGATAGCTGAGTTTACCAACAAGTTGACGATAGGCCAAAGGATCATCAAGAACTTGACCTTTATTGAGCTTAAGCTATAAATGCAAAGGCAAAGGGGACGAAACAGAAGAAACATCATTCGTAGAAAACTCATTCCGCAAATCTTTCGCAAACTTACATTGATTCATAATAAGACCAAAAGGAGATCTGAGAACCTCAATGCCCAGAAAATAGTTAAGTCCACCAAGATCATTGATCTGAAACGTGGAATGTAAGAAAGCCTTTAAACTAGACATCTCATGTTCTTACCAGTAAGGAGAATATCATCAACATAGACAGCCACATGAACAATAGGATCTCCCATTGTCTTAGAAAACATAGAATACTCATTACGAGAATGCATATATTCTTTGGTTTTAAGAGCATCAGAAAGCTTTCCATACCACTGACTTGAAGTTTGCTTCCAACCATAAAGAGACTCCTTGAGCTTAAGAACATGATCAGTAGATGATAATGGCATTCTAGGAGGAGGAAGCATATAAATGTCTTCATTAAGATCCCCATGTAAGAAAACATTATTAACATCCAACGGATATAAACCCCAATGTCGTTTGGTGGCAACATCAACAATACTACGAATAGTAGTCATTTTAACGACACGGGAGAAATTCTCATTATAATCAATCCCGGCTTTCTGAGTATCACCACAGACAACCAAACGGGTTTTGCAGCGTTCAACTATGCCATCAACATTATATTTGACTTTATACACCCATTTGCATTTAATAGCCTTCTTACCTTTTGGTAAATGCATAACTTTCCAAGTTTGATTACTTTCCACGGGATTAAATTCCTTTAGTTAAAGCCTCTTTCCAAGTAGGATGTTTAGCAGCCTCCTAATAAGAAGAAAATTCTTAAACATAATCAAGATTGAGAAGGAGCTGCTGAGAATTAGTAGAATGAACTGCAAGATTAACAAAATCAGAAGCTTGGCAAGCACTCGACAAAGTATGGAAGCAAGAAGAATCAACAGAAGCAGAATTACAAACATAACTCTTTAAATGAGAAGGAGGAACAAACGAACGAGAAGCTTTTCTGAGCTCCGGAGGAGGAGGAACAAGAGAGAGAGGAGGAGGAGGAGGAGAAGAATCAACTTCAGGAGCAACCAAAGAAAATGAAGGAACAACAACTAGATGTGTCTCCTCAAACAGCTCATTTAGAGAAGGGAATAAAGAAGAAGTATCGGAAGAATGTAAAGAAGGGAAAATGTGCTTAAGAAAAATCATCCCGAGAAACAAGAACCTGTCGAGTGTGAAGATTATATAGCTTGTAAACTTTATTCCCAAAAGGATATCCAATAAAGATACTAGTTTGAGCCCTAGGCTGAAATGTATCTCTTCTAGGTGTAGTAGTAGAAGCATAACATAAACACCGAAAAGTACGAAGATGAGTGTATGATGGAGCTTTACCAAAAAAAATCTCAAAATGAGATTTGCCCTTAAGAACCCGTGTGGGAAAAATATTAATCAAATGAGTAGCAGTAAGAACACATTCACCCCAAAAAGTTATAGGTAACTTGGATTGAAACATAAGAGCTCATGCAGTTTCAAGAAGATGCTTATGTTTTCGTTCCTCCACCACCCCCATTGCGTTAAGGAACCCCAAGACAAGTAGTTTGAGGAAGAATGCCCTTTTCTTTACAATACTCGGTATGATGAACACTTGAACCAAGTTCAAAAGCATTATTAGATTGAACACGCTTTACTTTGGTACTAAATTGAGTCTCAACCATATCAATGAAGGCTTGGAGAATAGTAAAAGCATTGCCTTTAGTTGTCAAAAGATGAGTCCAAGTAGTTCTAGTAAAATCATCCACAATCGTGAGAATATTTATAGCCATCATAAGTTGTAGATTGATACGGTCCCCACGTATCAATATGAATAAGATCGAGAAAGTGAGAACTGCATATACTACTAGAAGCAAAAGCCGTTTGTGATGTCTTGCCTTAGGACAAATAGAACAATCATCATTAGAACAATCATGTGCACCCGTAAAAACATTCAATTGCTTAAGTTTGTATAAAGATAATCGACCAAGAAGATGATGCCAAAGTTTCAAAGAAACAACATAATTACAGTGAGAAAAAGAATCAACTGTAACATAGAAAAGTTTATTAGGATGCAAAATAAAAGGCCATTGAGAAGATCTCCAAGAACCAACGGACTACTCAGTGAAGGGCCTGCATGAAACAAGAAGTTTCAGAAATCCGAACAAAACCTTTTGTATCCCTACAAAGTTTTTGAACAGATAAAAGATTATACTTGAACTAAGGCACAAAGAAGACATTGGATATTGAAAAAGTCTTGGTGAGATTAACCGTTCCGACGTGCGTAACAATTAAGACATGCTCCTTTAGAAGAAGAACATAAACAGGCGAATTAAGCAATTGAACGTTAGAAAGCAAATTGAAATCAAAGCACATATATTTACTTGCACCAGTATGAATGATCCAAGTAGTATTGACCGTAGTCGAACTGTAAACAATAATACCTGCAAAATTTGCAAAGCTTAGTGGTTGGACATTAGGAACACCACCCTGAAAGCCAGAATTCTACCGAAGAAGTTGCGGTAAAGTAGTGTACTGTTCTATAGATATACTAGTAGTTGAACCAGAAACATAAGCAGTGGCACCACAATCAGAAACAACATTTGCAGCAACCTTGGGATTAGTAAATTTAAAATCTGTGAGAAACACAATGAGACGATAACATTTACTAACATCATGCCCCGTCTTCTTGCCGTGATTGCAAACAACAAACGCAATTTGAGGGATAAACTGAGCAGATGAATGAAGCTCCCTCTGTTTCTCATCATACATAAGCCTAATTGATGGAGGGAACAGGCTTCATCATGATAATATTCCCTCGAATCATTTCATAGCAGGAATTCAGACCCATGAGGAATTGCATCAAACGTTGATCTGTTTCACGTTTAGCTATAAGTCTTGAATTACCACAAGTGTAAGGAGGAATAGGCTCGAGGCCATTAAGCTCATCCCAAACAGACTTGATTTTGGTAAAATAAGTTGTAACATCATCATTCCCTTGAGAAATATCAGAAAGAGACTTCTACAATTGATAATACTTTGCCCCATTACTCTGTCCATACCGGTCAGTTACCTCGTCCCAAAGTTGACGAACAGTGTCAACATACAAAACACTTTCACCAATATCTCGAGATAAAGTGTTCAGAATCTAAGGAATAACCAAATCATTGCACCTCTTCCATAAGTCCTGATTAGGAGAGGAAAGATGTGTGACAACAGTGCCATCAACAAACCCAATCTTGTTTTTGGCAGATAAATCTTGTTCTTGGCGGATAAAGCAATGGACATAGTACGTTTTCAAGATCTGAAAGAAGAACCATCAAAGGGTTTGGAAATGAGTAAAAGACCCGGATGGCCAGAGGAGTGTAAGAACATAGGATTAGATGAATCCATAGGCACGATGGCAGGGGGATCAAAAGTATTATGCATAACTAGGAAAAACAAGGAAATGAAACTGACAAAAAAAAACTAATGGAAGCGAACTTGTCTAGCGAACTTGTCAGGAGAAGTTGTCATGTTCGCCTGTAACTAACACAAGTTCGCCTTCATGAACTGAAAATCGTAAAATCGATCAATAAATCATCATAACACGAAATCAAAAACAAATATGAAGGAATCCAACCGTAGTAATGATCATAAACACAAAAGGAATGTTTTGAGAAGAGCAAAACATCAAAAGAACTCCAATCGACTCAAGAAAAGCAAAAGTTTGCAAGAAAATGAAGAAAAAAGAAATACGAGTGCGGAATAAAGACAGAAAAAGAGAAGATATCACAAAATCGAGCATGTTATGACATCGAGAGTGAACGCTTATACGAGCGAGAATGATAAAGGAGAGAATGAAAATGAGAGAGAATGATTGGGGAAAAAATGAATTATTTGATTGATAACTCAATAATTATTACAAAGATACTATTTATATACAAAGGAAGAAAACAAACTAAACTATCCGGATGAAGTTAACAAGTTCGCCCCTAATAAAACTGGTGAACATAACAAGTTCGCCAACAGGGTGGATATTTTGGTTAAGTTTCAATTTTGTTATTTGGAAACTAGTTTTAAGTTGTGAGACGGAGGAAAATGGTTGTTAATCTAACCACTATATCTTTATGTTTTTTTTTAAAACTACTGGGCTTTGGCCTAGTGGTTATGGCAATGAAGACTCAACCTGCCTACGCAGGTTCGAGTCCGAGCCACCCCGGGTTTTAGTCCGGAGTGCGTTTCGCTAGCGGGTTTCGGCCCGTGTAGCAGCGCAACTGTTGTCAAGTGGCAGCAGGCTCCATGGTTTCCCGGTGATAGCCTATGCCTTTCGTACTGACCGCGCGGGCCCGGTTCAGACAACGTAGTGGTCAGGTTGTGGGGTACGGATCTCCGATTTGAAGATGTAACTGCCACGTAAAAAATGAAAGTTACCTATCAAAAAAAATATCTTTATGTTTTTGGTTTGATTTTTGAGTTACTTTACGCAAATGGTTTAATTGGTTGTATATTGAGCTTGTTTTTTCTCGGTAGGGCACAAAGTTACTAAATTATGTGTAATTCTTTTATTATCTTATTTTATGGTATTTAAGGATTAAAAACGTTGCATATATTAACTAAATTTAATAAAATTAATTTATAAATATTGTATATTGTATGGTAGCTTGGTACGTGAGAGCTCTCGCCTCACGCATACCTAAACGCCTCAGGCCCCTAACGCTTTTTTGAAACTAGCAGTTAAGCTATATACAACAGAATAATGAAAGAGGGGGGAGGGGGGCTTACAATAACATGCGTCAACCTATGTTCCAAGGTTTTCTCAAGTTCATACGCAACTCCGTCCATGTTTGGCTGTACTCCCTCCTCCTATAAGCATTAATATGAAGAAATATATTAGTGCTAAGAACTATGAATTATTATAAAACTATAAATTACTTATAGGATTAAATTACTTGCCCTAAAACTATAATTATTATTTAATTAAGATTAAATATTCATTCTCCACTTTAATCTTGATATGGACTCGTTGTCTCAGCAAAATAATGTTGGCTCGTCATCTTCATGGACTAAGTTAGACGCTTCTTCATTTTTATTCACATCACGACATTCATATATAAAATGTATGGTTGTTCCATACACATAACATCTTAGGTTTCTTTTGAAATTTCTTCGGCCGTATCCTCTTCCACGTCCAAAAACTCTTCCTCGACCACGAAATTCACGACCCTCGTCCTTGGGAATTTCATGATTATCACCTTCATCATCTTGCTTATCATCCATATGAGATCCTCAGTTATTGTAACCACGACCCCTTGTTGCCTATCACCATAATTAATTACCTCTACTTTGATTATTTGAACTAGCAAACAAGAGTTTACCTTGATCTTCTTCTTTCTCATCTTGATTTCTAATTCATTCTTTGTAGGCTTTCAACTCTTGACGGCTTCCTCAAATGGCATAGAATTATAATCTCTGAATACTGCAGCTACGATTTGTAGATACTTCTTTGGAACCAAATTTAGAAACTTCCTCACAATGCTCTCATCTTCAAGAGTTGAACCAGGATTCTTGAACTTGGCAACAATTCCACTTAGCTTACCCATGAAATCATCAATGGGTTCGCTATCTTTCCTCTTCAAGAGTTCCAACTTGTTTCTAAGTGTTTATAACCTAGCCGTTTGGACTCGATCAACACTAAGATATCGAATCCGAATAGCTTCCCATACATCTTTCGCACTATTATAATTTGCAACTTAATTGAAGTAAGATGTCTTCTGACAAAGTTTGAAAATTATAAGACGCATCATGCAATAAATGACGTGTGTACATGCTTCCTTTAATTACACATATCTGTTTTTCTTGTTCTTTCTGTCGGCTCACTCAGAACCTATTAAAAAAACACCCGAATCAACCACACATAATTGCTTGTACCCTCGGTTGTTTGTGATGACGTTAGTCCGATATGGGCCTAGGCCTTGTATGGGCTTAATGTTTGGGTTTGAGCCCAAGTGATATCTGGCTCATTATGCTTAGCTTGACCCTCTTCTTCTCCTATATAAAGTGGCATAAGCCTTCTTAAAATGGGACTTCTTCCTTTCTCTTCTGTTATGACCAAACCAAGGGTTCCATTTGACACTAGCAAAATCATGTCATCCATCTTCTCTCATTTAGAACCTCATCACTCTAGTGCTTATTTTCTCTTAACATGTGTTATTACATATTCGCTTATTCATGTATTGTTGCTATATATTCATATACCGTACTGACTTGAGCGTCAGAGGGTGGTTCCTGAGGCACCCCTCTGGACCCCTTCTAACGGTGTCAGGTCCATTCGAAGCTCGGGTAAGGCTAAAACAGGTCCGTACGACCTCAAGATCCGATCCCGAAGAATTACCCTTCAACAGTTTACTCGTTTTTTTCTTCGATAATTTTAGCTTAAGTAATATTCAGGTGCTTGCTAAGTTACTTGTGTGAGGTGCTTGCCTGGTTGCTTTAATAAATGACGTGTGTACATGCTTCCTTATCAATAATGTTTTCGACCATCACATTGTTGGTATAAATCGTAACAGTAGAGAATTGCAAAGGTAAATAGCAGGTGAATGCTTGATAAATTGATACTTGATAATTGCTTACAATACGAAGAATTGAAAGATTACTTAAATAGAGAAAAAGTAAATATGAGACTAGGCACTAGACTAGGACTTTTCTAACTGATCAAAGACCAGGACTTTATTAAAAAATACTAACGTAAACAAAGCATTCACCACGTGCATGAGGAGAACATGCACATCACGTGCTGGAATCACTTTTCATCATCCTCCCTTGATTCAAGATCCATTACTCCAAGCCAATGACGGAAGTACACAAATTTTTCATGAGAGAGGGCTTTAGTTAACACATCTGCAAGTTGCTCATTGGTGTGACAATATTCCAGCTTTACTTGTTCTTGAGTAACCATTTCACGAATAAAATGATGCTTGAGTTCAATATGCTTAGACCGGCTGTGCATAACAGGATTCTTGCTAAGGTTGATGGTGGATCGATTATCACAGTAGATTGTAGTAGCATCTTTCTGTTGGAACCCCAAATCCTTGAGAATTCTTCTTAGCTATATTGCCCGGCAAGTTGCAGTTGTAGAAGCTATGTAGTCGGCTTCAGTACTTGATAGAGCAACAGTGGCTTGTTTCTTTGAGCTCCATGACACAGCCCCACTTCCAAGAGAAAAAAACATGAGCTGACACACACTTTATATCATCTGCACAGCTGGCCCAGTCACTGTCTGTAAATCCCAGCAGCTCAACCTGTGTTCCTTTTGAGTACCACAATACAAAAGTTGTTGTTCATGAATCTGGCAACCATACCTCAGAATACGCCTTGCAGCCCCAAAATGCAGTTTGGATGGAGCCTGCATGAATCTGGAAACCATACCTACAACATAGGCAAGGTCAGGCCAGGTGTGGGTCAAGTAAATCAGGCCGCCTATCAGGCTTCTGTATATCTTAGCATTAGCTTTATCAGCAGCATCATCCAATTGCAATTTGTCGTAAGCATTCATAGGAGTCTCATCTGACTTACAGTTTAGCATTCCAAATTTCTTTAGCAAGCCTTTAACATACTTTTCTTGATTTAGAAATAGTCCATGACTGGTTTGTTTTACTTCCAGTCCCAAGAAGTATTTTAACAGCCCCATATAAGTCATTTCGAACATTTGCTTCATACCATGCTTGAATTCTACAATAAGGTTAGGACAGGAGCTAGTGCAGATTATGTCATCTACATACAGGCAAACATACATCATAGCTTGATTATCACCAGATTTTACATACAAGGTTGGCTCACTGTCACTTATGTAGTAGCCATTATTGATGAAGTAACCATCAATCTTAGAGTACCATGCTCTTGGAGCCTGCTTTAGCCTATACAAAGCCTTCTTCAGTTTGTAAACATGCCCTTCTTTACCCGGTACAACAAACCCTAGAGCTTGTTCAACATAAATTTACTCATTCAAATTTCCATTCAAGAAAGCTGACTTAACATCCAGCTGATGTATCTTCCATCCCATTTGGGCTGCTGTACTCAGAACCACTCTGATAGTTTTGAATCTGGCAACTGGAGTAAATGTTTCTTGGTAGTCAATACCATGTTGTTGAAAGTATCCCTTAGCAACCAGTCGTGCTTTGTGTCTAAGTACTTTACCATCTGGTCCAACCTTTGTTTTGAACAGCCACTTCAACCCAACAAGATTCTTGTTAGGTGGGAGCTTTACCAGATCCCATGTCATATTTCTTTCAACGACACCAAGTTCTTCTACCATAGATTCCTGCCATTCTTTCTTACAAGCAGCCTCATCATAGTTAGTAGGATCTGTGACATTTAATGCAAATTGACATGCATAGAAATCATCATAGACAGCTTCAACATGTTTAGCATTTGCATAAATGGAATCTAGGTTTTTGGTTTTGGGTTCAACAGTTGAGGCAGAGATGTTTGAGGATGATGCAGTAGAAGTGGCAGGAGTAACACTAGAGCTTTGAGGGGTTGCAGGTTGGTTTGGTGTTTGTAGGATTGGTGAGTAAGTAGGGCTCAGGTTTGAAGTATCTTTGGATGGTGAATGAGTTGGGCTCAGGTCTTGGTCTTCATTGGCTAGGAATGGAAATGGATCAATGTAGGCTTGAGGTTGAATTGTTGGATCATTGTGCCACTGCCATTTCTCATTTTCAAGAAATATAACATCCCTTCTGGCTATGAATTTCTTGCTAAGAGGATTATACAGTCTGTATCCTCTTCTTTGTGTTGAGTAGCCTATGAAGACACATTTCTCTGCCTTGTCATCAAGCTTCTTTCTAAATTGGGCTGGTATTAAACCATAGGCAACACATCCAAATATTCTTAAATGATGGACATATGGCTTTTTGTTAAACCATGCTTCACAGGGAGCTTGGTTTCTGACTGCTTTTGTGGTGGCTATGTTTATGTGATAAATAGAAGTGGCAACTGCTTCTGCCAGCAGTTCGGCATATCCATCTGTTTAAGCATGCTCCTAGTCATACCCACAATGGTCTAGTTCTTTCTCTATACCACACCATTATGCCCAGGGGTATAAGGGACTCTGAGTTCCCTTTTGATACCATGTTCTTCACAAAACCTGTTGAATTCATTAGAGCAGAACTACAAAAAAATGAGCTTAATGCAACTTTTTTTGTCAGAAAAACGTTGCATTAGACCTAATGCAAACTTTTGTTGTTACTGTTGCAACTGCTTTTTTCAAATGCAACCTTTTTAGGATGCAACTCTTTGGAAAAAAAGTTGCATTAGGTAACAAAAGTTGCATTAGATCTAATGCAACTTCACCCAATGCAACGATTTTCTGACAAAAAAAGTTGCATTAGGCTTATTTTTTTGTAGTTCTCCCTCTATCTGATCTTAGGACTTTGATTGCCCCTTCTCCTTCTTTTTCCACCATGAGTTTGAAAGTTTTAAACTTTGTAAATGCTTCAGATTTGTTAGTAACAAAGTATACCCAACACATTCGGGTAAAGTCATCAATAAATAGTAAGTAATAGTGGCTACCTCCGCATTGGACCACACAGGTCTGTGTGTATAAATTCTAGTCTTTTTGTGGCTCTCCGGGATTTGAAGGGAAAGGATTCCCTTGCTTTCTTTCCAATGACACATCCTGCACATTTTTCAACATGTTGTATACTAGGCAGCCCAAACACCATTCTTTTATCATGTAATAACTTCAGACTCTGAAAGTGATAGTGACCATACCTCTTGTGCCATAGGGTAGAGACTTAATGTGAGACTTCATCAATGTGGCCATCTGTAGGTGTGATAGTTACAAATGTAGAGGCATCTAATAAGAACATATTGTTGTTTTGAACAGGAATATTCATTAGATAATGACTAGTGGACTTGCTTTTGATAGTACATTGACCATTATCAAATAGGAGTGAATACCCTTTTCTCATTAGTTGGCCTACACTTAGAAGATTATAGCATAACTGAGGTGCACAGTACACATCATCTAGAAGTCTAGTGTCACCTTTTGGTGTAACAATTCGTACGGTTCCTTTTCCATGCACAGTTAGTTCTTTTTTGTCACCTAGTCTGACTATTACCTTGAATGTTTAATCAAGGTGTGTGAACATAGTTTTACACCCTGTCATATGATTAGAAGCATCATAGTCTAAAAACCAAAGAAATGTTTGATTACCATTTTGCTCACCATCTCTCACAAGGGAAAATTTGTCATCACTGATGGCAATGAATAGATGGTCATCTTCTTCATTGTTGACTTGTTGTTCCTTAGCCACATTAACAGTTGGATCATCATTACACCAGCAGTCTCGTTTAAGGTGTCCAAACTTGTTACAATGTGTGCATTGAGGGATCTTGGACCCTTCTGTACCCCTCCCTCGGCCTCTTCCCCTGAAGGATAATCGGCCTATTCCTGTGAATGAGTTACTTCCTGTGAAAGAGTTACTTCTGGACAAAGTGGGTATGTCTTGCAGAACTTGCAAGGCTTGTTCATCGCCAATACTTTTCTTTTCAGGAGTCCTGTTGTTGACTCTTTCTTCTTGTGACTGAAGACACCCATAAGCTTAACTGGGGTAAGGCTGGACAGGTCATAAGCAACTTCGATAGAGGGTACAACATAGTCAAACTTGGGAGTAAGACTTCGAAGTATTTTTTCAACTATCGTTTGGTCATTGATAATCTCACCATAGGCTCGCTTTTGGCTAACCAGGGCCATGAAACGTCCAAAGTAGTCACCTATTGCTTCGCCGTCACTCATAGCCAAGCATTCAAACTCTCGTCTTAGACCTTGTAGTTTGACAGCTTTAATTGAGAGTCACCTTCATATTCCGTCTTTAAGATCTCCCACGTTTCTTTGGCCGTGGAAGCAACAGCAACTCGAGAGAACAGTTGGTCATGCACTGCTTGTTGAATGAGAGCCATAGCATGGGCATCTCTCTTTTGAGCATTCCGTAGTTTACCCTGATCTTTTTCAGTTTCATCTACTCCTGTTTGAACCAGGTCCCATAGGTCACGAGATTGAAGGATAGTCTTCATGTGTATGCTCTAGTATTCATACCCCTCTCCTTTAAAGACAGGGATCGGAGTAGGGGCAGTCGGAGGCGTGCTAGTTTGATCAGCCATACGGATGATAGAGGAAGCACACACTTGAAGAATGGATCAAAACCTGGCTCTGATACCAAATCTTTTGGTATAAATCGCAACAGGAGATAATTGCAAAGGTAAATAGCAGGTGAATGCTTGATAAATTGATACTTGATAATTCCTTACAATACGAAGAATTGAAAGATTACTTAAATAGAGAAAAAGTAAACATGAGACTAGGCACTAGACTAGGACTTTTCTAACTGATCAAAGATCAGGACTTTATTCAAAAATACTAACGTAAACAAAGCATTCACCACGTGCATGAGTAGAGCATGCACATCACGTGTTGGAATCACTTTTCATCACACATTCTCATGCTAGTTTACATGCTTCAAGTTTCTTCTTTTTCTTATTACTAATCCTAACATGACTCAAACACTATCAAATAATTAAATAAATAAATAATTTTAACATTTAGTCTAATACGAACTCAACCAAACAATTAATAAACTAATATTAATAATAATTTATTTAAAGAAGATTAAATATTCATCTCAATAAAAAAAAGTGATGCCAATTGCATTACGCAGAATATGATAAAATCGATTTTTGAAGGAAATAAGATAGAGATTGGAACATCAGTGTCAAGATCCCCGTATGAGGTTCGATTAATTAGGAAACAAGCGGTTGAGATTGCATCAGTCCAAAAGGTTTTAGGAACATATATGTGGAACAAAAATTCTCGAGCAACTGATCAGGAAGGCATCCATTTTGGGTCTGTAACTATATGTGAAATAAGTTTGATAGAGAAAGGTTGGGGCTCTTACTTATAAGAGGGGACGACTTTGGATGTGACCGAGGTGAAGGTCGGGTGTCCGGGAGAGGTCGAATTGAGGAAGACATTGGACGTGACCGACGTGAAGGTCGAGTGTCCGGGAAGGGTCGTGATGGTTCATGGTGAAGGTTTTTTCCAAGGGAATGCTGCAGAGAAGAACGGCGTGAATAAATAACGATTAACGAGGTGATTGTTGGGTAAATCGAGTTTGTTCACGGGTCAGTGGGTGAGCAACTCGTTAGTGTTGGGCATTAATTATTGACCCGAAAGAGAAGGCTGTTGCTTTGCATGAGAGATCAATCGCGTTGCATTAACTTAACATAAATCTAGTTTTAAAGTCCATTTCCGTTTAGAAGTTGTAAGGATTTGAGTCTTTTACTTTTCTCCATGCTTTAGTATTTGAGGCTGTATTTGGCTTAAGTGAACAACTTTGGAGAGTTTAATGACCTCTGATATCATTTTGGTTATGTTTGCTCCATTTGAATCCTTCATAAGGTTGATGTGAAGCTTGCTATGGAGTGCACTAAACCGAAAGATACTTCCAACTTTGACAAAGATGCCGAGAAAAAACTTAATGGTGCTACATAAGAGTTTTGACTCCGTGAGCTTTCTGGCTCAGGCATGACGGAATATACCCTACAAGATATCCATGCTTCCCTTGTTCCAAGTGGTGAACAAAAAAACGGGTTTGGGCCCCTCCGACCCGGTTCTTGAGTGAAAGCGGTTTCAGTCAACCCGGTCTGGTTGTGTTGGTTGAGTCACACCACTGTCTACTATGTTAAATTTAAAAAACGATCGGTTGTAAAAGTTATTCCCACAAATAGGAACCCGAGTATTTGGCAACATTATGATTTGTTAAAGATGTCAACCGGACAGAACAAGGCTCGTTGCAAGTTGTGTGGTCATTTTTTCAAAAAGATGGAAACACGACTATGAAAAACCACATACAAAGCAACCAGTGTAATGTGTTGAAGGCTTAAGTGGTGAGAGGTCAAGCAACTACGACAATCGAAGATAATATTTGAGTTTACAATGTTGATGCGGTTCGAGAGAGGATAGCACATTTTGTGATTAAATAGAGTTTGTCGTGTTATACCATTCTTGAAACCGGGTTCAACCGAGCATGTTTGCCCGGTTTTTGACCAACCCAAATCGGGTTACGAATAGAACCGGTTTTGAAATTAAACCCGCTTTGTCCATCTCTAGTCCAACCACACTAAGACCTTAGTGTTTGTGTTTTATATGTTGGCTTTTGTTGTATTGTAATAAGGTTCCGCTTCTTTTGTAATAACCCTAATTTTTCCAATGAATATTTTGTCATTTTGTTTATGCAAGTCATGTAGATATGTTATACCGGGGAGCCTATTCCAAATTTCTCATCTTCAAATTTATCAAAATCTAATCCAATTTATAGATTTAAAAACATTTTACCAATGTGACAATCGTCACCCAACGAGGTTAACACTTACTTTACCATTAATCTTGTTCCTATTTTATTTCCTTAATTGAGTCCCTAATTGAGGTTTAAATTGAAACCCTAGTTACACCTGCCACTTTTAGAAACTTTTCAAATCCGGAAACCATTGATTTAAAACTGACACTTGTTACACCTCGAATTAACCGACATATTAAAAAGTATTGATTTTAGTCACTTAAAATGTCCTAATGTTCTTTAGTTAGATTAAAAACGTCGTCTAAATTAGTAACACGTTAACCTAGTCGAACCCGTCGAAAATTTAATTAAGATTAACGTTTTAAAATAAAATTTATATAAAATATAAAAAATAATAATAATAAATAAATATTATTAAATCAGCCCTTTTTGGTCGAAATTTTAAGATAGTATTATCCCCATTTTGTTTATTTTGCATCTAATCTCCTTGTTCTTTTTTTTTTCTAAATCTGAAATTCCTATTTGAATTTGATTAACAATCCAAATTGTTTACAACTATAAATCCCTCCCATTCAGCAGCCCCTACTCACGATTTCAGCCCTCCCCTCCTCTTTCCCTGGTCGAAATCTCCATACACACTCAAACACAAACCGAAAACTTTCGGGCACAAGCAATCTAGAGCGTTCTAAGGAAACCGGTATGTAATTCCTCCAAGTTCTATTAGATTTTCTTCTTCTAAACTTTCAAAGATCTGATTTTTACTATCCTACGGTCTGCCAATCTTTGAAATCCAGAAACAAGTTGATAACTTTCGAAAGATCTCGAGTAGTAAAGCCGTTGTTAACGCGTCTACACTTTTCTATTATCCTTTGATTACCAGAACTTTTACATGTTTTAAAAGATTCAAACTTTATAGTTTTTAATGAGATATACTCTTTCCTCAATCATCACGGGTCGTATTTTTAGTCGTTATAATCAAAAAGATACTAAAAACTCGTTTTTGAAAGCAAACCGTCACAAAAGATTCAAAACAACAACTTTTTTCAAACTTTGGAGAGTCATAACTTGACCAAATCTCAACCAAATCAGTCGATTCTTAAGTCTAGATTGTAGTACATGGAGTGTAGTTTCCATAAAACAAAGCTTCATAATTTTTTGATGAGTTTTGATCAGTCAAAGTTATTATTGTATAGACGGCTATCAAATATGTTTTCAAACAGCAAACTTGGTCTGTGTTCGTAAGGTCATATCTCATTCATTACAAGTCTAAATAAGTCCATTATTTTTCTGGAATATAAGTTTTTTTAGTATAGCTTCAAACCCAATTGGAATATCTTAAATTGCTTTTATATCGAGGTCGTACCAACCAAAAATATTTTGTTGCATACTGAAATAACTGCAACTACCTTTCAGTGTTCCACGATTTTTCATATTTTTTGTGCTTTCTGTAAAAATAATACAAAAATATATTTGAAAACTAGAAACGTTAGGCTTGATGCCACCAAATGTTTAGAATTTAATTCGATCGTTTGGTCAATAAAATAAAATTCGTGAAGTTGTCCTAAAATCTGGCTTGTTAAAGTGTTTTGCTGTGATAAAGTTTCTAACTTTTGTTTTTATCCGGAACAACCTCCAATTACCTTTAGAGCACCGTGATTTGTCAATTATTCTATCCTAACGCCATACTTATCAATTATTTATGCTTAGTTCTTATATATAACACATTGAATGTAGATTTTGAGTAGGACATTTTTTGCTTCATATTTGTATTCGTTGTGTGAAATCTCAAACTACGCTATCAGGTGAGTACATCATTGCCCCTTTTTCTACTTTTATCGATTTGGGGTGAAAAATGTAAGTATTTACTTTATCAAAATCTTGTGAAACAAACCATACATGATAACATTTTCATAACTTGAATGGGTTAAATAGTAAATACACGTTCACACATTGCTAAGTCTCTTTCGCTACATCACACAAGACTATTAACTTGTTATAATCCAACGATAGTACGATAGTGGATCAATAGGCGTGACATACCCATTAATCTCCCTGAATAGGGCGTTGGGTGATTGAAACCCGACATACATCACGATTTGGTGGATTCCAAGTCTATTAGAGAGCATTCTTGTCACCGGGTTTGGTCATGGACTCATGTACTTATGTATAAAGTTTCATGTTTAATTATATTATCATGGTATCTTATGTTGATTCGTTATAAAAATTGTGATTGTTCACCAACTTTTAGTTGACCAATTTACTACATGTTTTTAGGTGAAGGTACTACGATAATGAATGCTCACGTAGGACGTTTTGTACCTAGATTAAATAAAATTTGGCAAACTCTATGTGTATCTTGGATTTTTATTATGTCTTTTGAAATGGATTATTAAATATTTCAACTTTAATAGAATATCTTTATCGTGTTTCCGCCTTAGCGTGGGTGTCACAAACAACAAAAAAGATGAAGTGAAAAAACAAAAACAAAAGGAAGGTCTTACCGGAATTTCATGCGTTGGTTTCTCAAGTTCATCGATAACTTGGTCCTTATGTGGCTGTTGTACTCCCTCCTCCTTTAAGGAATAATAGGAGAAAAAAAATAATTAGTGCTCAAAACTATTAATTTATGATAAAAACTACATGCAAATTGGTTATGAAAAACTATTTACTATAAGAAAAAAACTATAAAGGAGTGTGGAAATTGGTGATATAATAGATGATAAGTTTTTGACGAAACTGGTATTCAAAGATAAAACCTTAAAAACCATCAAATAAACTTAACAATAAATTATAGGATTTTTTTGTCAAGTTTACTAAAGTGAAAAATAAGAAAAAAACGAAATTAAGAGAAGATAGAAACAATATCATATACCAATTGAAGAAATGAAAAAAGGAAATTACATATTCCATTGCAACTTCTATACACGAAACAACTGACGGCGAGAATTCGTCCATCAATATGCGTGTCACTGTCATGTGAAGATTAGTTTTTTGTATCAAAAATAATGTTTTGGAATATGCATCATACGTATGCCTTATGCGTTAAGATGAACTCTATAATTAAAATATATATATGGCTGAATAATTATAAGAAAATTCAACGTTCATGAAAAAATCAAAAAACTACTTATTAAAGATAAAAAAAATAATAAAAAAATCATAACTCAAAAAATAAAAAAGTGCTTCGGAGACCTTGTTTCCCACGTCGTTCTCGTTAAAAAAAAACCCGAAAAGTAGTGGGTTTAGCTTTTAGATTTAGTTTTTTGGGTTTACTTTAACTTTTAGGTTTGGTTTTTGCAGGTATGGGTTAGGTTTTTGGGTGTAGTACACATATGCAGTAAGAGTTTTTTGGTTTTCTCATGAAAATAAGTTTTCTAGTAAATTCACCCCTATATACACACACACGTGACTTACTTGAAATAACAATGCTTTCTCAAGTTCTTTGAGCACGACTTTCATTGTTGGACGTTGATCTTGAGTCTCTGCCACACATTGGTTCGCAACTTTTAAAAATGTGTCTAAAGAATCCTTGTTGGGTCCTTTGTTTAGAATAAAATTGTTGTCACCGGTTTCTTCCAATATTATAGGATCTATCATGTTCGTTAGTGTTCCCGTGTTAAAGTTTCGTCTTGCCAATTCAGCCAGCCCTTTGCCACTCTCCTCATGGTAAATTGAGTCATCATGATACCTTCCACATAGAATTTCAAACAAAACTATTCCAAACCAATAAACATCTGACTCTCTTTTTAATTTAGAAGTCTCCTCATATTGGAATTCTGCCAATTCAAATTGATCAATCTTAGCCCCCCAATTCTCGTCCAACCCAATGTTATAACACTTTATATTATTGTGTATTATTATTTTTTTGTCTTCCATCTCAAAGTGAAGATAATGCAATGCGTGCGCAACATCAATGCATATTTTCAAACGTTTTTCCCAAGTCAAAATACGACGCTTGTCGTAGTAGATATTTCCCAAATATTCACCAAGGTATCCATTAAAAACATTCTCAGTAACAATGATCATCTCATAACCTTCAACACAAAAGCCAAGTAGGGTGACTATGTTGCGATGCTTAACACCGGTAAGCATTTCAATTTCATTAACAAAGGCTTCTTCATGCTCGCCATCTCCATGGGGGAAGCATTTTAAAACTACAATGTTACGTCTCTTGGGTGGTTTCACTTTACCCTTCTCTTCTACGGATGAATGTTTTTCTTTATCAAAATAGTCGAGTTCTGCTTTGTACCAAGTATGACCAACCTCTCCTACAATTATGTGTGTGTCTGAAAAATTATTGGTGGCTAACTTTATATCTTCTAGTCGAATCTTCAAGTGTTCCAAGTGTTCTAACTTCTTGTCCTACAAACATGTGACAAAGGAGAAAAGAGAGGTACAAATTGTATGAGAATAGTTTCATGGTTAATATTTTGTTGATCCCTTTTGATATAAAAACGTGTAACATCGAGTTTTTCATTGTAATAGATTTTGAATATTATAATCGATAATATATTATTAGAAATATTCGTTATGGTGTATGGACTTATGTCTAATATAATTGTGTTAAATATTCGAAAATGTTGGGTTTTGGGGTTCAAAGAGTACATTTAACCTTAAGTTTCTTTAACGGGGGATGGGGCGTGGTGGGGGGGGGGGGGATGTAACGGACTTATGTCTAGTATAATTGTGTTAAATATTCGAAAATGTTGGGTTTTGGGGTTCAAAGAGTACATTTAACCTTAAGTTTCTTTAAAAGGGGGGGGGGGGGGGGGGGGGATGTAACAAAGTTTCTTTAACATAGGGTCGAATTTCAAAACCCACCACGAAACCATTGCTAGCTTTACACAACTTTCCGACGGTTTGTTTATGTCCACGTCGTATAAAATCTAACGACGTTAAGTTTCTTTAACGGGGGGTCCAATATAAGAAAATAGTTTGAAAGTAGTAACTGGTGGTATAAATATTCTCAGTTAAAATTATTATTAACTAATTAATAAAATGTGGTACTATTAAAATCCACTAATCCAACATTTAAATATTAGATTAAGAAACCAAAAAGAAAAAAAGAGCCACTCTTATTTTCTAATTCTTAATTTCTGCTAGAGATAAAAACATAACGCAAATTGTTTCGGTTAAAAGTAAATGAATCAAAATAGCCACCTAAAAGAGTGATGAAAATAACATGAGGTGTGTGTGTCAGTTCTTTAAAGCCGTTACTCACATTTTACTATACTTATTTCGGTTTTACTTATTGAAATAAATTATAGGGATTTTGTTTTATTTTTCAAATGGTTATGACATTGTTGAGGTTGCACTTTTTACATATCAAGCGTTGATGGCTTCAGATAGATGCCCATATCAAGATCCACAACATGAACTGGGACAACAGTTTAGGTCGAGGAGGAATTTGTAGAGGTCCAAGCGATTTAAATAGTTCATCATGGTTAAGTTTATTAATTTGAAGTAAACTGTTCTGTTACATTTGTTAATTTCCAATCATTCAGTAAGTTTTCTAAGTAAACATTTTGGTTAAACTTTAATTTTATTATTTTGAAAAACCTGGTTGGGACGGGTATAAAACTAGTTTGTTATGGTGTATGGACTTATGTCTACTATAATTGTGTTAAATATTGGACTATTATGTCGAATAATGTTGGGTTTTGGGGGTTAAAAGAGTACATTTAACCTTAAGGGTTAAAACTCAATATTCTAAACTTGAGGGGCCAATTTTATAGAAATACCAAATTCCTTAAAAATCAGACTGAAGTCATCCGTGTAAGTAGGTTCTCACATGTGTGTATGTATTTGACTAGGAGAGAGCAAATTAAAGGAGACCGATCGACTGAAAGTTCTTGCAAAATTCAACTTCCAAATTAGTTTCTAATCTTCCTTCAACTGTTCCTAATCACACATTTTCGTTCATATAATTTGTAAGTGAAGTGTAAGAATCAATTGCGGGAAGTTAAGCCAACGGTAAAGTATAGAATTCTTAAGTGTCAGAATTAGGTGGTTGTGCCTGCACGTAGTAGGGTGGTGAAAGCGCTGTTACATTCGTTTAGTTTTTTGAGATTGTTGTGAGTAAAGTATAGAATTCTTAATTAAATAAATAAATTAAGGAAAGTTTTGTGGTTGAATTTGAATTAATATTTAAATCTATAGAGTAAATTACACGAAAGGTCCATTTGGTATGTTAATATTTTGGGTTGGCTCCCCAAGTATGAGAAACTACGTCTTTGCCTCTCATGTTATGACAAAAGGTAACATATTGAGTCCCTAGATTGGATGACCATCTATTTTCTCTGTTAAGTGTCTGACCAAATTACCCTTGTGAATATATCCTAACATACTTAAAATAAAAGAAAATAAGTTATTAAATGGTGAGACCCACATATTCACACATCTTCATCTTCTTAGTTAATAAACCCTAAAACCACCCACCTCCATCCCCCTTTTTTCCCGGTTGAAAACTCACCGCCGGCCGGCCACCTAATCTACCGCCATTACCATGATCAAATCTCGTCGAACCCGTTTTCCAGCAACACGTCTACAACCCACCTGAAATCCACCACCGCCATCAAAACCACCCCACCACACATCTCCGTCGGCGATCTCCATGAAGTTGAAAAACGAATAGGGGAGATAATGGTTGGCTCGATTTGCAGGACTCTGTTCGATTTGAATGGCAACCACTCCCCCAACCCTAGCCCTCGCACGAAGGTGTTCATCCCATCGCCGACCATCCCCTCCCCCTCCTTGAACTCGGCTGCCCTTTCAGCTTTGTCTAATTCGCTTTGTAGGTCTCCGGCAACAGCTTTGTAGGTTTCTGATTTGCAGTCTCCGACATCAACTTTGTCTAACTTGCTTTGTAGGTCTCCGGCAACAGCTTTGTAGGTCTCTGATTTGCAGGTCTCTGACATCAGCTTTGTCTAATTCGCTTGAACCGAACATGCCCCATGACTCCACAGATTGCGTGTGGAGAATGAACAATGTTGGTGGGTCGGGTATGGTTGGGGCTCAAGCTCTTGTGGGTTTAGTGAGGTTAAATGGATCGGTTCAAGCTTACACGTCGTCAATTACGGGTTATGGAGCAAGTCGATTTTGCATGTTCGTGAGCCCTCTGGTTTTCCGGTGACTGGTGGTGGTCGCCAAAGATAGTGTTAGTGGAGGACATGGTCGAAGAAGAAGAATATGAAAACGGGTTTGGAATTGGTGGGTCCCACTTTTTATATTTTTAATTTTCTTTTTGATTATTTAACATAAGGGTATTTTTGGTCATTGGACATATTATGTTACAAGTTAACACACCATGCGAAGAAAACATGTAGTTTATTATTCTTGGAGAGAAAATTCAAAACAATGACAAAGCATAGGAACTTTTCGTGTAATTTACTCAAATCTATATTTATACTATATAATAAATAAAAATCTCTTAAGTCACGTGCCGTCTCCTTAGCTCTTTTCATTATTTTTTCTCACATTTCTCTCTTAGTAAATACACATCTTTTTTAATAATGTATTATTTTAAAGAAAGTAATAATTATACTAATAAAACACATTTATTATAAATTATCTCTTATTTTAAGAAACTTTAAAATTTAATTATGTAACTTTTATTTTACGAAATAGTTGATATAAGTCAAATTATATTAAATAGAAAATTAATGTATTTTCGAAACACAACTATATATTAATTTTTATATATTTTTGAACTTTTAAAAAAAATCATTAGTATATAATGAATTTTTTCACTTATGTATATAAAGATATAATAATTTTATTCCATGTAAAACACTTTAATTTTTTATTATTAAGTATATATCATTATATTTTATTAACCCGACAATCTGTGTAATACACAGGATTCTAACCTAGTAAATAAATATAGTAAAAAAATGTGAGAATTGCTCTCGTATACTTTATGACTGTATATATCGTCCCCTTATAATGTCCATCTACAAAAAGGACGGAAACAAACATCGAAACATCGAACGTGAAGAATGATAAGTATAATTATATATAAAAATTAAACGAGGAAAAGCAAAGTTTTTTAATTAATATAGATACAACACGAAATTTGTTAATAATAATTAGTAGGGGTTGTGTTTTGATTTCAGTATGTATATTCATGTTCTGGATTTTTTATTATTTCTTTTTTAGCTTCGATTTTGTTGTAGACGGTGGTGGCAATTGTGGTAAGTGGTCGTGGTGAGGTGATGGTTATACAGGTACTAAAGAAATCTTCAAGTCCCGATCCGATTAATATGAACACGATAATTTGAATAAGCTTTCAAAGAATTTTATTAATTAAGAAAACTAACTCAAAAACTTGATTACAGTGATTACCCTAACACAGTTAACACTTAATTAAAATGTTAAACTCAAACAAGGTTTATATAAACTAATCCTAACTTGTTAGCCAACACATTACAGTGCTGTTTACTAGTCTTCTGCACGTGTTCTTTATGTCCTTTATTTTCGTATGAATTTTGAATAAAGCTGGCCTAGTCTATAGTCAGTTACTGCAGTCCTAGTCTTTAGGTTGTTTACGTTATTGTTCACTCTATTTAAGAGAGTGCTTATTCCTTTGTTTTGTAAGCAATTCATCTATCAATTAATCACGTATTCTTGAGTTCTATATTTGTTCTACTATTCCTGTTTCATCATATACCAACATACCATACTAATTATAATTCAATTAGAAAATTTAACTAATTTAACCACAACTTGTCAAACTAGCCCCTCCATATTTACCAACACGTAAATACGATCCTCCCATATTCTCCTATACGCGATTACAGGTCCATAATTTTCAACAATTTTAATCACATTATTATACATCATTATCACTTTCATTAACTCATTACACATATTGATAAAAACTTAAAATACTAATATTAAATAAACAAATACAATATAAAATTTGTTGTTATATGGTAATTCGAAACAAATTTTAAATTTTAATTAAAAGCTATTTTCTTTTTTATCGTAACTAACAACAAATTTTAAGTTGTAGATAAAAACTTTATTTTGTTAAAAATTAACAAATAATAGGGGTATTCACGGTTTGGTTTAAAACTATGAAACCGTCCAAACCAGTCATCGATTTGGTTTAATTGTCATTTTTATTTTCAGTCAGTCGGTTTCATAGTTTTTAAACCGTAACGAACGGTTTAGTTTACGTTTTTTATCGAAAACTGGCTGTATAAAATCGGACCGGACCATAAGGCTTGTTTACATTTTTTATTTGTTAAAATTTGTACACATAACAGTAGCCTTTCTCTCTACTCGACTTTTCGATATTTTTATAACAACCATCTAAGTATTCCAACTTTAATCTACAGTTGCTTGTTTAGAAAGGGCCATTACCTAACCGTGAAATCAAACTGAACCCAAACTGATAGTATGATTCGGTTTAAATTTCTAACGGTTCGGTTTTCAATTATTAAAAACCGTTGCTAACGGTTTGGCACATGGTTTGACCTAAAACCCGTCAAAATCGAACCATGAATACCCCTAACAAATACTATATAGTAGTCAAAGTTTTTTTCTTCTTATAGTGCTACTTTTTAAAAGTAAACTAGTTAAAACAATGGGTAATGAAGTAATAGAGGTAAAACGAGAAAAAGAAAACAATAATAATAAGAAAAAAGAAGCATCTTACAAGATGTTTAAGTCGCAACTGAAGTTCCAATGCTTTCTCAAGTTGAGCGACAATATAATTAATATTTGGACGGTGCGCTTGCTCCTCTTTCAAGCAACAATATGCTTCTTGTAAGTAGATGTCAAGTGATTTCATGGACATTTGATATTGTAGATCAGGATGGATTATATCTTGCATCGTTTTATTTTCATAATGATATTTGGCTAATCGAGCTAGAGACCTATTAGTCTCGTTCTCAATATATGCCTTCCTCCCGCACAGTAATTCAAATAAAACAACACCAAATGCGTAGATATCCGACTTGTGGGTTACACCTTTGGTCTTTTCGATTGCTGGGTCCACATACCCAATTGTGCCAATAGGTTTAGAAAGGATCACCTGCTCCATTCGGTTAACAGATTGTTTGATGGAAATTTCAAAACCAGATAACTTGGCTTCAAAGTTTTCATCTAATAAAATTGTGGAGCTGTTGATATTACGATGAATAACACCATATCTGCGTCCCGCATCATAATGGAGGTAACTCAATGCACGAGCTACTCCTACACATATCCTCAGTCTTTGCGTCCATGTGAGGTTTGAACTGTTTAGAAACTGCCCCAGACTTCCGTTGGCCTCATATGTGGTTATTATAATCTTCTCACCTTTCTCGTCACAAAATCCTATGATAGAGACCAGATTTGTATGGTTGAGATCAGAAAGCATAGAAACTTCAGTCCAGAACTCGATTTCTCCTAGGCCACGCTTACGATCTAACCTCCTTGCAGCAATCTTGATCAATTGGCCGGACCGCAAGAGTTGTCCTCTATATGCTGGTCCAAAATCACCGTGTGAGATGATGTTATCATGATGAAAGTTATTGGTGGCCTTTAGTACTTGTTCAAGTGGGATTAGTAAGTGAGCAAACTCAGAAATTGTTGATGCCGTGTTTCTGTCAAGTAAGAAAAAAAGGAGTGCAAAATCAATGGGTTAGAAATAATTGAAAAGGTAAGATATATTATTGAAATTTTGATTTACGAAAACAGCCTCAGGTATTAGTATTGTGTCGTGTAGTAGAACAGGACTAACCGGATAATGGGTGTGGCCTCGAAACTCAGTTTCAGCGGAATGTTGGAAGGGGATGAGGATTGAGGACTCATATAAGAAGATGGGTGTGGCTGGTCAGAGAGAGTTTTGAACTTTCTGCCATAGTCCGATACAGATGAAGAGCCTTTGGAAAGGAGGCGTAACCGATCACGAAGGTTCTGCAAACCTTCAATAGAGGAATTGATGTACGCAGATTCGAGAGCCACCCAGATTTGTCTGGCGGAATCTAGGCCAATGATTTCGGAGGCTGCTTCCTCAGAGAGGGAAGATTGCAGTATGATAATGGCCCGTTGATCAGCGGATAACCAAGCGGAGTGGGCTGGGTTAGGAGCGGATTTACCGCTAACAATCAGTTCAGCGGCCGGAGCCGACATCGACCCATCAACGTGTGATAGCAGGTTCTGATACTGAAGGATGGGGACAAGTTGGTTCTTCCACAGCAGGTAATTAGCAAAGGTGAGTTTGATGGAGTCGGATGAAGAGGAGGAGTCATCGGCCATGGTAGTGAAGGGGCAGGGAGAAAACGAAAGGGAGGGGAAAGGAGAGGTCAGGAAAAAAGGCTTAATGATACCATGTGAAGAATGTATCTCTGTAGGAGAGGAATGCTATGAATAATGAATATAATTACATAAAAGGAACAATAAGAAAACTAAATAAATATACACAGAGAACCCTAAGGAATACTAACTAGGGTTAACAATATTAACTAATAATGGGGAAACAGAAAATTAAAAAGGCAAAGTTGGTAAATGGAAACAAGGAAATTTCCAAAATATAATATTGAGAAATTATATATTAAGAAAATAAAAATAATTTTGCTTAATCTATTAAGAAAACGGAAAATTGAAGTTTTCAGTTTTCACACATTGCAAATTTAATATTAAAAAAATAAAACAATTTTGTTCAAATTTAGACTTCCACTTTTACTTCTAGCTTTGAGTTTATAACAATCTCCACCTTAATGTTGAGTGAAACTAACCAACTCTACCATGAATCCCAATCAGCCAATTCCCAACATCTTTGGACTAGGAAGTGACTTTGTAAACATGTTAGAGGCATTATCCTAGGTATCAATGTCATCAATCCTAACCTTCTTATAGTTAACAACATCCCTAATAAAATGTAATTTGACATTAATATGTTTGATTCTTTCATGATACATGGAATTTTTAGAAAACTGAACCGCTCCCTGTTTATCACAGTATACCACTATGTCCTTCAGCTTTACACCCAACTCTGAGACAAATCCTTTTATCCAGATTGCCTGCTTTATAGCCTCTGATGAGGCTACATACTCTAATTCAGTAGATGATAAAGCAACTACACGCTACAAATTGCTTACCAACAGATAAGACCCCCTACCTTAAAAGCATACGTGGTAATAGACCTTCCTCTCTCTAGCATCGTCAGCTTCAACAAATCTAGAACATTTAAGCTTCCTGCTATTCACGCTTGTACTTAACGCCATTTAACATGCAACTTACTATTCATTGTTGTATTTGTTAAGTTAGTAATATGTAGTTTTAATTGTAATCAACAAACAACGAAGATGGTTTTGCTGTGTGTGTAATCGTAATCGAATATCCAGTTGCATGAAAAACATCAATGGCGGTATAGAGTTTCTAGAATATTTCAATTATTTAATTGATTTTATTTTATTACAGAAAAAAGAAATAACTGTTTTCCTTCTTAAATTTTGGTTTCTTCAATCGGTGTTGAAAGAATTAATTAATTAACACAAGCATACTATACCCAAATTTTAATATGATCAAGTTGTTAGTATGATTAATTATAAGTTGTTCGTATATTTAATGACTAACTTGTAGGTTTTTTTATTCATAGTTGTTAAAATTACCTAATCTCAAGAGAAAAAAAGAGTTAGGACCAATAGACCAACACGATGTCAGTGATTTATTTTATGAGAAAATGACAAGAAATAATTTTACTTAACATAAATATAATATTTTAACTCTCTTCAAATTTGTCCACTGAGGTCAGCACCTACTCGCTCGTTACGTAACCTTCTAGCAAGTTAAGGTCCCACAATAACTTTCATTACGTGTGTGTGACTCACCCCCACCTCTCGGTCCACATGAGTCTCTTTCAACCCATGCATCCACAACTACTAGTTCAATAGACCCTCGCCCCATGAGGCCCTCACTACAAAAGTCTTCGCTCTTTCCATACAACCCGGCCGAGTGCAAGTCCAGTCCATATATTAGTCCTTTCCCATCCTCCTCATAATGTTTTCAGAACTGGATCGGATTGTTTGGACCGGTCAGACCGTTTGAACCGAACTGAACCATCCAAATTTTCATATATTTTTAGCTTTTATACCTCTATTTCAGGTTTTATATATTCATTTCATTTATTTATACATCTACTAGCTTAGTACTCACTGTCTACAAATGGGATTAAAAATATCAATACATAAAGTTCTTAATTTTTATGTATATATTTTACATGTGTAAAAATGTATTACATATACGAATGATAAAAAAATATTCAAAATATGTAAAAATTAATATATAACTGGGTTTCTAAAATACGCTAATTAATATTTAATGTAATTTGATTTTCATTCAAAATAAAAGTTACATAATTATATTTCAAAGTTACGAAATCGCTCAAAAAGACCACACCTCAGATACGAAATCGCTCAAAATCGTTGCCTCAAATCCGTTATAATATGGTTGGTGATAACAAAGACAAAGAAATCGAAACCCAAAATGATAAACACACCTTACAAACTCAGTTGTACTTAAGCTTTGTCTTCCTAGGTTTTATCGTCTCCGTCCCATTTTTTATTGTTAAACTAAACACTTAAAAATCTGTAATTGAACCCTTCCTGTTCATCTCTAAACAACACAAATCTTCCCCATTTTCAAAGGGACGATTTAGAAACGGATTTGAACCGAATCAAAGATTTCATAGGAACCTTTTTGATGATTTCCACTTGGATTTCGAAAGGAATGTAGGCTGATTTTTGAACTTCGATTCTGAATTTGGAGATGCTTAATTATGGTTTCAAGTTCAACTTCAGGATGAAAACGTGGAAGGGAAGATTCGTAGCGCATAAGTCAATACGGATATGAATTTTGGGCAACTGGGCTTCATATGTGATGGCCATAGATCATGGTTGAGTCCGATTAAAAGATTGGAACAGTTCGTTATACATAAATAAATATCAACAACAAATTTTAATAGGATACAAGAATTGTCTTTTACGGGTAAAATGACTAAAAATGCCCTCATGTGCAGTGCACATGAGGGCATTTAATTGAAAAACTTAACGTCCGTTAAACTAAAGGACAAGAAACGAGAGAACTTTTTAAATAAAAGACAATAAGTGAAAGTCAAATTTTTAAAGAAATCATTCCATGATTTAGACAAACTTAAAGGACAAAAATTGTAATTTAGTCTTTTTATTATTATTAAATAGTCCGTCCCAAAAGGAAATTATAAACTAAAAGCCTAATTAGACAAAAATTAAAACAATTGTCGATTACAAACAAAGCTCTGTTACATTATAAATAGCTCATGTCTCAACCATTGACCGGTCCCTTTAAATATTAGTTTATTACGATTCATGAGCTCACTGTATTAGTTTTACAAGAATATTGTTTTTGTGATTGGTTTTATTGATTTTTAATTTTAAGAAATATAGAAAGACTTTTTAAAAGAATGTTACCCAGAATTCTCGTCTTCAAAATGTATTCTCATGTTTCATGGAATCTTTAGGGGAAACCAAATCTCGTCTTTTTACAACGAAAAAAAAATTGAAATTAGAAGAGCGTATTTGATTGATTAGAGATTCATGTGAAGCAAGCGGTGATGATTTTACACAAAAAAAAAATGATAATTACGTTTTACCATTTTATTTGACCTATAATGATTTTCTCAATTGTGACCTATATGAAATGTATCATCAAATACTAAAAGTTTTGTTTGAATCTGAAGTGTTCAGCTTCAAATTTACATAATACTTACGTAATTGCGGTTGGATATTAGTGACAAGTTTCAAAGTTCAGGGACTAAACTTGTCTGTTTTCTAATCTGTTTCTGGTTCTTATTAGTTGAGGTGTTCGTATGTCATTCTCTGATAGTTGAGGGACTGTCAAGTTAATAGTTTGTTAACAGTTCGTTAATAAGGGGATTAGGTCGAATTCTTGTTAGTTAGTTAGTTCCGTTTTGTTCATAATTCATTCTGTAATTCTCTTGTTTAGTTTGTAATCGTTTAGCTTCAATAAAGATTTGGTAATCGTTTGGTGATCGAATTAGCTTTGTCTTGAATTCCAATTGATGTTAGTGCTCAATTCCGCATTTGCATTAATAATTGCATTGTCATTCCACTCCCACAATAATAAAGAAATTTGTCTTTATAAAAAAACTTATGTAATTGCATTTATTAGTTTTGTTCATTCAATTAAACAAAGTTCTTAAACTTAGCATCAGTGGACCATCACTTGCTCATGGCACTTCAATCCCATCTATGAAAACCACTAGCCCTCTATCAATTTGGATGTCAATGGACTGCACTAAGTGGGTTCCGGTTCACCAATTGGCGGATGCGTTTTTGGGGAGAAATGGGTCTGACACTACAACAGTATCACCCTATCCCGACGATTTTTTTTTACCCTATAGCGACGACTTGTCGTCGGGATAGCTTATACCAACGACATGTCGTCGGTATAGATATCGTCGGTACTGCCTCGTACCAATAGCCAAGATTGTCGTTGGGATAGGTCAGCCTATACCGACGACAAGTCGTCGGTATAGGGTCTATTTAAATAATTTTAAAAAAAACCTATCCCGACGACATGTCGTCGGTATAGAGTCAAGCCCTGTCCGGACGACTTGTTGTCGGTATAGGGTTTTTTCATTTTTTTAATAATTTTTGAAAAAGGCATATCCCGACGACATGTCGTCGGTATAGGTCTTTCTGTTTTTTTTTTTTTTAATTTTTCCAGAAATATTAAATTTCTAAAAAAAAACATGCAAATAATTATATAAACCATTCAAACATTCAAATCCAATAAAAACTAATAAAGTTACATACATACAAACATATATACATACATTCACAATTACATAAATACATACACAATTATATACATACAAATCATACAATTACATAATCATACATACAAACATACATACACATATACATACATATTATATACAAACACACATAAATAAATGTCCAAATTCTAAAATTACATACACAAACACAATTACATACATAAAAATACATACAAACATACATATACATATATACATACATAGCCTTTACAAACATACATAAACAAATGCCCAAATTCCTAAATTGCATACATAAACACAATTTCATACATAAACATAATACAAATACATACAAACACACATACACATATATACATACATATTATGTACAAACATATATATATAAATGCTTAAATTCCCAAATTACATACATAAACACAATTCCATACATAAATATAATACAAATACATACAAACACAGATACACATATATATATACATATTATATACAAACATACATATATAAATGTCCAAATTCCTAAATTTCATCTAAACCTAATTTCACATCTAAACCTAATTTCATCATAAAATTTAATAAATATTTATAAAATCATTCATATAAACCATATATACATACATACAAATAAACACAACAATATACATACAAACATACATCTAAACCTAATTTATAGAAAATTTACTAACCAAGTTTGCAAATTAGATTCGAATAACTTGAAATCCTCAAAAAATGGTCAAAGCTTCAAACACTTAACAAAAATCAAAGAAATTAAGCAAAAAACCCAAAAATGTTGATTTTCTTGTCAAGATTGAAACATAGATGTTAACTAACCTCAAACCCCGAGAGATTGGTGAAGATTGCTCCACAAAACACACAAAAAACGGGAAATCGCCAAAGAGAGAAGATGAGAGAGTTTTGAGGGTTTTTTTTCGTGGAAATGGGAAGCAGAAAGTTGTTTCTTGGTTTATTCGCGCTGAGACCTATACCGACGATATGTCGTCGGTATAGGCTCGAAAGTCGGCGCAATAGGTCTCCTGTCCCGACGACATGTCGTCGGTAGAGGCTTCGTAGGGTTTTGACCGGTCAATAAAGTAAAAAACTCTATACCGACGACATGTCGTCGGTATAGAGTTTTCCCATAATTGTTTTTAATTTAAAAAAAAATTTACCGATGAATATTTATTAAATAAAAGAAAAACAAAAAGAAAATCCAAATTAACTTATACCGACGACATGTCGTAGGTATAAGTTTTTCCCAATTTTTCATTGGGCGCCATGTTTTCCCTCCATCTGGCTCAACCCTATGCCGACGACATGTCGTCGGTATAGGGTCTCCCTTCTCAAATTTTGGGATTAGCCTATCCCGACGACATGTCGTCGGTATAGGGTGTGTCGTCGGTATAGGCGCCGTCGGCACAGGGTCATTTTCTTGTAGTGTGACCGGAAGACTTTGGTAAGAATTCTAATCGGCTACACAACCTGCTGGATTCTTTGGGAAACACGGAACGAATGAATGTTCTCAAAAAAATGGCACTCGATTGATAAAGTTGTAGAAGATATCAAGGTAACCTCCTTCAAATGGCTTGACAATATGGGGCAAAAGATCCATCCTAGCTAACTGGGATAGGTGGCTTCTAAGCCCAACTAACAGCTTGGTTTCGGTTTAACACCCTCTTGGCTCGTTTTTCATCTTATTTGTTATTTTCTCTCGTTGGGGTTGGTCGGTTGTATGGGTTTTTTGGTTTTATTTCCAGGTGTTATATTTCCGTTTGTATAAGGTATTTTGCTAGTTTCCCGCTAGTTCTTTATATAAGATCTCTCATTGTTGCTGTTAAAAAAAATCAAAATATGCGAGTATGGACGGACAATTAAGTTATATAGTATTACAGATCATAAATAGTTTAATTATCATTCATTGATGCTTACATTTGAATGCCAAATTAGTCTTCTTAACTAATATTCTTCACTGGTCACAAATCCATAAATATTTTATATTTTAGTGATGCTTACATTTTTATTATTTTTTACTTTGTGTCAAAGTTATGGTTCTTTCACCGACGCTAACATTTTGTTGTTTTTGGTCTAAGAGCGGTTACACACGTTCCTAACCTCGTGGATCAAAGTCGTTAGAAGTGTATAGTTTCGGGTTAAAATGTAAGATCAAGAGATTAACATTGGATTACCTGCAGTAATATAATTCTTAATCAAGGGATACAGAAAGTGAATGAAAATTCAGATCAAAGTTGGTTACTGTGTCATAAATTCCTTTCAAAATGATTACACGCCTATTACAAACATTACATTCCTATTAATACTATATATAGCTTAGGGGATCTTCATCGAGCAGTCTTTGCTTCTACAAGGCCCTTCCATTACCTCAATATTGTTATTCATAAGCGAGTTTGTTACAAGTGGTCCTCACATGCTCTTATTTCACAACTTCTCAATTCTATTGATTCAATATGCCATAATTCACTTCTAACGACATTATAAATCACATCTTATCTCTTCAGTGATAAGTATAGCGGATGATGATTAAGTTCTTAGCTAGATAAACCCGACACTACCATTTTCACCATAATTAAAAAGAACAGAAAGTATAGACGAAAGTACGTGTTTGAGTTCTTGGTTATGGTTTTTGTTGTTGGGACACCGCTGTTCTTTTTTGTTTCACGCCTGACACCGATGTCGAGTTCGGGAGATCCTTATCAGAAGTCGAAGCTTCCAGATTTGAATGAGGAGCCAACCTTCGAAGATCTGAACCAGGTTTAACTAGTCTTTTCTTTATTAAGGGTTCTACTGGGACGGGTAAATTTAGGGGTGTGCAAGTCTTTATTTTACGTCGGGTATCTAAACGGCCATTACGTCTTCAGGAGTATTTCGTATTCGGGAGTCATCCTTCGTGGGGGGGGGGGGAGAAACCAACCCATTGAATACATACGATCAAGAGTCGTCGCAGCAGCAACCATTACCGAATTACAGTCAAGAGGCGTACATGTCACCATTTGGACCAACAAATTACGGTCAAGGGTCGACATCTCTCATACCGGTCACAACCAGAACCGGATTACTTACATCTCTCGTGCCGGTCACAACCAGAACCGGATTACATATATCTGTCGTGCCGGTCACAACCAGAACCGGATTATGAACATCTCTCGTACCGGTCACAACCAGCACCTACACACGTGTCGGATAGTTTCCATAGGAATGACACAGATGACAGTGAGTCTTCCGTTCATTTTAAAGGAAACATGGGGATGCGAAGAATGCATTGGACGATGATCGCATATACAAGGCGACAGTTTCATATAAAACAGACAAAGTATGACAACAACTCTTTCGTTAGTTTAAATTGTTTATTTATTTGTTTTATGTACTACGTTTTAAGTTTGACCTTGTAACTATTTCAGTATTTTAATTCTCATGAGGATTTGGTGGATTTGGGCTAAAAAGAGAGGACGCGAGCATGGGTGCGTCATTGTGGTCAGTCGGTCAAGTAAAAAGATGTGGAACTCGGATGCAATCGTGGTGGGGAACCTAAATGCAGGGGCACAGTCAGGCGTACTGGGAGCATAAAAAAATCATGTCCCTTTAAGCTCGTAGGGAGGTACATCGGAAAGAGTAATAGTTGGAGGTTGGACGTGACAGAGGAGACACACAACCACGATCCTGTTGTCTTTGAGGAGGGCCACGCGCAGCTTAGGAAGATGTCCGCCGGGGAAATTGATTTGGTTGAGAGGTTACACCGGCAGCACGTGCGGGCACGTCACATTCTTGTAGTCGTACGGGAAGAGTTTCCCGGTAGCAGATGTGTTGTTCAGGACATATAAACGTCACAGGGAAGATTAAGGCCGAAAGTAAAATAGGCCTGACACCAATGCAGGAACTTGATAACTTACTGCAATCTGAAGAGTTCGTGTATCACACCCGGGAGAATCCCTCCACTAATGTCGTGGAAGATGTTTCCTTTTGTCATCCTACCTCCTATAAAATGTGGCGTGCCTTCCCGCACTTAATGTTGGTAGACACGACGTACAAAACCAACATGTACGACATTCCTTTTGTTCAGTTTATTGGTGTGACGTCGACATCAAAGTCGTTTTGTAGTCGACAACGTATAAGGGTAACGGATCGCCCTATACGTGACATATTGAACATCCTCGAACAGATCTCACCGGAGCCAGCTGTTGCCGCTGCAAACCAAACTGGCATATCTTCTTCTGATATGTACTTGAAATCCATACCCTTACAATTATTACGCTTATTATCAATGTTTTCTTCCGTTCACATTCATGGTTGGTTCCATTGTTAAGTCTCTAAAATTTCCGATGGAGACTCCATCTTATCTGAGCACATCCTTTTTATTTTAAAAGTTATTGACTTTATTGTATTCAAACATAAAGGAAACATGGTGTTTGACATTTTAGTGTTTGACCAGTAGCATGATGGAAGTTGGATGGGTAAAACGGTTGTGCGTCGATGCTCCATTATTAGTGTTACAAATATAAAAGGCTGTAAAATAATAGAACTAATAATGGAGCATCGACGTCCATTAAATCCTCACGCACAACCGTTTTACCCATCCAACTTCCATCATGCAACTGGTCAAACACTAAAATGTCAAACACCATGTTTCCTTGATGTTTGAATACAATAAAGTCAATAACTTTTAAAATAAAAAAGATGTGCTCAGATAGGAGGGAGTTTCCATGGGAAATTTTAGAGACTTAACAAAGAAACCAACCATGAATGTGACCGGAAGAAAACGTTGATAAATAATTGTAAGGGTATGGATTTCAAGTACGGATCAGAAGAAGACATGCCGGTGTGGTTTACACCGCCAAGAGGTGGCTCCGGTGAGATTTGTTCGAGGATGTTCACAGTTGGAAAGTGTGGGTAGGGCGGTGGTCTTCTTCTCCGACGGTGGTCTTCTTCTCCGGTGGTCCAGCGTAGTGAAGTCTACGGTGGTGTGTGATAAAGTTATGGTGGCTCTCTGCGTAGTGAAGTCTATATGTAACGGATATACAAAGAAACCGTCACATATGGACCTACTCGTGGCCGCTAACCCTATATTGGGATTCCCATAACGGTCACGTATCAGCCTAAACCTAACCGTTGACCTTTATTGGGATTCACATTTGCAAGAGATGTCAAATAAACAACCGTCACATTTGGGCCTATACGTGACCGTTGGCCTTTATTGGGATTCACATTCGCCAGAGATGTCTGTCACCCAAATAAACAACCGTCACGTATGGGCCTAGCGATGACGTGTATTGCCAAAAGTCACGTTTGGGCCAAACTATCACCGAATAAACAACCTTCACGTTTGGGCCTAGCGGTGACGTATATTGGCCAAATGTCACGTTTGGACCAAACCATCACCATTATTATTTATTATTATTATTATTAGGTGCCATTTACAGGCTAACCGTCACGTATATCCATGATTTTTACATGATAGTTAGACCTAACCGTCACCGTTCATGGCTCACCTTTATAATTTTAGGTCACCTTTCGACCTATCCGTCACCTTTTGATGTGTACGGGTCGCATTTCATTACCGTTTATGTGGACCTACATACACATATTTATCTCAAATCGTCTTCAAATACGTTCGTATACATACATATACTCATATTACATACATACATGCATGCATGCATACATACATACATCCATACATACATGTATACATTCATCCATCAATCCATACATGCATGCATACATACATACATCCACACATACATACATGCATACATACATACATCTACACATACATACATGCTAAAATTCAAAAGGTGAGCTCTAATCCGTGACGGTTAGGTCTTATCATCGAAGCTTCAAATAAGATCTATTTTCTTGGCTTGCTGTTTTTTATTTTATTTTTAGACTTGATTGTACCAAAATAATCAACTATAAAACCCACCCAGTTGAAGAACACTAACTGCATAGTGCTTTTAGATTACTTGTATTAAACACTTTTGAATAATGAAATATACCGAGACAACTAACATAAATTATTGTTGTTGTAAACATAAATTTCTTTATATTTCATGTGATTGTTGTTGTAAACATAAATTTCTTTATACATGCATGCATACATACATACATGTATGTATGGATGTATGTATGTATGTATGCATGCATGTATGTATGTATGTATGCATGCATGCATGTATGTGTGTATGTATGTATGTATGCATTCATGTATGTATGTATGCATGTATGTAAGCATGGATTGATGGATGTATGTATGCATGTATGTATGTATGCATGCATGTATGTATGTATGGATGTATGGATGTATGCATGTATGCATGCATGGATTGATGGATGTATGTATGCATGTATGTATGTTTGAATGTATGCATGTATGCATGCATGGATTGATGGATGTATGTATGCATGTATGTATATATGTATGTATGCATGTATGTATGTATGGATGGATGTATGTATGTACGTATGCATGTATGTATGGATGTATGTATGTATGCATGCATGTATGTATGTAATATGAATATATGTATGTATGTACGAACGTATTTGAAGATGATTTGTGATCAATATGTGTAAGTAGGTGCACATAAACGGTAATGAAACGCGACCCATACACATCCAAAGGTCACGGATAGGTCGAAAGGTGAGCTAAAATTGAACATCCTCGAACAAATCTCACCGGAGCCAGCTGTTGCCGCTGCAAACCACACCGGCATATCTTCTTCTAATATGTACTTGAAATCCATACCCTTACAATTGTTACGCTTATTATTAACGTTTTCTTCCGTTCACATTCATGGTTGGTTCCATTGTTAAGTCTCTAAAATTTTCGATGGAGACTCCATCTTATCTGAGCACATCCTTTTTATTTTAAAAGTTATTGACTTTATTGTATTCAAACATAAATTCAAAAGGTGAGCTCTAATCCGTGATGGTTAGGTCTATACGTCACGTAAAAATCGCCGTTATACATGACGGTTAGCCTGTAAACGACACCCTAATAATAATAATAAAGGTCACGGGTAGGTCTATACGTGACGGTTAGCCTGTAAACGGCACCTTAAGGCTTTTCGTCCATTGTTGGTTCATAACCATCACGTTTGGACCTAGATGTGACGGTTGTAACTATTTTTTTTGGTTAATAACCGTCATGTTTGGGCCTAGATGTGACATGTAGATATTATTCGGGTGACACAAAGATGGCAAATGTGTATCCCAATAAAGAGGTCGAGGTCACGTTTCGGTCCATACGTGACGTTTAGGTCCATACATTATATATAGTTCAAATAGACGGTGTCTTTATTTGGTGAGACAACATGAGGGAGGTGGGCTCACTGGTCTAGCTCCATGGCACCGAAAATGTATCAGGGCTCAAGTGATTCACCGAAGCGACGAGACCTTGAAAGCAGCTTAGTCAAAAATCTTATTGTAGTTCCGTTTCTTGGTCGAAAAAAGCATAAAGACTTGCTTGTTGGAAATTGCGGCTTGAGGTAAAAGTAATGTAAATACATTTAGATACATACACGATGAATACGTGTATGCCTGGCTCCCTGTACGCCATTTTCAGAGCCTACCGATATCTCCGACGGCCTCCGTAGATGGCGTATTGGGAGCCAAGCATATGTCCCATCGTGTACGTTCTATTTCTCTTTTTTGCATGTATGCTTATCAAGTTAAGAAACTCAAAACATTGATACTAACACAACACAAATCCTGGCCAATATACGTCACCGCTAGCCCCAAACGTGACGGTTGTAGATATTTTTGCTCCATATACGTCACGTATGGACCCAAACGTGACGGTCACGTTTAGGTGTCAGACATCTCTGGCAAATGTGAATCCCAACAAAGGTGAACGGTCACGTTTAGGCCCATAGGTGACCGTTATGGGAATCCCAATAAAGGGGCAGCGGTCACGGGTAGCTCCATACGTGACGGTTGCTTCGTATCCGTTACATATAGACCTCACTACCCACAGAACCGTCACCACGAGCAACCACACGTCACCGCTTGCTCACACTACCACCGCAACCACCGTCCACCGCCACCACCGTCTTCCTGCACCACCTTCACCGTTTTTCTCACACACCACCGCAACCACCGTCTCTCTCACACACCACCGCAACCACCGGAGACAAGGACCGCCGGAGAAGAAGACCGCCGGAGACGACTACCGCAACCAAGTAAGTATATTTGTGGTATATGTGTATATATGTGTTGTATATGTGTATGTATTTGTGTGTGTGTATGTGTGGTATAGGTGTGTATATGTGTTGTATATGTGTATGTATGTGTGTGTATAATAATAATAATAATTATTATTATTATTATTATATAATCTTATAATAATAATAATAACAATAATAATAACCGTAAACCTAAACCTTTTAACAAACATTTTAATTAATTATAAATACGGATTTATGCGTAGATATGACTAGTTCCGAGGATGACCAGCAGGGATTTATTTTAGGGATTGACGACTAACCGCACCTTCAGTTTGATACGGGTACAACGGCACACCGGCAGTTTACGGCTCTTAGATGGAGGAAGGTGGAGCCTAACACCGGTTTGTCACAGGAGTGGTTTGTTGAGGTTGGCGAGCTAGATTGGGCGACAACGATTATCAGAGATGATAGCCCGTGGGATAGTCTATTTACCATGGGCTTGCCCGCACACCGAGAGCTTACCCTCGAGGTATACTCTACATTTGTGTTCCGGCCGCGTGAGCCGGGATTGCCAGAGCTAGACGAGACTGACATTGCTGAGGGACGGGAGGAGGCGGATGTTACTTTCCGCATGTTCTGGGTTATGCATCGTATGTCCCTTAGACGGTTTGCTGTTGTCAGCAACCTCTATTACGAGGAGGATACTCAGCAACTGATCTACACCACGACTATTTACATGGGGGCAGATGACGCACACCGGGTCTGGTGCCCTGCGATTGGTGACCATGCGTTTGGGGCCGATAGCAGGGTCTCTCACATACGAGAACCTATTTATCGTTACATGCACCAGCTAATCGCCACGTCCATCGCTGGACGTGGCAGGGGCACCGATAGGGTCACCTCCATAGACCTCTTCTATCTTCGGTGTCTGCTCACACACACCCCCTGCCACCTCGCTCGTGGTCTGGAGGATTACTTTGCTGGTTACTATCTCAGGCACTCACGAGAGGCGTTGGTCGGCGGCAACATCGTGTCGCAGATCGCCAGAGGCCTGGGATACGCTCATATAATGGCAGACCTCCCTATTGTTGGGGTTTCCCCCACGCGTGGCATGCCGAGCCACGGCGACCGGGATGAGGATCTCCTGGAAGTTCCCGGACGGGCAGTGGCGTTTGGTGAGGAGATACGATGTTTTGGAGCCCTGGGTGCCTGAGCCGTTGGTGGACCCCAACCCACTGGGTGCGCACGAGGTCCAGCTTCATCAGGTTGAGGAGCTGGCCGCCGGGGGGGGATGAGGCGGTTCAACCGGCGGTTGATCCGGTGGCCGAGCCGGTGCCACCGCAGCATCCTCCGCGCGTGTACCATGTCGTGAGGTTGCCTACCGCCACACTGAATATGATTCGGGATACTCAGGCTCGGGACATGCGCAACGAGGAGATGCTGCAGTGGCTCATCGACCACACGGTCACGGAGTATCGGGCCGCCGGTAGGCCGTTGTTGAGACCACCACCCCGGCGGTTAGGCGACGACGGTGCTAGCACGTCCGGTGCGGGTGGGTCCTGTGCGGGTGGCTCCGGTGCGGGTGGGTCCGATGCAGATGGTGATGACGATATGGAGGGGTAGATATATTGTTTAGATAGATTTGTACTTTTGTTTTATATATACAAGCTCATTGTATTTATGTATGCAGTTTTATTTATGATGGTTGTGTTTGTTTGGTTGTTTGTAATGGTTGTATATGACGTTTATATATGTGATTTTATTTACAAGTAGTTTAACACGCGAAAAAAACTTCTAGTTTTACATCTTAAACCAAAAATCAAAACAAAAACTAGTTTTATAATAAAAAAGACGTGACCGGATTTTAAAAACTACAACTACCGATTTTTACAAACAAAAACCTTAAAACCCAACTTAACCCTAAAAAAACCCACCAACATCCCGACATTCTCTGGCGCGCCGATTCCAAAGTCTGGTGGATAAGGGTAACGGATTTCCCTATACGTGACATTTGGTGCCCTAAACGCCACATTTAGCCCTATACGTGACGGTTAGGACATGTATAGTTAAAAAATTAGACGGTGTCTCTAAAATTTCCCTTAAATAAAGAGAGGTTGTTTTAATAAATGGTAGTTGAAAGTTAATTATCTTCATTGGTTTGTTTTACTTTTGTTTTTCGACATAATTATATTACTCACTAGCTTAAAATCTCGTGTATTACACGGGTTGAATATATAAAATTGTATATACTTAATTAGTAATAAAAAGTTATATTTTTAAAAGCCCGTGCAATACACGGGGTTAAATAAAACAGTGTATTACATTGGTTGATTAAAATACAATGTAATTTGTTAATACACACTCGTCAAAATATGTCTTTAAAAAATTGTAATTTGTCGTGACAGTTATAAGCTCTGTTAATTCATATTAAATTAATGTGATTAATGATACAATAACTATTTATAATGAAATAATAAGTATCTGTAATTAAATTTATATTAAGCATCTAAAAATAAATTCTTTTGATATCATTATCTAATAGGAGAAAAAAAAATACTAATAATGAACAACAAAGTGACACGTGTCAATAGGATTTTTATTTATTAATACAAATATTATTATTTAATAGGAGAGGAAAACATAATAATTAATAGGATAGAGATGCGAAAAAATAAGGGTGGGGATTAACCAGAGAGTGACACGTGACACAAAAGATTTTTATTTATTATGTTAGTAAGATTACTTAATAGTTTAGTAGTATGGTGTTTACTCATAAATTTTTGTTGTTCAAACAAAAGAAAATCCCTACTTAATCCTTAGACCAGCTCCTTAGCCGAAAGATCAGATTCTTAAAGTCGTGGCATCACATTTTAGATTTGGCATGCCAAACAATGATGCTAATGTTTTAGATCAATCGTGTAACATCCTAATAATCTTATGGAATAATGAAAGAGGGTTTTAGAAAGACTTGAAGTTGAGGGGTTTATTTGGGTAATTGGAGAAAAAACCCTACTTAATCCTTGGCCGAAAGAACACAAGTATGTAAATTAGGTTGACTATTAGGTTGTTTATGTTGATGATATTATTTCTAATAGGAAATGATAATCCCGAAATTAAAATCTGAAAGTAGTTTTTTTTTTTTGAAAGGCAAATTTTTTTATTTTTATAGGAATGAGACTTGAACCCATAACCTTCTTAATCTTTAGTATTTCTAAAGAATTTTCCTTTACCAATAAACCACCACTCATGGACAAAATTTGAAAGTAGTTGTTAGGGATAAGAGATGACAGTGTTAATTCAGTATAGAGAAAGTGACAGCACATTATTTTGAAAAATAAAAGCACACTCTGAAATAACAAGACAAAATACATGGCTCATCAAGTTGTAGGAAGTATCAAAATAAATAAAATAAAATATTTTAATAACTATGGTATTGTGTTTACTTTTCATAAAAATCATGTAGTTTCAACTTATTACGATGTAACTTTATATAGTATTTAGGTATAAAAAAGTACGTTGTTAAAAAAATACCGCTAAGTGTGATTTTTGCTTTTCGTAAAAATGGTGTAAAAAAATTGTTAACAAATGACTGTATTTATCACTTAAAAGAAATATTAAACCTATATTTTTATGAAATAAAAAAAATATATTAGCTGGCTTATAGTTTCTTTGACATTTATAATTTAACTGGTATTTTTCTTCACGCTTCGCGGCGGGGGTTTGGTCGTTTTTTTCCGCGTAATGCAGATCGTTAAAAATCGTAGAAACACATACCGATACTCGTTTCGATAATACCAAAATTAGCAATGATGTTAGTCTAAAGCATTAAAGTCAATACCAATACCGGCTCCGATAATACTAATACCAGCAACGGTGTTATTCACTTATAAACGTAAGTAAAACGATAAAAATAATATTAATCAAAGAGAAACATAAAACTAAATAATAAAAAAAGAAATAAACAAAATAAAAAAATTAATGGTTCGGGTCGTCGAAAACCATAAAAGTGAATACGGTTTCCGATAATATCAATATCGAAAATGATATTGTTCGCTCATAACAGATTCAGCTCGTCATGGTACGACAACGGTAACGGTTCTCGCTACAGGTAACAATAAAAAAAACCTTAGATTTTTAATACAACTTCGTTTAAAAAAAAATTATATCGGAACGTTGAAAAAAATACTAAAAACAGCCGCGCCCTGTATTTTAAAAAAAGTTAATTAACGAAAGTTATTAAAGGAAAACGAAATTAATAGAAAATGAAACGGGCTAAAAGCGTATATTATATAGTATAAGTGTTGAAAACGAAAATGTCAGGTCTGGAAATTGTGTAATGTCAGGTTTAGTCATTGTGTCTAATGCCAAGTCATTGTGTCAAATATTTTTCATCACTATGTTATATACTTATCTACAATACATAAAAACAGTGGCAAAAATAACACGATATTATTTAAAACGTAAAACACAATGATGAATAGATATAGCACAATGATAAAAAATATTTGACACAATGACCAATATGGTCAGACATGACATTAGACACAATGACGAGCAAATTACACAGAACTGGAAAATGTAATTTTTTTTGTATATAACGACACTATACTCGTTTTAAAGATAAAAAAACGCTCGTTTTTATGGTATAATTTTTTTTAAATAATGTCGTATGTAAGTTATAAATGTTTAAAAAAGAGAGGGGGGGACTTGATAAAAAGTCTACAAAAATGGTCATGACTAAAATACCATTCCAATAATTTTTTCTCCTACAAGTTGATCTCAACCATTAAATCCTTAATACAATTTGAACTGATGGCCTTAAATCCTTCTCACCCTTTTTATTTTATTTTTTTTTACTTGAACCTAACCCGCTATATATAATATAATATAATACAATATATGTTTTTTAACCAGTTTAATTTTTTATTTATTTCTTTTTTATTAACTTTTATTCGTTAACTTTTTTTTTTTCAAAAACTGGAAAGCGCATCTATTTGATACATTTTTTTGTCAATGTTCTGATATAAAATTTATTTAAAAACAGAGTTGTATTCAAAATCGATTTTTTGGTCTTGTAGCCTACATTCGTTACCGTTGTCCTACTGTTACAAACCGAACCTATGATGAGCTAACTAAGCGACCTGACACCCGCCGTGAAGCGCGGGTTTTCAACAACTTTCGTTCATTAACTTTTTTCATTAAACGGATTGTGTGACTGTTTTTATTTTTATTTTTGTCAACGTTATAATATAAATTTATTTGAAAACAGAGGTTTATTTAAAATCGAGTTTTTTTTTTTATATCGTAGCCTATATATAATGACGTTGACGAACCAAAATTATTACGAAAGAATTAAGGTACGTGGATCATTCACCGCAAAGCAAGAACTAGATATATTTATCTCAGTGGTAAAACATAAAATAAAAATACCAAAAGTTTATAACTTATAATATAATAAGTAATTCCAAAAAGTGTGTGGTCCAACACCGGCCTCAACCCAAAATCATTGGCCATGTGTATCATTAATTTCTAGATTCTCACGTTACCACTAGTTCTCATGTCGACGATGGTGCAACGTGGTTAACATGGAACCGAGTGATCATATGCAGCATCTTTTCTTATTATATATATATATATACTAGGTTATAAACCCCGTGTATTACACAGGTTGAATAAATAAAATGTTATACATTTAGTAATACAAATTTATATATTACATATTTATAACATATTATATAGTTTTTTTAATACAAATTTTAGAAAAACGTTATATAGTTATTTTTTAAAAATGTTTTATAAAAAAAATGAAAGAAATGTTCAATTTCTGAAAATGTTTTATAAACAATCTTATTTTTTTCAAATGAAAAAAGTTTATAAAAATAATTATAAAATTTCATTATTATTTAATAGGAGAGAGGTGGGAAACAAAAAAAAAATTAAAGAAAGTTTATATAATTAATATGAGAGAGAAGTGGAAAAAAAATGATGAAGATCAATAAGAGAGTGATAAATGTCCCTCTAAAATCTTTATTTATTATATAGTATAGATTTCTCGACTTTGTTTTCACTTTCAGATCTTCACGCGTTTTGAGCACATAACTGAAACACTCACATGCACAGATATTCCGAGAACACTCTTTCCGGCATTTTTCTACCACCATTGGTGGACCTAGGAGTCGGGGACCGGTCATCCGCACCCGATGAATTTTTTTTTATTTATATATGCGATTTAATCCGACCAACCAAAAGAAATTTTGATGATACCCAAGAAAAAAAAGTTAAGATTTTAAAATTCTACAAGTATAAAATTACTTTAAACTGATTTACACATACATATATACTATAAAATTCTTATAAACCCAATAACTATTTAAACAATTAAGCTTATTACATCATTAATTCTTATAAACCCAATTACCCAAATACACAATAAATATTTACAAAACTAAGCCCATTACTCTATTAACATTTAGCACAAATTGATTTGCTATAATATGTGTTTTATATGTATACATCCAGCTCTATACCTAGTTACCCAATCATGGAGTTAAAGATTGAGTAATTGATTATTTGATGCTTCGAATGATTCACGAATGAAGCCCGGTTGCCCCAAAACATCAAATTGATTTTGTGATTTTTTGATGTTTAAAATTGATTGGTTATGAATTTGTTGTTAAAAGAGTGTTTCACAAGCAGAATCAAGAACGAACACCGACACACTGTTTTTACCCAACTCACGGGTGACTCTATTCTTTTATTAAGTAAACGAATTACAAAATAGGAACAAAACTAAATCTTGGACGCAGCCAAGTATATATATATATATATATATTTATATAGGGTTGAGTTCATGATAGAACTCACTTTAATGAGAGAACTAGATAACCACTTATAAAAGAAGGGGTGGAATTTTAAAGAGGAAGGATAAAATTGGAACTTAAAATATATAAATCTTTAAACATTTCTATCTTTTGCATACATTATTTTTTTTTAAATTGCACCATTAAATCAAAAATTTATTTATATTTCATTTGAGTATAAATAACGTTATAAAAAATAAGAATTAACTCGTCGTTTTTTTTCTTATTATTTTCAATATTGCATATGTGTAGTATCACCCCAAAAACCTAACACAACCCCAAAAACCTAAACTCTCACCAAAAAACCTAAACCCCCCACACCCATCCCAAAAACCTAAACCCACTACACCTACCCCCACCCAAAAACCTAACCCCCCCCCCCCCCCGCCCACACCCCCACCCAAAATCCTAAACCCTCCACCCACCCAAAAACCTAAACCCATCCACCCCACCCACCCCCCACCCAAAAACCTAAACCCATCCACCCCACCCACCCCCACCCAAAAACCTAAACCCATCCACCTCACCCACCCCCCACCAAAAAACCTAAACCCACTGCACCCAACCCCTACCCTCAAAAACCTAACACCAAACGTAATACTGCATATGTGTAGTACCACCTCAAAAACCTAACCCACCCCTAAAAACTTAAACCCCTCACCCCACCCCCACCCAAAAACCTAACCCACCCCTAAAAACTTAAACCCCTCACCCCACCCCCACCCAAAAACCTAACCCTACCCCACCCACCCCCCCAAAAACCTAAACTCCCCACCCACCCCAAAAAAAACCTAACATGCCCACCCTCACCAAAAAACCTAAATCCACTGCATCCAACCCCTATGAACTTCACCCTATATATATATATATATATATATATATATATATATATATATATATATATACTAGCCAAAGAGTAAACTCCTAATACTAATAGAATAATACTTCCTAATATGAATGCAACCTGGACACCTCTAATTCAAAATATTAAACAAACGAAACTTCTGCTAAACTATTGGAATAAAATAATAAACTTAATTAATTAATTTGATTTATTCAAACCAATTTCTACTTCTAGTCCTTAGACTTATGATCTCCTCCAAACCGCCCCTTGAGATCTTCCGTACCACCCTTATATTTTTCGCATTAACCATTCGGGTCCTTCATGTTGGTATTGCACCAAGTTTCACATTCCCTTTCAATACCAACTTCCATAGTTCCTCCACGATCTTTCACACCTCGTAACGCTCGCACCTCTTTGAGCTTAATTCTTGGACTCTCCTTTTTCACAACATCTGTTTTTAAATGGAAAACAACTTTTGCTTTCTCAACTTCATGACCAACTATCATGGTACTAAACGCAATTCTTCCATCCACACTTGATGCATGTTTTCCCTCGAACTTAACTCCTTCATTCGTTCTTTCATTCGGATCACCCATTCTTTGCGTGAACTTCATGCGAGCTCCAACATCAACTTTGTTGGTTTGTTGATCTTCGTCCTTGTCTTTTCTATCATGACAACCCGTAACATGAGACGGAATGACTTCCTCGTGCACTTCATCTAACGCGGTTTCTCTCTCGTCTTGCTCGGTTACTGTCACGATAACGTCTTGATCATCTGTACTTTCTTCTTCAACCACGATTTCCTCATCATCTAGATTCGGAATAACAGTAGATGATTCCAAGGTTGCCTTTAACTGATTAGACTCTGGCACTACTTCCTAACTTGTCCACCAACATGAGCCTTCTTCAAACCATTCCTTTAACAGGTTCGATTTCGATTCGATGACAACTGTAAAAGCATATTCTTCTTGAATCTCGGCCATATTAGCCTCCACATCCCACGGTTCTTCATCTTTAACCACAGCCGCGTTACCTTCCTCCTTAGTCTGTTGACAGTCTTTCGCCATATGCCCTTTTCGTCCACAATTATGACACCTAAACGGAAATCTTTTCTGTTTGTACTTTGATTCTTGTTCTCGGTTCTCTTCGTCCGATGAATCTTCTTCAGAACTTTCTCTTTGGTTGTCTCGGCCCTTCCTATTCCATTCTTTCCTATTGGGTCGGTCACGTTTCTCGTTCTCCCAGTACTTACCCTTGCCTTTCTCGCCATTACGGTTATGATTTTTACTGAACCGATGCTTCTCCTTTCTCCCGGCATATAGGGCTTCGCCATCGTTTTTAATTGACACCCCGGCTAACTGTTTTGCCAAAGCTTCTTGTCCGGCAAGGATATTTTCGAACTCAGTGTTACTAGGCTGGGCTGCCCATCCTTGGATAGCGGTAACAAAACTACGATACTCCGGTTTTAAACCGTGGATGAGTATCTGTTTCATCCGAGCGTCGCTAACCTTTGATTGTGGATCGAGCTCTCCGATTTCACGACACAAGTTCTTGATTTTACGAAAGTATTGTGAGATTGGAAGATCCCCTTGGGACGCCGTCATTAGTTCGCCTTCTACTAGTTGCAATCGCGCATCGTTTTTCTTCGTGAATAAGGTTTCAAGCGTATCCCACGCTTGCTTTGGGTATTCGAGTTCTTGAATATGATCAAGAACGTCATCATCGACCGTTGTCTTGATGATAAACATCGCCCGGCCCGCTTTCACCTGCCACTTCCCGATAACACTGTTGATATCGTTTGTGGGTTGTCTCGTTTCGGTACCGTTAATCTCCTGCCAAAGATCTTAACCTTGAAGATACGATCTGATGCACGTCGACCATTGTTTGTAGTTGCTTTGATTTAATTTCTTGATCCTTCCGACTACTTGAAACTCTGCCATCTTTACTGCCATTGGTTTCTAGTTCAACTTCAATCGGTTTTCTGTTGTCTGCGACTGGTTACTGCGTTCAACTTCTGCGATCGAAACTACTAGATTTGATCGGAATTCTGGCTTCTCTGCAGTCGGACTTCAACCTGGCTCTGATACCACTTGTTAAACAGAGTGTTTCACAAGCAGAATCAAGAATGAACACCGACACACGGTTTTTACCCAACTCACGGGTGACTCTATTCTTTTATTAAGTAAACGAATTACAAAATAGGAACAAAACTAAATCTTGGACGCAGCCAAGTATATATATATATACTAGTAGGGAACCCGCATGATGTGCGACCCCGACAAATTAATTTTGCGTAAATATTTGCTTAATTAAACGAATGTTTTTTTAATAATTTACACCTCATTTGCAAAAGCAAATGCAACTTGCTTATAAAATATTTATATGAGATACCACCACACGTAAAATGTATCCCGCACGTTAATACGGAGGTAAGTAGGGTGGGGACCACTTTTTGCTTGGATAGTAACTTGGTTGGCCTACATGGCTACATATACTGGATATCTGCATGGATGTTATCTCGTTAATATAATTGGTGAGAATAACTCTGAAGCCCACCCGGTTCAAGCCCAATTACCCTCAAAATTCATCATTGGTGAGCCTGTTCTGAATGGGTATGTCTAGCAATAAATGATCATCATTGTGGGATTTCAGATGTGTTTATAATCGGTAATATATGTACGGTCGCTCAGTTGGTCATAGACCCCCTGAGTTAAGACTGATGCATCAGAGTTTTTACCCACAAGAGACTAGGGGCCCTGTAGAGGGGTTTTATCCCTCAAGCCGCCAGGGCCGTTCTCTGTGGGGTTTCTCCTTGAATGCTCGCCAACCTCAATGCCAGGTGGGCCCGGTTTAGACAACATACAGCCCAAGGTTGGTTGAGGCTCCCCCATGTGACGGGGGGTGCGTCACTTTATTCGACATGTTGCCGTTTGAAAAAAAAAAGTTATTCTTAGCTCACTGAACATTCGTATAGCAGTAATACCATGCAAATTTAGAAATTAAAAAAAAAACACATTTTTTGTTTAAAATCCACTAACATTTGTCACATTTTATTCAAAATCAAATACTGTAAGAAAAAAAAACAAAGAGAAACCGTCAATCAGAAAAAGTAAAAAAAAAAACAAATGAGTTCGTATCTTGAACGAATATAAAACATATACTTTTTAAGAAAACGTCATATTTGTATGTTTTTATTAAAAATCAATAACTGTAACAGGAATGAGACATATAGATAGATAGCAATAATACCATGCAAATTCAGAAATCGAAAAAAACATATTTTTTGTTTTAAATCCAGTATACTTAATATTTAAATAAATCCGTAAGCAATCCTTACCAGGACAGGACTTCTGTCAACAATGATTGAAGTCGAGTTACTGATACCCAAATAATTATGTAGCTCCTGCAATTAACGCACGGCAAGTAATAGCAGAAAAAAAGCCAACGAGAGATCATAGTAATGGCTTATGAATAAAAGGGTAAAAATAAATAGAAAAGAATGTAGGATATACCCGTTACACAAACCACCCATTTTGCCAATTCTAGTTTTCAAGAATGTAGAACTATAAGCCAAGCCCCACCTGGATTGGATCATAGATATTATATAATGGATTAAAGAAGCTTGAATACATCAGATGGATTCAAGAGAGAAACTGAGTTTGTAATAACCAAAAAAAATAACTTGTGAATAGATCTTTCCAAATTGATAAAATGCTATTTGACAGTTCTATGCTTAGATGTGACCTTTTCATAACATCACAATAGTAAGATATAGCCATTGCTCTTCAAACTCTGTTGTCACCTGTTCAAATCAGTGAACCAGATCATGTTGCAAAGAGAGGTTGCATGATGGGTTGACTTGACTATAATTAATTACACACAATCAAGTCATAAAATACAAGGTATGGCACCAGCCCTTACAACATTATTATGTCATTGCTAAATTGTCAATTTGTCAAAAAAAAATCATAAAAGTAAAACCTAAATTGTCAAAACATTATCATTTGAATGTGTGGTTTCAACATCCATTCGTTAGGGAGATGACGATAAGGGTTTTATTGAAGTAACTCATTGAATGCGAAGAGAAGAGAAGGCTGTTGCGGCGGTGGTATAGATGGCTTTGATTGCGTCCGATGAGAAGATGAGAAGAGGCAAGTGAAGACAAGAAACGGCTGTTGCGGCGGTGGTACTGAAGCGTTGCCGGTTGCGGCGTCTTAAACAGTTGGAAAAAACGTCTTGTTCCGGCGGTGGAAAATGAATTATAAAGGAGTGTAGATATATACTTGCCAAACAGTAGACTCCAAATACTAATAGAATAATACTTTCTAATATTAATGCAGTGGACATCTCTAATTCAAATATTAAACAAACTAAACTTCTGCTAAACTATTGGAATAAAATAATAAACTTAATTAATTAATTTGATTTATTCAAACCAATTTCTACTTCTAGTACTTAGACTTATGATCTCCTTCAAACCGCCCCTTGAGATCTTCCGTACCACCCTTATGTTTTTCGCATTAACCATTCAGGTCCTTCATGTTGGTATTGCACCAAGTTTCACATTTGTTTATATGTTTCTAATGATTTTTTTTTATTTTTTGATTGGTTATGTGTTTATATATATTAACATCAGACCCAAACCGGATCAAGAAAATATAATATTTTAAGATAGAAAACTAACTACTAGAAATTTTTGACCACCTACGAATTTTTTTTTAGGGTCCGCCGTTGTACCACCTCTTCGTGAAAATGTTGTAACCGAGTGACATTTGAAAAAAAGGTTGCCTTTCTCATACTTTGACACCATATGTTTGGCTGGTGGTGGAAACCATATCTTTGACTAATGGTTTCCACCACTGATGTCTGGATGTTGGTGAACCGACCAACATTCTCAATTTTCCAGTAGTGGTTTAGTAGAGAAAATGGGTTTTTTTTTATTAAAATAGATAACAATAATGACCATCTCGTTATTCGTGGAAATACTTTACTATAATACCGTTTACAAACCCGAATGAAAACTAAATAAAAAATATAATTTTATAGAACAAACTTGATTCGAAACGGTGTCTTTAGCTGGTACTTCAACAAAGTCTTCTTCTAGTATCATTGACTTGAATCTTTAATACGTTGAGTCTTCAACTTTGTCTGTGACTGCAACAATAAACAAACTAATATTTGAGAGTTGCGATACAAATCCTTTAAAACAGACTTCGAGTCTCCCTATGAGTAAATGAGTATGGCAATAGTAACAGAAAGATTTGCAATTGCACTCACAAATTCAATGATCTTTGTTAATTGTTATTCTGATATCTTGAACAGAACACGTTCATTTTCTTAACTTGTGATTCCTTGCTATGGCAAACCATTTTCATGGATTATTGGAGAATCATACATAAATATAAGAATTGTCAAAACAACTTCTTATTCAAACTTAACACAAGTAACCCAAATACAAAAACATCATATGGGGAATTAATTGTACCTCATGCAGTGAAAGTTGCACTGTGCTCTGTTTAGCTGGGGATATAAGACTACAAAATACATAACGTTGTCTTAAGTGATTAACAATATTGTCCATACTATTTCTAATTAGATGGTTTTAGTCCTTATATGTACAAATCCTTTTAAACTTTTTCTCATAGCACCTTTGCGCCATCTCGATCTGATAGAAGTGGATATCCGTCCTTGTAATTCTTAGCACAAAGCCTTCCACACCGCACCTCAAATAACACCACACCAAACGTCCGTATATCATCAACTCCTTTTGTTAAGAACTTTGTTCCCGCATCATGTGGATCACGGTAACCAAACGTCCCTGCTTCATGAGAGATATTAAAGGGAAACTTTTTGTTAGCAGGTACGATGTTTGAAAGACCAAAATCTGAAATTTTGGCATTCCAGTTTGTATCCAACAATCTTTGTCCATGAGAACTATGAAGATGCGCGTGGCGCTCGAGCTGCACCAATGCATATGGTAAGGCGGTCCATCCATGAGAGGTTAGGGCTACTAACATTCAAGTGCATGGAAGTGGACTATTTCAATACTTGTATACAAGTTGAGGAAGAATACAAAATCATTAGTCCTGGAAAATATAGGGAAAATAAGAAGCAACAAGAATACAGAAAATGATCTGGAAACACATGCTAATATGTGGCACCAATATCAAGTCAGGATTCAAGAATTAGCATGTTTGACTTTTTAAAGTTGACTCTTGTTCAAGAAGAAGTTGAAGATACTCACTGATCCTACCCGTAACTTATTGGTAGTTAAACTAAAATTGTAAGTTTAGGGGTCTTAGTATCATTAGTTTAAAGTATATTTTAGTGTCAAAATATAATGTTGTAATTAGAAGGGGTTAAATGTAATTAGGTATCAATTAGGGTTATAACCGTTCTTGTGATTAAAACACCAGAAATTACTTCTCACTAAACGATTACTAAACAAGAGCTTATATCCCTTAATTGCTAACTAACAATTAACAGAAACTAATCTTGTCAAAATGCACAACTAACACCTCCAAGTTTCAAGAATGACAGAAAACCCCCTCAACCTTTCATTGAGAACAGATTCATCCGAACCTTGAACTTTCTTTGTATGCTTGAAACTTTGACCTTCTTAGTTGACTTATTAACATTTGACTTTACTCATTTACCAAATAACAATCTCCACCTTAAAGCCAAATGAATCATGACTTTAAGACTTAACCAATGCTCAAAGATTTCACACAAAAATCAAACTTTGAACCTGGCAAAGATTTGGTAAACATATCCGCAGAATTCTCTTCTGTACACACATGTTCCACCATAACATCTTTAGAGCTGACCACATCTCTGCTAAAGTGCAACTTCACATTGATGTGTTTGGTTCTTTCATGAAACACACTGTTCTTAGACAATTGAACAGCACCCTGATTGCCACATAACACAACAGCATTATCCAGTTTCAATCCCAGTTCCAAACCAATACCCTTAAGCCACAATGCTTCTTTTACTGCTTTAGTAAGGGCTATATACTCTGCTTCAGTGGTGGACAAAGGTACAACATGCTGCAATGTAGCCTTCCAACTCACAACATTCCCTAGAAACTTGAATGCATACCCAGTTATAGACCTTCCCCTATCCAAATCCTTGGCATAATCTGAGTCTACAAAACCAAGAACCCTTTTTACTTCTTCTGAATCATTCTTGTACATTAGCCCATAATCTCTTATCCCATTCAGATATCTCAAAATCCACTTCACTGCATTCCAGTGAGCCTTCCCCGGACATGACAAATATCTGCTCACTATACTAACACCATAACCAATGTCTGGCCTTGTACATACCATGAGATACATAAGGCTGCCCACTGCATTTGCATAAGGCACCTTATCCATGTATGCCCTTTCAAGATCACTCATTGGACAATCTTGACTGGATAACTTGAAGTGTTGAGCTAGAGGAGTAGAAACTGGTTTACTCCCTAGCATACCATAATTCTTTAACACCTTCAAAAGATAAGAACTCTGTGATACTTTCAAAGACTTCTCAAATATGTTCCTACTTATCTCCATTCCAATAATTTTCTTAGCATCTCCCAACTGCTTCATATCAAACTCACACATCAGCAGTGACTTTGTTTTTTCTACTTCAGTTTTATCCCTGCAGGCTATCAACATGTCATCCACATAGAGCAATAGATAAACATATTTCTGATCTTCATATTCTCTATAATAGACACAACTATCATAACAACTTCTCTTAAAGTCATGAGCCAACATGTAATCATCAAATGTCCTATACCACTGTCTAGGAGACTGTTTTAACCCATACAGGGACCTTTTTAGTAAACAAACCTTATCCTTTTGACCTTTGACTTCAAACCCTTTAGGCCGTGACATGTAAATTTGTTCATCCAAATAGCCATGTAAAAATGTTTTCTTTACATCCATTTGTTCTAATTCCATATCCAAAACAGCTACAATTGACAACATAATTATGATGGAAGTGTGCTTTACAACTGGAGAGAAAATTTCAGTGTAGTCTACTCCTTCCCTTTGAGTAAACCCCTTTGCAACTAGCCTTGTCTTATACCTAGGCCCTTCTACCCTAGTAACACCTTCCTTTACTTTGAATATCCACTTACAAGCAACTAACTTTTGTGACTCAGGTTTAGACACCAACTCCCAAGTACAATTCTTGATAAGTGACTCCATTTCTTCAATCATAGCTTGTTCCCATTTTTTCTTGTCAATTGAAATCGCTGCTTCTTTAAAAGTCAAAGGTTCATAAACACTTTCTTCTTCAGCAGCCAAGAATGCCACTGCAGATATACTTTCATTAGATCTAAACCGCAAAGGAGGTATTACATTTCTTCTAGCTCTGTCTCTGGCTAGACTGTACTCTGGAACATTGTTAACTTCTTCACTTTCAGTATTCCAGGTTTTAGATGCTTCAAGCTCCACCTCAATTTGAACCTCCTCTCCCTCTGACAAGTCAGTCACATTGGAACCATTCCCAATTATATCCTTGTAAAATAGACTTTCTTTGAAGGTTACATCCCTGCTTACTATTACCTTGGGATTATCCATCCTCCACAATCTATATCCCTTAATACCATCTGGATAGCCCAGAAACACACATCTCTGAGCCATGGGTTCTAGTTTTCCTTGACTCACATGAGCATAAGCCACTGAGCCAAATACCTTCAGGAGATCTGTTTATAACATATGCAGGCAGTGGGCACTGCCTCAGCCCAATATACAGATGCAGGCAGTGGGCACTGCCTCAGCCCAATATTTCTTTGGCAACCCTGAATTAGATAACATGCATCTCACTCTTTCAAGCAAAGTTCTATTCATTCTTTACACTAAACCATTCTGTTGTAGTATGTCTGGAACAGTTAGATGCCTACTAATCCTTTGATCTTTACAATATTTGTTAAATTCCCCACTTCAAAATTCAAGTCCATTATCGGACCTTAGTTTCTTTACCTTTCTATTTGTTTTCCTTTCTACCAAAGTTTTCCACTCCTTGAATTTCCCAAAGGCTTCATACTTTCCCTTGAGAGCATATAGCCATACCCTCCTTGAATAATCATCAATCACAGATAGAAAATAACTGGCACCACCCAATGACACTATTTTGGCAGGTACCTACAAATCTGTGTGTACATAATCTAATAGACCTTTAGTGTCACACCCCCAAAATCCACTAACGGAGTTTTACCGTTAGGAGCGTGACATACCAGGATCTCAGTCATTAGTTATGTTGAACGACTCTATATGAGTTTAATAAAAACCACTAGCATTGCTCATAGTCACGATGCAACACTAGTAATGAAAACACTGATTTAATGTAAGACTTGCGGAAGCGAAAAGTTAGATGAAAAGCATGCGCCAAAACAATCGCGCCAAAAATAAATAATTCAACAATAAATAAAATAAATAGTTCTTGAGTTTGAAAATTATGGACTTCGAATGCATGCATGCCTTAGCTTGTGCTTGTACCTTAATGACATGAGAAAACATGCTAAAACGTGTCAACACTAGGTTGGTGAGTTCACAGGTTTCAATGTTTGTAAAGTTTACTAGATAAAACCATTTACAATTTATATCATAGGTAGCTAACCTAGTTACATGTTACTAAAGCGTTTCGACACCGAAGCTGACTGTTTATGTTTGAACTGCCTCCTACCATGACTATTATGATTAATGGTAAATGTTTAGGTCAATGTTACACTCGTTCGACTACCTGTCGTGTTAGCGCGACTAATGTCGGTGGGGCTTGTCAATGCCCAGTAGTACTACTCAAGATTACCTCGCTATCCCATATATTAAACGGTTCGATAAGTAAGGACTTCCATGATATGTTTGCGCTTAGTACACCAAGTGATATAATTGAAATGTAAAATCTAAATGTTCGTACCCATGTTTTCTCCCCCAAGTTTAAATCATAAGAAAAGGGGCCGTGAAACTCACCTTAGAGTGCGTGCGAAAGAAAGCGAACTTAGAATGCTTGACGACTAACTGCCACCTATAAACACTGGTTTATAAGTTTCTGTTTGTGCAAGTTGATACGAACCCTTAGTATCCAAACAATACTATTGTTTAAGTGTTTAGAAAAGGTTTGCAAGTTTGACCAAGTTTAACTAAGTTAGACCAAGTTTGACTAAGTTTGACCAAGTTTGACTCGACGACCCGTTGGTGACCCGTTTAGTGATTAAATGTTTGACTTGTATAAAAACACGCTTAGCACACTAATAATTTACGTTTCATGCTACCTAAGTCATAACTAACTTAGCATGGCAAACTACGTCAACAATACACGTTACATTAATTTATTACTTTTTTAAAATAATATAAACTCATGTTTGCTTTCAAATAAATCACATTATCTATAACACGTTCGTATCATCATCCCATGTCTATCTACACATACTTATGCTTAATAGATTACCATGACACACATCATTAATTTTAGACATCAAGTTCCAAATCACAAAGTTTCCACTTTTAGTAACCTATGATCTAAACATGCTATTTGTATCCAACAACACTTTAACAAGCTTCATTACCTTCATAATAACATACTAGTATCATTTAATAATGTCATGCACGTCAAGAAACCTCACATTCAAAAATCATCTTTCAACAAAGTTTCATCTTTTAGTAATTCGTCCATTACACGTTTTGTTTACATAATTAACTCGCTTAATCAATCCCAAATATTTCAACTAATATAATTATAACTATGTTAATTGTAATCCCTGAGAAATTCCGACCTCTACTTTAACTATTCCGGCATTGTAACCTATTTAATTTATGAATACATTTATTCATTTTATTAAATTATCTCTTTCATATGCGTACATTTAATGCCATTATTACAAAATGATAAATGTTTGTTTAACACAATATTATCCTAATAGATAAACGCATACATTTATAAATATATTAATACGTATTTATAAACAAATTACAAAAATATCAAATTATAAGTAATAATTATTTGATAATCACTTTCAAATAGATAATTATTAATAAGGCCATTTTTATTATATAAATATTCTTCAATCCCATTTATAACAAATAAAGGATTTAATTTATGATTCTAATCTTATTACATTTTTTTATAACAAAATAATTTAAATTATGTTTATAAAACTCATAGAAATGAAATTATATATATATATATATATATATTTTTTTTTATAAAAAAAATAAAATAAAATAAAATCTATATAACCCTTTCAACTTATTAACTTTTATAGAAACTAAAAGTTTTGTAAATTCCTAACTTTATAAAAGTCCAGGGTTTAATGTGTAAATCCTAAAACTTAAACTTAAAACTAAATCAAAACTTTGGGCATAAAATGTTAAACTTCAAAACATCAGGGACCAAACTGCAAATTTCAAAAACTCTTTCCTTCCAACCCGGTCGCGAGTTCGAAACCCTGTGACAACCGGTTTTGTAACCAAACCGCGATCTTGAGTTTGAGATAATCCCTTCCGATTCTGAAACCGGCAAAACATCGAGGACGATCAATCGATCCGTTCCCCGCAGTTAATCGAGTTTTCAAGATCAAATAAATAGTAAAAATCGTAACCGAAGCCTTTAAGGACTCGTGAAATCAATCGACTCACTCCCACGCGAATTGGCTATAAATAGCAGTTCCAAATCGACAACGAGACCCACTTCAAGCCTCTCGCATCTTCAATCCCATCGCAATCCGTCACTAAACTCGTTCTTACGGCCGAAGAACACCTCTCGGCTGGGCTCGATCGATCTCGCCATCCACATATTCATCCCAGGTAATTTTGGTTTTGATGAACTCGTCTCAGTCCCACGATCAAAAGCCCTATGATTTCGGGCGCAAATCGTTGGCCGGACGAGGGGATTGGAGGGTTAGGGTTTACGCCGGGCGGGTTGGGACGAAGGGCTTGGAGCCTGCGTGATAAAAGCAAAACGACTCTGCCTATAACCAAGGCATTGAGCCCAGTCCTATGGTTAATGTGTGTGTGCCAGCCGGAACCGGTCAGGGTCGCGGGTTCGAGCCCCGGCAGCCTTCTTTTTTGAATTAATTTCTTTCACTCATTTTTAAGCCTTTAACTTATGTTTAAAATTCCAAATTAAATTCTACAAATTCTATAAAGATATTTCAAAGGTTTATAAAAACCGAATATTTTAAAATACAAAATTATTTATCTTTTTTTCATCAAAACATATTGTAAAACCTTTCTAATTCGTGAATAAATTATGAAAACAAATTGTCAAATAAATTTAATTATTTATGTTCTAATTAGGTGGTAACACCATTAAAATTCTTTAAAACTATAAATACTACGGTACGAATAATTACTTAAATATTTATTTTTAGACTTATAAACATCCAAATAATTATTGTTAATAATTATTTTATAAGACTCTTCAAATTTAAATAATTATTATATATAAATTTTTACTTGTCCATGTTTATTCATTATCTTTACTTAAATAAATCCTATACGTTATTATTACTAAACACACTTTTAAAGATTTAGTAAATCCTAATTAATCATACAAACTATTTTAATAATTGTCATAGACATATGACTCCTTACAAAAAAATATATATCAATCCCATATCAAACCCCAAACCTTATGAAACCCTAAGATATCAAAACTTCCCGAATTCCATTAAACATACGTTGAGCTAGATACGTTTACACGTGTAGGTTTTGTGTGAGAAATCCTCACGAGGCCTACCCATATCTACCGGTTCCTACCATTCCTAATTTGATTCAAGTGAGTTTCATAGCCCCCTTTCTTTTTACTATTGTTTACAAATACTCGGGGTGGAACATGTTTACATACTAGATTCAATACAATTGTTCTCATGCAAATTACTACGTGATTTATGTCTTAAACTGCTTGGTGACCATTACATGTATTCATACTAGTACATTCATTAACCTGCTACCCAGGCCTAAGGTAGTACCTAACATGATCATTTATAGGGGAATCCGATTCCAGTTAACACAAACCTTAGCGGGTTTTGTGTGTACCATATTACTATTTTTCCAAAGCACAATCAGTGGGATTGTACTTACCAGTTTTTTTTTTCCATTTACTACGGATTGAATTGTACGCTTGAAACCTTGTATGTTTTCACATTTATGCCTTAGTTATGCTTTGAACATATTGAATTCCAAAACATTTTTACTTAACTTTTGTTGGAGTCAAAACCTATGTTACTCACCAACTACTTGTAGTTGACCTTTACTCGCATGTTTCAGGTGCTCCGGTTTAAGGACTCAACGTGCTCACATAGGACATGGACCTAGTTAATTAAATATACGTTATGTTTTGATCATTTCGTTTCCTTTTCCCATGTAACGAATACTTTAAATTGAATAATAAATATTATCGCATTTAATAGCCAATCATGTGCTTTTGAACAACCGTGTCAGCCCCGGCGTATAATTCGCCGCCGGCCGGGGTGTGACAGATTGGTATCAGAGCCATGGTTATAGGGAATTAGGTTATTAGACACATGACCTAGACTATAACCTAGGAGTCCCAAACATGAGTTTAACTCGTGTCTTTTATTAGGAACTCTTACTATGCATACTTACCTACACCTATTTATTTTTGATTACTTGATGCAACTACATGAACTTCAATATCCAAGGGTCTACATGAAACTATTTGGAACTACTTGAACTACACTTAGACTTAATGTTCTAATCCGAATGAAACTCTCATCAAAGGTATGCAAGCTCTAACTAATGAATGAGAACTTGTGCAATCCGGAAGGGTGGATGCCTGTATTCTGGGAGTTCTGTCTAGGAAAGCATTTCGTATAAATCCAAATCAACCGATGGACCAGTTATGCTTTCCTAGGAATTCTTGGGATGAGTGTCCACTTATAGGCTAAAGCATGACTTCTCAAACATTAGAAAGACTTAAAATACCTTGATAAGCCAATGTGCCCAATAGGGTACCATCTATTTTTCACCTAACATCTCATGATTAAATTGCAAACTCTTGTACATGATTCACATCTTATGAACTTTCTATTCACCCGTTTGTAGAATGCCTCCCCGTCATGAGCGTAGGAACAACCTCACCGATAAGATCATCCAGCAAATGGCTACGATCCTACCAACTATGGTCAACCAACTGAACCAGAATGCTGCACCAAGGAATCTCGCGTACACATTCAAACACTTCAACTCCTGCAACCCCACCAAGTTCTACGGGAACGAAGGAGCCACTGGACTTCTCCAATGGTTTGAAAGCATTGAGGGGACTTTCATCAATGCTGACTGTCCTGAGAACCTGAAGGTTCGTTATGCTACTAGTGTCTTCCAGAAGAGGGCACTAACCTGGTGGAATGGAGAAAAGCGTAATCGTGGGATAGAGGTTGCACTAGCCTTGCCTTGGGCTGATGTGAAAACACTCATGACCGATGAGTTTTGCCCCCGTAATGAAGTCAAGAAACTAGAAGCTGAATTCTGGGATCTCAAACAAGACAGTGGTGAAAGCCTTGCCTACACCACTCGCTTTCATGAGCTTAGCCTACTGGTGCCCCATATGGTCACTCCTCTCTCCCGAGCCATTGAGAAGTACATCAACGGTCTGCCCATGCAGATTCAGGATACCGTGTTGGGTAGTAACCCAGCCACTCTTGAAGAAGCTATCCGTTTAGCTGCCACACTATCAGATAACCACGTTAAGGCAGGGACTTTGTCCAAGAAGGGTGCTAAGAAAGTCATTGAAAAACCCACCACTGAAACCACCAAGGAAACCAAAGCTGAGTCATCCTTCAATGGAAAAAAGAGGAAAGGCAGGAACTTCGCCATCATCACTCCTGCTGCTCCTCTAGCCCAAGTGGCACCTACTGCCTTCAACCCCAACAAGAAGCCTTATGTGGGGACTTTACCTCTGTGTTACACCTGCCAGCTCCATCATACTACCTACATGCCATGTCGTCTATGTACCAATTGTGGACGTTCTGGACATACGGCTAACATCTGCCGTACTGCTCCCCGAGCTAACCAAGCTAATCAACCTAATGTTCTTGTTCCTGCTGCTATCGCTCAGGGTCGTGCTTGTTACGAGTGTGGAGACCCAAATCATTTCAGGAACCGCTGCCCTAGGTTGGTCATTGTGAACCAAGCCAACATGAATCAGGGCAACATGATTCAAGGGAACGGGAACCAAGGTAACATAATCCGGGGAAATGTGAATCAGGGGAATGCAAACCCCGTAGCTCGAGGACGTGCCTTCAACATCAATGCCAATTAGGCACAAGCCAACAACGATGTGGTGAACGGTACGTACCCAATAAATCACCAATATGCTACTATCCTGTTTGATACCGGTTCCGATAGGAGTTTTGTGTCCTTTGAATTTGAACCACAACTTGCTATGAGTCGAGCTAAGCTAGACAAACCCTTTGACATTTTAGTAGCGGATGGTTATTCTGTCTCATGTGACACCATTATTAGAGATTGTACCTTAACCTTGAACGATCATGACTTTTCAATCAATCTTATTCCTATGGCCCTCGGAGGTTTCGACATCATAGTAGGCATGGACTAGCTGACCAAGCACCATGCTGAAGTCGTCTGTTTTGATAAGTATATCCGTATCCCTCTTGAATCGGGTGAAGTTTTGAACGTTTATGGTGAGAAGCCGTCCAAAGGACTCAAGCTTATGTCCTGCACTACCGCACAGAAGTATTTACGAAAGAAATGTGTGGCATTCTTGGCCCATATTGTGGAACGAAAAGTCAAGGATAAGAACCTCCAAGACATTCCTGTAATCAAAGACTTTCCTGAAGTTTTCCCCGAAGACTTACCCGGTCTTCCTCCTATACGTCAAGTCGAATTCCGTATTGACTTAGTGCCAGGAGCAAACCCCGTGGCCAAGTCACCTTATCGTCTTGCACCATCAGAGATGCAAGAACTTTCAAGTCAACTCCGAGAACTTTCTGATAAGGGGTTTATTCGTCCTAGTGTTTCCCCTTGGGGAGCACCTGTTTTATTTGTCAAAAAGAATGATGGTTCTTTCAGAATGTGTATCGACTATCGGGAACTTAACAAGCTTACCGTGAAGAACCGTTATCCACTTCCGAGGATTGACGATTTATTTGATCAACTTCAAGGCTTGACTTATTTCTCTAAGATTGATCTTCGTTCTGGTTATCACTAGTTACGAGTCCTCGAATCCGATATCCCCAAGACAGCCTTTCGTACAAGATATGGTCATTACGAGTTCATGGTTATGCCATTCGGACTAACCAATGCACCCGCAGTATTCATGGATCTTATGAACCGAGTGTGCAAGTCGTACTTAGACAAGTTTGTAATCGTTTTCATTGACGACATTCTCATCTATTCAAAATCAAAAGCAGAACATGAGGAACACTTGCGTTTGGTTTTGGACCTATTGAAGAAGGAGCAATTATACGCTAAGTTCTCCAAATATGAATTTTGGCTAAAGGAAGTCCAATTCTTGGGACACATAGTCAACGAGAAGGGTATTCACGTAGATCCCACTAAGATTGAGGCGGTAAAGAACTGGCAAGCTCCAAAGACCCCTACCGAAGTCCGCTCGTTTCTTGGTTTAGCGGGCTATTACCGTCGTTTCATAGCAAACTTTTCAAAGATCGCGATTCCTCTCACAGCCTTAACTCACAAAGGCAAACCCTATGAGTGGGGACCAAAACAAGAGGAAGCCTTTCAAACCCTGAAACAGAAACTGTGTGAGGCTCCCATCTTGACTCTTCCCGATGGAACCGAAGATTTTGTCGTTTACTGTGATGCTTCCCACTTGGGTCTAGGTTGTGTTCTAATGCAACGAGGCAAAGTGATCGCTTATGCGTCCCGACAACTCAAAATCCATGAGAAAAATTATACGACGCACGATCTTGAGCTGGGTGCGGTCGTATTCGCTCTCAAAATTTGGAGACACTACTTATATGGCACCAAGTGTGAGGTTTTCACCGACCATAAGAGTCTCCAGCATATCTTCAATCAGAAAGAACTCAACATGAGGCAAAGGCGTTGGGTTGAACTCTTAAACGACTACGACTGCAACATTCGTTATCATCCTGGTAAGGCAAACGTCGTGGCCGATGCTCTTAGTCGTAAAGAACCTATCAAGATCCACAGCATTCGAATCCAAAATGACATACAAACTCGTATCCTGGAAGCACAACATCTTTCGGTCACGGAAGGAAACATGTACAATGAAATGTCATGTGGTGCAGAACTCCAGCTGGAAACCAAACCCAATGGATTACTCTACTTTCTAAACCGTATCTGGATTCCGGACCGTGATAATCTCCGTACCTTTGTCATGAACGAGGCTCACAAGACTCGTTATTCTATTCATCCGGGTGCAGACAAGATGTACAAGGATCTTCGTACCCAATATTGGTGGCCTGGTATGAAAAAGGACATTGCTCTATATGTGTCCAAATGCCTTACATGTTTAAAAGTTAAAGCCGAGCACCAGCGCCCATCCGGTTTACTTGAACAACCCGAGATTCCAGTTTGGAAATGGGAGTGTATTGCTATGGACTTTATAACCAAACTCCCACACACATCTCGTGGTCATGATAGCATTTGGGTGATCATCGACCGTTTAACGAAATCTGCACATTTCATACCCATACGTGAGGACTATCGAGTTGAGAAACTAGCACGAATCTATATTGATGAGATCGTTAGTCGTCACGGTGTACCTCTCAACATTATTTCTGATCGTGATGGACGATTCACCTCTAGTTTCTGGCAATCCCTGCAATCAGCTCTAGGCACTCAACTAAATCTTAGTACTGCTTATCACCCGCAAACTGATGGTCAATCTGAGCGAACGATCCAAACTCTCGAAGATATGCTTAGAGCCTGTGTCATTGACTTCAAGGGAAATTGGGATTCACATCTACCCCTAGTTGAGTTCTCGTACAACAATAGTCATCATACGAGCATTAACATGGCTCCTTTTGAAGCACTTTATGGTCGGAAGTGCCGCTCTCCTATCTGTTGGACTGAAATTGTTGAATCACAAATCACTGGTCCTGAACTGATTCAAGAGACTTCCGACAAGATAATGTTATCCGAGACAACCTTTTAGTAGCAAGAAGTCGGCAAAAGAGCTATGCCGACAAACGTCGAAAACCCTTAGAGTTTCAAATTGGCGATCTGGTCCTTCTCAAGGTATCCCCTTGGAAAGGCGTAGTTCGTTTTGGAAAGAAAGGAAAACTTGCTCCAAGATTCGTAGGTCCTTTTAAAATCCTTGAGCGGATTGGGAATGTAGCCTACAAATTGGATCTACCTGAAGGACTCAGCAACGTTCATCCGACATTCCATATCTCAAACTTAAAGAAGTGCTTGGCTGACGAAAACCTCCAAATACCGCTTGACGAGGTGCACATTGACGAATCAATGAACTTCGTGGAGAAACCCGTGGAAATCATGGACCGGGAGGTTAAGCAGCTCAAGCGAAGCCGAATTCCAATTGTTAAGGTCCGATGGGAATCCAAACGTGGCCCGGAGTTTACTTGGGAACGTGAGGATCAAATGAAGGCCAAATACCCTCATCTATTCTCAGGACCCTCTTCTTAGCCAATTTCGGGACGAAATCTCCTAAAGTAGAGGAGACTGTAATCCCTGAGAAATTCCGACCTCTACTTTAACTATTCCGGCATTGTAACCTATTTAATTTATGAATACATTTATTCATTTTATTAAATTATCTCTTTCATATGCGTACATTTAATGCCATTATTACAAAATGATAAATGTTTGTTTAACACAATATTATCCTAATAGATAAACGCAGACATTTATAAATATATTAATACGTATTTATAAACAAATTACAAAAATATCAAATTATAAGTAATAATTATTTGATAATCACTTTCAAATAGATAATAATTAATAAGGCCATTTTTATTATATAAATATTCTTCAATCCCATTTATAACAAATAAAGGATTTAATTTATGATTCTAATCTTATTACATTTTTTTATAACAAAATAATTTAAATTATGTTTATAAAACTCATAGAAATGAAATTATATATATATATATATATATATATATTTTTTATAAAAAAAATAAAATAAAATAAAATCTATATAACCCTTTCAACTTATTAACTTTTATAGAAACTAAAAGTTTTGTAAATTCCTAACTTTATAAAAGTCCAGGGTTTAATGTGTAAATCCTAAAACTTAAACTTAAAACTAAATCAAAACTTTGGGCATAAAATGTTAAACTTCAAAACATCAGGGACCAAACTGCAAATTTCAAAAACTCTTTCCTTCCAACCCGGTCGCGAGTTCGAAACCCTGTGACAACCGGTTTTGTAACCAAACCGCGATCTTGAGTTTGAGATAATCCCTTCCGATTCTGAAACCGGCAAAACATCGAGGACGATCAATCGATCCGTTCCCCGCAGTTAATCGAGTTTTCAAGATCAAATAAATAGTAAAAATCGTAACCGAAGCCTTTAAGGACTCGTGAAATCAATCGACTCACTCCCACGCGAATTGGCTATAAATAGCAGTTCCAAATCGACAACGAGACCCACTTCAAGCCTCTCGCATCTTCAATCCCATCGCAATCCGTCACTAAACTCGTTCTTACGGCCGAAGAACACCTCTCGGCTGGGCTCGATCGATCTCGCCATCCACATATTCATCCCAGGTAATTTTGGTTTTGATGAACTCGTCTCAGTCCCACGATCAAAAGCCCTATGATTTCGGGCGCAAATCGTTGGCCGGACGAGGGGATTGGAGGGTTAGGGTTTACGCCGGGCGGGTTGGGACGAAGGGCTTGGAGCCTGCGTGATAAAAGCAAAACGACTCTGCCTATAACCAAGGCATTGAGCCCAGTCCTATGGTTAATGTGTGTGTGCCAGCCGGAACCGGTCAGGGTCGCGGGTTCGAGCCCCGGCAGCCTTCTTTTTTGAATTAATTTCTTTCACTCATTTTTAAGCCTTTAACTTATGTTTAAAATTCCAAATTAAATTCTACAAATTCTATAAAGATATTTCAAAGGTTTATAAAAACCGAATATTTTAAAATACAAAATTATTTATCTTGTTTTCATCAAAACATATTGTAAAACCTTTCTAATTCGTGAATAAATTATGAAAACAAATTGTCAAATAAATTTAATTATTTATGTTCTAATTAGGTGGTAACACCATTAAAATTCTTTAAAACTATAAATACTACGGTACGAATAATTACTTAAATATTTATTTTTAGACTTATAAACATCCAAATAATTATTGTTAATAATTATTTTATAAGACTCTTCAAATTTAAATAATTATTATATATAAATTTTTACTAGTCCATGTTTATTCATTATCTTTACTTAAATAAATCCTATACGTTATTATTACTAAACACACTTTTAAAGATTTAGTAAATCCTAATTAATCATACAAACTATTTTAATAATTGTCATAGACATATGACTCCTTACAAAAAAATATATATCAATCCCATATCAAACCCCAAACCTTATGAAACCCTAAGATATCAAAACTTCCCGAATTCCATTAAACATACGTTGAGCTAGATACGTTTACACGTGTAGGTTTTGTGTGAGAAATCCTCACGAGGCCTACCCATATCTACCGGTTCCTACCATTCCTAATTTGATTCAAGTGAGTTTCATAGCCCCCTTTCTTTTTACTATTGTTTACAAATACTCGGGGTGGAACATGTTTACATACTAGATTCAATACAATTGTTCTCATGCAAATTACTACGTGATTTATGTCTTAAACTGCTTGGTGACCATTACATGTATTCATACTAGTACATTCATTAACCTGCTACCCAGGCCTAAGGTAGTACCTAACATGATCATTTATAGGGGAATCCGATTCCAGTTAACACAAACCTTAGCGGGTTTTGTGTGTACCATATTACTATTTTTCCAAAACACAATCAGTGGGATTGTACTTACCAGTTTTTTTTTTCCATTTACTACGGATTGAATTGTACGCTTGGAACCTTGTATGTTTTCACATTTATGCCTTAGTTATGCTTTGAACATATTGAATTCCAAAACATTTTTACTTAACTTTTGTTGGAGTCAAAACCTATATTACTCACCAACTACTTGTAGTTGACCTTTACTCGCATGTTTCAGGTGCTCCGGTTTAAGTATTCAACGTGCTCACATAGGACATGGACCTAGTTAATTAAATATACGTTATGTTTTGATCGTTTTGTTTCCTTTTCCCATGTAACGAATACTTTAAATTGAATAATAAATATTATCGCATTTAATAGCCAATCATGTGCTTTTGAACAACCGTGTCAGCCCCGGCGTATAATCCGCCGCCGACCGGGGTGTGACATTAATCATACTGGACCGATCCTTTTCACTATCTCGAATGGTCCAACGTAACGCTGGTTTAACTTGCCTCGTTTCCCGAAATGAATCACACCTTTCCAAGGTGAAACCTTTAATAACACTTTGTCGCCCACTTGAAATTCTAGCGGTTTTCTGCATAACTCTTTTGACGGTCACGAGCTGCCGCCATACGGTTTCGGATTTGCATGATTTTCTCTGAGGTTTCATGCACAAGTTCAGGACCCGTAAGTTGACTATCTCCAACTTCAGCCCAACAAATTGGTGATCGGCATTTTCTATCGTATAAGGCTTCGAATGGTGCTGCTTTGATGCTAGTATGATAACTGTTATTGTAAGAGAATTCCACTAAAGGCAAGTGAGTCTCCCAACTGTTTTGGAAATCGATCACACAAGCCCTTAACATGTCTTCTAGGGTTTGAATGGTATGCTCACTTTGGCCATCTGTTTGAGGATGATACGCTGTACACATGTCCAGGCGCGTGCCTAGAGCTTTCTGTAATGATTGCCAGAAACGTAAGGTGAATCAGGCGTCTCTATCGGAAATGATGGAGATTGGCACTCCATGTCGGGATACTACTTCTTTAAGATAGAGGCGAGTTAACTTTTCCATTTTGTCGGTCTCTTTGATAGCAAGGAAATGAGCGGATTTGGTTAGGCGATCCACTATCACCCAGATTGTGTCACATCCGGTAGGGGTTCGGGGTAATTTGGTTATGAAATCCATAGAGATCTGCTCCAATTTCCACATTGGTATTTCTGGTTGTTGAAGTAATCCGGATGGCTTTTGGTACTCTACCTTGACCTTGGAACAAGTCAGGCACTTGCTCACGTAGGTGGCTATGTCGGCTTTCATGTTCGGCCACCAATACAAAACTTTGAGATCGTGATACATCTTGTCGGATCCCGGATGGATAGAGTATCGGGATTTATGGGATTCATCCATGACTAGGTCTCTTAGGTTTCCATATACTGGTATCCATATTCGTTCCGTGAAGTAGCGAATATCATCTGCTTTAACCTCAAGTTGTTTCTCCATACCACGAGTGGATTCTAATGATAAGTTCTCCTCTTTTAAGGCTTCGGGTTGGGCATTGCGGATTTGTTCGGGTAATCCTGTATGAATAGTGAGTTGTAATGCTCTAACTCATCGGGGTTTGGTTTCTTTTCTGCTTAGGGCATCGGCCACCACATTAGCTTTGCCGGGATGGTACTTGATTGCACAATCATAATCGTTTAATAACTCGATCCAACGACGTTGACGCATGTTCAACTCTTTCTGCTCAAAAATATGCTGAAGACTCTAATTATCGGTGTAGATGGTGCACTTGGTACCGTACAAGTAATGTCTCCATATCTTGAGTGCAAACACCACGGCTCCTAACTCCAAATCGTGAGTTGTGTAATTATTTTTGTGGATTTTTAACTGTCGAGAAGCGTATACGATAACCTTGTCGCGTTGCATCAACACACAACCGAGACCTTGGATGGAGGTATCGCAATACACCACGAAGTCATCCGTTCCCTCCGATAGAGACAGGATATGTGCGCTACATAGTTTCTGCTTCAGTAGCTGGAATGCCGATTCTTAAGCCTCGCTCCAATTATAGGGTTTATCTTTTTGGGTTAAGGCGGTGAGACGTTGGTAATCTTTGAGAATCCCTCGATAAAATGACGGTAGTATACGACCAATCCTAAAAATTGCCGAACTTCGGTTGGAGTTGTTGGTGCTGCCCAATTCTTGATAGCTTCCACTTTGGCTGGATCGACATGTATTCCTTTCTCATTGATCACATGTCCTAGAAATTGAACCTCGCGAATCCAAAAATCGCATTTGGAAAACTTAGCGTACAGTTGCTCCTGTTTCAGTAGCTCAAGGATCAAACGCAGATGATCCTCATGCTCTTCCCGACTCTTAGAGTATATGAGGATATCGTCAATGAAGACAATGACGAATTGGTTAAGGTAAGGTTTACACACACAGTTCATGAGGTCCATGAACACCGCGGGTGCGTTGGTTAATCCAAATGGCATGACCAAAAATTCGAAATGGCCGTACCGGGTTCTGAATGCAGTCTTGGATACATCTTCATCTCAGACTCTCAGCTGATGATAACCAGATCTCAAATCGATTTTTGAGTAGAAGCTTGACCCTTGAAGTTGGTCGAATAAATCGTCAATACGGGGTAGTGGGTAGCGGTTCTTGACTGTTACTTTGTTTAACTCTCGATAATCAATGCACATGCAGAAAGTTCCATCTTTCTTTTTGACAAATAGGACTGGAGCTCCCCATGGCGATGGCTCGGTCGGATGAAACCTTTATCCAACAACTCTTGCAGTTGTGTAGATAGTTCTTGCAACTCACTTGGTGCCAGTCTATAAGGTGCTCGAGCAATAGGCGCTGCTTAGGTCAATATGAAATTCGACCTGACGATGAGGTGGAAGACCAGGTAGGTCTTCAGGGAATACTTCTGGGAATTCGCGAACGATAGGGATATCTTCTAACTTTTTCTCCTCGGTGGACTTGTCAGCGACAAGGGCTAATATCGCGGTATGACCCTTACGCAGACACTTCTGAGCCTTCATGAAAGATATGATGCCCATGACTGCACCACTTCTTTCGCCCTGAACGGATAGGATCTCTCCACTAGGAAGGGGTATACGAACGATCTTCTCACTACAGATGATCTCAGCTTGATTTTTAGACAACCAATCCATGCCCACAATTATGTCAAAACTGCCAAGTGTAACTGGCATAAGATCGATGTCGAGTTTGTGACCAGATAGTTCTAACTTACATCCCTTGAGAATGTGGGTTGCCTCGATTACTTTACCATCTGCTATCTCTACGGTATAATGATGTTCTAGTAAAGTTGGGTTTATTCCTAACCGACTACTAAGTTCTCTAGATATAAAACTTCTATCGGCGCCAGTATCAAAAAGTATAGAAGCAAAATGATCGTTTAAAAGAAACATATCGTTAACCACGTTCCGATCATTCCGAGCTTCTCCCGATCCAATCACAAATGCTCGTCCCTTTGCACCATTTCCGTTGTTATTATCATTTCCACCCTGGTGGTTATTACCATTTCCATTACCGCCCTGATGATTGTTGCCATTTCCATTCCCGTTTCCGTTTCTCCTCAACTGCGGGCAATTTTTCTTGAAATGCCCTTCTTTACCACACTCAAAACAGCCTTTGGGTGCGTCTCCAGGTGGTGTCTGTTTGTTCTGCAGATCTACTCTACAGTCTTTGGCCAAATGACCCATCTTTCCACACCGGTGGCAACGGTACCGGTCACACACTCCATGATGGTGGAAGTTACATTTGTTGCACTTCGGGTACTTGCCAATATAAGAACCCTGATTCTGCTGAGAAGAGTTAGACTGATTGTTGTTTTTGACGGTTCAAGCTTACGGTGTTGCTGTTGCTGTTGCTGAGAAGGTAGGTTTGACTGGAAGGTTTTGGGGAATGAACAGTCAAACTTCCGTTTGTTGTCAGTTGTCTTTGATAACGCACCTATAGGGGGTAGGGTGCCCTGAGCGACTGCCTGATCAGTTAGCCTGTGAGCCAACCTGATTGCTTGCTGGATTGTAGTGGGATTAGAAGATGTCACCATGCTCTGAATTTGCGGGACCAAACCATCAATGAATTTCTCGATCCTCTTATAGGGAGGTGTTACCTTTTGCTGACACAAGTTCGCCAGTTCATGCGAACGAGTAGTGTAGGCTTCAATTTCAGATCCCTCCATCTTGAGGTTCCAGAACTCGCCCTCAAGTTTCTGTACTTCATCGCGGGGAAAATACTCCTCCCGCAGCATAGTCTTAAATTCGTCCCATGGCAATGCATTTGCCATCTCAAGAGTTAACATTTGCACTTGGGAGTTCCACCAAGTAAGGGCCAACCCTCAAGTGTGCCAGATGCATACTTCACCTGATTATTCGGTGGACAATTGCACATTGCAAAAGCGGATTCAGATTTCTCCATCCAGCGGAGTAAGCCAACAGCCCCTTCAGCTCCACTGAATGAGTGAGGCTTGCAATCCATGTACGCCTTGAAAGTGCAAACCTGCTGATGGTTGTGCTGACCTGAATTTTTAAACAAGAATGCGCTTTAAGAATACCATATTCGAATTTGAGTTTAGGATGAATGGTGACTCACTAGAGTCGATAATATTTTTCTTTACCTCCAGCATTAACAGCGGCTTGACTAGCTGCTACCCGCTTCAGCCACACGCTCATTTATGAGTGCCGCGAGCTCGGCTGCAGTCATGTTAATGTTTCCGCGACCACCGCGTCCTCCGGCGCGTCTACCACGTCCATTTCCTCTTCCAGACATTATCTTTACATTCACAACATAAATAATGAGAAAAATACATCGCATTTTATCATCATACGAGTACCAGTAAACAAAAGAAATTCAAACCACAACATCTAACATTTCAATAATAGTAATACTTGATAAAATAAATTGTAACGATTACAACTAAATTCAACCAAACATCAAAATTCTAGAAACATCTGTTGGATGGGAACAACCCTGCCCATCTAGGTTCAAAAGGAAAGACGTAAATAAGTAATGAAGATAAGATATCAAATGCCACTTCCGGCTGATGTAACATCAGATGCTGCATCATCGTCCTCATCCTGGTCTCCTGCAGGTGCATCCTCTGGTGCAACTCCTGCCGCTTCAGCAGCTATAAGTCGAGCCTCCAATTGCTCGATCCTAGTGTGGAGTATATCTAGGTTCCACTCTGCAGTGTTCAGCCGGTCTTCCATATCCATACATCCATTTGTCAAATTCTCATGGACTTTATTAGTTAGTGCCAAATATGAAGTTAGTTTGTCAATTTTCTGATTTATCAGAATCTGTCGCTCTAATATAACTGAAATCTCCTCTGCTGCATCTCTCATGTTCCGGATCTCCCGGTCCATCCTAGCTACAAATGCAGCAAACACCTGCTCAAAGGGGTACTGCAATGGTGGCAAAGCTCGCACAGAAGATGATGAAGAAGAAGCAATGTCAGCAGTGAGTGGAGGTGGGACTTCCTCCTCGCGGATCCAGTTCCTGATCCTATCGGGATACCAATCCCAGTCCTGCGTGTTACCCCTGACACGCACATGAATAGGCTCGTCATGCCCTACAGTGGTATTGATCGGGTTGAGTCGACGTCTCCTCGGCTCTGGCAAAGGTACGATAGGAACATCGTGCTCCTGAACGACTGGGATGCGGATGAATTAGGCGGGGTCGACATTTCCTGTAACGGGATGAGTGAGTGCCATGTTTGAGTGTAAGTGCTGTGTAACTAATGCATGTACGTGGTTATAGTCTAGTATGCATTTCCTAGTTCTCTAAAACCTGGCTCTGATACCAATCTGTCACACCCCCAAAATCCACTAACGGAGTTTTACCGTTAGGAGCGTGACACACCAGGATCTCAGTCATTAGTTACGTTGAACGACTCTATACGAGTTTAATAAAAACCACTAGTATTGCTCATAGTCACGATGCAACGCTAGTAATGAAAACATTGATTTAATGTAATACTTGCGGAAGCGAAAAGTTAGATGAAAAGCATGCGCCAAAACAGTCGCGCCAAAAATAAATAATTCAACAATAAATAAAATAAATAGTTCTTGAGTTTGAAAATGATGGACTTCGAATGCATGCATGCGTTAGCTTGTGCTTGTACCTTAATGACCTGAGAAAACATGCTAAAACGTGTCAACACTAGGTTGGTGAGTTCACAGGTTTTAATGTTTGTAAAGTTTACTAGATAAAACCATTACAATTTATATCATAGGTAGCTAACCTAGTTACATGTTACTAAAGCGTTTCGACACCGAAGCTGACTGTTTATGTTTGAACTGTCTCCTACCATGACTATCATGATCAATGGTAAATGTTTAGGTCAATGTCACACCCTTTCGACTACCTGTCGTATTAGCGCGACTAACGCGGGTGGGGCTTGTCAATGCCAAGTAGTACTACTCAAGATTACCTCGCTATCCCATATATTAAACGGTTCGATAAGTAAGGACTTGCATGATATGTTTGCGCTTAGTACAACAAGTGATATAATTGAAATGTAAAATCTAAATGTTCGTACCCATGTTTTCTCCCCCAAGTTTAAATCATAAGAAAAGGGGCCGTGAAACTCACCTTAGAGTGCGTGCGAAAGAAAACGAACTTAGAATGCTTGACGACTAACTGCCACCTATAAACACCGGTTTATAAGTGTGTGTTTGTGCAAGTTGATACGAACCCTTAGTATCCAAACAATACTATTGTTTAAGAGTTTAGAAAAGGTTTGCAAGTTTGACCAAGTTTGACTAAGTTCGACCAAGTTTGACCAAGTTTGACTCGACGACCCGTTGGTGACCCGTTTAGTGATTAAATGTTTGACTTGTATAAAAACACGCTTAGCACACAAATAATTCACGTTTCATGCTACCTAAGTCATAACTAACTTAGCATGGCAAACTACGTCAACAATACACGTTACATTAATTTATTATTTTTTTAAAATAATATAAATTCATGTTTGCTTTCAAATAAATCACATTATCATTAACACGTTCGTATCATCATCCCATGTCTATCTACACATACTTATGCTTAACAGATTACCATGACACACATCATTAAGTTTAGACATCAAGTTCCAAATCACAAAGTTTCCACTTTTAGTAACCTATGATCTAAGTGTAAAAACCATTTAAAATATCTAATTTATAAAATCTTGTAACGATTTTATACACTATCATTTCATAAAATAACTTTATAAAGATCAAATTCTATTAATTATATATATTAGGGTTCAAACCCATTGTAAACAAAGGAAATTTTCTAAAACATATATTAATGTACATATTTACTTTTTCCATAATTTTGAGGACATATTATTTTAATAATAAACAGATAAATAAATAAAAAATTTATTTATTTAAATCAATTATCTTTCTACATTATTAATATCTTTAGGGTTTTAAATTACAGTTAGTATAATTTCTTAATTATACAAACTAATATATATTTACACTATAATTTGACACATTTTCATAAATAAATAAAAAAAATTTATTTATTTAATTTATTTAGTTATTCAAATTAAACCCATTGTGCGAGACCCCACACTCAAAACCTAATTGAACCCTAGATCTCGCCTTAGAACTCCTTGCATGTTTCTAATTCAAATTCATGCATTTCACTCTAGGTTATCTTGTGATTTAAGAATCACTTATTCTTCATATTGCTCGTGCTAACTACTACTGTTGATACAGGTGAGTTTACATAGCCCCTCTTTTACAATTTTACATATTTTGGGGTGAAACATGATCTATTCTTTAAAGCTTTTTACATAGACTTAAATACAATTCAATAATATGATATTATGTGTTACGTGCTTTATGTTTGAATGCTATGAGTTAAGACTACATATACATGACTTTAGTACAATCATTAACTACGTACAAGCCAACGGTTAACATTGATGGATCTATTGTGTCTGACAAACCCACCCGGTTAGGGTGTTTGTTACCGACTTTACATAAGGGTAACCTGCGTGTTATGCCTCAGTCCAAGGTTTGATTGTACATAGTTTAACTATAGGTTCTCCATAAATGCCATATACACGTGTATCGTATGAATTGTATAAAACATCTTAAACTTGTTGTGTGTCAAAACCTATGTATGCTCACCAACTTTTTAGTTGACCTTGTTTTCATTATGTTTCAGGTACTAACGTTTGAGACTAAGTACAAGTTGCTTCACTTAGGATCGAGGACCTAGAATGAAATTTCAGAATCCAAAACCCAGTTGTTGGGCTAAAACCCAACTAGGCCCAATAGGAAGTCAAGTCCATTTGAGGCCCGGTAAGGATCCAAGCCCGTTAGAAATCCAAATTTACACAATCCGAATATCATATTAGTCACACGATTTCATTTAATGACTCGTTACACGATTCTGAGAATTTAAGAAAAGATATAAGAACGTACGCGGTTCAGAAATTCTAAACGTTAAACGTGTTAATCAACGGTTTTTACCGGGTATTCGACAGAACGATTAAATGAATTAATGAATTATTAATATTAAGTATTAATATTCATTTGAAAAGACTGTTCGGATAAATACACGTGTAGTACGTGTATACGAATGTTAAACCACGTTAGATCCTCGTAAAACTAACGATAGCGGTACGGTTATTACCGATATGACAAATATTATAAATATTTGTTTATAATAAAAATGTTATTAATAACCGGAGAGTGAAACGATAAATCCGACGAACAGACTCACACACGCGTTGTCAGCTCATACCGACTCGAATATTCTCCGGTAATAAGCTAACAAAATAAATTATTTGAATATTTATTTTAGTATTAATATTTATATTATGAACGACAAATATTAATCGGGAACTAAATACATGACGATATTTTGGGTTTGACACGCGTTACTGGTAGGTAGCCTACCCACTTAAAACTCTAGATATATATATAAAATCTTCTCATCTTTTTCCTCATTTGCACAACAATCACACACACTTGTGTGTGTTTCTAGAGAGAGAACCGAGAGGAAGAAAGGGAAAGGAGGGGCCGGCCACCCTTCCGGCGGCCTCCTCCGGCGGACGAAGACGACAACACAGCGGCGAGCATGACGGAGGCGGAGTCCGGCCGAGCAGCCGGCGGCGCACAGCGGCGGATCACAGCGGACCGGTGAGTGGCGGCAAGTGCACCACCTCATCTGATAGATCTCGACGTCCTGAGTCCGATGGTGGTGGTGGTTTGCACTAGATCGCGACGGTGGTGGAGATTCCGGCCAAAAACACTTTTCCGGCGACCTCGACAAATGGGGCTTTTGCTAGAAAAGGGTTCCTAAAGGTCCGATCTACGCATACGAAGAAGTTTGGGTCGAAAAAGTGAAGCTTTCCGGCCAAAACCACCAAATCCGGCCACTGTCCGGTTTTCCGGCGACGGCGGCGGCGGCGGCCGGAGGCGGAGACTGGCGGCGCTGGTGGGGCTTGGCGAGACGAGTTCATGGCCGCTTGAATCACCTCAATCGGAGTTCGTATGATCAAGTTATGAGCGAAACAAGTTTCTTCTCGCGTCGTGCTCAGCTTTTCGTACAAAACCGCTTAGAACGGCTTGTAGGCTAAGGTATGACCCGAAACACTTATATATCTATTGTCAGGTAGTAGCACGGGACCTATAAATTTTGTCGGGGACGTCTTTTGAGAACGTTTTTCGGGCACGTTAAATTGTATTATAATTATATAGTTTTTATATATTTATCAAATAATTGTCGAATTGAAGTATGACTTTAGTATTAGGATCTAAAGTGCGGTTTATTGGATTATTGGTGTAAGTTGATGTTGTAATTGGACAATTGGATATTGTCGGGTTTAGCCAAAAACAAACGGGACTTTGCCCAATTTTCGTTAAAAATAAAGAATTTGGTTTCTACAACTTAGATGTCCTCAACATGGGTTGGGTTTAGATTTGAAACCGTAATGTTAGGGCACGATCCTAGTTATATTGTTGTTGATATTGACAACACTTGTTTGAACAATAGGAACCGTTTAGGATCGTTGCGCTCACTTGTTGTCAGTTGAGCTTGTGATCGCATTTGCTGGACTTGAGGTGAGTTTCACGACCCCCTTTTAGCCTTTTTAATGTTTTGTAAACATCGGGGGAGAAACATGCTTATACGACATATTTGAAAGAATGAAACATATTTGTTTACACTCTGGATAAAATAAACATTTTGGTTTAACTCCTTGTGAGTTTCACGGCCCCTTTTTACTGTTTTCTATTTTGGGGGAAAAACATGTTAATTTCAAACGGTATGATAACTAGAAAACGAGAAACAAGCATCTGATTCCCTTGTGAGCATGAGTTAACACTAAAAGGTCCTCGGTATTTCGAACTATAACCATTAGCTATGGACTTAGCCGTAGATCGATATGAATAGTACTATTCGGGTTGACACCCCCAATCATGGTTAGTCGCGCTAACCTGACCAGCAGGGTCAAATGATTGCATATTAGGTCTTGTTGTTTCTCATTGTTTAAAGGTACAATGGGCTGGGGCAAATTTCGAGAATTCGTTAAAGGTTTGGTTATAGGCTTGTGCATCACATAATTCGTAAGTGCTAGCTAGACTTCGATGAATCAACCGCTAACTTGTTTTGTTTATCATATGCATAAAGTAAATTTCGTGCAAATGGTTTTTGCCAAAGGATTTCGCATAAATGGTTTTTGCCAATGGTATACGTACCAATGGTCTTGCCAGTCAATTTCGAGAAAAGGGTTCTGCCAATGGTATACGTACCAATGGTTTTGCCAGTAAAATTCGAGCAAAGGCTTTTGCCAATGGTATACGTACCAATGGTTTTGCCAGTAAAATTCGAGCAAAGGCTTCTGCCAATGGTATACGTACCAATGGTTTTGCCAGTAAAATTCGAGCAAAGGCTTCTGCCAATGGTATACGTACCAATGGTTTTGCCAGTAAATTTCGAGCAAAGGATTTTGCCAATGGTACCCGTACAAACAGTTTTGTCAAACGTTTTCGTGCAAATGGTTTTTGCCGAAGGATTTCGTATAAATGGTTTTTGTCAAACGGTTTCATACATATGGTTTTGACAAATGTATTCATTTAAAACCTGTGAACTCACCAACATTGCGTTGACATTTTTGAGCATGTTTTTCAGGTAATATATATACGGCACGGTTGGAATATGTTAAACATTTGGATTAAGCCCTTAGAAGATGAAGACGCAGGGTGTTCGACATATTTAGAAGTCTTTGTTTAGCTTCCGCTGTTGTGTAAAGTTACCAATTGTTACAACCTTAATTTATTTATTTATTTAATAAGTAAACAAATTTGGGGGTGTGACAGATTGGTATCAGAGCCAATGGTTTTAGCGAATTAGGTTTCCTTAGTGACACCTAGGCTCTAACCAGACTCATTTAGGGACCAAGATTTTTAAGACCTGCATCACACTAAGAACACCCAAGACCTGAGTATAGATATTCCAACCGTTGCCGAATAACTTGAGTTGACCATTAGTGTATGTAGTTACACTAGCAGTATTATTAGTTATATTAATACGAGGTATAATTATGTGGCATACGTAATAAACACCTACATCTACTCCAGCCATGGAGTCAGTTTTCTTTTCCGACATATGTCGTCTTCATTCGGTGTGGTATATATATACCCCCTTTTATGATTTGCTGGCTTGGATGACAAAAACTTTTGCCATGAGATATGGCAGACGGAACTACCCGATCTGATGGGAACCTGAGGTGGAGGAGCAGGACCAAACGGGAGAGAACTATAAGGGTCAGGGGACCCATAGACTCATTGGGATCATGTGGATCCACACATACAAACAAACTTGGAGCATGAGTTGCTAGACACTGATTTGAGGGTCTCTACCCTGACATAGTCCATGACTTCCACCGCACACGTCCTGATATTAGAAGACACCGGTTGTGTCTCTCTACCATTAACACCATCCAACAACAGCTTTAGTCGGCAGATCCATGGGTGTTGATACCATGACTATGAGTAATCCGATAGAACATAGACACTCTTACGCAAGAGTGCAACACGATGACACAAACTAATGAACATTACAGATTCCTTTTAGTTGAGAGCTTGAGATAGAGAAAACACTAGAGGGACCATGCGAAATAAATTATCATTACGGGTGCACACGTAATCATAATTTACGGCGCATGAGAAGTCTGGTGAGTCTTACTATCCGAGTTAATGTTCATGATTAATCTGTATTCCTAATCTCAATTCACAGTCACTCGATTAATGATCGAAATTACCATAACCAAAGGGTTTAGCCTAAAGGCATAGGAGGATGCGATAGGCTATCACAAGTGATTGGAAGTATACATCATCTCCTTCATCTTCGAATCCTAATGGATCTAAAATTCTTATCGAGACTTCATGGGCATGTCGATCTTGACTGAGGCACTGAAGATGTCTATTCTCAGTTAATTTGACAACAATACTCGGATCGAATTTAGAAATTCCTTGTAAAGAATTGTTTCACCTTTTGAGGTTCAGCTATAAAAATTTTCTCTTTTCGATCTCATTACTTATCTACCAACGCTTGTGGCTGATCTTCGGTCTAGCTTGAGTCAGACCTTAACATTTTTGAGTTCCCTATTGAATTTTCATGTAACATTCTCGCAGATCTGGAAGAACGGGAGAAATTCAATTGGATCTAACCAACTCTTAGTGGATCTTGAGCGACGAAGATTTTCACTTATCCATTTTTACTTGCTAATTCATGTCCTTTGAGATCTTACTTGCCACGAAAACCCCATGTTGACCCGTACAACGATCAACACTTGCAGTAATTGCACAACTATTATCGGAAAACACGGCATAATCTCAGGGTCTGTCTTACAATTAAGTATCACACTTACTGAAATTTACATCGGAAGTGCTATGCACTAACTCCTGTAATGGGATGGAAATTTATTTTGACTCTCTTACGCGTGACACCTATAGGGTGTTGTGGAAACCCGACTTGAGACTAATGGATAATCTTACAAACTTTTGTGCTTGTATTTTTCCAGGAATCATTTTGTTGGCTGAATCTCTGACTTCATACCGCAAGAGAGACGTATCCACATCTCTTACTCTCAGCCTTCTATAGTTAGAGAGCTCTAGAGCGCCTACTCTTAGGAAACGACTTCTTAACACATACTGAGGGAAAATACAAAGCTTTGACATTTAACACTCATTACCTTAATTTTATAGCTTAAACCCTTGGACTAGGGACTTAAAGGCTATAACCGATATGAGTGAAATACGTACTGGTAAGTCGTGACAATACCATTCGAATGCCAGGGAAGTTGCAGACAAACTGTAGTATCAGTTGTTAGCAAATTCTGAAACTCCGTGATCCATTCCGACCAACTTTGATAGGAAATAAAGAACCTAAGTCGAAATCCGAGGATTTAATTCTGTGTACGCTACCAGGAAGATGAACAAAGGACGAATCAATTCCGGAAGTTTTACTTGACTGTCGTCTATTTCCTGACATCCGCTTAATGAGAAGTCAAGCCTTTGATTAAACAAACCATGATTTCACATCGCAGTCTACCAATTTAGTGGGTTAGCAAGCGCTGAATCAGTTTCGGGGAAACACCATTCTTATGAGGCTACTTCCACGATGCGACTGTTTACCTTCTCATCTAGACGAACCGCGACTTTTCCAAGCAAACATAGAACTTCTTAAGACTTATCTATTTCGTGGACATGATAGTCAGGTCATGAGTTCACAAATCAAGATATTACAGCCTAAATACCAGACTACAGTAGAAGTGCAGTGCAAACGATGGTAATGAGGTATTAAACTAAAACTTCGCCAGTGAAACCATACGAGAAATCTTGAAACCTTTAATCCGTTGTGACCAATGTTGATGGAAAAATCTCATATGGCACAGAACCTAATATGAGAGTATAACTTTAAGTCCCAGAAAATGCCTTCGTGGAGTATAAGGGAACAATCATAACGTTTCGTTTATGAATTCTGTCACTACTATCCGAGTACAAGAAGGTGATGGATATGCAGTTAGAAAACGAATAAGTGAAACTATGTCACTAACACTTAGCAACTGTTTGAGAGCCATTCTCACTTTTCCTTGAACCCCATGAAGATTATTAATCTTTAGTATCTGTTGAGCCTAGCCAACTAAAATATTCTCAAATACTTTGATATTCTCTTTCTTCTTCATCTAGATTCACCTTCATCTTTAGATGAACCTTAAAAAAAAAAAAAAAATCTAGATGATTCAATGAGACTACGAGAATTTATTGTGGCGAGTTTGTTAATCGATATCCGTTTCGTTTAGATTTCAATCTAAATCAAATTACGGATAACATACGTGATGATGTTATCAGTAATAGAATTTGATAAAAACTAGGATCAATCTCAGGAGATCATGTCTCCGTAAAATTTTATCCCATATCATAGTTGTTTAATTCGTTAACTAGACAACTACTGACGTTCCATTAAACCATTCCAGCTCCTTTGTGAGAAATTGTATACACTGACATTATTGTCTTGAACTCAATTGAATCAGTTTAACCTACATACTGATTTGACAGACAAAATGTCAAAATTAAAATCTTTCATTCTAGAAGATTGAATGCACCAAGATGTTGACCCGTCGCGATGAACGGTCGATTACCTGATTTGGACTAACACATGGACATCTCATTAAAGAATCTGACCTATCTTTACCAAATGCGTGATAATTTTCTTTTAGATCCTAGCACGATTTGGTTTTCTGGAGAGAAAACCCGAATATGAATAATGAAGTATGTACCTATATATACTTTCGGAAATCCGTGTGCATGAACGCACTTTTGTCTTTCATTATGAATGATAATGATCATACAGTTCCACTCTGATGAGAATGATCACATAATGAAATGCTTCGTCATCTAATCCTTGATTGTTTATTTTGGTGTGTGAGTTGTTCACTTGGTTAGTGAAAACTCATTATTATAATTCACATCGACCAGGCAATTCTCTTGATGACTTACTCATTACATGAAAGTGACCCCACTGATTGTAATCTCGTTGTTCATGGGACTCTAGTAATGAGTTTATCACTTCAGGGTATAGCCAACGCCGTTCCCTTGACGATATATTCAAAGAAAATTCCTAAATCTACTCATTCGATTTAACGTATACTCAACAGTAACGTTATACTGTTACATGATAAGAGAATATCTCAAATCCGTACACATCCAATATCGTTAATTGGTGAGATATCCACCTTATCTTCGTATACCAACTGCTATTTGGAATGAGTCGACATTCTTCGTAAGAATCCAAAAATGGAAAAGGATACGAAATCCTAATCCATGTGTTAATATCAAATTTCGAGGACGAAATTTCTTTATGGATGGGAGAATGTGACACCTGCAAAATTTCAGAATCCAAAACCCAGTTGTTGGGCTAAAACCCAACTAGGCCCAATAGGAAGTCAAGTCCATTTGAGGCCCGGTAAGGATCCAAGCCCGTTAGAAATCCAAATTTACACAATCCGAATATCATATTAGTCACACGATTTCATTTAATGACTCGTTACGCGATTCTGAGAATTTAAGAAAAGATATAAGAGCGTACGCGGTTCAGAAATTCTAAACGTTAAACGTGTTAAACAACGGTTTTTACCGGGTATTCGACAGAACGATTAAATGAATTAATGAATTATTAATATTAAGTATTAATATTCATTTGAAAAGACTGTTCGGATAAATACACGTGTAGTACGTGTATACGAATGTTAAACCACGTTAGATCCTCGTAAAACTAACGATAGCGGTACGGTTATTACCGATTCGACAAATATTATAAATATTTGTTTATAATAAAAATGTTATTAATAACCGGAGAGTGAAACGATAAATCCGACGAACAGACTCACACACGCGTTGTCAGCTCATACCGACTCGAATATTCTCCGGTAATAAGCTAACAAAATAAATTATTTGAATATTTATTTTAGTATTAATATTTATATTATGAACGACAAATATTAATCGGGAACTAAATACATGACGATATTTTGGGTTTGACACGCGTTACTGGTAGGTAGCCTACCCACTTAAAACTCTAGATATATATATAAAATCTTCTCATCTTTTTCCTCATTTGCACAACAATCACACACACTTGTGTGTGTTTCTAGAGAGAGAACCGAGAGGAAGAAAGGGAAAGGAGGGGCCGGCCACCCTTCCGGCGGCCTCCTCCGGCGGACGAAGACGACAACACAGCGGCGAGCATGACGGAGGCGGAGTCCGGCCGAGCAGCCGGCGGCGCACAGCGGCGGATCACAGCGGACCGGTGAGTGGCGGCAAGTGCACCACCTCATCTGATAGATCTCGACGTCCTGAGTCCGATGGTGGTGGTGGTTTGCACTAGATCGCGACGGTGGTGGAGATTCCGGCCAAAAACACTTTTCCGGCGACCTCGACAAATGGGGCTTTTGCTAGAAAAGGGTTCCTAAAGGTCCGATCTACGCATACGAAGAAGTTTGGGTCGAAAAAGTGAAGCTTTCCGGCCAAAACCACCAAATCCGGCCACTGTCCGGTTTTCCGGCGACGGCGGCGGCGGCGGCCGGAGGCGGAGACTGGCGGCGCTGGTGGGGCTTGGCGAGACGAGTTCATGGCCGCTTGAATCACCTCAATCGGAGTTCGTATGATCAAGTTATGAGCGAAACAAGTTTCTTCTCGCGTCGTGCTCAGCTTTTCGTACAAAACCGCTTAGAACGGCTTGTAGGCTAAGGTATGACCCGAAACACTTATATATCTATTGTCAGGTAGTAGCACGGGACCTATAAATTTTGTCGGGGACGTCTTTTGAGAACGTTTTTCGGGCACGTTAAATTGTATTATAATTATATAGTTTTTATATATTTATCAAATAATTGTCGAATTGAAGTATGACTTTAGTATTAGGATCTAAAGTGCGGTTTATTGGATTATTGGTGTAAGTTGATGTTGTAATTGGACAATTGGATATTGTCGGGTTTAGCCAAAAACAAACGGGACTTTGCCCAATTTTCGTTAAAAATAAAGAATTTGGTTTCTACAACTTAGATGTCCTCAACATGGGTTGGGTTTAGATTTGAAACCGTAATGTTAGGGCACGATCCTAGTTATATTGTTGTTGATATTGACAACACTTGTTTGAACAATAGGAACCGTTTAGGATCGTTGCGCTCACTTGTTGTCAGTTGAGCTTGTGATCGCATTTGCTGGACTTGAGGTGAGTTTCACGACCCCCTTTTAGCCTTTTTAATGTTTTGTAAACATCGGGGGAGAAACATGCTTATACGACATATTTGAAAGAATGAAACATATTTGTTTACACTCTGGATAAAATAAACATTTTGGTTTAACTCCTTGTGAGTTTCACGGCCCCTTTTTACTGTTTTCTATTTTGGGGGAAAAACATGTTAATTTCAAACGGTATGATAACTAGAAAACGAGAAACAAGCATCTGATTCCCTTGTGAGCATGAGTTAACACTAAAAGGTCCTCGGTATTTCGAACTATAACCATTAGCTATGGACTTAGCCGTAGATCGATATGAATAGTACTATTCGGGTTGACACCCCCAATCATGGTTAGTCGCGCTAACCTGACCAGCAGGGTCAAATGATTGCATATTAGGTCTTGTTGTTTCTCATTGTTTAAAGGTACAATGGGCTGGGGCAAATTTCGAGAATTCGTTAAAGGTTTGGTTATAGGCTTGTGCATCACATAATTCGTAAGTGCTAGCTAGACTTCGATGAATCAACCGCTAACTTGTTTTGTTTATCATATGCATAAAGTAAATTTCGTGCAAATGGTTTTTGCCAAAGGATTTCGCATAAATGGTTTTTGCCAATGGTATACGTACCAATGGTCTTGCCAGTCAATTTCGAGAAAAGGGTTCTGCCAATGGTATACGTACCAATGGTTTTGCCAGTAAAATTCGAGCAAAGGCTTTTGCCAATGGTATACGTACCAATGGTTTTGCTAGTAAAATTCGAGCAAAGGCTTCTGCCAATGGTATACGCACCAATGGTTTTGCCAGTAAAATTCGAGCAAAGGCTTCTGCCAATGGTATACGTACCAATGGTTTTGCCAGTAAATTTCGAGCAAAGGATTTTGCCAATGGTACCCGTACAAACAGTTTTGTCAAACGTTTTCGTGCAAATGGTTTTTGCCGAAGGATTTCGTATAAATGGTTTTTGTCAAACGGTTTCATACATATGGTTTTGACAAATGTATTCATTTAAAACCTGTGAACTCACCAACATTGCGTTGACATTTTTGAGCATGTTTTTCAGGTAATATATATACGGCACGGTTGGAATAGGTTAAACATTTGGATTAAGCCCTTAGAAGATGAAGACGCAGGGTGTTCGACATATTTAGAAGTCTTTGTTTAGCTTCTGCTGTTGTGTAAAGTTACCAATTGTTACAACCTTAATTTATTTATTTATTTAATAAGTAAACAAATTTGGGGGTGTGACATACATGAACGCCAAACAACAACACGCTTCTCCGCAACACTCGATCACATGCAAAACTCGTTAATACATGTCACAAACGAAATTCAATAACTTACGGATGCACGATACACAGCACGATCACATAATACATGAAACTAGTTTATGTGCGAATCACAATTTACTGGATTAATCACATAACCCATGAAACCTGTTTATTTGCAATACACATGCTACTGGATTGAACCCATAATACATAAAAATTGGTTGTTTGCAATATACACGATACATAACAATTGTTTGTTTGATACATAATAATAGATTAACCACATTAAACATGAAACTCATTTGGTTACAAAGTACATGATACTAAATTGTGCACATTATACAATATACATAATGCTAAATTGTTTATATTACGCATGAAAGTTTATTTGTTTACAAACTACATGGTACTAAGTTGTTAACGTCATACATTAAATTCATCTCTTACCTATACATGATGTTAAAATTGTTCACGTTACACATGAAACCTATTTGATTACAAGCTACATGACACTAGATCATACATGAAACTTGTAATATCCAGTTAGTTTCCGACGTACCACTGTTTGGTTAAAAAGAAAATTTCCAGTTGTAAACCGTACATTTTGAGAAAGGATAAACATATCTGGTGGATTTAAATCTTAATAAAACAAATATGCAAATTTGTGAATTTAAATCTTATTTAGAATCTATTTTTTCCCTTTTTATTAATAAATGCTAATTGTTTTGAAATACATTACGTATATATATACCTTATAAAAATGGCAACACTTTATAGAGTTTATAATTTCGGTTATGTAAACAATATAGTTTACGAACTTTATTATTAATGTGTAAATGTCATAAATTATTTTATAGAAATTATAAAATAATAAAAACTTATAAAACTCTTTTCATTTTATATAAATATATATATATATATATATATATATATATATACACGTTTAGATCGTTTTATAAACTTCAGGGACTGAAACTGTCATCCTTAAAACCGATTTCAAACCAAAAAATCCAAGTTTTAATATAAAATAATAAAAACTGAAACTTCAGGGGCCTGTTTGCAATAAGCCGAAACTTCCAAACCCAGATTTCCAGTCGTGAGTTCGAGTCCCGCGACGCCCGGTTTTCTCCCCCTTTCGCCCGAAATCGCGATTTTCGACCAGGTTCACTGAACCTCGGGTTCGTCCCTCGCGTGCGACCAGTCCCCAAGGCACCATGATGATCAACCTCGATCAAGGTGTGGCGTGGAGTGTGAATTACCTCCGAATGGCCCAACCACCCGCCTTGACCCGTTCGCGCAATTAATGCCAAAATTGGCTATAAATAGCGACTCCCTCTGCTCATAAACATCATCCCTAACCTCTCTCCACTACCCATTCCATCAATCCGAAGCCACATTGCCGGAATTGAAGACGCGACCGCCGACGAGGACCTCAAACCCGTTCTCCCTCGATCCTGTATCATTTCAGGTAAACTCGATGGCCAAAACGATCGAAATCTTGCATAGATCAAAAGCCCTCTGTTTAATTTCATTAACAGAGGGCTAATCAATGTGTATCGATTGGATTTGGGATTCTAGGGTTCTTACGGTTTAGGGATGAGGGTGGGGTTGGGTTTAAAATAATCCGCCTCTGGATATTACTCAAACAAGTCCACTGGTCCAGCGGTTTGCGTATGTGTGTGTGCAAGTGTGACCGGCCAGGTCGGGTGTTCGAATCCGACCGGCCGGCGTTTCTGTTTTAGATTTTTTTGCACACTTTTAATCAGTTTTAAAAACTTCTGTTATTTTTATAAAATATGTTGAATATTTATAAACTCAAAGTCACTTTTTATTTTTGTTTCCCTTATTGGAAAACCTTTCAACCAAATAAAACCAAGTTTAAAACTATAAAAATATAATGTTTAATATCAGTTTTAAATTTCTAAAATCTATAAAACAACCCTAAACTGATATAAAACCTAAATACTCGACAGAGAATTTTTGTAATGTTTACAAAACGTATATCCTCATTTAAGTATTCGACACCTATAAACTTGAACGTCTTATAAAATGTTTTAGAATTAGAACAAAATTAAACTTAAAACTTATTTATTTATTTTTATTTTGTAAACAGAAAATAAATATACATTATTTAGTTAGACTTACAAAGAATTTCTAAATATTACTTAGAATAGTTATTATTTTGTCTTTAAATAATTATTACCTTGTCTTTAAATAATTATTACTTTACCTTTAAATAATTATTACTTCGTCTTTAAATAATTATTACCTTGTCTTTAGATAATTATTACTGTATCTTTAAATAATTATCTTCTCTATTTTTGAATTGTTATTGAGAATTATTCACTTGGGTAATTATTATTGACCCGTGATAATTATTCTTTTAGATAACTACTATTTTAAATAATTCTTAAAACCTTGTAAATAATTATTTAATAACCTCGAACACTTAATTATCCATTACCCATATTTATATTTTATGAAACTAGTTAAAACATGGTTAACTAAAACTTACTACCACTTAAACGTTATAGCACAAACACCCCCATCTTCCCATTTGGAATCCTAGTCAAATCCTAAATCTTAAATCCTTGTCCTACATCCGGTAATCGGTCCTTAAACTTTATACTTGTCAATTAGGCTTGTAGTGAGGATAACTTTCCTCAAGGCTTCATTACATTTAACACTTGTTGGATACTCTTACATCCTTCACAAGGTGAGTATACTTAGCCCCTTTTGTTTTGTTTTTGTTTTATAAACTTGGGGTGAAACATGTTCAAACCTTTTAGACTTATACAATTCAAATTAACTATGTTTACATGTCTTCTATGTGTTCTATGCTTTGAGACTTGCATGCTTAAATTAAACTTAAAACTAGCATGTTCATTAACTTTGACCGAGCCTATAGTAACAGTGATAGATCTATTGTATTTGACCAATCCACCTTGATTGATTGACCTTTCGGGGGGAGCCCTTCGTGATTGTTACTAAAACTTATACTTTAAACTTATAAGGGTAACCTTCGGGTTATGCCTAAACTTGGTTGGAGGTTTGACGTGCACAATGTTTAACTTGCTTGATTCTCACATTTATGCTTAGATACATTAATCATAGTGAATTGTAAAACTTTTAAAGACTTTTGTTAAACAGTGTCAAAACCTTCGTATCTCACCAACTATTTTTAGTTGACGGTTACTTAACATGTTTCAGGTGCACAAGAGTGAGGCTTATCTATGAAAAAGTAGGATGCTTGGACTTAGAAAGATCATCAAGAATTAATCTTATGTTTACTTTCTGTTGAACAATACGTTATTTTTGCTATGTTAAACTCTTTAAATCATTAATGAAATATTTCAATATTATTAGTCAACCTTGTGCTTTTGAACAACCGTGTCCGTCCCGACGTATAATCCGCCGTCGGTTGGGGTGTGACAGAACTTGTGTGTTTACACTATACACGAAACTAAGTTGCTTACAATCGTTGTAATTGATTGATCACATCATACACAAAGAATGGTCATACACTTTTGTTCACCAAAGTTGAAAACCATAACACATTAAAGCTACTCGGGGTTTGACGTATTCTTGTTCAAACACGAGGAAGCTGTAACACTTTAAAACAACTCGGTGTTTGACGTATTCTTGTTCAAACACGAGTAAACTATGGAACTTTAAGTTATACTACCTTATTTCTCTTTAGTTGCTAACTGACCTGCCTATTAGGGACATAGTTACTAATTAGCAACTCATATGTGAAAACAATAGATATGGACTAGATGAATTATACCCCTTTTTTTGACCCACACACAACGGAAGGATCTATACGGACCATGCGATGATTCGAGTAATTACGGGTGCACACGAAATTATAAGAATCAGCGCATGGAAAACATAATAAATTCTGTTGTGTGTTATGACATAAAACCTATCGTGATATGTAGTAACGAAACTAATGTGATATGATAAGGGCATGGTGGATACGCCGCTGGTACTTCCTATATATAAGTGTTCCTGCCATATTGTCAAAAGTAGCGTTGTTCGTGTCACGTGAAGTTTTATGTTATTTTTGACCTAGACCAATAGTTTTGAAATCTCTTATTCACTGAAAATTCTTGAGCATATTAGACTACACCTTAAACAAACCCTGATCATCAAAGTCCCATCAAATCCATTCCAAGTAATACATTTCACCTTTAGAATCCAAATTATTATTCAACAGGCCTTCTCCTTTAAGTTAATTTCAAAACTAAACCTACTGTTATCCTTCACGCCTGACCTTGAGAAACATATCAGAGTCCTTTCATTAGTTATACTCCTCCAACCAACAATCCAAACTCACCTCTTTCTGATTCAGTAACCTCCACTAGTTAAATTTCGGGACGAAATTCCCTCAACTAGGGGATACTGTAACATTCTTGATTTTCCCGTACTTGTTCTAATGCAATAAACAATATTTCCATTCCAGTCTTATTGCAATACTTGGTTTTATCTCTGCAAACATTTCTATCCAAGAGTTCATTTAGCAAAATCCCAAACTATACATTCTATATTAAATTAATTGGAAGGATATTATACTCTTGCAATTTATTCTATAAATTAAATATATATATATATATATATTTTGTTACATATGAAATATATGTAAACAAAAGTTAATTTTATAAAATATTTATAAAACACCATTACATTCAAAATTTGTTTATGAAATTCATAAAGTTTTAGAATTTATTTTAAACAAATTAAAAATCAAATTTTAAAATATAGAAATACAATTATTTAAAACTTGAATATTTGTTTTTGAACTCTTGGACTCACAAGGTAGAACCTCACCCTTCCAACTTTGACCCTTTGACCCGGTTGACTTTCAAAAGTTAAGGCAAGCCCAAACCTAGAAAATTCAAGGCTGCCATCGATCGAATCCGTGATTAATTAGACTCCTCATAGTTACACATGCAATAATCGATCAAATCCCGGCCTAATCATCGAACCAATTCGATCAAAATACGCAGCCTATTCAAATTCAAAAAAAGTTTGACCCTCAAGGTCAAACCGTATCAATCCATGCTTGATGTGTGTAACAGACGCGTAATGGACCCCGGAAATCACGCATCGATTGATCCCGTATGAATTTAGACCTCAAACATGACTCGATTCATTCAAAATCGAACCGAAATCGCGGAAATTAACCCCGACAGCTATCCCCCATTAATCGTAATCAAAACACGTAATCGGAACAAAATTAAACAAATTAAACTGCTCACACACATTCACATACTCACACACAAACTCTCCGAACCCAGAATCACATCCCATATCACGTCGAACCCTCGATCGAGCACCAAGAACAGCGGGCGTTTTGACCCAGCCGTCTACACTCTCCACTCAATCAAAACAAGTAAGTTTCGTACCTTTCGATTCGTTTCTGGATGCTTATCAAAAGCCCCTTATCAATTCGCAAGAACATAATCGAATTGAACTAATTTAAATTCTAGGGTTCATGCTACACGAAATTGGGGCTCGATCCTTGTTTTTCTATATAATTAAACGGGTTACTATATGACCAGCGAACCCACCTGGTCCAACCGGTTAAGTTACTGTGCCGTTGGATCAGGTGGCGTGGGTTCGAAACCCACAAACCACTGACCTTTTTGCGCGTGTGTATTGTACCAGACCCGTTTCTTGTTCCAGATGCGCTCAACAAGTTTTAGAACCACAAACATAACACAGTAGGGTCTCTGGTCCAGCGGTCAGGTCCTTTTCCTCACCCAGAACCAACCCGGGTTCGAACCCTATGGCCTGTAATTATTTTTTTAAAAGCCATTTTAAAGCTCCAACTGTTCTATAAAAATTATTTTATAACCTCATTATCATTTAGAACATATTAAAGCAACAATTAACAATTTTAAACATAAAACAAATATTTTTACAATTTAATTTGTTTAAAAATCCCATGTTTCAATATAAAAACCATTTAAAAGTATTTTAAATTAAAACTAATGAATTACAAAACAAAACATTTAAAATATCTAATTTATAAAATCTTGTAACGATTTTATACACTATCATTTCATAAATTAACTTTATAAAGATCAAATTCTGTTAATTATATATATTAGGGTTCAAACCCATTGTAAACAAAGAAAATTTTCTAAAACATATATTAATGTACATATTTACTTTTTCCATATTTTTGAGGACATATTATTTTAATAATAAACAGATAAATAAATAAAAAATTTATTTATTTAAATCAATTATCTTTCTACATTATTAATATCTTTAGGGTTTTAAATTACAGTTAGTATAATTTCTTAATTATACAAACTAATATATATTTACACTATAATTTGACACATTTTCATAAATAAAAAAAAATATTATTTATTTAATTTATTTAGTTATTCAAATTAAACCCATTGTGCGAGACCCCACACTCAAAACCTAATTGAACCCTAGATCTCGCCTTAGAACTCCTTGCATGTTTCTAATTCAAATTCATGCATTTCACTCTAGGTTATCTTGTGATTTAAGAATCACTTATTCTTCATATTGCTCGTGCTAACTACTACTGTTGATACAGGTGAGTTTACATAGCCCCTCTTTTACAATTTTACATATTTTGGGGTGAAACATGATCTATTCTTTAAAGCTTTTTACATAGACTTAAATACAATTCAATAATATGATATTATGTGTTACGTGCTTTATGTTTGAATGCTATGAGTTAAGACTACATATACATGACTTTAGTACAATCATTAACTACGTACAAGCCAACGGTTAACATTGATGGATCTATTGTGTCTGACAAACCCACCCGGTTAGGGTGTTTGTTACCGACTTTACATAAGGGTAACCTGCGTGTTATGCCTCAGTCCAAGGTTTGATTGTACATAGTTTAACTATAGGTTCTCCATAAATGCCATATACACGTGTATCGTATGAATTGTATAAAACATCTTAAACTTGTTGTGTGTCAAAACCTATGTATGCTCACCAACTTTTTAGTTGACCTTGTTTTCATTATGTTTCAGGTACTAACGTTTGAGAATAAGTACAAGTTGCTTCACTTAGGATCGAGGACCTAGAATGAAATTTAAAGAAACTATTTATGTATTTTCCTATTCTTGTATTGTGGAATTTTGATGTTTTAATGGAATTGGTTGTTTAAATACTTCAACTTTAGTAAACCTTGAGCTTTTGAACAGTCTACATGTCATGCCCCGACGTATTCCGCCGTCGGTTGGGGTGTGACACTAAGCATGCTATTTGTATCCAACAACACTTTAACAAGCTTCATTACCTTCATAATAACATACTAGTATCATTTAATAATGTCATGCACGTCAAGAAACCTCACATTCAAAAATCATCTTTCAACAAAGTTTCCTCTTTTAGTAATTCGTCCATTACAAGTTTTGTTTACACAATTAACTCGTCTAATCAATCCCAAATCTTTCAACTAATATAATTATAACTATATTAATCATAATTCACGTCTAGCATGCAATTCTTATACTTCACATAATCAACAAATCACAATTTACACCTTGTATGAAAACTAGGGTTTCACATATTTTCATAAAATCACCAAATCGATACAATACTACAAATCAATTAACCAATTCATTAATATATTTTGAAAATATCAAGTTTGGATGAACTAGGGTTTCGATCAAAAAAATCATAATGAAATAACGACGGATTTTAATAAAACGACTTACGTAGGAACGTTAGGAATGCCTAGACTAGCACGTATCCACTTCCGGTTTCACGATTGGAGCTCGATCGATGTGTGTTTGGGTGCCTTGAAGGTCTCGGCTCAAGGAGAGGGGTGGGGGTTGGGATCGTGACGGCCAAAAGGAGAAAAAAGGTTAGGGTTTTTAAATTTTTTTTTATAAAGTTCCTTATATACATTTTTGTATGGGTTTTAATGAATTATGGGCTTTCTAAAGGTCCACGGGCTATTATTAATTAATTAACATTAATAACTAATTAAATCCCTTAACTATTATATTTATAAAAACTCTAATTTTTATAAAAATAATTAACACGATTAATATTCGATAAACATGCACGATAACAAGAAAATCCACATAGTTCACGTAAAGTCACGTATCACATAAAACTCATATAATTTATATTAAATATAAATTATTAAATGTTTGAAATATTAATCTTGATTAATCACCAACGTTCCGGGTTAGACTCGAGTGCGATTCGCCGTGTGTGAACTAACTGACACATTTAATTAACTTAATTAAATGCCATGCACGTGTGACTAACTAAGATAACTGAGTTTGCAATGAATAATGTTTGAACTAATGAGGTTTGAGTTAACGGAGTTAACCTGAAATTGCTGGATGTCACATTTAGTATTATTTACACTTTTGCATTACATACAAAACATTTCCTCTTAAATTTGGACTTTGATCTGGACTTTTCCTTGGTCTTCCAACTTTTTTGTTCAGATCTACCTCTAACAAATAGACCCTCCCCAGACTCTTCCCTTTGATCACCTCTTTTTTTGAGTTCTTTAGAGTTCATGGCTGCCAACACTTCCTTCATGGATAAACTTTCTCTCCCATACATTAATGTATCCACGAAATGCTCATATGATTGAGGTAATGAGGCCAAGAAAATGATAGCCTAATCCTCATCCTCTAAACTGACATCGATATTTTCTAAATCCAGTATAAGCTTGTAAAATTCATCAGTATAGTCCTCTAGTGTCTTACCGGAAGCCATATGAAAAGTGTACAACCTCTTTTTCAAATAGAGCCGATTTGCCAACAATTTTGTCATGTACATGCTTTCTAACTTGGTCCAGATGCATGCAGCTGTCGTCTCTTTAGAAACTTCTCTAAGAACTCTGTCACCGAGGCACAAAATGAGTGCGCTATGCGCCTTCTCCATTACGTCTTTCTTTTCTTTGTCACTCAGGGCAACCGGCAAATTAGCCTCACCAGCTAAAGCATCCACCACACCCTGGTGAACCAGTAATGCGCGCATCTTCAGCCTCCATAAACCAAAATCATTCTTACCGTCGAACTTCTCTAAATCGAACTTTGTTGAAACCATGATCAATTAGACCTCCACCGTAATCGGATCGAAATTTATGAACACGAGCACGATGCTCTGATTCCAACTGTGATTAAAACACCAGAAATTACTTCTCACCAAACGATTAATGTCTTCTTTGTTATTCGAATCAAAATTACAAGAACTTGAAGAATGAAATCACTACTAGAAAAAATCGCGTTTCCGACGCAATTTTTTGTCGCAAATGCGTCGGAAACACCTATTTCCGACAAAATTGCGACAAAATCCTTCGGTCAGAAAAGCCCTCGTCGGAAATAATTTGCGACAAAATTGCGACAAAAATTCTGACACAATTGCGACAAAAATCTTGTGTCAGAATTTCCGACGAATTTCTGACACAATTTCTAATTATAATTATTAGAATACTTATTATGCTTAGAATTATTAACATAATTATCTAATGTTTTTATTTTTTAATAATAAGATTTAAATGAAATATTTGTCGCAAATGTGTCGGAAATTTCCGACACATTTCCGACGGAATGTATTTTTTAATTATTATTTATTTTTTCATACACATACAAAAAATTAAATAATTCCTTTTGTCGCAAAAGTGTCGGAAATGTCCGACACATTTCCGACGGATTTTATTTTTTAATTTTGATTATTTTTTTTTATATAATTATATAAAAATTAAATAATTCGTTTTGTCGCAAATGTGTCGGAAGTTTCCGACACTTTTCCGACGTAATTGTTTTTACTAAATCTATTTATTTATTTATTTGTGTAATGTAGAAGAAAATTAAATAAACTGCTTGTCGCAATTATGTCAGAACTTCTGACACATTTCCGACGGTTTTTTTTAATAAAATTAAATAATTTAATATATATTTAATAACTTTTTCGTCGAAAATTCCGACACTTTTCCGACAGAATTTTTTTCTGAAATAAAAACTTTTTCGAAAAACAAATAAAATCCAGATTTTTTCAGCTACAAAAATGCAGAAAAAAATCAAAATCAAAAACCTGTTTTACAAAACAAATACAAATACAATAGCCGTTTTAAACGTATACATTACAATAACCACAATTTAGTTACTACTAATGTAATACATTACAACTAACATATATGTCTAATATACATTACAATACATTACAACTAACATATATGTCTAATATAATATCTCAAAAGCTACTACTAACTACAAGGGAGGACGAAAGTTTTTCATAAACTCTTCCATTTCTTTTTTAAAACCTTCCTGCATTTGTCGTTGTGACTTCTCCCTTTCTTCTCTTTCACTTGCAACTAGGGCCACCATTGTTTGTTTTTCAGCTTCAAATCGAGACTCCATTGTTTGTTTTTCAGATTCAAACCGAGACTCCATTTGTTTGTTTTTCAGATTCAAACCGAGTCTCCAAATGTTGAATCTAAAAGTTTGTTAAAACATATATAATAACTAGTAAACAAACAACACATAATTAATCAATGGGTTAACTTGGGTCACCTTAAATTAGTCAACGGGTCAATCTGGGTCACCTCAAATTTTCAATGGATTAATTTGGGTGACCTTAAATAAGTCAAACGGGTCAAAATGATCAAATATTATAAAATTTAGTTAACTTAAAATTAGTACAATTTGATTTAAGTTTGAGTTTAAAGCTGCACATTTTAGTACCTTATTTCTAAGTGGAGACAGAAGAAGCATGCTTCTTCAGTGCTCCAATATCATTAAATGTTACTCCAATGTCACTAGGAGGTATGACATCAGCCAGAAGTCTTTTCTCAAATTCATTTTCTGTCACAATATCCTATAAATTTACATATCATATCAGCAAAAGTTGATATGATTCTATGATAACATTTTGGTATGCAACGGTTTCAACAATCAACAAACATAAATCACTAAAATCACCTTGAGAGACTTCTTCAAGCTCTTGGATTCATTTTGAATTGCCTGGAGAATTTCAACACCGTACTGAATACTGCCAGGTGGCAACGTTAACAAGTTTGTAGTTACATACTTTATGATATCCCCCAACAAAAAATAAAAATGGAAACCACAAAGAACTAAGACAGCTGAGTTTTGGATTTTAAATACCTCTCATTTGAAAGAACAAGTCTTGAATCTGGATCAGCTTTAGCATGTTGCATTAGATGATGACTTAAAGCCCATCCGACGATTTTCTCAGCGCCTGTGAATAATAATATTTTTATGACAATCCATTTGAAAGATTCAGGAAAATATCTTATACGTAACATATGTTATGTGATAGAAAAAAAGAGACAAACATACCTTCGTTTGTTAGCAACTGGTCCTTGATGCACAATGTTTCCAGCCCATCACATTCTAATCCAGTCCTGTTAAGGACCTGCAATAGTAATTTTCATATCATTTTGCATCAAATTTCAAATATGATTATACTTTCATAGCTTTTCTGTGATATCCAAAAAAATTGTATCAATTTCCTTTTGGTAGGTCCCACAAAGTTGGAACATTTCCTTGTGTTAAACCTAATTGGCCGTAGATATCAATATGAAAATAATCGACCATAGGTATCAATATAAAAATAATCGAATTTTTGTTAGAAAATGGAGTTAGCATGAATGATTTGGTTTGTGAGTGATTTTTGAAACTATTTGGTGTATGGGGAGTCCGCTCCTCCCACAAGCGGACTATGAGGAAATGGCTTGTGTGGCAATCGGAGATTGGAGAAATGGTGGAGCTCTCCTCAAGTCCAATTGTGGGAGGAGCGGACTCAAACTTGAAAAGTCAATGTCCGCTTGTGGGAGGAGCGGACTCCCCATAAACCAAAATAGTTTCAAAAATCACGCACAAACCCAATCATTCATGTGAACTCCACCGTTTCTCTAAAAAAATTGAAAATAATCAGTTCGTTTTAGTTGAATGTCTCTGCTATAATTTCTCACAACAGAAAAACTGTATATTAAACAAATACACAAATTAAATAGTTATTGAAGAGAAACCTATTAAGTTCCTAAACTTGCTACAGATATAAAAACCATTAGAATTCAAATATGACATAACATGTATGAGTGAAAAGTTGATTAATTCATTGCTTGAAAGAATGAAACATTAATAATTGACCAGAAATGAAAACTTGCTTACATTACGTAGATTATTAAGATTTCCATTCATCTTTAAAGTTTCAGCATCTCGGTCCAAATGCTGTTTCCAACTAGCAAGGAGATTCTCATCCTACAAAAGCTCACAAATTTTAAAAAAAAAACCCATGAGACAGAGAGCCAATGAGGATTAGGACACAAACCTGAGGCATGTGAATGGTCACTTTATTAGGAAAAAGTCGTGTTAAAAGCTTAGTTGCCTTGGGAACTTCCTTCCCCCTTTCATGTAATCTTCCAATATCCTGAAAAATGTAAATTCTTCCAAATTTTCAAAAATAAATAATAATAATAATAATAATAATACTAACAATAATGTTATAATTTCATTTCGTTCACTTTTAGTGCAATTTTCCTAGTTAACCCTATCATTATGCAAAAGGGCGCTCACATGCTAGGTGAAACCGATTGATATCTAAGCACCAATATATGTTCCTTCAATAAAAACTCCCCACCAACTAGAAAAGGTAGCTTCCATGTAGTATGATTAAAAAATGCGACATTCATGCAGTGCTACTAAGATTTTCATTATATTCTGTTATACAGGGTTCCCTCATTATAATAATCAATGATTCAATGTAACCTGTAAAATGATTGCTAACGCGTGTAGTACACCAAGGTTTCATTTCATTTAAGGTTTATCTCAGAAATATTATTTACACAGGTGATATACTAGAGGCAAAAGTCATTACCGGAAGATTAAAGTCAAGCAGAGCGGTTTGGTTGCTGCCAAATTTTGTGAAAAGTAAACCACCAGGATGTGACTGCAATAAAAGCAAATTAAATGCAATTCTTAACAACGACAACTCAATACACCTCCAAAAGGTCTATAAACCTTAAAAATAAGTGGAAGCTAGTTCTCTATACATGAGTGTTGACGAATAACAGTCACAAACTTAAAATAATATTATATATATATATAATATATATAAAATAGAACATGCAACCATGTGACTTGATTTTGAGGGGTATTATTACCTTCTCTTTGCGACTGTCAGTGTGAGTTTGTGAGCCTATTACAACGACATTGTCTGGGAGCTTTTCGAGCCAGTCTTTAAATGTAGAATATGACTCTGAGCTCCCAACAATGGATTTCTCTGCATCTTTCAAGAACAAAATGAAAGGAATATTCCTACTCTCACTGGATACAACCTGCCAGACAGAAAAAATTACTTTGGAAGCTAAAGAATAAACTTACGCTGAAAAGCAAAAATTATGCTGAAAGGCAAAAGCCTACCTCGAACAACGTGCTGATGAGTAATTTATCAAGATCTTGTGCACCCGTTGAATCCAAGCGAATTTCATTAGCTGGTAGAGATAACATGCATAACAAAAAACCACATCAGATGGACTAAGAAATGTCAATGAAAACAAGCCACTTCAAGTTTCTGACTTTCTGTGCATGTGGAAATTATAAAATTACCAAAGCAGAAGTATCCATAACCACCTTCACAGAGTCCACCTAAGTCAACCCCATCAGAAATGACCGATTGTCAAAAACATCTGCCTAAGGGAATTATTTTTGTTTGTTAAAGGAACAACATAAGAGTAAAACATCCTTTCATAAGTTTATAACATAACAAAGTGCTGATTAAATATAAAACCTTAAATAATAGGGGAATTCGCCAAAAGAAACATCAACTTCGCGCCCATCAATAATCCCAGCAAGAATCTCTTCCTTCAACATTACAGATCTTGCAGGCATTCCAGGTGCTGATGCAGGCTGTGAATCCCTGTTTCGTTCCCTTGTTTCCAATGTCTGTTCAAATATATATGTGCTCAAAGTCCCAATCATAACTGTTGAAAAGCCTTAAATAATTAGTTGAAAAATAGACATACATTTCCTGTTTCGTTAATACTAGGCTCCAGGCTGCTTCCAAGAGGGTTGATTTTGCTCGTCGCTCCAATTTCAGCTGCACTGTCTTTACCTGTATTTGTAGCTGAATTTACTTCTAGGCCATCAATCTCATCATTATCATGATTAGGATGAGGGTTGATTTTAATCCCTTAACTAATTCAAATTACTAGTGTCTGATACTCATAACAAACATTTCAACAGTGCCTCAAATTCCCATTTTTCTTTATTCTTTAAGCATTTTAGCAATTTATTGAACCTTTGTAAGTAAAGGAAGCATATATAATTTCATGTAGTCAATCATACATTTATGTTGACTTTTTCACTCTTCAAAATGCATGCTATCCAGACCTAATTTCATCCTAAACCCTGACTAATTCAGTACCTACACTCATGTACAGTTAATCTTTTCCATCTTACATCCTAACCAGCCACAAACACAATAAACTAAACTCAACAATGCAGAACGAGATTAAGTAACAAACATGCAACAGATTAACAACACATCAACTAAACAACTCACCTTGAGCGATTGGAGTGACGACAGAAGCCACCGGAGCGGCCTCCACCTTCCCCGCACTAACAACCTCGCCTTCACCGTTCGGAAGACAACTCGCGGCAGCATTTTCCAGTGGATCCGCCGCCGCCGGCGAACTCAATTCCTTCGAATTCTCCACAACCGGTGGCTGCGACGGCTAGAGATTTTCATGGGATGAATAAAGGTCGAACCTGTTCAGCCCACATCACATATCGGTGTATAAAGCGTTAATCTAAACCCTATAAACATTATAAAATCCAGAATACTATGAAAATCATCGATATTTAGGGTTTAAAATACTTAAATCCAGTTGATTTTGTACGATCTTCGGTCGCTTTTTAGGTTTCCGTGGCAGCCGGCATTCCCCCATGTCCTTGAAGTCCTTCTCCACCTCCCGGTGTGAAAGCGGAAAGGAAAACTTTGCCCTAGCCTTATCTCTTCTTTCAGTTCACTCACAGCCACAGCCATTGTTATCTAATCCCGTCGATGATTGAGGATACAATCATTCCCCCTCATCAAGCTCGTACCGACGATCGGTTGTAGAAAGGAGTCGAGAAAACATCGTAAGCAAGAAGAATGCGAGGAGCAGGTGGCGACGGCTATATAAAGAAAGTGAAGGCTGGAACCAATTTAGGGTTATACGTTGTAAAGAAAAACCTATTTTACTAATACATAATAATGAAAAAACCTATTTGTCGGAATTGTGTCGGAAACTTGCGACACTTTTCCGACGGAAATATCATTATTATTTTAATTACTATAGTTATTATTATTAATATTATACTGTTAAAACTTTATATTATTATTATTAAAGAAACTGTATTTAATAACAATAATAAAATTAAAAGCTGTTTTATAAACTAAAATTAATAATATTATATTAAAACTAAAAACCTTTTTTAAAGATATTAATAACTAAGATAAATTAAATATTTATTATTATTATTAGTAAACCTTATAAATACAATTATAATTATCATAGTAAAACTTTATAATAAACATAATTATTATTGTTGTATAATAATTATTATATATTGTATTATTATAAATATTACTCGATATAACTTTATAATACACATACTTTAACATCCCGAAAATCTCATAAGATAAAGGTTCGAGTAGATGGGCGGCCCGAATCCTTAAGAAATAAATCGGTTAACGATACGTAATGTGTAAAGTTTATTTTGACGGATTCGAAGGTACTAAGTTTATAACTGATGCGGAATTTAAAACGTGCGAGAAAGAAGTAGAGGGACCTGAAGCGTAATACGTGGAAGTATAAATACACACCTACATTCATATTTTGTCACAAATGTGTAGCAAATTGCTACCCATTTGGTACACAACCTCTTAAATATAGATATTTTGTCACAAATGTGTAGCAAGTTGCTACACGTTTGCTACACAACCTCCACAAAATAGATATTTTGTCACAAATGCGTAGCAAGTTGCTACACAATTGCTACGCATTTTCAACAATCTGATTTTGTTTTTCGTTTTTCGAGGGTTAAACGTTGTTTTTTTCATTCCATCTTCTGCGCAACTTCATTATATGTTAAATATACACCTAAGTATACAAATACACACACATACAAATACATATATACACATACATATGCACAAACATACATATACACATATACAAACAAATACACACGCACATACACAAACATGCTTCTACACCTATACATACAAATACACATGCATACATACACATACATTGACTATTAATGGCCCTAACTGATAAACAACGACCATAATCGACCATCATTGACTCTAGTTGACTCTAACCGACCATCATTGACTCTATTTTACTCTAACCGACCATCATTGACTCTATTTAACCTTTTATTGGCCCTAACTGATAATCAACGTTCCCAACTGACCAAACACATATACACAAACATACATATACATACACTATACATACATACACACACATACTTATATGTATACACACATGCACATATACCTACAAATACACAAGGATACACACACATATAAATACATACTTATTCATATACATACACATACACGCGCATACATACACATACACACATATATACATACACATACACATGCATTCATACACACACACACACACATATACACATACACATGTAAGTACGTACTAAAAGATATATATATATATATACATATACACGCGCATACATACACATTAATTATTTATAAATATATTAAAAATGTATTTTTATTTTAATTTTTAAGATTATTAATGGTTTTTGTCGGAAATGTGTAGCACGTTGCGACGCATTTGAGACAAAAACAATATAAATTATTTATAAATATATTAAAAATGTATTTTTATTTTAATGTTTAAGATTATTAATGGTTTTGTCGGAAATGTGTAGCAAATTGCGACGCATTTGCGACAAAAACAATATAAATTATTTATAAATATATTAAAAATGTATTTTTATTTTAATGTTTAAGATTATTAATGGTTTTGTCGGAAATGTGTAGCAAATTGCGACGCATTTGCGACCAAAATAATATCAATTATTTATAAATATATTAAAAATGTATTTTTATTTTAATTTTTAAGATTATTAATCGTTTTGTCGGAAATGTGTAGCAAATTGCGACGCATTTGCGACAAAAACAATATCAGTTTTTTATAAATATATTAAAAAGGAATTTTAATTTTAGTTTTTAAGATTATTACTGGTTTTGTCGGATATGTGTAGCAAATTGCGACCCATTTGCGACAAAAACAATATTAATTTTTTATAAATATATTAAAAATGTATTTTTATTTTTATTTTTAAGATTATTAATCGTTTTGTCGGAAATGTGTAGCAAATTGCGACACATTTTCGACAAAAACTAAATCAATTATTATAAATATATTAAAAAGCTATTTTAATTTTAATTTTTAAGATTATTATTGGTTTTGTCGGAAATGTGTCGCAAGTTGTGACGCATTTGCGACAAAATCAATATTAATTATTATAATGTAGTTGATAAGGTATTTTTATTGTAATTATTAAGACTATTTTTTGTTTTGTCGGAAATGCGTCGCAATGTGCTACACATTTGCGACAAAGACTAGGATTTTCATTTTCGTCACTATTTTGTCGCAAATGTGTAGCAATTTGCGACGGAAAATTTGCGTCGGAAATATTTCGTAGTAAACTCACTTTTTTCTAGTAGTGAATTGAATACAAGAAATTGGAAAAACTGAACCGACTCCTTTAACCCTAAACAAGAGCTTATATCCCTTAATTGCTAACTAACAATTAACAGAAACTAATCTTGTAACAAAATGCACAACTAACACCTCCAAGTTTCAAGAATGACAGAAAACCCCCTCAACCTTCCATTGGGAACAAATTCATCCGAACCTTGAACTTTCTTTGTATGCTTGAAACTTTGACCTTCTTAGTTGACTTATTAACATTTGACTTTACTCATTTACCAAATAACTGTTCTCCTAAACAACACAACGTTTGGAGGCGTTTGGAGGCATCGGTTCGTAGGTATATATACGCGTATATGTCTTAGGTAACGGTGACGGATGATGATTTAATTGACATTCAAGTGTCGTGTTAACCAGTGTTCTGTGTTCAATCGATTTGTCCCCTGATTTCCAACAATTGGTATCAGATCGGTTATCAATTGAGAAATCTATCCAGGGAGAGAACTAGGGATCGCAATCAACCGATTGCCGAACGTTCCTTCAAAATCCGATTTTACGCCGAAGAAGAGATCGATCTGAACATTAGAGATTTGGAATTGATTAACATCGAAATCAAGTAGGTTGAGCGATTAGAATCAGAAGAAGCCGACCAAGGGGTTGTGACTGATTTTTGGATCTGAACATAAAAAATTATAGTGTATACAAAGTCTGACGAAGATTAACGACCAAGAGAAGGAAACCAACGATCAAACAGAATAACTGAAATTTTCAAAAGTCAGTCCCGGCATCAATCAATAGTGGGCTGTTCAGGACCAATCACACTATCACATTATAATTATTAATTTGGGGGGTGTACGGTTTCATTTTTTTTTTTTTTTGTCTAGTTTCTAACATCATTTGTTTCTTGAGTATAGATGTCTTTACCTTACATAGAATATATATAAAAACAATAATCAAATACAAACTATACAGACTATGTAAGTAACTAACTCAAAATAATTTAAATAAAAAAAACAAAAAAAGTAAAAACCCATGGCAGTTGCCTGACTTAAATCCGTTCGAAATTCGAATAATCCGTTCGATATGTGATCGGCTGTCGGTAATGGACAATTCTGCAATTACGACTGTTGATGAAGATGACAGAATCAATGCAACAGATTAATCAGTTTCTGGTTCCAATTTCCCCTCCAGGGATGTGCCTTCAAGTTTCATGTTCATTTCTTGACTATTCCTTTGACATCAATTACAACCTGACTGAATGGTGTAAGGGTCTTACATATGTCTCATCTGTCAACTGAAGTTCAAATGCTTTCTCTTGTTCATCAACAACATGGTCCATATCTGGGCGCGTGTACTCGCTCCTCCTTTAAGCAATAATATGAAGGAAGAAATTAGTGCTAATAAGTATAAACTATAAAACAATGATGAAACTGATGATAAGTTGTTCACGAAAGTGGTTTACAAAGATAGATTCACAAAACCCTGCAAATAAAATTAAAACAATAAAATCATAGGAATATTTTAGTGTCAAATCTAGTACTAAAATAAGTTGTGGATCAACATTGTTGTCTTTCTGTTAAGTCTATCTTAAGTTTCAATAGCAGTATCATAGGTTTTGAAAGATTTGTGTTTCAATCGAAGGCTTCTTTTCTTCCTTCGCTTGATCATTTGGATATTTTCAACATCCTAATGCAATAAATAATATACACTATTATTAAATTAATATATACATATACACACATATAGAACTAACTTACTTGCAAAAAGTAAAGCTTTCACAAGTTGCTTGACGACGACTTTCATTGAAGGACGTTTGTCTTGAGTTTCTGCAAAACATTGATATGCACTTTCACAAAATGTTTCCAAAGAATCCTTTATGTTTTCAATAGTTTCATTCTTTATACTAAGATCTATAATGTCCTCTAGTGTTTCCGTGCTGAAGTTTTGTCTTGCCACATACGCCAACCCTTCTTTGCTCTCCTTAAGGTAATTTGGGTCATAGGCCCGCCACCCACAAATAATTTCGAACAAAACTACTCCAAAACTATAAACATCTGATTCTCTTTTTAACTTACCGGTCTTGTTATATTCTGGACCCATGTAGAAATTTGTGCCAGAAATCGTATCGAGATAGAGAGCTTCATCATCCTGATTTGGAGGCAAGAATAAGGAAAATCCAAAGTCAGCAATTTTTGCTCTCCAATTCTCGTCCAACCCAATGTATTCGCTCTTTATATCCCGATTTATTATCATCTTTTGGTCTTCCATCTCAGAATGAAAGTAGTTCAATGCATGTGCAACATCAATACAAATTTTCAAACGTATTTCCCATGTCAAAATACGCATGTCTTTAACGTTTCCCAAGTAATCACCAAGGTATCCATTAGAAAAATTGTCAATAACAAGAATCATCTCATTCCCTTCAACACAAAATCCAAGTAGAGTGACTATGTTGTGATGCTTAACACTAGTTAGCATTTCAATTTCATTAAAAAATGCTTCTTCTTGTTGCTCGTCATCTCTAGGAAGGAAGCGTTTTATAATTTCAGTGTTGTGTCTCTTGGGTGGTTCGCCTTCATTCTCCCCTTTTATGGAGGAACGATTTTCCATATCAACATGGCCAAGTCCTGCTCTGTACAAAGTATAGTATCCGGTAACCCCAATTTTGTATTGCTCTGAAAAATTATCGGTGGCTAATTTTATATGGCTGAGTTGAATCTTCAAGTGTTCCAAGTTATTTCTCTGCAAGTATGTGACATGGGGGAAAAAGAGAGTTACAACTTATATTTGCTAGAATAATGAGAATGAAATTGAAAAGAAACTGAGAAGAAATTGTGCCATTTTCATTTTGTTGATCCACTAAGATTATAAAGACTGACATTCAAAGTTATCGCCCCATTAGCTAGTATTAACATTGTCTTCACTTATTATTTTCAAGGGTTTCTCGTTCAAAATCTTAGCTGCCGCAGCTAGAAAAGTATGGTCGCATTCAAGAATTGGTTCTTAAAAACACACTTGATTTGACAATATTAATTTCAAAAATTGGTTGTTTCTTAAAACCCATTTTTGATACTTAGAGCTTGTTCAAGAATCTTGGCGTTTTTAAAAACAATGATTCATATGTTAATGTTCTTTGAAAATTAGGGTTTTCTCTCGTAGAAACTACGATATCTTATACAAGAAGAACACTAAACCCTTGAATAAACTTTTAGTATTAATATTTAAACAAAGGGTGAAATAATAATTTTAAAAAATATAATATTAGAAACGAATATTCAAAGGGTTACAAGTAATTATGTAATTTGTTAAGACCAAAGGGCAATGATACCCATGTGTGGTGCATGGTGTTCCCTCTTAAAAAGACTGTGTGTTCTAGTCCCGTCGTGAATAAGTGGTGTGAATTTAGGACTACATTTGTTTGTAAGTTTGCCGTTAAAAATGTAATTCTAAAGTATAAAATTAATATTAATAGTACGTAATTTACTCTAAATATAATAATAATGTTATAAAATAATAATAATAATAATACAAAGTAATTAAACTGTTAAACAAATTAAGAGATTAAAAATAACATCTGGAATATAGGTTGCAAGTAAAAAAATGTCTTAAACCTAAAAATAGGATATTCTTTAAAGTTTAGTAATAAATACATAAAAAAAGGTAAAAAAAAAACACTAAATACTTTAAGTTTATATCATTTTCATACTTGATTATAAAACGTGTCTCATATCTGGTATCATCACGTAGAGTACCCATTACCCATGGGATACATGCGTATACCAACGGGTGTGAAGTATACCTCTTATGGCAGGATATGGTTAAAAATTACCCGTTGCCGATTACCCAAAATTCAATCTTAAATTCACCTAAAAACCGAACTAAAGTAGCAAATATTTAACTACACTTCTAACAATTTTGTGTTTTTCATAGTTTCGAGTTTGTAACAATTTTAACTTACTATTTACTAAAATTCTTAAGATTATATAATATATTTGATTTTAATGCTGGTGAAAGAGTTTTGGTAGTCAGACGTATGACCTAATACCATACACATCCCAAACCCACAAAACGAAAACTAGTTTCCATATTTGATTGTCATGGATTTCCCCATCCGGTTTGGATTCTTTTACCATCCCTATGTTTGAAAGCCAAAAAATAATAATAAAATAAAAGAAGAGGCATATGTCGTAGCTGAGATTCCAATGCATTCTCAAGTGTATCGACAATATTATTCGCATTTGGGCGGTCTGCTCGCTCCTTCTTTAAGCAAGAATATGCTACTTTTGAGTATTTGAAGAATGATTGCGGAGACATTTGATTCAATAGATCAGGATGGATTATATCATGTAGTGTTCCGTTCTCATAATGATGTATGGAAAATGCTTTCCTGTCGCACAACATTTCCAATAAAAACACACCAAATGACTAGATGTCTGACTTTTGGGTCACACCACCTGTCTTTTTAATTTTTGGGTCCATAAACTCCATTGTGCCAATATGTTCACAAAAGCAGACCTGGTCCTTGTGGTATACTGATTGTTTGATGGAAAATTCAAAACCGGATAAATGGCTTCCCAGTTCTCGTGTAACAATATTGTGTCAATATTGATGTTACAATGTATAATGGCATAATCACGTCCCTCGGCATAGTGGAGATAACTCAACGCACGAGCCATGCCTACACATATCCTCAATCTCTGCCTCCATGTGAGGTTCGAGTTGTTTAGATATTGCCTGAGATTTCCGTTGGCCACATACGTGGTTACGATGATCTTCTCATATTTCTCGTTACAAAATCCAACGATAGATACTACATTTGTATGCTTAAGATCAGAAAGCACTGAAATTTCCTTCAAGACTCGAGGTCTCTTTCCCCATGCTTACAATCAAACCTTCGTGCAACAATATTCATCAACCTTCCGGTCCGCAAGAGTCGCCCTTTATATGCGGTACCAAATCCACCGTGTCCGATAATGTTAACATAATGAAAGTTGTTGGTGGCCTTTAATATGTCTAGAAATGGTATTTGTAATGGAGCGAACTTGGTCAGTATTGATGCCATGTTCTGTTTATCAAATGAAAAAAAGTGCAAAATCAATAGGTTAGAAATGAGTGAAAGGTAAGATCTAAGATGTATGAGCAACCACGCATACACATAAATATATAATATCTAGCAGTCGTTGGCCGTCCATGACTTCTTATTCCTTTTAATTAATAAGCTTAACTGCGAATGTGGGTCTAGCCCACTAGGTAGAGACACATGACTCTTAGAGGAGATGTCTCAGGTTCAAACATGTACAATTGAGTAGTTTATAACTATTGGTGTAAAGTAAAGTAGAAGTAACATTTGATGTTGAAAAAAATAATATAAATAATTAAATAAGCTTAACTAAGTAGAGTAGTTTATAACTATTGGTGTAAATATGAATGAATTATGTGGGACTTACGACTTTAAAGGTACACATAATATATTAAACTATAAGTTTTTTCAAAAAAAAACTTGTAAAAACCCGTTTTTTTGAGTTTTCACAACTTTTTTGGGTTTTAATCCTATATATTCCATATATATAGGTGTGTGTGTTTTTTTCTTGTTGTAAATAGATTAATGGTGTTAAAAGTTATCAAATAATTTTTTATATTAATGCATTTAAAGGAACATTGCTAGCTTTCATAAAACTTACTTGGAAATCCATTGCTTTTTTAAGTTCCATTAAAACTTTTTTTGTTGTTGGTCGTTTTTCTCTTTCATGATGTAAGCATTGGTGGGCGATCTCTTGAAATGTAATCAATGATTTCAGCTCGATTTGTTCTCTTATTTGCTTGAACACCACCTCATCATGCTTTCCTTCTTCAAACTTGCTTTTAATGAAATCCGGTAGATTGTGGCCCTCATGTTTCTGGATTGCAAACGTCGATCTTCCACACAAAATCTCAAATAAAACAACACCAAATGAATAGATATCGGATTCTATGGTTAGGAATCCAGATTTTCTATAAAGTGGGTCCACATATCCGATTGTGCCACATGCACGATTAATGATATAATTTGATTCCTGAGTTATTGAACTTATTAAGGAAAGTCCAAAATCAGCAAGTTTTGCTTTCCAATCATGATTTAGTAGAATGTTAGCGGTCTTGATGTCCCTATGTATCACCTTTGCTTGTTTTCCAACTCCTTCATGAAGGAAATCCAACGCACTTGCAACCTCAATGCGTATCTTAAGTCGCATAATCCATGTAAGAGATACATCGTTCAAATACCTATCGAGACTTCTTCTCGATGCGTACTCATAAACAATTATTTTTTCACCCTTTTCATCACAATAGCCTACAAGACCAATCACATTCTTGTGCTTATACTCCCAAAGAATTTGGAGCTCAGTTAAGAATTGTTGTTCCCCTTGTTCAGATGTCTTATCCAATCGCTTTGCAACAATGCTATTAAATCCGTCACCATCTTGAAGGTTTCCTTTGTAAACTGCCATCCTCCCCCGCCAATGTAATTGTCATCATGGAAGTTTTGTGTGGCGATTTCTATGTCTTCAAGTGAATTTTTGGGGTTGTCCTTGTTGTTTTCCTGTCAACCATGAGACAAATAATATCAAATTGTTAAAATACAAATGATTAAAATGGCTTGGAATAAAATATATAGAAATTGATGAACGCTAATAGAAAAAGAGAAGTTTGTTAAATACAGTAATGAAAGACTACAAATTGCTGAAATAGATAATGTTGAGGTGACTTGGTTGGTGTTCAAAATAATGATGGAAAGCAGTAAAGAAAAACCATAAAGCTTATATTTTTAAACATTAACTTACTTAAAAAAATAATGCCTTCTCAAGTTCTTTCATGACCACTGTCATTGTTGGGCGTTGGTCTTGAGTTTCTATTACACTCTGATATGCAATTTTAATAAATGTGTGCAAGGAATCCTTGTTGGGTCCTCTAATTGGAATAAAATTGATTTCACCAGTTTCATCCTTTATTAGAGGATCTATCATTTCTTCTATTGTTCCCAAGAGGAAGCATTGTCTTGCAACAGATGCCACCCCTTGGTCATCCCCAGTAAAAATTGGGTTATTCTCTCTTTTCCCACATAGAATTTCAAACAAAATTACTCCAAAACTATAAACATCTGATTCTCTTTTGAACTTACTTGTCTTCTTATATTCTGGATCAACGTAGCAACCTTCGTGTGTGGCAAGTATACTTTTATAGAGAACTTCATATTCTAGATTCGGATACAAGAATATGGAGAACCCAAACTCATCAACCTTTGCCCTCCAGTTCTCGTCCAACCCAATGTTGCAGCTATTTATCTCAGTGTGTAGTATACTCTTATGGTCTTCCATCTCAGAGTGAAGGTAATTCAATGTTTGTGCAACATCAATACAGACTTTCAAACGTTTTTCCCAAGTCAAAATACAACGAATGTCGTTGACCTTTTCAAAATAACTATGAAGGTATAAGAAACATTCTCAGTGAAAATGATCATCTCAGAATCTTCAACACAAAATCCAAGTAAAGTGACTATGCCCCGATGCTTGACACTAGTAAGCATTCTAATTTCTGTAAAAAACACTTCTTTTATTTGCTCATCCTTTCTAGTAGATACACGTTTTATAATTACAGTGTTTTGTCTCGTGGGCATATCACCTTTCTTTGTCCCTTCTACATAGGAAGGATTTTTCTTATCATAATGGTCTAGTTGTGCTCTGTACCTAGTATAGTATTCTTCAGATACTATACCGTCAATTACAAATCTGTATGTCTCTGAAAAATTATCTGTGGCTAATTTTATATTATTGAGAGGAATCTTCAAGTGTTCCAAGTTGTTTCTCTGTGACAAAGAGGGAAAAGACTTACAGATTATACTTGCTACAAAAAAATTATCACTTTATAAAATGAAGATGAAATTTGAAAAGCTATTATTGGATAATACTAATATGAAAACTACAGTTAAACATTTTTTTCATTCAGCATTTGTTAGTCAAAACAACTTAGATGCCCTTCACAAATCAATCATATGACTAACAATCTCCTCAATCCCCATCTAAGGGTGTAAACAAGCCAACATTAGAGCTTTGTATAAAGTTCAAACTCAGCTCGTTAAAACAATTATAAAGTCGGTCTTGTTTATAATATAATATAACGTGCTCTTTACTCGCATATCCAATTTAATTTGTTTAAGGATAAAACCTATAAGTTGCTATAAACATAAAGCACTAAAACTATAATTACTCAAAGAAAAATGAGTTAACTACAAGGATGGTCCTTTTAGTATGCCCAGATTGGATCTGTGGTATAACTTTCAGATATTATACACTATTTATGAAAGTGTAACACGGGAGGTCCCTTGTGTGGATGGTAGTTACAAATTTTCTCTTAAGTAGGTGTGAAATGACTAAAATACTCTTCACATTAAAAAAACAAAAATTATAATATAAATCCTCTTGGCCATTCTTTTTAAATAATATATAAAAAAATTATGGGTTTTCAGACATCCACGTTCATCTACCCAATGTGATGGAGATAAGGTTTGCCCTCATTCTACCCACCCCAGACTCTAATCTTTGAGTGAGATTTTATTGGGTATGTTTGTTTTTTTGTGAATTAAAAAATTATAGGACCCATATAAAATAAAAGGGGAAAATCACGAAAATAGACATTTTAACCAACGATTCAACACATTATCAGGTTCGCATGTTCAACACATCTATGGTAATAAGGACGATTAGGGTGGGATTTGTTTTGGTTGATTGTTGTGGTGGGGATGATCGGTGTTGGTTGATTGTCGCCAATCGATTGTTGCCGAAGGTGGTGGAAAAATATCAATAGTGGTTATTTTAAAACGGGACGATCGAGGTGGGATTGGTTGATTGGCCCAAGATAATATATTGTTATTATTTTAAAAAGGGACGATTAGGATGGTTATTTTAAAAATTACAGATGAGCTTAGCATCCATCACTCTAGGGACTAACCCGTGTTAAACTTTCATAAACAGTAAGAACCACATGTGTAATATCCCAAAGTTAAAGTTAGAGATTATAGGTGCAATATATGCATACCACACATATCATCCTTGTATAGAAAAGTTCCAGGTTACCCCTTTCATCGATGTCCTAGATGCTTTTATTGCAACGGCATCTACGGTGGTCACCCTTTGGAATTCTTGAACAATATGATTGACCATTTTGTTCTTGGAATCATCATGGCTAACAAGATGGAAAAGAAGAACATTTTGTTCCCCTACACGTGAAGCTTTCTTCTTCAACCGACATAAACTTTTGGGTTCGGGTTTGAGACAGTTGTGGGTGAGGAACAGGCAGTGGTTGAGGAGGGTTGTTGTGGTGGCGGAGCGAGTGGTGGTAACCGAGGTTGGTTCTTGAGAAAATCAATCATCTCAACAAGCATCGACTCGATTCGATCCAACGACTCGTTCCATTCTTTAGCGTCCATAGGAGTGGATCAAAACTGCTCTGATACCACTGATGTGTACCGATCGGGTTGAAATAAACAGAATGGTGATTAAAGAAGGTCAGAAGCAATTTAGAGAGGATATAGACTTAATTCATTTCATTCATATCCCATTCACAAAACATGAGGCCATTTATATAGGCTAACAATTAACTTACCACTAAATTCATAACTTACAAGTACCTCACTAGCCTAATATTACTAAACATGATTAAAGGAAACAATTAATTGAAATAAAGGAAATTGATTGCTAATGGTGTTGTGGGTTAGATGAAGATAGTGGGATATTTGTAGAGACACGTAATATCTCGGTATTTTATTATTGGGAAATATAAAAGAATATGATTAATTACTACATAATCTAGCATATATGACTAAACTTCAACTTTTTGAGCAAACAAATAGAGGTATATTTTAGAATTTTATAAAGAAAATGTAGGAATATCGTTCATAAGTTTATAAATAAAATACAATATAATTGAAAAACAAATAGAAAAAATGGCAATACAACTACAACTAAAATAAACCAAATACGAAGAGTAGGTAGAAGACAGAAGATGAGGCCCATGTTGAACATGATTCCCTGAAAACATGTTGAATATGATTCCTTTAAAACATATTTCGAGTCTCCCAAGAAAACTTAACTGTTTTCTAGGATAAAAATAGCAAAAGCAGTTGCTACTGCCGGAGACTACCACCTGGCCTTGAATAGAAACAAAAGTGAATGACAAAAGTGCTCGAATTTGTTGTGTGTTTTAGTGTTCTTGAGGCCATACAAAGTCTCTCAAAACTAAGATATCACCTTAGTTATATAGTTGAAGCAAACATGAAACATCCTAACATATATTCAACTCAACTTCTAAATTGTATCAAGCGTCTTTAATACAATTAAACTGATTTAGTTTTCTATTTCAACTTGCTATTAAACATCTATAAGATATGAGCTCATCAAGTTTCTGTTACAACTTATTATTCGCAACTAATTAGTGGGAATGCTTGGGTCGGTAGTCAAGGGCGAAGCTATGAAGGGGCCAGGGAGGGCCCCGGCCCCTGCCGTTTTTTCCGTTAGTAGTGTTAATTTTTCCGTTTTCGTCCGAAATTTTTTTTACGTATAGAGCCGGTCCCTGCTTATTTTTTTCGGCCACCGCTTCTTAGATTTTCAAGCTCCGCCAGCAATAATTTTGAACCTCGCTAATAATTTAGGAAGTGAGCCATCAGTGGCTAGAGGTAACGTCATCGATAGAAAGTTAGACCTCGGTAGGAACTTCAAAGTAACCTTCACAGGTCGGTAGTAACTAATGAAGCGACAATATTTATTGTCAAGCATCGGTATTATGTGATGACTTCATTGGTAACAACTTTGAACAAGCCTTTAAAGATGCAAAAGAGGCTCTTAAGCGGCTCGTGGTGATGCGAAGTGCCAAGTGCATATAAAAACGTCATATTATGTCCATTGGCACATGCACGTGCGAGATTGGGTGTTACACACCCCTTAAGGTCCCCTCTTATGTTTTTCTTTAATAAAAAAAAATATCCTCAGAGGCTCCCACTTATAAAAAAACGTGCATATTCCAAATTTCTCATATTCAAAATTTATCAAATTCTAATTCAATTCATAGATTTAAAACATTTTAGAAACAAAATAGATGAAGAGAAAAAATAAAATAAAGGTCTTACCGGAATTTCATGCGTTGCTTTCTCAGGTTCATCGACAACTTGGTCCTTATCTGGTTGTTGTACTCCCCCCTCCTTTAAGAAATAATATGAGAAAAAAAAAATTAGTGCTCAAACTATAAATTGGTGATGAAAAGCTATTTACTAAGAAAAAACTATAAACCAGTGAGGAAATTGATGATCTAATGGATGATAAGTTGTTGACGAAATTGGTATTCAAACATAAAACCCTAAAAACCAGCAAATTAATAAGCTTAACGATATTTTTATGTCAATTTGGTACTAAAGTAAAAAATAAGAAAAAGGAAATACGAGAAGATAGAAACAATATCATATACCTAGCTTGCCCAAGGATGAAAATGAAATACGCATATACATTGAATAAAAGATCGAAATTGGACATTCGATTGCAACTTCTATACACGAAACAAGTGACGGCATGAATTCGTCAAGGATATGCGGGTTAAGTGAATATTAGTTTTTTTATAAAAAAAATGAATATAATGTTTTGGAATATGCAAACATTTGTTAGGAATTGAAATGGAAAGGCGAGCAAGTAAATTAACAAAAAGCTTTAAAATAGAAGGGCTTAGGAACAGTAACGGGGTTAAAATGGTAATTTTAGTTCTTATTAAACAAAAACATACATAACATACATAATGTTTTGGAATATGAATGCACACATTTGTGTCAAGTCTAGCTTAAGTTTCAATAGCACTGTCATAGGTTATGGCTTTTAATCATCTCACGGTTTTATGTTTCAATGGAAGGGTTCATCGCTTCCTTCAATTGTGTCTTCATTTGGATAATTTAGCCAAATAAAATGTTGTAACATTGTATATGCATGATACTTATTCCGTATGCTTAAGATAAAATATGCACCATATGATTAAATTATACCTTGAGGACGACTTTCATTGTTGGACGTTGGTAATCAGCCTCTGCCACACACTGGTTTGCCACTTTTAAAAATGTGTCCAAAGAATCCTTATTGGGTCCTCTATTTAGAATAAAATTGTTTTCACTGGTTTCTTCCTTTATTATAGGATCTATCATATCCCCTAGTGTTCCTGTTTTGAATTTTCGTCTTGCCAATTCATCCTGTCCACTGTTACTCTCCGCAAGGTAAATTGGGTCAGCAAAACTTCTTCCGCATAGAATTTCAAGCAAAACCATTCCAAACAAGTAAACATCTGACTCTCTTTTTAACTCATAAGTCTCCTCATATAGCAATTCCGCGTTTTTAAAATCATCAATCTTAGCCCCCTAATTCTCGTCCAAACCAATGTTATAGTACCTTAGAGAATTGTGTATTATTATTTTGTTGTCTTCCATCTCAGAGTGAAGGTAATTCAATGTGCACGCAACACCAATGCATATTTCAAACGTTTTTCCCAAGTCAAAATACGACGTTTGTCGTGGTCAATATCTCCCAAATATTCAAAAAGGTATCCATTAGAAACATTCTCAGTGACAATAATCCTCTCAGAACCTTCACTACAAAATCCAAGTAGAGTGACTATGGTGCGATGTTTAACACCGATAAGCATTTCAATTTCATTAAAAAAGGGTTCTTCATTCTCGCTGTAACAACCCCAAATTTAGGGCCTGATTTTTTTTACGTGTTATCCATTCTGATACCTGAACTACTGGATAGCAAACTCGAACACTCTGGGCTACTAATTAGACATTGTGCTTATACAAATGAACTTGGCCCAACTGTAGATAAACAAACTCGACTCATAAAGGTCCTGTATACGAACCCAATCAAAAACCAACTAATAAACATTGTTTGACGGATAGTTTCACGATTCGATATAATCCATAATAATTACGAATTAAACCATTTACGCGGAGAACTGTTAGAATGATTAAAGTGCTCGTGCGGGTTATTACCGGTTATCCGACGCGATAGAATATTTAGACGTCAAATCACAAATAAATAAAATTAATAAGTACTACTATTTATCCGGGCGACTGATTAGGAGTTTACGCGAGAAATGCGACGTTGGACGCGCGACTGCGACAAACACCGGTGTGGACATCAGCGGGTCTTGCTAGATTCGGTATAACTAAATAATATAAATAAGTATTTATTCTATACTTATCGCATTAAATTATTAATGTTATTACTATTTAATAATTAATAACTACTTGTGGAACGCGACATGCTTTATCTGGAACAAACGTGTGTGAACACGCGGTACAAGATCGATACCGGCTATTTTAGAAATAGCATAATAAAATATATAATTATTTATTATTATACTTAATAATATTAGTATTAATAAATAATAGAACTTATCGAAGCGAATCGTTAGTCTGAGCAAGCGCGTGTGGCACGCGCGGTGTCAACGTATACCGGCTTAGACAATAGCCGAAACGGAGTTTATACAAAACAAATATTTAAAGACTATATATATATATATATTGCCACGATATATAAATTATAGGACTTATAAAATAATAATTAATCTCGAGACGCGAAACGTTTAATCTGAGTATATGCGGTTAGACACGCGGTACATGAGTAGTATCCGACTATTTTAGAACAATGCGATCAAGTAAATATGTTAAGTCACTATTTATATTTATTCATTATTTTTAATAATAATATTATTTAAACAAAGCGCGAGACGTTTATTTAAGAAAACGCGTTTGGCACGCATGATGTTAACGTGTACTGGCTTGCACAGCAGCCGGAACGAGAATTTTGTGAAACAAATACTTATATTATATTTATCACCACATCTTATTACTATAAGATTTTTAGAACAAAAATTCGGAATTATATAACGAGACGGAGACTCAAAAAAAAAATACGTGATATACCAGTAATCAGTCCAGAATACACTGTTATTTTACCTAGTTCTAGAACCTTGAAGATTTAATCTTTTCTTTCCCAAACAATGCGTATAATATCTAATGAAAATATTTTAAAAAGATTTGATTTACAAATATTGTCTAAATCTCCCTCAACCTAAGAAGATGACTATTTACTTATATTGATTTTATTATTTTTCTCAAAACCCACATCGTTTCATTTAAATATCTGTCTCTTTACCTTTTCTCAATCCCAAACAAGCCACACCAACATCTAGTGAGAGAGGGAGTAATCAAGGTAGAGGAAAGCATATAGGAGAAGGTCGGCCACCCTCCGGCCCATCGTCGGCGGCACCAGGCGGAGGTGCAGGTTGCACAACGGTCGGCACACTTAGCGGCTCCGACGAACCACAGCCCCAAACGGCGGCATAGAGAGAGAAATCGGGAAAGGGAGGAGGATGAGAGACCACCGGCCACCACTTCCGGTGGGTCTCAAAGCGGAATCAGTTGGCATCGATTATAGTGGTGTTGGTGAGGACGACGGTAGGCCAAGACGATGGTGGCGGGATCTGGTGGTGTTTGACAAGGAAGACGATGGCGGTGATGAACTAGGTTTCCAGGAGACACAAGTGGTAGTCACGGCTGGCAATGGCCATGGGTAAGGGAGAAGACGGGTGACGGCGGCAGTACATGACCAAACGTCGACGGCCAGAAACTGTCACACCCCAACCGACGACGGATTATACGTCGGGGCGGACGCGGTTGTTCAATAGCACAAGGTTGACTATTAAAGTTTCAATATTTCATTGATAATATATTCAAAGGTTCAATACAAAGGAAATAACAAGTATACAACATTTATTTAATAAGTAGTCTAGGTCCAAAGCATCCTATGTGATCACAAATAAGCCTCATGATGTAGAACCTGAAACATGTGAAAGAATTTGTCAACTACAAAATAGTTGGTGAGATACAAAGGTTTTGACACAGTTTAACAAGTATTTGAGAAGAAGTACAATTCACTATGATATATGCATTCTATAATATAAGTATGAGAAAACAAGCATGTTAGACATTGTGTATATCAACCCTCCAACCAAGTTTAGGCATAACCCGCAGGTTACCCTTATAAGTCTCAAGTTTAAAGTTTAATTCAGTAACAATCGCCAAGGGCTCCCCCCCGAAGGGGTCAATCAATCAAGGTGGATTGGTAAAATACAATAGATCTATCATTGTTACTATAGGCTTGATCAAAGTTAATGAATATGCTAGTTTTAAGTTTAATCTAAGCATACAAGTCTCAAGTTTAACACAAGAATAAGCATCTAGTCATAGTTGTACAAGAATTGTATAAGTTTAAAGTTTTGAACATGTTTCACCCCAAAAGTATAGAAAGGAAAAAGGGGCTAAGTATACTCACCTGGATTGATGAAGAGTATCCGACACGGATAAGTATTTGCAAGATTTTTGAGGAAGAATACCCTCACAATAAGCCTAAGAATACAAGTCTAAAGATTTAAGTTTGCTTCTACAAGTCTAAGGCAAAGGATCTAGGATTTTGAGATTCGGACTAGGGTTCCGAATATGGGATGGGGTTGATCGTGTTTATGAAGTTTTAAATCAAGTTTAAAACAAAGGTTTTTGAATGAATGATTCAAGACTTGTGTATCAAAGTTTAAATAAGTTTATAGCTTAGAATGATTTAGTAAGATAATTATTTAAAGTTTCACAATTATTACACCCAATTGGTAATAATGATTAAAATAGTTTTCCTAAGGAATTGTACATTTTGTTAAACGAAAGGCTAAATAATTATTAAAGTTTTAACAATAATTACCCAAGAAATAAATAATTATTATAATAATTATTTAAAGAATATTTAATGAAAATTATTATTTTTGAATAATAATTAAGGTTTTATAATAATCATTTCAAGATTTGCATCATTATCGAGAATAGATAATCATCTAATTGAAAGTAAGAAATATAAATTGTTTAGGTTTTCAAGTATTTACATCTATTTTACAAATTACTTTGTAATAAATAATGTTTATAATTTTTAAATAAAAGCCAAGTTTCTATAAGTTTATTTAAAATATGATTTCTTATAAAGTCTATACTTTAAATTAAAATTCTTTAAAGTTTATAAGTTTATAATAGAGTTTCTTAGAGTATTTACACAAAGTTTACATGTTTAAAGTTTCTCATTTAATATTTATAAGGTTTATAAATTTAGAATATTACGTTTTTAAATAAATGAGTAAACGATTTTTCTATCTTTATAAAGTTTATAAATTCATAGCTTTCTAGCTTTAAATAAGAATGTTTATTTATTTTCTTGTTTCTAAATACACAAATAAGTCTTGAACTTATTAAATATAGCTTTTATAAAATGCACAAGTTTATAAGTATTCATTTTTTTCTAATTAATAAAAAAAAGTATTTCTTTTAGGATAACTAAGCATTAAAATTTTATTTTAAAGATTAACCTTTTTATAAGTTTTAACTAAGTTTAATTAATTAAAATAGTTCCTGAATATAAAAGTGTAACAAAAAAATCAGATTCAAGTTTATAAATGTATAACATAATTTATAAAAATTTTAAAAGTTTAGAACTGATTTTAAAAAGGCTAAAACAATTAAAGTGGGTAAAATCGGTTTACCCGGCTCGAACTCGGGTCTGGGACCGGGTCGCAAACCATACACTAACCAATCCGGCTACGGCTCGTTAGTGTATAAACTGAAAAGGAATTGTTTTTAAACAGAAGCTCGAAGCATTTCCCCCTTTTCCTTATGAACCCTAGAACGAAATCCTCTAAATCCGACCTGTTAATCCCTCTGTCTTGGATAATTGACAGAGGGCAAACAATGCTAGAATGGAAACGAGATGATTAGACTCAAGAATTACCTTAATCGGTTTCGAATCGGAGGAGAACGGCTTGAAGGCCGAAGTCGACTGTCACTGGATTCAAACGCTCGGTGTAGGTGTTGAATGACCAAATTGAGAGTTTAGATAGTTTGAGTGTGATGTCGTCTAAGGGTTTCAGTTGGTATTTATAGGCGATTTCGATAATTAATGCTCGAATCGGTTGGGAAGGTAGGGGTTGAGCCGACGGGTTTAATCCCGACTCACGCGGGTGCGGGACTCGAAACCAAGCATTGAATGTCCTCGGGCGTTGGTCGCACGCCGTAGGCGAGTTCGAGGTTCATCGAATCCGGACGGGATTCGCGTTTTCGAATAATCGGAGGTGGAAACCGGGATTTGCGGGACTCGAACCCATGGCTGGTTCTGGGTTCGGGAGTTTGGGCTTGTGGCAGAACAGGCCCTTGAGGTTTCCAGGTTTTGTCACTTTATGTTTAAAGTTAGATTTTTAGTTCAAAACGAGTTTCGGAATTTTGACAGATGAGCCCCTGGACTTTTAAATGATATAAAATTTAGATAAGTTTTATAAATCTTGTTTCTTTTTATTATTTTATAATTAAAATAATTTATAAGGCTTGAGGTTTATATGTTAAGTATTAAAGTAGTTTAAAATTTATAATATTTATAAACTCTTAACTAATAAAACTTTTAAGAATACATTTCATCCATAACATCCATATGTATTTTTTTTAAATAAGTTTTATATACGTATATATATATGTATATATATATGTACATTTCAAGTATAATTAAATAGATATTTATTTGAAAATTTGATTTTTTTATGATTTCATAGAATTTAGATTTATAATAAGTGCAAAGGGTAGGGTAAGAATAGGTCGAAAAACCCCGGATATTACAGAAACGCCTTTCCGACGGACTTCTATTTTTCGGTGAGTCATTTTCCCCCTTTTTCCTGTCATTCCTACATACATTTGGGCACTTGTTTATGTTTAAGTTCCCGTTGGGTTTCCGGTTACGCGAGTCGTTGAGATGGTTGGGTTTCATTCCCGGGTATTCATATTGATTTTGGATAGGTTAGGTAAAGACCAGGCGTCACCCAGATAAATGAGACTTTTCGGGTCATTCCCGACAGTCCCGGGTTTCGGTCAACCACAGTCAAAGGGGTCAACGACAGAAACGGAGAGCGGGAAACAAACCGGAGGTGAAACCGAATCAAACGGGTCAACGGTTCTCTAAACGGGTCTTTAAACGAGCGGGTTCGTGTACGAATAGTGAGGTATAAACACGCGTGAAGCTTTCGTGTTTATTTTATAAAATGTAATTGTTTTGTATGTAAACGTGTGTAATAGGCTAGTTGAGCTTAACCGACTCCATCCCGACCCCTCGGGATTTAAATCTAACACCGAACCTCATTCGTGTGATCTTATTTGTAAACCGGGTTTACGTCTAGATAAAAATAAAATGTAAAATCTATATGCATACACATATATACTTTTAATTATGAATATAAAATATTACTACTTAGAAATATAACATACATGTATACACACTTATATGATTATTTAAAAACCAAAAACTTATAAAAACCAAAAACTTATAAAAATCGAACATAGACATATGTATATATATTTTGTTATAAATAGACAATGCCTTATTAGAAATATAAAACGTATCTATACACGATTATATAATTATAAATTATATTATTTAGAAAACTAAAGTTATATAAACGAGAATAATAGTTATAAACCAACTACGAGTATTTATATACAAAACTAATATATATGAATTTATTTATGCACATCAACTCATTTCCATACGGGTTATTGGATATATATATAAGTATACATATATACGATTCCTATTTTATACAACCATATGTATAACTAGTAGAACTTTAATATTACGTTGTATCATCGTCATTATTGTATGTGGGTAAGCATTAGAAATATTCCCATGAAATTAATTGTTATATTACCATTTTCATTATTATTATTACTTTTAAATTGTTATCTTACAAATATAATCAATAATAACATTAACATTAAGTTTATTATTTCTATTTTTGTTACTACTATTAATAAAAATATTATTAATATTATATTATAATTATTACTACAAATTCACAACTCATGACACATTTTATTACTAACATATAAAATATCAAACAATGTTAATATTATGTAAATTGTTATTTTTACTAAAAACGTTACACTTATTATTAAAGATATTATTGATATTACTATTTTTATTTTTATAATTATTAAAGATATATACTTATTATCATTACTTTTATTACTTATTAATACAATTATGATTATCTACTCAAATATACATTTATTTTTATATACACATATATTGTCTAAGTAACTAATGACTAGTGTTACCTTATCTGAATCGAACCATTATTATAATACTTAGTATTACTCTAATTCGGGTCGAAACATTATTTTCCTACTTTCATTAGAGCGTATACACAAGTATTAACATTATATACGAGTACTAAGTTAAACCAACACTTTTATAGTGTAACTATTAGAATAATAATTAGAGGTTTACAACTTGAGACTTTTACCAAAACGACCCAACACCTTAACGAATCGGTTGAGCTCAACCACACGGTTAATGCCATTACTCTAGTACAACATACTAATGTCACAATTATAATTAGGATCTGTCCTAATGCCTACACACACGATAGCAAGCTCGCAACTCTAGCATATTATTTGGACATATACAAGATTACCAGGTGAGTTCATGTGCTTTTCCTCTATTTTTCTTAAACTTTTTGAGGTGATTACATGCTTCTGTTTTGTTTACATACTTGGTGTATAAATTAAATAAGGCCATTTTTAGCTGCCATAACAAATCCCCGAACTTTAGCACACAATCATTAACTCCTTTGGAGCCAGCGAATATATGGGTAGTACTATCTGGTGAAACCCCCGCACACCATGGGCCCGATGTAACCGGGACAACCTCCCATTCAATGATAATCATATAATGATAATAAATATCTTGTGACATATATTCGTTTAACAGTTTTGAACTTATGTTGGTAGACATGAGTAACTAGACCCATAACAATAAGGGGTATGGGTTAGGGGATAATATTATTATTTCTAGATGTCCACAAGTTGTGGGCACAAGGTTGATTGTGAACTTGTTTAATTTTACACCATACATATTTGGATTCTCAATATAAATGCTCTATTAACTAAACTCGTGAACTCACCAACTTTTTAGTTGACACAGTATTTTTAAGCATGTATTGAGGTACCATTCTCGAGTTTGGAAATTAGCAACCTAGACACGAGCTTGCTTGAAGATAGATGATTCCTTAGAAGGCTTATGTTGATCCATAGATTCCACCCGAGAAAGCTTTGATGAGAAGATAGAATCCATTGTTTCATTATATTTTTAGTTAGTGTTTAGTTGATATGAAACTTTGTAAATGTATAATTTAACTTAGTTGGACCAAGGACATTTATAAATTATATGTCAAGTTATTTCCGCTGTGTTTTGTTTTGGTATTCGATCGTTACGCCTAGCCCCCTGGTCGGGCTGTGACAGATTGGTATCAGAGACAGCGGTTTTAGCGAATTAGGATTCCCAGGCTCTAACCGAAAATACCTTAAGGATCCTCACCGTTAGGACTCTGAAACTACTATGGCATTGATCACAATTTTCGTACACTAGGAAAACCTAAGTACCCCGAGACACGACTTTAAAGACCTTGACTGATAAGTACACTTTAGGATGGTCACTTTCACATCGACACTTAAAATAACCTTGGTGCACGCATACATTATGACTATGCTAGGAAAATACTAGAGTGATCTTGTGAGTAAGTTGACAATTACACTTGATATCACGTAATTGAGAGCTTACATGCACGTGTGAATTCTAGGAAATCCTATCGGGTCTCCATATGCGTAAGCCACAAACCTAAAACTCTTGTTAAACTAAAACAACCCTTGACGATAAGGAGGTATTCATTAGCTCAGTTCATCCTTGTATCCTTCTAAATTCAACATTCTTCTTAGAAACTCGACTCAACTATGTTCTTTCATGATAACCGGACAACTTCTCCTTTCAATTTCTTTGACTCATTTATACAAGTTATCGTAGATCTCTCATGAACAACATTGCTGCAACCATATTGCTTCGAGTTCGTATCCTCGTATATTAACTATATTATCTTTAACAACACATTTATTGACCCATTATCCAACACCAGTCATATTCTAACTTCATTACTTTACTAATTAGATTCCCTATCTAAGTTCCTATTGTCTTGAAGAAGCTGAAGAAATTTGGACTAAGCCTGGCGAAGACATCAGTTAACCCGGAACAACGAAGATTATTCTCGTCTCTCATGTCTTTAGACGACACCTGATGAAGCAGTCACCGTTAATACATCCTTTCCATTAACAATTGAAAATCCCTTCCTTATTCAATTGTAATCAATTCTCTTATCCTTAATTTCCTGAAGCCAACCCCACTAGTGCTGAAGGTGACAACAATTGTAATACCTTCCTCTACCCTCAATCTGTTGGAGTTAAGATCGAAGGCTTGGACTTATATGTTGTTCAAAAATAATCTCTTACCCCTCACAATGAGAACGCCAAAAGACCCTTCTTGACTTTGAATTCCCGTTGTAAACTTAAAACTTTGTTTAAGAAATATTTCTTTACAATAGCCAAACTCCAACACCTAGCGCCATGTACATCAAATCCATTACCTAAATCTTGATAAAATTAATATTTTCACTTCGATTGGAAGCCCATACTACTTAAGATATATAAGACAAAATTTTCTGGAAAATAAAAGTTTATAACTATTGTATTATTTTATTACTTTTACTTAATTAACTATTGTTTTAACGCGTTCAAATGATATATATTCGTAAATAATTAAAATTTCCTCAACACTTCTAAGTTATATTTTCCTACAGTAGATTATGACTCATAAGGTATAAAAATAATTTTTATATAATTTTCTAAATTTTTATATTTTTAGTGCATTTAATTGTATAAAACTGACATAAATTCCTAATATTTATTACATAAATTTAAAAATTCGATTTTATATTTTAAATAGTCTTAGCATAGCATATGTAAGTCCTAAAAATTATAAAACTCAGATTTTGATAAGATTCACTATTTATTAAAAATTCAAATAGTTTCCGGTTTATTTTACATACGTTAAACATGTTTCATAGTAATTGGAGACCTGCACATAAATCAATATTTTTCCTAGGTTTAGATTAGTATTATAAAGTTCTCTATAAATTTTCATAATTTTCTGAGGTGTTTAACTATTTTCCCAATTTTTGACTTTTAAACTCGTTTTAAAGTGCAGTCATTTAGAAAAACGTTTTTGAGTGATTCTCTTTGGAAAATCTTTATTTAAGACTTATGTCCTTTGGAGAATTCTGACTTTGTAAATTGGTTGGTAAAAATATCGTTTTTGAGTAAACAAGATTGTGAAATTCGTTTTCGACAGTTTCATGACGTTTTTCGATGGTTTTTGCTATCTATTCAAGTTTTGAGCCATAAGTTGTTGTGAGTCAGTTTTATGAACTTAATAATTTGTAAATTTATTATCACTAATGGTTTGGACATAGAGGAGGTGATACGTGCCACAAAGGTGTAAAATAATGAAATGAACGCTTATAAACGTACGGTTTTTGGGTAGGCTTATAAACCCTTTTGACCGTTAGGAATTTCCAACAAACAAATCCTTTCTCAACTCCATTTTCAATTTTCTTCTCATACCATTTGGATACCTATGCATCATTTTAGAGAAACCTCAGAAGCCTGACGATTCAACAACTGACGACTTCATTAAACTCTATTATCCCCATGTTGACTAATCGACATCTACCTCGTGAAGATCCAGCCTCGGGCCGATCGAATACAATGTTATGTCAAAGGTTATCAACGAAAGACTTAGCAAGCCAAGAATCAATTTTAGGAAACCATGTTTCCATGAAATTTCCTTCCATGTCATAGTCATCTACTTCACTACCTAGACAACTACTATTAACACGCCTCAAGTATTTCCACTCAACACCAAGGAAGCCGCGGAAGAAAATGCCATCCTTACTCCTGACGAATTCGATTAAATAAATAAACCCCCTAAACGGACCACATTTTAGTGAAAATCTCTTGTTCTATATCAACAAGACTCCTATTTCTGTAAATACGAACGTACCAAGACGCCAATTCCTTGCGATAAACGGTCAACTACCTGATTTTGAACTATTATATATAGTCTTTTAATTGATCTACCTAATCGAACTCCTTTTAGACCCTTGTCTAACTTTTACTCCCAAATCATCCCATAACCTATATATAGGAAAAATAATCATCAAGTAATAAGCATTACGTTCGTGATCTTATGCCCAAGAGTTCCCACATATACTTTCATCCTTTTCTTTCCTTAACTGTGTCGATGATCTCAGTCGTCTAGAACTAATCCCAATGAATACGCGGTAACCACCCCCCCCCCCCCGTGTATGGATCATTTACGACATCCTTTGTCATACTTATTTTTCCATATATAGAAATAACCACTCACTTAAATTCCATATCATATTGTATTTTAAGATCAATTGTCATTTCATTGATTACCTAAACTTCCACTACGAAATCTCCTTGAGCACCTTAGCCAGAATACTGACTTCATCCAACCGTCTGTTTCCTTTTCAACAAGTAATTGAAATTGTTTCCTCTAATTCTCAAGTTATTAAAATTGAAATTAAACCGTTTGTTTCACAAGACATTGAAATTGTGTCCTCCAATTATCGGATATCCCGAAATGCCATCCATGTTATGTCTAGTCAATTCTAGAGTTATGATTGCCATTCTTTACCTTTGAAACACCGATTTAAAAAAAAACCTTATTTTTCCTCCAGATTCGTCAAGTGATTGAAAACTTACACTACTGTCTAGATTCAAAATAAAATTTTAGAAAAATAACCAAACTTAAATTTCGAGTACGAAATTTCTTTAACAATGGGAGACTGTAACAATCCCAAATTTAGGGCCTGATTTTTTTTTACGTGTCATCCATTCTGATACCTGAACTACTGGATAGCAAACTCGAACACTCTGGGCTACTAATTAGACATTGTGCTTATACAAATGAACTTGGCCTAACTGTAGATAAACAAACTCGACCCATAAAGGTCCTGTATACGAACCCAATCGAAAACCAACTAATAAACATTGTTTGACGGATCGTTTCACGATTCGATATAATCCATAATAATTACGAATTAAACCATTTACGCGGAGAACTGTTAGAATGATTAACGTGCTCGTACGGGTTATTACCGGTTATCCGACGCGATAGAATATTTAGACGTCAAATCACAAATAAATAAAATTAATAAGTACTACTATTTATCCGGGCGACTGATTAGGAGTTTACGCGAGAAATGCGACGTTGGACGCGCGACTGCGACAAACACCGGTGTGGACATCAACGGGTCTTGCTAGATTCGGTATAACTAAACAATATAAATAAGTATTTATTCTATACTTATCGAATTAAATTATTAATGTTATTACTATTAAAGAATTAATAACTACTTTTGGAACGCGACATGCTTTACCTGGAACAAACGCGTGTGAACACGCGGTACAAGATCGATACCGGCTATTTTAGAAATAGCATAATAAAATATATAATTATTTATTATTATACTTAATAATATTAGTATTAATAAATACTAGAACTTATCGAAGCGAATCGTTAGTCTGAGCAAGCGCGTGTGGCATGCGCGGTGTCAACGTATACCGGCTTACACAATAGCCGAAACAAAGTTTATACAAAACAAATATTTAAAGACTATATATATATATATATTGCCACGACATATAAATTATAGGACTTATAAAATAATAATTAATCTCGAGACGCGAAACGTTTAATCTGAGTATATGCGGTTAGACACGCGGTACATGAGTATTATCCGACTATTTTAGAACAATGCGATCGAGTAAATATGTTAAGTCACTATTTATATTTATTCATTATTTTTAATAATAATATTATTTAAACAAAGCGCGAGACGTTTATTTAAGAAAACGCGTTTGGCACGCGCGATGTTAACGTGTACTGGCTTGCACAGCAGCCGGAACGAGAATTTTGTGAAACAAATACTTATATTATATTTATCACCACATCTTATTACTATAAGATTTTTAGAACAAAAATTCGGAATTATATAACGAGACGGAGACTCAAAAAAAATACGTGATATACCAGTAATCAGTCCAGAATACACTGTTATTTTACCTACTTCTAGAACCTTGAAGATTTAATCTTTCCTTTCCCAAACAATGCGTATAATATCTAATGAAAATCTTTTAAAAGGATTTGATTTACAAATATTGTCTAAATCTCCCTCAACCTAAGAAGATAACTATTTACTTATATTGATTTTATTCTTTTTCTCAAAACCCACATCATTTCATTTAAATATGTCTCTTTACCTTTTCTCAATCCCAAACAAGCCACACCAACATCTAGTGAGAGAGAGAGAGTAATCAAGGTTGAGTGAAAGCATATAGGAGAAGGCCGGCCACCCTCCGGCCCATCGTCGGCGGCACCAGACGGAGGTGCAGGTTGCACAACAGTCGGCACACTTAGCGGCTCCGACGAACCACAGCCCCAAACGGCGGCATAGAGAGAGAAAGCGGGAAAGAGAGGAGGATGAGAGACCACCGGCCACCACTTCCGGTGGGTCTCAAAGCGGAATCAGTTGGCATCGATTATAGTGGTGTTGGTGAGGACAACAGCAGGCCAAGACGATGGTGGCGGGATCTGGTGGTGTTTGACAAGGAAGACGATGGCGGTGACGAACTAGGTTTCCAGGAGACACAAGTGGTAGTCACGGCTGGCAATGGCCATGGGTAAGGGAGAAGACGGGTGACGGCGGCAGTACATGACCAAACGGCGGCGGCCAGAAACGCCTTTCCGACGGACTTCTATTTTTCGGTGAGTCATTTTCCCCCTTTTTCCTGTCATTCCCACATACATTTGGGCACTTGTTTATGTTTAAGTTCCCGTTGGGTTTCCGGTTACGCGAGTCGTTGAGATGGTTGGGTTTCATTCCCGGGTATTCATATTGATTTTGGACAGGTTAGGTAAAGACCAGGCGTCACCCAGATAAACGAGACTTTTCGGGTCGTTCCCGACAGTCCCGGGTTTCAGTCAACCACAGTTAAAGGGGTCAACGACAGAAACGGAGAGCGGGAAACAAACCGGAGGTGAAACCGAATCAAACGGGTCAACGGTTCTCGAAACGGGTCTTTAAACGAGCGGGTTCGTGTACGAATAATGAGGTATAAACACGCGTGAAGCTTTAGTGTTTATTTTATAAAATGTAATTGTTTTGTATGTAAACGTGTGTAATAGACTACTTGAGCTTAACCGACTCCATCCCAACCCCTCGGGATTTAAATGTAACACCGAACCTCATTCGTGTGATCTTATTTGTAAACCGGGTTTCCGTCTAGATAAAAATAAAATGTAAAATCTATATGCATACACATATATACTTTTAATTATGAATATAAAATATTACTACTTAGAAATATAACATACATGTATACACACCTATATGAATATTTAAAAACCAAAAACTTATAAAAACCGAACATAGACATATGTATATATATATTGTTATAAATAGACAATGCCTTATTAGAAATATAAAACGTATCTATACACGATTATATAATTATAAATTATATTATTTAGAAAACTAAAGTTATATAAACGAGAATAATAGTTATAAACCAACTACGAGTATTTACATACAAAACTAATATATATGAATTTATTTATGCACATCAACTAATTTCCATACGGGTTATTGGATATATATAAGTATACATATATACGATTCCTATTTTATACAACCATATGTATAACTAGTAGAACTTTAATATTACGTTGTATCATCATCATTATTGTATGTGAGTAAGCATTAGAAATATTCCCATGAAACTAATTGTTTTTACCATTTTCATTATTATTATTACTTTTAAATTGTTATCTTACAAATATTATCAATAATAACATTAACATTAAGTTTATTATTATATTTTTGTTACTACTATTAATAAAAATATTATTAATATTATATTATAATTATTACTACAAATTATGCTACAACTCATGACACATTTTATTACTAACATATAAAATATCGAACAATGTTAATATTATGTAAATTGTTATTTTTACTAAAAACGTTACACTTATTATTAAAGATATTATTGATATTACTATTTTTATTTTTATAATTATTAAAGATATATACTTATTATCATTACTTTTATTACTTATTAATACAATTATGATTATCATTAACAATATTTTTAACATAATATTATAACTATTAACTTTATCTAAATACATACCTTTACCATTATTAGTGTTATTATTATTATTGTCAACTACTAAAACTTAAATTATGTTTTACACTAATATTATCAATGCTGTAAATATTTTCATTAATATTAGTACTACTATTTGTTACAATTATACTTATGGTTTATAATATATAAGTATAACTTGATGATTTTTATGCTTAGTTATATATGCAACTATAATTACTGATTATTATTTTTGAAACAAATATAACTACTCAAATATACATTTATTTTTATATACACATATATCGTCTAAGTAACTAATGACTAGTGTTACCTTATCTGAATCGAACCATTATTATAATACTTAGTATTACTCTGATTCGGGTCGAAACATTATTTTCCTACTTTCATTAGAGCGTATACACAAAGTATTAACAATATATACGAGTACTAAGTCAAACCAACACTTTTATAGTGTAACTATTAGAATAATAATTAGAGGTTTACAACTTGAGATTTTTACTAAAACGACCCAACACCTTAACGAATCGGTCGAGCTCAACCACACGGTTAATGCCATTACTCTAGTACAACATACTAATGTCACAATTATAATTAGGATCTGTCCTAATGCCTACACACACGATAGCAAGCTCGCAACTCTAGCATATTGTTTGGGCATATACAAGATTACCAGGTGAATTCATGTGCTTTTCCCCTCTTTTTCTTAAACTTTTTGGGGTGATTACATGCTTCTTTTTTGTTTACATACTTGGTGTATAAATTAAATAAGGCTATTTTTAGCTGCCATAACGAATCCCCGAACTTTAGCACACAATCTTTAACTCCTTTGGAGCCAGCGAATATATGGGTAGTACTATCTGGTGAAACCCCCGCACACCATGGGCCCGATGTAACCGGGACAACCTCCCATGGAATGATAATCATATAATGATAATAAATATCTTGTGACATATATTCGTTTAACAGTTTTGAACTTATGTTGGTAGACATGAGTAACTAGACCCATAACAATAAGGGGTATGGGTTAGGGGATAATATTATTATTTCTAGATGTCCACAAGTTGTGGGCACAAGGTTGATTGTGAACTTGTTTAATTTTACACCATACATATTTGGATTCTCAATATAAATGCTCTATTAACTAAACTCGTGAACTCACCAACTTTTTAGTTGACACAATATTTTTAAGCATGTATTCAGGTACCATTCTCGAGTTTGGAAATTAGCAACCTAGACACGAGCTTGCTTGAAGATAGATGATTCCTTAGAAGACTTATGTCGATCCATAGATTCCACCCGAGAAAGCTTTGATGAGAAGATAGAACCCATTGTTTCATTATATTTTTAGTTAGTGTTTAGTTGATATGAACCTTTGTAAATGTATAATTTAACTTAGTTGGACCAATGACATTTTCAAATTATATGTCACGTTATTTCCGCTGTGTTTTGTTTTGGTATTCGATCGTTACGCCTAGCCCCCTGGTCGGGATGTGACACTCGCAGTCAATAGGAGGGGAGCGTTTTAAAACTACAATGTTGTGTTTCTTGGGTGGCTCACCTTTACCATTCCTTTCCATGGAGGAATATTTGTCTTTATCAAAATGATCGAGTTCTACTCTATACCAAGTATCACCATTGCCATATGCATATTTGCATGTGTCTGAAAAATTATGGGTGGCTAATTTTATATCATCAAATCGAATCTTCAAGTGTTCCAAGTTCAACTGCAACATATGACAAGGGAGAAAAGAGAGTTACAAATTCCATATAATTATTAAAAATACGAGAATAATTTTGCGGTTACTAATTTGTTGATGATCCCTATAACATCGTGGATTTCAAAAGCAATAGATTGGGCTCGGGAGTTGCATGATCGTAAGGGAAAAGGAAGCGAGATGGACTGGGCCTTGGCCCGGCTCACTAAATGGGTCAAGCAGAAAGTGAGGATGGGCCTTAAGACCCTAATTCTCCTTCCACCCATCTAAATATCTCAAAACTTCATCTTCTTCCCATTCTAGAGAGAGAAACATCTAGAGAGACTGTCGGTTTTGTGCCAAGATCGATCCATTATTCTTCTCCGGTTAAAGCTTAGCTGAAGAAACAAGCCGATTAGAGGTAACAAACTTGTCGAGATCTGAGATTTTGTTGAAACTGGGTTTTAACTTAAGATCAGATTTTTACGTGTGTTTATATTTTAAAACCATAGATCTAGCTTCATCGTTAAGATTAGAACGTTTCGGAACGTACAAGTTATGATTTTGTATTGAAAACGGGACTTTATGGGATTTATGTTCTTGAGCCAACACTCGAGGGTCGCCACTTGCATGTAGCGACACTCGACGAGGAAGAAGGTATTGGGAGGGTTGAATCGTATAGCATGACACAAAGCCTTGAACGCAAGTTTAGATGACTCTCAAGAGTGTCAACCGACACTATCAGCCTACTCTCAAGAGTGTTAGCCGACTCTCGAGAGTGTCAGCCGACACTAGCGGGCGACTCTCGAGAGTGTCAGCCGACACTAGCTCCCGACTCTCAAGAGTGTCAGCCGACACTAGCAAGTTTAACCGATTTCATGTATTGTATTCTCACAGATCACATAGTACTCGTGTAGCACAAAGCTTGTTAGTTTCCACAGTAGACCATATACTATGTGAGTTCTAATCCCCCTTTTGCTTACTTTAGGGGTGGTGTGTATACTTAGAGAAAAGTTTTTTTTATATATTTTATATTAATAAACGATGGCGACAATCATGATTTATAGCAAGGTTTAAAAGAGGCAAAAGAAGTTTTATGAATGATATTTATGAAATGTTTACGAGTAGTAAAGGCGTTTTAAAAGAATGAAGGTAACGTTTTAAAGAAAAGTCATTTTATTAACAAAGAAATAAAGATAATCTTTTCCTTTAGGAATAAGTACCAAGTTAAGTTATGGTTCCTTCGGGGGAAAAATGTTACTATGTATAGAAAATCAGTTATGGGCTATGTCCCCCTCTATAAGAACCGTTACAGTTCGCTAACGGTTGATCAACAGGTACTCAGTGATAAGGAGTAGCGACGGTTACTCACAAAGGGCTCAGTGCCTAAAGTATGGCTCATTGCCTAAAGTGGGGCTCAGTGGCTAAGAGGGCTTTGTGCCTAAGCAGTTACAAATGGAATTAACGGTATGGTGATAGCGTCTTGACACTAGTTAGGGCTGTTACAAATGTTACAGTAATTCATCGTGTTATCTCTTCTTATTCGTCGTCCTTTGGACTTGAGCTGTTGGGACAATATGAAAAGAAATGGAAAGTTAAAAGATACTATATACATAGTTTTGCCATATTGGTAGTAAAAATACGTTCAAGTAAAACCTTTGTTTTTAATAAATGTAAATGTTTTATGTAAGCGTTAGGTGTAGGTAGCAGTAGATTGAAGTGGATGTTTGGCTTGGCGAAGAGTTACCCGAAGATCAGAGTCTGGCATCCCATTTATGTTTAAAGTTTTATTATGTTTTAAGGCGGGCATAAATTCGTAACAGACAAGAAAGTTTAAGACATGTTATATATTCCGTTGCTTATGTTAAAGTTTAACTATTTTCCGCTGGGATTGTGAATGTCTTATGTTTATGAGATATGTGTTGATGAGTAACTCTAATAAGTGAGGCCTCCCGGGTTTGGGGCCTTACAAGTTAGTAGGGGTGGTCATTATTCGAATACCATTCGAATAACTCGAAATTCGATTTGAACCGAATTCAAATAAAATTTTTGATTTCGAATTTTGACTTATTCGAATCGAATAATTATTCAATTCGAATAAATAAGTCGAATCTGAATCCTAAAGTTCCCAATTCGATTCGATTCGATTCGAATAACCCGAACTTATATATTATATAATTTATAACTTTTTTAATATATAATATCCTCTTATGAAAATAGGTTTGGTTTGAGTTTCTAACTTCAAATTACTTGTGAGCTTTTTTTTAAAAAAAAATTGTGGGCTTCAATGTTCATTTAGGACAATTTTGAACTATTTTTATGTTGTTAAAAGCTGCGTTTTGGTATGGTTGATACGACTAAATATATGTAGTGTTGTTGGAGTTGTTTTGAACCATCTTGACTACTATTATGATATGGTTGACACGACTGGATCGTTGAGATTTTTTAAAAAAAATAAAAATAAAAATTCTGTTTATTCGAATAAGATTATTCGAATTGGTTTAAGTGATTCTTATTCGAATTCAAATCCTGAAAAAAAAATTACAAATTTGAATAATTTGATTCGAATAAAATCGGTCGAAAGACTTGTTTACATTTTTTTTATTTGTTATAATATGTACTCATAACAGAGTTGCCTTTCTCTCTACTCGAATTTTTTATATTTTTACTACAACCATGTAAGTATTCCAACTTTAATCTTTTAGTTGCTTGTTTAGAAAGGCCTATTACCAAAACCAATACTATATAGTAATCAAAGTTTTATCTTATAGTGCTACTTTTTTTGAAGTAAACTAGTTAAATCTATGGGTATTAAAGTAATAGACATAAAAATAGGAAAAAAAACAATAACGAGAAAAACAAAGAATCTTCGCAACTGAACTTCCAATGCTTCCTCAAGTTGAGTTACAACATAATTCATATTTGGACGGTGTCTCTGTTCCTCTTTTAAGCAACAATATGCTTCTTGTAAGTAGATGTCAAGTGATTTGAGGGACATTTGATATTGTAGATCAGGATGGATTATATCTTGCATTGTTTTGTTTTCATAATGATATTTGGCTAATCGAGCTAGAGACCTATTAGTCTCATTCTCAATATATGCCTTCCTCCCGCACAATATTTCAAATAAAACAACACCAAATGTGTAGATGTCCGACTTATGTATGGGTCACAACTTTGGTCTTCCCAATTGCTGGGTCCACATACCCAATTATGCCAATATGTTCAGAAAGGGTGACCTGCTCCATTCGGTTAACCGATTGTTTGATGGAAATTTCAAAACCAGATAACTTGGCTTCAAAGTTTTCATCTAATAAAATTGTGGAGCTGTTGATATTACGATGAATAATACCATAGCTGCGTCCCTCATCATAATGGAGGTAACTCAACGCACGAGCCACTCCTACACATATCATCAATCTTTGCGTCCATGTGAGATTTGTACTGTCTAGAAACTGCCCCAGACTTCCGTTCCTCTCATAGGTGGTTATGATGATCTTCTCAACTTTCCCATCACAACCTTTCTCATCACAAAATCCAATAATAGAGATTAGATTTGTATGATTGATATCAGAAAGCATTGAAACTTCGGTCCAAAACTCGGAGTCTCCTAGGCCACGCTTACGTTATAACCTCCTCGCAGCAATCTTGATCAACTTCCCGGACCTCAAGAGTTGTCATCTGTATGCTCGTCCAAAATCACCATGTGAGATGATGTTATCAGGATGAAAGTTGTTGGTGGCCTTTAGTACTTCTTCAAGTGGGATTCTTAAGTGAGCAAACTCAGTAATTGTTGATTCCATGTTTCTGTTTATCAAGTAAGAAAAAATGGATTGCAAAGTCAATGGGCTAGAAATAATTGAAAAGGTAAGATATACTTGGGATATATGAAATTTTGAAGTATTTTGTTTCTAAAAGAAACATTATTGAACATTAAGGGGCCGGTATCCGTATTGTGTCATGTAGAACAGGTAGGTTATAGTTAGAACAGGACTAACCGGATAATGGATATGAACAGGAGCTGCAACTGTGACGGCTCTTGACAGTTTCAGCGAGCGGTGACGGAAGAGATCTGTAACTGCAGCGGTGCCTGGAAGTGGATGTGCGGATCTGGACTCAAATAGGATGATGGGGAAACAGAAAATTAACAAGGCAAATTAGTTGGTAAATGGAAAAAGGGGGAAATTTTAAAATATACTTAAAAATGGTCAAGATCTAGTATTTGTACTAGATTTTTCAAACTACACAAAAAATACCTGTACTATTCATGTGAAAATGTCGAAAAAAGAACAAAAACACCGGCAACGTGGAAGAATAATATGACGACACATACACAATACATAGTGAAATTATAAGATCGCACTTGAGAAGTACAATATCATTTAAAAGTTACAGAAACAATTTTAAAAAATAAAATCGTATTTTGTAAATACGATTTGATTTAAAAATAAAAAAAAGAAAAAAAAATTGCACTAGATAAGGCTGATTTAAGTTTTAGATTTATTTTTTTCTTAAATTACAATATTTTAAATATATTAAAATTTAAACTCAAATTGTAAATGCAAAGAACGACTTGGCAAGAAATCAAAAGTCATGACGGGTTGGTATAAATTAGTAGGTCATCCGTAGGGGTTTCACATTCACGTCCTTCACGTCCGTCACGACACCGCCACATTAACATGAAGTAACTATTAAACCAAATTACTAAGGTGCGTAATGGCTTCATTATACACACACACACCACACAAGCCCCAACGCTCGTGAATCCACCCACGCCCACAATCACGCCCATTCGTCTGCCATCATCCGGGATTTCCGGAAATCACCCAAGCCAAGTACCACGAGACGGATCTATAATGTTATGGCGTCAGCCCGCGTCCATGAGGTTGGGTTGAAAATGGTTACAAATTATTATAAAAGAGTCGTCATTAATAACACAAGAAAACCTAGAAGTAGCTTAGAATTTCTTAAAGTCTGTCAAAATCGTGAACTTGTTTAGCTAAACGAGTTGTGTCCGAGTTGCCGGTTTATTTGCTTTAAGTTGTCTTTAGGGTAGATTTTGTCAACATTTAAAGTTGTGGGTTTATTGGTTGGCACTGAATAAACTTTTAAATTATTGAAGTTTTGTTTAAACGATAAGCACAAATTTTTTATTTATATAATTGTCCGTCCCAACAAGTAAATTATAAACTAAAATCCTAATTAAGACAAAATTAAAAACAACTGTCAGGTACAAACAAAGCTCTGTTATATTATAAATGGCCATGCCTCAACCATTGACCGGTCCCTTGTTTTTATTGTGAAACCATTGACAAGTCCCTTGTTTATGATTAGAATATATTACTAGTGGGAACCGCGCGATGCGGCGAAGTGTACAAGTACCGACACTCAGGCGATGCGTATACAAATAGATAGTAAAATGTTACAATAGGATTTAAATCATAACGTATACACTCAAATTAACAAATTCCACTAAACTGATAGTAAAGTTGAAACAAATGATCACAAATTAAAGAAAGAAGTTACATGCCTACACTCAAGAACATAATCGGATTGTTCATATCGTCAAATAAACGTACATGGTCTCGTGAAAGCAGCAAGCACTGGGTCACAAAGAACACTCAAATAACCTAATTTGAGAAGCAAAGCGCGATCTAAAACCAAAGTTACAAGTTGTAAGACCCATTTTAACATTTAGATCCCAAAATTAAAAAATTATTTTTCATAAAAGAAACTCGTGAAAATTCCAATCTAAGGGTGGACGGAGAGGAGGGCACGGGTTGTAGCAGGTTCCACGGGTTGGACGGGTAACACCGCCGCAACCATTGCGGGTTGCTCACGGGTTGGATGGCACTGGTATATTAATCCGTTGGAAGCCGTGGAAGTTACCGTTGGGGATTAGACCGTTAGGGGTCGATTTCAATAAAAAAAAATTCCTCCTATAAATAAAATCAAATATATTTACTCAAACAATATCTTCCACCTACAATAACCTCTTCTCAAAACATGAAATATATCTCAAATCCCACAAAATTCAAAATGTTTAGGCGCTCTATTTACATCCTGAAATCATCTAATAGTTCGTCGTCGTCCGACTCGAGTAGTCTTGAATTTTTAAACCTCGTTGTTCAAGCAGCCGAGGTTGAAGACACTGCAAGATCGACTCGCAGACATGTGGAACGTGATCATGTCCAAGCATATGAAACTCTAATGGCAGATTACTTTGTTGAGAATCCGAAATTCAGCGTGTTTTACACAATATGATATTAAAAGATGACGGAAATGCAATCTCACCGGTTCACATTGCAGATCCGCCTATCAATCCAGTTGTTTCCGATAATATTATAATGGAATTGCGGAACGAAACCACACACTTTCATTTGAAGTTTGATCTTATGCCACATGTTTCACAAACTTGGACATCCATCTAACGGACGGCGAAGACGGGTAGTTTTTTTTATTAATTGTACTTTTTTTTATAATTTTTTTATTGATTGTATCTTTTTTATTAATTGTATTTTCATTTATGTTTATTTAATGAGATGTGTTTTTTAACGAAATACTGTTTTAATGAAAAAATATTCTAGGGCTTATTGGTTACACACCCACCTCTTAGGGTTGGAGAGAGTTCACTATTGGATCAGGTTTAAAAGACATGCAGATTCCACCTTATTTACCTTTAAATATGGAGGCTTTCCAGAAATTATACTACCCGAACAGGTTCCAGATTAAACTGAACCATCTAATTTAGCATACTCTTCAGATAATAAAGCTCCCGTTATCTAGTTGACCGCTTAATGAAGTTGAGGTAGAGCATTCACCTACACTGGGTTTATGATCTGATGAATATGTCGGTTCTGGCCCCAATTAACACTCGACAAAACTCACAAACACTTTCTGTGTATTAAACTTAATTGAGAAATACAAGAGCTTGAATTAAAAGTAACATAAATACACCTATTTATAATACTAAACAAATAAAAACACATGCTGAATATTAAACCCACGATCTCCTAGTTTACTCCTACTTTTCCGGTCAACTTAAGACCAAGCCATTCTTCTTCAAACGAGGATCCGTACCTATCACCCATGACCCGATAATGTGTTGACCCGTGACCCGTAAACAACCCATGAACAGCCCGATTAACCCAACAGAATATGCTTAAATTCGAGGGTTAAGAATTACATGTTTGTTCCACATAATAGATACACAGTTGCAATTAAGAGTTTAAAACCTACTGCTATTTGGTGTACTATTGCAGGCATGATTTTAATCGATTTCAATCAACAAAAACCAAGCTAAAATTCATACATAATTTTACAGGCATCATTTAAATAAAATTTCATGATTTAGTAGCCAATGAAACAGAATTACAGCAGAATCAGAAGCTTGAAAATCTTTACAAACCAACCCGTACTGCCAAGGGTCATGACAGGGGATTTGTTGAATCGTTTCAAGTGTTTATGAAGATGAATTCCCAATCAAAAATAGGCGATTCACATTGTTAAAAACTACAAAAAATATTTATAAAAAAAACAAACTGACAAAATCTAATGTTGTAACGGGTTTACCTCTCCTTGAAAGACATCGTTTTCATAATCAGGTTCTTGTTCCTTGCGACTTGAAGGTTCAATCTCATCAAAGAGCATAGCATCCTACTAATAGGATTTACATTATTAGTGAGAATTTTATGTGCGTAAGTACAGCAAAAGTATTCGAAAATCATATCGGTAGCATCGTTAGAGCAAGTCTTACATTTCAGATATACAATGAGTTTTTTATGTAGGAAAAAATGGCATGTTAGTACATTCGAACATGTAGGCTAATTGTATAGCTCTAAAGGGCTGTAATACAAATACTTAAGGCTGGAACATACAGCTCTATAGGGTTGTAAAATGGCATGTTATATAGCCGGGTGAGGCTGGAAATACAAACATATAGGGTGCTTAAATACGCCCATACAGGGCTGGAAAAAAACGACCCAATTCATGAAGTAGTGATTGCCATACAGTTATTGAAAACCAGGAAAATTCATGAAAAACACAACGTAAATTGGAATTAATACATCTCTACTACAAAATAAAAAAGTTTAATCCACCTGTACGTTCCAGTTTCTGCGGTCATCACTCTGGCGTGAGTCTACACCCTAGCCACTCCAAAATCAGCAACTTTCACAACTTGTCAAATAAAATTAAATTTTATAAAAAGACTGAAATATAACGCGACAACAAAAAGACTGAAATATAACGCGACAACAAAAAGACCGGTAAACTAATACATATAAAAAAAAAAGATATATGAAAATCCATAATAATTGTTTCAAAATGGATATTAAGGTAACTCTTACATTGCGCTCATCCATCAGCAGATTAGCAGTCTTCAAGTCCCTGTGGATAATATTATTTTGGTGTAGGTAGCTCATTCCTTTCGATATATCAATTGATATCTTCATTAACAAAGGAAGCTTAAACGAACCATTCCATTTTGCAGAAAGTTATATATAATCCCCTGTGCCATGAACTCTGTGTTATGAATCCAGGTTGAATTGAATTTTAAAGAATGAAAATTAAAAGAAATTATGAAAACCTAGTTAAGAACCCTAATTATTTGTCCCCAAATATAAGAAAACGAAGCAAGTGACCAGAGAAAATAAAAATTCATAAGCGATACAAAATACACCCAAATTAAAGAACCTTACCTGTGGCTAAATCCGCTACCCTACATCATCGTCTCCGGTTGCTGATCCTCCACCACCAGTTCGACGCCGTACACGAAGAAATTGACGGAACAACATAAGGTTGGGACTGGGTCGTTTGGGAGGACGATCTATCTCTCCCATCCCCATCTGGTGGTGAAGAAGAGCAGCGAAACCCTAGCACGTCCATCTTCTTTGAACGATCTCCATCCGGGTGTAAATAGGAATTTTTTTAAGGAAAGGGAAGATTTGGTTATTCATTTCCGTTGAAAACAAGGACGATTACAATAAAGTGGCAGTTAAACGGCCTTTTTTGAATAGTAAAACCGATCCTACTAAAAACAAAGTTTTGGGTCTTAGGGGCCGAAATATTACTATGCACGACTCGTTGAACCCTGTTTAGGAATTCCACTGCCTCCGGTGCTAGGAACCCAAAAGTATCAAAAGCAAAAGGGATAAACACGTGTTGGTTCTCTAAACAAGCTTTCTCGTGTTTAGCAACTTTGCCTGATTCCGCCTTTAAAGCAGCATGACCCGCCACAACCTCATTGTCCCTGAGCCCCACAAGAGGGGACACTTCTGTAAGGTCCACACAAGCGTGTTTCCCCACTGCCCAACCAAACACAATAATATCGGACGGCCGTAGAGTAGACCTCCCTTCAAGCGGATCTGTTAGAAAGTTCACGGGAGCCTCTTTTTTAGCAGAAATTCCTGCCCGTTTGAGAACATTACAAAGAACATCCCTAACCAAATCATGTCGGTAGTTAAACCCGGGTAACTCTTTGCAATGGATCGCATGCTCGCCAAAAGAATCCAAACAAGCCTTGCGGAAAACTGGACAGGGCTTATCAGTCGGAAACAAGGGGATCATTAGCCGATACTTGATGATAGCCCGGTACTCCACAGCCGACATATGCTGGCCCAGTCTTTCAATGGGAATAACTGTTAGAAAATCTTAAGCACGAGGAGCCCGGAGACATTCAAACGCCTCTTTTTGACGAGGTGATAAATCAAATAGGATTGACCATGAATTTCGTCGGTTACAGAAACCAGTGAAGAGTAGAGGAAGAGGCGGTGGGAAACAAGTGTCATGTAAATAGATATAAAAAAAACCGATCAGATGGCCGGAGGAGGGGTAAGGGCGCGATCGTCGGGTTTCTCCGGTGCTGGAGATGGAGGTCCGGCGTCTTAAAAAAAGCCTCTTAAAACATATGCTTTATATAGATATATATGTATAGATAGTTATGTTGTTTTCTGTGTGATCGTCGGGTTTCTCCGGTGCTGGAGATGGAGGTCCGACGTCTTAAAAAAAGCCTCTTAAAACATATGCTTTATATATATATATATATATATATATATATAGATAGATAGTTATGTTGTTTTCTGTGTAGTAGGTTAGAAACTTTAAATATTAGTTTATTACGATTCATGAGTTCATTATATTTGTTTTACAAGAATATTGTTTTGTGATTAGTTTTATTGATTATTGGTTTTCAAATTTAAGAAATATGGAAAGACTTTTTAAAAGAATGTTACTCAGACTTTGGGTCTTCAAAATGTATTTTCATGTTTCATGAAATTCTTGTATTTTGTCACCGAATAAAAAAATTGAAATTACAAGATCATTGATTAGAGATTCATGTCAATCAAGTGGTGGTTATTTTCACACAAAAAATGTTTTAGTTGTAATATATGACTTCACATCATACGTCTATCACTAAAAATATAGGCAGTGAACTATGGTGCACCACTTGAAATAAACAAGTCAATTATGGAGGGACAATTAAGTTACATAGTATTACGTGTCATATATAGTTTAATTATCATTCATTGATGCTTACATTCGCAGGCACAATTAGTCTTCTTAACTAATATTCTTCACATAGTATTAAGGTTTTGAACCATTAAGAGGTAGCCTCTTAATGATCATTAAGAGACTACCAAACAGCCACTTAATTTGAATTCATATATAAAATTTGAAATCTAATTTTTCCTATACATTAATGTATTTTATTTTTCTATTAAACAATCATATATAATACATGGGAATATAACCTAGTATTTAATATTTTAGTAATGCTTCCAAGAATTTTCTTTGGCAAGGACCTGCTCGTGCTAATAATATATGATCGTGTGTGACTGTGTGTATATATATATTAATTTCAATATCTTCTATAATAATTTGCTTAACATATGTGTAGGTTAGAACAAAAATATATATACCTGCAAATGAGGACACGGTTCGGAACCGTAACACTTGAAATTGCATTCAAGATCAATGCCAATGATGATTGGATTAAAGAGGTTTGATTTGGGGAAATTTGATGACAAGAATAATTTCGGGTTAAAATGCATTAGGAAACCTTTTCATCGCTTACACACATCCTGACCTGGTGATCAAAGTCGTTAGAAATGAATTATTTCGGGTTAAAATGTAAGATCAAGAGATTAACATTGGATTCCTGCACCAATATAATTCTTAAACAATGGATACATAAAGTAACTAATATTGGAAAGTGAATGAAATTTTAGAGCAAAGTTGGGTTATGAAGGCCTTATTGGGCTTTTGGGTCGACATAGGGAATTAAATAGGGGCGGCTCTTACGTTTGAGATGAAAGGCCCGGTTTGGTTTCTTGGTCCACAAGTTTCTTTACCCTAGTGGTATGAGAGCGAAGGCTCGTTAAACACACGACTGGTTTACATTAAGACGATTCACATAGGTCTTTATCCCGTTAAAAAAAATTGCCACCGTTTCTTTTTATTCAATTGGGTTTGGGTTTTTCAGCCTCCAACTTTCGAGTTTGTGTTGGTGATTAGGCTTTGGTAAAGAACTCTTGGATTCACTGGGCTAAGGATTAGAGTTTTTTTTCAAGTTTTTGTTCTGATTGTTTTAATCAACCATGCTCGTGTGAGTGGGTTTTGTGAATATAAGTTGCGTTGGGTCAGTTTTCTCTATAAGGTTTATTGCAGGAACAAATCGGTCAAATCACCATCTCGATTTGCTTCTTGTTTGATGTTTGAGATGGCTAAAGACAAGATTGTGATCGAAAATTTTGATGGTTTGGACTTCGGCCGGTGGAAAATGCAGATGGATGCTTTGTTACTTTTTTGAAGTAATTTTGTGGCAAAGAAAGCGAGTTTATTGGAAGTATAGAGGATTATGTGTGATTTTTGTGTAGTATGTTTAGGGTCGAATATGTAAATTATATAACTAGAAGGGTCCTTTATGTCAAAACTTGAAACTTGACAAAGGGACGCGTCTATTTTTTGAAGCGTTGCATTGTTGAGATTTCGGGTTATATCAACCCAACGCAAGCAAGATTGTATACATCGTTCCATTTAGAAATCATAATACAAGTTCGTTTTGTTATCAATTCTTGTTTTACATTCTTGATTTCAATGGTTCTTGTGTTTAATTGATCATTCGAAAGCAACAGTGGTATCAAAGTGCTACGTTCATGGGATATACCGGTGAAGGGAAAGAAGATCGAAGGGCTCAATCAAGAAAGAAGCAAGTGTGTTCCAGGTTCATAATCGATCAACTAGGATATGCCTGATGCAGTTACGGAAGTAATCAAATGGCTCAAGAACGATTGGTTAATCAAAGTCTCAAAATGAACCAAATGGTTCAAAAACAATGTTTTTATAAATTCAAATTCAATCAAAAACTAATATAAATGTTCAATGACCCTAATATTTATACAAGATCCCAACAACTTAAACATAATAATAAACTTGAACAAAGATAAGAACAAATAAAAGATAAACACCAAATAATCCTTGAAATAAGGAAACATAAATACATCAAATTCCAATTATTTCTTCCATCTCTATCCATATCAGCGCCTATTATTAAGAAGGCACGGAATCAATTGATTAAAGCCCAACAATCAAGAAGGATGATTCAGTTCATTCTTTGAAGACACTGCAAGTTTTTTGCAAAAAAAGAACGGGAACAATTGAAGAATTAATCGAGTGATCAAGGAAGGATCGATTTGAAATCCATTAGTTAACAAGAATCGGAATACGTGAGTAGATGAGCTGCGACACCACCAATCAAATTAAATCAATTGGTCATCAAGTCTGGCATCATTGGCAAGAATCGTTTTCGTTTGACAATTACATTAGATAAACAGTTTTACTTGATCGATCAGAACGTACAACAATCTATAGGCAATTGATTGAAAAACAGAAAAAGTGGAATTGTTGTCTGTTTGTTGTCGCAAATCCAAGGCCAACTGGGTTCTTTTTGGTATTTTAGAAATTACTCAGGGGGCTATTGATGAAGGGCTGCTTGTCTCTATTGCACAAAAGAAATTGAAGAATGTAGGAAAAAAAAGGCAAAAAAGGTGTAGACTGATTGTTATAAAAAAGGACAGAAACAAAAACGGTTTTTTGTTGTCTGTTATCGTTGAATTCCGAAGCCAGTGACAAGTATTTATGCAGGCAATTCGCATTGATATATTGAAACTCCTAATGGCAAGGGGCAGGAACAATTGTGATAGGAAATATCAAAACGGTTGATGCAGAAATCAAATACAGTGAGTGCAAACATGGAACACAGTAAAACAATTGGAAGAAACCGAGATAATATGGAGCTATTTTTGGGAATTAAATAAGAAAATAAAATAGAAAGAAGTCAAAGAGAACAGGAGGTTAAAAGTTTCGATCGAGGAAGAAATTAATCAAAAGCAGTTTGGTAGGGGTTTGATTACTGCAGTGGTGACCGAAAAAATAGTGGGCTGTTTCTAGCAAGTAACAGGAGGTTAGAGATTCGATCCACGAAGAAATTGATCAACATCAGTTTAGTAGAGGTTTGATCAAATCCAGTGGTGACCGAAAGACGGATGTGTGTACTTGGTAAAGGGAAAAAATCAAGATGGAAGAACGGATCAAAGAGGCTTGATCCGAAGATAGAAAAAGATGAAGACCTCTCTTAGACTTGGTGTAGTTTAAAGGGAAATATTGGAAGTTAAACTAAAGGGGCAATTTCATATATACCCTAACAAAATTGAAAAATATCATATATACCCAGTAAAAACTAAAAATATCATATATACCCTTATAAACATATAATCATATCATATATACCAATTTTATTAAAAATCATTTAAAAGATGACAATTTTACCCTTATTTATCTAAACTTTAATATTTCATATTTACCAATTTTTAACATTGAAATTTCATATTTATACATTTTCAACTTTAGAATTTTATATTTAACCATAAAAAATAGTTTTCTCAAAATACTATTTTGAAATTTTCTCATTTTTTAAAAATAATTTTACCAATTTTCTTTTATAGCATTAACGTTTTGTAACTTTCTCGCAATTATTCTTTCTGAATCGATGCCTTCTGAATCGATGCCGTCTGAATGGGTTAAACAATTGTTAATGAAACTTAAATAATTTTACCAATTTTCCTTCTAAATCGATGCCTTCTGAATGGGTTTGAAGAATCGCGATAGTCGTCATTAAAAATAGGAGAACGAGTGATATTTTACGTATTGGATAAAACTAAAAAGCAGGTTATAATATTATATAATGAATAAGGGTAGAATGGTTATAAAGTAACAAATTATTTAAATTGGGTATATATGATATTTTTAGTTTTGGTTGGGTATATATGATATTTACACATGTTTGTAGTGGTATATATGATATTATCCCTAAACTAAATTATAAAAGATAGGGGCTAAAGTTTCATTGTTGTATAGTATGTTTAGGGTCAAATATGTAAATTATATAACTTGAAGGGTCCTTTATGTCAAAACCTGAAACTTGACAAAGGGATGTGTCTATTATTTGAAGCGTTGCGTCGTTTGGGATTTCGGGTCATATAAACCCAACACAAGCAAGATTGTATATATCGTTCCATTCAGAAATCATAATACAAATTCATTTTCTCATCAAATCTTGTTTTACATTCTTTATTTCAATGTTTCTTGTGTTTATTCGATCCTTCGAAAGCAACATAGTTTCCATTGGAAAATTTGGTCGAACTGGATTGGTTTGGGCTTTATAGCACTCGAGTACACTAATGAGCTTGAGATAAATTATTCGAGTTTTAGTTGATAGAAGCTCATGCTTTCATTTTAGGGCAATTTGATCATTTTAATCTTCAAATCATCATTTTCACCTCTTATTTAAATCCTTCATCCATCGATGGTGTGGGTTCAAGTCCCACAAAAGTGAACAATACTTGGATTTTAGATGATGTGTTTAAAGTTTAATAAAAAATTGAACTTTCATCCGTTTCTTCAAAAACAAAAACTGATTTAGAGATGTCACAAAAGTCTATAATTAGAGATGTCAAAGACAACATTGTCAGCTGATAGCCGTGGTATAAAACAAACAATTTTTGAACAGTCAAATATCTGAAATATTTGGCAGAGAAGTTGTAGCAGCCTTCCTGTGAGTCTTGACTTTCCTGAATCCACATGGCCAACCTGCAAATATCAAATAGATGTGTTGCCACGGGCTTAAAATCACAACTAAAAAAATGAAAAATTTGCGACAGCTTTTCGTGGGAAATCTGTCAGAATTGACCGTTAGCGACAATTTTACAACAAAAGTGTTTGTTGGAAAAAACCCCGTAGGAAATGTATTTTCCGACAAAGTCCGGACTAAATTTCCGACGAAATAGCGATGGAAGCCTTTCGTCGGTAATCGACAATATTCCGACGATTATATTAAATTAGTTAACTTACTTAATAAATTTGTCGGAAAATTGTAGGAAATCTCGTGGTTACTTTTTTGTTTTTGTTTTGTCGGAAAGTTGTCGCAAACTTATGAGAAATTTCTTTTGTTGGTAATTTGTTGAAAAATTTTGTAGAAAATAAAGATGTTTCTAGTAGTGAATTTCATTTGAAAAATAATTTTAAAAAATTTATATCATAGCAAACTTACAACAACCAGATTTAGTCGAGTCATCGGTTGGTCAAGTCACAACTTTTCCTCGTTATGAATTTCGGAATTTCCAGATTTGCCAGTCATGGTCATACTGTTCAATTCAGTGGAAAGCATAACTTCTTGTGTCTCAGTTATGGAAGCATGATTCTTCTCCTCCACATAATCAGATTTAGCATTTGTGTCTTCAATTGGAATTCTGGGGTTGTCCTTGTTGTTTACCTGTCAATCATGAGATGGATGAAAATAATTTGTTAAAATACAAATTGATGGTTAAAATAGTTTGAAAAAAGTTATATAAAAGTTGGTGAATGCTTATAGAAAACAATTGCTTGTTATAATACATTTTAGTAACGGAAGACTACAAATTGGTGAAAAAAATTTTAGTGATGAGGTGGCTTGGTTAGTGTTCAAAATGGTGATGTAAATTGGTAACGAAAAACTCTAAAATGACCATAAAGTGATGATAAGTTAGTGATATCATAGACTTCAAATATGCATGAAAAATGCCCCTTATTCATTAAATATATACGGATAATATGTTTTCCAAAAGTTTTAAAAAGAACTTACATGTTTTACTTTAAATACTATAAAAAAATGAGTATAATACAACTTTTTTTGTTTGAAAAAGATAATATTAAGTGAAGTTACTTAGACCTAATGCAACCTTTTTGTTACAGATACAACTGTTTTTTTTTCAAATGCAACCATTTTAGGATGCAACTCTTTGAAAAAATAGTTGCATTATGCAACAAAAAGTTACATTACATCTAATGCAACTTCATCTAATACAACATTTTTCTGATAAAAAAGTAACATTAGTCTCATTTTTTTGTAGCAGCAATGTTCAATCATAAAAAAAGCAGTAAGTTGGATAAGAAAAGAACCTTTAAGAACTTCATCAATAGTATAAAAAACGGTTTAGGATTTAAACAGTAGAGTTAAAATTTGAAGAGTGGTTTTTCAATTTAAACCGTAAGAGTTTGTAAGTACAAATACTAGCTATGTTACAAATTAAAACCAGTTTGTGCTTGATTAATTTATTCTAATATCAACAAGCATTTTACATGTGTACAAAAAGGTTAATATTTTAGAGCATTCACTTACTTGAAAGAATAATGCTTTCTCAAGTTCCATGATGACGGTTTTCATTGTTGGACGTTGGTCTTGAGTTTCCGCCAAACACTGATATGCAATTTTAATAAATGTGTGAATAGAATCCTTGTCGGGTCCTATATTTAGAGCAAAATTGTTTTCACTGGTTTCTTCCTTTATTATAGGATCTATCATCTCCTCCGGTGTTCCCATGTTGAAGCTTCGTCTTACCACAGGGATGAGCCCTTTGTCACTCTCCGTACGGAAAATTGGGTCTATTGCAATCCTCCCGCATAGAATTTCAAACAAAACAACCCCAAAGCTATAGACATCTGATTCTCTTTTTAACTTACCAGTCATCTTATATTCTGGATCTGTATAAGACAGTTTGCCAATCCACTCGAGATAGAGAGCTTCGTCTTCTTGATTTGGAGGTAGGAAGACAGAGAGACCGAAATCAAAAATCTTTGCCACCAGGTTCTCGTCCAACCCAATGTTGTAGCTACATATATCACGGTTTATTATCATCTTTTGGCCTTCCATCTCAGAGTGAAGATAACTCAATCCGTGCGCAACATCAATGCAGATTTTCAAACGTATTTCCCAAGTCAAAGTATTGCGCATGTTGTTGATGTTTACCAAATAATCGCCAAGGTATCCATTAGAACCACTGTCAATGACAAGGATCATTTCGGAACCTTCAACACAAAATCCTAGTAGAGTTACTATGTTGGGATGCTTAACACTTGTAAGCATTTCCATCTCTGTAAAAAACAGTTCTTCTACATTCTTGACACGTGCCAAAGAGTATCGTTTTATAATTACAACCCTACGTCTCTTAGGAGGTTCGTCTTTATTGTTCCCTTCCACGGATGATTGATTTTGTTTATCAAAATGGTCAAGTTCTGATTGGTACAGAGTATAGCGACTCCAAGTTGCAACTATGTATGTCTCTGAAAAATTATCTGTTGCTAATTGAATATCATTAAGAGGAATCTTCAAGCTGTGTTCCAAGTTTTTTCCATGTATATTAAATATGTGAGAGGGGGAAAAGAGAGTTACAAGTTATACTTATTAGAAACTAGCTCAGACCCCGTGTAATACACACGTGTGAAAAATATCAATACATAAATTTCTCAAATTTTATTTATGTATTTTACAGGTGTAAAAATGTATTACTATATACTAAGGATATAAAACAAAATTCAAAATATATAAAAAATAATATATAATTAGTTTCAGAAATAAGTCAATTACTATTTAATTTAATTTGACTTTCATTATTATTTGATTGAAAATAAAAATTACATAATTAGATTTCAAAGTTTTTTTATAATAAAAGATAAGTTAAAATAAATGTGTTTAATTAGAATAATGAGTAATTTAATAAAAAAATATGAGTGCATTTAATAAGAGAGATAGGCGAAAAAATATTGATAATATTGAATATGGTGACGACATGTGAAATACAAAAATATTTATTTATTATATAGTCCTAAGGGACACAAGGTGACGGGATGACAGGCAAATCATAGGCACAATGGAAGTAGATTTATCAGCAGGAACGCAGTTAATCTATATGGTACCAGACATGATACTCAGTATAGAAGACTTCCATAATCATGTGCAAGTGGCAATCCAAAGCCATGGATACGAAGAATTGCAGGGGATATGACAACAAAACAGAAAAGCAAATGAGAAGAAATTTTGTCGTTAATGATTTGATGATCCTTATAGACAAACTAAAGATTACATTGGAATCTATCGCCCTGTTAATAAGGCGTTAAATATGAGTACTACAATTATATAAGGCGAATCGGTTCTGAAACCCTTCCTCTATTTCAAGAATCCGGTGTTACTTCGAAACCAAATTTTGATACGTACGGCTAGTTCAAGAATCTTGACGTCCTTTAAAAACCAGCAATTGATATGTTGATGTTCTTTAAGAATTTGGGTTTTCTCTTGCAGAAAATACAATATCATATGCAAATAAATTAAGTAAATAACAAATAATTAGGGTTTTCTTTGACGATCCTGTCATGCACCTTATGTTTTGAAACAACACTAAACCCTTGAATAGTTTTTTTCTATTTAATGTTCAACAAAGGGTAAAACTTTAAGTTAAAACAAACAATACTAGAAACAGGCATTCAATGGGTTGCATGTAAAAAAAGTCTTAAACCTAAAAATAGGCTAGTATTAAAAGTTTGAATTACTATTTTTATCATAGTTATAAATACCTAAGGGTTTAGATCACATAATAAAATGATAACAAATAAACAAGTGTATGACCAACACGTCAACCTAACCTCTCTATCTTTTTTACTATTGATGGTAATGGTTGGGTATTGGTAATCATAGTTTCATACTCGAATATAAAACCTTCTCGTATCCGGTATAATACACTTAGCGTACCAATTACTCATTGGGTACACCGTATACCCATGGTTGCATGTGGTTAAAAGTTAACTGTTAGGATGCCCATTATCCGAAATCCAATCTTAAACTCATCTCAACAACCGACTTATGTATCAAATACTCAACTACATTTCTAACAAATTTTATGCTTTTTAATAGTTTCAAGTTTGTAACAACTTTAACATATTGTTACTAGATTTCTTAAGATTAGATCATTTATTAATATATTTGATTTTGATATGGGTACAACTAGTAACACCTATACCATACATGTCCCGAACCCACAAAAAATAAAACTAAGTTCATATATGTGTGCTAGTCTCGCTACCCATCCCGTTTCGCTATGTTTTGGGTTTTTCCGTTTGGTTTGGATACTTTCACCATCTCTATGTTTGACCTACTTTAAGTATAACAGGAAATAAAGTAATAGAGACCTACTTTAAGTACAACAGGAAATAAAGTAATAGAAACAAAAAAAAATCTTACATAAATTTCAACTCGCATTTGAAGTTCAAGTGCTTTCTCAAGTTCTTCAACAATATAGTCCATACACGGGCGATGTGCTCGATCCTCATTTAAACAAGAATATGCCACGTTTGAGTATTTGAGGAGTGATTGCGGGGACAATAGTGTCCGGTATACATCAGGATGGATTATATCATCCAATGTATTGTTTTCATAATGATATTTGGCCAATGAAGCTAGAAACCTATTAGATTCATTTTGAACAAAGGCTTTCCTCCCACACAATATTTCGAATAAAACGACACCAAATGAATAGATATCCGACTTGTGAGTCACGTCTCCTGTTTTTTCAATTGTTGGGTCCTTATACCCCATTACGCCTATATGTTCATAAAGGCAGACTTGGTCCTTACAAAACTGTTTGATGGAATATTCAAAACCAGATAACTTGGCTTCTGAGTTCTCATCGAATACAATTGTATCACTACTGATGTTACAATGTATAATAGCATAATTACGCCCCTCGTCATAATACAGGTAACTCAAGGCACGAGCCACGCCTACACATATCCTCAATCTTTGCGTCCATGTGAGGTTTGGGTTGTTTAGATACTGCCCGAGACTTCTCTTGGCGTCATACGCGGTTACAATGATTTTCTCATCTTTCTCGTCGCAAAACCCAATAATAGAGACTAGATTCATATGGTTGAGACCAGAAAGCACCGAGATTTCCGTTAAGAACTCGAGATCTGCTTCCCCATGCTTACAATCAAACCTCCGTGCAGCAATCTTCATTAACCTTCCAGACCGTACCAGTCGCCCTTTATATGTGGTACCAAATCCACCGTGTCTGATGATGTTATCATGATGAAAGTTGTTGGTGGCATTTTGTACGTCTTCAAGTGGGATTTGTAAGGGAGAAAACTTGGTCATTGTTGATGGCATATTCTGTTTATCAAGTAGAAATGAGTTCATAAACAATGGGTTAGTAATGAATTTGAAGTTGGTAAGATCTAATAAGATGAAAAAAACAACCACACATACATATATATAACCTTAAAATTTTAGAAAGGCTAACTCACACACTCTCTAAATGAACATGTTCTAAATCTACATCAATGTCTACCATGGGACTAGAACCTCAACCACTTAGGGATTGAAACATTTAATACATACCATGATACCGATAGGCTACAAGCCCTTTGGTTATAACCTTATATAGTTCAATAAATATGAACGATATCGCACAGTTTCTAATATATATATATGTGTGTGTCTGTGTGTGTATATGTGTGTATACGTATATATACACGTGTATGTTTTGTTGTCCTTAAAAAATTAATGGTATGAAAATTACCAAAAATAACTATTTAGGATAACAGAAATTAAAGTTATGGTTTATATTAATGCATTTAAAGGAACACCGCTAGCTTTTGTAAAACTTACTTGAAGTTCCAATGCCTTCTTAAGTTCTGCTAAAACTTCTTTTGTTGTCGGACGTTTTTCTCTTTCATTATACAAGCATTTATACGCAATCTTTTGAAATGTAGTCAATGATTTAGGCTCAATTTGTTCCCTTATTTGCTCAAATACCACCTCATCAAGCTTTCCTTCTTCAACTTTGGTTTTAATGAAACCCGGTAGAAAGTCACCCCTATGTTCGCGGATTGAGTACGTTGATCTCCCGCACAAAATCTCAAATAAAACTACACCAAATGAATAAATATCAGATTCTATGGTTAGAAATCCTGTTTTTCTGTAAAGCGGGTCCAAGTATCCGAGTGTGCCACACACATGATCGACGACATAGTCAGTTTCCTGATTTATTGGACTTATTAAGGAAAGCCCAAAATCAGCAAGTTTTGCTTTCCAATTATCATTTACTAGAATGTTAGCAGTTTTGATGTCCCTATGTATCACCCTTGACTGTTTTCCAATTCCTCCATGAAGGAAATCCAATGCACTTGCAACATCAATGCATATATTTAGTCGTTTCACCCATGCAAGAGAAGCATTATTCAAATATCTATCAAGACTTCCTCTCGATGCATACTCATAAACAATGATTTTTTCATCTTTTTCATCACAGTAGCCTACAAGACCAATGACATTCTCGTGTTTATACTCTAAAAGAATTTGGAGCTCACATAAAAATTGTTTTTCCCCTTGATCAGACTTCTTATCCAATTGCTTTGCAACAATGGTTTTACATCCATCACCATCTTGAAGGTTTCCTCTGTAAACTCTACCAAATCCTCCTCTGCCAATGCAATTGTCCTTGTGGAAGTTTTGTGTGGCCTGATTTATGTCTTCAAGTGAAATTCTTGGGTTATCCTTGTTGTTTTTCTGCCAAATATGGCACACCAAATTAAATACATATATTGATAACAATAACTTGTTAGAATAAATTGATGATATACAGACTGGTGAATGCAAATAGACTGTTAAAATACATATTAGGAAGTTGGTAAAGAAAAACTATAAAGTAGTGATAAAATAACTAAATCGTTAAAAAAAAGTCAGTAAAATATTAAGAAAAACTATAAAATGATGATGAAATTGATAAATTGGTGATATCATAGACTTCAAACAATGAACAACAGTGGCGAAGCTTGAAGAAGACCCCGGGGGGGTCGGGATTTTTTTTCCCTATCAGAGGGGGGCCAGAACTATAAAATTTTCACCCGAATACATATAAATTAACACTATTGAGCGAAAAATTGACCGAATACGTATATATTTACACTTCTGAGCGAAAAATCGGGGTGGACCGGGGCCCACTCTGGCCCCAACTAACCTTCGCCCATTGATCCTAAATGTCCCATGTGCCTTAAATACGCACTATAATACTATACTATGTTTTCTAAAAGTACTAAAATGAACTTTTATCGTATTCTTTTTTGGTACCTTCAAATCAGCAACTCAAAAAAGTAAAAAGAAAAAATCTGTAGTGTAAAAGTCTAAAAGTAGGATCTAGATTTATAGCTGTACAATGTAAACCTAACAATTTGTGGTACATATGGAAACCAGTTTGTGTTTTATTAGTTTTAATCTAAATGTCATCACGCATTTTACATTTTTAGAGTGAAGCACCATGCTGATTTCCTCAAGGGAACAATAATCTGAAGTTAAAACAATGACTTACTTGAAAGAATAACGCTTTCTCAAGTTCCTTGACAACAACTTTCATTGTTGGACGTTGGTCTTGAGTTTCTACCACACAATGATTTGCAATTTTAATAAATGTGTGCAAAGAATTCTTGTTGGGTCCTCTATTTAGAACAAAATTGTTTTCACTAGTTTCTTCCCTTATTGTAGGATCTATCATGTCCTCTAGTGTTCCCGTGGAGAAGCTTCGTCTTGCCACAGGGACGAGCCCTTCCTTACTCTCCTTAAGGTAAACTGTGTCTTTGGCAAGCCTCCCACATAGAATTTCTAACAAAACTACTCCAAAACCATAAACATCTGATTCTCTTTTTAACTTATGAGACTTCACATATTCTGGATCTGTGTATAACCGTCCACCAACCATGTTGATATAGAGAGCTTCGTCTTCTTGATTTGGAGGGAGGAACACGGCGAAATAAAAGTCAACAATCTTTGCCCCAAAATTCTCGTCCAACCCGATGTTTCTGCTACTTATTTGAAAGTTTATTATTGTCTTTTGGTCTTCCATCTCAAAGTGAAGGTAGTTCAACGCGTGTGCAACATCAATGCAGATTTTCAAACGTTTTTCCCACGTCAAAGTACGAAGCATGTTGTTGAAGTTTCCCAAATAATGAGCAAGGTATCCATTAGAAACATTCTCAGTGACAAGAATCTTCTCAGAACCTTCAACACAAAATCCAAGTAGAGTGACTATGTTGGGATGCCTAACACAGCTAAGCATTTCAATTTCTTTACAAAACTCTTCTTCTCGGTTGAACTCATGTCCAGGAGAGATGCGTTTTATAACTACCGTGTTGCGTCTCTTGGGTTGTTCACTTTTATCCTTCCCTTGTATGGATGAAGGATATTCTTTATCAAAATAGTTGAGTTCTACTCTATACAAAGTAGAGTAATTCCAATCTGCAATTTTGTATTCTGAAAAATTATCTGTTGCTGATTGAATATCACTGAGAGGAATCTTCAAGTGTTCCAAGTTGTTTCCCTGTAAATTAAATGTGTGACAAGGGGGATAACAGAGTTAGAGCCTATACTTGCTAAAAAAGAGAGAACAAAACTGAATAGAAGTAAGTTAACACTTTATTGATCCTCTTAGAAAAACTAAATTCTAATCTACATTTATGTAAGGCGAATCAGTTCTGAAACCCTCATCTATTGGTCTCCCTCCCTCTCCGGACGATTTTCCGGCAAACGTCCCTAAAACCTCAAATAAGACAAAACTTCAAATCAGACGGCTCAGGACCCTCCATTGCACGGCTGTGAAAGTTTTAGTAGGATTTCAGGCCTTCTGATCGACATATACTCGTGACCGGAGAATTTCATACAATACAACGTTACTAATCATATATGGTCTTTTCTATCAAAACATCATGGACGGGATTTGGCAAATGGACAACAAAGATTGTATAGGTCGAAGCCTCAAACGCGTAAAACGCAATTAGTTAAACAACTAAAATTAGAACGGTTGGCTGGAATCTAAATTCTCTGTTTTAGTCAAGTTTTAATCAAATTAAGTTGTGTATTACTTTTTAGTTATTAGTTATTACCGGCTTGATAATAGATTTACTAATCGAATAAATGTATTTAATTAAATGATAATTAAATGAAGTAAGTTGGCGGGAAAAATAATTAAGTTGATTGATTGTACGTAAGAAAAGGAGGATTATATATGCTAATACTTGCTGTAACTAAGATGGATTTAAATAATAACTAAAAAGGAAGTTAAACAAATACCTTGTAACACTTTAAAAATAGTACGATAAAATGACATGGTTCATAAATAGAATGAAATTTTTTAGATAATACTCTAAACATCTATTTTATATATGGAACACAAGATCTTTATAGTATCTTTTATTTATTGTATATTAGGTTAGAAACCATGTGTATTACAAGAGTTGAAAAAATACAATGTTATATTCTTAATAATAAAAAATTACATATTACATATTTATGACATACTACATAACTTTTTAAAAATAAATTTTAGAAACGGTATATGCTTATTTTTAAAAATTATTTTATAAAAAGAATGAAAGAAATGTTCAATTTCTAAAATGTTTTATGAACAAACCTATTTTATAAAACATTTATAGATATTATTATTTAATAGGAGAAAAGAGGCTGGAAACAAAAAATTATAAAAAAACAATTAAAGAAAATTTAATATAGTTAATAGGAGAGAGATGCGAAAAAAAAAAGATAATGATGAATAGAAGAGTGACAAGTGTCCCACCAAAAGCTTTAATATTTATTATAGAGTATAGAAGTATAGATGATATCTTAGTCCTTTTTATATCTTGTACATTATATTATATAAATAATAAACATACCCAAGAAAGGCGAGCTTAGGGCTAAAATATTTAACGAAGCCCATAAGTCTCGCTATTCTATACATCCAGGAACCACAAAAATGTATCAAGACCTGAAGAAGGATTATTAGTGGTCGGGCCTGAAGAACGATGTAACCTATTACGTGAGCAAGTGTATGACTTGTAGAAGCCCTACGGTAAGATCCAACCTTTGGTGATACCAGAATGGAAGTGGGAATACATCACGGTGGACTTCATTACCATGCTATCTCGCACAACTAAAGGTTTTGACACCATCTGGGTGATCGTCTCACTTTCTTCCGATTCACAAAAAAAGTTTTCATCTGAACAATTGGTCAGGGTGTTTATAAATGAAGTTCTAGCTCATCATGTTGTGCCGACGTCCATTGTCTTCGACAGGGATAATCGGTTAAATTCACGGTTTTGGAAGAAATTTCATGAAGCGATGGGTACTAGACTGAACATAAGCATGGCGTATCATCCACAAACAAATGGTCAGTCCGAACAGACCATTCAGACCCTGGAGGACATGCTCCATGCCAGTATCATCGACTTCAGTGGAAGTTGGGACAGGCATCTACCACTAGCGGAGTTCTCTTACAACAATATAGGCATGCCGCCTTTCGAAATGTTGTATGGGGGGCGATGTAGGTCTACGCTATGTTGGGGAGAAATTGGTATGAAGGAATTTGGGAGTTTGGAAGTTGTCAAAGCTACATCCAATAAATTCGATCAAATTAAGGCAAGAGCCGAGCAAGATAGGCAGAAATCTTGCGTAGGCCAGAGGAGGAGATCCCTTGAATTCCATGTCGGAGATCTTTTGTTACTTAAATTATCTCCCTAGAAGGGAATAATCCATTTTCGAAAAAAAGAGGGAAGTTAAGTCTGAGAGTCGTCGGGCCATCAAAAATCTTGGCACGAGTAGGGGAAGTGGCGTATAGACTTTTAGCATGCATGTCTGGTTAAGGATAAGATGGATGATGAGTAGCTGATGCTTGGCTATTATGAAAAGTTACCCGACACGAGACATTTGGCATCCCGTTGTGAATGTTTTATGAACAGTGAATGTATTAAACAATGTTTTAATTTGATGAGGTTTTAAGAAAATGTAATGACGTTTTTCTGCTGCTAATGTATGTTTGAATTTTAAGAACCGGTTGTTATTGTGTAAATCCAACAGGTGAGGCTTCCCGGGTTTGGGGTTCTACACATGTCACTTCCATATCAGCACAGGGCCAATCACTGCGTGTGTAGTGGTTTTACGCCCCACATTAATTAGTGAATTTTTTTTATTTCATTTTGTTAATTTTTATAAACAATTGATATTTACTTTTTAAAACAGTTATTTATTAGTTAAAATGTCGATCCAAACATGTTAAAAACTCACTTACGTGACAAAAAATAGTTTTTTTATACCTTGATGTTAAGAAAAATAAAATAAATAATCTTGTGTATTTCGTTTTTTTTTAATAATTACCGAGAATTATTTATTTGAGAAAAAACCAAATTAAATTCTAAACTAAATATTTAATTAAAAAAATAATGAGATGGATTATTTTGATTGGAAGAATATATTGTAACTTTTACCCCTCCACTGTGAATGCCCTCAACACCCCCCCCCCACCCCCACCCCCCACCCCAATAACGTCCCTTTCACCATTTAGGGGGGCGATGTTCACAAGTGTGAAAGTAACCCCCCCCCCCCCCCCCCCGCGTTTTCATGATCCCACTACGGATGGCCTTATATTTTCTTTGTTTTGCAGGAGAGTTGACTAGAGATGGGTGAAGAGAGCTGCTAAGAGTTGAGATTACACACTAGAGACTTCATTTCTTTTATTTTGTTATGATTTGAACCTTTTAAATTAGTATTTACTTTTGTGCATCAGTTTAGACTTTGTAAACACGAAACTTGGTTAATCTGTTTTCGTATTTTAGCTATATGACTATTAATTTTGAACTTATTTGTGTTTTGATGTTCTATTGGAATTTGATAAGACCTCTTATTCTATTGTTGGGATAGGGGTGTTACACACAAACGATCAATTACTTATTCTATACAATCATTTTAGGGGCAGTATACATCTATTATATCATTCGAACTTGTGAAACGTTATGGGCATCCTTATAATTTTTAGTAAGATCTTTCTTCTAAAGACATTTCCAACTAAATTGTCTTTTAAACTAGTTAAGTTAACTTAATATCTGTGAATGATGAAAGGAAAAAAGAAAAAAAGGAGTCTTACCAGATTTCCAAATGTTTTATGAGGCTTATCACTAATTTGGTTGTCCATATTTGGGCATTGTACTCGTTCCTTTAAGCAACAATAAGAAAAAGAAAGTAAGTGCTAGAAACTATGAATGTGAATTAATGATAAAACTATAAATTACTAGTAGATGAAACTTTCTACATCCCACTGAATATTGATGTATCTTTGGTTGATAGAAAATAAAAAAGAATAAAGTTATAATTTTCATCCTTAAAGTTTAAATCAAGTTATAATTTTCATTCGTTAAACATCAAAAATTGCACGAATCATTTTTTTTATGTTAAGAGTTTATCATACATTGATAATGGAGGTTAAATGTGTATTAAATCATGTAATATGCCTGGCCCATGACCCGATACATGCCTCAACCCATTACTCGAACCATGCCCCAACCCATGGCCCGAACCAAGACCCGTCCCATAACCCGAACCATGACCCGACCCATGCCTTGACCCATGAGCTGAACCATGACACGTCCCATGACTGGAACCATGGCTCGGCCTATGGTCCGTCCCATGACACAACCCATGAGCCGATCCATTATATAAATTTATTAGTTAAAAATATTTTATTCCTGTCTACCAAACATCACGAAGTAATGAGTCATTTAACCAAACACAACAATTGAATGGTAATGATTCATTTCTTTTCCTTGTCCATTAAATTCCCTCGTTCATTTCGTTACTTATAAAAAAAATAGAGATTGATGAAAGTGGATCTCTATATTTAGACAATCTATATTTACTAAACTTAAAAATTTAAATATGGAAATGGAGATAGAGATCCTGACGGAGGTGTAAAATAAAACAAATCTCTAAATAATAGAGATGGAGATAAAAATAGAGACCATGTTGTTGTGAATGCTCTAAATGAACACATGATAAATGAAACCTACTTTCATAAAACTATGAAAACTTACTTGAAATTCCAATGCCTTCTTAAGTTGCACTAAAACTTCTTTTGTTGTCGGCCGTTTTTTTCTTTCATGATGTAAGCATTGGTAAGCAATCGTTTCAAATGTAAAAAGTGATTCAGGCACAATTTGTTCCTTTATTTGCTCAAACACAACCTCATCACGCTTTCCTTCTTCAAATTTAGTTTTGATGAAATCTGATAGATAGCGTCCCCCATGTTTCTCAACTGCAAGCGTTGATCTCCCACACAAGATCTCAAATAAAACCACACCAAATGAATAAATGTCGGATTCTTTAGTTAATATACCAGATTTTTTGTATAGTGGGTCCAAGTATCCTGGAGTCCCACGCACATGATCAATGACATGGTATGTTTCTTGATTTGGACTTATTAAGTAGACATGGTATATTGGACTTACTACGGAGATGCTAAAATCAGTAAGTTTTGCTTTCCAATCATGGTTTACTAAAATATTAGCAGTTTTGATGTCCCTATGTATCAACTTTGCTTTTCTGCCAATTCCTCCATGAAGGAAATCCAACGCACTTGCAACATCAATGCATATATTAAGTCGTTTCACCCATGTAAGAGAAGCATCAGCCAAATACCTATCAAGACTTCCTCTCGACGCATACTCATATACAATAATATTTTCATCATTTTCAGCACAATAGCCGACAAGACCGATGACATTCTCGTGCTTATACTCCCAAAGAATTTGTACCTCATTAAAAAATTGGCGTTCCTCTTGACCAAGCGTTGTATCAAATCGCTTTGCAACAATGGTATCAAATCCATCACCTTGAGGAACTTTTCCTTTATAAACTTTCCAAAAGGATTCTCTTCCGCCAATGCAATTGTCTTCATGGAAGTTTTGTGTTGCCAGTTTTACTTCTTCAAGTGACATTCTCAGGTCGTCCTTGTTGTTTTCCTGCCAACCACGAGATACGAATAAACTACAAACATTGATAAAAATATTAAATCTTGAAAATTATAATTCTCATAATCAACTACTCCAAAATTCCGTACTTTTTCATATTTAAATGCACAAGCTACAACACATCATGTAAGAACCTTTTCTGTGATGTCCATGAGAACACCTTTGCAATACATTTTCACATACACACCTTTAGTGGGATAGATTGATGATTAAAATTGTGTTGTGAAAAAATATACAAGAATAGTTTTTTTTTTTTTTTTGAAAAGCAAGCAAAACCTTTATTACCAAAAAACAAAAGACCAACCCCAAGCCAGTGGCTTGGGACAGCCCATGATTACAAACTTAGCCACAAAGTGACTGCACCAAAAATACAAACAAAAAAAAACCATTATGTTAATGTAGATCAACGTTCAAAATGGAGGTGTTTGTAAGGAAAAACAATATAATGATGAAGGAATGTAATAAATTAGTGATAAAAAATAAAGGATGAGAAGTTGTAAGATATTATGAAAAACTATTATTATCAGTACGTAATTCAAAGATTCCTAGTCAAAAGGTAGGATTTAGATATAAAAAACATCACAACTTATAGTACTTACTAAAAGTTTTTTATACTTATGCTGTTCAACTCCTTAGAGGTTTTTTTAAATTATTTCAAACTTACCAATTTGAAAAATGGTTTATATTGAAAAAAAAAATTACACTTTCAAACTTTCATTAGTTCAGTGATAAACATTTTTTTCCTATTGATTATGTCCTTAAAATAATATCTCATATTTTATAAACTGAATCCTATTCATTGATGAGAAGAAAAAAAAGTAATTTTGATAGGTTGAATACGATAAGAAAAATAACCTATCAAGAACTTCATAAAAAAGTGGTTGTAGGAGTTATACACTAGAAGTTAGTGAAGTGTTTTTATAATATAAACCCTCAGCATTGAGGAAACAACTTCACTCTATATGAAAATCAGTTTGTGTCCTATAAATTTTTATCTAATATCATCAAGCGTTTTACCTCTAGGTATCAATAGTATGAAGTTACAAAAAAGGTCGTCTTTGAAACATCTACTTACTTGAAATATTAACGCTTTCTCAAGTTCCTTAATCACGACTTCCATTGTTGGACGTTGGTCTTGAGTTCTCGTCACACATTGATATGCAATTTCTATAAATGTGTGCAAAGAATCCTTGTTGGGTCCTGTATTTAGAACAAAATTGTTTTTAGCGGTTCCTTCCTTTATTATAGGATCTATCATGTTCTCTAGTGTTCTGGTGCAGAAGCTTTGTCTTGCCACATGGGCCAGCCCTTCATCACTCTCCTTCTTGTAAATTGGGTCAAAGGCTAACCTCCCACATAGAACTTCAAACAAAACTACTCCAAAACTATAAACATCTGTTTCTCTTTTTATCCTACCGGTGCTATTATATTCTGGATCCAAGTAGAAGAACGATGAAAAATAAAATCTTTGTTTATAGAGAGCTTCATCTTCTTGATTTGGAGGCAGGAACACGGAAAGGCCAAAGTCAACAATCTTTGCCCCAAAATTCTCATCCAAACCTATGTTTTTGCTACATATATCACAATTTATTATCGTCTTCTGGTCTTCCATCTCATAGTGAAGGTAGTTCAGCGCGTGTGCAACATCAATGCAGATTTTCAAACGTTTTTCCCATGTCAAAGTACACTTGCCATTGACCTTTCTTAAATAATCACTAAGGTAACCATTAGAAACATTCTCAGTGACAACTATCATCTCATAACCTTCAATACAAAATCCAAGTAGAGAGACTATGTTGTGATGCTTAACACCAGCAAGCATTTCAATTTCTGTAAAAAACTGTTCTTCTCCGTATAGTTCATCATGTCCAGAAGGGTACCGTTTTATAATTACAGTATTGTTGGGATGTTCGCCTTTACTCTTCCCTTCTTCGGATGGAGGATTTTCTTTATCAAAATGGTCAAGTTCAACTCTGTAAAAAGTAGAGTAATGCCAAGATGCAATTTTGTATGTCTCTGAAAAATTATCTGTTGCTAATTTAATATGAATGAGAGGCATCTTCAAGTGTTCCAACTTCTTTCCCTACAAATAAATGACAAGGGGGAAAAGAGAGTTACAACTTATACTTGCCAGAAAAATGAGAACTAAACTGAACAGAAATTGTGTCGTCATTGCTGATGCTTTTAACTAAAGACGACATTCAAATCTATCACCTAGTTAATTAGCCAGTATTACAATAATTATTACATCTCAAAACTAGTTTATTTCCTTCACTTTCTTTAATACATACACCATGGAGATCAGGTCAGAGGTGGTTACGGATACCAAAGACATCTTTTTTTTAAAGGCGATTCTTTTTTTTTTTGTCCCTGGACATCTTCTGATCTTCATAATCACAAAGAACCAATTTAACAAAAATAAATCTTTAAAAAATTAAAATATCAATATAAGTAATTAACAAATTCAAAGTAAGAACATTTTTACATCAATAACAACTTATATATATTATACTAGGTTAAAATCCCGTGTATTACACGGGTTAAATAAATAAAATGATATGTATTTAGTAATAAAAAATTTATATTTTTAAAAACTCGTGTAATACACGGATTGAATAAACCAATATATTACATCGGTTGAATAAAATATAATGTAATTTGTTAACAAACACATTTGTCAAAATATGTTTTTAAAAAATGTAATTTGTCGTGATAGTATAAGGTCTGTTAAATTAGTTTTTAAAACATTTTTTTTCAACTGAGTATTAATTTTTTTATTTAATTGATAAATGTTAGTTCATATTAAGTTCATTTGATTGATGATATAATAACTATTTATAATTAAATAATAACTACCGTAATTAAATTTATTAATATAAAGATTATTATTTAATATGAGAGAGAAATAAAAAATATAATATTTAATAGGAGAGAGAAGCGGGAAAATAAAGGTGAGAAGCGTGTCCTGCAGAAATTTTCATTTATTAGAGTAGCAAGATAAGATGGTAAGGGAATGGATAACACTAAATATTATGAACAAAAGCAGTCGATTTGAAGACATGTTTCGGGAAATATGATACAAGTGATTTCCTTGTGGACAGGCAGGTCTGGGAAGTGGTTCTCCAACCTTGAAGCATGGGATCTGGGCAATCGCTTGCATACAAATGTGTAGTATGGGATGCAAAAGTATTCGAGTCGATTGCCTCTAACGTGGGCATAGTTATCAAAGGCGCAAGGCGCGCAGGTCTCGTTGGATCCTAGGCGCAAGGCGCAAAAAAAGCGAGAGCCCGAGAAAAAAAAAAGCGCACTTAAAAAAAATATTTAAAATATATTATGTATTGATAAATAATATTATTTTTCAAATAATATAATATAAAAGCTATTATATATCATTTAATATCATCTAATTAATACAAAAAATGTTCAAAGTCATATACCAAAATGATCAAATATCTAGGAAATGAGCTTCAACCAGTATTTTGTAAACTTTTATAATCTCAACCATAACTTAGGAAATGATAATAAAGTATTAAAGCATAAAAAATTTGAAAAAATGCGCCTCACATCCTTAATGCGCCTAGGCGCGCACCTCACGCGCTTTTGACAACTATGGCGTTTTGACACCTATGAACGTGGGGAAGATCATTGCTCCGTCTCAGGCTTCATTTAACGATGGATCCTTGGTTCTTGAAACGGTAGGTATTTTGGTGGGGGAAGGCTGGAGGATACCAGAACAGATCGCCCTTAAATGGAGAGGGAAGTTGTTTCGCTACTAGTGTAGGGAAGACGGAGGAAAATGGATGCCGGAGTGGATTGGTAACTTGGAGAATAAACAGTAGCCTTATCGAAGTCATGCCATAATGGAGTATTTGGAGGATAACCAATTTAACTTGGATCAGATAATAAGTGAGGTTAACCCGGTTACAAATAGTCACATGGATCGCTAAGTATGCCACGATCCGCGATCCAGATCGCTCGTTCCCAATCGCGGTACAGAATCGTACCGATCGCTGATGGATCGCGATATGGTTCGGTGAATTTGATCGATCCCCATTTTTTGCGATATCGAACCTTTCTCCTCCTATTCACGTTCCCGATTGCTAAATACGGCAACTGGATCACTACTGGTAAGCGAATCGGAAACCCAACAGTCCCATGTTTGAACGAATTGAAGAATTCTCCTGATTAGGACATTGAAGACCGCCTGCAAACTTTGAACGAATTGAAGAATTCTAACAGACTCTGTTATGGAGAGAGAGAGAGAGAGAGAGAAGAGATAAGCACTCCTGGAGACAGAAGACTACCGGAGATCGGAAGGACGGGCAGAAGAATGATAAGGAATGGACCAAGGTGAGAAACCGGAGGACGGTGAAACAGGGCAATCAGGTTGGGAAAGAAACAACCCTGTTCATCTCCAACCTGCCAGATGGCTATTCGAGCTCCAAGTTATGGATGTCTTTCTTACATCTTACCAACATGGTGGATGCTTACGTACCATCCAAAAGAGATCGTAGAGGGAGTCTTTTTGGCTTCCTTAGATTTAACATGGTGGAGGATGCTAATGAGCTTGTACAGAAGGTTAAAAGAATAAGAATTGGAGGGGCCAAGATTGAGGCAAATATCTCCAAAATTGCTCGTGGGAAATGGAATCCTTCGCCCCCTCAGCCACCAAAACAACAGGGGGGCACCCAGGTTCACACATCCGAACCCAAAACCTTACAACAGCCTCCGCAAGTGAGGTTTGGTAGCAACTCGTTTAAGGATGTGGTTATGGTAAATGCTTCTGGTTGTAATGACAGGCTTTCTATTAATTTGAACTCTAAAAATGTCCAAGGAGTGGAGTTCAGGGATGGTTTATCAGTGCTTAGGGTTACCGCCAGCCTGGAAATTGTGAACGATATCAGAACTTACCTAAGATATGATCTTCCGAACATGGAAGTCAGATACCTAGGAGGTCTAAAGCTGCTCCTTTCGTTTTCAACAGCCGATGAAGCAAAAGAATTCATGGAGAAGATTAACAAGGGGTGTTCTAAGATTTTTGATCAATGGGAAGGACAAACCATTGGATATGATAGGGTGGCTTGGATTACTATCAGAGGTGTTCCGCTGCATCTGTGGAACAGCAAAACCTTCGACCATATTGGTGATAACCTTGGTACAGTTATTCACCGTTCCACAGCAGACCTAAATGTCGATTTATCCGGTAGGAAAAGGAATAGAGGCTTCAAGGTTCCAAAAAGAAACAGTCGGTACCGGAATCAAGTACGGCGTCCTTGTTCCCCTGAGCAGATCCATGAAGACGAAGACGACTCTTGGGTCATGGATTCCTTCCATAATGACTGGCTTGTCGATTCCGAGGAAATCGAGGATACTCTTCTTTCCGATTCTGTTGGCAATTCCTTGGGGATTGGCCTATCCCATCAAGAGTTGATGGAAGAAACCCAAGAAACTATCAAGATTGGGGCAGTTGTTGGTCTGGCATTGGATGGCTTTGAGGCTCAAATCGAAGAAGCAATCAGAGGTGAGGCGGTCAACAAAGGTATATAATGAATTTACTAACCTTAAACATCAGGGGAGCAGGTTGTAGCACCAAAGAGACCTGGGTAAGGGGGATAAAAAAAAGAACATAATTTGTCTTTTTTAGCAATTCAGGAGACGCAATTGACCAATTTTGTGGATTCTCAAGTGGTGAAATTTTGGGATAACACTCCTATGGAGTACGCAGTTGTCCAAGCATGTGGCAGATCCGGTGGATTGGTGTCCCTCTGGAACGCAGGTATTTTCAAAAAGAAATTCTAAATCCTAAAGCAGAATTATATATTGGTCGGGAGGATTTTGATTGGGGAATTGGGCGACCTCATTATAGTGAACGTATATGCCCCAAATGATCCATCCAAGAGAAAATCGTTATGGGAGGAGCTTCTAAATGTTAGGAATTCGTATGAAGGGACATTTGTTTTTCTGGGGGACTTTAATGACGTCAAGCAACCGGAAGATAAAAGGAATTCGGTGTTTGATGTTAGTTGTGCCATGGCTTTCAACAACTTCATCAGACTTGCTGGACTGCTAGAATTCAATATGGGTCGTGCTACCCACACCTATTTATCTGCTGACGGAAATAAGAGCAGCAAATTGGATCGAATTCTTGTTTGTGATAGATTCGTAGACAAGTACCCGAATGCAGCCCTGTTGGCCCTTCCTAGGGATCGACCTGATCACCGACCAGTAATACTTTCTATTACTGATGCAAATTTCGGGCCTATACCATTTAGATTTTTCAACAGCTTGTTAGGTGATGTGGAACTTGATAAGATTGTGAACACGAGTCTTCTGATCCCTATAAACGCCAGATCCAAAGGGGAGGAGTTGGCCCAAAGATTTAAGTTGATCAAAGGAAAAATCAAAGAATGGAGAGCAAAGAAAAAAAGGAGAACTCAATTTAGTAAATGACGCAAAGTTCCTCATTAATTCCCTAGAAGTAGAGGCTGAATCAAGGGATCTTAACCAAGAAGAGAAGAGGAAGAGGTTGGAAGCGATCAGTTGTGTGGCCAAGTGGGATCAACAGAACACTATGGACCTGCTTCAAAAGTCTAAAGTCAGATGGGTGAAATTTAGTGACGAAAAATCTGCACTATTTCACATGTTCATCAACAACAACATTACGAGGAATAGGATCAATGGTCTTATGCTGAACGGGTCATGGGTGTCGGACCCGGGCTTGATTAAAATGGCGTTTAAGGATTTCTTCCAAGCAAAATTCAAAGAACCACTTGTTTCAAGACCTAGAATCAGCGGTGAGGGTTTTAAGAAACTTTCCGAATCACAAGCGGAGAGTTTAGTCATACCGTTCTCTAAAGAAGAAATCAAAAAGGTGGTGTAGGAATGCGGAGGGGACAAAGCCCCTGGTCCAGATGGTCTGTCCTTTGCATTCATTCGTAAATACTGGGACGCACTTGAAACCAACTTTATCCAGGTTCTGGATGAATTTTACACTCATGGGGTTATATACAAAGGGTGTGCCTCATCGTTTATATCCCTAATTCCCAAAACAATCGACCCGGAGCATCCGTCAGATTACAGACCTATTTCTCTTATTGGAGTCATTAAAAAGACGATTTCAAAAATCCTGGTAAATAGGTTGGGCATGGTTATTGACGGTCTTATTTCTCCCACCCAGTCCGCTTTTGTAGCTGGTAGAAATATCATTGACGGCCCACTTATTCTTAATGAACTGTACTCTTGGGCTAAGAAATCCAAAAACCGGTTAACGTTCTATAAGGTGGACTTTGAAAAGGCTTATGACACTCTTAATTGGAAATTTTTTGTTACGGTTATGACCCACGTGGGCTTTCTACCTAAGTGGAGATGTTGGATGTTAGGGTTGCTTTATGATGGGTCGGCGTCCGTTTTAGTTAATGGATCCCCGTCTTTGGACTTCGAGCTCGAAAGAGGGTTACGTCAGGGGGACCTGCTCTCCCCGTTCCTATTTATTCTTGCCATGGAGGCTCTTAATTTGATGATGCTCAAAGCGACTAAGGTGGGCTTATTCCGGGGTGTCAGTCTACCAAACAATGGGCCGACAGTGTCCCACCTCTTTTTTGCAGAAGATGTTTTTATTGGGGATGGGGATATCTCTAATTTCAAAATTTTAAACAAAATTATTCGTTGCTTTTTCTTGTCTTCAGGGTTAAAGGTCAGCCCCAAAAAGCAAGATATATGGTGTTGGCTTAGAGCTGTTAGAAGTGGAGCAAATGGCCGAGACTCTTGGCTGCAAAGCAGGAGCCTTCCCATTCCCTTACCTTGGGATGGTTGTGGGTGCCAACATGAACAGATTTTCAAGTTGGAAGCCGGTCATTGACAGATTCAACGCTAGGTTATCAAATTGGAAAGCTAGATGTATGTCGTTCGCGGGTAGAGTGACTTTGGCTAAGGCTGTGCTGGGGAGTCTCCCTACTTATTTTTTGTCACTTTATAAAGCTCCGATGAAGATAATCAAAACGCTTGAAGGTATTAGACGCAAATTTGTGTGGGGAGGAACAAATACAATAAACAAAATAAGATGGGTAGCTTGGGAGAAAATGCTAGCTTTGAAAAAATCTAGTGGGTTGAGAATTGGATGATGAAGTTACAACATCAAGGGTGGTTCGGTTGATCTCGAAGGGGTAGTTGGAGGAGATCTTAAAGTGCAAGGGGGTAAAATGTTAGTTAGTATTAAAGTTGCACATGCGGCACATGATTAAAGATAAGCTAGAAGGCCAAGTCGGTGTGTTTCTGTTTGTATTTGAGTTTGAATTTGAGTCAATATAGGAGTCTTAGGCTGCAAGTAAAGTAGATTTATAAATAGGTTATTCTGTCATTCATGTAAGTGTGTCCTTCAAGTTTTTGATTAATAGAAAAGAGTCGCAGAGTTCCTGCACATCTGTGTTCGTGTTTTGCTGTGATCCACTTTAAACTTTAACAAGTGGTATCAGAGCAGGTTGAAAAGAAGGCACCGATTGAAACAAGCCAGGAAGACCGATCGCAGCAGCAAGAACCGATCGAAGGGAGTGGCTGAATTCAATCGCAGGAACAAGAAGCTTGATCAGCTTCGTGATCAAGAACAAAAAGATCACAGCAGTAGACGGAACTGTTCAGGCCAAGAGACCGATCGCAGGAAGCAAGTTCCGATCGAAGGAGTGGGCTGGAATCAATCAAAGAAAAGAACAACAACCTTGATCATTAACGTGATCAAGAAGGCGGCAGCAATTGAGAAGTAAAGTACGTTCAAGAAGGCAACAAGCGTTTGAAGGCAGTCAAGAGGTTGCAACCCTTCAACTCGTAATTCCGGCCTATCTTCGGTTTCCCGGACTGTTCTTGATTGCTAAGAGGGAACACAACAGTAGCAGTGATCATGGCGGACTTACAAGTTGTTGGTGGTATCAAAAAGCTTAATCACACCAACTACAATACTTGGTCTACTTGTATGATGTCGTATCTACAAGGTCAAGACCTTTGGGAAGTCACCAATGGAGCCGACATAGCAATTCCCAGGAACGACACAAACGGTGCAATTCACAAGTGGCGGGTTAAGGTAGGAAAAGCTATGTTCCTACTCAAAACCACGATTGAAGAAGAACTTTTGGATCACATTCGTGATCTTGAAACCCCAAAGCAAGCTTGGGACACGCTAGTTTCCTTGTACTCAAAGAAAAACGGCACGAAGCTCCAGTTACTTGAAAACGAGCTTCTGTCAATAACCCAGAAAGATTCGAGTATTCCACAGTACTTTCACAAGGTGAAGACACAACCACAGAAGAAGAAGCGTGGGATATTGAAGCAAACATAGCCCAAGTGAAAGAAGTTACAGCCCCCCTCATGGCTACCACTGAACACAAGTCTAACAACCTTGGTGACTGGACAGTTGATTCTAGATGCTCAAACTACATGGCTGGAGAGAAGGAGAAACTTTGTAACCCATTGAAATTCAAAGGTAATGGTGGTGTGGTGATCGCTGATAACTCAAGACGTCCGATCGCACACACGGAAGATGTAAAATTCCCGACAGTTAAGAATAAGAGGGAGCTGTGCAAGCATAGGCATGGGATGAAAGTTGATGTTGAGAGGAAGTGATGAAGTTACAACATCAAGGGTGGTTCGGTTGATCTCGAAGGGGTAGTTGGAGGAGATCTTAAAGTGCAAGGGGGTAAACTGTTAGTTAGTATTAAAGTTGCACATGCGGCACATGATTAAAGATAAGCTAGAAGTCCAAGTCGGTGTGTTTCTGTTTGTATTTGAGTTTGAATTTGAGTCAATATAGGAGTCTTAGGCTGCAAGTAAAGTAGATTTATAAATAGGTTATTCTGTCATTCATGTAAGTGTATCCTTCAAGTTTTTGATTAATAGAAAAGAGTCGCAGAGTTCCTGCACATCTGTGTTCGTGTTTTGCTGTGATCCACTTTAAACTATTGGAGGCATAAGAGAAGCCAACCTTGCACTTTTACTCAAGTGGTGGTGGAGATTTAGGTTTGATAAGGATCAGATGTGGGCCCAGGTGATCAGAGCTATCCATGGGAGAAGATGGAACTGTGGCTTGGTGCCGGCGTTAAAATCAGGTTCTGGGGTTTGGAAGAACATTTGTTCCATGGGAATTGATTTCTTGAAAAGAAACATTCTCATAGAACAGAACCTCGTTTGTAAAGTAGGCAGGGGTGACAAAATCATATTCTAGGAGGACGCTTGGATCTCCCCTCAGTCGCTTAGTGTGATGTTTCCGAATATATATAAGTTGGCTGCAAATAAGAAGGCATGGATAAGTGATAATTACAAAAGAACGGGAGACCGAGTCATATGGGATTGGAAATGGGTATCGTCTCCGCAATCCCCTCAAGCCTGGGCTGAATTCATTAATCTCTTGGCTATGATTAGAGGTTACAACTTAAAAAATGGGGAAGACGTTTGGGGCTGGAAGTCAGACATGGAATTTGCGTTTGGGGTAAAGGCGATACTAGAAGACCTTTGGAAGGCCACTAATCCGTGCCTTGGTAATTTTGTCATGAAATGGTGTAACTGGCCTATCCGAAGGTTAACACCCTTGTTTGGAAAGCCGTGGATGGAAGACTACCAACGATGGTAGAGCTAGCTAAGAGAGGGGTTCACACGGCTAATCAATCATGTCCGAGATGTGGTCATTCGGAGGAAACTACTGATCATTGTCTCGTCTCTTGCCCAGCGGTTAAAACAATCTGGTGGCTCATTGGCTGGCGGGTTAAAACATCGGCTGTGTACTCGTGTAATTCGGTCAAAGAATTTCTTGCTCTACTTTATGATCTCGGGTTACCAAAAATTCAGAATAAGGTTGTGTAGTGTGTATTCATGACGACTCTATGGAAAACTTGGGGCTGCAGAAACGATCAAGTATTTAACGGGAGGTTTATCACAAATTCAAAAATGGTGGAAAACATTCAAGATGAAAACTTGTGCATTTGATATAAGGGGAGAATAGAATCTATTTCTTCTACTGAACGGATTAGTTTTGATGTAAATTGGGCTAATGTATTATGCTGATGTACTCTACTGTTGGGTTTCTCAAGCTACTTGCTTGGAGTGCATGTTTGTTTTCTTAATATTATAAGTTCCATTGGCTGTTCCAAAAAAAACAGACTCTGTTGACTTTGTTCCACTGTGATTAATACATCGGCTTTCACACTATCTATGAATGGCTATTATTAAATGTGTCATTTTAAATTGAAATAAAATTTATATTTTAAACGCTTATGTATTGGATACTATGTATCGAATTGGCGTTCCGAATGAGCCTACCCCCTCGTACCGGATTTAAGAAATGCATGAACCGCGTTCCCGTTTTTGTTCCGTGTACCGAAACGTACCGCGATCCATGTGACTATGAGCGAAACTACATAAACATGGGGGAGGAAGTAGGTGGGGCAGAATCAGTTGGTGTTACCATCCCCAACCTCAACGCATCTATGCGGGGAGCTTTAGAGATATGAAGGGTGGACAAAGCCCTAAATCGGTGAACTCTAACAATGAAGGAACAACAAAGGAGACGGACAGAGCAGAAAACATAGACTGGGAGGTGGAGGAGATGATTAAATTGCGGAAAGAGCTGGGAATCGAGCTAGAAAATGAGGATGAACAAGTTAGAACAACAATTATTAGTGAATGGGAGGAATAAGTGGAACAATGAATTGCCTATCAATCAATACAAGGGGGATCAGTGGCAACGATAGGCATATTGGATCAGAAACATCTAACAAAGGTACGGTATTCATCTAATTAGTATACAGGAGACTCGATTTGAAAAAGAGGAAGCAATTCCATATGAAAGATTATGGAGTAACTAGGAATTTGGGGCATATGGAGTGAAGTCCTCGGGCAGGTCTGGAGGACTGTGTTGATGTTGGGATCGTTCACTGTTCTCGGTGTATAAGAAAATGTCCTCCACTAATTTCATTATTCTGTAAGGAAACTGTAAAGCTATTGATTCGGTGACGAATATAGCAAATGTATATGGCCCAAGGGAAAATGATCCTAAGAAGGAATTATGGAATGAACTGGGTAATAAAAGGAATCGTTGTCGGGGCTATGGGCCCTAAGGGAAGATTTCAACACAATCAAGAGTGGTGATGAGAGATCATCCTCCCCTCTCTTGGATAGTAGTATGACTGATTTCAATGAATTCATAGATGAGGCATGCCTCTAGAATACAATATAGGAGGAGGAAAGTATACATGGATAAGGGATGATGGTGCAGTCTCTAGCAGGTTAGACAGATTCTTAGCGTGTTCATAATTTCATAATGCCTGCCCATCGGCTTTTGTTTAGATTTTACAACTCTTGGCTTTCACATGTGGTGCTGCCGATGGTGGTGTACAACTCATGGAACTCAAAAGTACTTAGCGGTCGTCACGATTTTGTCCTACCCAAGAAAATTGCTAACTTAAAAAAGCGAACTTAAGAAATGGTGTAATAAGATCAAAGTTGTTGAATGCATGGAGGTCAATTCTCTTGAGTGAGTAATCTCGGATATGGAATCCAAGGCTGAGAGGGTTGCCGTCATTATCTACCACACAAATATTTTTTTATTTTTTTGCTGGAAACATTGTCGTCAATATCTGCCCATCTGAAACCGCAGATCACCACCACTACCAGAAATCGCACCACCGCCATTAGCTTGTGGGACCTATAACCCATTAAATATTAAAATAAAAATAAGGTAGACCCCTTCACACTTTTCTTCTCCGGCTATTGAAGTAAATTCCGGTCACTCAGCGTTCCAAGCGATATACGACAATAATCAGGAGAAGACAACCCTCATCTCATATCCACAATTGAGTCAGCTCGCTCATCCCGTCTGGTTATGATAGTTGCAACCAAACGAAGAGCTTGTTAGAGGACCTAAGGAGCCATAAGCTCCGAGGACACTCTGACGCTTAAGTCAAGTTGGTGTTGATCAGTTCTTGTAACTATATAATGGAAAACATACCTCCTAAGTTCACCGATGATAGGGAAGACGTCATGATCTCTGATCTGGATCGGGTTCCCGTTTAGGGTGTACGATTAGGATGGTATTAGGTGAGTTCGTGAGACTCACGGTTATGGAGAGAGAGGGACGATTTAGTGGTGATAGAATAGAATAGTCGATTAGTCTATTCCCTCTAGTAATCTCTCTATTTGTATGTACACCCAAGGGGAAACCCATTAGTGACCCATTAAAAGTAATTATGCCCATCAACTAATTACTAGCCATAGGTTAATAAATAAATAAGTAATTATATTTGATTATTTATAATAAGATAAATGATTATAAGAGTCATATATTAAATCTCGTCTTAAAATTGGGGCCTTATATAATTAGTGTGTGTAACGTCTTGCACCTAATTATATGTAACAGCTTGGTCTGCGGCTCCGGATTTGATTAACGCCAATGATGCAGGTGGCTATGGAGGATGCGACGGGGGAGAAGAGGAGAATGAGAGTAGCCACCATAGTGTAAGCCATTATGTTGCAGGTGTTGAAGATGGAGAGTGTCTTTTAGTTTAAGCGTAAATATGTCATTTCATCTCAACTTAACCCGTTAACTTAACAGGCATCCAAGTCAGAGACCGTCGGTGTTACGTTTTGTCAAACCTGTCGACTTTCAATGTATTCAAACCTGAGAAACTTGTAATTTGTGCAAACCACATAACCATCCATGTAATTAACGTAATATTATATAATAATTAAAGAAAGTGTTATTTAAAAAACTAACTAAAAGAGTAGGAAATAAAGTGATAAGTAAAAAAGAAAAAAAAATAATAATAACAAAAGAAAAGGTGTCTTACAAGATTTTCATAACGGAGTTGAAATTCCAATGCTTTCTCAAGTTCAGCAACAATATTGTTTGTATCTGGGCGTTGTGCTCCCTCCTTCTTTAAGCAAGAATATGCTACTTTTGAGTATTTGAGAAGCGAGTGTGGGGACATTTGATTACATAAATCAGGATGGATTATATCTTTCAATGTTTTGTTTTCATAATGATGTTTGGCCAATGGAGTTAGAAACCTATTAGCCTCGTTCTCAATAAATGCTCTCCTTCCACACAAGATTTCAAATAAAACGACACCGAATGAATAAATATCCGACTTGAGAGTCACACCTTTGGTCTTTGCAGTTTCTGGATCCATATACTCCAATAGGCCAATAGCCTCACAAAGGGAGACCCGATCCTTTTGGTTTACTGATTGTTTGATTGAAATTTCAAAACCAGATAACTTGGCTTCCCAGTTCTCATCTAATAAGATTGTCGAGTTGTTGATGAAACGATGTATAACCGCATAACCACGCCCCTCATAAGAATGAAGGTAGCTCAACGCACGAGCCACACCTACACAGATCCTCAATCTTTGCGTCCATGTGAGGTTCGGGCGGTTTAGGAACTGCTCCAGACTTCCGTTGGCCTCATACTTGGTTATGATAATCTTCTCACCTTTCTCATCACAAAATCCAATAATAGAGACTAGATTTGTATGCTTGAGTTCATAAAGCATTGAAACTTCAGTCCAAAACTCGGTGTCTCCTAGGCCACCCCTACGATCTAACCTCCTTGCAGCAATCTTGATCAACTTCCCGGACCACAAAAGTTGTCCTTTGTATGCTGGTCCAAAACCACCCTTTGAGATAATGTTATTTCGATGAAAGTTGTTGGTGGCCTTTGCTACTTCTTCAAGTGGGATTTGTAAGTGAGCAAACTTGGTGATTGTTGATGCCATGTTTCTGTTTATCAAATAAAAAATATAAGAGTTCAGATCGAATATTCAACGGGTTACAAAAATAAGACTAGATTATGTCCCGAAAATGTGTAACCGAGTAACTAAACCGTGGGTTCTCAGCGACGGCTCTGAACAGAAACGGCTGCGGCGGTGGACGAGATCCGGCAGCGATGTAAGAGGGAATCAGAAATATCGCCGGAATGTGAGAGGGTGTCGGTGTTTTATATATAATTGTTGTTTTTTTTTGTTTTTAATATTTTTCGTTAATATCGATAACCATCTGTTCATTTCGGTTTTCGAAAATTGTTAGCTTCCATTCATAGCCGTTGATGAGACGGGTGTATTTTTTTTTTTTTTTTTTTTTTTGACTAAATTACACAAATCAAGTATATTAAATTACACTCATAAACCTTTATCTTCACTAATTACGTTAGACACTCTTTATCTAAATGGTTTGTATCAAGTTATTACCTTTAGACTAACAGATGTTAGTTTTTTTATAAACGATCAAATTACCCCAAAATAAATAAAAAAAATTCAAAAAGTTAGTTTTTTATGAACTTGTATAAATCAAGTCCGTGGAGGAGAGCTTCCACCTGTGTCTTCTATCCAAGATAGTTGGTGGAGGAAAGCTTGAGAGATGTCGGAAAGGACACGATGGTTAAGTTGTTCATGGTGGTGTTGACGGTGAGCGGGTGCTCTGTGGGGTTGATTTCGGTGGTAGCAGGCATGATTGGAGAATGGTGCTGGGACAGAAAAGAGTTAAGGGATGGGACAGAAAAAGAAGTAAGGGCTGAGACAAAAGGTGGTTGAAGGTGATGGTTTGAGCCGATCGGAAAATTCGCCGAAGAATAGAAGGTGGCGGTTGTCTTTAGGTTTAGAGCATAGGCTCTGATACCATAAAGAGTTTTGAATGAAAATATATTTTCTTTTTTTGTATTTGATACAAGAATAATATACAATATAAATAGACAATTGTAAAGCTTAAATCTAGAAATTTACATTAATCACAAAATACATTCTATAATGAGAATGGGAGGGAATGACAATTCAAAATAATTTGAATTGTTTTAGGTAGTGTCTTCAGCAATAGCAGTTGGTAAGGCTGATTTAAGTTTTTGATTTATATTTTTCATAAATTACAATATTTTAAATATATAAAACTTTAAACTCAAATTGTAAATGCAAAGAACGACTTGGCAAGAAATCAAAAGTCATGACGGGTTGGTATAAATTAGTAGGTCATCAGTAATAGTTTCACATTCACGTCCGTCACGACACCGTCACATTAACATGAGGCAACTATTAAACCAAATTACTAAGGTGCGTAATGGCTTCATTATATACACACACACCACACAAGCCCCAACGCCCGTGAATCCACCCACGCCCGCAATCGCGCCCATTCGTCTGCCATCATCCGGGATTTCCATAAATCACCCAAGCCAAGCGCCACGAGACGGATCTATAATGTTATGGCGTCAGCCCGTGTCCGTGAGCTTGGGTTGAAAATGGTTACAAATTATTATAAAAGAGTCGTCATTAATAACACAAGAAAACCTAGAAGTAGCTTAGAATTTCTTAAAGTCTGTCAAAATCGTGAACTTGTTTAGCAAAACGAGTTGTGTCCGAGTTGCCGGTTTATTTGCTTTAAGTTGTCTTTAGGGTAGATTTTGTCAACATTTAAAGTTGTGGGTTTATTGGTTGGCACTGAATAAACTTTTAAATTATTGAAGTTTTGTTTAAACGATAAGCACAAATTTTTTATTTATATAATTGTCCGTCCCAACAAGGAAATTATAAACTAAAATCCTAATTAAGACAAAAATTAAAAACAACTATCAGGTACAAACAAAACTCTGTTATATTATAAATGGCCATGCCTCAACCATTGACCGGTCCCTTGTTTTTATTGTGAAACAACCATTGACAAGTCCCTTGTTTATAATTAGAATATATTATAGTTATGTTGTTTTCTGTGTAGCAGGTAAGAAACTTTAAATATTAGTTTATTACGATTCATGAGTTCATTATATTAGTTTTATTGATTATTGGTTTTCAAATTTAAGAAATATGGAAAGACTTTGTAAAAGACTTTTGGTCTTCAAAATGTATTCTCATGTTTCATGAAATCCTTGTATTTTGTCACCGAATAAAAAAATTGAAATTACAAGATCATTGATTAGAGATTCATGTCAATCAAGTGGTGGTTATTTTCACACAAAAAATGTTTTAGTTGTAATATATGACTTCACATCATACGTCTATCACTAAAAATATAGGCAGTGAACTATGGTGCACCACTTGAAATAAACAAGTCAATTATGGAGGGACAATTAAGTTACATAGTATTACGTGTCATATATAGTTTAATTATCATTCATTGATGCTTACATTTGCAGGCACAATTAGTCTTCTTAACTAACATTCTTCACATAGTATTAAGGTTTTGAACCATGAGTAGCCTCTTAATGATTATTAAAAGATTATCAAACAGTCATTTAATTTGTATTCATATATAAATTTTAAAATCTAATTTTCGTGATGTGTACTAGTTTACCAGCAGAGAGTACAAGTCCTAGATGCATGAAGCCATGATCGACCCATGATCTACTGCACGTTCAATGTTTACTTCTTTCACATGTTATTTTATCTTAGTCCATGATTAGTTATTTTCCTTTTTTTAGGACCATGTAAGCCTATTAAAGGCATAGGATTTCCTTGCTTTGATTAAGAATAAAATATGAAATTAGTCTAATTCTCTCCAAATATTCTGAAATTAGTTGCAGCTCGATCTCCTAAACGAACCATCCGTCGTGAGAAAACCACACGCAGTTTAGCCACGCATACTTGTCAGACACGCGAGCATTGCTTCAATACTTGATCCGGAACTGATCTTGTCTCTGAAAATCGCCTTCAAAACACCCAAAAACGGCCGGGAATTGATTATTTTCGTAACCCTAAAGGTATACTTCAATTAGGGCCAAAATCCGCATGTAACCGACTCCCGACCGTACGGGTACGGTACGCTGGATCTGCTCCCCGTACGCTCAACCTTCTGTTAACGACCTTTCTATACGGTGCTTTGGTACGCCCGACCATACGGTACGCCCAAATGACCGTACCATACGCCCAAATCCTGAATTAAATTTTCATTTTCACATTCGGCTCCTCGAGCTACCCAAATCGATATATTATAGGCCCCGTAACCAATGTTTTGAAACCTGGACCGGACCGGCCGGTCAGACCGGTCGGACCGGGAACCGGTGGTCTGACCGGTCCGGTTACATGTGTTGAACCGTTTCTGCAGCGAACCGGTGGTCGGACCGGTTGAACCGCTTGACTATTTTTTTTTTTTTAATCTTTTTTAAGTCTCTTAGCTTCTTATTTCGTAGGTAATTGTTAGTTTAAAATTATTGGAATTGACTTGTTGGTGGTTTTTGAAAGGATTAAAAGCTATTTAGACTGATATATTTTTATAATATTTATGACGTCGTCCGGTTCTTAAATCCGGTCCGACCGGTCCGACCAGTGGACCGGTAAGGAGACCGGTTCGACGTCCGGTCCGGTTCTGAAAACATTGCCCGTAACTCATTTTATAGCTCGAGATATGCTCTTTCCAAGTTCTGGACTCTAGAACTTCCTATTTAGACTCCAACTTTTGCATAGTTTCAAATTTAGCTCCTCCTACTTTCTCTTAGATGCCTTCAAAATATGCGTTTAAGTTCCAAACACCTGTGATAGACACAAATACAAATACCAACGTAAAACCGACTCGATATACAAAGTAACACCCATAAAACTGTACGAACTAGACTCTTAAACACGAGATATTTGACCTTACATCAAAACCGACCTCGGTTCCCGGCCCCTACCACCGCTTCCGCCACCACAACACCACCGGCCACTTCCGCCTCACCACCACCAACCGCTGTCATCACATCACCTCTATCAACCGTTGCCGCACCGCCTCCAATAACCACCCCACCACCCGCTTCTGTTGCAGCACCGCCACTCACGTCATTTGAAACGAAACCAGCCCCACATCACGCACTACAATCCGCTTCTCCACATGCTTCCACTCCGAGTCCTTATTTCCAACTGATGGCTCCAACCAGCAGTTCATACTCATTGACTCCAGTCCCTTCCAAAAGCAATTCTGCTCCATCTGTAGTTGTGGAAAAACCACCCTCGAGCATTGGTTCTGTTAATGAAAATTCAAACATTGTTGTAACGCGTGTCACTGGTCTAGCCCATTTGAAACCCACGAAAAATCAGAATGCAACTTTTACTACATTTGGTTCATATGAGAGGCATGCACAACATGGTTACTCATATCCCAGATACGGTTTTGAGATACAAGCAACTACGACAGCGATTAAAGGGGTAGTCGGGAACCCCGATTGGCGGCCATGTAAGAGGGAATCGGAAATATTGCCGGAATGTGAGAGGGTGTCGGTGTTTTATATATAATTGTTGTTTTTTTTTTTTTTTTAATATTTTTCGTTAATATCGATAACCATCTGTTCATTTCGGTTTTCGACAATTAGATTCCATTCATAGCCGTTGATGAGACGGGTGTATTATTTTTTATTTTTTTTATTCAAGATGGGGAGTTTTTTTTTATAGGTAACTTTCATTTTTTAAGTGGCAGTTACGTCTCTAAATCGGAGATCCGTACCTCTCAACCTGACCACTACGTTGTCTGAACCGGGCCTGCGGGTTCAGAACGAGAGGCTTGGGCTATCACCGGGAAACCATAAAGCCTGCTGCCACTTAACAACAGTTGCGCTGCTATACGGGCGAAACCCCGCTATCGAAACACACTCCGGACTAAAACCCGGGTTAACTCGGACTCGAACCTGCGTGAACAGATTGAGTCTTCATCACCATAACCACTAGACCAAAGCCCCGTAGTTATTCAAGATGGGGAGTTGAGTAAAAGATTCTCAACTTGCACAAACTGACAAATTGTTACACCAAATATTGATTATATTTATTTAAAAATAAAATGAGCAAAGCTAATATAATTAGTTTATGAAATATTTATCAGTGCAATTTATCACGTGTGTGTGGATTAGTATATGGATTATATTAGTTTATTGGTACAATTAGATATGGACAGTCGTACAATGAAGTTAGAGATGATTAATACAAACAATTTACTCAGATATTTTTATATACAATTTTGTTATGGTCCATTTAGTTTGGCAGCTTCCAGAGGTAATACGGTGACCGTATAATTAACAACTTTCACAGCAGATTCTTTATGTTTTTGTGAGTGTGTTTGGTATTTTTTTTTATGCAGTGGTTTAAAGTGGTTGTAAGTGTAGAAGAGAAAAGCTATAATTTTTTTGTATATTTATGAAAACACTGTACACATGTATAAATTTTTTAATATTTTTTTAAATTAGTTGTGAGTGTAGGAGAGATAAAAAGTAATGATAAATGTTTAAAAAAATATAATTTAATTAAAAAAAGAGAAAAAATAATAATTTTTAATGTAATTATAAAGATAGAAATAAATAAGCTACCGGGAAAGCTAAGCACTTATAATTGCCTTGCCTTCCCATCCCGTTTGCTTTCAAGTTTTTCCAGCGGCCTCAATTGCTAACATTTCAATGATCTCTTCTGTTGGCTTCGTTTTAATATGAATTCTAGGGGCGGATCTACTTGTTCTTTAGCGGTGGGTAAGGCACCAACTGAGATTTATTCGAGTAGCAGAAAATTTTTGCATTTTTTAAACATGTCCCTTTGTAAATAATTGAGAGCCCCTGTGACATGACAAACAGAGAGAAAAAACAATTTTTTTCCGGCTAGTTTGTTAGTTGCAGCGGCGAGCATGAACTCGAGGAGGAATGGCATTTTTTCATGTTAAATTAGATTTAGGGTCTTAGTTTATTAATCTTTTTTAAGTCATCCACTAAAAAGGCTAACACTTTAATCTCTCGTTTCATGTAATTTCAAGCTTTTATCTTTTTTTAATTAAAAGTATAAAATATTAATAATGATAAAAAAACATAAAGTTGGGTTTTACATATTATTTACTAGGTTAAAATCTCGTGTATTACACGAGTTGAATAAATAAAATGTTATATACTTGGTAATAAAAATTTTATATTTTAAAAACCCGTGAATAAACCGGTATATTAAATCAGTTGAACTATTTATAATTAAACAATAAGTATCCGTCATTAGATTTTTATTAAAAATCTAAAAATAAATTATTTTAATATCATTATTCAATTTGAAAGAGATGTGGGAAAAATGATACAAAATGAACCAGAAAGTTACACATGTTCATAGAATTTTATTTATTAATATAAAAATTATTATTTGATATTATTATTTAATAGGAGAGAGAAACAGAAAAATTAATATTTAATAGGAGAGAGAGGCGAAAAAACAAAGGTGAAGAGTAACTAGAGAGTGACAAGTGTCCCTCATGGTTTTCCTTTATTATATAGTATAGATTTATAATTTTTGTTAAGTTATTTAATTTAACTTATTTTTAATTCAGTAAAAAAATTATTATACAGTAACAAATATAAACATGAATATAAATAAACATATATATATTTGATGATCAAAATATATATGATGACCTCCAATTAAAAGTTTTTGATTCTGTCACTAGAGATTACTAGTTTTGACGAAAAAGATGAATGATGAAGAGATAAATTAGACGGAAGATGTTGATAATAGCTTGGAAACATAGAAGAAATGAAATGGAAGTTTGTCAACTAGCATAATTAATTAAAAATATTAGATGTTAATCATAACAAATTAAATTGGTTTAGGTTGTGATTAATTTATCATGTTTAGCCTAACAAACCATCGTGATTTGACCCGTTTTAACTGGGCTATTTTTTAGATGTTTAACCCGTTTTGATTATTCTATTTTTCTCATATTTGATTCGTTTTGATCGGTCCATTTATGCCCCCGCTAACCAAAATTCCTTGATCTGTCACTCGTGGAGGGTGATGAGAGTGCGACGAATTAAGGAGAAAGAGAGAGAGTATTTTTCTTAAAAACATTTTTTTACATCTAAATCCGAGCTAAATCTAAAGATGTAAGATTTGAACTTACATCACTTATGTGAAGTTAATTGCCAAGGCCATGGGGAATCGTCGTGGAATTAACAATTTTTTTAATGTCGATTGGTGTTAAAAATTATAGATGTTATATCATACATTAATGAACAAAATATGTAAATTCTAATAGAAGGAAACCATAAATCATATTTTTCACGTGTAAATGTGTATATTCTAATAGAATGAAACCATAAATCATATTTACCACATGTATCGACATTAAAAAATTTGTTATTTCCATCATGATTTCCCATGGCCTTCATTCGATTCCTCCATGAGTTGTTAAAGGTTCCTACCCTCCATAGTCGCTAGTTTTGCGACTGTTATGCAATCGGTTGCAAATCGGTCTACTTTTGCGGCCGGCAAGTGCGGTCGCAAAATACGGTCGCAATTGCTCAGTTTTCTAGTAGTGTTGGATCTCACTTAACAAGGGAAATTACTCAAAAGATTGAAATACCACATATTTGACCATGGGAGACCCACCCAACACCCACACGCCATAGGGGGCGGTGTTCCCTTGATATTCATGGCATGAAATCCCTCATGGGTACCCTCCCGTGAGGGTACACCACATACCCTAAGAAGCTGAAAAAAAAGGGTAGGTTCTCAAGGTTCTTACCCTTTGCTTAGCCTTAGATATACCGTATATTAAATGAATAATTATACGACAGATATCCGATAAGTATTAGACCGGATATGATGTACAGTTTTACAATCAAATATAAACCTAAAATTACCGATACCCGCCAAAATCCCCCACATTATCATCCCTATTTTCTAGAAAACTAAAATGTGAAACCATAGCCAAAATCAACGCGATTTTCAATTTTGTTATTATGTATGTACTTTAGTCCCATAAATAATTCCTAAGTGGGAAGCTGAGTCAGTGCCTCATTAAAATGAGTTTATTTAAATATATATGTTTCTTCTTGTCTTCAAATAAAGAATTATTATTATATTATTATTATTATTATCTATGGATTAATACAAACAATTTACTCGAATTTTTTATATTGTTAGTGTGATTAGTTATCATGGATGGATAATAAATTAATATAGTATTACAAGTCATAATCAATGCATATATATATATATATATATATATATATATATATATATATATATATATATATATATATATATATATATATATATATATATAGTTTAATAACCATTCATTGATGTTTGCATTCGCAGGCCAAATTAGGAAGATGGACGATTCTTAACCATCATGTCTTCAGGGGTCACAATCCATGTTATATTTTAGTGATTCTCACATCTTTGTTCTTTTTATTTGAATCAAAGTTACCAATTATTGCACTTATACCCACCGGAATAAAAGAATTCCTTTATGTAAGTGTTAGAGCTATCATAATAATTGAGTGGAAATGTTGCAACTCTTCGTGAATGAGTAAAGTAGTTATTGGTGGTTATAACTTTTGCTGGCAATTATCAGTTACAGCTGTCAATGTGGGACCAGCTCACTTGGTAGAGGCTCTTGCCTCTTAAATGGGAGGTCCTGGGTTCAAATCCAGGCATGGGGTGAAATATTTGGTTTAATTTAGGAGTATGAGTAGGATAGATCTGTCGTTCTAAAAAAAATTATCAGCTACAGGTGGAAACTTTAGTAGAAACTGAATCAATACTAACTTAGTAACTATGTTAGTACTATATCACCCTAAGTTATTACAGCTCAGTATTAACTTAGCACTTACCAGTGATGACTTATTTAATAGTTACTTACTACTGATCTGATTCGCCACTACCAAGTAGCACTGAGGATTAAGTTTCCACTGCTTATCCAAGTTGCTATCATAATTTACTATGTAATATCAGTTACTAGTACTAATCTTAGTTACCCCTTGGACCACATCAGGGTGGTGCCCCTTAATTTGAAACCCCCATGGTCTAAGCCTTTACCTTTTAAAACCTTAGAGTTTACTTATGTACTTCACAGTCCACACCTTCTAACTTATATTAATGTTTATTCTAATTTCTCATTTGATTTTAAGTAAATCCAGTTATACTAAAGTGATATTAATGACACTAAAATTGTCAACATTAATGAATGGGTTCTTAGTTAGATAAGTGTTGAATGTGATGACTATCACAAGAAATCAAAGGACTTTAATCAAAGTATCAAGTATCATCTTCACACAAGCCTTCAAAAATACAAAGGCAGTTCTCCTCAACGCAAAGTGTCAAGTGTGTCATTAAAACGCCACATTACGCTCAACTCCGGGTGTGAAGCACCTTATTGGGTCCCACTAGTGTTCACTTGTGTTTGCTTTTAAGAAAACATTATCCTTAGAAGGCTACCACTTAAAGTTTGGTCCTCCCACCTATGTAGGACAAGCTCCACACTTTTTCTTTCTAATTTTAAAAGCTTTTCAAAACTTTAAACACACAACTCCGAGCAGAAAATAAAAATTACAAGTACAAAAGTAAAAAATTACAAAAAGTGCACTAATTTGTGGAAACTAAAATATTTTTATTATAATAAATAAATAACTTTATTTGTCACGTGCCGACTTGACTCTTGATAAAGTCTAGATTTTTTTTTCCGACTATCTTTCCTATTAAATAACTTACTCTCCTATTAAATAATAATTGTTTTCAATAATTTATCGTCTAAAATTTATTTTAATATTTTATTAAAACTTATTAAATTATAAAAAATATGTCAATTATATCTTATATTAAATTATACTTTTACAATTCTTAAATCCTCATTTTTTGTTATTTATAATCATCAAATCTTTATTATTTGTACTTATAATTCTTAAATATTCATTGTTTCTTATTTATCTAATAACTAATGACATCCAACATACAAATCTTCATAAAAACGTTTGATTTACGATAAGTTGGATTTATTTAACTCGTTTAATACATAGGTGGGGGTAGAGGTGGTCATGGTACTTGGGTAGCGTTTGGTATGCAGGAATGGGAGGTGGAATGGAATGGACGATTACAAGTGAATGAAAAAAATGGTGTTTGGTTGGACGATGGAATGGAATCACCCATTCCACAAGGAATGTCATTCCCTCTAAATCCCTCAAATTCATTCCATCCACCCCCCTTGATTTTTTTTCATTCCATCCCCTCTTTCACCCTTCATTACCACCACACCCTCCTATCACCACCACCACCCACCACCACCAACCACCACCTCCCACCACCCACCACCGCCTCCACCACCCACCACCCACCACCACCACCGCCGCCGCCGCCGCCGCCGCCTCCACCACCCACCGTCATCTCTCGCCGCCACCACCACCGCCACCCACAACCACATCACCGCCACCACCCACCCCCACCTCCCACCTCCGCCACCACCACCGCCGCCACCACCCACCGCCACCTCCCACCACTGCCACCGTCACCACCACCCACCGCCACCTCTCACCACGGCCACCGTCACCACCACCCACCGCCACCTCCCACCACCGCCACCGTCACCACCACCCACCGCCACCTCCCACCACCGCCACCGTCACCACCACCCACCACCACCTCCCACCACCACCACCACCACCACCAATGTCGCCTCCTCCACCACCCACCACCACCGCCATCACCCACCGTCACCCACCACCACCCAATACCGCCACCCACCACCACCACCGCCACTCACCATCGATTTTATTCCTTCGTCTTTTCTAGCCTACTAAACAACATAAAGTAACGATATATTCCATTCTCTCATGGTAACCAAACAAGACAATGGAATGGAATGGTCCATTTCATTCCTTTGTCCATTCCATTACCTCGTTCATTCCATTCCCTCGTCCATTCCATTACCCCATACCAAACAGACCCTTGGTGTTTGTCTAGGTGTCAATGTATCTCGTGAAGTAGCTAGGATAACAAAAGAGATAAGCTTTATATGTAGAGATTTAGATAGCATAACTAGTGTAAATCAAACATATTCATTACATGTTTTAAACAATTATGTAGCGTTTGGTATGAAATAATGAGAGATGAAATGAAATGGACAATTACGAAGGAATAAAAAAAGTGGTGTTTGGTTGGACGATGAAATGGAATCACCCATTCCACAAGGAATGTCATTCTCTCTAAATCCATCAAATTCATTTCATCCACCCCATTGTTTTTTTTTTTCATTTCATCCCTCATTCACCCTGAATCACCACCACACTCTTCTACCACCACCAACCACAACCCACCACCACCTCCTCCACCACCCACCGCCATCTCTCGCCGCCGCCACCACCCACCGCCACTGTCACCACCACCCACCGCCACGCCACTGTCACCACCGCCCCCTCCCACCACCACCACTGTCGCCCCCCTCCACCACCCACCACCACCACCACCACCTTCTACCACCGCCACCCCCCACCACAACCACCCACCACCGCCATCGCCCACCGTCATCCACCACCACCACTCACCACCGATTTTATTCGTTCGTCTTTTTTAGCCTACCAAACAACATAAAGTAATAATTTATTCAATTCACTCATGGTAATCAAACAAGACAATGGAATGGTTCATTTCATTCCTTTGTCCATTCCATTAACTCGTTCATTTTATTCACTCGTCCATTCCATTACCCTATACCGAACATAGCTTTATAGTTTTAAAGTTCAACCGATTAATTTAATTATGGTAACGTCTAGCCAAAAGTTGTAGCCTACACCAATAGTAGCATAACAATTATCCAAGTACTCTAATAGGTCTTACTAAACAAGATATAAAAATATTGGAACATTGCCGCTATTTTAGTTGCCTTTGGAGTAAGCCCCACACCCGCTACAAAGTTATTCAAAAATCAGTATAAACAGAAATACCAAATATATTACTCAAGTTATGAATAGGTAAACAAACAAACACAATATTTAACACCCAAACTCGTATTATCAAAAAAATCTAACTCAAAAACTTGATTATTATATTTAAAGACTAACCTATCATGTTAGTTAGACTACAACTAGGAAAGCTAAACAATATGATTAAAATAATAATAAACCTAACAACCAAACCCAACATAATTAGGACTCTTTAACCTTCAATAATGTAGTGACCGACCTCGGCTTGTGCCTTCGGCGCCAAGGCCCAGGCCACGGAACAGAAACACGCCAACAAGCACCCCCCGAGTTTCTGAGTCGTATAAGGGAGGTCTTCAATCTTTAGTAAATCTCGCATCTCTTTGAACTTAATCCTTGAAAGAGCCTTAGTCAAAACATCACCTCGTTGTTCTTTGCCACTGATATGTTCACTTCTACCTCCTCGCCTTCAACACATTCCTGAATGTAATAGTAACGAGATCTGATGTGTTTAGTCCGACTATGAAACACCGGATTCTTTACTTGAGCAACGGTGGATGTAGTGTCAACCCGCAACAATACATTTTGAGGTGGTTTTCCGATGATCTCACTTAGAAAGTTCTCTAAGACAAACCGCTTGGCATGTAGTTGAACTAGCTGCAATGTATTTTGCTTCACATGAGAGAACCATTGTTTCTTGTTTCTATGAACACCATCAGATTGGAGAAGATCCAAAGTAAAAGATGTGACCCGTAGTGCTTCTACCATCGTCTTGATCGATGTTGTGGCTACTATCACTAAACCCAATCAAGGTGCTCTCTTCTCCTCAAATATACTTGATACCATAGTTTGGCGTAGTTTTCACGTATCGAAGTATTTGCTTTATCGTTGTTGCATGGGATTCTTTTGGCTGTTGCATGTATCGGCTAACCAAGACTGAGTATGCGAGATTGGTCGGGTTTGTAGCAAGTAACGAAGACACCCAATTAAACATTCTTTTAATTCTCAAGTCGTCACAAAACTTCATGAATAGGTTATTCAAGAATTCACCACCTCTATCGCTCCTTAAAGCCTTGATTTCCTGTGAGCTTTGTAACTCTACAGTTCTTGAAGACAGACAAGGCTTCGTTCTTTTTCTTGATTGCATAGACCCACGCGTATCTCCTGTGTTCGTCTACAAGAAGCATGAAATATCGGTTTCCTCATTCTTTTGATTGTTATTGAAAAATTTTGATTTCGTTTGCTCATCCGATTTTGTGAACAACAATTTTCCAAGCATTTCGCTCTCATTCTCGGCATACAACCGGACCCTGTCTTCGAATGCTTTCAACCTGCCAATAGCTTCTTCAAACGGCATAGATTCAAGGTGTATCAAGGCTACAATAGGAAGAAACCTTATAGGTAGGGAATTGAATAGCTTCCTTACCAAGGTTTCTGGCTCAAGAATCGATCCAAGGTTGTTGAATCTTCCTTCAATGGCACTAATCTTCGCTGCAAAATCATCAATTGACTCGTTTTCTTTCATCTTTAAGTTCTCCAATTCTGAGCGGAGAACATGTAGTCTCGCCTTTTACACACAATTTGCAATCGAGAACCGGACCCTAATCGCTTCCCATACATCTCATGCATTGGTGTACTTGGCTACCTGTAGTAGGATGTCTTCAGATAACGATTTGAATACCAATGACATGGTTGTTTGGTTTTTTTCTGGCTTCAACAACCCCTCCAGTTACCGGATCAATCGTATCAGCTAACAGGTAAGCACCAAGGACTGTTCATACCACAACTGACCAAGATGAATAATTGGTTGTGGTTCATTTCAGACACTACAGATTCACATTTTGATGATCTCTTGCTTGTATCAACGCATTGTTTTTGACAGGTTGTTCACCCCCGTCGGGCATTGTATTCTCTGTGTCTGCTTGTGATTAGATGCTAGTCGATTTCACTTCCTGATCTCGTTGCGCTTGTTCCGTTCAAGTAGCAGTGGATAGATCTTCACAAACTACACTTTCAATCGGTTATATATTCACCCCGAGCCCGACTAGTATTATTCCATTGATCTTCAGAACATAAGAGTTCTAATACCAATTGCTGGTAATACAATCGGTTATCAAAGCAAACACACAAGAAAACAGTATTTAGTGGTGGACACCACGACGACCTTTTTCTGTTTATCAACTTTGAAAGAAAGAACTGAACTTACACAATGGATCCTATGGACTATTTATACAGATAATGACTTGGAAAAAAACCTTTCTTACTCCTACTCAAAACCCAATTCTAAATAGACTAGGAATCAAATAACAATAATTAACTTAAACAAACCAATCTACTCTATTTTGAATATTGAAGTTTCTCTTAACCCATATCTCTTCTATAACCCAATTTATATTTTGAAAGCATCAGGATTAACTTTTCAAAGTGATGACAATTCTTAGCGGTTAAAAAAGTATTAACACAAAATGGTTAAGTGAAATGAATATGAGGAGTTAGTTACCACTTTGCCGTCTTGAAGAACGATTCCTTTGTAAAAACATGTCGTAGAGATCCTTTTATCATTTCGATCTTTTAGATTTTTGATGTGCGGATGATCTCTTTGTAGTCTATAGGCAACTTAGACTCCCATATTTCATAATCCTCCTATATTAGTTAAACAATCAAATTTTATATTTTAGTAAACATGCATTTAAACAATCAAATTTCACAAAAAAGCAAAATGATAACTACAACAGAAAACTAACTTTTAAGAAATATTATTTCACAACCATTAAATGTTTTTATTTTTTTTCTAAAACAGGAGAAAACGTTTTTGTTTCATTATTTTCTAAGTATATTTCTTTAATACAAATTGATGTTTTGATACAAATGTATTCAAAGCAGGAAACCAACAAGAATAAAAGTATTAAAACTTACTTGAAATTTTAATGCCTTCCCAAGTTGTATCATCACACCACTTGCATGTAGTTGTGCTCTCAATTCACTCCTTAAGCATTGAATGACAAAGGATTGAAATGCAATCAATGATTATTGTGCAATTTGTTCCTTTATAGCTTCAAATATCATCTCATCATAATCAATTAAATGCTACCACTTTCAATGTATCCAAGCATCATCATATCATACCCTGCGGCTCTCCATCGTCTTTACAAAGAAATTCCAATCCCTATATAACATTGATGTAGATCTTCACACATTTCATTCATGTAAGACTATGATTGTCTAAAAGTTTATCGAGTCATTCGTTTGAGGCATGCACGTAAACAATGATATTTTCATTTATTTTATTACAATAGTTTACATGTAGACTATCGTAATGGAACGAAGGAAAATATCATTGTTTACGAGCATGCCTCTAACGTAAGACTCGATAAACATTTGGACAACCTTAGTCTTCCGTGGATGAAATACTTGAAACTCTGCAACAATGTTGCAAATAGATTGAAATTTCTTTCATAAAGGTAGTGGAAAGAGCACGGATACGACTCGGTGATACTTTGATACATTATAAGTAGTATCATTGTGATTTCTCTCGTCCATTCTTACAGCTACTAACAAAACAGGCTCTTAACAGAAACAAGACAAACCACACCAAAGCAATTTAGAAAAAATAACTCTAAAATACACAAGTCACACACAAATTGCATACAAAAAATCGCCGCCTGGATCTTATGACTCACTGAGTCAGAAACAGAAACTGTGTCACAAAAGAGTAAAAAGCCGGCGAGTTAGAGCCATGCGAGGGCGGTCAAGCGGCGCGTGTTGTGGGGGAAGGCGGCGGTCGAAGGTGGTTTCAACTCAGGGTTTAGCGATAATCACAATGGTTCCGACGGTGTCATCGGATAAACAACGAAACGGCCAGAACACTGGATACAAGACGACGGACCTGGAAACTCCGGCATGGCATGCAGCGGCGCGTCAGTTGTCGGATAACCGTGATTTTTTAATATGTGGTTTGGAACAGTGATCGGAATCCTTTGGTTTTGGCGGTGTCGTTCAATTCACGTCGGAGGCTAGCAGATCTGAAATAGATAGACACGTAAGGGAGGCCGGGAGGATAAAAGAAAATAGAGGAAAAAAGGAGAAATATATTGAAGTTTCTTCTTTATCTATAAACTAGTTTTCTCCCTCGCGCTTAGCGGGCGTTTCAAGTCAGTAATAAGATTATACCAGCTTTAATTAATTTTGAAATTAAATGGATGAAATAATAGTTGAGGGGCTAAAGATATAATATGACAAATCTGTTATTTTGACTAAAAGAAGTCAAAATTGAGCTTACAGATATGTAGTTTGTTGTTATCGGTTGGCTCGTTCACGGTGATAAAACTTACATCGAAACACAGATTATTTATAGCGTACGATACAAAAAAAACTCGGATCACTCACAATAAAATAAAACAAAGCCGTGTATACCATTTAAAAAAAAGTTAACAAAAATTTACTAAAAAATTAAACCAATTGAACTTTTGTTACAACTTTACAAAAAATCAAACCAGAGGAAAAGAAACTAAAGTTTACTCTATTGAAGTTTTATGACAAATCTAAAATAAAATAAGAGCTTAAATTTTTTGTGCCATATCTATAAAAAAAAATTTAAGACAAAAAAAAAAGTAAAAAGGGCCTGTTTAATCATAAAAATTATTACTCATTTCTGTTTATCTTTTAAACTTTAACATAATATACACAATTTGTTTAACGTTTAAAAATTGTTAAAAATAAATTTTAAAAACTCTTTTTTTCTAAAAAAATGTTGAAAATGAATTTTTAAAACTCTTTTTCTCTAAAAATTGTTATAAAAAATAAGTTTTTAAAAATTATTTTGCTCTAACTTTGGAGCAAGTTATTTATATAAAATAGATATTAATAATGTTTTTCGTTAACTAATTCGTGATATCAAAACAAACGCATGTTGTTTTACGCTATATACGAACAAGCACATGTATTAAGTTAATTTCCTTAGTCTAGTTTATACTTTGGGGAGTCGGTTTCTTATAGGGGAATTAAGAATTTAAAACAAATAGATTATCTAGTCGTGTTTTAATAATTTAACGGCTTTATCAAAGTCAATTAAAAAAATAAGATGAAATCAAATACAAATGTTCAGTTACAGAACAATACTCGAACAAGAACACAAACAATTGAACTCCGTGAAGCCTTCAGTCGGCCCGGTTTACTGTCGGGACCAAGTATTAAAGTTACGATATTTAATCTAGTCATAGGGTGGTTCGGATGATCTCAATAGGTAGTTTGAAGAGATCAAATTTAAATAATTTAATTTATTAATTTATTCCAAAAGTCTAGCTGAAGGTTCTTATGTTTGAAATTTGAATTAGAGGTGTCGAGTTTGCACTCGTATTAGTATGTGTTTTTTTTGTTAGTATATATAGGCTTGGTTTCTGATGTGCGTGAACTATATATATTTTTAATAATGATTTTCACACAAATATAAGTTTTAAAATTGGTTTTCACGTAAACTAGATTACACACACAAAGGCAAGTGTACCTATCGAGTGGTAATATAAAGTTGATAAGAACTGAGTATCAATCCGTGGACACGATTTCACTATTTGATCCTTGTGATTAATTAAGCCTAGTGAGTTAAAATAGATTTTTGTTTTGCTTTTGGAAATTTAACTTGAGTGACAACAATTAGCAATTGAAAACACGTAAATAAAATACTTAAAATAACAAGATAAAGGAAGGCTATCATTCTAGTTTGGAATCCACTTTACTAATTACGATGAAACATATGAATGGTGATTTTATGATTATGTTAATGTTCTTTGAAGCGTTTGAACTAAAATTCAATTATAGATTATAATTCCCTAATCATTAAGAAGGAATTCGATGAGTAATTACATGTCATACGCTTAAGGTTAGTTTAATTAGATAAAAGAGTGTAACTTCTTGACTTATGAAATTCTAAAACAGAGTTATATAAATTTTAAGCGTGAGTCATCATCACTTTCGATTAGTATAACTTTTGTTAAAGAAATGACATAACATTGTTCTTCGTTTTTCCAAATCTTGACCAAAGGGTTGCATGTCTTCATGTTTCTTTCACAATTAAGGTTTCAAAGATTATTCTTAATTCTTAGCTATAACATTTTAACAAAAGATGTTAAGGTTATAAATAAATGTTAGTCTCATAAGTTTTCCAACATGATATGATTTCCCATTTATAAATCTTAAATTGTTCCACAAACATTTAGACATGCAAGACCACCAAGAAATTAACACAAAATCATCATTACATTAACATAATACTTTAGCCATAATCATGAGTTTAACATAATTAATTAAGTTTCATCAAACTAGGATGATAAAGGAATTTAACTCATGATGAGCATGTTCATTACAACAAAAGTAGCAAAATAGCAAGGAACTCATGATAAAACCGAAAGATATAACCAAAAGTCCAAGCTAGGAATGTCTAGTGATGCAAGAGCTTCTTCTTTGTGATAAATGGACCTTCCAAGACCTCCAAATGCCCTCTAAAGTCTGGTTCTCGAGAGTAAACAGTGGATAATCCCTCTCAAGAACCCCCTCCCTCTAATGAACAAGTTGAAGACCTTTTATAGGATGTCTGGGAATCTGAGCATGACCCGTGATTAGTGGAGCACGGCCCCGTGCTTGGGACCAGGTCGTACTCTGATTGCTTTGTCGCGAACGTACTGCAGGAATTGTCGGTACGAGGGCGTGCCTAGTGAGGCACGGGCAGTGCTTGGTGTGACTAGGCGACAACCGTACTCTGGTACGGCTGAAATTTGACCATGGGAGCATGCCTAGTAGGGCACGGCCCGTGCTTCGAAAAAGCTGATTTTTGAACGTTTGGAAGGAAGCACGGCCCGTGCCTAGTTAAGCATGGCCCGTGCTTCACCCTTGTTTCCATCAACATGTATAGGATTGAAAATAAGATCCATGGGCGAAAATGGGGCTCAATTCTGAGTTGTAACGAAGCGGGAAAGTCATAAACAAGTTTTGACAGTCGTAGGGTCGTTTCTCTTCATTCTTTGTTTATTTCTTTCACTTTTTCTTCATTTTGTTCTTCCGGAGGGTTAATGGCCTACAAATTCGAATATGAACTAATTAAGTAATTATTCATATAAGTTTACATAAAATATGGCCAAAATCGGGAATCAATTTATGTGAAATATATGTATAATTTAGTGCACATCAGTTTCGTACAAGATTTTAGTTCAGTTTTTAGTTCATAGTTTGTAATTCGTGTACTTAATAAAATAGAGTCACATGTGACTTGCGTAAAATCGTGTTTTGATGCTTGTTCTTGATTTCACTTGTGAAACACTTTGTTTAACACCAAGTAGATAAAACGAGACAATTGAGCATCTTAATTTTTTTTTAAACTAATACGTAAAAGTGTTGCATTTAATAAAGAGATGATTACAATAAAGTGGCCGGTAAACGGGCAACAAGTTGCGCCGCAAACCCCTTTTGGATAGCAAAACCGATCCTACTAAACACGAAGTTTTGAGTCTTAGGGGCCGAAATATTACTGTGCACGACCCGCTGAACCCTATTAAGAAATTCCACTGCCTCCGGGGCCAGGAAACCAAATGTATCAAAAGCAAAAGGGATAAACACGTGTTGATTCTCCAAACAAGCATTCTCATGTTTAGCACCTTTGCCCCATTGTCCCTGAGCCCCACAAGATGGGACACTCCTGTAAGGTCCACACAAGCGTGTTTCCCCCCTGTCCACCCAAACACAAGAATGTCAGCTGGCCGTAGCGTAGACCTCCCTTCAAGTGGATCTGTCAGAAAGTTCACGGGGGCCTCCTTTTTGGCATAAATCCCTGCCCGCTTAAGAACATCTCATGGGACATCCCTAACCAAATCATGCCTGTATTTAAAACCAGTTAGCTCCTTACAGTGGACCGCATGCTCGCCAAAAGAATCCAAACAAACCTTGCGACAAACCGGGCAGGGTTCATCTGACGGAAACAGAGGGATCATTAGCCGGTACTTAAGGATAACCCGATATTCCACAACCGACATATGTTGGCCCATCCCTTCAATAGGGATGACTGTCAGGAAATATTGAGCCCGTGGCGCCCAAAGACATGCAAACACCGCTTTTTGACGAGGGGATAAATCAAACTTCACTCCTAAACTCTTGACGATTCTATTAAATAGGGCCCTCGCCAAAGCATGTTGGGCTTTAGGGGGGGCGGTGTCCTTATTAGAGAAACCGCTAAGATTGAAATCGGGAAGGGACATATGCAAGCAATCAATCGCACAAACATAATCAAAATCTAAACCACTAATACCACAACCCCCGAAGAATGTGGTCCTGCAAACTCCAAGATTTGCCCTAGAGGCTACAAAAGCATATGTAGAAACATCCTCAGCCGAACATAAACCCAAACCTCCAAAACGGGTCGGAAGTGATGCCAACCTCCATTTAAAATCCTCAAAAAAAGCATCTCCACAAACCACGATATCCTCGATCGCCCCTCAAAGACCTTTGTCAAAAACAGAAACAGCTTCCCCTACATACATAGGCTGGCACAGTCTGAGACTGAACAACAGCTTTGCGACTCCCATACACGAGCGGTGCAAAAGGAGCTCGCATTGAGGGCCCCACGGGCGTGGGAGACATCTCACCAGTTCCACCGCAAAAGATGCCCTTTTCACAGCGAAACTACTGATGAATCCCGACTAACGGCGCCCCCAAGAAGTTTCACACCCCGTACCGGCCTTTCAATCTCACAACAAACCATCCTGCACCTTTACCCCATTGCACGACGGCCAAAAAACTTATGTTTTCTTAACGTTGAGTTCAAAGCCCAAACGGGGCCCCTCAGACCTGATAGTATCTAAAGCTTTAGCCACCTCTTTAGCATCTCCGATAATCGTACCATCATCGAGGTACCAAGCATGGAAGAGAAGGTTGCATCAATCCCTGATCTGGTGAATGAGCGGATGCAAATCTAAGACAAAAAGAAGAGGTCCCAAAGGGTCCCGCTGCTGAACCCCGACTGAACCCCAAAGGGTCCCCCTGCATCTCATCTAAAATTCTAACATATAATTACAAAATATAATTTTATATTTAAAAGATTGATGGATCTGATAGAACAATAAAAAGATTATTACGCCAATATATGTGGAATGAATTTTTATGTGTTTAAATGTTTAATATAAAAAAAATCAAAACAGAACGATAATATATCAATAACGTGTTTTGAAACAAACCCAATAGTTAAACAATGAGAATGAGATATATAGGGGCAGATAAATTTATTATTGATTGGCATGTCTAAGAAACCTAATCCCTTCACAACTCAAACACACAATATGATAAGGTGTAAGTTAAACATATCTCTAATATGATTTATTTGTATGATTATTGATAACCATAAAATAATATTTATAACAAGATTTGTAATTTGTTACATATTTTATCAAGCCAAGATTGAAATTTTATACATGTTTCTAGCAGTTTTGAGTTTCATAATAACCAGTATATTCAATATTAAGTATGAAAGATGCATTTGGTCTAATGGTACTAAGATGTGATGTATGTTATCCTCTTTCTAATAGGTTGTGGGTTTTAATCCCATCAGCCGTCATGTGAGTTCGCCGTTGAAAAAAACATGAACCGCCATTTTTTATTTTATGTTGAAGTTATGCGTGTTTAAACCTTATCCACCTTTGATCACTATTCTGTTCTGATCCTCTTTGAGCGCATACATCTGCAGCTTTGCACAGAAATCCTCTAATGAAATAAACTTTAATCCTTTATGTCTCTAATATCAAATGGGGCCGTTATGGGCTATTTTTATGGGCCGTGTTGCTGCTGGGTTCAATTGTAATAGGCCTAATGTAATGGGCTTTTTAATGGGCCTGGTTGCTGCTGGGTTAGGCCGCGCTTAATGGAGTAGTATTCTTCGATGATAAATATTGTATTAGTGAAAAATATTTAAGAAAATAATTAATAAAAATAGGTTAAAGAAAAAATCGTTACTGGATAATGGGTTTGTATTATGTTATTAGTCACTTATGGTTTTTAAGGAAATAAAATTTACTAGGTTCGTGATATACGTACACCTCTTAATCTGAATTTTACTTGTTGTACTTTATCACTTAAGTTCTCTATAAATACAGTTTTAACCTTTTTTGTTTCTTTTGTTTTTTATATGTTTAAGAAAACTTTAATTAACTAACTTTATTATAGGTATTAATTATGGGTACACCAACTTAAAAAAACATATTTTATAGTTTTTATAAAAAAACTTTATATGATTATTTATAAAAAAGTTTTATGAAAAAAATAAAATACTAATTAGAAAAAAAAAGTTTTTAAATAAGTCTTAATTTATTTTATCGGATGTGGCGGGTCGGGCTTGTATTTGTAGTAGTGGAGGTTAGCGGCGATAGAGGTGTTCAACGGTTCGGTTTTCGGCTTTTTTGGTTCAGTTTAATCGATTTTTAATTATTTAGGCCTATCTGTTAGTCGAACAGAACCGTATTGTGAATTTGTCTAACCGAACCAAATTCTACCGAACAAACTGAATAAAAAAATGTAAGAACCGAATTCAACATGTATAATTATCACTTATTCGGTTAAAAGATTAAAAACCGAATTCAAAAAAATATATATCCGTTAACCGAACCGAAAACTAAATTTACAATTCCATTCAGAAGAGGGTTACAAGCAATATGAGAGGGAGTGGTATATGTTTTATGTTATAGAAAGTGATTTTAAATTTAAAAAAACAAATAACTTTAGAAATAATGATTTACAGCATGTTGATTCTTTGTTTTTGTCCAAAAGGGATTACAAGTACAGTAATAAATGGCCAATGTCATCTCACTAGCTCAAAATTAAAATATCATATCAAATCAAGAGGGTTGACACTCAAGATTGTAAATTAGCTCGAGCATATTCGACCCAATACTATGGCTCATTTAATAAACGAGCTCGAGCTAAACTTCATATATTAAGCTCAATCTGACTCGAGTCTAAAAAAGCTTTTTATTTGTATATTATACTTTTACTTATTAAATATATACGTATATATATTATATATAAAATTATGATTAAACAATCATATAATATATACTATGCTATACATAAAATGTATAATTATAATCATATACAAATATAATTATAAAAATATATAAATAAAATAATTAAATAATAAATGAGTCAAGTCCGAGCTCGAGCTTTAAACGAGGCACGCTCGAGCTTTTTTAAGCTACAACGAGCCGAACTTGGGCTCGAGCTCTTTTGAGCTAAAACGAGCCGCGCTCGGCTCGTTTACATCCCTAATTTGGAATCATAGTATTATTAAGTGAAAGAGGCTGAATTGTAGAAAAGAAGAAACAAAGAAGGTTAAGTTGAAAGATATCGGCTAAGGCAAGTATTAAAGATAATTATTAGTTTTGTTATCTTTTTTTTATTTTGAGTGTTTATGAGGTAGTTTAAGTCCTAGTTTGAGTCTAATCAGAAGTTGCGATCTGCAAGGTTTGTTTGAATATAAATAACGGACGATGTGAGTCTTTAATCTTGGTTGAGTCTGGTTAATAAAAATTCAGAATTCAGTACCTACATTTTTATATAGTTCTCCGGTTTGATCCAATTGATAATTCCAACAATTAGTATTAGAGGCATAAAACAAGAAGTTAGCAGATCAAATAGTTTTAGGTTTATCGAAGAACGACCAAGAACGAGATTTCAATTCATCTTAATTCCTTTCTGATCACTCGATAACTAGTATGCAAGCAATATTTCTGGCAACACTAGTCAGGGGTGGCTCTACAGTACAAGCAACTAAAACAATCGTTTTAGGCTCTCAAATTTGAAGGGCCCCAAAAATTAAAAAAACTACTTTAATTTGTATTCTCAAATTTTGTATTTTCAGAGAGATGTGATAATTTCACAACTTTTATGTCAACATTATACGTTTTGACGCTCCATTAAATTACATTTTAAATTTTTTTATATATTTACAAAACTTTCACAGAAGGCCTAAATTTCAACGTTCGCTTTAGGCCACAAAATATGTTTAGTCGGCCCTGATACCAGTAGGTTGATCAAAGCAAGAATCTGAGCAAGATATATGATCAACAAAAGCAGTTGATCGAAGTAAGCAGGAAACAAGATCTGATCGTATAGGTCACGATTAGGAACACGCAAGAAGCAATAGTATAATAACTCAAAAATCTGGAAACACTAGCAGTTGATCGAAGTAAGCAGGAAACAAAAGCAGTTGATCGAAGTAAGCAGGAAACAAGACTAAGCACAAACCGGGCAAGACTAAGCAAAAATCTGGAAAAAGAATCATGCAGCAAGAAAGACGTGAATGAACCTTGCAGAAGGCATTTGAAGATGTATAATAACTCAAGCAGGATTTGTAAAAAACTTTGAACTAATTTGTAAGTGTGTTTGTGTCACACCCCGCCAAGGCGGAAACGCGAGGCGTAACATTACATGGTTTCCAAAGCATATGATTACCGCAAACACATACATGATAAATGGATACATAAACAAGTTTAAAGTTTTACATTCCAAAATGTAAATTGAGTTTACAAAAAGTGAAGATTTCACAAATATGACTCTATTACAATGAGTTATACAAGAGAAATCCCCCAAAAGTTGTATCCATCGTGCATGCATGTAATCCACATTGCTAACCTTGCGATCACGTTCAATTTCCTGAAAAACATACTTAAAATTGTCAACACGAGGTTGGTGAGTTCACAAGTTTAAATCAAATAGATCTTTGTAAAATTCAATTGTTCGTAAATAGTTCCAGTTGCATGTGATAATCAGAATAAGAATTGTTGACCCATTTGTAAACTAGCTAGGAATACAAATAATATGTTCCTACATATGCCGTAACCAAACCATGACAATTGTTCTTAGCCCCTAATTTCGTTATCCGGTTCTATGCGGCCATAAATCATCCAGATTGTGGTTAGTGCGACTAACCATGACCGGGAGACGTCACTCTCCATAGTACTATTCATAGGACCCTAGGCTACAGTTAATGGTTACTAAATTGTTCCAGGGGACTTTAGCGGCCTAAAATCGTTTAACTCATGTAAACATAAAAGTCGAGTCTTATTATCTTGTTATCACATAAAAATAGTTGTAAGTATGTTCTTCCCCCAAATATTGAAAACAGTAAAAAGGGGCCGTGAAACTCACCTTGAGTTTCTGTATGCTTGCAATGATAATTGTTCTAGTCAAACCTGACTATTCGTACCCTAATTACAAAAAGGGTAATTCGTGTTATGACCGAATGTCTCATATGCAAATTGTTCACCGACTTAGCAAATCTGATTGCTTTTGTTTAAATATCTTTTTAGTTTTTCAATACTTGTTTCGTTATAAAATAGTTCTAAGTTACTGCCCTATGGGACTGATGAACAGGTATCGAAACTACCTAGTTTCGATTGAACAGAACAGATGTCGAAACTACCTAGTTTCGATTGAGCAAAACAGGTATCGAAACTCCTAGTTTCGATTAAGTAATAGGTATCGAAACTTCCTAGTTTCGATTGAACAACAGGTATCGAAACTACCTGGTTTCGATTAAGTAATAGGTATCGAACTTACTTAGTTTCGATTGAGTAAACAGGTATCGAAACTACCTAGTTTTGGTTAAGTAATAGGTATCGAACTTACTTAGTTTCGATTGAGTAAACAGGTATCGAAACTACCTAGTTTCGATTGAGTAATATGTATCGAAACTACCTAGTTTCGATTGAGCAAACAGGTATCGAAACTCCTAGTTTCGATTACTGGAATTTTAATTGACAGAATCAGTTTCAAAACTTGATGCATACTTATACGCATATATTCATGTTTAGCTACGGTTTTAAAGAAAATAATACGGATAGTATCGAATTTTTACCTCTAGACAGAGATGACGATTTTGAGAGAAAAAGAGAATGATCTTGAGAAAAACACTTGGAACTCTTCTTATAACACCGAAATATGGTGGGTTTTGCCTTAAAACTTGAATTCAACTTGAAAGAAATTGGGAAGGATGTGGGTGTTATGGTGTCGTAAGAAAGTGAGAAAGAGAGAGTGTGCTTGAGTGAGTGGTGAATGACAAGAGATGGTAAGTATATGTAAATTTTGGGAATAGATGGGGGAATGGGCTTCTCTGAATTTTCGGCCGAGAAGTCAAGGGGGGTGGGTTGGGTTAAGTTTGTATAATAATTAGATTTAAGTATTAATTAATTAATTTATTAAGGGTATTAATATCAATTAGAGTTTTAAAGGGTAATTTAATTCGGTTTAGATTTTTCACGGTATTATAATTTAATAAGTTTATAGTTCGTTGATGAAAAATATTGAAATCTTGGTTTGTATAATTCGTTGAGGTGATTATTTGTAGGTATGAGTACCTAAAAGTGACGCTACCAGGTAATATATTCGAAAGAGTTCGTTAGTTTACTTTTACGTATTTTATATATTTTAGTCTAAAAATGAATTATTGTCCAACGTAGAGTTTATGTAATATATATGTATATATATTTTTCTGGTTATTTAATTTAACCACTAGTGTTCGTATTTAGTCGGTTTATATGGTACGTGAACCGGTAATTCCTAGAATTACCCAATATGAAAGGAGACCATGTACGTTTTTTGTTATACCTCAATGTCCTTGTTTGTGAAATCAAGTAAATCACAAACACAATTATAATGTAAACTTGTTTATAACATGTACGGATATTGACCTGAAATGTCGGGTGTCACATTCTCCCAATGTTAAAAGAATTTCGTCCCGAAATTCAATTTGTGTCCTCTTGAACTGGTGTATCCTTAAACAAGGATGGGTATTTTGTTTTCATTTGATCCTCTCGTTCCCATGTATACTCAGGACCACGTTTTGAGTTCCAACGTACTTTAACCAGTTTGATTCGACTACGTCTCAACCTTTGAACCTTCCAATCTGAAATCTCAATCGGTTCCTCGATGAAATGCAACATGTCGTCTATGTGAATCTCATCAGGCGGTATAATTAACGTCTCGTCTGATAAACACTTCTTGAGATTGGATACATGAAACGTATCATGTACATTGTTTAGTTCTTGTGGCAACTTGAGCTTGTAAGCTACAGGGCCAACCCTAGCTAGTATTTCAAATGGTCCAACGTATCTAGGGTTGAGCTTACCACGGTTACCAAACCTCGCAACGCCATTCCATGGTGAGACTTTTAACATTACTCGGTCACCAATTTGAAATTCTAATGGTTTCCGTCTGTTATCAGCATAGCTCTTCTGTCTGTCTCGGGCCGCTTTCAAACGGTCCTTAATTTTGAAGATCTTATCAGTGGTTTCCTAGACAATCTCAGGACCTGTCAAATGTTTTTCACCAACTTCCGCCCAACATAGCGGTGAGCGGCATTTACGACCATATAAAGCTTCAAACGGAGCTGCCTTAATGCTCGTGTGGTAGCTGTTATTATAGGAAAATTCTGCCAATGGTAAATGAGTATCCCAATTACCTCCGAAATCAATTACACACGCACGGAGCATATCTTCTAATGTCTGGATAGTCCTTTCACTTTGACCATCCGTTTGTGGATGGTATGCCGTGCTCATGTCAAGACGTGTGCCCATGGCTTCTTGTAACGATTTCCAGATTCTAGACACGAATCTGCTGTCTCTATCAGAGATAATAGAAACTGGCACTCCGTGTCTTGCCACAATTTCTTTAACGTAGAGTCTTGTAAGTTTCTCTGTCTTGTCGGTTTCTTTAATTGGCAGAAAGTGAGCAGATTTCGTTAAACGGTTGACAATTACCCATATGGTATCATAACCACTGGACGTCTTGGGCAATTTCGTGATGAAATCCATAGAAATCTGTTCCCATTTTCATTGGGGAATTTCCGGTTGTTGTAACAAGCCAGACGGTTTCTGATGTTCGGCTTTTACTTTTGAACACGTTAAGCATTTACTGACATATGTGGCAATATCTCCTTTCATATTGGGCCACCAATATAATTCTTTTAGATCCTTATACATCTTATCTGAACCCGGGTGAATGGAGTACCTGGATTTGTGGGCTTCATCCATAATCAACCCACGTAAGTTACCGTTACTCGGCACCCAAATTCTGTCCATGAAGTAAAACGTATCATCTGACTTAAACTCCAATTGTTTGATCATTCCACGTAGTGCTTCATCTTGGATGTTCTTTTCTTTAAGTGCTTCTTGTTGTGCCATTCGGATTTGAGTAGTAAGATTCGTATGAATTGTTAATCCTAGGGCACGAACACGAAGAGTTTTAACTCGTTCCTTGCGACTTAAGGCGTCTGCTACAGCATTGGCTTTCCCTGGATGGTACTTGATATCACAATCATAGTCGTTTAGTAATTCTACCCAACGACGTTGTCTCATGTTAAGTTCCTTTTGATCGAAGATATGTTGAAGACTCTTGTGATCAGTAAAGATAGTGCATCTTGTACCGTAAAGATAATGTCTCCAAATCTTGAGTGCAAACACAACTGCGCCCAACTCCAAATCGTGGGTCGTATAATTCTTTTCGTGCACTTTTAGTTGTCGTGAGGCATATGCGATGACTTTGTCTCTTTGCATTAACACACAACCAAGTCCTTGGTGTGATGCATCACAGTATACGACAAAATTGTCGATTCCCTTAGGAAGGGATAAGATCGGTGCACTACACAGCTTCTGCTTCAGTAATTGGAAAGTTGACTCTTGCTTGTCACTCCAATCAAACTTCTTTTCTTTCTGGGTTAATGTGGTTAAAGTCAGGGCTATTTTTGAAAAATTCTCAATAAATCGTATGTAGTAGCCGGCCAAACCCAAAAATTGACGTACTTCTGTCGGAGTCTTTGGTGCTTCCAAGTTTTTGATCGCTTCAATTTTTGATGGATCAACGTGAATTCCTTCCTTGTTGATGACATGTCCAAGAAAATGCACTTCTCGGATCCAAAACTCACACTTAGAGAATTTAGCGTAAAGATTCTCGTTGCTGAGTAGTTCCAAAATTAATTTCAGATGATGTTCATGATCCTCCTTGGTTCGTGAATATATTAATATATCATCAATAAATACTATCACGAATTTATCCAAGTATGGCTTGCACACTCGGTTCATGAGATCCATAAAAACAGCTGGTGCGTTCGTCAAACCAAATGGCATAACTAGGAATTCGTAGTGGCCATAACGAGTCCTAAATGCCGTCTTTGGTACATCTTCTTCCTGGATTCTTAGTTGATGATAACCCGAACGTAAATCAATCTTAGAGTAGAATCTAGAACCTTGTAGTTGATCGAACAAATCGTCTATTCGAGGAAGTGGGTATCGGTTTTTGATTGTAAGCTTGTTTAATTCTCGGTAATCAATACACATCCTAAAGGTTCCATCCTTTTTCTTTACGAATAGGACCGGAGCTCCCCAAGGTGAGAAACTCGGTCTTATGAAACCTTTATCAAGCAACTCCTGGAGTTGATTTGATAATTCTGCATTTCAGAAGGTGCTAATCGATACGGCGATCGCGCAACTGGGGCGGCTCCTGGTACCAAGTCGATTCGGAATTCGACTTGCCTCGGTGGTGGTAATCCAGGTAAGTCTTTAGGAAAAACTTCGGGGTAATCCTTAACGATTGGTATATCCTCAAGTCGACGTTCCTCAGGTTTCTTCTTGACGACGTGAGCCAGGAATACGCAATAGCCTTTACGTAGGTACTTATGAGCTTTCATGCAGTTTATCATTCTTAATGTTACTCCACTCTTCTCACCTTGAATCGAAAGAACTTCTCCGTTCGGGAGTGGAATTTGGACAATCTTCTCAAAACAAACAATCTCGGCGTGATTCTTCGACAACCAATCCATACCAATAACAACGTCAAAACTTCCCAAGTCAACAGGTAGTAGGTCTATACTAAATGTGTGGTTTTTCAAACATAGAGTGCAACCCTGAATGACTTCTTCGATTTTAATTAATTTCTCTTTTGCTAATTCAATTGTATAATTTTGGTCTAGTTTGCTGGCTTTAATACCGAGTAGGGACTTAAAGTCATTTGACACGAAACTCATATCAGCACCCGTATCGAAAAGTATAGAGGCATAGTGATTATTTATCGGGAACGTACCAGTGACAATTTTTGGATCTTGTCGTGCGTCCCCAGCCCCCATCACAAATGCTCTTCCACGGGCCTGATTGTCGTTTCGGTTCTTCAACTTTGGACAGTCTTTCCTGAAGTGCTTTCGATTTCCACACTCAAAGCATCCCTGATTCATCCTTTCTGCTCCTGGGTTGACCTTTCCTGCTACTTGATTGATCTTATTAGGGTTCGCATTTTTCTAACAGTTATGGGCTAGATGCCCATACTTTTTACACTTTCCACATTGGGTATACCTTCCACTGTGATGATATCCACATTTGTCACACTTCGGTCGTGTTCCAAGATATCCATTTTGTTCCACAGTGTTGACAGCATAGGCTTTCATAGTTCCAGGTCTCTTGTAAGTTTGATTCTTGTTTTGATTACTTGGTTTCCCAAACCATTTCCTCTTTTCCCCAGACTTTCCTTCCTCGGTCTCCTTCTTCTCAAACAAACCATCACGCACAGCATTATCTCTTAGTTTGAAAGCTAGAATTATAGCGCTCTTGGCATCCATAGGGTTCGATGAAGTCACCAGGCTTCGGATTTGAGGAGCATGACCCCACAAGTATCTTTCAACCTTCTTGTATTCTGGGGTAACCATGTGTGGAACTAAACTTGCTAATTCATTGAATCGGTCAGTGTAACCCGCCACATCATCTCCTGTCATTTGTAAATTCCACATTTCAGATTCGATCTTTTGCAACTCATTTCGAGGACAGTATTCCTCAGTCATCATGTTTTTCAAGTCTTCCCAAGAAAATTGATACGCTGTCTCTCTCCCCAAAGTCTTCATTTGAGTATTCCACCAAGTTAAAGCTTTATCAGTGAGCGTGCATGTAGAATACTTCACCATGCAGTCAGCGGTGCATTCACTAATATCAATCACCGACTCCATCTTTTCTATCCATCTCATTAGCCCAACTGCACCCTCGGTGCCATTGAAGTTGCGGGGTTTGCAAGATAGAAAGGCCTTGTAGGAGCACTTCTTATTTGAAGCATCTGTAGAATTACAAGTCATAACGTCATTAACTCAGGTCATGACTATGTGTTACGGCTTATTTATTCTATTACCTCCGGAACCTCCGGAACCTCCGGCTGTACCGCTACCTCCTGCACCTCCTCCGCCGGTACCACTGCTGTAAGGCCCCAAACCCGGGAGGCCTCACTTATTGGATTTACTCATCAACACATAGCACTTTAAACATAAGACATTCATTAACACAGCGGAAACGATTTAAACTTCTCTACATACGCAGCGGAAACATAACATGTCTAGACATAACTTGTCAAATACAACTGAAACTTGTCTTAATCAACATAATCAAAAGAAAACATAAACAGGATGCCAGATGCTGATCTTCGGGTAACTCTTCTTGCCAAGCCAAGCATCCGCTTCCATCTACTGCCATCTACACTTAACTGATGTGCATACTAAAAATCAGTAACGCTGAGTGAGTTCTAACGTTTACTTTAAATCAATTATACAAGAGATTTACTAAAACATATATACTGCCATTAAGGCTAAACTTAACACACTTTACTTTTCAAACATATATACTGCCATTAAGGCTAAACTTACACACTTTACTTTTCAAACATATATACTGCCATTAAGGCTAAACTTACACACTTTACTTTTCAAACAGTTTAAAACGTATAATAAACCGTCAATTCCTCTTTACTGTACTGCTCTCATGGCTTACATCCATGAACCGACAAGTACCTGGTCAATGCCCCCATGGCTTACACCATGAACCGACACTACCGCTTAACCGTCAATTTCCTTTGTCACCACTGTACCGCCCCCATGGTCAACGACCATGAATCGACGAGTACCTGGTCAATGCCCCCATGGCTAACGTCCATGAACCGACAATACCGCTTATCCGTCAATTCCTTGTCACTACTGTACCGCCCCCATGGCTAACGTCCATGAACCGATGAGTACCTGGTCAATGCCCCCATGGCTAACGTCCATGAACCGACAATACCGCTTAACACTAAGGGGAGGTTGCGTGGACCTCCCGAGCAACCGCCGTCACTCATCCCAGTTGTACAACTGTTAACGAACCCTAAGGTTCTTACTAATGGGTAGAACCCATATCTGACATCTTGTACAAGTAACATCTGTCCCAAGGACCTTTATAGCTGGTACATATTCCCGAAGGAAAACTGTTCACTTTACTGTTCATAAATCTTTCTGTAAATCTTGTTCATAACTTAACATATATCATGCCTTTGTTTATGTATATAAAAATATAGTAAACGCTTGCCAAATGATATATCTTTGCTTTTACTAAAATATATCTTAACACATATATCATGCCTTTGTTTATGTATATAAAAATATAGTAAACGCTTACCAAATGATATATCTTTGCTTTTACTGAAACATAGCTTATCATAAAATACATCTTACTTTCTGAAACATAGCTTATCATATATATCATGCCTTTGTTTATGTATATGAAAATATAGTAAACGCTTGCCAAATGATATATCTTACTTTACTGAAAACATACTAGCACATATATCATGCCTTTGTTTATGTATATGAAAAATATAATAAACGCTTGCCAAATGATATATCTTACTTTACTGAAAACATACTTTTGCCTCTTTTAAACCTTTCATGAAACATAGCTTTTCTCTTCAGTTTATAATATATAAAATATAATAAACACTTTACACTAAGTATGCACACCACCCCTAAACAAGGCAAAAAGGGGATTAGAACTCACCTGGTATCTTAGCTGCAATTGTCTACTGTATCTCACACAATCTGAACAATCATGACAATTGACACGTATCAGACTTAACTCAACACTAAGTGGTTTAACCATTCTGATTTAGGCGACTATACTGACTTTACCAGCCTGATGCCTGCGCACTTAGCAAGTGCGCAGACCCTGCTTCCTGCGCACTTAGCAAGTGCGCAGACTTCCCTTCCTGCGCACTTAGCAAGTGCGCAGGTTCCTCTTCCTGCGCACTTAGCAAGTGCGCAGGTCCCTCTTCCTGCGCACTTAGTAAGTGCGCAGGACCTGCTCTGTGCGCACTTAGCAAGTGCGCACGACCTGTTCTTGGCGAAAAACCCTAACTTTCGCATTCGGGTCTGATCACTTCAAGATCCCGAACCTGTTTGCATTCAAAACGTTCGTTTTCCATTAAGGAACTCAAATCTATGCTCATCTCTCAGTTTCATCCGTTCAAACATAATCTTTTCCCCCAAAACCCGAAAAACCCAAAAACGAACTAAAACTCAGATCTAAGAGAATCGGTTACCTGTAATCACTTCCTTTTCGTTGCTAAACACTCATGAGACTCTTGCTAATGATCCTTGAAGCTTTAATCCGAAAATCGGGACTTTCTCTCTCTATGCTCTCTCTCACTTTCTCTCTCTAGAATCCAGGATTGGATGATGCAAATGAGGGCTTTCGGCTGATCTTGAGGCTTATAAGGGCCCAAACCCTTCCCCTTTCGGCCCATACACCCCGGCCCAAGCCCGCTTCCTTTCTTTTTATTTAAGTTTTAATTCCTCGTGAATTCTCTCGTGCTCTAAAACTCGGGATGTTACAACTGTCGTTTCCTCCTCCACTATTTCGATTTGCCTCATACTGCTCCATGGCAGCAGCTACTCGCTGTGCTATGAGTTGCTCCATGTTTGGGGAAATCATCTCGTTGTTGTCACCAGTAGTGTTACGGGATGTCCCACGCTTAGGTGCCATGACGTTCTTTCTAACATATCAATTAAAAAGAAACAACATTATATAATAATAATGATAGATCATGACATAAGGATACAACAACATCAAACGTAAACAACCATCATTTCAACATAAACCATCACATACATAGTTAAAACATACATAGTACATTGTTCCAAAAGACAAGGATACAAAAGGGATGGGTTCACATGACCACATCAGTACCAAAGTTTTAAACTACATAATGCGCTATGGGCACAACCCGCCCATAATAGGTTTAAAAGAAGAAGTGGGAGTACAACCCAATCATCATGGAAAGTCCTGCCATGACAAAGCTAGCCCTAGCCATAAATTCTGCAGCCAAAGTCCTTTCTTCCAGCGCCTCCACCATGTCTCGGACCGTGAGAGTGAACTGCCAGTCCATATCAACTCTCAACTCTAGGTAGTCAGTGGCACCCTGTATGTCTCGGGTGCTGTCCTCCAGAGTCTGAACTCGAGATCCGAGCCCTTGACGTAGTCGCGTGGCTGCATCCCCATGTGCCCGGATATCATCTAGGAGGTCATCAAGACGTTCCTCGTGTGTATGAACGCGTGCTACTAATATAGGCACTGTGAGCTCCATGGCTTCCCTAGTGTGGGGTAGGGGTGTTGGGGAGTTGGAGGACTCTCCGAGTTCAAAGGTAGAGGGAATACTCTCCATCTCCCTCCATCATGCCAGTGTACGGGGCATCTAACGGATAGTCCCCACCGTAGGGTGGTAGCAGGGACTTTGCTTAGGTGGTTCCTCATCAGTCTCCAAGTTTTCCGGGTCACGGGATGCCAGGGTTCTCTTGCGTGGAAATCGGACCTTTTCCTAGCACTTTTTACCATAACTGGTCCTCCGCTTTTCTTTCGGTAGACGATAGGCGGTTCTCCCAGGGCAACATTGGGTGGTGTGGAGCTGCGAACTTGTACTCGATTTTTGGGGCGTGTGTCGGAAAGTTCCTCGTTGGATTCAGAGTCAGAGACGGGGTCAGAGTGTGAATGTGACGACATGCTTGTGACTACAATATCCACATGACATGATGACTGGTTATGCACTGCTTATGCAATGAAAACATTTTAGTGAGTCATTTAAATTATAGACTAGGTTCCATTTTAGACTCCTAGTTCGCTATAATCAATGGATCTGATACCAGATCTGTCACACCCCGCCATGGCGGAAACGCGAGGCGTAACATTACATGGTTTCCAAAGCATATGATTACCGCAAACACATACATGATAAATGGATACATAAACAAGTTTAAAGTTTTACATTCTAAAATGTAAATTGAGTTTACAAAAAGTGAAGATTTCGCAAACATGACTCTATTACAATGAGTTATATAAGAGAAATCCCCCAAAAGTTGTATCCATCATGCATGCATGTAATCTACATTGCTAACCTTGCGATCACGTTCAATTTCCTGAAAAACATACTTAAAATTGTCAACACGAGGATGGTGAGTTCACAAGTTTAAATCAAATAGATCTTTGTAAAATTCAATTGTTCGTAAATAGTTCCAGTTGCATGTGATAATCAGAATAAGAATTGTTGACCCATTTGTAAACTAGCTAGGAATACAAATAATATGTTCCTACATATGCCGTAACCAAACCATGACAATTGTTCTTAGCCCCTAATTTCGTTATCCGGTTCTATGCGGCCATAAATCCTCCAGATTGTGGTTAGCGCGACTAACCATGACCGGGAGACGTCACTCTCCATAGTACTATTCATAGGACCCTAGGCTACAGTTAATGGTTACTAAATTGTTCCAGGGGACTTTAGCGGCCTAAAATCGTTTAACTCATGTAAACATAAAAGTCGAGTCTTATTCTCTTGTTATCACATAAAAATAGTTGTAAGTATGTTCTTCCCCCAAATATTGAAAACAGTAAAAAGGGGCCGTGAAACTCACCTTGAGTTTCTGTATGCTTGCAATGATAATTGTTCTAGTCAAACCTAACTATTCGTACCCTAATTACAAAAAGGGTAATTCGTGTTATGACCGAATGTCTCATATGCAAATTGTTCACTGACTTAGCAAATCTGATTGCTTTTGTTTAAATATCTTTTTAGTTTTTCAATACTTGTTTCGTTATAAAATAGTTCTAAGTTACTGCCCTATGGGACTGATGAACAGGTATCGAAACTACCTAGTTTCGATTGAACAGAACAGATGTCGAAACTACCTAGTTTCGATTGAGCAAAACAGGTATCGAAACTCCTAGTTTCGATTAAGTAATAGGTATCGAAACTTCCTAGTTTCGATTGAACAACAGGTATCGAAACTACCTGGTTTCGATTAAGTAATAGGTATCGAACTTACTTAGTTTCGATTGAGTAAACAGGTATCGAAACTACCTAGTTTTGGTTAAGTAATAGGTATCGAACTTACTTAGTTTCGATTGAGTAAACAGGTATCGAAACTACCTAGTTTCGATTGAGTAATATGTATCGAAACTACCTAGTTTCGATTGAGCAAACAGGTATCGAAACTCCTAGTTTCGATTACTGGAATTTTAATTGACAAAATCAGTTTCAAAACTTGATGCATACTTATACGCATATATTCATGTTTAGCTACGGTTTTAAAGAAAATAATACGGATAGTATCGAATTTTTACCTCTAGACAGAGATGACGATTTTGAGAGAAAAAGAGAATGATCTTGAGAAAAACACTTGGAACTCTTCTTATAACACCGAAATATGGTGGATTTTGCCTTAAAACTTGAATTCAACTTGAAAGAAATTGGGAAGGATGTGGGTGTTATGGTGTTGTAAGAAAGTGAGAAAGAGAGAGTGTGCTTGAGTGAGTGGTGAATGACAAGAGATGGTAAGTATATGTAAATCTTGGGAATAGATGGGGGAATGGGCTTCTCTGAATTTTCGGTCGAGAAGTCAAGGGGGGTGGGTTGGGTTAAGTTTTTATAATAATTAGATGTAAGTATTAATTAATTAATTAATTTATTAAGGGTATTAATATCAATTAGAGTTTTAAAGGGTAATTTAATTCGGTTTAGATTTTTCACGGTATTATAATTTAATAAGTTTATAGTTCGTTGATGAAAAATATTGAAATCTTGGTTTGTATAATTCGCTGAGGTGATTATTTGTAGGTATGAGTACCTAAAAGTGATGCTACCAGGTAATATCTTCGAAAGAGTTCGTTAGTTTACTTTTACGTATTTTATATATTTTAGTCTAAAAATGAATTATTGTCCAACGTAGAGTTTATGTAATATATATGTATATATATTTTTCTGGTTATTTAATTTAACCACTAGTGTTCGTATTTAGTCGGTTTATATGGTACATGAACCGGTAATTCCTAGAATTACCTAATATGAAATGAGACCATGTACGGTTTTTGTTATACCTTAATGTCCTTGTTTGTGAAATCAAGTAAATCACAAAAACAATTATAATGTAAACTTGTTTATAACATGTACGGATATTGACCTGAAATGTCGGGTGTCACAGTTTGTATAATAACTCAAGTCGATCTCGTAGTCATATTGTGCATTAATTTGTAAAAACTTTGAACTAATTTGTATTTATAAAAGTATTTAATAGTGATTGTTTTATCCTCATTGTTTTGCTTCAACATATTGTAAATGTGTTTGTTGCTTCGTCGTTGAAAATTGCGTTTTTGTCTTTTCAACTTGAAATTTTGTTCAAAACCAAGATGGTCGATGAGTCGTGCTCTTGTTGTTTGCATGTGTAGTGTATCATCCGGCCTCTCATACCAACAACATTGTCTGCTTTGCCCCCTAAGAGCTCACGGATTTGTTTTTGGTTGCCCGCGTGAAAACTTCCCATGGGTCATCCATCCCTGGATTACTCCCATCCGAGCACGCTTAATTGTAGAGTTTTCCTCTTATCCACCACATTAAACCCCAAAACGCATTGTGTTATTTGAGGCGGGACATTCCTTATGAACCCAACATTTCTCTCGTTGACAGAACATAACGATATGAGAATTGTCTAAGGTGTTACATGTAGTGTAAAATTTGAGTAGTCACTGATAGTCATGAGTCGTGCTCTTGATGGTCGATGCATGGTATGATTGTATAGCCGTAGTTTTCCTTGAGAAGTTTCAAAGCAGAACTAGGGTAGTACCTGGAGTGAGTAAAGTATCCCATCCTCTTTAGTGTCACTATGTTGAGAAGATGATTAATTTTAGGTGTTGTGAGATGGCTTGAGGGGTAATCTTTCAAGGTGAGAGAAGAGATTGGTAAGAAAAATACTATAGGGAAGATCACATGATCTCTCTGGGTGATTGTTATCCCTAGCTTCGCCCTTACTCGACATCCAAACACCAAACAAAATTTTGATCGGAATACGGATGAGATCAAAAAGGCCTACCCATCGTATTTTTCTTGGTTATTTAGCTTCAAAGTTAGTGTACAACCGTCTTTATCCAACCACGAGTAGTATTTGTTTTTCTCGACATGTCAAGTTTATTGGGAACATATTTCCTATTTCATCGCGCAACAAGTTCACCACCCTTGTTCAAGTATGTGCCATCTAAGAGATCCACTAGAATGTGACAGGGACCACACTCACATAGAATTACCTGCCTCGTCTACATCTTCAACTTATGGTTCCATCAACCTAATCCCATCACACCATTCACTAGTGGAGAACAAAACCTATGGAACCAACCCCACCTACTTCTCATTCCCCTGTCACTAATCTCACCATTCAAGTATCTAGACCACATACCTAGGTCCCAGGTCTCACCTCCATATATTGACACCCTAACCATGCATGATGTCCATCCCCTTCATACTCTAAATTCTACCTCAAAATATTATAGTAGAAAACTTGTTAATTAACTTCTCCACAACCCACCCCATATCTACTAGCCTTGAACCTTACCCAAGCTTTGAAACATCCCCCATCTCGGAAAACTATAGATGAGGAATTTAATGCGGCGCAACTTGTTGTCCGTTTACCTGTCACTCTGTTGTATTCAGCCTTTCTTTATTGGGAACTTATCCCAAAATCAACAAACGTTACAATTAGCTAACAAAAGTTATTAACCCATGTATGTAAGTAATTTGAGTTGATGAATTAGATGGTAGTTTTGAAGAAATTTTTGGTTAGTATATCCTTAACAGTATGTTCTCTCTTTAATTGTTATCATTGGAACATTAAGTAACTTCGATGGTATAATTTTCTCATTACTTATCGATTTTATATGTGTTCAAATTTAACCTTAAATTTTGTTCTTTTGCCATAGTGAATTACTGAATCATGCACTGTCAATTTCCCACATTTGAAGGCCAACTCTTGCGGTACTATTTTGATATCGTGGCAGAATTTGTGAAAGAAAGTTAATTTTGTACCAACCAATATATTCACTGTTCTAATGAACCTGCATGACACCCTTTCTAATCATACGGCATACCAAATATTCGAATTCCTATATATGGGGCCTTAAACATTCATACTTGTGTCATTGGTCTTAATTTTTAATCCGTTCTTACGAGGAAAAACCATAGCTGAAATTAGGGTTATCATTTTCTTTATAACTGTGAGAATCGGTTACTGAAAAACTCAGGAGACCGCTAAGGCCATCAGACATTAGGGCTGTAAACGAACCGAACCAAACGAAGCCTTGTTCGTGTTCGTTCGTTAAGCATTGGACTTGTTCACGAACGGTTCACGAACACTAACCGAACGAAATTTCATGTTCGTGTTCGTTCATTAATGAAATGGTTCACGAACATTACCGAACAAAGCGTTGTTTAGGACTTTTGATGTCAACCATAATGCTTACATTATTTAGAATTAAGGGAAGCTTACATTATTTAGAATTGAGAACTTATAAACCCTAATCGAGTAATAGTGGATAGGGAAATGACGCATAAATGAGAATATGGTTTCCTACTTAATTAATTGTTAGGGTAATAAAAATTTTTAAAAATTAAAGATTATAAAATGTTTAGATAAAATAAAACATAAATATACAAAAATCTTAATGAACATCTTAAAGAAACGAAAATGAACAAACATAAACTAACGTAAATGAACGAACGTTTACGAACAGCTTACCAAACGTTCACGAACATATTACCGAACGTTCATGAACACAATTGAACGAACGAGACATCTGTTCATGTTCGTTCATTTAGTTAATCGAACGAAATTTATTGTTCATCTTCGTTCATTTATTAAACGAACGAACGTAAACGAACTTCCCACCGAACACTTCATGAACTGTTCGCTGAACGTTCAGTTCGTTTACAGCACTAGGCATGGTTCCACATTCCACACATCCTCACACCGTTACATTAGCGCCACATCAATTGTCTCTAATTTTCCACACATCTCCACATTTGCAGGGCATCGTTCACATGGCCGGTCTCGAGAATTCTCAAAATTACGTTTTGGGCCTGGGACATGGAAAAAAAAATTGGGCCTGGGACATGGAAAAAAAAAATTGGGCCCTATAATATAAACTCAATAATCATATATAAAAAAAAAATAATACGGGCTTATATGTATAGATTTTTTTTAAAAAAATTGGGCTTATATATATGTATATATTTTTTATTTCTTGATTTTCGATTCAGATTTATAAACAATTGTCTTATATATAGTTTTTTTTAAAACATATATATATATATATAATATAAAAAAAATTAAAACTTAGGGCCCTAAAGGAGATCGGGCCGGCCCTGGTTCCACATCTTCACATTTGAATAAAAAATCAAAAAAACTTTAATCAAAAGCCACATTTTCCATACACGGCCGTGGTGTGTTCCACGAAATCCTTCCACGCTAGGGGACGCAGTGTTCAACGGTCCCATGAGCGCCATCTCATCTCTGCACCACCCCTCCTCGGGTATGCCGGAAGTGTTCGACTTTATGGACCGACCCGATGGACAACGCGGGTGACCGAGCTATGACCCGTAAGAGTTACACCTAGGGCAACGAATATTAAATCCACTTAACCTGCTTAACTGGTAATTACGAACTGTTAGCGAGACGATATATTTTATATATATTCGTTAGACGCGAATTATTATTTATACTAGTTTATAAATAATAATTTTATATATATTGTTTTAATCTTTCATTAAAACAATTAAATGGATTCGGGCTTTTACATCTCGTATTAGACTATGGGCCCGAAAACAATTAGTAGGGTTTATTATTATTATATAATAATAACCTAATAATATGTTTTTAAGACATACAACTAATTGGAGCAGCAAAAGGAGCCGCAAAAGTGAAAGAACACATTTGTTTTCTTCTTTGGTCTTTTATTCGGTCGACGCAAAACAAGAAGGAAAACATAAATCGATTTCTTTTTCTTTTGCAAATTCCGAAGCAGCTAGCAACGGTTTGCTCCTGTCTTTGCAAGTTTCGGTCATCCCTGGCGCTACCCGTTCTCCCACGTTCGGTTCGTGATCTAGCATCGGTTCGTTGTACCTAGGTGTCTCAACCGGTTAATCATTAACCACTAAGGTATAAATAATCTCATCAGTAGATTAATTGTTTTTTTGTGTTTGTGTGTTCATAACCAGATCCTGTTCGGTTTGTCAGTGCTGTTAAATAGGTTATGATTTTATTTTCCGCTGCGTATTTATTAATTAACTGAATTAATTAATTTCTCTGTCAAAACCCGTTTTTACAAAAGTCAAACTGATCACCACTGAATTCCAACAGTGGTATCAGAGCCTGAGTTATAACACGCAAATCAAAACCGGTCTGGTTTCACTGGTTATATTAATCACAAACTTTAACTATCTTGAAGTTTCTGATCTGATCTGTTTTTTGGGGCAATATTTTTATTTATTAATTTGGTCGTTTTTAATTTTTTTTTATTATTGGACCAAATTTATTGCCCGTATGTGATTGTGTTGAATATGTAAATCTGGCCCGACCCATGTGATTGAGTTGTTTGTGTTATTATTCAGTTTTTAGTTTTATGGTTTTGGCCCACTTTTGATGGCTCAAAGTTGTAATAGAATAGAATTTTTTTATTTTATGTAATGTAATAAAAACCCGAAGACAAATCTGAAGACGCAACATGAATCATGGAGTCAGTGGGAGTCATCCGAGACGACTAGATGCACGGAAGTCCATCCTTGTGGTTGTTTTAATTTTGTGGACCCTGTGACCTGTTTGGTCTTGCTAACTGGCTCTAGCAAGATCAAACAAACTTAGCCCTAAAAGATTTACATATTTATTTGCTTTATGGTTGCTTTTAAATTTTTATAACTTAAATTTATTATAAACCAACCAAACACCAAACGTTTTAAAAGGAGTTTTAAAATGTCACAATCTGTCACCACAAGTTCTAATTTTACAACTTGTAGAATTTTATAAAAATAACAACTGGATTGTTTTTATAAAATAAATAACCGCTAAAGTTTTGCAATTTAAACTAAATTTAATTTCAAAACTTATAACTTAATAGTTTTCAACTATTAACTTTAACTGGTTATTCAAGTCGCGACAAACTTAGTTTTAATAGGTTATTTAAAATTAAATGTCCTGAGAGATGAAAGGGTTCATCAAATTTGTCATGACTTTAAATAGTAAAACTGGCTTTTACATCACACGTATGATTTAATCATTCGTTGTGTTTGACCCTATTCGGTAAACACTAAAATTGGAACCCATATTTAAAACCAATGGTCTATGCCATCCTATTATAAGGAACACTTGGAGCATAAAACGAAACATCGGTGTTTGGAGCCACAACACCGCACTGGATGCGTAGTTTATCCTTCCAAGGCGCAAGGGTTTCGTTGACACATCCGACCCTTCCGCAAGTACCTGTTTTAGGAGAACTATTACTTTTCTCTCTTGTTACATGCCCCAGCTGTCAAGAGATTAAAAGTGGGCATAGATGAGGCTAAATGTATCAATGCATAGACATGTCTTGTCTTAGCGGCCTCATACACGAGAGTTGTGCATCTTTCCACAATTGACACTAATTTTCAGTCTAGTTACCCACTTACTAATGTTGTATGCCACAGCTACCATTAGTGACTGATTTAGCTAGATTCTCACTCCTTATTCTAATTTCTGTAATTGGGTCATAAATTAATAAGGACTTTTCACTTTCTTTATACTAATTTATTTTCTTTGCTTATCTTGACAGATGTCTACTGAAAATAATAATACTAATAACTCCTTCGCTCTCAAGTCTATCCTTGAGAATGAAAAGCTTGATAACACCAACTTTCTCTCGTGGCAGTGCAATCTGAGAATAGTTCTCAAGATGGCCAAGAAGCTCTATGTTCTCGATGCACCACCCTGAGGCACCCGATGGTAACACGGCTGCCACTCGTAAGGCCTGGGAAAAACAAAGAGATGATGCCACTGTGCTAGCCTGCATTGTCCCGTGAGCTCCAATAGAGCATGGAGGACCTGAGTGCCTTTAACATGATTGAGCTACTTAAGGGCATGTTCCTGAAACAAGCCCGACAAGAACGCTATGAAACCATGTCTCAGCTCATTCATTGCACGATGCAAGAGGGCACACCTGGTAGTGATCATGTACTTAAGATGAAAGGGTACATCGACCAGATGAACAAACTTGGATATCCCATGAAGGATGACATGGCTACTGATTTCATCTTAAACTCTCTCCCAAGCTCCTATGCTCAATTCGTAATGAATTTCAACATGAATGGCTTGGAGAAGATAGTGGCCGAGCTTCATGGTATGCTCAAAACGGCTGAGATGAATATCCAAGGAAAGAAAAATCAAGTTCTGATGGTCAGATCTGCTGGTGTTAAAAAACCTAACCCCAAGAAAAGAGGTTATAATAGCAAAGGCAAGAAGAAGGTTAATGTTGTTGCCAAGCCTGCCACCAACAATAACAAGAAAGCTTCAAAAGCACCCCCTTCTAAGGAGCGTAAATGCTTTGAATGCAACAAAATGGGGCACTGGAAACGTAACTGTCCTAAATATCTAGCCAAGCTGAAGCTGCAGAGGGCCAGTGGTGAGGGCACCTCTTCATGTATTCTCATTTATGTTATTGAAATTTTTACTGTTTCTAGCAACACATGGGTATTTTATACTGGATGTGGATACCACATCATTAATGTCTTGCAGGAAGCTGAAACAAGGCGACATGGAGCTCATCGTTGGTGATGGGAAAAGAGTACCAGTTCTTGCAACTGTAACATATCATCTCTCATGTCCTTCTGGCCTTATGGTTGTTTTAAACAATTGTTTGTTTGCACCTGGTTTAACCAGAAACATTATTTCAGTTTCTTTATTGTTTGAACAAGGATTTAAGTACGTTTTTAATGGTATTGCTATTTCTGCCTACTTAAATGATATCTTTTATTTTGAGGCTAAACCTCAAAACGGTATTTATGAGATTGACGTTCAAACTGACAATAACATATATAATCTTTCTAAACGTATCAAATCTGGCATTAATGATACTTTTCTGTGGCATTGTCGACTTGGCCACATAAGCAAGACACGCATTAAAAGACTCCAATCCGAGGGAATTCTTGAACCTACCGGACATGACTCATTTGATAATTGCAAGTCTTGTTTAGCTAGCAAACTCACAAAGGACCCCTTCACTCATGTTGGTGAACGAGCCAAGGATCTTCTAGGCCTTATACACACTGATTTGTGTGGCCCTTTCAGAACCATGTCAAGAAATCATGAAAGATACTTTGTTTCATTTATTGACGATTATAGTCGATATGCTTATGTCTATCTTATGAAACACAAGCATGAAACATTTGAAAAGTTCAAAGAGTTTCAAAACGAAGTAGAGAAACAACTCGATAAATCTATCAAGACACTTCGATCAGATCGAGGTGGCGAGTATATCAGCTTAGAATTTCTTAATCATCTGAAAGAGCACGGAATTATTTCTCTGCCCACTCCTTCTCGCACACCCCAACTTAATGGCGTGAGCGAGAGGAGAAATCGAACCCTACTTAATATGGTTCGATCGATGATGTGTAGAACTAACTTGCCTCACTCCTTCTGGAGTTATGCTCTTATGACCGACGCCCGCCTTGTAAATCTGGCACCGACTAAGAAGGTGGAAAAAACCCCATATGAGATATGGCACGGGTCTAAACCCAATTTGTCTTACCTTAGAGTATGGGGATGTGATGCATATGTCATCAGCGATTCTGATGACAAGCTCGATCCCAGAGGCGAAAAAGTTGTTTTCGTCGGTTACTACAACAAAAGCAGATATTATTTCTATCATCCTGATGCAAACATTGTTTCCATCAAAAGGAAAGGACGCTTTCTCGAGGAAGATCTTCTAAATCGAGGAACCGGAAATAATATTATGGATCTTGAAGAAATTCGAGAAACACAAACAACCGCTGAGGAAGTCGGAGCGTCTGATCAACAAGAAGTTGTTGCTGATGAATCAGACATAAACACAAGCGTTCGCAGAAATAGCAAGTCCCGTAAAGAACCTAATAGATACCTATGGCATCTTGAAGCTTCTAAAGTCCTGTTAGTAGCTGAGTCAAATGATGAACCTACAAACTACAAATCTGCTATCTCAGATCCTGAATCTGAGAAATGGCTTGAAGCCATGAACGCCGAGATGCAATCTATGCTTGATAATCAGGTCTGGGACTTGATTGAACTACCCCCGGTTCTCGGGCAATAGGGAGCAAATGGATTTTCAAAAGAAAACCGACATGCATGGTAATGTACAAACCTATAAAGCACGGCTAGTTGCAAAGGGTTTCACTCAAACTCAAGGTATTGACTATGATGAAACTTTCTCACCCGTTGCTATGATCAAATCGATCAGGATACTGCTTGCCATAGCCGCGTACCATGATTACGAGATATGGCAAATGGATGTCAAAACCGCTTTTCTTAATGGAAATCTCTCTGAAGATGTCTATATGGTTTAGCCTGACGGTTTTGTTTATCCAAAGTATCCCAGTAGGGTCTGCAAACTGAATAAGTCCATTTATGGACTTAAACAGGCATCTCAAAGTTGGAATCTTCATTTTGATCAGAAAATCAAAGAATTTAGTTTTGTCAAGAATGAAGATGAGCCTTGTGTTTACATAAAGGCTAGTGGGAGCACTATATCATTTCTCATATTGTATGTGGATGATATACTTATCATTGGAAACAACATCCATATGCTTAACGATGTTAAACACTGGATGGGAACTTGTTTTGCAATGAAAGATGTTGGAGAAGCAGCTTACATTCTAGGAATCAAGATCTACATGGATAGATCTAAGCGGCTTCTAGGGCTAAGTCAAGGCATATACATAGACAAAGTCATGGCACGCTTTCATATGGAAAACTCCAAGAAAGGAGGTGTTTCGATGACTAAAGGCACCGTGCTGAACAAATCGTAATCTCCTTCAATGGACATTGAGACTGAGCGTATAGAAGAAGTTCCATATACTTCGGTGATTGGTTATATCATGTATGTTATGTTATGTACCAGGCCTGGCGTCGCGTATGCTTTAAGCATGACCAGTCGTTTTCAGCAAAGTCCTGGCATTGCCCATTGGACTGCAGTCAAGAACATCCTGAAGTACTTTGGAAGGACTAAAGACATGTTCTTAATATTTGGAGGAGAGGAAGAAGAGCTCACTGTAAGATGTTACATTGATGCAGGCTTCCACAATATACGGGAAATTATGGAACGTGGTGACATCATGATAAACAAAGTAGACACAGATCAAAACCTAGCGGACGCGTTTACTAAGCCCATGACTCAGGACAAGCATGATCTTCACAGAGATGCTATTGGTCTTAGATTTGCTAGTGATATGTTTTGATTTAGTATTTTGAATGTGTGAACAATTAAACAGTTGTACTTTTGAATTCTTTTTGGTTTACTGATTTAAATGCAATTCTGAATTCTTATAATTGTGTTCGAATTTAATACGTTTAATCCATGAATCTTGTATTCTTAATTATCCGTAGTCGGTCAGACTCGTGGGAACGCCTCTGAATTAAGACTTTTCTGAACTTTGGCTCAAGGAGTTGACTCCGAACTTCACAGGCCTCATTTTGAATGACGTTGGATGTAACTCGCATCAAATCATCTTCATGGATCTTTGTCATAAGATGTTTTGCTATTGGTATACTCATTAGTATCCTCTGACCTGAGATACGTACTAGAACTGTCGTTTACCAAGAACCATTCTTTAATCACCGTCAAACGATGTCGCGTAACTGCCAGTCATAAAGGCTTTGATTAGGAATAGTTCTGAAGTCCAGTGGGAGTTGTATGTAGTCAATAAGGGATTCTGTACTCTTGCATTATATGTAACAGATAAGCATCGTGGCGCCCTCGTTGATTCAAACTGGTGAAGTGTAAGTCCTTACCCAAACTTATTGTGTGTTTGATTGGACCACTTTGATTCTTGATCGAGAACAATAATAATTGAATGCCATATGAGAATGAACTAAATCCATGTCTCATTGATTCAATTGATGTTTTATACGGAAAGGATTGATAAGTGACCAAAGTTTCATGTATTAAGAGGTGCAATATGTTATATTTATGCAATTTGATATGTGGAATACAAAGGTTTTGTGTAGCCATGCATGTGCAGGTGTTGGAAGCTTAAAGTATGATTTTGGAAGATATTAGGCGAGAGATGCAAGAGTCGGAAGAGACACGGAGAAAACGGGGCAAAATGCAGGTCCAGCGTAAGCTTACGCCCTTACAGCGTAGGCCTACGCCTAAGTAATTTCTTCACAGCAAGCATCAGGGGACCGGCGTAGGCCTACGCCCTCCCAGCGTAAGCCTACGCTGATTACGTTTTCTGGACGCGAATTTTCGGGAAACAGCCGATTTTGAGGTTTAATTGGGGTTTCTTCCCCAAATTCGAAGGCATCTTTTGCTACACACTCCTAGGGAGATTTTACGAGGATTCTAACATCCACTTGAAGATTGAAGATGATCTCTATCACCATGAGCGAGTGATTCACTTGTGGCTTCCTCCAGGCGGACGATTCATATAGGTTTCATGTTTTGATTCAGTTTATTTATGTTTTGGATCTATTTAGTTTCTGACAATAACTGAGTAGATTGATGTATTAGTTATTTTAAACAGTTTATTTGAGTGCTTTGAGTTTGCTTGCTTTACGATCTTGTTCGGTTGATGACAAAACCTAGTAGCAGGGTTGGGTGACTAAAGGGGGTAACTTGGCATTCATAAATTGGGTGATTGAATTATACTGGTTTGTGACGGAACTGGTTGTATAGGTTGCTGACAACAGCCTGTCTTCAATTACTATTTTAACTGATTTTTCAACACTATGTCTATGTGGTGTCCAATTAAATAACTGAGTTTTGCATAAACCTAGAATCTGAAGTTTGGAGGAGGTTACATCTTTATTTGATCTGTGTGTTTTCATTCTAATTATCAAACTAAGCAATTCCACTAACCACTGATTCCTCGTGGATACGATACTCTTCTTACCCTTACTAGTTATGTGTTTAAGGATTTGTTTTTGACCGACCTAACGACATCGATCAAGGATGAATGACAATTATTTCCATAAGTCTATTTTCTTGCTTTAGTTAGCTGTTACTAACACCGAGATATTTGGTTAATGACTTTAAAGCGTCATACCTTGTTAGGGACAGCCATGTGCAGCTAGAGCGTCGTTGACTGTTTGCGTTGATTTATCGTGGATCGTCCAAGTGGGAGATTGTTGGATTTTATGGACCGACCCGATGGACAACACAGCTGACCGAGATATGACCCGTAAGAGTTACACCTAGGGCAACGAACATTAAATCCACTTAACCTGCTTAACTGGTAATTACGAACTGTTAGCGAGACGATATATTTTATATATATTCGTTAGACGCAAATTATTATTTATACTAGTTTATAAATAATAATTGTATATATATTGTTTTAATCTTTCATTAAAACAATTAAATGGATTCGGGCTTTTGCATCTCGTATTAGACTATGGGCCCGAAAACAATTAGTAGGGTTTATTATATAATAATAACCTAATAATATGTTTTTAAGACATACAACTAATTGGAGCAGCAAAAGGAGCCGCAAAAGTGGAAGAACACATTTGTTTTCTTCTTTGGTCTTTTATTCGGTCGACGCAAAACAAGAAGGAAAACATAAATCGATTTCTTTTTCTTTTGCAAATTCCGAAGCAGCTAGCAACGGGTTGCTCCTGTCTTTGCAAGTTCCGGTCATCCCTGGTGCTACCCGTTCTCTCACGTTCGGTTCGTGATCTAGCATCGGTTCGTTGTACCTAGGTGTCTCAACCGGTTAATCATTAACCACTAAGGTATAATTAATCTCATCAGTAGATTAATTATTTTTTTGTGTTTGCGTGTTCATAACCAGATCCTGTTCGGTTTGTCAGTGCTGTTAAATAGGTTATGATTTTATTTTTCGCTGCGTATTTATTAATTAACTGAATTAATTAATTTCTCTGTCAAAACCTGTTTTTTACAAAAGTCAAACTGATCACCACTGAATTCCAACAAGAAGGCCTAATACCCAGGTAAAACACAGCTAGCGACAAATCTAATACCCAGGTAAAACACAGCTAGCGACAAACAAATAGGTTCTTAATTAAGCGGGATAAAGGCATGAAACCATCATCACTTTTTACCATCTCATTGTGTGAATAGGCGAATAAAAGAGAACCAAGAAATATTCCAAAGGAAGTGCATGTTATTACCTATAGTGGAAGAATATTTGACCAAAACATATGGGATTAAACCAGTGGCGGAGCTTGAAAATTTTCGCGGGGGGGACGGTATTTTTTTTTTCATAGGGGGGCCGGAACTATAAAATTTTCAGCCGAATACATATAAATTAACACTACTGAGCGAAAAATCGACCGAATACGTATATATTAACACTTCTGAGCGAAAAATCGGGGGGAGCCGGGGCCCCCTCGGGCCCCTTATATCCTCCGCCCTTGGATTAAACAGCATGAAATCATATCAATAAACCTTAAAATGGGAGCCACACGAATATAGCAAGTGTCATAAAGTAACCTTTATTGTTTCGCACGACACGAGTGACTATCGAAACACTCGCGTGGTATGGCATCGGATGGTTTACCTAGCCCGCACCGTGTGCAAATTGAAATTAGACAAGAATATTAATGATTGCAATATGGAAAATGCATGAGTGAGTGGAAATTATTTGGGATCGATCAATTGGGTATGTTAAGTATGTTAAGTATGCGGCTATCAACAATATATGCATCAGTAACATCTGAGATTGACACAAAACATAAATTCCCCGACAGAAAACTCCTGATCTTTGTTTCAATTAAATTAGCTGACATCAAAATGTAGGCATATATTGTCAGCATATTCATATGATATAGTGGCTACAACTGTAGGAAATAGTATATTTAGTACCAACTATTGGAAATGTAGATCGTATAAATTTTATATATAATCATCATATATCACATATCATGTTCATGCTATATGATATATACACATAAATAATTATGGGCTCTCTAACGTCCAAACTTGCATCCATCGTGTATATGTCATCCATTGTCACCGTAGGTTAACATTTTGGTCCAAAATTGTGGAAAATAGTACATTTGTCACTCTTTAATGTCGATCAACAAGAGAAAGGTATCGTGAACGTATGTGATGTTAACTTGGTACAGATAATCAGAGATAAAAACACATTTGAGTAACACGTTCGACTCTTTTTATTAATTGAAAAACTTGTAACTTACATACTAAACTTCAGGTTATATAAGAATCGAAAACAGTAACCTAATCTATCTCTACTACTGCTAAACATATTTATTCAAATTTCAAATTATTAAGCTTAATCTAACTTGACAACTTCAGTCCTTAGACTTGAGATCTCCCGTTCCTCCCTCTCAAGTCTTCTACTCGTCCACGTCTTTTAGTTTGGTATTGTACCAAATTTTCACACTCTCTTTCAATACTAACATTTTCCATACTTAAGCTTGCCCGAAACTCCACCAACTTTTCCATACTTAACCTTGCCCGAAACTCCACCAACTTTTGCTTAGGCAATCCTTTGGTTAGAATATCGGCTACTTGTAGAATAGTATCAACGTGAATTATATTGATCTCCCCGCTGAGCACCTTTTCTTGAACAAAATGGTAATGCACTTCTACATGCTTGGTTCAAGCATGAAACGTCGGATTTTCCACTAACAAGATCGATGACATGTTGTAACAAAACAACTTGACCTTGTATTTCACCCTTTAATTCAAATCTTCCAACAACTGTTTTAACCATACCAGCTCTTGAGCAACCATTTTTGCCGCTTGGTATTCGGCTGCCATGGTTGATAGTGACACCATGGGTTGTATCTTGTTACACCATGACACCAGACCATCTATGATAAAGAACACATAACCACTCGCGGATCGACTACTGTTAGGATCACCCGCATAGTCCGCATCACAAAACCCCTAAGTTCAATTTCACATTCCCTCTTAAACTTAATGCCATAATTAAACATTTCTTTAACATACCTTAAGACCCATTTTGATGCATACACATGTGGTTTCCTTGGCTATTGCATAAAGCGGCTTAAAACCCCCACTGAGATGTAAAGCCCCAATCCCGGGAGACCTTACTTGTTAGATTTACTCATTCACAAATAATTATTAAACTTTAAATGCATTCATAGCAATGAAATTCAAGATCATTACATCACCTAAATATCAACCAATCAAAATTTTACACAATTGTCTCATCTATTACAACTTTCAATTCAGTCGCTCGAGATGCCAGGAATCTTTAGTACCGGGTAAATCTCCACTGCCAGCCAAACTATCCATGAGCTACCACTGTATCGACACCTAACCTCAAGTGCATATTAAAAGTCAGCTAAGTTATTTGAGTTCTAGCCTTTCATAGAACATACTCACTGGGCGACACTAGTCAGGAATTGATACTTTAAAACCTTCCTCACTTTCGTTTAATAACACACATTTATAGTAAACAATTTTTCCTTCATTTACCAACACACAATTATGGTAAATACTTTACACGCTTTTGTTTATTAACATACTTTTATAATAAACGCACAATATGCACACCACCCTAAACAGACATTAAAAGGGTCTAGAACTCATCTAGTTTCCAGATAGCTAACTCTGAACGTATGTCCAAAGTTACTTCACTTTGCTAATCGATCTGCATAAGAGTTAACACACGAAAACTATCAATTCCTGACTAGTGTCGCTTAAAGTGTCACCTGACACCACAGTGTCGCCTAACACTCGGTGCATCCCACCCTTAGTGTAGCCTAGGGAGTGTCGCCAAGTACACTCTCAGTGTCACGAGGCACACTATCTATGTCGCCAAAACTTGCATTTTGGACTTAGTGTCGTTAGGTCTAGTGTCGCCAAATGACTGTGGCGACACTATTAGTTTCGTCTATTACGTGTGTCACCAATCATTGGCACACACCGGGCATCACGCCCTCTAGATCTGAACTTTATACCACATATTACATGTAAAAACCCGTACTTTTGAGATCAAAATCATAGTTTTACCTCAAAACTCATTTAAATTGAAATTGGAGGTTTTAGGTTTGATCTTTACCTCAAATGTAACGATTCTTTGTAGATTCTTCCTCTAGAATGATGGAGAAAGAGATTGAGAGTAATTTTGATGATCAAATGCTTGATTCTTGAACTTTCTATCTAGAAACACACTCTTTCTCTCTCTACGACTTTTAGGTGAAATGTAGGGAATGAATCCGCTCAAAGCTGGCTAAAGTTTAATCCCCTTCCCTTTCCTTACAAAATATCGGCCCAAGCCCAACACCACCTTAGCCTACCATATTTCACATTTTATCCTTCTTGATCCAATGTGAAATATCGGGATTTTATGAATGTTACAAGAGAAAGTCAAGTCGGGCCGTGTTAGTGTTAAGTAAATCAAACTTCCTACTATTTGACGGTACTTAGTGACATGTTTTACGTTTGGATCGATCGGAAGTGTGGCAGGCTTTGAATTAGCCGTGCCAAACTTGTGAAGGATTTCTCCTGCATACTTCCTTTGATAAAGCATTGTTCCTACTCTCCGATACTCCACTTCTAACCCCAAAAAATGACTTAGATCTCCTAAGTATTTAATTTAATTTTGAAGTGTACACTTAGGTTGACGTTTAACCGGGTCGTCTTTTCTTCCTAATCCATGGTAATAATCAAATCATTTACATAGATCAAAACTATGGAAACTTGAGACCCTCTTTTCTTGACAAACAGACTAGCATCCGAAACCGTGCTAATGTACCCACCATGTTCAAGGAACTCTCCAATTTTACCGTACCAAGCCCGTGGGGATTGTTTTAGCCCATATAACGCCTTCTTTAACTTACACACATATCTGATATTTAACTTCTTCTCAAAACCTGTCGGTAGGTCCATCTAAATGGTATGATTTAGATGGCCATAGAGAAAGAAGTTATTCACATCCATTTGACCTAGCTTCCATCCTTGGAGTGGTACCCTCATACTATCCACTTTAACGGTCATTCCTAAACCTTCACTCCACTACCCGCACAACTTGAATAGCGGATATATATACCCGCTAAACCTTGACTCCACTACCCTCCAAGTGCTACCCGTTTTAATGGGAGTGGTACCCGCCCGCCCTTACCCGGATGGTACCCGCCTCCTACTCCCAATAGCCTAATAATATTAAACACAATTAGTTAAATTTGTTATTAGATCTTTTCTATTACTTTATGATAAAGAACAAAAAAGTGAAAAACCAAAGTAGAGTTGGACTAACCTTGCTATCCCCCCTATAGGGTTATAGGCATGAGCAGACACATAAGTAGAAATAATCTATGGTGCGAGTGACTGTAAATTTGGCTTATAAATTCAACTCAACTACACACAGTAAATTTAGGGGTTTTTTTGGTTCTCTTTGGTTGGTTTAGAGAGTTTTTCTCTTTAGTATTGTAATTCTAGGTTATCTACCTGGTAACTTTTTTTTATATATTCAAATTTTGTTGGTCGTTCAAAAAAAAACTACACACAGTCCTCCACATAAATGTATTTCTAGCTTTCCCTCCCTTCTCCACTTCACTTCAAATCCCCTTCTTTTTTCTCTGCACAGAAAAGCCTTTGAAGAAAGAGCCTTGAGAAAGTGAACCAAATCCTTTCCTTAACCTCACACGCCTCCATATTCACACACACACACACACACACACTCTCTCTCTCTCTCTCTCTGCATTTAAATACCGTCAGAAAACACAACACCCTTTTAAACTCCCAGTCTCTAAAGTAAAAGAAAAGAAAAACAAAGGTTTCTTGGAAAACAAAGGGTTTTTTCAAGATTTCATTTTTACACATCATTTCATCTCTTTTTCTCCATTTCCGTTGTGGGTTTTGATCTTTCTGATAAATCTTTGATGGGTTCTTGTGAAAAAGAAAATCTTTTCATGAAATCTGCTGGTCCGATCATTGTGGGTGCTGGTCCTTCCGGTATAGCAGTTGCAGCTTGTCTTAAAGAAAATGGGATCCCATCTCTTGTTCTTGAGAGAAGTGATTGCATTGCATGTTTATGGCAGTATAAAACCTATGATCGGTTAAAGCTTCATCTTCCCAAACAGTTTTGTGAGCTTCCATTGTTTGGGTACCCCAAGAATTTCCCAAAATACCCATCTAAGAAACAGTTTGTTTCCTACATGGAGGCTTATGCAAGTCACTTTGAAATCAAGCCAAAGTTCAACCAGTCAGTGAGTAGTGCTGAGTTTGACTCTGAAAGTAGGGTTTGGAGGGTGTGTACTCAAGATTCTGTTTATGAATCACGGTGGTTAGTGGTGGCTACCGGAGAGAATGCGGAGGCGGTGGTGCCGGAGATTCAAGGGATTGAGAGGTTTGAAGGGGTGGTTAGGCATACATGTGAGTATAAGAGTGGGTGTGAGTTTAAAGGGCAAAGGGTTTTGGTTGTTGGTTGTGGGAATTCTGGTATGGAGGTTAGTTTGGACCTTTGCCGTTACAATGCAAGTCCATTTATGGTGGTTAGAAACTCTGTAAGTTCATCATCATCATCATAAGTTCATAACACTTTTCTTTCACGGTGTGTTTTTAGGTGTTGTGTGTGTGGTTATGATTAGGGTATTATTGCTCTAATTTTCTATCTCAAAGTCAAACTCATTTGCTTTTTAGTTCACTTTTTCAAATGGGTATTTTTTTATTCTTTTATTTTCAAAAATATTAGTCAATAGCTTTTGAAAATCAAGATTTTGGGTGTTTCTTGAAAAAGAGTAGTTGGCATCACATGCTTAAAAACTTGTACATTGAATGAATACTAACTAGTATATGATTGTATGACCCTTTAGATTATTATTTAATTGCTTTCAAGATTTTCATGAAGTATTTTGACTTTTTGACTTTTTTGGACAATCGTAGGTTCATGTTCTACCTAGAGAGATGTTTGGATTGACAACATTTGGAATAGCAATGGTACTTCTCAAATGGCTACCACTTAGATTGGTGGATAGATTGATCTTGTTTATGGCCAACTTAACACTAGGAAACACCGATAAACTCGGCCTCCGTCGGCCGAAAACCGGCCCCCTTGAGCTCAAAAATGCCACCGGAAAGACTCCGGTGCTCGACACCGGAGCTTTATCTCTAATCAAATCTGGTAGCATCAAGGTAACTATCGAAAGATTCCCTGGCGCATAGGTTAATGAGTTGTACAATACAATTTTTTTTTTTAAATTTTGTTGTGATTTATTGGAATGTTTGTAGGTGGTGGAGCAAGGAGTTAGAGAAGTCACTAGAAATGGAGCCAAATTTATGGATGGTCAAGAAATTGCATTTGACTCTATTGTATTAGCAACAGGATACAAGAGCAATGTGCCATTTTGGCTCAAGGTAAACTTCATAACATCAACTATCAAACAATCACTTTTTATTTTTTATTTAAAAAATAAAAATAACCAGAATAATACGTTTTAGGTATAGTTATACTTTAAAGGTGTATGTTAAACAAGTTTTTATCTTTATATTTTTATTTATACGCCGAATAAATGTTAATTATATACTTTTTTTAAATGGTTCACGTTTTATATGATTTTTTAGAATATTTTATATAAATATTTCCAAACATGGTTATTTTTATGAATTTTTAAGTAAAAATCTTACTGTAGATTTTATCTTATTCTCAATCTCACATCACTTTCCAAGTCTTACACATTGAGAAGCCTACAAATTGGTTTTTAGTGACCATAAAAGTGAAAATCTGATATCACTTGTTTGGATGATTCTCAATCTCTTAACATTTTTGTTGTCATTTTATGATGTGTTGCTATCAGCGACTATTCTCATGATTATATCTCTATTGTATTATATCTTTGTTCTCCCTATAATGGGTTTAATAGATTACATAATGATGGAAGTTGAGTTTCTAAATCAAGAGTAATATACACCTTTTGATGCGTATTGTACAAATCATGAAAGCACTACTATTCTGGTCATAGTAATTTTTTATCTGGAATAAGGATCACCATAAAATAAATATTTCTTTTCTGTTGTTTTCTGGAGAAAGAATCCGAATTGAAATGTGTTGTGCTTATAATGATCTCATTATTTTGTCCTTCATAATGAGTTTGCTCATTGAGTAGGACCCACATTGTTTAAATATATGTACATGTCAATTGAAAGATGTATATAAACTCATTATTTAGTACAAGTATAACAAATAAACCCTAGGTATTAAAAATTTATTTATAGTTTTTTATGTTTTATATTTCTAATTACTGTTAATATAATACAGGGAAGTGATTTTTTTACCGACGATGGAATGCCGAAAACGCCTTTTCCAAATGGATGGAAAGGGGAGAACGAGTTGTATACAGTCGGGTTTACTCATAGAGGTCTTCTCGGGACGACATGTGATGCACTTAAAATTGCTAAAGAAGTTACCCGTCAATGGCGGCCAGTGAATGGTGATTCTAAGCTCGAGATTAGGTCAAAGTAATGTGATATTGGAATAAACCATGAAATGAAAACTTAAGAGAGATAAATAGTGTTTTTATTTTTATTTAGATGGTGTAGGGTTATGTTGGTAGTTCACTAAGGGGGGTTTATTTTCTTGGTCAATTGTTTACCAAACAACATTGTCTTTAGGTTGTTCAAAATTTGTGATGTTCTTTGGTTATTTCTAGAGGGGGTGGTGGGGTTAAAATTGTAAATTAACAAGTTTTGTAATTCACTCTTCAATTTCTTCTTTTTTCCTCTCTTTCTAATGCATGTCTTTGTTTGTATTATACATTTCATTTCTTCAATCATTTTATTCTTGTTTGCATTTGTGTATCCCTTTCAATGTAAAATCATTGATTTACAATGTTGGAACTTGTAAGTTTACTTGTTAAAAATGATTAATCCAAGCCATTTATGAAATTCACAAATCAATCTCGCTAGGTTGGTTATTTCAGTTAGACTGACCAAAACGAATCGGTTTTGACGTTTAAGTAGGGTGCTTTTTTAGTTTTATGATCATTAGTTTCTACTAATTTTTAAAATGATAAATATAGTTTATTAATATAATACATATATATAAATACATCCTCTAAAAATAAAAAGGTAAAGAAATAATAATGATAAACAGACAGTTTCAAGTTCAAAATAGTCGATCGAACCGATAAACCACCACAATCGAACTGTTAAACCAGAAAATTGGCAGAAACTATGGTTTTACTTCGGCTTGAACGCCTTGAGTGATTTTAACTGTTTATAACCACCCTTAAATACATATCCATACCTCTACTATCGATGGTGGAAAATGATATACTAATATTGGACGGTATATTATAAGTTTTGTTTTAACGGCTAACACCTAGACATATGAAGGGTACTCGTAAAATTCTCCTCGTCGTGATCTCTTGTCAAGATTTGAAACCATGATCTACACGGGAGGAAATTCTTTATAGAAAAAACCTCATAACCACTATACTAGAAGCCTGGTGACAGTATATTATAAGCTAATCATTAGATATGAAAAAATGCTTTTCAAAAAAAAAAATTAGATATGAAAGAATACTAATTATTTTAGTGAAATATAGAATTCACGTAGTTTCTGAATTCTTATGATAACGAAATGATGATTCACTTTTTTAAACCAGAAAAAGAGAACAAATAATTATATAGTCATCATAAATAAATAAAAACATCCAAATAAGTCCAAAAATAACCTTTAAGATCTTGTTAGAATATTACTTTAACAAATAATGTAATCTACTTTTGTGAAAAAGAACAAACGTTGGATTCCAAGAGTTCACCAAACACCAACCAACGAGCTGGAGTATATCTTTATCCAAACTTATTTTTTTTTTTTTAAAGGCAGAAATCCAATAAACACAGCTAGTCAGCGACTAGCAAAACAATACAGAGACGAGGAAATAAAATACAACCAAAAATAGAAGAACACTAGACAATAGAGCGAGTTAATTACCGCCCAAACAACCTAACAGACTAAAAATTAAAGGAACACCAATTTTCCCAGTCTAATGCAGGCAATTTAGCCCGGTTTTTTAACCAAAGGAACCCCACCGTTTTTATTTCTTCAATGATTTTTTGGATGAGAATCTTTTGATTTTCAAAGATATGATTATTCCGAGCTTTCCAAATAGCCCAACAAGCCAATAAGATAACCAATTGCACCAGCCGTTGTCTCAAATTTGGACTTTCCACACACGGATTTGATGAGAACAGATCCTTCACCGTGAATGCAAAAATCGGGGGGAGCCTACACCAAGAAGATATATTCTGCCAGATGATCGATGCAACATAGCAAGCCGTGAAAACATGATCGACCGACTCATCCGATTCACTGCAAAGAACACATACTGGAGATGTAATTTGAATATTCCTCCTTTGTAGCGCCAGTCTTGTCGGGATCCTATCAGCAAGCAATCTCCAACCAAATATATTAATCTTTAGAGGCAGCCAAGCATCCCAAGAAAAAGCAGGTCTCGGGTCCATCACCCTCTGATTGGCAAAAGCCAACCTGATCGACTTGACTGAAAACGAGCCATCTGGATTGCCCGACCACGACCAACAATCCATTCGATTCCGCAATTGTACCTGATTTAGTGTCAAACAACATCCAGCCAATTCCTGCAATTCACAAGGTAGCAAAATATCTCTAATCCAAGACCAAGTAAAAATTATATAAGTACCCGACATTCGACACCGGTCCCGGACAAAGCAAGATTTGTTAGATTCGATTCTGTTAGATTCGACATTCGACACCGGTCCCGGACAATGCCAAACCAATCCAATGATCAACCCAAAACCTTAGCAAGATTTGTTAGATTCGATTCTGAAAATGGCCGGATAGGAAACCATGTGAGGAGCCAAACCAATCCAATGATCAACCCAAAACCTTATGCATTCACCATTACCCAAAAACCCCACTATCGAGAATGGCAAGACCTTATTTTCCTTATCCAAACTTATTTTCTAAAGGTCAGTATTTTAATTAGTTAGATTCGTTGCCAAGGAATAATGATTCATACTCGTTATCTTCATAGCCATTATCATTTTAAAATTAATCCCTTTCAAATTAAGTTGATGGCTTTTGTTAAAAAAACAGTTTAAATAGTTAAATTACTCGATATATCTTTATATATAATACATTAAACTAATTAGTGAATATATGTTTTCGACGATTGTAACATCACTTGTTTTATCCATGTTACACTGTGTATTTCCCTCGGTAAAAATGAAAATTAAAGCGGAAATAAATGAATAGTTTTATTCAATAGTGGAGTATTTTTATGCTCCTTAATATCTGACCCCTCATACCATCAATATTTGCCGCTTTACCCGTTAGGAACTTGCAGATTTGTTTTTGATTGCCGGGGTGAAAACTTCCCGGGGGTCACCCATCTCACTCGAGCACGTTTAACTGTGAAGTTCTCCTCTCATCCACAACCATTGCGCCCAAAACGCGTTGATGGTATTTAAGGCGGAGCATTCCTTATGAACCAAAAATCTCTCCTGGCCACTGCCAATGTAAGATTTACCTAAGGTGTTAAAGTGGGTCGTGTAAATCTTCTTTGTATCATTAAATACTCGGATATAATGGTATTTCTCATGGAAAGTGTACCCGGTGCATATAGTTTTGACCATGTGAAGTTCTGATGACCTAATAGCGTCTTTCTAACGGCCTATCAGATGCGATCAGTGCGTACACCATAATTTAAGAGAAGGTGTATTAAAGTGATAAATTTTTATGTGAGGTTAGGTATATGATATTAAATCCAATAACTTCAAACCTATGTGGCTGTCACTGGACAATCAACCCTGGTTATAAATATGTTACTATCAAGAAGTTTACCTTATTTTAAACATGTTTTTTCAAGCATTTAATAGAAGAAACATAATAATGTAAGATTGTGTAAAAGAAAGAAGTGTATAGGTGAAAATATTTACTACGGGGAAGAAATGGCGTATGAGAATGCTAGTAACTAGCAAGTGACATAATTTTAACTCTCATTTTAAGTGACATAATTTTAACTCTCATTTTCTTCAAAGTTTGTATTGAATTTCAAACAATTAATTTGTACAATCCTTATGTATTTATTTATGGTTAAACAGTTTTAAATAACCATAGTTTCTCTAATGTGATATTGTCATTATCTATAATAACATTAACATTATTCAAAAGTTGATATGAAATAAATCCTTTTATGTAAGACTACAAAAAATGGAAAATCACATATATAGTATTTTAACTATTCTATAGCCACATAATACATTTTACACGTCTACTTTATTTTTACTTTTATGGGTGGACACCTCGCCCATATTTCATTCTTTACTATTTTTCAACACAATTTCTAGTACTTTTTACGTGTGCACTTTATTTTTATAGACTATCTGAGTTTATTTTTGTGCATTTTTATTTTAGTAGTACTATATGAGCTGTCAAAGTTGATCTAAAAGGTTCCCCAGTGGTGTATACTCTTAGCTGACGGTATTGTGTTAATCACAGAGAATAAACAGAGCTCGATCGGGATGTTAGAAGAGTGGCGAGCAACTTTAGAGAGCAAAAGTTTAAGAATTAGTTTTTTTAAAACTAAGTATCTCTATTGTGACTTCAGTGGTGTAAACTAAGCTGAGGATGTCTAGATTACCATCGAATGTCAAGTGGTCCCGCATATAACCAAGTTTAAGTATTTGGAATCATTTGTACATAGGTGACGGAGACATAGATAGTGATGTAGCCCATCACGACCAGGCAGGCTGGTGTCGGTAGCGAGGATCCACAAGCGTATTGTGTGACAAGAGTTCCTAACTAAATTAAATGGAAAATTTTGGAGTTTTATAGTTAGACCGACTATGTTATACATGATAGATTGTTGGATCATCAAGAAGACACATACGCATAAGGTATAGATAGCAGAGATGCAAATGTTGAGGTGGACTTATGGGCATACAAGGATGGACTAGATAAAAAATGAGGGTTTTTTTAGAAAGATTAGGGGTGGCTAGCGTATCATATAAGATAAGGAAGGTGAGATTGAGATGGTTTGGGCCAGTGAAGAGCAGACCAGTGACGCAATTGGTTAGATCTATGGAAACCCTCAATGTAAATAGGAGGAGGGGTAGAGACAGACTTAAACTGACTTAGGGTAAACAGACTAGATAAGATTTGCTAGATTTGCAACTCTCTAAGTACATGATCGAGAATAGGACTTCATGGATAAGTAGTATTAAAGTTAAGGACCTTTAAGTAGAGGGTAGATATGTGTCTTAGCTTTATCTTAAAGACTTGGTTCTATCTGGACCCGTGTGGCCTATGTTTGTCACCTTTTTAGTTTCGTGTATCTATGACGTTACCTATAATATTTTCACATTGCATTACATACACTTTTTCACCATCTAGTGTAATTTGAAGCTTACTAACTCCATATTATTAGATCATTTGGTCATCTCCTATTTAGATCCTATTTGAAGAACTCTTTTGTTCTAATACACTTTTTAATGTCCAAATAGGGTTTTTAGAGCTAAGATTCTTTCTAGCTCTTCTATCCTATAAGCCTATGAGGTAGATGTATGATTTGTCTGCTTTCCACCCTTCTCAGACACTACAAATACTTTTGTTATTGATGAGATTTTGTAGGTTATGTTATATTTTATTTGCGGTGACTATTTGTAGGTTTTTTTTAACAATTTATAGCTTTTATAAGAGTACAAAGAAACTATAAAAAGGATGTAGTTTGCTGATTATATAGATAAAAGCAAATTATAAATTACATAATTTAAGTATTACATTTATTTCAGTATACGTCCTTTAAGTAAGGATATTACAACATATGCCCTTTATGTTTAAAAAATGTTGCACATTTCATCATTCGGACTCATTTGCCCTCGTGTGAGTTGCACATGACCTGAGTTAACGGAAAAAAGTAACGACTATTAATCCAAATGATGACACGTGCAAGTTTTATTTAAATATAAAAGACATATGCTGTAATTTTCTTAGTTAAATAACGTTTACTGAAATTTTAGTAATCGTTGAAGAACGTAATTCATAATTTGTTCTAGAGATAAAATCTTGTCGGACACGACAACCGAGTTATAAATTTATATCTATATCTATACTCTATAATAAATAAAGATTTTAGTGAGACACATGTCATTTTCATATGCATTCTCATCCTTTATTCTCGTCTCTCTCTCCTATTAATTATATAAATTTTCTTTAATTGTTTTTTTTATAATTTTTTGTTTCTCGCATATCTCTCCTATTAAATAATAATAATTTTTATAATTATTTTTATAGAACGTTTTTTTAAATAGGTTTGTTCATAAAACATTTCTTTCATTATTTTTAAAAAATAACTATATGAAATTTCTAAAATTTTTATTAAAAAACTATGTAATATGTTATAAACATATAATATATAAATCTTTTTTATATATTACTAAATATATAAGATTGTATTTATTCAGATCGTGTAATACATATGATTTCTAACCTAGAAATTAAATATCTGATTTTGTAAGATAAGATCTAATAACTAAATTAAAGAAAAAGGGTAAAAAGTAAGAAAGTGAGGTGTAATATCTGGTGGTTTTTTGTTAGTGACGAAAAGTGTGTAGTCCGTACATGGTCGCCACGCGTGTGAATACCCAAAATAGGGAACTCTGTGGAAGCGTGTGTACAGTAAGATCCATGTGCCCGAGTTTAGTAAAGCCAATGATAGTAAACCTCTACCCCCTCCCAAGTCTCCCCTCTGCTCCAAGTACTCGTTTGCTTCCGTCATCAACAGACTGAATGAAGAGAAAGCCTATTTTTTTTTTTTTGATAGGTAACTTTCTCATATTTTTTTATGAGGCAGTTACATCTTAAAATCAGAGATCCGTACCCCTTAACCTGACCACTACGTTGTCTGAACCGGGCCCGCGGGTTCGGAACAAGAGGCATAGGCTATCACCAGGAAATCATGGAGCCTGCTGCCACTTGACAACAGTTGCGCTGCTACACAGGGCAAACCCCGCTAGCGAAACGTACTCTGGACTAAAACCTGGGTTGGCTCGGACTCGAACCTGCGTGGGCAGGTTGAGTCTTCATCACCATAACCACTAGGCCAAAGCCCAGTAGTAAGAGAAAGCCTATTAACCTCTCTAAATCCAACATAATTTTAATATATATTTTATTGCCCTACGAAAATATTCTAGTGATAAGATGCTTTACGTCTGTTTAACATGTCAAGGGTTCAAATTTCACGAGATACATGTTTTAAAAACCGTTGGCCATCTGTTGTAATGATAGTTTCAAGACTTCTTATAATGGAGGTCTTGGGTTTGAATCCTCAGCACAACAAAAAAAAGGATATGTGGTCAGGTCAGGAGGTTTACCCAGTTAAGGGTTTCTCCTATTTGGGCTGCCCTGGATGTTCTAGGTATTGCCCCGAGAAAACCTAATTATCCTAAAATATTTAGGTGTTGTCGTTAAAAAAAATGTTTTAAATAAAAAAAATATTTTTTAAAATTTTCTTTCTTCACGATTATTAATAACTATTTATAATCAACAAGAAGTCAAAGGAACGAGCAAGCTAATGAATGACCCAAAATATTTTTTAAAATTTTATTTCTTCACAATTATTAAAAAGCTAGCTCAAAATAATTAAGTTTTGAGTTAACTAATGAATGATTCCGAATTTTCAATATAGCAATACGTTAGGTCACGTTTGATTTGTGTTGGGTCTATTAAGACCGTTATATACCAATCATCAAAGAACAAGGACTAATTCTGACAATTTTGAAGACTCGGCGACACTATATGGTGACACTCTTAGTGTTGCCCGGGAACATGGCGGCACTTGACGGGTGTCTATAAATATGACCTTCTTTCTTGTAAATTAGGTCTTTCCAAACTTTTCACCTTTTGTGTGTTTTTGTTCTTTGAGAAGTAGGGTTTGTTATAATAGTGGCCACGAATTAATTGTAATTATCTTTTGGGCTTAATCTACAAGGTGTTTATTCAAGTGTTCTTCATTTTATCTACTTTCTTTTGTCACTTTTGATGCTCAAATCACCAGATCTATTGGTGTTTTGTGGATCTAATTGTTAATGGATATCATTAGTACTTGATTTTATCTAAAACGGGCTTACAATTTGTCAAACATGACAAATGAGAGTTTAACACAAGAAATGTATAAAATATAATGGGTCAACGAGTTAAATGAGAATTTCTCCTGACCGGTGTATATAATCTAAATCGATTTTAACCAAAACCGATCCATCTTTTATTTGAAAAGTCTTTGGTCTCTCTTTCATGAAATCCAGTAATCGACGGGGTCTATGTTTTAGCTTGTGACTAACCCAAGACCAAAAACCCAATGTTGATTTTATATGTTAGTTTTCTTGTTTTAAAATTGAAGATAAGGGGAGAGTGTAAATGCTTCATGGGTATAGGTGAAAACCCTCCACCTTTTTCCCATTCTTTCTCAGAAACTTAAGTTGATGATAGTGTATGTGTTTATCCAAAACAAAAGAGAAATTTAATTTAGGTTTGAATTGTGTCCCATCAGTTTTAATTGCCTAAGAAAATAATTTTATGAATCCTTAAATGTTCAGATTTCCTTTGCCAACCTTCTCTAATCTCCCTGCAGAAAGTAAATGCTTATATTCATGTGCAATTTGAAAGACTTTATGTTGGGTAGTGTGTATAGGGAGACTTTATTATGTTTACACTAATTTGCATTACTCTATGTGAAGTTAAAAAGACCATAATTTGGACTAATTTGAATTACTCTATGTGAACTTAAAAAGAGACAAAGTTGATGTGTGTGTAAGCGTTTGAATTTTTCTAATAGAGGTTTCAGTTTTAATCTCCTTTTTATTGGTTTTATGTGTTAACCTTCTTAAAGATCACCCGGCCACGTAAATCGTGTTTGATCTGATCCTACTGGTTAGAAAGGTATAAGTAAGGTCCCACGTGTTTAACAATAACGGTTCTCGGTAAAAAAGAGGATCAAAATAAATCTTTTTATCATGGTGTACAAATCAAATGTAGTTTCCGCGCAATACACTTCTTTTTGTCTCCACGACACTACTTTCTCGCGGACCGACCTCAAAACCTAGCATCCGATTAGTGCGAGAGGAATCGCCCCTCTGGCTCGTTTCAATAATTTATTGTCATGAACATAAGATGATTAATATTTGTTTTTTTTAATAGAAAAATGAATGAGCTAATAAATAATTTATATATATAAAAAAGAAATTATACATGGTAAAAAAATAGGGGAAATGGTGAAAAAAAGGGGTTAAATATGGGGTGATGTGTAGACTTGGCAAGAGGAGAGGAAGTTGATTAGGTAGAAAGGTCGTGTGTTGATGATGATGCACTTAGTGAAAGAGAAAACCAGGCCCATTGTCCATTTTTAGTAGGGGACTACTAACCACACACGGAGAATGCTAATCAGACTTGGTCATATACGCATCGTATAGGGCAATACGATGCGTATAGCCCTTCACAAATTCTCGTGCCCGACATTCTCTTACAACCTGTCATTCAAACCTCGTATACGCATCGTATAGGTCAATACGATGCAGTTTAGGATAAAGATTCCTTCTCCCACTAAACCCATCACATCGTACCTTATACGCATCGTATTGGGCTATACGATGCGTATAGGGCCCAAATTTTGTGTATTTAACCATGCAGAATTCTCATTCGAACCGAACGTATGCTTTCAAAATTCAAAAATTGTAAACATGTCTTGGTGGAGGGATGGTAACTACGGTTTTCAGGTATATTCTAACGAGTCGGTGGAAAACAATCAGCAAAGTTTTGGCGTTCAAGAGGTGAACCAGGAGGAGGTCTCGTCCAACGTTTATTCTCATCAACGGGTAAGGCTTCCAGATTTGAACGAGCCACTAAGCAATCCCGAGTTCGTATACGGTGAACCGTCTTACCTTACACAACCCACGAACGAATACGTATACGATGAAGTCTCTTACCCGACACAACAAACCGATGACTCCGAAGACGAAGAACAAAATAATCAAAATATGTCTTATAAAACTAACCAGAATTTTCAGTCTCGTGAACAGTTGGTTGATTGGGCTATCCGGAGAGGACGTGACAATGGTTACGTCATTGTCACCCGACGATCGAGGAGAAAAGGCGACGATCCGACGGAACCGTTTATCAAGGTGTGGCTTGTGTGTGACCGTCACGGCGAACGTGCGTCTACTGCCACGGTTAGACGTGCCGGTAGCAAGAAAATTGGTTGTCCTTTTAAATTGGAAGGAGAGTACCAAGAAAATACTGGTGATTGGAAATTAACAGTGAAGGATGACAGTCATAACCACGATCCTAGTCAACATCTTGAGGCGCACTCGTTTGCAAGGAGACTGTCTCAGTCGGAACAACTTTTGGTGGGGAAGTTGTATTCGCAAAACATGTTGCCACGAAACATTCTAGCAACTATAAGGGAACAAAACCCAGAGAGTAGTTGCATTAAAAAAGACATTTATAATGCAATACAAAAGATAAAAAACGAAAAGAGAGTCGGTGAAACTCCAATACAGATTCTGGAAAACCTGTTTTCTTCAAAAAAATATGTCTACTATACTCGAGAAGATCCTGCCACAAATAGTGTGGAGGAGATATTCTTTGTTCATCCGAAATCGTACGAGATGTGGCGTGCATTCCCGCACGTGTTGATGATCGACGCCTCATACAAAACAAACATGTACAAACTTCCATTTGTCCAAGTGGTCGGTGTGACCTCCACACACCAGTCGTTTTGCGTCGCTCATGCATTTATATCAAAAGAACGGGAGGAAAACTTCGTCTGGGTGTTACTTCAAATAAAAGCAATGTTGCAAAAGTGTATGGAGCCGCGTGTGATAGTAACAGACAGGGACAAAGCTCTTATGAACGCGTGTGATAAAATATTTCCGAGCTGTTCCAAGAACCTATGTCGGTGGCACATACACGAGAATATCGCAAAACATTGCACGGCATCATTTACAGACGAAGACTGGAAAAATTTCAAGTATTCATGGTCGGTATTATGTGAGTCTCCCACGCCAGATATATACCAGTACAACTTCAACCGACTTTACGAACGTCTGTACGCAGCCAAACAAGGAAGTAAGTTTTAAATATTAAATATTTAATATTTTCAGTATTTAAATATTTATTCAATATTAAATATTTTTCCAGGAGTTATTGATTATGTGACTAAAAATTGGCTGGACCCGTATAAAGAAAAGTTTGTATCCGCGTGGTCCAACAAAAACCTCAATTTTGGTCAACATACAACGAACCGAGTCGAGAGCCAGCATTCGCTCTTAAAGAGCTATCTTAGAAACGCTAACAGCTCGCTAGATAGACTTGTTGGGTTTGTTGATGAAATTGTATCAGATCAGTATTATCACTTACAGTTTGGGTTTGGAGCAAGCATCATTAGGAAAATTACCGGGTAAAACTGGGTAGATTAGCGATTTTTAGGTTTGAAATTAAGAATTATACGCCACGTACAGGACCATACGTGGCGTATAGTTCTTCTGGATTGATCTAAGGAAGAAGATGAAGCCATACGCCACGTATAAGCCTATACGCTGCGTATGGCTCAGTTTACCCGGTCACATGCCTGCGTATGGCCTAGTTTGGTCGCGTATGGCTTGGTTTACCCAGCAACTCGCCCGCGTATGGCCTATTTGGCCTGCGTATGGCTTTGTTTACCCGGCAACCGCCTATACGCCACGTATAAGCCTATACGTGGCGTATAGGTTTTTAATTTAAAAAAAAATTTAATTATATAAATTAATTCAATTAAAGAAAATATAATAAAAACAATATATTAATATTATTATTATTATTATTATTATTATTATTATTTAAAATAAATACAATATATTATTATTATTTATTATTATTTAAAAAATATATATTATTATTATTTATTATTTAAAATTTAAACAATATATTATTATTATTATTATTATTTATTATTTAAATTAAAATATTAAAAACAATTAATTATTATCAGATATGGCGGATTATGATGATGATATTCAGATGGATCAGCTAGACGATTTTGCGCACTATCCTTTTCTAGATTTTCCGCCCGATACAGAGGCTTATTCCCGGTGCCAGAAGCTCCGGGAGGTGCAGATGGGTCCGGGTACGGCGGTGGATTGGGCCCTCCTCGAGGAGGTGCATGAGGCCGAGCGAGCTAGGGCCATCATCGGTGAGGACACGCCATGGTCGCGTCTTTTTGACCTTTCTTTTGAGGAGACATACCGAGAGCTTGTCGTCGAGTTTCTTTCGACGTTTATCTATTCAGAGACTGGGCTGCAGCCTCTACCCGGGGAGGCGCCGGATATTGAGGATCCGGATCGTATTTCTTTTTCTATTTTTGGGGTCGTTTACCGTCAGACTCTCCGTCAGTGGGCCGTCACGACGGGCTTGTACTACGAGCCTGAGACGGTCTCGCCGCTATTCACCGAGGCGGTGACGGAGGTTGACAAGGAGGAACTCCTTGTTTTTTTGGGCTTGATTTCAGATAGTCCTTGGTTGGGTACCAAGGGGAGGGTCTCGGGTATTAGAGACCTTTTGTATAGATATCTGCACCGGCTTATTTCGACGTCGATCGCACCGCGTCTGAAAAGCCGTGAGTGGTGCACTGATAGAGATCTTTTCTTCCTTTTCTGCCTACTTACTGGGAGGCGGTGCGACCTGTCCACGAGCATGGCGCTTTATTTTGCTTCAGCCTATATGCGACAGAGGCGCGGACTTTTATATGGCGGTGCATTCATCACGCATATCATGCGGTCGGTCATACCATTTGGCCACCATGAGCCTCAGATGTTACCGGCCATTCCCCCTGTCCGATTAGATCGTCGCACGGCGAGCGGCATGCGCATCACGCACCGATTCCCGCAGGGCCTTCGGTTCGTAGGGGCCGTCCAGGACCAGGTTTGAGTCCCGGTGCCGTTGCCTCAGATGCCTGGATAGGGGGACCCGCCTATGCCTCAGCCGCTGCAGGGTATGGCAATTGAGGACGAGCCGCCAAACGTCAAGCAGGTCCACGAGCATCCGCCACAGCATCCCCGACACGTACGTCGGTCTGTTAGGCTGGATAGGGCTACCCAGGCATTGCTTGAGAGCCTTGTTGCCGACTCACGGAGACAGGGTCGTCAACTCGATCGCATGGAGGACCTGATGACGTGGGCGGTTGGACAGCTCGTGAATCAGTCACGAGCCGCCGGCATCGAGCCACCCCCACTACCACCGCCACGTCATTATCCGGACGACCCCGTTCAGGGTGAGGGCGGGGCAGGTCATGGTGACGCCGGAGCCAATTAGGTTTAGTTCTTTTATTTGTATTTTGTTTATTTCGTTGTTATGTATGTAAAACATTTTGATGTATATATTTAATTTTATGATGTAATGTATATAATGTTTAGTTTACTTGTTTGGTTGTAATGTTTAATATTTTGTTTGGTTTGTAATGTTTAATATTTTGTTTGGTTTGTAATGTTTAATATTTTGTTTGATTATACTGTAAAAATATAATAAATGTTTAAAAAAATATAAAATATATAAAATTTATAAATAGATAACAAACTTATAATAACAAAATTATATAAACTAAAATACAAAATAATATATTATTATAAAAAAAATATAATTAAATAAATAATCTCATACGTGGCGTATAGGTCTATACGCCACGTATAGGATTATTTAACACCAAATCTTCCAACTTTTGAAGAAAAATATTGAGCCCTGCCTCATACGAGGCGTATAGGGCAATACGAATCGTATGAGACACAGAGAATGACACGTGTCATTCTGGTGTCAGAGACTAAACCCTATACGCCCTCGTATTGACCTATACGAGGGCGTATCGCGCGACGACGGGTCCAATTAGCAATATTCCGTGTGTGGTTAGAATCAGCCTTTTAGTATTCTCTTCATTGCTACTAATTATTGGGACAATGATGGGGGTGCCGACTTAAACCCTACCCTTTTTCCATTTAGTATTCATGTTTACGTAATTTTTAATGTGATTTATTGGTAGAAAGCCTGCATTCTTTAAAAAAGATCCAGGTTCTATCCCCATTAGCATCAATTTGGGAAGGAGCATGGTGGCTCAATAAAGGAAGACCTGGATCTTTGTGATCTCCGATTTGATCCCGAGGCCGTCCGGGTTTTACCACCAGTGGGCTTTCGGGCGGGCGGGTTTTACCACCAGTGGGCTTTCGGCGGGTGGGTTTTTTCCCCGGAACTAAAGATAACTTGGGGCGCTTAAGGGCTCCGTACGACTGAGTTGGGCCAGCTGACGGTGGCCTTTTGCTAATGGGTCACCCCGTACAAAGTACCTAGGCAATTATATGTTTGTTGGCCGTTAAAAAAAAGTACTCATGCTTACATTCTCCCCTTCATTCTTTTATTAAAATATTAAATACAAAATAAGCCAATAACCTTTATTTAAAAAAAATCAGTTCTTATATTATATAAGGTTGTTTTTTAAGATATAAACAAAGTTTAAATTTTGTAGTGTATAAATGGGCATAAAAGTATAAAAAGAAAATTGTAAATCTATTCACATTTAGAAAATAGAGTATACTGCATTTTACGTCTATTATGTATTTATCAAATTACAGATTTTGTTATTTATTTTTAAAAAAGTTTGCGCATCATTTGAGCTAACATCCATCAATTTTAGACGTTAAGTGTGGTCACGTGCCCCTCACGTGTAGGTAAAGTTGTCTTTTTGTTGTTAATAAAATAATAAATTACACTTTTCATCATTTATGTTTATACCAAGTTTTAGATTTCGTCCTTCAACTGAAATATGAAATTTATAATATTACCTTACTTTAACAATCATAACTTTCACTTTTGTTATCAGTAACAGTCTCAATAACTTAACCATCATAAATTTACGCCCTATTTACACTTGTTTTGGCTCAAAATGATGATTTTAAGCAAAATAAAAAAAACGTACAAATGAAATAAAGTGTCAATAAAATGTATGTTTTTGATGATTATAACTGATTACCGTCGCCTGTCAAATTTATAGTATGATTTATTATAAGTAAATAGACCATTGTTTGTACTAGTAAAATCAATCTGACTTATAAATAAATAAATAAATTCTCCCCACCATTAAAAAAAATACATAATAATTTTAACCGTTAAAACAAAAAAGTTGCAATATATGTAATTATAAGAAAATATAAAAAAGTGAAAATAATAATAATAATGTATGCATAGAATACACGTAATGCATAGCGTGTGATTGCAGTTGGTCTGAGTGAGTGACCTGCCGCCAAAGACAAAGGGGGGTGGGGGTGAGAATTTATTGAAGCACGGGTTACGGTAAAAAAGGCTTGCGTCACACTCTCGCCAGCCCCCTACGCTCAGACCTATTTACAGCATTTTCACTGACTCGCTACTCTTCCACTCTCCCTCCCTCTCTCATATTAATATAAATTTATAAGTGGACCCATTTTATTTTATTTTTATACATGCTTATAAATATAATACCTTTTTTTGATAATTATTAGTATATATTTTTTTCAACATAGTTATTTGAGTTTGTCCTACTAAAACAAACTATAAATTCAAATGTTTTCACATATATTTATATTGTATATAATGAACTTGGTTATTTTCTCTTTAATTACTAGATTTTTAACAATTATTTAACACTTAGATATTAAATATTTGGTTAACTTTTTTTAATGACAAACTTGCACATCATCTAAACCTACTATTAAATATACACCAACATCTATCACGGGGACTACATCCCTCTGTGAGAGACGCGTGGGACGAGGCTGTGAGTGTGGTCACGGGCGTTGCCCATCTCTCTATAGCTCTCTTTGCTTTCGCCAATGGGAAAGCCCCAAGTTTACTACACATAGCCTTATTTCACACTTTGATACTCGTAGATTACGAACCCTTTGGTATCTGGTTACCTATATAACAAATAGTTTCTTTTTCTTTTGTTGTATTATTGTATTTAATAAATTTATTAGTTTTATATTAATTAATTCAATATATCGATTTAAGATATATGAAAACATCTTATACATAATCGTCAATGTGAAATTGAGAACTATCCTAATAACAAAAATTTTCTAAAGTGTATTACATATATTAAGGGATAATTTAATATTTATAAAAATTAATATATAATTGAGTTTTGAAAATAAGTTAATTGTCATTTAATGTAATTTGACTTTCATTTATTATTTGATTAAAAAAAATTATATAATTAGATTTCAAAGTTTCTTATAATAAGAAATAATTTAAAATAAACGTGTTTTATTAATATAACTAGTATTTTCTTTAAAAATATATTATTATTAAAAAACAGAGTTGTATTTAATAAGAGAGATGTAAGAAAAAAATGATGAGATCGAATAAGAAGGTAACACGTTGTGACATTTCGGGTTTTTATTCACGCTTTATATTATGTATCATGTAATCATTTTCTATTAAATGAAATGCGAGTGTTTTTATTTAATTTTGTACAAAATATATATATTTTTTTATTTTATGGATTTAAAATAATTAAAATTTTATAAGTTTTAAACTTATATAAAATTTTATATAAAATTCTAAATTAAAAGGTTCATATATAAATAAGATAACCCATTTAAATAAAATAATTAACTTTTATAAAAATATTTATAATAATAATAATATAAGTTTATAAAAAAATAATTGAAATTAAAAAGAAATCTAATTAATTATTTTTATAAAAGTTAAGGGGCTGTTTTAAAAATTATGAAACTAAAAGGTTTTAAGACAAAAATCAGTTAAGGGGCTAATCCTGGACAAATCAAACCACAGGGACCAAATTGTAAAAAATCTCAGGGGCTATTTTAAATCAAAATCAAACTCCAGGGACCAAAGTTGACAAATCCCAATTCGCGTTTCCGGTCGTCTCCCCCATTGACCGGCGGTCCAAGCTAATTTCCGGCGACCCACTCGACACGCATGTCCCCTGCACCTCGACAGCCGAAATTGGTCTCCCTGACCTCGTCGTCCCCACGCGAACAAAAGCCCTCGACCAATTTGTCTCCCCAACATTCGAAACGTCTGATTGTGTTTGTGGCCGAAAGCCCACGCCGCGCAATTGGCCCCGACTGTAGACCTCCACGCCTGCAAGATGGCTCGATAGTTTCGTCTTGTCCAGACGAGTGTCTGGACATACTCAATTGCATGTCTCATTATCGGGATCGAGCTTGGCTATAAATAGCCATTATCGGACATGCACGAGCTCGTCATCCCTCTCCACCCACTCTCACTCAAAATTGAAGCCGGCATTGTGTTCGTCGTCTCTGTGAGAAGCTGTGGCCAGAATCTCAGAGTCCAATTCGTCCCGAGTCGTGTTGTCCCGATCTTGGAAATTTTGGACCTTTGGCCCTGTCATCCAGACCCTTCGCGACCAGGTACGAGCCTCGAAATTGTTCCTTTACTTTCTGTTATCGTCTGGCAAGCTATCCCAAACGAAATCGCGACCTCAAACATTGAGTTACCGGGCAAACCAAATGTCTCGGACACTGGTTTGCCGGTTACCGACAACCAGCGACCAGTTTCGTACTCGTGGTTATCAATTAAACGATACACACATAACCAGCGATGGGCAGTAGCCCGGCTGGTTATGCGTGTGTGTGTTTGTGTCGTAGGTCGCGGGTTCGAACCTGATGGCCTCCGGCCCAACCCATTTTTTTCTGTTTTTATTTTATTTATTCATTTTATCTTATTTTAATATTTTCCCTATGCAATGAAAACTATTACGAGTTGGTTGACTCGTTCATTTATTTTGGAAACAATTAAACAATTTCTCGTTACACATATTTAACCCGTCAAAGTTTTAAAATAATAAATAATAAACCCTATATTTTATAAACTCGTTTAAATAAGTTTTAATTCACAAAATAAAATATATATATAATAATAATAATAATATAAATAAACAAAATAGAAAATTTTATAAATATAATATCTACTTGTTTAAAAATATAAATATTTAACAAGATTAAATATATATTTTTAGATGTTAAATTTTACTAAAAATCATTATTATTTTACTACAATATTTTATACAAATAATTTTAAGGAATGTTATTATAAACATATACACATTTAAATACGAATACACATATACAAACATACAATAATACATATTTATCTACATAGGATTTCATCGTGCTTAGATTTCAACATCCTTATCACCTACACACGTGGATTAAAACATCCGCAAGCCAGGTGAGTTACATAGCCCCTATTTTATATTTTTACATGCTTTAGGGTGAAACATTATACATGCTACTCATCAAATTGTTTATACGTGTTATACATATGGATTATATGCTTGTTTATCGTGAATTATCTTGGGTGTACATTCATTTATTTTAAACACAAAGAAAACCAACAGTAATATTAATAGATCTATTGTGCCTGACCAGCCCACCCGGTTAGGGTGTTTATTACTGCATACTCGGATATAGCCGCGTGTTATATTCAAACATATCGGATATAGTGGATAACTATATTCAAACATACCGGGCCTAGCTGTTGTGCTATGCTCAAGCGCGTCAATCAAGGTTTGAATTGTGCTTAGATAAACATGAAGGATACAACCATATATGCTATGTTTAACAAGATAAACAATGAGTTGCAAAACGTTTTTATCTACTATTTATCGGGTTCACAAAACCTATGTACTCACCAACTTTATAGTTGACACTTGATTTAAATAATGTTTCAGGTTTGGATATGCGATTGCTTGCTGAAGATTCTACCACTTAAGAACTTATGGACCTAGTTAATTAAATCAATGTTTTGGAATAGACTAGGTTATTTGAATTTGTATTGTACTTGAATATTTGTTGTCTTTAATTAAATTAATGAATTATGCAATATTTTAGCTATCATGTGCTTTTGAACAATCATTCCATTGTCCGCCTCGATGATTCCGCCATCGGTCGGGGTGTGACACACGAGGTATGAAAAAAAGTTTATTTATTATAGATATAGATGTAAATACAGATAGATTATATGTATTTCATAATTTTAAAGTGTACAAATTTGGAAATTCGGTGACTTGTTCCACTAAATTTTTTCTCTCAGAAGCCCATATACCTCCTTATAAGACTATGCGTAATACTCCCCACGCCCCCACGCCCACGCCCCACTCCTATTGGGCCACCTCGGTCGGCTGCAGGTTCTTCCCCTCACGTCTGTGACTACACTCACACTTGCCCCCCACGCCCCCTCTCACGCTCGGGCGGCGCGATGTTCCAGCCCCTCACACTTCCACGTGGCTCACGCCCCCTTCCTCACCCGGGGTATTACACGTAGTCTAACATCTATAAAAAACTAAAAGCAAAGGTTGTGTGTCTACCTTGCAAGGTAAACCTTCATAAATGCATAAGTACCATGTAAACCCATGGTAAGTTAAAAGAGGCTAGTTATTCTTCATAATTTTTATTCAATGAATTGATAAACAAAATCATAAACACACTTAATTTAATAATGTACTCTCGTATTATTATAAAAGTGATTTAAAACTTAGGTACAATATTCTCTCATATAATAATCCTAAATATAATTATGTATTTTTAAGAAACCCAAAATTAGTCAATAAGAAAACATTAAACCCTAATACATCACATAAATCCATTAACTACACTTAATGAAATTTTACAAGTCTATTGGGTACAGGTCTTCCACATACTCGTGTTAGGCCCTCCTCATGTCTAATCATTTGTAAGTTATCTAAGATTGACTCGTTAAAAACTTAGAATGATGTAAGCTTAATAACTTTTATTTATATAAAAAATGTATTTATATGAATATTATTATTTATAAATTTATGATAAAAATAACTAAATAATATATTATACATTAATTTATAACTATAGATAATAAACAATTGAATTTGATTTACACGTAAAAATTTATTTTACAGAAACAAAAAGTTATTATATCACGTGCTATTTATAATTTTACTTTTATTTATAAAGGTAAATTTAAATTAACTAAATTACTGACCTTTAACTAACACATTGCTTTGACAAAATTTGCCTTTTCTTTCTCCGATCCTTTTGTAAAAGAAATATGGATTATTGAATTTTAATAATCACATCTTTCATCAATTGACTAATAATAATCTCAACTAAGAATATTCTTACCACCGGTTTCTACTTTCAAACTATTTTTTTACATTGTACTACCCGTTAAAAAAACTTAACGCTGTTAGAGTTTATATGACGTGGACATCTGCAAACCGCCGGAAAGTCGAGCCAAGCTAGTAGTCTCGTGGTGACTTTTGAAATTGGCTATGGTGGTGTTTAACTGGTCACGTTTGTCCGGAAAGTCCAAACAGAGACAACGGTGGTGTTTAACGAGACTAGTTAAGCACCACCAAAGCCAATTTCAAAAGCCAACACGATACCACTGCTAGCTTGTCTCGACTTTCCGGCGGTTTGCAGATGTCCACGTCATATAAACTCTAACGGCGTTAAGTTTTTTTAACGAGGGGTCCAATGTAAAAAAATAGTTTGAAAGTAGGGACCGGTGGTAAAAATATTATCAGTTGAGATTATTATTAGCCAATTAGTAAAATGTGAGATTACTAAAATCCAATAATCCAATAAATATTATAATAAAATAATAATTGTACCGATGGTCTTAATTTTGTTTCGTTGTCTTTTTCAGCATGTTATACAACAAACATGTTTACCGTATGCCCATATTAAAAGTCGGTGTCTAAGAAGGCACCACCTTACCTTAAAAGTAATGTTTAAATATAAGTTTAGTTGGAGTGGTAGACTTCAATTTGTTTTAGCTAATTGTCTAAGGTTCAAATCCCATATTTGACAATTTTTGGTTTTTTTATTTTTACTTTTTCTCTAACTTTTTTTTCCAATAGCTTTTTTATTCTTAAGGATTTTATGTCCTTTTTACGCGATACTATTTTTATTTATACTAAACTATCACAACTTCATAGGTTTTTTTATTTACTTAACCATATAGCTAGATTCGCAAACATGCCGCATCGTGCGGGCTTAAGTTACTCATTTACAAGTGTCTGTGGTTTTTTTCCACCGACAAAACCTCCCCTTAACTTTGTAAGTTAGCAAAGCTTACCCCTCAAGTTTCATTTTTACTCTTTAAGTTTATAAAGTTTTGACTTTACCCCTACAGTATATATAATCTGATTTTTCCTCGATAACTTTTGTTTGTTATTTAAAAAAAAGTTAAATTTGTGGTTGTGTTTAATATTTTTTATTTGCGTCCCGTTATAAATTTTGTAATACCCATTTACAAGTATCGACCAGAACTTCTCCCTCAACTTTGTAAAATGTCAAAACTAGGTATCTTTTCCTACCGTCACGCTACATGTCGCCTCCCTGTTCCGTCTTAATTTTTTATTTTTGGTTTTTTTTTGTTTTGTTATTTTACATTTTTTTAATGGGTCAACCGAGTTGCAGTAACTTTATACATTTCTTTTATATATACTTAATCACGTTTCTTTTTGTGTTTACTCACGTTAATGTCACCGTGTCAAACGTTTTAAGTCTTCTTCCCGCCGCAGAGCGCGGGAACTAATTTTCTAGTTGTACATATTACCTATTTCTATCATTTTAATTCCGTCTCACTTTTTTCTCCATCCGTTGAGTAATATGTATATTAATATTATCATATGTGCAACATATGATCCCTCGTACACACTAATATTATCCGTTTTATTCATTAGGAGTTAGCATATTTATTTTTTAGTTGTCTGAATGAAAACGTTCAGAGATGTCACATATCCTATAATTACTCTTATCCAAGCACGACTATCGGGGTTTCCTTTTATCCACAATTAATGCGTCTATAAGACCTTGGATGTATTTAAGACGTTGCATTTCTTATATATTAACCTAAGATGTGAGATTTTTGTATGATATTACAAAATTTGACCACTAGTAAAAAAAATACGGGCTCTAAGTCTCAACATAAACAACTATATTAAAAGGGCCTCTCTACTGCTTTTAGAAAAAACAAAACCTTATTTTTAGGCCCCAAAAAGTTTTTAGGGATTAGAACCTAGGTTACGGTCGTGTATGTTAATGATGTTTGAATTCACGTGTTGATCAGTTCTTTAACATGATAATGGAAAAACAAGATTAATAATAACACATGTACCTGGTAATCCAGTAACGTTGGAGAGCGAAAATGTCATGATCTTTATGATGATCAGGTTCCCGTTTAGGATGTATCGTAAGGATGATTTAGGTGAGATTGATTCTCACGAATACGAGAGAGAGAGCACTGAGATTATGGTATTGGTTAACATTTAATCATTCATTGTAACTCTCTAATAATCTCTATATTTATATACATTCAAGGGAAAACCATATTTAATGATAGTAATGGTAACTATGTCCATCTTGTGGGGCTCAGGGACAATGAGGTTGTGACGGGTTATGCTGCTTTAAAGGCGGAATCATGCAAAGTTGCTAAACATGAGAAAGATTGTTTGGAGAACCAACACGTGTTTATCCCTTTTGCTTTTGATACTTTTGGGTTCCTAGCACCGGAGGCAGTGGAATTCCTAAACAGGGTTCAACGAGTCGTGCATAGTAATATTTCGGCCCCTAAGACCCAAAGCTTTGTTTTTAGTAGGATCGGTTTTGCTATTCAAAAGGGGGTTGCAGCGCAACTTGTTGCCCGTTTACTTGCCACTTTATTGTAACCGTCGTTCTTTTCAATGATATTCATCTAGAAAAATAAAATAAAAAAAATTGAGTATTAAATAAATACCAATTAAATCATAGGGGTAAATAAGTCATTGATCAATAATTAATAAATGATAATAAGTACCACATAAGTAATAGTGAGTCTTACATCACGTCTACAATCTGTGTATTAGTAGTGTTATAGGCTCCCGATTTTTTTAGAACAACATTATATCATATAAAAAAACGACCGATTAACAAGAAGCTAGGCAGCCGAAAACAAAATAATTACATAAAGTTTAGTTGTTTTGTAGCCACTCTATCCATGACACCTTATATTTTTTTATTCTTACCAAACCAAAGGAAAGAAAAACATAAGACATCATCAAAAAGCCATGCATTTTAACTCCTTTCTTTCAAATAAACCACATCATTCCTAGCTTCCAAACAGCCCACCAAACGACAAAAATGATCGAACCCACCAATTTTTTCTTGACCCTTGAGATATGAGAATTATCATTTGTTTTAATATGGAAACATTTAGGTTCTTATTGTTTAAGTTTCACCAGCCACTCTTGCCCCCCGTGACCATCTCAGGATATACCTCCGGTCACGCAATTCGTTTATTTTATGAGCTCACCTGTCCCCTCATATCCATCTTAGGCCGTACGTAGGTCATACTACTGGCGGCAAGATCGTTACACCCGTCGGTGTAGGCCCATTGCTTTTGCCATGAAGGCTCATTGCCACGAAGGCTCATTCACTTTTGGGATCAGCCTTGCAGGCTTGATCTTTTTATTTAGTTTCTTTTTTATTGAGATCCACTTTGTAGGCTGGATATCTATTTTCATTTGAGATCTTGAGTATCATAGACTCAAAGTCTCCTAATTGTATCAAGTATTTATTTTTATCATACATGTTTATGGTTGATTCATTCCCAACCAGTCCTCACCTTAAAACTTCGTAACGGTCTCTCCATGATACACTAAAGAGGTTTATATATAGGAAGTGCCATCGGCGTATGCACCGCCCCTTTAATACTTCGCGAGTACTCCGTTATTCCATTTATAGTGTTTAGACTCGTTCCATCATACACATTCATAATAGGCATGTATTACCATGCATACACGTATTCACCTTTGGCATGCATTCATGTATTCACCCTTGTCATGCATTCACATTCATTATCTTTAGTCTATACCCCTAAACCTTTGTAATGGTTTCACCCTAAGATATCAAAGAGGTATATGTATAGGGTGTACCAGCGTCGTACCACTACCCCTTTGACATTCTGTGACTACTCCGTTATTTAAGTTTAGTGTTTAGACTAAACAACCGTTATTCCTCATCCCCGTACCTTAGTTTTACACATAACACATAACATGTATTCACGTAATTCATATGATAATTTTACCTAAGGTACGGGTCCAATATACTTACATTATCATCGGGTTGTTTCCTAAGTTTTTTTGTCACTTTAAATATCGCTCCCATCCTCGCTCATAATTTTAACGCTTCGTACTCGTAACCACTGCGATCGTAACCGTCTTGCTAATCTTCCTCGGTAAGTGTGCATGAGTGTGTGGTAGTGGTGGAGTGTGATTTGTTTGTGTAAAAGTGAACAATTCATGCATCTATGTATATGTTGAAACAGCCACCCGTAGTAGACCGTTAAGCTGGGTGGTAGCCACATATTTAATCATGGAGGACCTACCCAACACCCACAAATGGGTTTCTCCTACACATGAACCGCTTCACAGGAATGTGCTCACCCCTCCCCCTCACACCATAGGGGGGCTGTGTTTTCATGGGGATCATGGCGTGAAATCTCTCACAGGAGGTGCCCGTGAGTGTATACCACATACCCTAAGTTCAAAACCTTGAAGGGGTGTTGCAAAGATAAAGACTTGATTCCCCATTATTGGAATCTTGTTTTCATTCATTTTATACCATAACATCTTAAAGGCTACTTCTCAAGCACAAATTATGATTTATTAGCAAGATATTGACTGGTCTTGTAAGCTTACCGGTTGGATTCCACCTGTAACGCTTAATATAATACATATAGGATTAGGTTCAGGTAAAAAAGATTTTAATTGTAAGAAGGGTGAGAAGGATTTAGGGCCATTAGATCAAATTGTAGAAAATATTTAATGGTTGAGATTAAAGTATAGGAGAAAAAGTTGTTGGAAGGGTATTTTAGTCTTGGCCACTTTTGTTGACTTTTATCAAGTTCCCCCCTCATTTTTAAAGGTTCGTAACTTTTACATACGACATTATTTTTTCAAAAAAATTACACCATAAAAACGAGCGTTTTTTATCTTTAAAACGAGTATAGTGTCGTTATAAACAAAAACGAATTTTTTTTACGTTTTTCAGCTCATTGTGTAATTAGTCAGGTCAATGTGTAATACAAGTTCTTTGTGTAATACAAGTTCATTGTGTAATACAAGTTCATTGTGTAATACCACGTTTGGTCATTGTGTAATACAAGTTCATTGTATTATATGTATTTATCATTGTGTTTTACGTTTTTCAGCCCAGTGTGTAGTTAGTCAGGTCATTGTGTAATACAAGTTAATCGTGTAATACAAGTTCATTGTGTAATACAAGTTAATTGTGTAATACCACGTCTGGTCATTGTGTAATACAAGTTCATTATGTAATTAGTCAAGTCATTGTGTAATACAAGCTCATTGTGTAATACAAGTTCATTGTATCAAATATTTTTCATCATTGTGTTATATGTTTTCATCATTGTGTTTTACGTTTTCTAGCTAATTGTGTAATTCGCTCATTATTGTGTAATTCGCTCATGTCAGGTCATTGTGTAATATGCTCATTGTGTAATATCAGTTCATTGTGTAATATCAGGTCTGATCAATATGTAATATTAGACCTTGTATTACACATTGACCTGGTGTATTACACATTGACCTGATATATTACACATTGACAATTATGCCCTCCTTTTAAAAACAATAAAATGACACATGTCAAGCTTAGAATCCTTCTTATTTTTAAAACTCTTTTTACTATAACCTAACTATATATATATATATATATATATATATATATATATATATATATATATATATATATATAACCAACCATGATATAGCTCTTAATTATATTAAGATTTGATAGTGCTAAAAAATAAACCAATTTTACTCTTGTTAGAATTGTACTTTTTACCAACGTACTTCTTTTAATATTTAGACTAATGTTTTTAATTGTGCTAAAAAATAAACCAAATTTACAATGATTTTAATACATGACATATCAAATGATATAGTTAGTGTTTGATAGCGGTTCTTGAACTTGTTATACATTGATCGATGGTTAAAAAGATTAAATAATGTAGTTAATAAATACGTAAAAGTTTTCATTTTGACTCCCTGATTGAAAAGTTCTGGTTCCGTCACTGAAGATAACCCGTAAGGAAACCATATCTTTTACACAATATATATTTTAAAGATGAACAATAAACTACTTTTGAAAAAACAAAACTATTGTTGTTATTTGTTTACACAATATATATTTTAAAGATGAGCAATCAACATAAGCCAAATAATTGGGTCAAAAAATATGATTGGGAATAATATTAATATATATTTGAAAACTAATTATAATACTCTTGTTAATCTTCTTTAGACATAAACAATTCTCAGCTCACTTCTAGAAATTAATCCATCTGTTAATTAATACATAACTTGTGTCATTGTTACTGGTCTGGTCTTTGATACATTGCTATTCCATGGGGACCTACAAACGACTTAACAAATAATAATATGATTTAACTCTCAAAACCTATTCATCGCATCCATCATCTCTATTTTTTTTAATGTGATTACACTAGTTTATACACGTGTAATTAATAATGAAAATGTTATAATTTATATTTATGTACATCTATACTATATTATAATACACCAACTAAAGACATTTTAAATTTTAAGTAATACAATGCTTAAGGTACAACAACTAATGCATGTGTTAACTACTTTCACTACAACAATATCACCCTATACCGACGACTTTTTTTGACCCTATAGCGACGACTTGTCGTCGGGATAGCTTATGCCGACGACATATCGTCGGGATAGGTGTCGTCGGGATTGCTTCGTCCCAATAGCCCAAGATTGTCGTCGGTATAGCTGTCGTCGGTATAGGTCAGCCTATACCGACGACATGTCGTCGGTATAGGGTCTAATTAAATAATTCAAAAAGAAATTCTATACCGACGACATGTCGTCGGTATAGGTTCTAATTAAATAATTCAAAAAGAAATTCTATACCGACGACATGTCGTCGGTATAGGGTTTTTTTCATTTTTTTAAATAATTTTTAAAAAGACCTATCCCGACGACATGTCGTCGGTATAGGTTTTTTTCATTTTTTTTAATATTTTTTAAAAAAGTCCTATCCCGACGACATGTCGTCGGTATAGGTCTTTCTGTTTTTTTTTTAATTTTTTAATTTTTAATATTTTTCCAGAAATATTAAATTTCTTAAAACAAAAACCTGCAAATAATTATATATAAACCATTCAAACATTCAAATCCAATAAAAACTAATATCCGAAACGTAAAACAAGCATACAAATTGTTCGACCCACAAACTTGTCCGACAAATCAAACATTCAAAACACAAAAATATGTAAATTGTTCAAGACAACACCACACCAACTACAAAGGCTCAACAACTCCAAGCTAGTTATCATCGCTACTAGTTCGGCGCTCCCACATTTGACGCATTTGATCCATTTGTCGTTGCATTTCAAGCATTTGTTGATTATGCACACGACGTTCTTCCTCTAGTTGTTGATTTTGCAATCGTTGTTCTTCCTCTCGTTGGGCTTCGCGTTGTTGTTGTTCTTGGAATTGTTGTTGAAGACTAGCCACACGTTGATCAACGTCTTGCCAATGTGGTTGTGGAGGGGGAGTAACGAACACATCCGGTGTGGGATTACTCACCACACGACCAACACCCCGGATATGGCCACGCCGATGACCTAAGGCACGCTCCATGCATGCAAACTCATCAATAGTGGATGTGTCACCACCAGACTCAGCAGATGATATTGTATACTCCTCTTGTATTCGGTCCTGCATTAAACAATGTAATAAACAATCAGTTGACTATTTTACTAAAATTCGACAGCATAACTGCTGTAAAATGGATAACCAACCTTTTAAACTATAAGTAATAGACGACCCAAATTCACAAATTCCAATCAACCAACACTAATAACAACAAATACTAATAATACTAGCAAACATATTCAACAATTGGCCTCACAACAAATACTAATAATACTAGCAAACATATATTCAACAATTGGCCTCGAGTTGGATGTACTAAGTCTATTAAAGTGTGTTTGTGTCATTTTGACCCGTTTAAAGTTACAGTTGGATGTTCCAAGTATATTAAAGTGTGTTTGGGTCATTTTGACCCGTTTAAGTTAAAGTATTTTGTTTTAAGTCTATTAAATTGTGTTTGGGTCATTTTGACCCGTTAAAGTCAAACTTGGATGTTTTAACAAAAAAATAATTTCACTTACATAATCTGTTGATGCAAAATCATTGGCCCAGCCCGTCCCTTCTTTATAATGGGTCGATCTGAACACGTCAATAGGGCCGGTCCCCTGTGAAAAACAAAAATAATATCACTAAAAATTAATAAGCATGTTTGTATAATAATAACAACTGTATTTCATACCTCCATGTGTCGGCGTTGGGCGTATGATTTGCTGCCATGGAAACTTGGGTAGCGTTGTTTTGCTCGGTTTTGTTTGTTCTTCTCCGAGCGGTTTTTATAGCCCGCACTTAAAAACAGCTGATTAATCAAAATATCCCAAGTTTCTTGATCAACATCTTGTGGTGGATTACTCCTCGCCGCCTCCACATCATCGTATCCCCCATTCTCGTCGAAATGAACTTTCATCTCTCCCTTGCGGTCTTTATAGGCCCTTTGACACTCGGCGGTGATTCCGAGTTGAACGCCTTGCCACTTTTCAGTGTTTCTCCAGGCGTCCAGATTAAAATAATCCTACAAGTGGAAAGTAATTAGAAAAAATCTAATAGTTATGAAATTGTAAGTAATTATAAAACATCTATACTTACTAATAGAGTGGGATATACTGCCTGTTTCTTCTCATTTGGAACCTTGGCCCAGTTAGGATAATATGGCGGGATAACCTTCTCAACCTCCAAAGAGATAGCACGTATAAAATCAGTTGCATTAGGACCCACGAACTTGTAGCCACCGCCATGAAGTTCAACATCAATGTCAAGAGGCTTCCTCCCATTTTTCTCAAATTTCTTATATAATTTGAGGTTTTTTCCTTTAGAACGCCTCTTTTTTGAGGCACTACCTATATTGACACATGAAAGTTAGGCAATTATAAAGACATCTATTAAACACTAACAAGTAACTTACCACTCGCACAACCCGATTCTAAGTTGTACGGACCCCCATATCCATCGTCTCCACCATCACCACCTTGTGATTGCGCCATCGTTGCCATAATTTCTACACCAAAAATAATTAGTGAGCATAAATAATTAATAATTAACATAGACAAATATAAAGACATCTATTAAACACTAATACTACATTTTTAACATAGACAAATATAAAGACATCTATTAACATACATTCAATCAGAATCATCACTACAATAACGTGTGTCAACATCATCATCTTCTTCTTCTTCATCATTTATTTCATCTTCCTCATCTGAATTGTATGCATCTTCTTCATCTTCTACATCATCGTTAATAAAACTTTCATCAAGATCAATCGGGGCAACATGACTTGATTCACCACCCTCATTTAAAGTTGTACGCATTGGCAAGTAGCCTAAGTCGACAACCAAGTTACCAAAAAATGATTGAGTTTCCCGTGTAATAGATTGACTATCTGCATGGGGAATCGGGGCAATAGGACTTGATTCACCACCTTCGCATCCGGTGTCGACAACCAAAGTATAATCATTTGATTGAGTGTTGTGCAATATATCTATATCATTAACAACACTAGGATAATCCCAAAGCTTCCGATGGTGAACGTCCTCAACAACCCTCCATTGACCGGTGGTTCGAGAAGGGTCTCGAAGATAGAACACTTGTTTAGCCTATGTGGCTAATATATATTGGACATCATCATACCATTCTTTGCCAACATACCATTCACGGCCGATGTCAATTATGATAGTATTGTTTTGCTTAATTAATCTTTTACCTCTCGTGTCGAACCATTTACAACGGAATAGTACAACCGAGTAACCATCAATGTAGTTCAACTCTATGATCTCCTCTAGTTGACCATAAAATGGAGTATCGTCTTCTCCTATTGTAACCACACCACTGTTCTGAGTAGTGCGTCTGGAATCACGATTTTGTACCACAAATCTAACACCATTTACTATGCAAGCAGTGTAAGAATATGCGTACAAGGGACCATGTGCCAATGCCCTTAATTCTTTATTATCGGGTGTAGAAGATGAAGATGAAAATACATTTGCTTCATATTTTAACCATGAAGAAAAATCGGTTTGCATATTGCGTTCAGGAAATTTAGATACAAATTCACTGGTAGATGGACAAAATAAAAATCAAATTAGTGGAATTAAATTAAAATATAATAATAGTTTATCACTTGTAGATGGACAAAAAAACTTACGATTTGTAGTCTTTGATTTCATCGCAGTTGTTCAACACAAACCATTGTAATGATTTGTTGGCATGTTCAGAGAGCGTCTTGATTTTCTTTTTCGATATTGGTCGACATTGTGAAGAAAACACTTGAAACTGCCTTTTAGGGATGCCAGCATCTGCATTTCTATCTGGTCGGTTAAATTTGGTTTGCATACCGTCCAGATACATAGAGCAGAATGTCAAGGCTTCATCTGCAACATAACCCTCTGCAATTGAGCCTTCAGGTTTGGCTTTGTTTCTAACATATGCTTTAAGCTTTTTCATGTATCTTTCAAAAGGATACATCCATCTCATATACACAGGGCCACCAAGAATAGCTTCTTCAGGTAAATGAAGAATGAGATGAACCATTATGTCAAAAAATGCTGGAGGATATATCATTTCCAAATTGCATAATATCTTAACCACTTCCTCATTTGCTTCATACATGTCTTTCACATCTACTGATCGTGCACAAATTTTTTGAAAGAATGTGCAAACGTCATTGATTGTTGATGACACATTTTTGTTCAGACCCGATCGTACCCCTATTGGCAGCAATCTTTGCATGAGGATGTGATAATCATGGGACTTTAACCCAATTATATTTGAATCATTGTGAAGTACCTTATTTTTGAAATTTGATCCAAATCCATCAGGCAGTCTCACTCCTCGAATAAACTGACAAAAGCGTTCTCGATCACTAGGTGTGAAAGAGTAAGGAGCTTGTGGTTGGTACAACTTGTTGTTTTTTTGTGTTAGCCATAGGTTATGTCGAATACCCATATTTTCCAAGTCTTTGCGGGCTTTGTGTGTGTCTTTTGATTTATCGTTCATCAACAAAGTACCCAATAAACTCTCACACACATTTTTCTCCACGTGCATAACATCAAGATTGTGTTTTAAAAGCAGAGAAGACCAATAATCCAGCTCAAAGAAGATACTTCGTTTAGTCCAATTCAACTCTGATGTAAGGCGCTTTCTTTTAATCCCTCCATGCATTGGATGTTTCCCCGGGACACGATCTGGGAGATTTTTTAGTTGTTCTAATATTTGAGCATTAGTCAATCGTCGGGGAGGATGTTTTGTCTCTTTCTTGCCATCAAACGACAGATCGTTCCTCCATTTATGCTTTCTAGGCAAGAATCTTCTGTGTCCAACAAAAGCTATCTTATTCGTTATAGCGCACGAAGGTGTGTCAATGTTACACGTAGGGCATGCTTTATAACCTTGACCACTCCATCCAGACAAGCTACTACGAGCAGGATAATCGTTGATAGTCCATAACAGTGCCGCATGCATCCTAAATACAGTTTTGGTTGATGCATCTCTCACATGTACTCCTTCAGCCCACAACATTTTCAACTCATCAACCAAAGGCCTTAAAAATATATCAATGTCCTTACTAGGTGATTTAGGCCCGGGAATTAGCAAGGTTAACATGAAAGAAGACTCTTTCATACATAACCATGGTGGTGTATTATATGTTGTTAACACTACCGGCCACATACTGTAAGTCTGACTCATGTTACCGAACGGATTAAAACCATCAGCAGCCAAACCTAAGCGGACATTCCTTGGTTCTTTAGCAAAATCCGGATATCTTTCATCAAATTCTTGCCATTCCTTCCCATCAACCGGATGTCGCATCATACCATCCGTTGAGCGTCCAGTATTATGCCATATCATATCTTTTGCCGTTAATCTTGAACTATACCTTCGTCGAAGCCGTGAAGTTAAAGGAAAGTAGCGCAACACTTTCTGTGGTACTTTCTTCCCCTTTGTGTTTTTGTCAACCCATCTGCTCTCATTACAAACCGGACAGTTTTGCATTGATTCATTCTCCTTCCAAAACAGTGCACAATCATTAATGCAAGCATGGATAGACTGATATCCTAACCCAATCTTACTCAGTTTCTTCTTAGCTTCATAGTGTGATGCTGGAACGTGATTTTCCTTTGGCAATGCAGTTTGTAGAAGCTCTAACAGTTGGTCAAACGAACAATTCGTCCATTTGTTGATAACTTTGATATGCATCAATTTGGCTATGAAGTTTAGGGAAGACATTTGACTACAACCGGGGTATAACTCCTTATTTAGCTCCTCAAACAACGCATCAAACTCTGGGTCTAAACCAGTTCCATCTTCATCTATATTATCCTCGTTTGTATTTTGCTCTGCCATCACATCATCTATGGCATCAAACATCTCATTATTTGCTGTTATAGTTATTGGAGGAGTTGGTGTTGTTCTTGGGGCAAAAAATGATGCTATCTCCGCCACACGAGGATGTTGTTCACCATGATAAATCCAATTCTGATATGATTGTAGAAACCCACGGTCATGTATGTGGCCATATATCGTCTTCAAATCCTGTCGACACGCATTACAACAACGTCTACACGGGCAAAACGCTCTACCTCGACCGTCGACATGGTTCTTGGCCGTCTCTATAAAGTTGCGAAGACCGCTTAAGAAAGCCGGAGAATTCCGATTTCCCAGTGTAACCCAACTTTTATCAATTTCCATATCTAGTGTCATATCTATTGTGTTATAAGCATACACATATACATGCATGTAATAAATTATATAATTTAATGTATGTGATTTGATCGGTACTCTAAGGCGGTGGATCCTAACCCACTTTTTGAATATTCTATCTTATATGTATACATTTTAACGAGTTGACTATTTAAGAATAAATCAGCAGCATTTCCCCTTAACTCCTCAAGTATGCAGATAAACCGCAACCTCGAAGGAGTAAAGAGAAATAGCTACCAATTTTTTTCTTAAATGTCAACCCGTTAAAATGTATACATATCCTAAATAAGATAGAATATTCAAAAAGCAGTCCCAAAGGGGACAATCCAAAATTTATCTCTATCAGATAAATTTCGGACGGGTATATTCTAAAGGGTTATCCTAAATAAACATACTAGTGTACACAATATGAGACATGACATACATAAACAAAGACGTACATAAATGACATTACGGGTGTAAGCCTTTTTCTTATTTATTTTATAAAATTATAAAATATATATTTTTTTAATATATAAGTAATAGTATTTATAAAATTATGATAAACGAGCCGTTTACAGCCTAAATGAAATTAAAAATTAAATACACAAAGGCATAAAAGTCGGGATACATACCTTAAATAAATTCAATAAAACACAAATATGATGTTATTCACACCTCGTCAACCGTAATGAGTTCCGAACTTGCAACAAAATTAAATAAAGTTACATATACATACAAACATATATACATACATCCACAAATCATACAATTACATAAACATACATACAAATACATACAAACATACATACAAACATACATACACATATACATATATATTATATACAAACATACATAAATAAATGCCCAAATTCTCAAATTACATACATAAACACAATTCCATACATAAAAATACATACAAACACACATACACATATATACATACATATTATATACATACATAAATAAATGCCCAAATTCTCAAATTACATACATAAACACAATTCCATACATAAAAATACATACAAACACATATACACATATATACATACATATTATATACATACATAAATAAATGCCAAAATTCTCAAATTACATACATAATCACAATTCCATACATAAAAATACATACAAACACACATACACATATATACATACATATTATATACAAACATACATAAATGCCCAAATTCCCAAATTACATACACAAACACAATTCCATACATAAACATAATCAAAATTCATACAAACACACATACACAAATATATACCTACATATTATATACAAACATACATATATATACAAACATATATACATACATTCACAATTACATAAATACATAAACAATTATATACATACAAATCATACAATTACATAATCATACATACAAACATACATACACATATATACATACATATTATATACAAACATACATATATAAATGCCCAAATTCCCAAATTTCATCTAAACCTAATTTCACATCTAAACCTAATTTCATCATAAAATTTCATAAATATTTATAAAATCATTCATCTAAACCATATATACATACATACAAATAAACACAACAATATACATACAAACATACATCTAAACCTAATTTATAGAAAAATTACTAACCAAGTTTGCAAATTAGCTTCGAATAGCTTGAAATCCTCAAAAAATGGTCAAAGCTTCAAACACTAACAAAAATCAAAGAAATTAAGTAAAAACCCAAAAATGTTGATTTTTTGGTCAAAATTGAAACATAGATGTTAACTAACCTCAAAACCCGAGAGATTGGTGAAGATTGCTCCACAAAACACACCAAAAACGGGAAATCGCCAAAGAGAGAAGATGAGAGAGTTTTGGGGTTTTTTTCGTGGAAATGGGAAGCAGGAAGCTGTTTCTGGGTTTATTCTCGCTGAGACCTATACCGACGACATGTCGTCGGTATAGGCTCGAAAGTCGGCGCAATATGGTTTTGTCCCGACGACATGTCGTCGGTACAGGTTTGACCAGTTAATAAAGTTAAAAAGTCTATACCGACGACATGTCGTCGGTATAGAGTTTTCCCATAATTGTTTTTAATTTAAAAAAAAAATTTTTGACCGACGAATATTCATCAAATAAAAGAAAAACAAAAAGAAAATGGAAATTAACCTATACCGACGACATGTCGTCGGTATAGGCTCGAAAGTCGGCGCAATATGGTTTTGTCCCGACGACATGTCGTCGGTACAGGTTTGACCAGTTAATAAAGTTAAAAACTCTATACCGACGATATGTCGTCGGTATAGAGTTTTCCCATAATTGTTTTTAATTTAAAAAAAAAAAATTTTGACCGACGAATATTTATCAAATAAAAGAAAAACAAAAAGAAAATGGAAATTAACCTATACCGACGACATGTCGTCGGCACAGGTTTTCCCCAATTTTTCATTGGGCGCCATGTTTTCCCTCCATCTGCCTCAACCCTGTGCCGACGACATGTCGTCGGTATAGGGTCTCCCCTATTAAATTTTGGGTTTGGCCTATCCCGACGACATGTCGTCGGTATAGGGTGACCTATCCCGACGACAAGTGTCGTCGGTATAGGCTCCGTCGGCACAGGGTCCTTTTCTTGTAGTGTTTCTAGGGGTAAATAACCGACGGTATCTTTGTGACAATCCCAAAAATTATAAAATCCGTCAAATGCCCCTTACATAAAAATCTTAAATTCATATATGAAAACCTACTTTGACCGCTTTTCAAATACACACATAGCAAAGCAATCATATTCAGTTCTTATGTCTACGTATAATCAGTACCCGCCCACTAACAATTTTTTTTGTAAAAGACCGTACATAAAGTTATATTTACTTAATAAACAACTCATCTCACATGTCAAGCTTAAAATTTTTCATACCGTTCTTATTTTTACAACTTTTTTTATTATAACCTAACCCAATAAATATATATATATATATATATATATATATATATATATATATATATATATAGTTAAAAGCAATTATTTTTTTGAATTGCGTGAAATCACGCATATTTTTAATTGAGTGGGGAAGAAGTTTGAGACGAGTAAGAGTGATGGACTGAAGGAGCTGAGATGGTATGTCATATGTCATATGTGCATGTGAATCTAAATGCAAGTATAGATTGGCATGACATGGCATGCAGTTGTAGTAATCAGTGGAATGCCATGCATGCCATTTTTCCATGCAATTTAGATATATTCACTGCACCCTAACAATTTGTTTCTGTACTAAAATGCTTCTTGTTTTATTTTTGGCCACTTATTTTTAATTGGTTATGAATATTAATCTATATCACAATAAAATTTAGAGAAAAAACTTAGAAAATAACAACTTCTCAATCACGTCGTCTATTTTATCATAGTCATAAAAACCATGAAACTATTTCACATATGATCAATGTACATGTATCATTAAAACGTCTTAAAAAACATGATTAAATAATTGTCAAATGTTACATTACTTTATTTTCGTATATTTATTTTATTTTTTAAATAGGACAGGTTTGTATATTTAAAACATTTTTACTGATACTTAAACAAAAAATGATAATTGAAATTTGATCACGCATTTCAAGACTATACAGGTAATATCTGTAAAATATTGACCGGTATGAATAGTATGGTAAAAATATACCAAAAAGATGATTATTCTCGTGATTTTCTTCTAATTTAATATATTTTTTCGTTTCATATAATTTATCAACCCCATTGCTCTATAACGAAGCTAAAACACAAATTAAAAGAGTATATATCAAAAATGAATATCATGTAGAGGATCTTGAGACAGCAACCCTAGCTAGCATTTGGCTGTGAGTTGATCTAATACGAATACGAATACAATTATTATCGAACGGAAACTGTTTGACTGTAACGATGTCGTTAAACATTTGGATTCCCAAATTTGGCTGTCAATTTGAAGGCACCTAGAATAGTGTTTGTCTTTTAGAGATCTGAATGAAAAGGTCTACACACAACTCTTTTCCTCTCCATATCTTCATTCACGGATACATTGCAGAAGACAAATCAATATCTCACTGTCATTTTTGGACTTCTGTACATTCGTATTGTATGGGATACTTTGCTTCCCATAATTCCAAATCCAAATAATGACAACTCACGTATATTTTTATTTATATATGCAAATATGTACAAATGTATGTAGATATCATGTCTTTATGTGTACTTATAAATACATAAGACAAGTGAAACATACGTTATATTATATAAATACTTTCTAGGGTTACAAATGAGTCCTTTATATAGGACAATCCTGTTACTGCTTTGTTCAGTCTGAGAACAGTTACATTCCTATACCTAAATGAATGTGTTATAAGGAGATTTTTAATTCACACAACTTATATTATAATTTATAAATAGGACCAGAAAAATTTGAACACATTAAAATTCTCCAAAGTTAAAATTGGAGATCGATACGAAGGAACTTAATTTTTGCTCGATTGTTGGCGCGAGTGTCCAACCTGTTTAGATCTATTTAATACTTCTAACTACGCATAGATAAATACAAGAACACAGTATAATGTGTTAGAATGGGCGCCAAGGGCGGCTGAACATATTTGAGACACCTCTAATAAGCATAAAATCATAGATACTCGCCTAAACTACAACACATACTGTTTATCTAGTTTAGTTATAGTTATTCCTTTTTGAATAGTAACTTCTATACGACACAATTGGCATCCTACAAGCTTTGAACCTCTAACATTTTAGTTGTGAGGTATACTTAATCACCGTGATGTCTCCATGAGAACTACTAAGTTAATTATTATTTTTAGTAATTTGGTTCCTTTGCTTTTTCAAAACAGTAAACGTAAGCCTATTTTGGCGATCCGTTTTGATACGCTTACAGAATTTATACTTTTTTAGACGGTCCATTTTTACAGGAATTGTTTGACTTGTCATCTGACTAACCTATCCATTTTATCAGGTCTTAAATTCTGTTGAACCAATATACTTGTGCCCGTTTGATCCCATACACAACAAACATTTATTTATATTCGCTTTAATTACTTTAACGATGACAATTATGGATGGTAATGAATCCGGTAGGCTTTTAAATAAATGTATGAAACAATTGCTTAATCATTTGAAATCATTTAGCTAGCCAGGGAGGTAGATGAAGTTTTGAATGGTGTTGAGGCTTATTATACGTGTTTATGTTTTTTTTTTTGAAAGGCAAACTTATTTGTTTCTATGGGAGTGAGACTTAAACCCATGACCTCCTCAATTCTTAATGTTCCTAGAGAATTTTCCTCGGGCTACCAACCCCCTTGGCTATACTTGTTTATGTTAATGGATAGTTTGATAGGGAACCGTACATGTGTTGGATTGGTGAATGCATAGTAGGGTCCCTGCCCTTGAGGATGATGCTACAGGAAGAAGATTGTGTTTATTCAATACTTGAGGCTTTGTCTTTGGGTCCACCCTTTTTTATATTTTGTCTTAGTCACTGGTAGGTTGCTTTTGAAGACTCAACTTCATTATCTGACAATGCATAAATTCCAATTATTGAAAGTTTATCTAAAATTTTTAATTTTAAAAGTTAAAAAACTTATTTTTTTAAACTTATTATCTTAATTCTTGATTGATTGTTATAATTAGTTTGTGTTATTTATTATTATTATTATTATTATTATTTATCATAAAATTCAATCTAATGTCTTTCAATAACTTTATGTTGGAAAAACCTTTTTTTTCATGAATTGGTGATATAATAGTGTGTACTAAATATATTAGTTTTTAATATATAGTTTTGTTTTAAAAGCTTGATTATGGAAATAAAATTTGAAATGTGATTTAAAAGGATCAATGTTAAAATGGCCTTTACATTTCTATCAACAACTGAAATTTTACATTAAATAAAAAGTTAAAAATAAATCTGTATATATGATTGATAAACTTAATCCTCGTTGATGAAATAGTTTGATTACAATATAAAGATATAATTTATTATAAAAATTAAAAAAAAAAAAGAAAATAAAACAAAATTTTTTTAACCGCAACACCTAGATATTTTATGATAACTGGGTTTTCCCGGGTAAACACCTACATATCTAGGGAACCCACAACTGGGTAAACCCCTCGACCCTGCTACAGACCATTTTTTGCTTTGGCCCGGATTCGAAGAGGTGACCTCCTATTTAGAAGTCACCGACTGGGGTACCGCCAGGACAAAGCCCATTTGGTAAATAAAATAGATATGACTGAATAATAATATGTTTATAAATTGTGATATTTTATTGCTTTTAGAAATAATATTGTTTATATAACAATTAATTTTATATAGGTAAAACTTCACCTAATAGTAATCAAATTTTCTAAGTGTTTCATTTAATTCACTCAAAGTTTTTTTGTCCCTTTAAAGTTACTCAACTTTCACTAAGTGTTCCAATCCTATGTAATATTTTTATAAATAGTTAAATTTTTTAAAATTGAATTAGACAAATATAATATATATGAATATTAGTTACGACTAAGTGAAATTTTTATTCAAATTGACTTAAAATAGGAGGTTTTAATAGCGAAGAAAAAAATTCACCAAATAATAAATAAGTTTCAAAATTGTTATATTTAAGTCGAATTACAAAAAATAATTTGTAAATAGTAAACAAGATTCATATATATTTCATTTGTCTCATTCGATTTTAAAAAATTTAAACATTTATAAAAATATTACATATGATTGGAACCTACTGAAAGTTTAGTGACTTTAAAAGGACAAAAAAACTCTGAGTAATTTAAATGAAACACTTGAAAACTTGGTTACTATTATGCAAAGTAACCTCTATTATATAAATTAAAAGTTAGAGTTCTTAACAAAAAAATATTATTTATCTAAACGAACGAAGTACCTTAAAAAATAATTTGTATGCCCACACACTTTAGCTAGGCAGTCAAGTTTTTATGGCTTCAATTCAAGACGATACAAATCCGTTAAATACCAAGCAAGCAGGATATGAATTCAATTATTGGCCATTCTCTAAAACAGATGGGCTAGCCTTTACATTGGTAAGCCCAAAATGTATGTCTGGTTTAACTGTTTAAGAACTTCTTTTGGAATGAAAGAAAATATACAGTTAGAGGTGCACAAAAAAACCAAAACTGGAACCGCTCAAATACTTGAAACCAGAACCGGTTCTTGAATACCCGAAACCGGGTGGGTATGGTTTTACATCCAAGAACCGGGCCCGGAACCAGAACCGGAACCGGTTCCTTCTAATACCCGGTTTTCCAGAACCGATCATACCCGGAACCGGTTCTTGAGAATACCCGAAATGTGCACCTATAGGTCTGAAACCTAAAACCATACCCGGTTCTAGAAACAATCTTGTAATTTTATATAAGTTATCTATGCTTTAAATATTTATCTATTTTGTAACATTTTAAGTTTTAAAGTTATTGGACTTTTTATGTTATTTGTTTATATGCTTAATTAATTTTATATAAGTTATCCAAGAATCGGACCCGGAACCGGAACCGGAACCCGTTCCTTCTAATACCTGGTTTTCCGGAAGCGATCATACCCGGAACCGGTTCGGGAACCAGAACCGGTTCGGGAAAATACCCGATTTGTGCACCTCTCCATACGGTTATGAAAATAAAGTTTGGTAACAAAACATATTCGTGGTAGAGGTGTTGGTAAATCTAGAAAATTAAATCGGGTTAAGTGGGTGTGATTTTAGCTGAAAAGGGTAAAAAGGAGATTTGTGGGTATGGAACTACAAAGGACATGGGGTGTGGGAAGAATTGTTTCTATTATGAAACTGAATGATAATAGTATAATTTTATAATCATGTTCTTCTCAAAGAAAGAAGGATGGGAATGGGAATGAAACATATTTTTTTGCAAGATTGTTTGTTAGGTTACACTCTTTGATTTCCTAAAATTTAAAACTTGGAATTGGAGAAGAATTGTTTAATTGCATACCGAAGAATTAATGGGGAATGGGTGTGGAAATGGCGTAGAAAGGCCGGAGGAGTTGACGCTTCTCAGTTGTGTGACATGTTATGTGTGTCAGAGAGTGTTATGTAGGCTAATACTAAGGATGTGTGGGTTTGGAATATGGACGGGAATGATGCCATTATGAAGTGTATTGATAGAGCGGTTTTACCGAATAGGCTTAGCTCGACTAGATGGAACGGTTTTATCCCGAGGATAGTCAACATTTTGGCTTGGAGGATTATGTGTGAAAAAGGAATTGATGTTTCATCTACTTTATGTCCTTGTTGTATGAAAGAGGGGGAATCCATATAACACGTTTTTTTTCCTATTGTAGGATTGCGAGAAAGACTTCGATTTGAATTGCATTTGGTAATACAAACAGACGGGTGCAGTCTACATGTGCGCACACATACATATGCATGAATATATATGTATAACAGAAGGATCTACCATAGTTTTGTCTACCGAATCCAATAAATTTTTAGTGTTTATAAATTTCTAGTGACTTGGGTCGAGTCGGGCCACTAGAATTAAGTTGCTAAATAATATAAGTACAATGGAAACGGTCGTATTCTATAATTGTTATATACGAGTGTACACTCATACCTTGAAAACGGCTTATTACATGTCTGGAACATTGTTAACTAATTTTTTCTATAAAACAAATGCTACAATCATTCATAAACGAGCTCTCAATCATCAGAAAAGAAAAATATGTATCAACACTTGTCTTTATAACCGATAAAGCCAATGATAGCTATAATAATTGCTACAGATATGTTTCTTTATGTAACATCCCGGATTTTTCCGTAAAGCAGACGAAACGGGTATAGACACCCCGAATTTTTATTAAAGAGTAATGAAACATCCTGGGTTTTTAACTACATAAACGGGGCTATTGTATGTATGTCATAATCGTAGGTAGTGGATTAAAGCGTTACGGGATCGTGACAAGGGCCTTAAAGCGGGTGATATTTTAATGTAAATATAACTGAAGGGAGTGGTGAACAAATAACGCATTATAGGGGGATTGTTTTCATAAAAGAATCGCGAGACGGGCCGAGCCCGGGGAGCGGGTGGCGCTTGAAAGGCCCAGCTCGGTCCAGGAGGCAACCCCTTTAAGGGTATTGCGCAAATGGGGAACACCCCATTGTGGGTAGCGGCTGTCGAGAACAAGGAGGAAGGGAGAAGGCGTTGTTTGTGGCGGTTCGAGTCTAATCCAAGGTATTCTCGCGATTATAATTCATTTTTTGTAAGTTTTGATCTTCGGATAGTCGTAGTAAACGTTTATAGTTCTAGGGTTTATGCAAGGTTTGAGATTTGGTGAAGAAAACGAGCAAGAACGGGAACTCCGACGAGGATTCCGGCCACCGTTCGTTTTTCCGACAGTGGTGGCGACGACAAGCGGCGGCGATGGTAGGAGGTCGAAGTGCTTAGAGACATGGTCGCATGGATATATTATTTGTCCAATTCCGAGTTCGTTTGATAGGGATTCGAGCAGCGCGAAGACGGACGCACGTATTTGGCAATTCCGGCGACTGTTTCGTTTTCCGGCAAAGGCGACTGCTAGGTTTGAAAGGGTTCCGTAATACGGATGCGTGGACATATAATTCGCCTAAAACGGAGTTCATTTGTGTCGTTTGTAAGCTACTCGTATATTTATTCGTAAAACCGAACGTGCTGAAAGACGAGTATACGTTCTGGCAGCAGCGGTGGCGGCGGTGGCCGACACCAATATTTTTCTAAGGTCAGGTGTATTGAGTCGAAGGCGTGGATACGTGGATCGCGTGAAACGGAGCTCGTATGGTCGAGATATGAGCAAAACAAGTTTCCACTCGCGTGGTGCTTAGCAGTTTCGTAGAAAACCGCTTAGAACGGCTTGTACGCAAACGTATGACCCCATAGAACTTTATATTAATTGTTGGGGACTATTTTGGGATGTGAGAAAATTGTCGGGGATGACATTCGGGAACGTTTTTTGATAACGTTAATTTAGGGGTTTTTGTACACGAGCGAGCGCGTCGGTTGTACGGTTTGGGACGATTTAACCGAGCTTGTAGCTGTTGTCCAGAATAGATGCGTTAGTGTTATTGGGGTAATAGGATTGATTTGGGTAGTTCATTTGATGACAGGTTCGCGTTGTACTACGAGTTTACGGGTATGCGACTTCGGAAGGAAAGCTTCGCAACCGGTGAAATGTCTTGCTAATGAGAATCTCCATATACCTCTTGACGATGTGCGCATTGACGAAACGATGCACTTCGTTGAGAGACCTGTAGAAATCATGGATCGTGAGATCAAGCAACTCAAGCGAAGCCGTATCCCTATTACCAAAGTTCGTTGGGAATCTAAACGTGGTCCCGAGTTCACTTGGAAAGTGAGGATCAGATGAAGCTCAAATACCCCCACCTCTTTGTTGATTCAGTCGTTTCAACTAGCTAAATTTCAGGACGAAATTCTCTCAACATGGGGATACTGTAATATTTCTAAATTTTCATACTCTGGTTCTAGTGCAATAAACATTATTTCAAATCCCAAACCTTAAGTTTCAATTTCCAAGGATTCACCCATATAACTTTGATTCCTAAGAGATCACATATACACATACTAATCTAAGTTAAACCTAGTTGAATGATTCTTTACAAATATATATACATGTGTGTGTATGCGTATATTACATAAGAAATTCATATATAAAATAAAAGCTAATATTATATAAAGCATGTTTATAAAACTTATAAAGTTTTATAACCCCCTTGCTTTGAAACAAGAATAAATTCATAAATGTATATAAATATATATTTATAAAGGTTATATAAAATCTTTTGAGTCCTTGAACCTTCATATTGAACCCTATGGTCTATGAGCTCCCAAATTTGTGAACCCACACATGAAATTGAACCTTTTGAACCTTCAAGCCCTAGAGTTGACCCCAAGTCTCAAATGTTGACCATATTTAACTTTCAAAAGTCAAACATGCCAAAAATTTGCAAATTCGTGATGAGATTTGATCAAACCGGCTGGGATGGACCTGCATTGAGCCCTGAATCAAATTACCGACTCATCTCTGCCCAGTAATCATTCCAGCTTGACCAAATCTGCAGCTGATTTCAAATTCACGCAAGTTTGACTCCTCAGAGTCAAACAAAGCTTAAATCACTTCCTAAAATACGAAATTGAAACACGTTCAATCCCGGAAATCACGCCCTAATCAATCCCACATGTATCCAACACCATAACACGACCCAATTCACTTCCAATTGATTTTATCTACGCGTTAATCGCTCCGTTAGCTGTTACATTCAAATCGCAATCGGACCGGGTAAATTAGATGGAATTAAACGAATCAAAGTAGCAAAGCACCTTCACTCATATCATTTCAAACCTTCTAAACACTCCCGCGACCCGCATTACGTCTCTAGTCTCCGATCAAGCATCAAGAACAGCGGGCTCTTTGACTTAGCCGACTGCACTCGACACTCAACCATTCCAAGTAAGTGTTACATCATCCGATTCGTTCTTTTCCCTACATTGAAAGCCCCATATCAATTCGTGACAGCGGGCTTCATCAGATTCAATTTCAGGTTGAGTTCGTGACCTGTTCATACGAGATTTGATTTGGGGATTTCGTTCGATTCAATATGTACATTTAAGATTTAGGGATTCGTTATAACCAGCGAAACCACCCGGGCCTAATGGTAAGTCATTGCACCACTAGACCCGTGGCGTGGGTTCGAAACCCATACCCGACACAATTTTTAATTCTCTTTGTTATCAGGATCCGACCCCTTTTCAGTTGCTTGTTAAATCGAATTGAAACCGGTTTTAGTTCAATAGGCAACCTTTAGTCTAGTGGTTAACACTTGAGGCCTCCACCGGGCAGACCCGGGTTCGACCCTGGCAAGCCTCATTTATTTAAAAAAAAGTTGTTTTACTACTCTATAAGTTTTATAAAATTTATTTTATAAACCTTACAATATTTTGAACAAAATAAAACCAAATTTGTCAATTTTCAATATAAATTCATTTTTATTACGAATTTTATTGTTAAAATTGTATATTAAATATTTAAAACAAAAAAATTAGATTTTTAAATAGTTAAAGGAAATTAATTACCAAATAAGATAGTTGTTTTATAAAATATCTCCCATTAAAAAACCCAAATTTATAAAGTTTATAAAATTTTAACTTTATTTAAATCAATCAAATACTTATTTTAAATGATAAATAAATAAATAAATTTATTTATTATAATCTACACTAAAAAAATTAAATGTATATCTATTATTAATTTTATACATAAATATTATATACACATCTTTATAAATAAATAAATAAAGTAAAATTATTTATTTAATTTATATTTAACATAATTCACACACTATTTTTATAACTAAATAAATAAAAAACAATTATTTGAATTATTTAGTTATCCGAACTCAAACCCTAATCCAATTATTTTAAAACTATTCATTTCAAATCTTTCATTTTATACAACACTCATTTCAAGTACAAACCACAATTACCTACACTCCTTTACATACTACAACACAACTATTTGTACACACATTCAATTCAATCACAGACTTAGACATAGACTATTGTACACACTATTAATTCAATATGCATTACACACTAGGTTAACGTGGTGAGTTACAAGGATCATTTTGCTACCTAGTCTCTCGTGCTAGCTACACCCTTGATTCAAGTGAGTATTACATAGCCCATTTTCATACTTTTACACTTTTTAGGGTGAAACATGAACACTATACATACAATGATTTACATTTACACAAACTACACAAATACAAATCCACTTTACATTCAAGTGTGCAAATTAGAGCTTTATGTTTGAGTACTAGGTGTGTTAACTGTTTGTTTGCAAATTCATGTGCAATCATTAACTATTCAAGCCGACGGTTAACAATGATAGATCTATTGAGTCTAACAAACCCACCCAGTTAGGGTGATTGTTACCGACAACATAATTGTTTTTGCATGCTAGTTACAAAGGTTTGATTGTACTACTTGGTTACACAATAGTAACTCTCCATAATTGCCTAATTTATCATGATTTGTAAGGATTTGTTTACTCACATATATATACTATTTATGTATAAACCTATGCATGCTCATAAAATTTTTAGTTGACTTTATTTTATTCATGTTTCAAGTGCTAATGTGTGAGTTTGATCAATACATGCTACACTTAAGTTTGGACTTAGAAAATTTTAAACAAAGAACATTTTGTATTTCATTTTACGTACTTGTTTGAATTTGGTTTGTGTTTGATTTGTTTGAAGTGAAATTGGATAATTAATATATTACATTCTAGTCAACCTTGTGCTCATGAACAATCTACATGTCCCGAACCGACGTATTCTGCCATCAGTTGGGGTGTGATAGAGTCTATGGTGTGTTCATAGAAATATGTGAGCTAAAGGTATGAGTTATTAATATGTGACGTGATAAGGGTGAATCGGGGAGAGTCGGCTTTAAGCTAAATGCTTATGATTTCATGTTGGGTATATGTTGTCTAGTGTCATGTGTGAGGTACAAGTGTAGTTAACGAGTCATGTATATGGTGTGTGATATTATGTGCTTTATATTTGTGTGACGTGTTTGCGTTGTTGTCTATATGAAATGGCAAATGGGATTTTGTGAAGGATGAGGTCATTCGGGAAGTCACCAACGGTGACATTTATTTAACAGGTTAATTATGAGCTCAGGGTGCGTCGAACGCCCTGACGAGGGTGCGGTGACGAGGTATGTGTTTACGTGTATATTTACAGGTGTGTGGAAATGCATGCAAATGTTGAATTATATTTATTGTGCTTGCGATGTTGTTAATGTGGTAATGTTAATGTGACGTGTAGAGGATATTAAGGTGGTAATGCTAATGTGACGTGTGAATATTATTATTTGTGACGAGTTGGTTTTTATATAAATTAAACTATTAGAACTCACTCAACATAGCTGACTTTGTGTGTGCGATAGATTGTTTTGCAGGTAAGCATCGTGTTGACGTATCTTGGCTTGGGAGCGGTACTACTCGGAATGGTGTGCAAACATTCATGAGGTATGTTGAGTACCATTAAATATTAATAAATGATTTTAGAAAGATTTTCGTTGTAGTTTGAATAATAATAAACGTGTTTTAAATGAGAATGACCCGTTATGAGAAACAACTGTATAATGCCCGGGTTAAAGTCTTACATTTTGTTACCCATCAAACTTACAAGATCAAATATACTATTCAGTTTGATCGATCTTTCTTGTTGTTTCACATTATCATTGTAGTAGTGGAATGCATACTAAAATTTCTTTTTCTCCTCAAAATCAAAATCATTTGGCGAGGGGCGGACTTAGTAAGAGTCGAGGGGGTTCACAGGAACCCCCTGAGTTTCGAAATTTTAATGTAACGGTAGGTAAAAAAACTGGGGTGAACCCCCTTCAAAATTTTTCTGAATTCGCCACTGCATTTGGCCACTATTACTATCTTTGATATATAAAGTTCCTAAAAGTTACTAACTTTGATTTATCAGAGGGATTCAACACATATAAGTGCAAGAGAAATTATTATTACTAAATTTATTTAATATTGTAATATATGATATTCTAATCTAGTTTATATGTATATATAAAAAAACACAAATATATTGTTATGGTACTTATCGAAAAGACATTTTAATAAAATAGTAGGGTGTATACTCATGTATTATATGTGGTTTTAAAAAAAAACTAAAAGTATAATAATATGTATAAAAAAGTTCAAATAATATGTAAAACAAAAAAATAAAATTATTTGTTTCTTTAAATTAAGTAATCATTAGAATTCAAATTTTATATTATTTTTTTAAAAAATAAAAACATTAAGATAATTAAGTTTTAAAATTTAAACTTACTTAAAATAGGAATATTTGATAAGAAAAAAAATGATGATAATATGTACTATTTTTTAAAATCATTTATTTAAATAAGGATTTCGCTTATATTATCATTTCAAATAAACAATTACGATGTTTCCGAGTCTTACTTAAGGAAGGAAAAAAAGGGAAAAGAAAGGAAATAAAATAACCCTTTGTTTCAGAGTTATTTTAAAGGAGGGAAAGGAAAGAAAATAAAGGGGAATGCTTTCCTTAGTTTTTTTTAAAAAGGAAAATAAGGAGAAATAAAAGGAAAACTAAACTTATTTTTATCTTTTCAAATTGAAAAAATTTAAAAAGAATGGAAAAGAAGCCCTTTTGGTAATCTCGAGAACACAGTGTTAGATTAAAATAAAATGCTGAATTTAGGATGAAAAAGCACGCAGCAAACAAAATCAAATTGTGAATTCAATTCCCAAATTTTGAAACCCTAATTGTCCAATTGCAAGCTTCAATCAGGTAATCGCTTCCCTCACTCACAATATCAGTTGATTAGCTTGTGTTAACATCCATTAATGCTCTACGATTCGTTAATTTGTTAATTTTGTATCACTAATCGCCAATTTCTCGTATCATTGACGAATCATGTGAATAAGAGATCAAATTTACACCGTCTCCAGTAAAATACATAGTTTCATTCTTCGTTTTATCGGATATAATATGAATAGAATGATGCTGGTGTTCGAAGATGCAGTAAATTCGCCATTGTGATGTTTTAGGTTTGATTTAGCAATTAAAAATGAAAGTTTAGTTCGAGATTTGGAACTGTAAAAGAATTGCGATGCTTTTTCTTCTTAATATGTTCGTTTTCAGCTAATTGACTTATTGATTTTGCATAGCTGCATATTGAAATCTGTCAAATTGAGATTTATTTTGACTTTTCTGGTCCAATTTGTCATGTTTATAAGTTTAGGTTCATTCATAGTGATCTTCATGTCTAATTGTCACGTATTTGATTCATGTCTGATTGTCATGTATTGTTTCATGTCTAATTGTTATGTATTTGATTCAAAGTTTGTTTTGAAATTTTCAGCAATTTCTTTTATATTTTAGGTTCATTCATAGTGATCTTCATGTCTAATTTTCATGTAATTGATTCACGTCTAATTGTCATGTATTTGATTCAAAGTTTGTTTTGAAACGTGCAACAATTCCTTTTAAATTTTAGGTTCATTCATGGATCAAGATGCTGCACGCACTGCAAGGGAATCACTCGAGCTGGTTTTTCAGATGTCAAACATTCTTGACACTGGGTTAGACCGCCACACCCTTTCTGTGCTCATTGCCCTCTGTGACCTTGGTTTGAACCCAGAGGCACTTGCTGCAGTGGTCAAGGAGTTCCGCAAAGACCCACCATTGGCCTCCTCAACACCATCAAGTACTTGATTGGTATGTGTAGTTTATGTAAGTCTTATGTTGTTTCAGGATTTCAGTTTGATGTTCATCTTTCCTTGTTAACATGTTAAAACATTCAAATGGATTTTTCCCCATGTTAAAACACCTACTTATGTACAAATCTAACAATTGCTAGAAAAGATTGTTTGAATCTATTTTATTTCATTAATTGTAATATGGGTCAGGGTTAATGTTCTTCATTGATTTAGTTCTTTCTGTAATCGTTGTTGCCATTTTAAAAAACCATAATTCGTGAACCACATCGGCAGTGATGTTGGCTGATGATTTTTGTGTTTAAAAATGGCGATGAGTAGCTAGTAAATATCAACGAATGGGGTTTAGGGACTCCCTTTTTCTAGATCATGTTTGTCAACTAAAACGGTCCCTCTATGGCTTAAAACAAGCACCCTATGATTGGTATCAACGGTTCACAGACTATGTTCATACTTTGGGTTTTCAACATAGCAAATCAGATCACTTACTGTTTATTTATCACTATGGCCATGGCACATCTTATATCCTCTTATATGTCGACGACATCATCTTTGCTGCATCAACATATTCTTTTCACGATCAGTTAATGTCACAACTGTATCATGAGTTTTCTATGAAAGACTTGAGAAAACTAAGCTATTTTTGGGCATTTCGGTCACCCAGTCAGCCACGGTCCTCTTCTTATCCCAGCACAAGTATACTACTAAGATATTAGACCGAGCCGGTATGTCTTCATGCAAACTGGTTGCCACCCCGGTTGACACAAATGGGAAACTGAGTGAAAATGACGGGCCACTTCTTGACGACGCCACCTTTTATCGGAGTCTGGACGGTCCCCTACAATATCTTACTTTTACTCCCCCAGACTTAACATACGCCGGCATACAAGTTTGCATGTATATGCATGCACCCCGGGCCTCCCATCTTCATGCACTTAAACGCATCTTACGATACCTTCAAGGTACACTTCTTACGGCATAACCTTTCACAAGTCTCCGGTTACTTCCCTTATGGCATACACAGATGCAGCTCAGTGCTCCACTTCGGGTTATTTTGTGTTTCTTGGGGACAATTTACTTTCGTGGTCATCTAAACGACAGACCACTCTCTCTCGTTCCAGTGCTGAAGTCGAATGTCGGAGTGTAGCTAATGTCAATGCCGAATTGTGTTGGGCCCGCAATCCGCTATTAGAACTAAACCATCCTACATCTTGGGCTTCCCTTGTTTACTGTGAGAACGTGAGTGCCATTTATCTGACCGCCAATCCCTGTTAGCATCAGCGCACCAGGCACATTCAATTAGATATTCATTTTGTTCGCGAGAAGGTACAAGGGCAAATTCGTTCATTTCAAGTTCCTTCCCGCTATCAAATTGTAGATATTTTTACTATGGGCCTACCTCGTGTTTTATTTGAAAATTTCAGACCAAGTCTCAATGTCCACTCTCCTCCCGTTTCGACTGCGGGGTTATATTAGAATACAAGATTGTACAGGAGTATTATTTACATTCAAATATTATTTGATGTATCCATTCCTAAAATATAGGATCTGATTGTAATTATATATACTTGCTATCGGGATAGAGAAAGGCACAGATTTTGAGTCAATCAATTACTAAGTTTTCACAACATTTTTTCATTAAAACTTGCTACACAGGTGACTCAAATAAAAAATAAATTATTTAGTTTATCATTATCAATGACAAATCTAGATAAATGGAGGGTTTTGTGTTAAGAAACTTGTTAAAGAAAATTTTTATTTGAGGCCCTAAAATAGATTAAGCCAGCCGTATGGGGCATGGTTTGGCATTGGCTAGCGACAAGGAGAGTGACGATGGTTGTGTAGGTAACCCGTTGACCAAGATGAGAGGTTTACTTCAGACGGGATTTTATTTTGTAATTGTTTAAAAATCTATACAATATAAAAATAAAGGTTTTGCATGACACGTGTCGCCTCCATATTTATTCTCATCATTTTTTTCCCGCCTCTCTCTCCTATTTAATGTGACATCCCTGATTTTTATGCCTGATCCTATAATCCTACCTTGTAACCTTGATTGATTTATTATACAATGAACATTTTTATGCTTCATATCACTTGTGATATCACTTCATTTCAAATTTCCAAGTCTAGTCTAAAGCGAGTATTCTATTGCGCATAGAACGGCTTGCGCATTATATTTTGATTCTATATCTGATTCTGGTATTCATTCTTAATCTTGCTACTTATAGTAGTTTTTGATGCCTTACACTCTAATCTAAATAAAAACAGTTCAAGTTTGTAACTTCGTTTGACTAAAATATAATTTCAAGGGTAAAAGTTACACATACGTAAATTTCAGGGTTTCTTTTGTAACGTCTTCGAAATCTGGTTAATTTTTGTAAATTCAATCATATATCATTATTATTAATATAATTTTCGAAATTTTAAGTTTATATATTATTATTTAAATTAATAAAATCAATTAATTCCTTTAAACTTATCCAAAATGAATTAAAACCATTATTTTTATTCTTAAATCCTATCCATCCATTAACTAACTAATTTTGAACTCAATCCTATCATCCATATCCTCAAAATTTCGTGAACTAACCCCTATATCCATTATTCAAAAGTTTTATAAAAAATTCTAAGATTTATAAACCTATGTTTATCACCTTTGTTATACTAATAAAAAAAAAACCTAACCAACTTTTCCCCTTTTTCCTCTCAAACCCACCCTATAAATAGAGCCTTAAACCTCATTCATTCTTCACACCTCAACAATCCTCTAGGGCTCTCTAGCAACTAAAGGTTGTTCTTCTCATCTTTTGGAAGATTCTAGCTTAAATCCTTCCATTCTAAGTAAGTTCTTCTTATGTTCTTGCTTGTTCATACTTTTCTTTTCAAAAATTCCTCATAACTAGCTAGATCTATGATTCCCTAGCATGTTTATGTTATAATCATAGAGCTATCGAAGATCAAATGCCCTATTTTAATTAAACTTGTTCAAACTTTTATTTAAAAACTTGATTTTGATCTTTCTTGTTCCTTTCAATTTCAAAAATCATGTTTTTACTAAAACTCCTTATCTTCAAATTAAACCCCTCTAATAATTAACTTATTTCATTTCTATCTTTATTAAACTTATATTTTCACTTTAGCCCTTATACTTTCCAAACAAACCCTAAACTTGGTCAAGTATACAAATAGGGTAACTTTCAAACCAGTATGTAGTTATCTGACAAACATTAAAGTTCTGGCTAGGAAAAGACGGGGTTCCGATCCAACCAACTCTTTCCTGGGAACTTTTATGTTGGAGGTACTACTCTGGAATGATAACCACTCTAGTGTACAACAACCACTTTCAACTAATTACATTGTCAACCCCTCGACTATCCTTAACTTGTTTCTAACGTAACAAACTTAACTTAGGGAGTCGTTAAGGCATTTGATCCAAGTTACTACAAGTTCAAGTTCAACCCTTTCATTTGCAAGGTGAGATACATAGCCCCTTTTACTTTTTATCTTTAGGGTGGAAACATGCTCGTATATCAAAGGTTGTTCAAACTATATCAAACTCAAATACTACTTTTGTAATTTCAATAACAACTTTCTATACTTGTAAACTTAAACGGTTTTATACACACTCTACAACCATTAACTTGGGATAAGCCAACGGGAGTAAGTCATAGATCTATGGGCCTGACATGCCGATCTAGTTCTTGAGTTGACGAGATACGATATCAACTTGAGACTAGATATACAGAAACTGCAAAACTTGTTATTCATGCTATATCAATTATATGGGAACCCAATCTTGTCATTAGGTTTGGTTGAATCGATGTATAAAAGTGTGTTTACTTGTTATTGAATCTTGTTTATGAATTGCAAAAATCTTCATTATTTATACTATGTATCTACTTAAACCTATGTTCTCGCTAACTTTATAGCTGACATATTTTAGCATGTTTTTCAGGTACTAATAACTAGGTTGCTGTTACAGTCACGCTAGGACTTCGAGACTTGGCTCTAGGAGATTTAGCTATTTATAAAGTTTAATAAAGACTATTTGTTTATCTATTTTGTTTGGTTGTGTGTTTTTAAAACAATGTAATTCAATTATTCGGTTAATTTAATAGTATTTCTTTTAATCATTGTGATGATTTCAATTCGTCACCCCTCGCATAAATTCCGCCATCGGTGGGGGTGTGACATTTAATGACTTTCTAACTTTTAATAATAATATATATTTAAAGAAAAAATATTAACTACACTAATAAAACACATTTATTTTAAATTATCTCTTATCGTAAGAAACTTTAAAATTTGATTATATAACTTTTATTTTCAATCAAATAGTAAATAAAAGTCAAAGTATATTAAAAAATAGTAATTAACGTATTTTCGAAACCCAATTATATATTAATTTTTATATATTTTGAATTTGTTTTCTATCCTTACTATATGTAATAATTTTTTACACGTGTAAAATATATTCATAAAGATTTAAAATTTTTATTTATTGATATATTTCACCCCGTGTGTAAACACGGGATTTAAACTAGTTTAATAATAAGATAAGAAAAACATATGATATGTTATCGTATCTAATATATATAAATAAAGATTTTGATGAATCAATTTTTCCGCCTCTCTCTCCTATTAATTGCACAAACTTTCTTTAATTGTTTTTTTAATAAGTTTTTTTTGGAAAAGTAATTAATATCTATACTATATATATCTTACTACTCTAATAAATAAAAATATTGGGGAACACATGTCACTCTCTGGTTACTTCTCACCATTATTTTTCCGCATCGCTCCTATTAAATATCAATTTTTTCGTTTCTCTCTCTTATTAAATAATGAATACTAAATAATAATTTTTGTATTAATAAATAAATATCATATGAACACGTATCACTTTCTGTTTCATTTTTATCATTTTTTCTCGTCTATCTCTCCTATTGAATAATGATATTAAAAGAATTTGATTTTAGATTTTTAATATAAATCTAATTTCGAATACTTATTATTTAATTATAAATAGTTATTATATTATTAATAAAATAAATTTAATATAAATTAATATTTATCATTGTTGAAAAAAATGTTTTAGAAATAACTTAACAAAGTTTATAACTGTCACAACAAATTACATTTTTTAAAAACATATTTTGACGAGTGTGTGTGTTAACAAATTACATCATATTTTATTCCACCGATATAATACACCGGTTTATTCAACCCGTGTATTAACATTTCATATATTTATTCAACTCGTACAATACATGGGATTTTAACATAGTAGTGATAATAAATTAAAAAGTTTGTTACTATATAAGTTCAAATTCATACAATTTACATGACTTGTGTTTAGGAATCTTTTACTATTTTATTAAGGTTAAAACAAAAATCCCCATTGGTTTAGTATAATATATGCCTCCAATAAAATGTAATGTTACAATATTTGTCTCTTTCCATAGTGTACAAGTGGCTTCCATATAATGCATCCAAATACACCCCAAGACATCACTTGATCCAAAATTTGCCAACTACAAACCCACATGAATTATATATTAAACTTAATTTATATCATATGTTTTGTTTCTAATATGTAGCATAAAAAACATCTTAGTTGACAGAAAAAACATATGCACCACCGTCAAAAATGGTTTGTTGATATATTAAATCATATAAAAACAATAACCAGAAGATTATTTAATGTTCATAGATGTATACACATAAAGACTTGTAAATTAACATGATCAATTCCAATACAACTTGTTCAAAGGTTCACTTTGGATTTCTATAAATCCCCAATCACAAAAAGTGATTCAATTCCAAATATCTTGTGATCATGACCACTCTTTCAGAAGTATATAGAAATGATCCAATGACCGATCATCATATCATCCCTCTTGACTTTGACTCGATAGACGGGGTCCCAGAATCCCATACATGGCCTCCGTTTGACGAGCCGCTAAACAAGATTCAAACCTGCGACCTTCCAGATTCATTGATTCCAGTTATTGATCTCACTAATTCAAAAGCAATGAATCTTATAGGTCAAGCATGTGAAACATGGGGCATGTTTCAAGTTATTAACCATGGGGTACCCTCTGACTTGGTTAAAAAGATCGAGTCCGAGTCACAAAGGCTTTTCGCTCTCCCGACTCATGAAAAGTGCCGGGTTTTGAGATCAACGGGTGGAGCCACTGGGTATGGTTCGGCTCGTATATCACCTTTCTTTGATAAGGGTATGTGGCATGAAGGGTTCACCATCATGGGTTCTTGTGTTGATGATGCTAAGGTTCTTTGGCCACATGATTTCCAAAGATTTTGGTAAGTTTCAGTTCTTGTAGATTTATTCAAACGCTTCTAAAATTACATTCTAAAAGTTCATATTTTTTGAGTTTTGGTCAAAGTTTTACATGCAAATTCATGCACGTCACGTATGGATCATGTTTTACCATATTTATTAATTATCATGCTTTCAATGGTTTAAAACTCCTTTTTGCTTTTTGTAAGATATTAAATGCAAAATGCAATTATCATTTATTAATTAAAAACTTTAGTCTAATGTCTAAAACATTAATTTTGGGGAAATGTTTAAAATATTATATGTGGAAAATAATATGTTAGGGTATAAAGAGTTGTAAAAGGGTATTTTGGTATTTTATCACAAGTTTATTAAAAGTTAACGAAAGTTAGCCTTAATATGCAAACTTATTACAAAATTGAAATCATAAAACTCAAAGTTGTTACTTTAAATCCTTAGTACCAAAACCCGTTACTTTTTGCAAAACCGTTACTTTTTGCAAAACACATGAGCTATATGTGTAATTAACTCTTTATAAAAATATTAAAATTATAATAGATTTTTTTATTAAAATTAAAATTATATGTATTTAATTAGTTCATTGCTATGAATAAATTAAAGAAGTTATCCTCGAGTTTTACATATAAAAAAGATTTGTTGCTTTGTCTTTAGTGGGAGGGATAATATATACATAAACACGGATTTATTACTTTCATAGTCATAGACTTGTTTTTCACACAATGATTAAGAGAAAACCACAAACTTAGATGAAAACCGAGAAAACCACATCATTTTAGGCAATTTTTTTACTTACGTATATGTATCCAAAAGCAAATTTTTTGATTTACGTATACGTAACCGTAATTTTTTTGTTTTATGTTTACGTATACGTAACACTACGTGTAAAAATATTTTTTGGTAAAAATGTTTAATATTACATTGATACTCTTATAAATAAATAAAAATAAAATAAAATAAAAAATAAAAATTATTATATGATTGGTTAAAATTGGTTTTTAGTGGTTTTCGCCTAACTTGTGGTTTTCTCTGGAACTCTCCCCTATATATATATATATGGGAGTTGTATACAAGAGAGATAGTAGTGGAGTTTTTCTCCGGATGATTTTACTATATATAGGGTGAAAACTCATATGAGTTGTGAAAACTTATAAAAACTCTATGTAACAACTTTATTATATATTTTTTTTAAAATAGGGTAGTTTTGTTACATATTTTCGACATTTTTTATAAAAAAAAAAAATCAAAAAAGCGCCGAGGAAATTAAAAAAAAAAGATGTAGCAATTGTAAAAAAAATCCTATTTTTCGGTTGTTACATATGTAACAACGTTGTAACGGTAATTTTTTTACAATTGTTATATATTTTAAAAAAAATTCCTTCGGCGTTTTTTTGATTTTTTTTTATTAAAAGTGACGAAACTATGTAACAAAACTACCATATTTTTTAAAAAATTAATAAAGTTGTTAAATAGAGTTTTAATGGGTTTCCATTCTAGCCTAACCCTATATATATATATTCTCTAATAAAACTTTGATAGTAGAAATTAATCCTATTTATTAAAATAGCCATGCGGTATGTCATTTATATCAAACGTGAAATATCTATTTTTATCATATGAAGACAAGTATATGACATCAACCTCAGTCATATTCGATATCAAAACTGTTATGTAACACTGAATATTGCATTCAATATTTTTTATGATTGTTCATTGACTCATATTTTGTACATTATTTATATAACTAATGTGTGTTTCTAATTCATTGAAGAATATTATTGTAGTGACACAATGGATGCTTACCAAAACCAAATGAAACAACTTACTCAGAAACTCTTGCTTATGATCTTTCAAACTTTAGATGTCACACAAGAAGAAATTGATTGGGCTATTTCAACTCATGACTCTCAAAGTGCACTTCAACTTAACTCCTACCCGTCTTGTCCTAACCCTAGCCATGCCCTTGGTCTTGCACCGCACACAGACTCTCTCCTCCTAACCCTTCTACACCAAGGTGGCATAAATGGGCTAGAGTTTTTTGTTGAAGGGTTAGGGTGGAGACAGGTGTATGTCGTGGATGGCGCATTTGTGGTGAATATAGGTGACCTCTTGCATATATTCTCTAATACAAAATTTCCGATTGTTTCTCATCGAGCCGTGGTGAACCAATCAAAGCATCGGATTTCGGTTGCTTACTTTCATGGACCTCCAGTTGAGTCTAGGGTGGCTCCTTCGGCTAAGTTTCAAAATCCTTGTTTTAAATCTTTGCTTGTGAAAGAGTACTTAAGCTTGAAATCAAAGCATTTTTATGAGGCTTTATCGTTGATTCGGAGTTAAATTTTTGTATGATTTGAAGGATTTGTTATGTTTCTATATGTTAAAATTGAAGTTAGTTTTTTGTAATTTAGTTGGTTATATAAATATAGTTTGTAAGAAAATTAAATATTTTATTTTATATTTAAATTTAGTTTTTTTTCTAACGAAAACACCTAAATATTCGGCGCTGTTGATATTAACTAATTATCTAATTAACTAATTATTATTGTAAACGGGATATAATGTTGTGCTATTGATATTAACTAATTAATATTGAGATGAGCTATTTAATGAGAAACGTGGTAAACCTTCTTAAATGAGAAACATTTATGTCGGTTTAAGAAACAAGAACGGTTTTCGGGACTAACTATACCTAATAACTCACTATAGAACTTACTCAACGTAGCTAAACAAGATTCAAACCTGCGACCTTAGCATGTATGTAAAGAGAAGAAATGAACGGGCGGCTCTTGGGATGACGAATGGTTACCTGGATTGTGAGTATTTAATGACATTCCCGTGTTTTGAGTGTTTATTCGAATTATAATACTTGGATATTGTATGTATTGACGTTAGGACGTCGAGAATGGGTTAACATTGAATTTCCGCTGCATTTTATGATACTCTTTAATGTCTAAGACTACTTTGCTTGTGAATGTGCCAATAAGTAGGGTTTCAGGTTTGGTGCCTTACATAACCTAAGTACGCCTGGTCAGAAATAATGAAACGGTTTAGTGTCGGGTTAAGTATGATATGCGTTCAACTGTTATGATTATTCAGATTGTGTGAGATTTAAGTAGGATGTTCCAACTAAAATACCAGTTGAGTTCTAATCTTCTTTTTGCCTGCTTTTGGAGTGGTGTGCATACTTAGCGAAAAGTGTTTATTACATATTTTATATTAATAAATAAAGTGAAAATTATGTTTTAGTGAAAAGTTTAAAATAAGAAAATATACGTTTTAACTAGAGTAAAGTAAATATCTATTTATGGAAAGCGTTTATTATCTTTTATATATATAAACAAAGACAATTTACACAAGCTATGTTTAAATGAAGTAAAGATATATTTTTGGAAAACGTTTATTATATTTTCATATACATAAACAAAGACATAATATATTTTAAGACTAGGTTATATACACATGTATTACATGATGTTGTTTAATAAAAAAAAATAAAAGTACAATAATGTGTAAAAAATTTAAAAGAATGTATAAAAAATTATTTGTTTGCTTAATTAAGTAATAATTAGAATTCAAATTTTTATATTATCTTTTTTAAAATTAAAATCATTAACATAATTAAATTTCAAAATTCAAACTTTCTTAAAATAAAATATTTTGGTGAGAACAATATGGTGATGAAACGTGGCATTTTTAGAATCGTGTATTAGAATAAGGATATGAATAAGTTAAAGAAAGTTTTTATGAAAAGAAGGTGAACAGTATTACATACGGGAAAAATGTACCAGCTTGTTAAAGTCCGGTGGGGATAGATGTTACTTGTACAAGATGCCAATTACGGGCTATGCCCCTTTTTTGTAAGAGCCTTTGTGGTTCGTTAATGGTTGTGCAATTGGGTTGGGTGACGGCAGTTAACCGGGGATGTCTACGCAATCTTCCCGCAGTGTTAAGCAGTATGGTCGCGAGGGCTATACCATGTTAAGCGGTATTGTCGGTTCATGGCCGTTGGCCATGGGGGCATTGCCCAGGTACTCGTTGGTTCATGGTCGCTGATCATGAGGGCGGTACAGTAGTGACAAGGGAATTAACGGTTAAGCGGTACTTGTCGGTTCATGGACGCGAGCCATGAGGGCAGTATACTGTAAAAGAATTGACGGTTATCGCATGTTTTAAACTGTTTTGAAAAGTAAAGTATGTAAAGGCTTGCCCTGATGGCAGTACGTATGTATTAGTAAATCTTTTGTATGATTATTAATAGTAATCGTTTGAACTCACTCAGTGTTGCTGATTATTAATATGCACATTAGTTAAGTGTATGTGGCTGTAGATGGATATGAATTCTTGGCTTGGCGAGAAAAGTTACCTGAAGATCAGTGTCTGACATCCCATTTATGTTATTTTGAGACAAGTTTTATTTTGTACTAGACAAGTTATGTTAAACATGTTATGCTTCCGCTGTTTACATTATAGTTTTAATCATTTCCGCTGCGATGTGTTGAATGTCTTATGTTTATGAGCTATGTGTTGATGAGTAAATCCAATAAGTGAGGCCTCCCGGGTTTGGAGCCTGACAATACTTACAATACGACCCCCCCACAAGGCCGCTAACCGCCATTACTACCACCGTGAGACTCGCACAACCTCCACCATCTCCAGTGTGAGACTCGTACAACCTCTATTATCTCCACTGTGAAGCTCACACATCCTCCACCATCTACGCTGTCACGTCCAAACCCATTCTGCCAACTCTCTCTCTTTTTCTTGGTTCCGACAGGCCTGCAACTAGCAGCTCCGGCCACCGTCTCAACACTCGTAAACAAGTTGTTTTCACCATGGTCGACTGCTACCTACCTATACCCGAGTGGAGAAGCCTTAAGATCACACCGTCACTAATTCGTAATGGCTTTGGTGAAGTAGAGGAAGCTTTGAGTGTGAACAATGGTGGTTGCGTGGTCTCGAGTGCAGGCCCGGTCCCGAGAATTTTCAACACGTTTTGGGCCAGGGATATGTAAAAAAAATCTGGGCATCAATATATTGAATTTTTTTGGTCTCAAATATATATTGATTTTTTTTAAAAACACACACACACACACATACACATATATATAAATTTTTAACTTTGGGCTTTTGGAGTTATCAAGCTTGGAGCCGTAACCCACTTTGTCCCCCCTTGGGGGCCGGCCCTGCTCGAGTGGCAGCCGACGAAGAAGAAGGAAAACAAAATAAGAATGGAGTTGGTAGTTGAAGTTTGATAAAGGTATTTTAGGTTTAATAATGTTTTCCTTTTTGTCCCCTCATCTTTGAAATCCTTATGCTTTTAACCCTAAACTAATTTAGTGGAAGAATTATGATGTTACACCAGGCTGTTTCTGTATCTAAACAAAAACGCAAGTTTCTATTTAACATAATTCATACCAACCCCCATAAATCAACTTAGGGGCCGTTTGGTTCACATAATGTTTTTAATTGAATTGGGATTTGTTAAAGAAATTGAAATTTGAAGGAAGTGAAATGAATTCCTCTCATGTGTTTGGTTGGCAAAATGCACTGGAATGTTTCTTGAGCAATTTTGTATTTTTATAAAATTAATGTGAATGATAGGGTTCATATTTTTCTGCGTTCATCTAATTTCGGAACAAGCGTCATATTTTTGGGATTCTTGTTTTTCGCATAACATTATGTCATATCGTATTATCAGTGGCAGAGTTTGGAGAAAAACGTAAGAGGGGGGACAGGATTTTTTCCCTTACAGGGGGCTAGAACTATAAAATTTTCGGACGAATACGTATAAATTAACACTACTGAGCAAAAATCGCCCAAATACGTATATATTAAAAATTATGAGCAAAAAATCGAGGGGGGGTTCACTGCCCTTTATGCCCCTGCATATTATTCAAGTAAAAACCCAAAAACAACATCAAAACATGATTTTACGGTATTGTATGAAAAAAATTAAATCGTTGTTCAATTATTAATCAAATATGTATGATTTTTTTTCCAAGCACTATTACACACATACATACATATATAGGGGTGGGTTCCAGAGAAAACCAATAGTTAGGCGAAAACCGAGAAAACCACTAAAAAAATCAATTTTAATCAATAATATAGTTATATTTATTTTTTATTTTATTTTTATTTTTTTATAAGAGTATAAATGTAATATTACAAGTTTTTACCAAAAAATCATTTAAATATTGGCTTACGTATACGTAACCCATAGTGTTACGTATACGTAAACAGAAAACAAAAAAATTCAAAAAAATTGTGGTTACGTATACGTAACCCATAGTATTACACATTGTTTTAGTGGTTTTCTTGGTTTTCGCCTAACTTTGTGGTTTTCTCTTGATCCTTCCCCTACATATATATATACATACATACATATATATATATATACATATATATATATATATATATATATATATATATCATGTGATTAAAATTAGATAACATTTTGTGATATCTTAATAGACATGTGATAATCAGTCTCAAACATAGTGTTACGTATATGTAACTATTATCATGGTGTTAGTGTTACATATACGTACACTATGTGTCACGTATATATGATCATGTGGTACTTATATGTAAGACTCCTTATTTTCGTATTTATGTTCAAGATACTTAAATAATCTTTTAATAATTACTAGAAAAAATAATTTATAAATTATATGACTGTTTAAGAGTGATTATTATGATTATCACATAAAAAGCTGGTTATTATATGAACACTTTCCTGGTACCATATTCCATATAATAATGTATTATATGTAATATATGTAGTATCATATTACATATATGGAATAGTTCATACCAACCCCCATAAACCAACACATTCATCCAAACTTGTTAAAAAAAACCCAAAAAATATGTTAAGAAAACATTTTTATTACGTTTTTCACATTAAAAAAATGAGTTATCATAGTTTTTTTACGAAAAGTATTATAAAAAGATTAAAGAAGTTATTTTCGAGTTTTGCATATAAAAGAGATTTGCTGTTTTGTTTTAGTTGAAGGGATAATATATAAATAATCAAGAGAAAACCACAAAGTTAGGCGAAACCGAGAAAATCACTAAAATCCAATCAAATAATTTTTATATTTTTTATTTTTTAATTTATTTCTAAGTGTAGTAATATAATATTACACAATTTACCAAAAAATATTTTACATATTGTGTTTTCCGTATATGTAACCTCAATTTTTTTTCTTCTGTTTACGTATACGTAACACTATGTGTTACATATACGTAAGTGTAACACTATGTGTTACATATACGTAAGTCAATACTTAAAATGTTTTTTTGGTAAAAATGTGTTATATTACATTGATATTCTTATAAATAAATAAAAACTATTATATAATTGGTTAAAATTGTTTTTTAGTGGTTTTCTCGATTTTTGCTTAATTATATGGTTTTCTCTAGAACCCACTGTACATAAACCCGGACTTATTAATTACATAGTCATTGACTTGTTTTTCATACCTATATATATACCTATACTCTCTAATAAATAAAAATTTTAGTGAGACATTTGTTATTCTTATATATTTTTTGTTAACATATTTTTTCGCTTCTCTCTCTTATTATTTATACAAATTTTTTAACGTTTTTTATAACCTTTTTGTTTTCCTCTTCTTTCTCCTATTAAATATTAATAATTTATATAATTATTTTTTAATAAAACATTTTTTATTTAAAAAAAAATAAGTTTGTTCATAAAATATTTTTATAAATTCAGCATTTCTTTTATTCTATTTTATAAAATAACTTTATGACGTTTTTTAAAATTTGTAGTAGAAAACTATATAATAAGTCATAAATACGTAACGAGAAAATATTTATTACTAAGTATATTGCATTTTTTGATATATTAAATCATATAAAAACAATAACCAGAAGATTATTTAATGTGCATTGATGTATGCACATAAAGACTTGTAAACTAACATGATCAATTCCATTACCACTTGTACAAAGGTTCAGTTTCGATTTCTATAAATCCCCAATCACACAAAGTGATTCCAAATATCTTGTGATCATGACCACTCTCTTAGAAGTCTCTGGAAATGATCCGATGACCGATCACCATATCATCCCTCTCGACTTTGACTCGATAGACGGGGTCCCAGAATCCCATTCATGGCCTCCGTTTGACGAGCCTCTAAACAAGATTCAAACATGTGACCTTCAAGATTCATTGATTCCGGTTATTGATCTCACTAATTCAAAGGCAATGAATCTTATAGGTCAAGCATGTAAACAATGGGGCATGTTTCAAGTTATTAATCATGGGGTGCCCTCTAACTTGGTCAAAAAGATTGAGTCCGAGTCACGAAGGCTTTTTGCTCTCCCGACTCATGAAAAGCGTCGGGTTTTGAGATCAAGCAACGGAGTCAGTGGGTATGGTTCGGCTCGGATATCACATTACTTTGATAAGGGTATGTGGCATGAAGGGTTCACCATCATGGGTTCTTGTGTTGATGATGCTAAGGTTCTTTGGCCACATGATTTCCAAAGATTTTGGTAAGTTTTACTTCATGTGAATTTATTCAAACGCTTCTAAAATTACATTCTAAAAGTTCATATTTTTGGAGTTTTGGTCAAAGTTTTACATGCAAATTCATGCACGTGACGTATGGATCATGTTTTACCATATTTATTAATTATCATGTTTTTCAATGGTTTAAAACTCTTTTTGTAAGAAATTAAATGCAAAATGCAATTGTCATTTATATTTATTAAGTATCATGTTTTTCAATGGTTTAAAACCCTTTTTGTAAGATATTAAATGCAAAATGCAATTATCATTTATTAATTAAAAGCTTTAAGGTGTAATGTATAAAATATTACTTTTGGGGTGAGATGTCTAAAATATTATATGCGGAAAATAATATCTTTAGATATAAAGAGTTATAAAAGGGTATTTTGGTCCTTTTATCACAAGTTAACTGAAAAATTAATGAAAGTAAGCCTTAATTTGTAAACTTATTACAAAATTGAAATCATAAAACTCAAAGTTGTTACTTTAAACCCTTTACTTAAGCATGTTACTTTCTGCAAAAACATATGGAGTATATATGTGTAATTAACTCTTTATAAATATATTAATATTAAAATCGAGTTTTGTATATAAATTAAAATTATATGTATTTAATTTGTTCATTGCTGTGAATAAATTAAAGAAGTTATTTTCGAGTTTTGCATATAAAAAAAGATTTGTTGTTTTGTCTTTCAATATATAATTAAATTCATGTATGTACTTTGAATGTCTAAAACTTAGGTAATTTTGCTTTTTTTACAATCGATGAGGTGAAGTTTTCTTTTGTTTTAAATAATTATTTCAAAAGTTTATAAAGGTAGCTTTTAATGAATATAATTTTAGTTATTTTAGATTTTTTTTCTCAACGTGTTATATTATGTGATTTTAAAGTAGTATAATGTTATTCGATTCTTTTTAAAACATAGATAAAATCCGGTGAATCTCTCGATTCTTTTTAAAACAATAATTTTAGTTATTTTAGATTCTTTTCTCAACCAGTGAATCTCTCGAGTTACTGTATCGATAGCCGGTCCGGTTATAAAACATAGATAAAATCCAAAACTTAAAAAAGTTCGTTAAGAATTATTTTTACTGTTTTTTATTTCTTTAATAAAAAAATTGTATTCACACCTTTTTTGTTTTAGTCAAATTTAGAATTGCTATTTTTTATAAATTAATATAAGAGTGTTTTATATCTATTCATAGTTTTAAAAAATCATTTTTAATACTTTTAAGCATTTATTGGTTGTGTTTCCTGCCATAACACGCCGGGCACAAAAATACTAGTTATATATAATAACCGTGTTATCACTTACCAGAAATTAATCCAATTTGTTAAAATAGCCATGCGGTACGTCATTTATATTAAATTAACGTGAAATATTTTTTTTTATCATATGAATTGAAGACAAGTATATGACATCAACATCCGTCGTATTCGATATCAAAACTGTTACGTAACACCTAATATTGTATTCAATATTTTATGATTGTTAATAGACTCATATTTTGTACATTATTTATATAACTAATGTGTGTTTGTCTCCATTAATTCGTCGATGAATGTATTGTAGTGACACAATGGATGCTTACCAAAACCAAATGAAACAACTTACCCACAAACTCTTGCTTATGATCCTTGAAACTATAGATGCCACACAAGAAGAAATTGATTGGGCTATTTCAACTCATGACTCTCGAAGCCCACTTCAACTTAACTCCTACCCGCCTTGCCCTAATCCTAGCCACGCCGTTGGTCTTGCACCACACACAGACTCTCTCCTCCTAACCCTTCTACACCAAGGTGACATAAACGGGCTAGAGTTTTTTGTTGATGGGTTAGGGTGGAGACATGTGCAAGCCGTGGAGGGCGCGTTTGTGGTGAATCTAGGTGACCTCTTGCATATATTCTCTAATGCAAAATTTCCGAGTGTTTCTCATCGAGCCGTGGTGAACCAATCAAAGCATCGGATATCGGTTGCTTACTTTCATGGACCTCCATTTGAGTCTAGGGTGGCTCCTTCGGCTAAGTTTCAAAAGCCTCGTTTTAAATCTTTGCTTGTGAAAGAGTACTTAAGCTTGAAATCAAAGCATTGTGATGCTTTATCGTTGATTCAGACTTAAATTTCTTGTATGATTTTGTTATGTTTCTGTATGTTAAAATTGAAGTTATTTTTGAAATTTTGTTGGTTAAGAGAAATAAATATTTTATCATATATTTAAATTTAGTTGATTATATAATTTAAAGCATGAAGAAACCGAGTGTCCCAAAACACACACACATATATATATATATATAGGGGAGGGTTCCAGAGAAAACCACATAATTAGAAGAAAACCGAGAAAACCACTAAAAAAACCAATTTTAGCTAATAATATAATAATATTTATTTTTTATTTTATTATATTTTTATTTTTTTTATAAGAGTATCAATGTAATATTACACATTTTTACCAAAAAATCATTTAAATATTGGCTTACGTATACGTAACCCATTTACGTATACGTAAACTGAAAACAAAAAATTTGCGGTCACATTGGTTTAGTGGTTTTCTTGGTTTTCGCCTAATTTGTGGTTTTCTCTTGATCTTTCCCCTATATATATATGGATTGGAAAAGTCGTGTTCTTCTCATATTATTGCATAAATTAAAAAATAAAAACTATAGCAATACTATACTCACATTAAAAAGAATATAATGCTCGTTTTTATAGTGTATTTTTTTTTAAATATTAACATATGAAAAATTTATAGTTATTTAAAATTCATGAGAGGAAGTTGGTTTAAAAGTCGACAATATCTTTTAAATGATTGCAATATATGTTTTAAAAGTTGTAATTACTTAAACCTCTTAAATTACTTTTTTGTCCTCTTAATATGTATTATAATATTGTATATATTGGTATATTGAATGGGTCATATCACATATATATATATATATATATATATATATATATATAATATGATATTATTTATATGAAACAATTTATGGTAATATATGAAACATTTTATTCATTGTTCGATTGCTAAACATTTTATTCATTTGTATTTTTCTGAGTTGCATTTGATTTTGGGCCATGCATCTGATTTTTAAGATTCTTGTTCTTATCATAGTATTACATATATGTCATATTATATTACATATAACATATACCTAATATCATAATATCTAATTACGTATAAGTAATTACTTACTACACATATGTAATAATATTTCATTTATATGATTTCATATTATATAATATATATATATATATATATATGATTTCATATTACATATATGTAATAACTACATAACATATTACAAAATATGTAATTATATCTAGATAATCAGTTTAATAAAAAATATATAAATCTAATACAATTTATATATACATATACATAAAATAAGTAGTTTTCGTACATATTTTACATGGGATGTGTTTTGCGTTTGGTCCCAAAATCCGATACGCAATGCGCTTTGCGATGCGCGCGCATCTTTATTAAAAAAAATACACTAAAAAATTAATTATACATAAAAGTTGTAAAAAACATACTTAAACATAAAAGAACTTACACGGTAAGAAGATAGAATTGCACTTTTGTACCTTTTTCAGCTAACCCATCCATTTATTTTAAAGATCCGACCCAAGTTTACATACTGTGCCGCATCGACGCCACATGAGCGCATCATGTAATCACATCGCAACAGGTGCAGCGATGCGCTCTTTATACCGCATCAGCACATTACGCATTATGCGCGTAATTTAAAACCAAGGTGCAAGGCGACACTATAGGCAACAATCTTCATGCAGACCGTATAACACTCGACCTAGTTCAGACCTTCTCACTTCGGATAGTTTAAAGTGACATGTGAGTCAAAAATCTCTGTTTACTGTTTTAACTGTTTTAGGGTGATGTGCATACTCACAGAGAACTTTTTATAATAAATATATTTTATTACTACAACCGTGAATGTTATGAAAGAGATAGTTTTGTTAAAGTGTAGGTTTATAAAACCATACGATTTATAAACAAATATGAAACATGCATAGTATATTTACAGAGATAGAAATATCATGTTTTCAAAGAAAAAGGTAATGTATAGAAAAGAGAGGTTTATATAACTAAACATTTTAAAAACAAGAAAAATATTAAGAAAGAAAGGTTTATATAACTAAACGTTTTATAAACAAAAAAGAAAGATATTATAGATACGAGTAGACCTCAAAACAATAGGCTCATGCTCATGCTCAGAGGCAAAGTATAGTGATTATTTAAATACCAAATCAATTTTTTTTAGAAATTTCAAAAACAAGTTCATCGAAATATTCATAATGAGGATATTTAAAAGGACTTTTCCTATATTTATGATCTTAGACTTTGAAAGTGAGTATTTTTGTTTGGAGAGTACATATGAAATTTCCAATTTAACCATATAAAAGAATAAAGTTTGTGACGTATCTAGGATTTTTTTTATTATTGTCAAAATGTTTTGTAAATGTGAATTGAATACTGTATAAAAAATGTACCGTCACATAAAACGAGACCATACGTGGTGTTTATATATACATATACATTTGAAATTACAATTGAAAATTTTAAACAAAAGCTAATTGCATATCTTCAATTTTTTTTGCCGAATTATTTTCACATTTGCATTTTTCTTCTGCTAAAAAAAAGTACAAACAAGGCAAAGAGTAAAAAAAACAACCCTTTTTTGATATGTATTCCATTTTTATTTTATTTTTGCATAGTTAAACTAATTGGTCATTTTATTTAACAAAATACATGATTGCTTTGCAGACAAGTGTTTGGAAAGGAACTATACTCGTGAGCTACTTATATGTAACTCACGACCCATATATGATTTCACATAAGACATACGCCTAAAGCATCTCCGTTCGTGAGTTACGTATATGTAACTCATATGTGCTACATATATGTAACTCAACCCATCTCAGATTTCACATAAAATGTACGACCTATTCATAAATCTTAACTTCGTAAGAGCTACATATATCTGATTCGATTCATCTTCCCCGTGTTTTTCGTTTATGTTGACTCATATTTACATATATGTAAACCTGAATATTTTCTCCATTATTATTCATGTACGTAACTCCCATGAGCTACGTATATGCAACTCGATCTTATTCGTCGTTATTTTTTGTTTGAGTTTATTTTCTCTTTTCATTGCAGAAATATACTCTCAAAAAATATAAATATTTTGAAATATATAAAATTAAAAGTGAGATAGGAGAGAGTTTGTAAAATAAATAGAACTATAAATTAACCTTCTCTAACTTCCATTTATTTACCTAAATGTCATTGTGTATATCAACCATTGATCAATGGTTTAGATTAGTTTCTTGGTTTTTTTCATAAATCATGGTTTTCTCTTGAACCACACCCTATAGCTGAATGTTTGTTCGAATTCAGTGCATGTCGTCCGCCACTTGAGAACTCCTGATGCCCCAAAAAGAACGAGGTTTTAGTTTCTTGTTTGTTGCAGTAAAAAGCCACCCCATTTGATATTCACAAGTTGCGCAATATGCTACTGTCCATGCATATCTGTAAACAAACGTGTTCAAGAAATAATTTTATAGGTGTCAATTTCGACCCGTATGCTTACAAAATGGGTCGGGTTAGTTTTATCTCAACGGGTCGAAATAGAAAATGATATATTTCAGCCCCAAGAGAAGTTTATGATGAAATAAAATGCATACCCAGGAAACCAGCTATACTCTTCTGTGGGTACCCCAATAAGTGCTAAGCCACTAGCTTTGAGAAGAGTCATTATTTCATGCACATAGCCACTTGGGTTCACATAAGCACCAAGAGGCCCATCTGTAGACATCACCAACATGTCGCTACGATTTGCAATCAACGTCTGCAAAAAGGGACAAGAAAACACTATCATTATAGTTAAACACAATTCTAACGTGATAAAATCCTCTACTCCAGACGTTATAAATCTAACATCTGATGGTCAGGACTACTTTTGGTGTGAGTCGAAACAGGTTGGGATTGGGTTGACTAAAAACACCTTTCATAGATATGATTACAAAAATGTATTATTTCACTAATAATGTAATACCTTTTTTATGGGAAAATGTATGTAGAGGGCACCACAATATTCAACCCTTTTTTAATTAAAGTCACGAACATACGCTTATAATTTTAACAAAATATGTGCTTAAGGGCAATTTTAATCACCGACATTTTTTTCCAGAATTTGTATGAATGGAATCATACATACTCACGGTGGCCTGTACGATAGTTTCAATACATCGTTGACCATGATTTAATGCATTAAATAAATACTTTGGTCCAATTCCTTTTAGATGCCTTTTTCTAGTTTACCCATTTGACCCGTTAGAAACTAAACAAAACCCAAACTGCCCCGTTTATAAGTCAACGAGTCAACACCTCTACTTCTTGTATGCTCTTTCTAAGACACAAATATATACACATATAAATGTAATCAAGTGTGTAAATACCTGACAACTTCTACATTTGACTTGGTCAAAATTTTCAAGCAACTCAATTTCACGGCGCAACCGATAAGAAATTCCATCAATCTCCAAAAGCTCTTGTCTTGTTGATTCAGACACAGGGATCTTACTTGCAACATGAAATGAAAGAAGACCTGGTTTTCTCACAAGGGCATCCATGCTAGGCGTTCCTACTATTTTTTTCCACATGTCTGCAAAATTCTTTCACAAAGGTCACAAAATAATATGACAAAAGAGATTATAAGTTACAGCAATTGTCTCTGTGTAGAAGATGAACAGATCGAACGAAAAACAAAGTTAAAAGTACCTGATAACCTTTGAGCAAGACAATAAGAGTCATGCATCCGGTAAACCCAATAAGGCCAGAATGCTCTTGGGCACTCCCTTGGACCAGGTGCCGAGTGAAATTCCCGTTTTGCCCTTCTACAAGGCCTCTCGGACACGTACTTCTTCGCGGACATGTCTTCATTATTTCTGTTATTTCTAAAATGTAACTGAAGTTGTGGTTCACCCACGGGACTCTCATCATCACTACTTGTTGACTCACTAAACAAATTATAATGAGAAGATTTAATTGCAGAAGTATGCAATCTTCGTTCGGTTAGTGATAATTCGCTCTCAAAACTATCATCTGAATCATGGTCCTCATTTCCATGAATTAGTAGTTTTGAATGAGAAACACTGGCTGCAGATAAGTTCCTTAATGGTGTTAGTTTTCCAAAGGCCTCTCGTGGTGTCCTTAATGGTAAATCTTCTTCAATGATTTGGATCTCACCACATGGCTAGAAAAAGTAGGAATAATCATACATAAGGTTTTAAATTAATTAATTAATTAGATATAGATGGTACTAATGAAAAACATACCGCTCCTTCAAGTTCAATCCAGCGACGTTTTAAACGAAACCTTTGTTGGCCACGGGTAACTACATTTATTGAACCATCCTCCAGCCGCCGATATTGCCGAATCTAAACCCAACCAAAAGAAAATTCAGATTAATATTTTAATCACGCTACATAAAAAAGTGACCAACTTTGGTTCAATTTTTATTTTAGGTAACCAACTTTTTTTAGGACAAGAAAAACAATTAAAGTTTCAAGAAATTTGATTTAAAGTGATGATGTGTGAAGTAACTTTAACAACCGGTCAAAATTTGATTTAAGGTAATTTCAACATCCGGTCAAAATGATGAAGTGTGAAGTAACTTTTGACCATGTTGACTTCTTTGTCTAAAGTGACGCCTAAAAACAGGCTAACTTAGCCCTTGTGTAAGTCCCTTTAATCAAAAAGCTCAAAATTTTGATGGTTTTTTTCTGGGCTAAAGAAGTTGGTTAACAAAAGAGAAACAGACAAAAGTTGGTTACTAATTAATGCAATTAGCCATATATTAGAGCACAAGCTATGACTACACCTCCGCCGTTGTTCCAGTTGTTGCAAATCTTATTCTCCCAGTGTCACCGTCTCTAAAAACACGAACCTTAAATATAAAGGTCACCAATATAAATCAGATGCCAGATTAAAAATCACATGGCAGCTTAAAAATGTCATTTTATAGGAGATATTTTCACATACCACCCCTATGGTGTAAGGAGCTTCAACTTGTCTCAGTGCCCTGTCCACGGCAGCTATAAAATTGGGTTGAATTACTCTCAGTGGAAGAGTAGCTTCAGGAAACAAAACTACACCTGAATTGCAAGCAACACGAATAAACCAAAAGTTGCAAATAAAGCAGATGCACATTAACACGTAAAAAACGCATACCTTCGAGATAAAATAGGGGTACATGCAATATGACACCACCATCCAAGAAAGCCAGCCTATTATGAGTATCTTCAACCTCTGATTTATTTTATATTTGTATGCGACTAATTAGACACCTTTAATATAACTAGAAGGAACAGTGAAAACCACTGAGAGTTGAGATGCTCACCACCAAGGTAAGAATGCATGGAAGCCAAAGAGGTATTAAAGGTATAACCGCCAGATGCAGAAGCTCCACCAAGTGCATGCTCGCTAGAAAGAAAAGTAATATTAAACTGCCAGAAATGACCATTCACATGATATTTAAGAACTCAAATTATGTAAAAGTTGCTACATTTGAAAAAAATTCAAAGGAAAAGTAACGCAAATATTTGTAGAACGCTAAATTTGATTTGAAAGATTCAGAATGGCACATGTTAGATTATCCAAATTTAGTGTAATGGGAAGAAATTCATTAAGAAAAGTTTGAAATTATTTTTTTCTACTGAAGCCATATGAAATAGAGAACTACAAAATTGGGAGGCAAATATTGATAAATAGCTGACAGCCTCAAAAAGATCACCAATTATGACACGATATTCTACAAATATTTTGATATGCTAAGTTGTACATATCATACTTTTTCAGGATAGCTTAATAACACAATTAAACGAGAGCATTTTATTCCTATCTCTCTCTTATATAGCATATTGTTATATGTTTTCAGTTATTTTACGAGTCCCATACTATTAAATCTTAAATTCTTAATAACTGTATAACAGAGAAGTTTCATACGCCAAAAGCAATTTTGATCCTTAATCAACCAAAATAACTGTAGTCTTTGAGCACACATCACATATTTGCACACACATCGCATCAAAAAGCTCATTCTCATTTTTTAACTTCCAATTATACTATAGCATTCTATGTTGTCAAGGTGCATAGGCCTCGCCCAGATCCTGGGCGCAAGGCGCTTAAAAAGCGAGGGCTTTTTAAACGCGTGGTACAAAAATACCATTTTTACGGGTTTTAGACATGTTTTAAGCTTGTTTAGGGCTATTGTAGGCTGTTTAGACTTGTTCAGATGATCTTGGTCAGAATTTAGCCTGAACTTGGCCTGAAAATATGCCTGAGTGCCTGAGACTGCGCCTATTCAGGCGAGACGCATTTGCCGCGCTGTGCTTCTGTGCCTACTGAGCTTTTGACAACATAGATAGCATTAACAATTATAATAGAGTTCCTCAGAACACAACACTTGTAACTTAGTCAACTTCAATAAATTAGACTGTGGCCATGTGATTGGTGCCTTGGTAAATGCATGCTCTTATCAATCAGCAATAACCCATATATGAGATTATATACACTTATTTAAGCTAAATGAGATGAAACTCCTAGTCATATCAGTATAATGTTAATACTGTATCTTCAGATAGAACCTTTTTCAGGGAAGACTTATAGTCAGACACAAGTTTGTAGGCTAATAGTTCATCACTTTCTATGTCTATTCCTCTTTAATTGTCCATCTTTACTTCAATACTTAGGGTTTAATACCTGATACACGTTATTAGAAAATCGAGTACGAACACACACCTAATTTGTGACTAATTAGAGTAATACCTGGTCTAATTAATCCTTCTACAAACCAAAACCCTAATTTCAAACAAATTAACGATTCATTCCCGGACTCGTTTTTAGAAACCCTAAACCCTAATTTCAAACAAATTACACATCAAATCCAACGCAAATTGCATAGAAATATAGAAATACAAGTACATGAAATAAAAATGAATCGATCATACTATAAAATCAACAAAGGTATGATAATCTAGAGGAAATGAAATTACTCGATTTGCTCGTCATCGGACGATTGGTGGCCGTGTTCAACCTCTTCGATCTCCAATTCTTCGGAATCGAGCTGCCTTATTTGTTCGATTTGATACAGCTCTCGCTCTAGAAGCCTCTGTCTTCGATCCCCTTCCATTAGATTTAGTCTTCCTGCTCGTATTATCCAGCGTCGTCACTCCATATATGCAATCCCCTTCCATTAGAACGACCTCAGATCGAACTATTTATGTAGCAGATGCTCGATGCACAAGTGGAAGATGTTGAAGAAATAGCCGATTCGTAGTCGCTTTGCAATGCACGTTATCTAATAGATATGATTTTTACTTGGAACTGCAATCCTCCATAAATTAGGGTGAACGAACTGCAATCCTTTATAAATTAGGTTTTTTTATGTTTACCTTTGTCAGAATGTTTATTATTGTAATGGGTTAAGCATTTCTAGTAGTCCAGTCCAGTGAAATAATGGGCTTCAGCCCACGTCCGAGTTTGAGTCTGCATGTGATCATGCACGTTAGGGTTGTCCTTGTTTATTGCTTTCTGTTGAGTCTTTGTGGTTGACCTATTTTATAGGGAGTCATGGGTAAAGTAGTGGAGGTGGTTTTACGTCAGTTGTTATTTTCCTTTGAATTAGTCCTTGTAAAGCTATTATAAATAGCTATGCTTTTCATTGAATAAAGACTACCAGAAATTGAGTGATTCATCTCTGTTATTACCATTTCAAGTGGTATCAGAGCAAATCTGGGTGAGAATTTGAGTGAACGAAAATGGCAGCCGACAACGGAAACTTTCAAGTTCCAAGTGTTCCAAAGTTCGACGGCGATTACGAACATTGGAGCCTCCTGATGAAGACACTGCTGAGATCCAAAGAATATTGGGTTGTGATTGACCCAGGGTACGACGAACCTCGTGAGGGGGTGCAACTCACGGCTGCCCAACAAGCCCTACTGGAGAGCATGCGGCTTAAAGATCTGAAAGCACAGAACTACCTGTTTCAGTCCATCGACAAACAGATAGTTAAAACAATGGCGCACAAAGAGACTGCGAAGCAAATCTGGGAAGCTATGAGAATCAAGTACCAAGGCAATGTTCGAGTGAAGAAAGCTCAGTTACAGCGGTTACGAAGAGATTTCGAAACCCTAGAGATGAAAGACGGTGAGAACGTCACGGAATACTTCAGCCGGGTGATGACGGTGGCGAATGAGATGAGAAACTATGGCGAAGAAATGTCTGATGTCAAGGTGGTGGAGAAGATTCTCAGAAGTCTAACTGAGAATTTCAATTTCGTTGTATGTACAATCGAAGAATCTAAAGACATAGACACCATGACGGTGGATGAGCTCCAAAGCTCATTGCTTGTGCATGAACAGAAACTTTATCGAAAAACCGGTGATGATCAAGTGCTGAAAACCGAACTTGACTCATCAGGCGGCCGGGGACGCGGACGAGGAAGAGGTTCTCCTAACAGAGGACGAGGTCGTGGTCGCGGTAGGTCAAGAGCAGACTTTGATAAATCAACCATCGAATGCTATCGATGTCATCAAACGGGTCACTTTGCCTATGAGTGTAACCGAGGAGAGCAGCCGGTGAACTATGCGGAGTTCGATGACGGGGAGGACTTGCTGTTAATGACACATGCAATGGTTAATCATGAGCGAAAGATAGGTATGTGGTTCCTTGACTCAGCATGCTCGAACCACATGACCGGGAAGCGGGGATGGTTCACAAACCTAGACGAAGGGTTCACTCACACTGTGAAACTTGGAAACGATCTTCGATTGTCTGTCAAAGGCATTGGAGATGTGAGATTAGAAGTGGATGGCATAACCCAAGTCTTCACAAAGGTATATTATGTCCCTGAATTAACATCAAGTTTACTAAGCATTGGTCAATTGCAAGAAAAGAATGTTGATGTTATCATCAGGCAAGGTGTTTGTCAAATTTATCACCCTCAAAGAGGATTGATGATCACCTCGACCATGACTAAAAATCGAATGTTCATTGTGAATGCCACAATGAAAACCGGTAACCATAAGTGCTACAAGATAGAAGAGGAAGGTCTAGATCAACTATGGCACAGGAGACTCGGACATATAAATCAAAGATCCTTGAGAACGATGCAATACAAACAAATGGTGGAGGGACTTCCTCACATTGCTGAAGCTACTAAAAGCTGTGAAGTATGCAACCTTGGTAAACAAATGAGAGAAAGCATGCCAAAGAAGAGTACGTGGAGAGCCTCTGCCAAGTTGGAATTGCTTCACATTGACCTTTGTGGGCCCATTGAACCAACCTCTCCAAGTGGAAAAAGGTACATAATGGTTATTATTGACGACATGTCTCGTAAGGGTTGGGTGTATTTTCTTGAAAGAAAAAGTGAAAGTCTAGACACTTTTAAGAAATTTAAAATCATGGTCGAAAACGAAACTGGGTTAAGAATAAAAGGTTTAAGAAGTGATCGGGGGGGCGAATTTACCTCCAAGAAATTCAATGAATTCTGTGAAAATAATGGCATCAAAAGACAACTAACCACCGCTTACACTCCGCAACAAAACGGAGTAGCGGAACGACGCAATTTAACTTTGATGAACATGGTTAGATGTTTATTGATCGAGAATCACTTGCCAAAGTGGTTCTGGCCTGAAGCGGCCTGCTGGGGATGTCATATTATAAATCGATGTGCTACCACTTCCTTGGAGAATATGGTTCCTGAAGAAAGGTGGTCAGGTAGAAGGCAGAATGTGGAGGACTTTAAAATTTTCGGCTGTATAGGGTATGTGTTGGTACCCTCTCAACTAAGGTCCAAGTTAGATAAAAGAAGTGTCAAAGGTATATTCTTGGGTCTTAGTAAGGAATCCAAAGCTTATAGGATGTACGATCCTATACAAAAGAAAGTGTTAATTAGCAAAGATGTCATATTTGTTGAAAGTGAAAAGTGGGAATGGGAAAAGGATGCTTTTGGTGCTAGTGAATTGTCAATTCCTGATGAGGATAGACTTGAAAGTGAAGAGAGAGAAGATGAGGAAGCCCAAGGTGATGTGATTGATCATGGGGTAGGTAATAATTCACCCCAAAGTCAAGACATTATCGAAAATATAAATGAAAGAAGCCCTACTCCATCAAGCTCCATACAACCAAATGCAAATACAACACCTCCTGCAAGTCACTCTCAACAATCGGTTCAAAATGAAAATTTTCAGCGAAGTGTAAGAGCTGGAAGTTCAAAAAGAAACACTCAGCCTCCAGCTTGGTTAAGAGACTATAACAGTGGGGAAGGCCTTTCTGAAGATGAAGTTGATTTCGCCATGTTTAGTACACTTGAAGACCCGATCAACTTTGAGGAAGCCGTGAAAGAAACGAAGTGGGTTATTGCAATGGAAAGTGAGATGAAATCTATAATGAAAAATAACACATGGGAGTTGGTTGATCCTCCTGAGGGTGTCAAACCGATCGGTGTAAAATGGTTATTCAAGACAAAGCTTAATGAACGTGGAGAAGTGGATAAACACAAAGCGAGGCTTGTCGTTAAGGGGTACGCTCAAAGGAAGGGGATAGATTATGATGAAGTTTATGCACCCGTTGCTCGGTGGGACACAGTTCGAAGTATATTGGCTGTGGCTGCCTATCGAGGATGGAACATCTATCAATTAGATGTTAAATGTGCCTTCTTGAATGGTGAGTTGAAGGAATCGGTGTTCGTCAATCAACCTCAAGGCTTCATTAAAGAAGGTGAAGAACATAAAGTGTGTAAGTTAAATAGAGCATTGTATGGGTTAAAACAAGCACCTCGTGCTTGGTTTAATCGAATTGAAAAGTATTTTCTTAGAGAAGGTTTTTTGAAAAGCCACTATGATCACACACTCTTCATCAAAAGGCTGAATGAAGGTATGGTGATTGTAAGTTTGTATGTTGATGATCTACTCTACACAGGGAATAATGAAGAATTGTGTGAGAAGTTCAAGGTCTCTATGATGCATGAGTTTGAAATGACAAACTTAGGCAAAATGAAGTACTTCTTGGGTGTTGAAGTAAGTCAAGGGAAGAAAGGGATTAGTGTATGTCAGAAGAAGTATGCACAGGAGGTTTTGAAGCGTTTTGATATGTGGGAAAGTAATGGTGTCAAGAATCCTATAGTACCCGGAACGACAGTGACCAAGGCCGGTGAGCGTGGTAAGGTAGATGAGACCGAGTACAAGAGGTTGGTGGGTAGCTTGATGTATCTCACAGTTACAAGACCTGATCTTATGTATTCAGTAAGTTTCATATCAAGATTCATGTCAAATCCAAGAGAAGAGCATATGCAACTAGCCAAAAGAATTTTAAGGTATGTTAAGGAAACTTATGATTATGGGTTGCAATATGATCAATGGGGTGGAAGTAAACTGCAGGTGTTCACGGATAGTGATTATGCTAGAGATGTGGAGGATAGAAAATGTACTTCTGGATACGCATGCATTCTCAGCCATGCTGCCATATGTTGGAGTTCAAGAAAACAAGACATCGTGACTCTTTCATCTACAGAGGCGGAGTATGTTGCTGCAACAATTTGTGCTGGTCATTGCATGTGGCTTAAGGGTCTGCTGGAAGAAATAAGCAATGAAGTCATTGACCCAATCGATATTCAGTGTGATAACAGCTCTACTATCAAGCTTTCCAGAAACCCAGTGCAGCATAGAAGAATCAAACATATTGATGTGCGGTATCACTACTTGAGAGACCTGGTTAATGAAGAAAAGGTGCACTTGAGCTTTTGTTCTACTGCTGATCAAGTGGCTGACATCATGACAAAACCGGTCAAGTTGGAAGTGTTCGAGAAAATGAGGAAGAAGCTGGGAGTTCGTAAAATTGAAGGATAAACTGAAGGGCTGACCCATCTTCAGTTTAGGGGAGGATATGTAATGGGTTAAGCATTTCTAGTAGTCCAGTCCAGTGAAATAATGGGCTTCAGCCCACGTCCGAGTTTGAGTCTGCATGTGATCATGCACGTTAGGGTTGTCCTTGTTTATTGCTTTCTGTTGAGTCTTTGTGGTTGACCTATTTTATAGGGAGTCATGGGTAAAGTAGTGGAGGTGGTTTTACGTCAGTTGTTATTTTCCTTTGAATTAGTCCTTGTAAAGCTATTATAAATAGCTATGCTTTTCATTGAATAAAGACTACCAGAAATTGAGTGATTCATCTCTGTTATTACCATTTCAATTATTGCAGGCTATTTCAATTCTTTCAAACAAAGCATCTGTTGTTGAGGATATATTCAATTTGGGATTCAAGTTTATGGTATTAAAAAGTATATTGGTTGTTTAGTATGTATAAATTAAGAGTTTTTGCATTATTCACTGGTGGGTTATAAAGGTTTGGTTATGATTTCAACTGGCATTATTCACTATATGCATTGTTGTGTTGTAATGAACCACCTGCAAGTTAGTTTTGATAGAAATTTGTGCTCGTGATTAAGATGCAGAATACAAGTATTGGAAAGCCACATGTCTTTAGAGTTCATGTTTATCTGATAACTGACACATACCAAATCGGGTTCGCCGGGTACAGAAAACTGACAGGTCTGTGAAACTAAGCTAAATGACACAATCAATATCTCCTTTCTAATAAGGTAAATCTTCTAAGCTTTTTTCCTTTGACATATTTGTTGTGCTTAATACAAACGTGTGTTTTACATTTTAAATTTGATTCTATTCTGAAAGGGGTTTAATCGCCTTTTTATTCACGTTTAGAGTAGTCCGGGTCAGGTTATTTTGGTTATTCCGAATGCAACATCTGGGTTTGAGATAATTGCATTTACTTACCATATAATAGACACCAAATTAATATATATGGGTTGTTGTTCTTTATTTCACTTTGCACTTTTGGCCTACAACCCCGTGTAATACACGAGACTATAACCTAGTTAGAAATTTAATGATATAATCAAGGTCGGTATTGTAAAATCAAGGAGACGAATGAAAAGCATGAGTCAGCTAATGTTTTTTTCTTAAAGGCAAATTTCTTAGTTACTATTAAGAGTGGGACTTGAACCCATGACCTTTCCAAACCTTAATATTCCAAAAGGATTTTCTTCTAGCATGAACCAACTAATGTTACTCAAAACATAATGATCTATGAGAGAAGGTGGCTAATAAAGAATAACATGAAAGAATGGGCCAAAACAGTGTGGGTGGTAGTGTGTCTTATGTTGAGCCATATGATGACAGATGGCACACTCCAATGGGCCGATACATATAAGGGTGAAGGGGGCACCCAACCCATTTACACATCAAAACTATTTAATAGAATTATGTCACCTCAAAACTACTCATTTACTAAGATTTTATTGGAAACACCTTACTCATTTACTCTCCCACTTTTAAAAAAATAAAAAATAAATAAATAGAAATGGTGTGTGTGGGAAAGGTGGGGTCTACTAGAGAAAGAGTGGAGAGATGGTGGCTTCATCCAAGTAAATAAACTCGGCCAACTTACTCGGCTCCCTACCCGATTCATAAGGGGTGGTGTACCCTCTTTACTCAGATGCTCTCTCTTACTCGGCCCAAGCCGAGTAAGGCGCCCCATCACCCTAATAATGATACATGCCGTCTAGTTACTATAGGAAAGACAAAAGAGAATGCGAAGATGGACAAGTTTATTATATTAACATAATTTTACATATTAGTTTTTTTTTTGAACAGCAACACCTAGATATTCTAGGATAATTGGGTTTCCCCGGGGCAACACCTAGAACATCTAGGGCAGCCCACCACAGGAGGAACCCCCCAACTGGGTAAACCCCCTGACTTGGCCACAGACCCCTTTTTTGTTATTGCCAGGATTCGAATCCAAGACCTCTACTATGGAAAGTCTTGGGGCTACCATTACACCAAATGGCCAACGGTTTTACATATTAGTTACTGCATGATTTTATTAGGGTCATGTCTATTCATAGAAAGTTGCATTAGGTCATTTTCCTAACATCACTACTATAAAGAAAAAAGTTTTCCATGCATATTTTCGTTGAAAATGCGTAGAAAACACCTGTTTTGACATATTTATGACAAAAAATTTTACAGGAATATATGTCGTAGGAAACACTTTTAGAAAGAAGTCAGGTTGAATTTGGTCCAAATCCTCGTGTATTTGATTTCTAGCTAATCAAGTTACTTCCGGAATATGAATTGTGCTCAAAGAAGAAGCTGAGATAACACGGGCATGGATCGCGAAGAAAATTCAAAATACTTCCATCCTACTATTAAGAGAAATTAAAAGGCAGAAAAAACAATAGCAAGGGTCGATGGTTGATGAAAGATAAATACATGATGTAGAACGGGATTGCATAATTAGATTGATATTAAATATTTAAAAAATATATTCTTTTAATATAGTATTTAATAGGAGAGAGACGAAAAAATTATGCTAAGAATACACTAGAAAGTAACATGTGTCATATAATTTTAGTTGTAGATTAATAAGCTGCTCACTCATTATTTTCTGTGAAAGAACATGGGATCTCAATCAGATCGAGTTTATTTATGGGTTTTATTTGTTTTAAAAAAATTATGTGTCAAATCAAATATTATATTAATAATGGCATAAAAAAATTAGAGTAAACTGTCATTTTCGTCCCTGTGGTTTGGTCAAAATTGCCACTTTCATCCAATAGTTTGTTTTTTTGTATCTGGGTCCTCGTGGTTTTAAAATATTACCATTTTCATCCTCGTGGTTTTAAAATATTGCCACTTTCATCCAGTCAGCTAACACCGTCCGTTTTTCTCAGTTAAATGAGGGGTATTTCAGTCCTTTTACATATTTGTTTTATTTCTTCATCTTTTTTACTCTCACTTTTTAATCATAGAAACAAGCGACGGAGGTGTTCCAGTGGTGCTCGTCAGAAACTGGTCAGAAAAAGAGGAAGAAGGCCAGCATGTGGATGATTAAATTAGAGGTTAAATTGGGGATGATTAAAAAGTGAGAGTAAAAAAGATGAAAAAATAAAACAAATAAGTAAAAGGACTGAAATACCCCTCATTTAACTGAGAAAAACGGACGGTGTTAGCTGACTGGATGAAAGTGGCAATATTTTAAAACCACAAGGATGAAAATGGCAATATTTTAAAACCACGAGGACCCAGATACAAAAAAACAAACTATTGGATGAAAGTGGCAATTTTGACCAAACCACAGGGACGAAAATGACAGTTTACTCAAAAAATTATTTTGAAAGAAGACGAATCTTGTTAATCAGATTATACAATATAAAAATACACATGGTATAAAGATCCAATGTTGAAAAAAAAAGTTAATAATATCTTGTACTTGTTATATTATAGGTATATAGGGGAAGATTTAATTCAGAACATTAAATATTGTGAGAATATGAGTAACAAAATGAATACTTTATTTTTTCAATCTTAAAAAGTTTTGAAATATAAGAAAATGATATAAATACAATGTTTATTCATCTCTCAAGATATTTAAAAAATATATGAACAAATTTCGTTTATTTAAACAGCCTACACATGTTTAATTCATGTGTAGTATGTATAGGTTATTTTACCTACACATAATCAACATATGTGTAGGTAAATTTTTAAATGTATAAAAACATATTCAAAAAATTGTTTAATGGGTTTTTATGTATATAAACATGCATATTTATATGTATGAAGTACAAATTTTTAAAAATATAAATTATAGATCAAGAAATTAAACGATTTAAGGTTTTTCTTTTTGTTTTCTCGCAAATATTTAGTGTTCTGTAATGAAACTCTCCCTATGTATATATAACACATGGGTACTCCACGTTTATCATTCATGAAATCATAAACAAATGGAGAAATGGGAAGGTAAGGTTTCAAGCACTCTAACAAAAGCAAAAGCAGATCAAATATGGCCTTTGTTCATAGACTTCTTCAACTTCCACAAATGGTTCCCCAACATGTCTACTTGCTACGGGGTCCATGGCACCAACGGTGAGGTTGGCGGCACGCGCTATTGTGCCGGTTCTTCACTACCAAATGAAGATGGTGGTGCGGACCAAGTTAGCTGGTCAAAGGAGCGGTTAGTAGCCGTTGACCTTAAAAAGATGACCATGAGCTACGAGATGGTTGATTGCAATGTTGGGTTCAAGTCCTATCTTTCAACGATCAAGATTGTTTGTGGTGATGGTGAAGGGTGCGTGGTCCAGTGGTCGTTTGTTGTTAACCCGATCAAAGGGTTAACGTTTGAAGATCTGGTTAAGAAGTATCAAAATGGGCTAGATCAAACTACCAAGAAAATGGAGGATGGTTTGGTTCAGAATTTTGCTTAATCCCTTTGAGGTGAGATAAAAGTTTAAAACAACAATAGTTTTTTTATTACTATTATAAGCATAGAATTTGTTTATTAAGTTAATCCTTTTTTAATGATCAAGATCGTCTCTGTCGTCATACTTTGTTAATTATGTTTGAGTTAAATACGGTTTTAATGCATGTGGTTTGGCATAAATAATATTTTGATTCAAAAGTTTAATTTTGAGTTTTTTAGTTTAATAGTTTCATTTTCATATCAATTAAAGTCCAACCCGTTAACACCACCCAAATTTTCTGTTAATTTTTTTATTAAAAAACCAAAGTACCACTGCTATAAAATAAAAACAAAAAAATGATTTTAAATTTAATTCAATGGGTTCCATCCCACACTTAGTTCTTGACAATATCAATGTATGCAATATGATATGTGTCATGAATAACAAGATTGTGGCAAAACTAATACTCCCCTGATAAGTCGTTATCACCATGCGTGTGGTCGGTACCCATAGAAGCTTAAGAGTTATCGTTCACCAATAAAAGCTATCAAACACTCAAAGAAAAACATAAAATAGAAAATAAAAACCTATAATGTCCTAGTATCGAGAAGGCATATCTGATGACGGAAATACGAGAAACTTAAATTTGTAAGACAGACATGAGATCCATGTAATCTACAGTATGTACCAACTTCTCAATTTGTTCATAATTCGTTTATTTAACGAGTTTTAGACTAGACTCAGCCCCATATAAGCCGGTCTAAGGCAAGTGGTGGTACTTATAATCGTCCCAATATCCTACGTAATAACTCTCGTAGACGCGCTTCATAAAAGCTACTACAAAGAACAAACCTTAAGATCAAGTCTCATGGCTCCCGCTAGAAGTCATCCGCCAGCTAACACAAGAGAAGTAAAGAAATACCGCCACGCTTTATAAGGTCCAGCTAGGACTCGAACAACTCGTTGAATACCCAAACCTCTAATCAACCCATAAATATAAATCTATATTAACCGGGCCCTTGATAGCACCAAGATTTGTATATAGACCGTATAAACTCGAATAAATTTCCTAAACAAGAAGTTTTGCTCAAATAACTTACAAGATTTAAAATTATCAAGTTGGTTTAAAGATCACTTATTCTTGTCTTTTTAAGATAAATTAGTAGAAATAATTTAAAAACATAACATTTAAAAATACTTCTTAGACACCTAAATGCTTGAAATGAGTTTGCTATTTTTAGACTGAGATTTGAGCAATGCACGACCGTTATTGGGATGCATTGTCGTGCAAAACACTCATTTCTTGCACGTGAAAAAAATATGTCAAGCCTGACAGGCTCAGGCCACATATCAGCATTTGCAGGATCCACGGCTGTGCATTCTCCAATTTTGACTAGTGGTTGATATGTATTAATTGATTGAATTAAATGACTGATAGTTTCGTACGATTGAATTAAATGCGTGATATGTATTATTAATTGATTGAATTAAATGAGTGATAGGTATTAATTGATTGAATTAAATATTTGATATGTATTAAATGCGTGATTATTAAAAAAACGTGATTCTTAAAAAGGTGATTTCATTTTTTTCAATTGAAATCATATTAAATTGTTTAATTTAATTAAAAGATTTTTTTGAACGGCGGATTTTATTAAAAAACAGAAAAAAGAGAAATAGCAAGTAGTTATACCTAACCAAAAAAACTTAAGGTCAACAATTTACAACAAAAGATTAAAATGACATCAATTAGACCAAACTATACTATTATTTTCTAATATTTTCTTGATCCATAGAAACGCCAATGCCTTTATGTCTTTGAACAGCTTGGATGCATAAACCGCCTTGCCTTGGAATATCTTTTCATTTCTTTCTTTCCAAATACACCATAAAGTAACAAGAAAGATAGCATGAAGTAGCTTACATTTCTTGTCGAGAGAGGAAACAAAATATGGGAAAACCAATAGATCAGATAGTGTAGTTGATGGAATGGAAGAGATTTACACCATTGTTGCACTCTACACCAAAGAATTCTTGCCAAGTCACAATGCAAAAAGAGCTGCTCCAAAGACTCCATGTTTCCGGTACACATCAAACAATCGAAAGAAGTAATATTAATACCGCTAGTCATTAAGGCATCCTGCGTAGGAAGTCGGTTCAAGTACACTCTCCAACCAAAGAAATTGACATTATTTGGAACCCAATTGTTCCATTTGAACAAGATAGTAGAGCTCAACCCAACATAAGAATCTAGGTGAGAACGTAATGAAGCCACCAAAGTTGTCACATTTCCGTTTCCGAACGCCCCCATAATGAGACCATCTAAATTTAAGAACAGTTTGGCAAAGTCACCATCAATAGAAATTATGTTCTTCCAAGTCCCCATGATTGAAGCCTTCAAGCGAATAGAGGAATGAGTACGAGAGTTGTGATAAATAGATGAGATTATCTTAAACCAAAGAGATGTTTGTTCAACCTTTGTTCGCTCCCACCACTTAGGAGTGATAAATTCGTATATCTTAATGACCCAATTCCCAAGACGCCTTTGCTTATTGGAGCCATTATCTTATCCCAAGATGCCCAATGTATCTTTTTATTGGAACTCGAGCCGGGCCAGAGAAATCTTTGTCTTATTCTATCCAATGAAGCAATGACATGAAGTGGATCCTTCAACAAGGAGAAATAGTAAATAGGGAGACTGTTTATAATCGATTTGAGTAGAGTAATTCTTCCTCCAAATGATAACATTTTTGCTTTCCAAGTGGCAAGTCTAGATTCGAAAATATCTACCACTGGTTTCTAATGTTGAATATGGTTTATATTCGCACCAATTGTCAACCCTAAGAATTGAAATGGAAGTGTCCCGGATCTACATCTTACTAACGTCGCCATCGAGTTGGATTGAACCAAACCTGTCCCAACCCCATATATCATTTTTTTGTTAAAAGTAACATTTAAACCCGAAGCCAAGTAGAAACAACGAAGAATACGGCTTAGGTTGGTAGATGAGGAGGTTGATCCGTCCCCAATAAAGATGGCATCATCCACATAAAACAAGTGAGAAATATTATGACCAAAGTTGGGAAGATTAATCTACTTGAAATAAACCATTGTTCATTGCTTTTTTCATAAATAATAAAATGATATATATATATATATATATATATATATATATATATATATATATATATATATGGTGAGGTTTAAGAGAAAATCATGATTTATGAAAAAACCAAGAAAACTAATAGAAACCATTGATCTTGTTGATCAATGGTTGATCACATTTAGGTAAATAAATGTAAATAAATGAGATGAGATTAATTAATGAGACAAATGACAAATCGGGTAGATTAAAAAATGTAATATATGAAATCTCATAAAAATCCTTAATCTCTCTCCAATTTATTTCTTAATTTACACACTCTCTCCTATCTTATTTCTTACTCTCAATTCTATGTATTTCAAAATTAATCAAAATTAAGTTACTGATTTCAATTTTTTGTGAGCATATATTTCTGGAATGAAAAGTGAAAAATAAACTCAAACAAATAGTAACGATGAAGAAGAACCGAGCTACATATACGTAGCTCAGGCGAGTTACATATACGTAGGTCATGTCATTTATGTATACAGATCAAAAGAGGGAAAAAACAGGTTTACATATACGTAAACATGGGTCAACATAAACGAAAAACGGGGAAGAAGAATCGAATTACATATACGTAGTTCTTACAAAATTAGTATTTACGTCTAGGTCGTAGCATTTACGTAGCTCATACGAGTTACATATACGTAGCTCATACGAGGATCAACAGAACACAAAAAAATGAGAAGAAACGAGTTACATATACATAGGTCATACGAAAAACAAATGAAGATCAACATGATGAACACCATATGAAGTTGGTCTAAATAGTATATCACTTGAAAATCACAATTCAAATAAAAAAACCATGATTCCAACACTAACACTTTGATGAATCTGTTCGTTTCCGCTTGAAATATTTGTTGGTAATTTTAGTGTTATCGACGGACGTTTTAGTATATTGGATTAACTTGTAGATCGATGAAATAACGTTAGAGATTAAACGAGTTAGGTGACGTGTGAGTACGGATTCGATTTAATCCTAAATGTTATTTGGTTTATCATTTACTTGGGCTTGACTCAAGTATTTGATTAATGTTATTTGGGCTTCTATTAAAGGTTAATAGGTTCATTTAGCATATTGGTATTGGGCTTATTGTTTTGTCCGGATATAATCTAAGTGCGTTCATACGCATAAGATCGATCATAATTTTGGGAGGTTTTCTATCTGGTTTTACATAGTTGGTTACTAGAGCCATCAAATGAAGAACACGGAATTAAAATCCGAGAAGAAATTCTCGGTCTTATCCGATAAATCGTTGCGTGTAACCTGCAAATAGGTTTATCTGAAAGTATTTCAAGATTTAGAGATTAATCCAAGTTTTGTTCAAAATTTCGTGGTTTAGAGACAAAGCCAGGTTTGAAATTCGTTCGTTTTCGTTGTTATAGACTGCACTTACAACAAAGATAATCCTATTTATTTGGTTAAATTTGGTCTTGGATTTCGATTTGGTTCTGTCTCGGAAGCACTGTACGTTGAACGTGGATTTGGGTTCTTCGGACTTTGAAATCCAACCCTAATACGAAAGTGGTGAATCTCTGTAACAACAAAACGAAGTATTATGGTGTTTTGGGTTTTCAATTTCACCGTGTTCGGAATTCTGCACGAAGTATCAGACTGTGGTTTGGGGTTTTTCTGTTCGGAACCCTTGTTTGGTCTACACGAAAGGGTCTTCTATTGTTTGGATTATACAAAATCGGTTGGTTTGGTTGGAACAAGATTTGATTCTGTTTTGGCGTGGCTTGGAACAGTATGTGATTTAAGGTTATGGTTTGATTTTGATTGAGAACCCTAATTTGGATTACGAGGTCTAGTCTGTGATTTTGGACTGCAATTTCACTCTTATTCGGAAACATCAGTACTAAGATTTGGTCGCCTGTGGTTCATCTGGTTTTCATAAAAACATAAGGTAGAAGATTGATTTTCAAATTAGGAATTCATTCATTTGTGTTATACATGAGGGAGAATCAAAGGTCAAGGGACGAATTGAAGGAAGACAAAACATAGCGGAATCGGAGGAACATCAACCTGGGTATTGAATTGGAAATTACGGTTTAAGGAAACAGGAAATCAACTTTGACTTTTGGCTTATTTGGTTTTGCGCAATGTAACATTAACAAGAAGCAATTCCTTTTAATTTATATTTTGCCTTGTATTAAATCTGAATTGGAAGGCAAAGAGGAATATTGAAGGTGTTTGTTTCAGAGCGCAAGGTGGATTTTATACGATCCTAATTGGTGTGAACTCTAATTCAATCAAACATACTACGAGTACGTTTTCCTTTCATTCTTTGTTTTGAAATATCACGTATACAGGTATGGATTTTATGATATATGCATATAGATAATATATGGTTTAAAAGCATGTTTTCATATCTAATCAGAAGACAAGTACATAAAGAATTAATATTTTTATGTACGCCTTATTTCCAACACAACATTGTAGTTTACTCATGTACCACACACATTCTCTTTGTATTTCGTTTTAAAAAGTTCAAAAGACTGGTAAAAGTTGTGAATATTATAACATAGCATTGCCCCTAAGATTAAGATGGGGGTCACAACATACTTATTTAGCATGGAAAACCTTTAAAAACCGACCGCTTAAAATCCAATGCCATTAAGAAGAGAGCTATGCAACGAGTCTTGATCGGCTTGTCTCTTCTCTCATGTGAAGTATGGTATCTCTTGAAGCGAAGCTCCTATAGAAACCATTTTAACCACGATAGCTCTTTGTACACTTCTATTTCCGCCATATACTTGGCAACATGCTTTGGCAATCTTGATCGGCATGTCCTTCTCTTATGTAAAGATTATCGTAGACCAATAAGTGGACACTTAGACAACATAAAATCCACTATCACCAAGAGAGTGACACTCCTTATATTACATGGCATAAGAGAGTGAACGTGAACATATGTAGCAAGGTCAACTGACTCAAGCTTACATGAATTCAAGTTTCGTGTACAAAATTTAAACCTAAAACTTGTAAGTTGTAACAAGTCAAATACAAACCAAATAGAATCCTTATCACAGGTTTCAAGCACTATGCTTGTGTAAACTTTTGGATCAATCATCTTTTTTTAGAACTAATTTGCACACCCTTCTAAATCTACACTTTTATCCACCGTAGGGTTAAAATCAAGTGGGTTAAGAAAAGTGATATAACAAAAGTCATACTATTTTAATGTGGAAACCTGCAACTCCCTCTTTATATTTGCAAACCGAATGTGACATCACTGTTATTTATGTCATGAAGCAAGTGAGTCTCACAAGCCCAGTTATAATTACTCAATTTTTTATCTATAAATCCCTCATTTTTATTTGGGAAAATTATCAAAATGGACATTTGAACTATACAAATAAAGGCTAAAATTAAGTGACATAAGGAAAGTTATATAGCAAAGTCATACTATTTTTTATGTATTCAAGTGGGCTAAACAAAGGCAAATAGCCGGCTAAGGATAGTCATATAACAGACTAAAATCAAGTGGGCCAAAGAAAGTCATATTGCAGGCTAAAAAAACACGCCTGCTTAGCCCGCTTGGAAGTGGGGTTTAGCCGTCTTGGAAATCAGCACCTCCACGTGTCAGTTTCTGGTTGGCTGAACATCTGAAAAAAACTGGTTTGGCACGGAATTTGAAGCCGGCTGAACTAGCCTACTTCAGCTGGATTCATGCCTAAATGACTATATTGAAGTAGGCTGAAAAAGTTTGTCCATTTTTGTAAGTTTGATCGGTCAAGTGTCCATTTTGATAAGTTTCCCTATATATTAAAATAGAGAAAAAAGCATAAATATGACCATATATTCTGTCATAGCCCATTTTAACAAATAATTCATGATATAGGAAGTAAAGTCACGTAAATCTTGGTTATATACTAGGTTATATACCCTTGTATTACATGAGGTTTTTAATAAAAGATGGAAGTAAAATAACATGTAAACAAATTTAAAAAAATGTGTAAAATAAATTTCTTTGTTTTCTTAATTAAGTAATAATTAGAATTGAAGTTTTATATTATTTTTTCTAAAAAATAAAAACATTAAGATAATTAAATTTTAAAATTCAAACTTACTTAAAATAGAAAAAAAAAGATTTTAATAAGAAAAAATATGGTAATGACACATGACATTTCTTGGAATAGTTTATTAGAATAAGGATGTGAAATCTTACTACTCTAATAAATAAAAATCTTTTCAGGACACGTGTCACTCTCTAATTACTCCTCATCTTTATTTGTGTCACTCTCTGGTTACTCCTCATCTTTATTTTCTCGCCTCTCTCTCCTATTAAATATTAGATTTTCTATTTCTCTCTCCTATTAAATAATAATCTTTATATTAATAAATCTAATTATGAATACTTATTATTTAATTATAAATAGTTATTATATCATCAATCAAATGAACTTAATATGAACTAACATTTATCAATTAAATTAAAAAAATAATACTCAGTTGAAAAAAATGTTTTAAAAACTAACTTAACAAACCTTATAACTGTCACGACAAATTACATTTTTTAAAAACATATTTTGATAAATGTGTTTGTTAACAAATTACATTATATTTTATTCAACCGATGTAACATACTGGTTTATTCAACCCGTGTATTACACCGGTTTTTAAAAATATAACATTTTTATTACTTAATATATAATATTTTATTTATTTAACCCGTGTAATACACGAGATTTTAACGTAGTTATTCTAATATGATAACAGTTACCTTCATGATAATATTCGGTTATAGGTATTAAAATATATACCTTTTATATATTTTTTTTATTACGGTAATAGTGAATTTTATTGGTTTTCTTTTGATGTACCAAACTACCAAACATTTAAGATTTTTACTGTAGCTGACAACTTGGCAACTGTTAAAAAATCCATTGTAATTCACTCATGAAGATATAACAAAATTAAATGAAACTTTTTTTATTAAAATATACTAAGAGTGAATTACATTTTTCGTTATTTATGTAATTCATTCCGGTTCTCTTTTTTATTGATTAATATGTGAAATGAATAGTAAACTATGTGAATTTACAAACTTGTCTTTCATTTGAGATTAATTACAAAAATGTCATCTTTTATTATAAAAGAGAAAATAAGGATGATAGCAAAATGGTAATTATTATCAACTTCATCCTCAATTTATAAGTAATAAAAGACAATAAACAGTTTTTTTATTTAGCTCCCTCAGCTTTAATAAGTTTAATATTTGGTCCTTCAACTTTAATAAACCTTTTTCCATAACTCAATTACACCACGACCTACGTTTCAACGACACCGTAACGCGTGATGGTTCGAGTTAGTATACGTTTCGACGCCGTCGCAACGCGGGGCGGTAGAGCTAGCCTACGTTTTGACGCCGCCGTGACGAGAGGTGGTTCGAGTTACTATACGTTTTGAATCCGCCTCAACGCGGGACGATTCAAGTTGATATACGTTTCGACATCACCGCAACGTGAGGCGGATAAATCCCCTAGTTTTTAACAAGTATCCTTAAACCAAGAGCAACATCATGTTTTCCATTCAAAACCCCATCATCAAATAATAATAATGTATGGTTGCATTAAAAAAAAATTTATTCTTTATCTATTTATATTTTCCTTATTTTCTAGTAGATAATTGAGAATATAATTTGTTCCTATTGCTCCCACACCACACATGGTCTTAGCATTAGCATATTTTGTAGGCGTATATTCCATATCATCTATCAACTCTCATTTCTTGTTAATTAATTTACAATTTGTTTCAAGAAAATTTCCGGATTAATTGTTGTTATTGTAACTTTAAAGTTTACGATCCGGTTCGACGAGTTTTGATGAAATTTTGGCTAAACACTAACTACGGTTATTGAAAAAGGTTAACCCAAGGTTTGGTTTGGCTGTTTAATGGTTTTAGACAAATGTTTTTGAAAAGCTTAATTCGTATTACTTTTTTTTAAATGTTGATAAGAAGATTCATTAATATAATACATATACATAATTTTATATTTCTAAAATAAAAAAAATGAATAATAATAAATATTCAACAAGTGGTTCCAAGTTTTAAACCGTAAAACGTTAAATCGTCAAAACCTAACCATTAACCGAATTGTATGCATTTTAACCCGTCAGTTTAGACGATCAGTCGTTTCAACGATTTACGAGCAGTTCTACACGACACGATTATCATCTATTCTTAACCTATTTTTATAGGCATATAATCATCCTTGAATAGACTACATGAACATTTTGTAGTTTAGTCACTTTTTAGATTATTTTACAAGTACTCGCCAAATTTGAATTTGTATTCATGTGACATGCGAAGGAAAAGTCATTTCATCCAAAATGTCCATTAGTATATTTTCAAAGTTGTCCACAAATAAATCAATAAATAAATCCTTTATATAATAAATCAGTATCTCAATATGCCACGTGTCATCTTTCTGTGAGATCAACTAAAGTTTTTTTCGCCCAAACTAAGTCAACAGAAATTATGGAATCATTAATTTGAAGCATTAACTTTCGTTAAATACAATTAATAAGTTTTTTATATTATAGAAATATCAATTAAAACCCTTAACTTTCAAATTATGGAAAATTATAAATTATATTTTTTTTTCATTTTCAATATTATTGCTTTATTATTTAAAGTCGTTACATATACGTAACTTCAGTCATGAAAAATACTTATAATTTTATGAATTTTGTCGTTTTTATTGTTCAATCCGTTTAATACACGGATTTTTAACCTAGTATATATATACACACAAATCTAAAATGAAAACATATAAATATAAACTGATGTTAAATAGTCGGTGTCAACGTATAAACTATAAACCGAACCATATGTATTTCAAGACCGCCGACTTGCTTCTTCGGTTTACATAGTTTTATCAGTTTTGACAGTGTATGAACACCCCTACCCGACAAGATTAACACCCTCTTTAACCTGTTTTTATAGGCAAATATTCATCCAAATTTTGACAAACTAGATAAACTTTTGTATTTTGGTCTCTCTTATTGTTCAATTTAATATTATTTTATAAACATGCCGAATTTGAATTTGTAATTGTATTCCTAAACACCAAGGAAAAGTGATTCCATCCAAAATAAAAAATAAAAAAATCCACTATTTTCAATTTTCAAAGTTCTCCATAATATATATACACACACACCCACCCCTCCCTAGATCTCTCATTCTGTCCCCCTCATGGCTAAAGAAACCAAAACTCCAAAATGGGAAGGCAAACTTAGTGAACAACTCAAAAGCACCAAAGCACAACAAGTTTGGCCTCTACTTGAAGACTTTTGCAACCTTCACAAATGGCTCCCAACCCTTGACACATGCCACTATGTTCAAGGAGAACATGGCCAACCAGGTCTAGTAAGATATTGTGCCACCACCATACCATCACCGCCACCTAACGATTCCGATGAGGCTCCAACGGCTGTCGTCAAGTGGTGCCATGAGAAGCTGCTGGCAATCGACCCCGTCCAACGGTGTCTGAGCTATGAGATTGGAGAGAACAACCTGGGGATGACATCTTATGTTGCTGAGATGAAGGTGGTTGATATCGACGGTGGTTGCATGGTTGAGTGGTCGTTCACGGTGGATCCGTTGGAAGGGATGAGATCGGAGGATTGGAGAGGTTATTTGGAATCATCTTTGAAAGCCATGGCCGAGAGAATTGAGAAGGAGTTTCAAGGTGTTACAAATTGAAGTTCATATGCTAGAAAAACAAAAAATAAATAAAGTATGGTTACTTTTTCTTCTTTTTATTTTTATTTTTTATTATTGTGTAAGAAATAAGAATCTCTTTATGCTTGTTTAAAGTGGTTTTATAGCATCTTTATTTATAAATTGTTCTAGTCCAACTTGATTATATAATTATTATTTTTATTAGTGGTCTTAGGCATCTTTCTCTATAAATGTATCTAGTCCAAGTTAATTATATAATTGAGTATCTTTTTTTATAAGTGGTCTTATGGCATCTTTCTCTATAAATGTTTCTAGTTCAACTTAATTGTATAATTGAGTATCTTTTTTACAAGTGGTCTTATGGCATCTTTCTCTATAAATGTTTCTAGTCCAACTTAATTTTATATAATTGAGTATCGATTTTGTATTAAATTTAGAGATAGGTTTGATAAATTCCCTTTAATTATAGAGAAGGAGAAAAAAAACACGGTTGGAGTTCAAATTCGATTTATAAACCGATCCAAATCCGATATTAAAACTAGTTTGGGTGAAACTGGTCACAGTTCAATAACAGCTGTCAGTTTGAAATCAATTTTTGTGTATTTTGAAATCGGATATATTGGCAGAAATTGGTGTGGGAAACTGGTTTGGAACTAGCCGTTAGGGAGCCGTTTTTATTGTTTTTGGATCCTTTTGCCGGTCATTTGTTAATATGTGTAAGTATTTGATTTGTTAGTTTAATCACACCGCTCTCAAAACTCAAAAAACACTTTCTAATCTTTCAAATCTCAAAAAACACTCTATAGCAATGGCAACCGAATATGATCAATCACAAGATTCCGTTGGTGTTGGATATTCGTCAACCAACTTAACTTTTGTTGCGGTAATACGTATGAAAAGAAACTCGGCGATTTGGCAACCTTTTGATTTGTGTGAAATGTCGGGGTGAAAAAAAGCTCGATACAATAAATGTGGTGGATTTTTTAAGGAAGATGGCAATACGACTTGGAGAAACCATATAAACATGTGTTGAGAGGCGGTGAAATTTAGTCCGGCTTGAGATTAAGCAACAATGTCATATGATGACAACATTTGAATTTCGACATAAATGCAGTTCACGATCAAGTATTTTTTATATTAAATTTTACGAATAAAATTGATAAATTCCCTTTAAGTTTTAGGAGGTATTTTAATTTTTTTTAAACAACGGATATTTTATAAATAAACTAATAAAGCTCGAAAAATAAAATTACAAACTTAGAAGCTGGTTTTTATGTCACTCATACAAATATCTCTTATTAAATTTTCAGTATTTCTTATTTCACAAATGTATGATATCATCAAACATATAAATAGAGTATGGTTCAAATGCTAACCTCATTTTGTAAAATAACCATGATAACTACATATCCACCATTGATTAAGTTTGATCAATGGTTGATTTCATTTAGGATTATTGGATTTTAATAATCCCACATTTTACCAATTGACCAATAATAATCCCAACTGAGAATATTCTTACCACCGGTCCCTACTTTCAAACTATTTTTTTACATTGGACCCCCCGTTAAAAAACTTAACGCCGTTAAAGTTTATATGACGTGGACATTTGCAAACCGCCGGAAAGTCGAGCCAAGCTAGCAGTGGCCTCGTGGTTGCTTTTAAAATTGGCTCTGGTGGTTTTTAACCGGTCTCGTGGGCCCGGAAAGTTCAAACAGAGACAACTGTGGTGTTTAACGAGACCAATTAAACACCACCAAAGTTAATTTCAAAAGCAAACACGAGACCACCGCTAGCTTGGCTCGAATTTCCGGCGGTTTGCAGATGTTCACGTCATATACACTCTAACGGCGTTAAGTTTTTTTAACGGGGGGTCCAATGTAAAAAAATAGTTTGAAAGTAGGGACCGGTGGTAAGAATATTCTCAGTTGGGATTATTATTAGCCAATTGGTAAAAGGTGGGATTATTAAAATCCAATAATCCTTTCATTTAATGACAAATTATTAATTATTAAATGAAAAAATTAATTATATTTAATACAAAAGGGTAATTTGGGTAAAACAACATAATTTAATTTAGATAGTCATTAATTAGTCCACACACAATTTTCTACCATTTTAAAACTTAATAACTAAAACTCATAAAAATTAATTTAAAGCCAAAAAGATTCAATAATTTTTTTAGTTTCATATTACAACTATACAATATATATATATATATATATATATATATATATATATATATATACTAGAAAATAAAATTCAAGTAAAAGTTTGTTACATATATATACCAACTGTGTTACATATACGTACCAACAATGTTACATATACGTACCACACTCTCTCTTCTATCATTTCAAACTTAATAACTAAAAACCCATAAAAATTACTTTAAAGCCAAAAAGATCAATAAATTTTTTTAGTTTTACATTACAATTATACAAATATATATATATATATATACCAGAGTTTTTTTTAAACACTTGCAAAAAGTAAGACATAAAACATAAAAACTTACAGTGTATTTGCAGTGGATAGTAGATAATATTTGCAGCGGAGGAGTTGTAGAGTTGCAGCAGAAAGACTTTTTTTTTTTTTTTACTATGGGGTATAGTATGAAGAACTGAAGAAATTTAAGTAAAGTAAGGGTTTTTCTAAAGAAATCAGAGAGAGAGAGAGTTTAAGCTTCCATAAGAACGAAATTCTTATTGATTCTTGATATTTTTCGGTGTATCTACAACTGAACTCTTCGTGCCTTTAAATAGGCAAGAGCCTAAGCTAACAAACAAAAAAGGGCGTACCAAGCGCACTAACTATCAATCATACAAAGATAAAATAAAAAATATTGACAGCGCATATGGCGCACTAAGATTACATAATCTGCGAAAAGAAAAAGAAACGACAAAAACTTTAGTGCTGTCGGCATAGTGGGCTGTCGGCAGAATTATTTGATCTTTATTTGATTGTGTCTTTTGATGTCATTGCTTACGTCTGTGTATCCTTTGATGTCATTGCTTACGTCTTCTTTTGTTTTTTCAGAAATCTCTGTGTGTATCTGGAATGGTGTCTGTTTCACTGAAGTCGTCTGGATTCAAGTAATAATCTTCTTGGTCCAGAATATGATTTAACCGGAGAGATTCTCCTTCTCCAATGAATGGCAAAAGCATGTTCCAGTTTTTGAGACTCCATATTTGTAAATAATGACCTTCGGCGAGTAAATGGTAGCAATCCCAATGAAAGTTAGAAGGTAGGTTTGGAGTTTTTTGGTGTAGGGAGATGAAGTGTTTTGTGTCTTTTTGTTTGTCTTTTGTGATGAGGCTGGCAAGATTGTCAACCCAGTAAAGCTTTGAGAACTGTATCTCGGTTTGAACTGCTAGGGTTTTAAGGGATTCTTTGCCAGAGGATTTATGGCTAATGAAAATTCTTTTTTTGGCTGGTCTGTAGGTATGATCGTTTGCAAATGGAAAAGAAGAAAAAACTTTGCAACCGATATGAGGAGGGGTATTGTGTGTAGATATATTTCCTGTAGCTAAGACGAATTTTTCTCCAAAGAGATTTATAATACTTTCTGTTTTAGGATTTAATTCTAGTTCTATGTAGTCGATCATGCCATTATGGTAGAACTGTAAGATAAGATCATTTGGCATATCTGTATCTTTTAGGTTTATTTGGAGGAGGAGTAAGCAGGTTCCTTTTCCATCTTCATCTGTTCTTTCAATAATTGTTATCCCTTTATACTTTTCTTCGTTTAAGGCAATAGACATAAGTCGGAGCTGTAAATCATACAACACCATTGGGAATTCTGTGTTTATTTTCTTGGAAACAATCTGTTCAAATTCTGGGAATTGATCAAACACTGTTTGAAGACAAGTCTTCCAAGGTGTGTCCAACATTCTTGCTTTAAAGGAGTCACAGCTTCTGTAGCTATTTTCTTTTTTGTCTATTCTTTCTAAAAGCAACATGTTTTTAGCTTCAAGAATTTCTACTTTCTGCTTTAGCTTGCTATTTTCAATATGATTCTGAATAGACTGTGTATTCTTTCCCTGCTGTATAAGCTGTCTTTGCAGATTAGCTATAGTTTCTTCTTGAGTCTTTATTATCTATTCTTGACTCGTCTTTATAACTTGTGATAAAGTTTGAACCTCTTCAGGTTCAATGAAGAAACTGTCTATACCAAAATGGTTTCTAGCTGTGTCTAATGCTTCAGAGAAGCTGTAGTATCCTTTATAAATAGGGCCGGGACACTGTATAAACTTTGCCACTGTTTCCCATTTATTAAAAATACCAATTTTTGTTCCTCGAAAGATTATATAATGTGTAAATTTTTGAGGAAACTGAACTTGTTTTTCAGGGCATTTTACTCCCTGTTCGCTAAAGTAAATACTTAGCGCATTTAAAACCTGAACTTAAAAGAAGAGGCATGAGGCATGGTTTGTATATGCCATAGATTATCTATTAGACACTGCTGTTTATCTGTAAGTTTTATTCCAGGATTAAGACGGAATTTCATGTGTGTGTCATTGCAGGCTTGTAGGTCATATGTACCAAAGGAGAATATAGGGGAATTGTGTAGAGAAGTGGATTTTTGAGCTTGTTTTTGAATTTGTTTATGGGCCTGTTTTTTGTATATCATGTTTTGGATGAAGGTGTTTGGGCTTTGAGAAGTCTGTGGGTTTTGGGAAGGTTGCGTAAGTAAGGAGGGAGTTGTCTAGTACTTTGTAGAATCGGAGGTAAAAGGGCCGTCTGTCTAGAACTGTGTATTTTTTCGGCCATGATAGATTGACTGAGCAGTTTTTCTGTTTCTTCATCGTCGTTAGACGAGGTGCTCATGGGGGAAGGGTTTTGTTTATACTGTAATGGTCTGATGACCACTTTCTCTTTTCCTTTTAGCTTTCTATCCATCTAAACAAAACAATTTGTTAATATTTCGAGATAATAAATCAGCTATCCCGTTATCTTTTCCCTTTATATGTTCAAATTGTATAGAATACCCGCTACCTTGTATAACATTTTGTAAATTTACCCACCTTGTTCTATTTATCTTTTTACTCTGATTATTTTTTTATGAATTTAACTATGGCTTCGCAGTCTGTTCTGACTGTAAAGTCTTTATGTAAAAATAGTTTAAATTTTTCTAAAGCATTAATTAAAGCTTGTATTTCAAAATCTAAGCTGGTCCAAGTGGATCCGACTTTAAAACTTCCGCTGTAATAAGAACAAATCTTTTCTTCTCTTTTATAACTATGTACGTTTGGTTTGCAAATGAGGACTGCTCCCCATCCGTCTTTGCATCCATCAACTTCTATAATAATGTAATCTGTTATAAGTGGTAATTCTAAGTGTTTAATTTCTTTGACCTTTTCTTTAATCTTTTTTATCAGAATCACATCTTCATTATTAAAATGTCTTTGTCCATTTTTAGTGGTTTTACTGTATAATGGTCCAACTAATTTTGAAAGATTTGGGATAAACTTTCTAGCATAGTTTACTAGGCCTAAAAAAGCTTGAATTTGTTTTAAATTTGTAAGTTTTTCTGGAAAATCAAGAATTTTTGTAGAAATATGTGGTTGTAACCCAATTTTTCCGTTGCCAATTTCAAATCCTAAAAAAGAGATTTTTCTTTTAAATAATTCCATTTTTCTTTTAGATACTACTATCCCATTCTTTTTTATTTCTTCAAATACTTGTTGTAAATGTTTTTCATGTTCTTGAACAGTTTCGCTTGCTACTAGTATATCATCGATATAGACTAGGCAAAATTTGTATTTGAGAAATATACTGTCCATAAATCTTTGAAAAATTGAAGGGGCGTTCTTTAGCCCGAAGCTAAGAACATTCCATTCATATAGGCCTTCAGAACATGTGAAGGCTGTCCATTTTTAAAAGTCTTCATCTAAATGTAATTGATTAAAACCTGATTTTAAATCAAATTTAGAAAATACTTTGTTGTTTTGTATTAACTGGATTAGACTATCTTTGTTAGGAATATTATAGCCATCGTCTTCTGTGTTATCATTTAATATTTTATAATTGTAAACTATTCTAGCTTTTCCTCTTTTTATTTCACTATGATTTTTAACTATGAAAGCCGATGATCTGTGAGGACTTTCAGACTTCCTAGTTTAATCATTTCGAGAATTTGTGTTCTAAATTCTTCTTTGTCTAGGGGACTATATTCTATGTTTTTGTTTCTTAGTGTTATGTCTGGGTTTTTTATTTTAAATTTACAGACATACTTGACTTTAGAGTTTGTAATATTTTCTCCTATTAATCCTAGTTTTTCTAGGTGTAGGATTATGGGATGATTTATACTTTTTGTTATATCTTTTCCTTTTTCTAATTCATGGTTTATAAAGTTGGTAAGTAATTTCAGAGATTCGTTTTCTGCAATATTTTGTCTTTTATTTTTGTTTAAAAATTCTAAGTTTCCTTTTTCTCTTCTTTTGTGAGCAATTTCGTTCATGCTTTTATATCTAAAGGTTGGGAAACTGTAAATTTGTTTACTAATAGTTATGAAATTTCTTGTTATAGTAATTGCACCATTTAGTCCTAGTATAAAATTTAATCCTAAGACAAAATCTCTAGATTTAATGTGTTGTGGATTTATATTTATTTGTGGTATATCATATTTTGTGCTGTAATTTCCTGCAAAATCTAGGAATTGTATTCCTATTGGTTCTAGGTAATGTGTTATGTTTATTAATCTGTCTTCTACAGTTCTTGTCATTAATTTATATGTCAATGGTTTATGAAATTTTTCATGTGTCAAACTGTGTGATATTACGCTTTTAGTTGCTCCTGTATCTACTAGAGCTGTTAAATCTATTGGTGTATTGGTGTCAAGCCATAACCTACACTGTATGTTTATCATATTCATAGATCCATTAGTTTGTATAAGGGTCATTAGTTTGTATGGGATTTTGTTCTGGTTCTGTGGCCATGCTATTTAGTTCTGCAAGTACTACTGCTTGTTTTTTCTTTTCCATTAAATCTTCAAGTCTAGCGACTTTGTTACCCATAATTTCTATTTTTAATTTATTGACTTCTATGGCTAGTTCTAGTTTTTCTATTTTTTCATCGTATTCATTTATATTCTTATTTATATTTTGACTGGTACTTGGTGTTTCTATACTGTAGACATCATTTAAACAAATATGACATATTTCTTTAAAGCATATGTTACATTGAGATCTTTTTTCTATGCTTGGGTAGTATTCACAAATATAACATTTAATATAATTGTTTCCTTTTCTATGTTTCCAATCATGTTTACATTCTTCTGGATTTGTATATGTATATGAGATTTTTGTTATTGGTTTTTCTTCTTCGCTATATATACTGTATATTGATTCATTATCTGTGTGATCTGTATCTAAGGCTTCTATTTCGTAGTCGTTAATTTGCTCTACTAGATTACTCATTTCTATATTTTTATTCCTATTTGGGCATTTGTTAGCCAAATGCTCTGTATCTCCACATATAAAACATTTACACGTCCTAGTATGAGGTTTTCTAACGTATTTATTCTAATATTTTTTATATGGTTTGTATTCCTTTTTATATGTAGTACTTTTTCTAATTTTCTTTTTCTTATCATAATATCCATATGCTTGTGGAGTATAAATAGCTGTTTTGCAAAATGCAAAAGCATTTCTTTTTAACTGTTCCTGTAATGCAACTTCTTTGTATTTTTCTTCTAGAATACTAAATGTAAAGGTTATTCTAGGTCCTATTCCTAAGTTTTCTATATTTCCATACTGTAATTTCCAGGCTTCATGTATAGTTTTTCCTAAATCTCGTGGTAATTTTTAAAATATTTGTCACATAGGTTATCGTCCATAGCTTGTCCTGTTTGTGCTAATAACCTTGTGAAATCTAAACACTTGCAAAAAGTAAGATATAAAACATAAAAACTTACAGTGTATTTGCAGTGGATGGTAGATAATATTTGCAGCGGAGGAGTTGTAGAGTTGCAGCAGAAAGACTTTTTTTTTTTATTTATTATTTTTTTTATTTATTTTTTTTATGGGGTGTAGTATGAAGAACTGAAGAAATTTAAGTAAAGTAAGGGTTTTTCTAAAGAAATCAGAGAGAGAGAGTTTAAGCTTCCATAAGAACGAAATTCTTATTGATTCTTGATATTTTTCGGTGTATCTACAACTGAACTCTTCGTGCCTTTAAATAGGCAAGAGCCTTAGCTAACAAACAAAAAAGGGCGCACCAAGCGCACTAACTATCAATCATACAAAGATAAAATAAAAAATATTGACAGCGCATATGGCGCACTAAGATTACATAATCTGCGAAAAGAAAAAAGAAACGACAAAAAATTTAGTGCTGTCGGCATAGTGGGCTGTCGGCAGAATTATGGGGTGATTTATACTTTTTGTTATATCTTTCCCTTTTTCTAATTCATGGTTTATAAAGTTGGTAAGTAATTGCAGAGATTCGTTTTCTGCAATATTTTGTCTTTTATTTTTGTTTAAAAATTCTAAGTTTCCTTTTTCTCCTATTTTGTGAGCAATTTCGTTCATGCTTTTATATCTAAAGGTTGGGAAACTGTAAATTTGTTTACTAATAGTTATGAAATTTCTTGTTATAGTAATTGCACCATTTAGTCCTAGTATAAAATTTAATCCTAAGACAAAATCTCTATATTTAATGTGTTGTGGATTTATATTTATTTGTGGTATATCATATTTTGTGCTGTAATTTCCTGCAAAATCTAGGAATTGTATTCCTATTGGTTCTAGGTAATGTGTTATGTTTATTAATCTGTCTTCTACAGTTCTTTTCATTAATTTATATGTCAATGGTTTATGAAAATTTTCATTTGTCAAACTGTGTGATATTACGCTTTTAGTTGCTCCTGTATCTACTAGAGCTGTTAAATCTATTGGTGTATTGGTGTCAAGCCATAACCTACACTGTATGTTTATCATATTCATAGATCCATTAGTTTGTATAAGGGTCATTAGTTTGTATGGGATTTTGTTCTGGTTCTGTGGCCATGCTATTTAGTTCTGTAAGTACTACTGCTTGTTTTTTCTTTTCCATTAAATCTTCAAGTCTAGCGACTTTGTTACCCATAATTTCTATTTTTAATTTATTGACTTCTATGGCTAGTTCTAGTTTTTCTATTTTTTCTTCGTATTCATTTATATTCTTATTTATATTTTGATTGGTACTTGGTGTTTCTATACTGTAGACATCATTTAAACAAATATGACATATTTCTTTAAAGCATATTTTACATTGAGATCTTTTTTCTATGCTTGGGTAGTATTCACAAATATAACATTTAATATAATTGTTTCCTTTTCTATGTTTCCAATCATGTTTACATTCTTCTGGATTTGTATATGTATATGAGATTTTTGTTATTGGTTTTTCTTCTTCGCTATATATACTATATATTGATTCATTATCTGTGTGATCTGTATCTAAGGCTTCTATTTCGTAGTCGTTAATTTGCTCTACTAGATTACTCCTTTCTATATTTTTATTCCTATTTGGGCATTTGTTAGCTAAATGCTCTGTATCTCCACATATAAAACATTTACACGTCCTAGTATGAGGTTTTCTAACGTATTTATTCTGATATTTTTTATATGGTTTGTATTCCTTTTTATATGTAGTACTTTTTCTAATTTTCTTTTTCTTATCATAATATCCATATGCTTGTGGAGTATAAATAGCTGTTTTGCAAAATGCAAAAGCATTTCTTTTTAACTGTTCCTGTAATGCAACTTCTTTGCATTTTCCTTCTAGAATACTAAATGTAAAGGTTATTCTAGGTCCTATTCCTAAGTTTTCTATATTTCCATACTGTAATTTCCAGGCTTCATGTATAGTTTTTCCTAAATCTCCTGGTAATTTTATAAAATATTTGTCACATAGGTTATCGTCCATAGCTTGTCCTGTTTGTGCTAATAACCTTGTGAAATCTAGTGTAAATTCATTTATGTATTTCATATCAGCTATACTTAGTTGTTCTAGATTTCTAATGGCTGTATCTTGTAGTAGACTGTTATTTTTTGCCGGGTCTACTTCTAAAATCAGAACTCTTATTTGAGATGTAAAATTTTAAGGATTGTCTCCTATGGCTTTTAGTCTGTTTATTTGGTCTGGACTGTGGGCTTTTTTGCTTTGCCATATTCCTAAGGCTGTTGGGCCTAAGGTTGTTTCTAGATAAGAAAACATATCCATGCTTTCTTTTTTGTTGGTTTCCCACATTCTTACTACTGTTTGTTCCCATATGAGAACTTCATCTACCCATAATTGAGGTTTTTGTTGTTCTAATAATAGCATACTACCGCTAAAATGTTTTCCTATGGGTAGCCTATTCCTTGTTCCTTTGTAACTTGACTCTTGTTGGTAGCCTGTGACTGGTTTAGTCCATGGTTCTATACCCATATTTTCATATGAATTGTCTCCTACTACTTCAGTATATTGTCTTTTAGGTTTTTGTTCAGGGTTCATGAGGTTATTTTCAAGATTATGTTTATAGAAATCAGAGATCATGGTGTCTCCTTTGACTATACTTTTTACTAATGGTAAATTAAAATCTTCGAGTAATTTATTATAACTTTGTTCATATGTCATACTTAGAGTAGTCATACATTCTACTATCATATCGTCTACTTCTTCCTGTATATTTAGTTCTGTAAATTTTCTATTTGTTATTTGTTCATATGATTTGTTTGTTTCTTCTGTTTTAAAAATTGTATTTGTTTCTATATTTTCTATTGAATGATCTAGTAGACTGTAATCTATGTCTATGTCTATATCTTCTTGTTCAAATTTTGTGAATTCTGAATTTATATATTCATCATCACTTTCCTCATTTTCTGTATCGTATATAGGTTGTCCGTATTCAGATTCGTTATCTGATTCAATATTCATAAAGTTATATTGTGGTTGTTCTGGTGGTTCTGATGGCTGTCCTTCAGAATAACTACTACTTTCTTCGTATCTATTGCTTTCTTGTTTAAAATCTGTAAATCTTAAGCTTTGTATACCATCTATTCCTTCATATATATGACTTCTTTTAGGTACTAATGTTGAACTTTCTGTTTTTGTTAAATCGTTTATCTGCCATTCTAATCCTGCTAATTCTTCATGATCAATTTTTACTGGTTCTATCATTTGTATAGATTTTGACGCGACTGTATTTACTATTCCTTCTATATTTACTTTGTATTTCATACCTGACCTATTGCTAGCTTTTCCTAAGACTCCTATACTTATTACTATGTTGTTTCCTTCATAGTTTTCGTATCTTTTTGTTTGTAAGGCTATTTTTAGTTTTTGTAAATCTTTTATGTCTTTTAATATTCCAGGTGTACAATAAAAAAGGGTTGTATTTTGACTTAAATCTATTTCCATCCCTGAAATTATTGCTTTTTTCATATCTGTTTTCCAACTTTTATCTAATATTAAAGCTAGAAGTTTAGTTCCTAGGTTTTTTCTTCCTAGGGCTTTGATTCCTATGACTATAAGTCCTGTGTGTATAAACTGTTTTCCTGATTGTTTAATTTTTTGAATAGTTTCTAGTGAGAATAAATCTATTTCTACCATTTTATCTATTACTCGTAAACTTTCTTCTCTACTACTTTGTATTAACGTTGTATTAACATTTAACCTTCCTGTCTGATATAAAATTCTAGGATTTAAGATGTCTAGTTGGTGTTGGTTGTATAAGTCTATGTTTTTGTCTAGGTCTATTTCTTCTTCTATCTGTATTGATTGTTGTGTACTTCTAGAGGATGATCCTTTCTTTAAAATTCTGTTTAAAAAGGTGTCAGATGTAATAACATCTCTTATGTTACTAGTAGATTTTCTAGATCCTTGGACTATTTGTTTATTCATTGTTGCTAGGTTTCCAATGTTTATATGGTTTTGGCTTTTTATCACTTATATGTATTGTATTTAACTTATTTATAAGTTGATCGATTTCGTTAGAACCTTTACCTTCTTCTAGTGTATGTTTATTTTTGTTAATATTTTTTAATTCTAGTAAAATTTGATTATTCTGTTATCTTATATATTCTAAATTGTCTGTGAATTTTTTAACTTCTTCTGTTTCCTTATTTATTAAACATATAATTTTTTCAAAAAAGTATTTATTGTCTACTGATTATTTTTGTAGACTGAAACCCAAATTTATTATAAGGTCTGTGATACTATTTAGATGTGTATTATCTGTATGAAGACTATGCGTATGAAGTTCTTTAAACCTACAGATATGACTATAGTAACTACTATTAATATTTTTATGATCGCTTTTGTCTGAAAATTCTAGATTTAAGAATTCTAGTTTTTTGAAAGTTCTTGAAGATTCAATAATTATTTAAAAATCCGATTTCTTTAGTGAACACCTTACTTTTTAAATTTCTTCTCATAATATTTTTCTATACCCCGATTTTTCATAAAAGTTAAAAAAAATCATTTATTAAACATACGAGTTTATAAAAACCTTTGATAACTTTTTCTAAATTAGTAAATCAAAGCAAGTTTTTTCCCTAATCTTCACCTAAGCGGGTTTCCACATAAATAGGACTTAAGCATACCAAGCTGCCTGATATGGACCTGTCTTAGTCTTTTAGATATTAGGAAAGCCTTTGCTCTGATACCAATTTAAGGTTGGGTACCAGAGTTTTGTTTCTTATTGTTATGTCTGGGTTTTTTATTTTAAATTTACAGACATACTTGACTTTAGAGTTTGTAATATTTTCTCCTATTAATCCTAGTTTTTCTATTCCTTCCTCCCCGGTACACCGTCCCGGAGCAGAGTCTGATTGGGAAGAAGACATCAGGTCACCCGTGTATCGGTCACCACCACCCCCAGCTGCTAGGCCAAGGTTTGATGTAAGGGCAGATTGGGCTAGGAACACCGGCCCAAGACTTCGAACACCTAGATCACCCCCATTAAGAGACCCGTATCTGGTGCCTGACCTGTATCATCCTAACCCTTGGGCAAGGCATACCATGGCACCCACTAGTACTATGGGAATTCCAATCGATGATACTCACCAATATGTGAGGGCCTCAGAGTTTGAGAGGCAACGGATGAAGCACGAGATAAATCACGACTTGCAAGGACAAAGAATGGATAGCCTAGCAAACCAATTAGGGTACCAAAATGAGTTAATTTCCATCATCGAAAAAGAAATGCTCGATATATAGGGGAAGGATCAAGAGAAAACCACAAAGTTAGGCGAAAACCAAGAAAACCACTAAAACAATGTGTAATAATATGGACTACGTATACGTAACCGCAATTTTTGTGTTTTCTGTTTACGAGCCAATATTTAAATGATTTTTTGGTAAAAATGTGTAATATTACATTGATAATCTTATAAATAAATAAAAATAAAATAAAACAAAAAATAAATATTATCATATGATTGGTTAAAATTGGATTTTTTAGTGGTTTTCTTGTTTTTTGCGTAACTATGTGGTTTTCTCTGGAACCCTCCCCTATATATATATACGCTAGAACATAAAATTCAAGTCAAAGTTTGTTACATATGCATACCAACTGTGTTACATATACGTATCAACGGTGTTACATATACGTACCAACCGTGTTAGGAAAGAGAATAAGATAATTTTTTTAGTTTTAAATTGACTTTCTTGTTTGAATGAGGAAAAATAGTGAACAAAATAAATAAATGTAATTTAAATTAAAAATTGACTTTCTTGTGTTAGAAGAGAGAATAAGATAATTAATGAATTTTAAATTAAAAACATATAAATACTTAAAATAAAATTTACAAGTTTACTCAAATATCCTTTTGATAATTAAAAAATAAATAAATTATAAATTATGTGATTGGTTAGATTATGGTTATCACCTAAAAATGTGGTTAGTATTTAAATCAAACCCCATATAAATATTCATAGAACTGCTAGTTTATAATAAATTAAATTTATTTAATATTACATGAGTTTTTAAACTATTTGATGTAATAAATGAATTATATTTATGTTTAGTTAAAATAGGTGGTTTGGGGAATTATATCTTATTGTTTTAAATTAAAGCCTTAAAAAAGTATACTAATTATAAATTTGGCCCCATATCTTCATCTTTTTAATATAACTAAATATCACATTTTTTTAATTCTATCTTTAAATTTATTTTAACCTTACACATTTCATTCTATCTATATCTCTAATTCACTCACAAACACTTATTTTATTATTTTTTCTCTTTTCAACACACTTACAAAAAATCTAGAGATTTATGAAAACAGATATCTATATTTAAAGAATCTTTATTTATGGCGGCGACGTGGTGGGGTGTGGTGGCAACCGTAGCGGCGATCGGGTGGTGGGGTGTGCGGGTGGGTGGGGTGGGGTGGGGTTGGGGTGGTACTTTTTGTTTTTAATATAGTTTCTTTCTGATGATAATATTTCATTGGATGACATACTTTCCTTGCATTCTTTTGAACACAAGCACTAACCTGTTTCTCTCCTTCGAGAAATTATTCATCAATATTTCCTATTTTTGCAAATTGCTGACCTTTAGTGTCCTTTTGAATAAAAACATCATGTTTTTCAAGTTCTAACTGTGCCTTTTCTAACTTCAATTCCTCCACCTTTCTATCTGCAACATTCCTTAAGGATTTGACTTTTGCTATTTCTCTTTCCATCTTATCTGCAAATGTTTTCTCTCTTTCATGCATTTTCCTTTCAAACTGGATTTCTCTATTCTTTATCTCGGTCTCGAGTTCTTGTTTCTTCAATTCAAAGTCATGAAGCATATCTAACTTCCAAGACTCTAATTATTTCTTTATGTCACTCTATGTTTCTTAGGGCTGTAAACGAACCGAACCGAACCGAACGAAGCCTTGTTCGTGTTCGTTCGTTAAGCATTGAACTTGTTCACGAACGGTTCACGAACACTAACCGAACGAAATTTCATGTTCATGTTCGTTCATTAAGGAAATGGGTGTGTTCATGAACGGTTCACGAACGTTACCGAACGAAGCGTTGTTTAGGACTTTTGATGTCAACCCTAATGCTTACATGATTTAGGATTGATGGAAACTTACATTATTTAGGATTGAGAACTTAGAAGCCCTAATCAAGTAATAGTGGATAGAGAAATGACGCATAAATGAGAATATGGTTTCCTAGTGTACTTATTTAATTGTTATAGGGTAATAAAAAAATTAAAAATTAAAGAATATAAAATGTTTAGATAAAATAAAACAGAAATATACAAAAATCTTAATGAACATCTTAAACAAACGAAAATGAACAAATATAAACGAACGTAAATGAACGAACGTTCACGAACAGCTTACCGAACGTTCACGAACACAATTGAACGAACGAGACCTATGTTCATGTTCGTTCATTTAGTTAATCGAACGAAATTTCTTGTTCATGTTCGTTTATTTATTAAACGAACGAACGTAAACGAACTTCCCGCCGAACGGTTCATGAACTGTTCGCTGAACGTTCAGTTTGTTTACAGCCCTAATGTTTCTTACCTATGGTCTTTCAATTTTCCTTCTTTCGGAACTTGACTCCTTTAGGTAATTACTAGTTTAAATCCCGTGTATATACACGGGTGAAAAATATAAATAAATAAAGTTTTTAAATCTTTATGTGTATATTTTATACATGTAAAAATGTATCATATATTAAGGATAGAAAACAAAACTCAAAATACACAAAAACTAATATATAATTGAGCTTCGAAAATAAATTAAATACTATTTAATGTAATTTGTTTTTCATTTATTATTTGATTGAAAACAAAAGTTAAATAATTAGATTTTCAAAGTTTCATAAGGGATAATTTAAAATAAATATGTTTTATTAATATATTAATATTCTCTTTAAATATATATTGTTGTTAAAAATAGGAGGTGTATTTAATAAGAGAGAGAGAGAGACGAGAAAAAAATAATAAGAATAAATGTGGAGATGACACGTGGCATGAAAAAATATTTATTTATTATATAGTATAGATATATGTCCATTCTGATCCTTCGTCATTGAAGTATTTTGATAATGCAAACCAGTAATTTCTTTCCTTCTCATTTAAGGAAATCTCCTCATATTTCTCTTTCTCTTCGATAACTACCGTTAAGAGAGTTGGTTCGTCGTGTTCTTGCATGAGATTTGATTCTTCTTCTCTTTGGTCTTGTTTAGGACAATCTGATGCATAATGTCCAAACTTCTATCAGTTATAGCATTTTACTTTGCTTAAGTTCTTCCCAACTTCTTCTATTTGATGTAATCGTTGCTTCTCTTCTTATACATACTTTATGAGGTATTCTCCTTTCTTTATTGTCTAAAGTCATTGTGTGAAGGATATTCTTCGCCCTCATCTTTTCACAAAATGAGGCCGTTCTTTTTTTTCTTTTCAAAAATGGTTTCTCTATGTTTAGAGACCCCACGATATATAACGAGAGAGACAATAAAACCATGATTAGAAAGTCCATAATATATTAATATATTCGTGCTGAAATTAGCAAGAACGAAATAAAATCTTATGAATTTATTTCCGGACTTCGCAATCTCAGGGTAACAAAATGCTGCATTTCATTTACTAAAAAAAGAGTATCATATCTTCAGTCACGTTTTCCGGAGATATTGTGTCGATTTGCATATATAATTTAACACTTTATCTATTAAAATACATTAATTATCATCAATTGACAAAGAAAACGGACTAAATTTTTTTATTTTATCTATTAAAATACATTAATTATCATCATTTGAGATGAAATTACTTTATGTAAACGTGTTTTTATTAACAAACATTATAAAAAGAAACCCTCTAGCTGGGAAATATATACACTTTTGTAACAATATAAGAAAGAACATTTTACATTCATCAAAGAAGACCACAAGTTTGAAATAATTTGATTTCTCTTAAATTCTCTTTCATGTATCAAGAAAACAATGATTCAAAATGGGAAGGCAAAGCCACTGCAGAACTGAGAAACATCACAGCAGAACAGGTTTGGCCGCTCCTAAAAGACTTCTGCACCTTTGATAAATGGGTTCCAGACCTTGACAGTGAAAAATGTCACTACGTTGAAGGAGCCTATGGCGAACCTGGTCTCGTCAGGTACTGTGTCTTCACGGAACAATCATCGTCAGCTTTGCCTAATGACATCGATAAGGCTCCTACCAAGTGGTGTAACGAGAAACTGCTGTCGATGGATCCCGTCCAACGGACACTGAGCTATGAGATGACAGAGAACAACCTAGGATTTAGGTCTTACATTGGTAAAATCAAAGTGATTGAAATAGACGGTGGTTGCAAGATCGAGTGGTCGTTCACGTGTAATCCGGTGGAAGGAATGAGCTTGGAGGATTTGAGAGGGTTTAAAGAATCAAATTTGAAAGGCATGGCTGAGGGAATGAGAAAGGAGCTCCAAGACCCTTAAAGTTGAAATCAAATTTATGTTTATGGTGGTGAATAATCCTATATATCTTTCTTAAAGATATGATGTTTGTATTTATGTTATTGTGGCAAACTTGTTTGTTTTGATAGTGGTTATTAGTTAATGACACATCTTGTTAGTTGTTCTATCTTTTTAAGTCAATCGTTAAGAAATAATAAAATGTTTTGTTGAACTTTAAGTTCAATAATAATACTATTAGAGATGAGTGGTGTCTCTCATTTCTAATCCACTTTTTTAAGTGTAATTTATCTTTTCAATCAGCCAACGACAATGGATTCTATAATCATCATATCATTATAACGGTGAGAGTAACATTTTCAATATATTTATTTCAAATTGATTTACAAAGCTATTACACTAGGAATGTATAGACAAATATAATTAATTGCATGGGAGGAGAGTGATTTAGGAGATAATGATGTTGAGAATAGTGGGCAGCATAAATGATTGGTGTTGAGAATTGAAAGGCTATATCAAGGTTGACCATTTGATACTTTTGAATATCGTCCTTAATTCGCCCCCGCAAGATAGAGCATTCATCAGAGACTCTATTCTTGGATCGGATGTTAAGAAAGGGACCTCGACTGAGAGGCTTTGTGAGCAGGTCTAGTAGTTGATCCGTGGTGTGAACGTGTAGAAGTTTAAGTAACCCGTCAGTTACTTGTTCTCGAACAAAGTGATAATCCAAAGCATGTTTCATTCTTGAATGATAGATGGGGTTGGCACATCGGTAAGTAGCGGTGGGTGTTGTCACAGTAAATAGTAGTTGATGATGTTGTGGGAATGCCAAGTTATGAAGTAAAATTTTGACCCAAGATAGTCTGGCGGCAGCATTGGCGAGCTCCTTGTATTCAGCCTCAGTAGATGACCGAGACACCGACTTTTGACAGACCGAGCGCCATGACATGAAATTTGAGCCAAGGTAGATGATGTATGCGGTTGTGGATCGTCCGCCATTGGTTATGCCCCCAGTCCGAGTAAGAGAAAGCCGTGAGATGAAGGGGGTGTTGCGGTCCAGAAAAAGAACATGATGTATAGTGCCCTTGAGATACCATACGACACGTTTGAGTGCTTGCCAATCATGAATATGAATATTTTTCTGTTTTTTTTGGGAGTTTGCATTGTATTAAGTAAAAAATTATACATAAGATGGTGTTTATTTTCAATTTTTGACATCATAATCGTCACATTTAAGCGAGAAGTTCAATTATAGACATATGGGCCTTTATAAATGGGTATTTGTTTTTGTGTTTATCGAATGGATAAATATACCAATTAAGCTCATTCATATAATAATAGGTTTTTTTTTTTTTTTACTTTAGAATTCTCAATTTAAAAATTGATGGGCTCCATTTTCTTTTTCATAAAATCAAGTGGTCATGCGTAAAAAAGAATTTTGTTCGAAAATTCGTAGTTATACGTTTTATATAATAAGAAAAAGACAGCCGATCTAAGACGGCCCAGATTAATATATGAGAAGATTCCCAGAATGAACATTTTGACCTATGTTTTTTTCCAAAATAAACAAAGAATAGTCAACTCCTAAAAAATAAACATCATTTTCGCCAAAATACGTCCAAAACTCGGCGACTTCGCCGAGGTCAAGTGTGTTGTTTTCGACGAAAAATTTAAAAACTCGACAAAATCTCCGCAACACATGTTTTCGTCGTGTTTTAAAAATGTCCCGGCGTTCGCCTACTTATGAACAAATCCTGGCATTTCGCCTACTTATGAACAAAACCTGGCGTTTCGCCGACTTAAGATCAAAACTCGGTGAAACGCTTGGAAATGATACATTGAACTCGGCGAGCCTGACAAGATTCTGAACGCCGAAACATTTAAAAAACACGACGAAAACATGTTTCGGCGATTTAGTTGAGTTATATAAATTTTCCGTAAAAAATAACACGTGTACGTATCAAAACAAGACACGTGACATCGGCGAAGTCGTCAAGTTTTGGTCTTATTTCGACTAAAAATGATATTTATTTTGAGGAGTTGACTATTATTTGTTTATTTTAGAAAAAAAAACAATGATAAAAATGTTCATTTTAAAATTTTTCCCTTAATATATTTATACGTAGCACATAAAATATGAGCTATAAAACAATTGATACCCACAATCTAAGACGGCCGAGATTAATATAACCTTCGCTGTTCTTTAAAACAGAAAACCACCACATGGATCTCCTGTACACATATTTTGAATGGGACATGAATTATATAAAATAGATCATTATTTTAAATTAGCCCCCACAATTTGACTTTTATTTAATCAACTTCTTTTAATACTTTTAAATTGGCCATCACCATCTGACTATCAAGATTTCTTTGAATATTTTTTATTGGAGTGAAGAAATTATACAAGATAAGAGGATGTATTTCTTATTAATATTGTTCCTCTCAATCAGGAGGATACAAATACAATACATAGAAATAACAAAAGAAAACCAAACACCACCATAAAAGCATAAAATGAATATAAGAGAAATCAAAGAGACATAACAACTCAATCTAATATGCCTCCTCAAACTAAACATGCGTAGGGACGTGAAGCTTGGACCAAAGAGTGTCAATACATTTGAAAGACAACCTGTTGTTGAGGATCGGCAATCTAAACGACAGTAGGAACATAGTGAACTCTGAGACTTTGAGCTAACACCATATTTTGGATGCAATGCAGGTAAATCTGAAGATGTTTTATACGCTGATAAAACATCAGATTGAGTGCTAAATATGTGGCGCCAATGTTATCACACCATAATGTGGGTGGACTAGTAAGAGTTATATGTAACTCATGAAGTATATAGAAGTGATCCAGCGAATCTCGACAACAGTGTGAGCAAGAGCATGATACTGAACCTCGGTAGTTGAACTTGTAACCGTATGTTATTTCTTGGAACTCCAACTAATGAGATTGGCTTCAAGAAACACACAATAACCTGTGGTGGATCGGCGATCATCCCGACAGCTACCCTGGTTAGCGTCTAGACATAAAGTTTGTAGCATAGATATATAATAGATAGGAAATAAAACATAATATCCTAAGATGAGGAGGCATACCTGTAACAGGGTTAATGATCAAGATCGGGTATGTGAAACAAACATGTAGAAGATCTCAATTTTTCTTTCTGCGTATTCATCAACACCTCAATTATTTACTCATTCCCCAAAGCGCCAATTTTTATTTACGGTCCCTAAACAGACTCGTTCTTACTTCCTAAGATTTCCTAGAGCAAAGAACGAAGTACTCCTCAGAGTCTTCAATTCTTTCTTTTATAGCGCTCTTTCCTTTAGTAAGCTTTGCTTGATTATTCCAATATGCGCTAATTAGGCCTTCAAGGGGTATCGAGGCAATTTTTCTTCATACATTATTTCCAACATACTTTTCTCTTTGTTATTCTTGGGCGAGTAATTCCAAAGGTCAAAAGAGGAATCATCATTACTTTCAACGGGGAAGTCATTGGTCTTTTTCTTTTGCTTTCTTGTGTTGGTAATCCAGATTGTCATCAATGAAGCCGGTAACCTCGAAAGGGTTCTTAGGTAGATAGTCATAGTTTGCAACAATGAAACATATCAATTCATCCCCTATTTTTAGCTTTAACACTCCTTGTCGCATGTTAACTAGTTCTCTAGAAGTGGCCGGCCCAAGATTAAGGGTAATGGGTAATCGTCTGCCATTTCCAAGATGACGAAGTCAACTAGAAATACAAATCTTCCTATTTTGATTTATAGGTTTTAAATCAACCATGCGTACCGAGGTTAAGCTTCTTGTACATTGAATATGACATCAAGTTGACGATGGCCCCTAATTAAGTCGGTAAGGGCGTATGTTACAAGAAGTCGGCCAATCATTACTAGGGTCGGTCTTCTTGCGTGGCAGGTCTCCTACTGTTCCGATGACTTCTACTTCCAGTTCTCCTACTGTTCCGATGACTTCTACTTCCAGCTTCTTGTACAAATCTTCCAGGTCTCCTACTGTTCCGATGACTCCTATTGGAACTTCTTAATCTAAGATATGATAGTCCATATAAAAATACGATTAAATTAATAATAACAAGTCTCGTAACTATAAAGTAAAATAAGATTAAAATTAAATAACTATAATAGCTATTAGCCACATACAAATTACCATATCCAATGTTTATTATAGGTGCATCTATCAACTATCAAGCCTCTGATATGATCAAAGTATAAAACCTTCTAGTTTTAAAACCAAAAAGATTACTACTTAATTAATATATCACATGAGAATCTTTAATCACCACGAATCAATATATTAAGAACAAAAATTATAAAAATAAACCCTCTAGAGAGGAATGTGTACTTTTTGTTACATTATAAGGATGAGCATTCATCCAAGAAGACCTCAACTTTGAAGTTTGATATTACATCAATTCTCTCTCATGGCTCAAGAAAACAAAGATTCAAAATGGGAAGGCAAATCCACTGAAGAGCTAAGAGGCATTACGGCTGAACAATTATGGCCTCTCTTTGAAGACTTCTGCACCATTCACAAATGGGTTCCAGCCCTTGACAGTGAAAAATCCCGCCAAGGTGAAGGAGCCTATGGCGAACCAGGTCTCATCCGGTACTGTGTATTCACAGAAGAATCATCGTCAGCTTTGTCTAATGGCACAGATAAGGCTCCTACCAAGTGGTGTAACGAGAAGTTGCTGTCGATGGATCCTGTCCAACGGACTCTGAGCTATGAGGTAACAGAGAACAACCTAGGATTTAAATCTTACGTTGCCAATGTGAAAGTTATTGAAACCGAGGGAGGTTGCAAGATTGAGTGGTCGTTCGTGGCTGATCCAGTGGAAGGAATGGGATTGGAGGATTTGAGAGGCTTTTTGGAATCAAATCTGAAAACCGTAGCTGAGGGAATGAGAAAGGAGCTCCAAGCCACTGGAAATTGAAATCAAGTTTCTCTTACTGTTGGAAGTCTGGAATATCATGTCTGTTGGAAATCAAGGTGTTTCAAGTTTGACAGTTCAGTTTCATAAAGTATTTCAAGTGGGTCAATAAGTGTTTCCTAGTATCTAGGGATTGTTTGAAATTTGGTTTCTATTGTCATTGATCATTTGATGTCAGTTTTCTTTTGTATTGGTATTTAAAGGCCCCTGGTTCATCTATCAATATACAACTTCCATTCTTTGGCAATTAACAATTGTGTAGGTGTGTGCTGATCCTACGTTTTAGTATTGCATTTTGAATAAAAGCCTACCGATTAGTTTGTTGTTGTTAACTTCGGTGATCAAGAACATAACGGAAGAACTAAACGAGTTCGACTCTTTTATTAAATGTAAAACGAAATTACAATAGTGAAAGATACATAATTAAACAAGAACATCTTAATCCTATTTATAAATAAGTAAACTAACTTGCCATGCAAGGCTTACTACGAATACTCTAATACTAACTCATGATTAGAATTTTATATAACTCCTACTTATAATCAAATCAGAATTAACACATTTATTCCTTTATTGTTTTAGTCTCCTCCAAACCACTCCTTCGAGACAATTGTACCACCCTAACAAGCCCTTATACTTTTAACCGGCTTCCTTCTAGTTGGTAATGTATCTATGGTCCCTCTCAACAACAACATTTTTCATTCGAAGCCTAGAACAAAAGTTCACCATCTTTGCCTTTGATAAACCTTTAGTCAATATATCGGCCGTTTGCTTGTTTGTATAAACATATGATAGATAAATTTCTCCATTCAAGACCTTTTCACACACATAGTGATAATGAACCTCTATATGTTTGGTTCGTGCGTGAAACGTGGAATTCTCTGCAAGTTGGATTGTTGACTTGTTGTCACAAAAGAGTTTAATCTTTTAATCAATCTTCGTTTTAATTCTTCTGACAATCTTATCAACCACGTAAGTTCTTGAGATTCCATGGCTTAGGCTTTATATGCAGCCTCGGTCGTCGCTAAAGAAACCATAGGCTGCCTCTTGCTGCATAGGATATTGCACTTTCTTCGATTAGGAACACGTACTCGGTGGTGGTTCTTTGACAATCACAATCCCCGGCATAGTAAACATCACAAAGTCCTTGAAGCTTAACTTGTGACTTCCTCTTAAATTTTACACCCAAGTCTATAGTTTCTTTAACATACCTTAGAACACTCTTTGTAGCTCCTATGTGAGGTTTCCTACGATGCTGCATGAACCGAATTAGAACACCAACAGAGTAGGTGATGTCCGGTCGTGTAAGTGTTAGGTATATTAGAATTCCTACTATGTTCAAGTATTATGTAGGGTCTTCAAGCTCACTTCCATAATCTACATATAACTTAGTATTCACGTCCATCGGTGTAGTTGAACTCTTCGAGTCTCTCATGTCAAACCTTTCCATGTACTTAAATTTAAGACTCAAGAAGTGATCCAGTCGTCCGAGGTCATTGATTTGAAATCGGATACTTAGGTTCTTCTTGATCTGACTGATTTCTTCTTTCCAATTACACGACACTATAAGGTCATCAACATAGACAGCACTGCTACAATGTTGGCCCCATCTCGCTTGACAAACATACTAGAATCCGAAGTTGTGATAGAGTATCTGTTATGGTCCAAGAACTCCCCCATCTTTCCATACCAAGCCCGTGGGGAGTATTTGAGTCCGTACAATGCTTTCTTTAACCTACAAACATAATCAATGTTAGATTTTACCTCAAACACAAGTGGTTGCTCCATGTAAATAGTATAACCTAGGTCTCCGTAAAGGAATGCGTTGTTTACGTCAATTTATCGAGTTCCAGATTAGACTTGCAGCTAGAGCAATTAAAACTCGTACGGTTGTTAGTATAGCAACCAGGCTAAAGGCCTTGTCATAGTCTAAACCATGTTCTTGAGTGAACCCGTGAGCCACCAATCTGGCTTTACACGTGTCAACAGTTTCGTCTGCATGCCTTTTAATCTTGTAAACCCATTCACGAGAAACTGGTATTACTCCTTCTGGTTTAAGGACGGTTGCGTTACACTATAATGCATCAAGTTCTTGCTACATAGTAATCACTTGGATCCACTACTTCATCTTCAAGAGTTACTATATGAGTATGCCTCTTATTTGGTTTAGGCACATGGGTTGATCTCCTTACCATTGTAAGGCCCCAAACCCGAGAGGCCTCACTTATTGGATTTACTCATTCACAAACAGACCTTAAACTTGAATATCAAATAACGCAGCGAAAAATTTCATTCGAACATAATCATAAACGTTGCTCAACATGCGGAAGCGTAATATCGTCTAATACATTAACATAACTTAAACTAATCGTATCAGGATACCAGTCTTCACATCATCTGGGTAACTCTTTAAGCCACCCAGCATCACCGTCCATCATCACAACCTGTCTTAACCTGAATGTGCATATTAAAAAGTCAGCTACACTGGCGAGTTATAGCTTTACATAAAACCTTAACATAGACATTTTGCTAAAAACATAATATACATTTATTTAACAAAAGCGTAGTAAAACATGCAATAACTTAACATCATCAAAACATCGTAACATAGCGTCATAACATAAGTCAACATGAACTGAATCTGTGTCTTCTCGTAACCGTCAATTCCATACTCGCATACCAGTGGATGAACCTAAGGCTCGTTACCTCTAGGTCATCCTTCACCCAGGTTTCCTAAGGCTCGTTACCTCTAGGTAGACTAAACATACCTTAGGCACTATTTCCCCGCAAGGAATAGTACCTTCCATCGGGATCCCGGTAATCCCATAGGTGATCGTCGTCACCCCATCTTCAATCACTTGTATAACCGTTAGCCAGCCACAAAGCCCCAACCCCCCCCCCCCCTTGTAAAGGCAAGGCCAATACATACATACATACCCTAGCTCCCGTAGGAACTCATGGCAGATTGTTCATTCGTGACTTTCCCTAGAACTCACCTGGTAAGCTATCCACGGGTTGTCCTAACAAAGGTCCAACAAGCGTCACACACGATATGAATTGATTAATTAAATAGACATCAGATCAATCCCGACTCTAATGGTTTATGTCACACCCCAACCGACGATGGATTATACGAAGGGGCGGGCGCGATTGTTCAAAAGCACAACGTTGACTATTAAAGTTTAAATATTTTATTTATGATTTTCAAGGTTCATTACAAATAATAAGACAACATATAACAAGAATACAATATTCATTTGATAAATAATCTAGGCCCAAAGCATCCTATGTGATCATAACAAGTCTCATGCTAGTGTACCTGAAACATGTAAGTAAACTGTCAACTAAAAATAGTTGGTGAGATACGATGGTTTTATCATAGTTTAACAAAGTTTTGAAAAGTATTACAATTCACTATGTCATGCATTCTATAGTATAAGTATGAGAAAATAACATGTTAAACATTGTGCATATCAATCCTCCAACCAAGTTTATACATAACCCGAAAGTTACCCTTAAAAGTTTAAAGTTTAAATTCAGTAACAATCACCATGGGCTCCTCCGAAGTGTCAATCAAACTAGGTGGATTGATCAAATACAATAGATTTATCATTGTTACCATAGGCTTGATCAAAGTTAATGGATATGATAGTATTAAGTCTAATTGAAGCATGCAAGTCTCAAGCATAACACAAGAATAAACATATAGGCATAGTTGTACATGAACTGTATAAGATTGGAAGTTTGTACATATTTCACCACGAGTTTTTAAAGAATGTAAAACGAAAAGGGGCTAAGTATACTCACTTAGATGATGGAAAGGGCGTCCGACTAGATCAAGTGTAGTAAGGTTTTGAGGGAGAATATCCCCACAACGAGCCTACGAATACAAGTCTAAAGTTCAAGTTTGATCCTATAAGTGTATGATAAGTTTATAGGATTCTAAGATTGACTAGGGTTCCAAATGGGAGACGGGAATGGTTCTGTTTATAAAGTTTAAGTCAAGTTTAATTTAAGATTTTAAATAAATAACCCAAGACTTGGGTATCAAAGTTTTATTAAGTTTATAGTTTAAAATAATTATTACTTAAAATAATTATTTAAAATTCTTACAATTTAATTGCACAAAATAAGTTATAATAATCCAAGATAGTTAAGTGTAAGACTAAATAATTATTAAAGATTAACAATAATTATTTAATGTATAAATTATGAATTAGGGTTTATAATAATCATCTAAAGGCTAAATAATTATCCAGGGTAGATAATAATTATTTAGAGAGTAAATGATTTCTAAAAGTAAATAATAATTATTTAAAGAATAAATGAATATAATAATTATTTCAAGATTAAAATAATTACTAGGGATAAATAGTATTCATTTAAAGAGTACATAATTGTTAAGGATAAACAATTATTTAGAAGAAGAATTATTTTATCTTAGCAATATAAATCATTTAAGATTTATTAAAGAATTTAAGTATTAAACATTTACTTTACAAATTAAAGTGTAAATAAATAATGTTTATAAGTTTAAATAAATAATAAGTATTTATAAGTTTGTAAAATGTTTAAATATAATTTCTCATAAAGTAAATGTTTTAATTATAAGTTTAAAGTTTAAATAAAAATATAAGTTTATATACGTCTTACATAAAGTTTCTTATTTTATTTTATTTTATTTTTATAAAGTTTATAAGTTTATAATCATTCGGAAAATAAAAAATATATTTATTTCTCTTGTTTTAACTTTATATAAAAAAATAAGTTTTTGTTTATATAAAGTATAAGTTTTATAAAATGTGTAATTTATTAAGGTTTATGGTTTTATAAAAATCGCCTCTGTTTAAAATGTAAGTTTTATAAAATTCTAGGAGTATTTTATAGTTTTAAGTGTTTAAAACTATTTTTTAAAGAATTAGCTATTATAAGTTTTAACTAAATTTAATTAAATAAAATAGTTCTGGAATATAAAAGTGAAGTTAAAGATCAGTTTCAAGTTTATATAAGTCTAACTGATTTTATAAAAATATTTAACAGATTTAAAACTGATTAAAAAGCATAAAAAAAATAGAATGGGCAAAACTCGGGCTGGCCGGATCGAACCCGGGCTACCCGAGTCACACACACACGCAGCTAACCACCCGGCTGTATAACCTGAAAAAAAATTACTTAAACACAATCTCAAAATGACCCTAATTCCCGTATGAACCCTAGAATCGAATTTCCTTAAACGAGAATCGAAATTCCCTCTGTCTTTGCAATTTGAAAGAGGGCTTTTGATCTTTGGATAAAAATGACGAGGATGACCATTCGAATTACCTGAATTGATATCGAAATGAAGGAGAATCGGTTCAGGGTCGGCTGTCCACGAGACTGAATCGACAAATGCAGGTTTAAATTTGAAGAATTCTGTGTTTAGAGGGTTCAAGTGTGATGTCGTTGAGATGTTTGGATCGATATTTATAGCCAATTTCAATGATTAAAGCCTGTACAGTTGGGGAGATGGTGGTTGTATGCGACGGGTTTAAAGTCGAACCACGCGGCTGATAAAGTTGAAATTGAGCCTTGAGACACCTCGGGTTTGGGTCGCATGCTCGAAAGGAGGCTCGAGGTTTAATGAACCTGGCCGAAAAATGCGATTTCGTATAAAGAAGGGTGAAAATCGGTCTTGGGGAGATTCGAACTGGGTTCGACTCTAGAAGTTTGGCTGAATTACACAACAAGTCCCTGAAGTTTATGAGTGTTATTATTTCATGCGTAAACATGATTTTCAGTTTTAAAATAAGTTTTAGAAGTTGGACTTTTATAAAAGCAAATATGTATGTTTATAAAATCCCTTTAAAATTTTATAAGTTTTATTATTTTAATTCTATAAAAAGATTTCTGTGTTTTAATTTTATAAGTTTTAAGATTTCAACATTTATTTATTAATCATGTTATTTTCATAATAATGATTATAAACTTATAAAGTTTCAAGAATTTTAACATATTTCATTTATAAGATACATATATACATATTTTAATAAGTCTTATGTATATAAATGTATAAGTATAATTGTTATATATAGAGATTAAAATAATAGTTGTTATTTAAGAAAATAGTTTTAATATGACTTCATGTTTTAAATCAATAATATGTGCAAAGCTTTTGGAAAAGATGTGTCGGAAAATTCTGGATATTACAGTTTGCTAATTTCTGAGTTAGGCGGACACAGGCTAAGTTCGCTTGATATTGGCCAAGCGAACTTATCCAGCGAACTTAACAGATTCGCTCCCTTAGTACCTAGCGAACTTGTTTATAGCGAACTTGACAGATTCGCTGCACTCTAGCGAACTTATCAAGTTCTCCACCCAAAGCCCTTCGAACTTAACAAGTTCGCCTACGGGTTGTCTATTAGTCCAAAATAATAACCTACTTATCAAGTTCGCCACCCAAAACCCCGCGAACATCTTAATCCTATTTATAAGTAAATTAAATTGCCATGCAAGGCTTACGACTCACACTCTAATACTAACTCATGATTCGAATTTCAAATTACTCCTACTTATACTCAAATCAGAATTCACATTTAGTCTTTTATTGTTGTAGTCTCCTTCAAACCACCCCTTTGAGACAATTGTACCACCCTAACAAGCCCTTATACTTTTAACTCGCTTCCTTCTTATTGGTATTGTAGGTATGATCACATTCCCTCTCAACATTCTTCATTCCAAGCCTAAAACAAAAGTTCATCATCGTTTCCTTTGATAAACCTTTAGTCAATATATCAGCTGTTTGCGTGTTTGTATCAACATATGTTAGATCAATTTCTCCTTTCAAGACCTTTTCAAATTGAACAAACCCCATATCATAATTTCTTAAAATAAACAAAACCCAATTCGAAATCGATCAAATAGTGTACCTTTGTTCAATTTCAATGAAAATTGATTAGCAGCAGAGGCGGATACACATTATAAGTTGGGTGGCCAATGCCCACCGTCGAATCCATACAAGGCCTGACCCATTAACATTCCATTTCTTTGAACGGGTTAACATACGATGATACGATTCACGTCCAGGCTCCATAGTCTTCCCCTACGTCCCTTGCACTTCTTCTGCCGGCCCTATTGGCTGTTCCAATCAAATCCGGCGTCGCAAGAACCTCCACTTCATGCCGGCGGCCGGAATTCGAACCCCTCCACTTCAAGCCGGCCGGATTTTGAAGTCTAGGGTTTTTGGTTTTGATTTATGATTAGTTGATTTCATGTAGTAACCGGTAAGTTTTCAATCCTTTTTACATTATTTTTTATCTCTTGATAGTTGATAACCCGATTTTAATACAAATCAGTTGTTAATTTCATTTTTTCCTCCGTTCCTTTTTTACTCACCCGTATTTTTCCCGTCCTACAAAATTTTTCTGTATCCGCCACTGATTAGCAGGACAAAACTGATTTCAGCTTTCGTCCCTCGTTTCTTGCAATCTTGCTTTCCAATTCCAATTAATAGAACCAATTTTCGATTGAGTATTTGAGCAAAGAAGAAAGAAAAATATAGACGTTAGATCCTTTTCAAGAGTCGATTGATTTTCAGTCTAATTGCATTGTACATCGCTGATTTCTTTTTCATCGCGAGTTCCACTTCCATGGTCCATCACTTCCTTTTCGCTCGATAATTGATACCAAACAAATCAAACACAATAAACATGTAATTGAAGTGATTGGATATAAGAAGTAATCAACAACTGAAAAATCAAAAGCATGAATCAAACGCCAATCACAGGCATCGTTATATGATGAAGTTAAAAGTGAAAACAGAACCTTCAAAATGGGGAAGATAACCCGATTGAAATTGAAACCTGGAATGAAGGTCTGATGTGATGGAGGAAACAAACAGGGAGGATCACAGAAATCGACCACCATGTTGAGGATCTATATATTGAAGTTGCTTAGGCTGTAGGCGGAGTTTACTAACTAACCGACTATGTGGGGAGGAAAGAAAGAAAGAAGGAATGATCGACATTAACTGCTCCGAAAAAGATGTAACAATCGACTTTATACGGATTAGATTTTAATACCAGCAAGATCTGATGGCCAGGAAGATCAGTACGACGGTTATATACACGATCGTCAACAATATATACAATTCCAGATACATAAAGTAGTAGCTCTATAATTTCAAGGACTTCATTCAATTTCCGGAGATTCATTAAGTAATAAAATAGAAATATTAGTTTCTGAAAATATGACAAATTAGCATTAAGTCTCCACTCAAAGACAGTTTGGTAATCTTATTTAATGTTAAATAACTAGAAGCCAACTATCCAAGCAGGCAGCTAGCTCAAGGTCCATCTAACCGAATTATATAGCTAAATTTGGCGACATATTCAATAAAAGCAATAAAGCATACCACAAACAATTTAATCCATTGTTGAAAAAAAATAGAAATTATAAAAACCAAAGCAAACAAACCATGATATTTCAGAGCCTCAGTTTATATTGTGTTTCGGTTGATGATGATAAATTGAAGATATACATATAATAATGTGAAGCATATATGTACATAATATCACATACAATGCATTACTGAGATACGAAGATATAGAATGAAAATACATAAAGTAAAAAATTATTTCATCCATAGCTTGCAAATTTATTGTGGCTAAATCCTTCGCAAATAGGCGTGTTATAAATCCGTTGCAAACGTTTGGTCGCAAACAATGCAAAAGACGTCGATCGAATTTAGAGAGAGCTATTTCAGTCGCTAAAATACGTGAGAACCCCATTTTCATCGTTAAAAACGGTTAAAAACATGGGTCGCAGAGGACATTAGCGGCGTATTTATGAACGTTTTAATTAATGCTCACAAATAATTAATATTACTAATTAATTAACTATGCTAGAATCTTCAAGACGAATTTATTACGAGCCGAAATAATTTTAAAAAGTAACCCTCCAATCACGGAAATTTTAGTCATTTGTAACATTATATAAGGAAGATAGGAAGAACACTAATCCAACAATACCATAAGTTCGAAATTTAATTTTAAATGGGTTCCAACCGTAGACAGTGAACAATGCCGCCATGTTGAAGGAGATTACGGCAAACCAGGCCTCGTCAGGTACTCTGTCTTTACCCAACAGTCACCTTCAAATTTATCTAACGGCGATAAGGTGCATAACAAGTGGTGTTATGAGAAGTTGCTGTCGATGGATCCCATCCAACGTACTCTGAGCTATGAGGTCACAGAGAACAATTTAGGATTTAGCTCTTATTTCGTTAACGTCAAAGTGATTGAAATAGACGGTGGTTGCAAGATCGAGTGCTCGTTCACGTGTGATCCAGTGAAAGGAATGACATTAGAGGATACCATAGCTTCTTTGGATTCAAATCTGAAAAGCATAGCGGATGAAATCAAAAAGGGACTCCAAGCCACTGCAAATTGAAATTAAGTTTATGTTCCTGGTGTTGAATAATCATATATCTTTCTAAGATATAATGTTTACATTTATGTTATTGTAATAAGGGTGTTAAGTTTGTTTTCAAAGTGGTGGTTATTGAGGACATGTCCTTTCTTAGTCTCCGTTAAAGAAATAATAATATGTTTGTTAGTTTTTGTATTAAGTAATAATATTTTTATCTTTTGAAGCTAAATAATGTTAAGTGATGAATCTTTTTCACGTGTGAAATGGTATAATGAGATAGAGAATAATTTCTTATATGTGTTTAAAAAATTAAAGGGTTTCAATAAATGTGATACTTAATTCTTTCCATTTTATTCCTTTGATATGGAACTAAACATATAGATCATGTTTGTTAATTTGGAATAAGGGAAAACAAACAAAATCCCATTAAAAAGAAACCAACTACAAAAATATTCATTTATGTATTTTTCAATTCGTTATCAAATCACCACACATTTTTCATACTAAAAAAAATTAACATTATAGAGTTTGACAAAAACAGGACATGAAAAAGAAACGATGTGAAGTGTGCCGGGCTCTCGTTAATGTTTGAATAAATATTTGAGCCATGTATTTTTCAAATCGTTATCAAATCACCACACATTTTTCATACTCAAAAATTAATATTAAAGAGTTTGACAAAAACATGACATGAAAATGAAACGATGTGAAGTGTGCCCTGGTTCTCGTTAATGTTTGAATAAATATTTGAGCCATGTTAGAGTTCACATATTTAACCCGTCAACCCACCAATATGAGATCCTTTCATCAATCCGACACGATTAACACCCATATATAGGAAAGAGGCAAGTGGAGTCAACGGAGTGTTGGTTGAGGTGGTTATGTTCGAGGTGGGTTATGTTATGATATCCTATATCCGAAGCGTTGATCATGTATCGACTTCAATGTGTTGAGCGTACTTATATCTAGAATCCTACTACCAATCTTGTAACCATTATTAGGAAATTATGATCACACAACACGTTTAGCTGGCTAAAATATATATACGAAAATTTTACTTATTATAAATTATAAGTCACAACGGTTTTTGAATCTTTTGATTCCTTGTCCGGCATGGTTACTAACAAAAAATAAGACTTATAATTCTAGTAATACTTCATGAACCGTTTCAAAGTTTTATTAACAAAAAACATGGTTCTAAATAACAAAGATTAATCCTTTGTTAATGTATGACCGGTTGTTTCAAATGTTGTAAGATATTTAAATCAAACAAGAAACAAATATGATTAAATTGGTGCCCCTTTTAAAGCAATCCAATAATCAAAATATAACCGGGTCTGAGGTCACTTTGTGTGATCAGATTATGAACTTCCTTTCAATTTAGTGTAAATGAAAATCCAATTGAAAGTATATTACTTCCGTAACAACCTTAGTTCTCTTAAGGAAATTGAATAATACCAAATAGTGTTTGGTTTCAATATGTTTGACTAATAAAACACAATTCTGCAAGTGCAGATGTGTTAAAGAGACAAATCAAGATTGAAGAGTTCTTTGTTTCAATTTGGTGTTCTTGATTTAAAACAGCAAACAAACAATTTTCTGTTCTACAATTCGTGCCTGTTGACTTTCAAAAGTCAAAGTGCAGGCAATCGAAATCAAATTTTGGTTCCGAAATCCAAATCGATATGATTTGCTGGTCCTGTATCCAAATCGATGTTGGAACGGGAGATCCGTGCCTGTGATAATCAAGCGACAATAGTTGAACAGGCAATCGATCTGAACTGTTGAAAGTGGCTCTGATGCCAAATATTATCCAAGGATCAAACGAAAATATATGAACAATTGATTTTCCAAAAAGATTAACTTTTGATTTCCATTGAAGTGTATATATACAGGCAAAAAGAAAAGACGCATCGGTTCTTGAAGGAAGATACCAATTCAATCTAAACTTAAACAAGGGTTTGACAAGTTTACCCCTTTAAGTTATACTATTTACAAATACTAATTAAACATACTTTAACATAATTATACTTGAGAGGGATTATATGTAACAAAAATATCAGCTATAAAACAATTGATACCCACAATCTAAGATGGCCAAGATTAATACAGAGGATGTATTTCTTATTAGTATTGTTCCTCTCAATCAGGAGGACATAGAAATAACAAAAGAAAACCAAACACCACCATAAACACATAAAATGAATATAAGAGAAATCAAAGAGACATAACAATTCTAATATGCCTCTTCAAACTAAACGCTCACGTCAAGCATGGACCGAAGAGTGTCAAAACATGTGGAAGACAACCTGTTGGTGAGGATCTGCAATCTGAACGACAGTAGGAACATAGTGAAATATTAGACTTTGAGCTAACACCATATTTCGGATGCAATGCAGGTAAATCTGAAGATGTTTTGTACGCTGATAAAACATCAGTTTGACTGCTAAATATGTGGCGCCAATGTTATCACACTATAATGTGGGTGGACTAGTAAGAGGTATATGTAACTCATGATGTATATAGAAGTGATCCAGCGAAGCTCGACAGCAGTGTGAGCAAGAGCATGATACTGAACCTCGGTACTTGAACTTGTAACCGTATTGTTCCTTGGAACTCCAACTATTGAGATTGGCTCCAAGAAACACACAGTTTACTGTGGTGGATCGGCGATCATCTTGACAGCCAGCCTGGTTAGCGTCTAGACATAAAGTTTGTAGCATAGATATATAATAGTCCGGAAATAAAACATAATATCCTAAGATGAGGAGGCATACCTGTAACAGGGTTAATGATCAAGATCGGGTATGTGAAACAAACATGTAGAGGATCTCAATTTTTCTTTCTGCGTATTCATCAACTCCTCAATTATTTACTCATAGTGTCAAAACATGTGGAAGACAACCTGTTGGTGAGGATCTGCAATCTGAACGACAGTAGGAACATAGTGAAATATTAGACTTTGAGCTAACACCATATTTCGGATGCAATGCAGGTAAATCTGAAGATGTTTTGTACGCTGATAAAACATCAGATTGACTGCTAAATATGTGGCGCCAATGTTATCACACTATAATGTGGGTGGACTAGTAAGAGGTATATGTAACTCATGATGTATATAGAAGTGATCCAGCGAAGCTCGACAGTAGTGTGAGCAAGAGCATGATACTGAACCTCGGTACTTGAACTTGTAACCGTATTGTTCCTTGGAACTCCAACTATTGAGATTGGCTCCAAGAAACACACAATAAACTGTGGTGGATCGGCGATCATCTTGACAGCCAGCCTGGTTAGCGTCTAGACATAAAGTTTGTAGCATAGATATATAATAGTCCGGAAATAAAACATAATATCCTAAGATGAGGAGGCATACCTGTAACAGGGTTAATGATCAAGATCGGGTATGTGAAACAAACATGTAGAGGATCTCAATTTTTCTTTCTGCGTATTCATCAACTCCTCAATTATTTACTCATTGAGTTGTTCCCCCGAAGCGCCAATTTTTATTTACGGTCCTGAACAGACTCGTTCTTACTTCCTAAGATTTCCTAGAGCAAGGAACGAAGTACTCAGAGTCTCCAATTCTTTCTTTTATAGCGCACTTTCCTTTAGTAAGCTTTGCTTGATTATTCCAATATGCGCTAATTAGGGATGTAGCTTCAAGGGGTATCGAGGTATTTTTTCTTCTTACATTATTTCCAACATGCTTTTCTCTTTGTTTTTCTTTGGCGGGTAATTCCAAAGGTCAAAATAGGAATCATCATTACTTTCAACAAGGAAGTCCATTAGTCTTTTTCTTTTGCTTTCTTGAGTTGGTAATCCAGATTGTCATCAATGAAGCCGGTAATCTCGAAAGGGTTCTTAGGTAGATAGCCGTAGTTTGCAACAATGAAACATATTAATTCCTCCCCTATTTTTATCTTTAACATTCCTTGTCGCATGTTAACTACTTCTCTAGAAGTGGCTGGCCAAAAATGGTCGGCCCAAGATTAAGGTATTGGGTAATCGTTTGCCATTTCCAAGATGACGAAATCAACTAGAAATACAAATCTTCCTATTTTGATTTATATGTTTTAAATCAACCATGCCTTCCGAGGTTGAGCTTCTTGTACATTGAATATGACATCAAGTTGACGACGGCCCCTAATTAAGTCGGTAAGGGCGTATGTTACAAGAAGTTGGCCAATCATTACCAGGGTCGGTCTTCTTGCGTGGCAGCTTTTTTTGCACAGCGGCTGAACGTCCCTCTCCTACTGTTCCGATGACTTCTACTTCCAGTTCTCTATTGTTAAAGAATTCCTGTTGGAACTTCTTAATCTAAGATATCATAGTCCATGTAAAAATACGATTAAATTAATAATAACAAGTCTCGTAACTACAAAGTAAAAGAAGATTAAAATTAAATAACTATAATAGTTATTATCCACATATAAATTACCATATCCAATGATTATTATAGGTGCATGTATCAACTATCAAGCCTCTGATATGATCAAACTAGTATAAAACCTTCTAGTTTTAAAACCAAAAAGATTAATACTTAATTAATATATCACATGAGAATCTTTAATCACCACGAATCAATTTATTAAGAACAAAATTATAAAAATAAACCCTCTAGAGAGGAATATGTACTTTTTGTTACATTATACGGAAGAACATTCATCCAAGAAGACCTCAACTTTGAAGTTTGATATTACATCAATTCTATCTCATGGCTCAAGAAAACAAAGATTCAAAATGGGAAGGCAAATCCAGTGAAGGGCTAAGAGGCATTACGGCTGAACAATTATGGCCTCTCTTTGAAGACTTCTGCACCATTCACAAATGGGTTCCAGCCCTTGACAGTGAAAATGTGCCAAGGTGAAGGAGCCTATGGCGAACCAGGTCTCAGCCGGTACTGTGTATTCACAGAAGAATCATCGTCAGCTTTGTCTAATGGCACAGATAAGGCTCCTACCAAGTGGTGTAACGAGAAGTTGCTGTCGATGGATCCTGTCCAACGGACTCTGAGCTATGAGGTAACAGAGAACAACCTAGGATTTAAATCTTACGTTGCCAATGTGAAAGTTATTGAAACCGAGGGAGGTTGCAAGATTGAGTGGTCGTTCGTGGCTGATCCAGTGGAAGGAATGGGATTGGAGGATTTGAGAGGCTTTTTGGAATCAATTCTGAAAACCGTAGCTGAGGGAATGAGAAAGGAGCTCCAAGCCACTGGAAATTGAAATCAAATTTCCTTTACTGTTGGAAGTCTGGAATATCATGTCTGTTGGAAATCAAGGTGTTTCAAGTTTGACAGTTCAGTTTCATAAAGTATTTCAAGTGGGTCAATAAGTGTTTCATAGTATCTAGGGATTGTTTGAAATTTGGATTCTATTGTCATTGATCATTTGATGTCAGTTTTCTTTTGTATTAGTATTTAAAGGCCCCTGGTTCATCTATCAATATACAACTTCCATTCTTTGGCAATTAACAATTGTGTAGGTGTGTGCTGATCCTACGTTTTAGTATTGCATTTTGAATAAAAGCCTACCGATTAGTTTGTTATTAACTTCGGTGATCAAGAACATAACGGAAGAACTAAACGAGTTCGACTCTTTTATTAAATGTAAAACGAAATTACAATAGTGAAAGATACATAATTAAACAAGAACGTCTTAATCCTATTTATAAATAAGTAAACTAACTTGCCATGCAAGGCTTACTACTCATACTCTAATACTAACTCATGATTCGAATTTTATATAACTCCTACTAATACTCAAATCAGAATTAACACATTTAGTCCTTTATTGTTTTAGTCTCCTCCAAACCACCCATTCGAGACAATTGAAACACCCTAACAAGCTCTTATACTTTTAACCGGCTTCCTTCTTGTTGGTAATGTAGTTATGTTCTCTCTCAACACCAACATTCTTCATTCGAAGCCTAGAACAAAAGTTCACCATCTTTGCCTTTGATAAACCTTTAGTCAATATATCGGCCGTTTGCTTGTTTGTATCAACATATGATAGATAAATTTCTCCATTCAAGACCTTTTCACACACATAGTGATAATGAACCTCTATATGTTTTGTTCGTGCGTGAAACGTGGATTGTTGACTTGTTGTCACAAAATATTTTAACCTTGTAATCAATCTTCGTTTTAATTCTTCCGACAATCTTACCAACCACGTAAGTTCTTGAGCTTCCATGGCTTAGGCTCTATATTCAGCCTCAGTCGTCGCTAAAGAAACCATAGGCTGCGTCTTGCTGCATAGGATATTGAACTTTCTTCGATTAGGAACACGTACTTGGTGGTGGTTCTTTGACAATCACAATACCCGGCATAGTAAACATCACAAGTCCTTGAAGCTTAACTTGTGACTTCCTCTTAAATTTTACACCCAAGTCTATAGTTTCTTTAACATACCTTAGAACACTCTTTGTAGCTCCCATGTGAGGTTTCCTACGATGCTGCATGAACCGAATTAGAACACCAACAGAGTAGGCGATGTCCTGTCGTGTAAGCGTTAGGTAAATTACACTTCCTACTATGTCCCAGGATTATGTAGGGTCTTCAAGCTCACTTCCTTAATCTACATATAACTTAGTATTCACGTCCATCGGTGTAGTTGAATTCTTCAAGTCTCTCATGTCAAACCTTTCCACGTACTTAACTTTAAGACTCAAGAAGTGATCCAGTCGTCCGAGGTCATTGATTTGAAATCGGATACTTAGGTTCTTCTTGATTTGACTGATTTCTTCTATCCAATTACCCGACACTATAAGGTCATCAACATAGACTAGCACTACTACAATGTTGGCCCCATCTCGCTTGACAAACAGACTAGCATCCGAAGTTGCGCTAGAGTATCTGTTATGGTCCAAGAACTCCCCCATCTTTCCATACCAAGCCCGTGGGGAGTATTTGTATTTTCTTTAACCTACAAACATAATCAAGGTTAGATTTTACCTCAAACACAAGTGGTTGCTCCATGTAAATAGTATGACCTAGGTCTCCGTAAAGGAACACGTTGTTTACGTCCATTTAATGAGGTTCCAGTTTAGACTTACAGCAAGAGCAATTAAAACTCGCACAGTTGTTAGTATAGCAACCGGGCTAAAGGATTTACTCATTCATAAACAGATCTTAAACTTGAATATTAAATAACGCAGCGAAAAATTTTATTCGAACATAATCATAAACATTGTTCAACACGCGGAAGCATAACATAGTCTAATACATTAACATAACATAAACTAATCGTAACGGGATGCCAGTCTTCACATCATCTGGGTAACTCTTCAAGCCGCCCAGCATCATTGTCCGTCGTCACAACCTGCCTTAACCTGAATGTGTATACTAAAAACTCAGCTACACTGGTGAGTTATAGCTTTACATAAAACCTTAACATAAACATTTTGCTAAAAACATAACATACATTTATTTAACAAAAGCGTACATAAAACATGCAATAACTTAACATCATCAAAACATCGTAACATAGCGTCATAACATAAGTCAACATGAACCGAATCTGCGTCTTCTCGTAACCGTCATTTCCATACTCGCATACCAGCGGATGAACCTAAGGCTCGTTACCTCTAGGTCATCCTTCAGCCATGTCTCCTAAGGCTCGTTACCTCTAGGAAGACCAAACACATGCCTCCTAAGGCTCGTTACCTCTAGGTAGACTAAACACACCTTAGGCATTATTTCCCCGCAAGGAATAGTACCTTACATCGGGATCCCGGTAATCTCATGGGTGACCGTCATCACCGCATCTTCAACCAGTTGTACAACTGTTAGCCAGCCACAAAGCCCCAACCCCCCCCCCCCCCGTTGTAAAGGTAAGGCTAATACATACATACATACCCTAGCTTCCGTAGGAACTAATGACAGATTCGTTCATTCATGACTTTCCCAAAACCTTTTCTTCATTTTAGTTAAAGCATTCGTACGTTTTATTAAATAATGTTTCATCCATAAACCTTTCACAAACTTCGTTTGGCAAAACATTGCACATCATAATCATTCATAAACCTCATCTCATAGACATCGTTTCGTACACATATTTTCGAATGTATGCACACTAGCCCAAAAACATTAATTAAAACATTAAAAGAAGGGCTCTAAAACTCACCTAGTATGCTATCCATGGGTTGTCCTAACAAAGGTCCAACTAGCGTCACACACGATCTGAATTGATTAATTAAATAGACATCAGATCAATCCCGACTCTAATGGTTTGCTAATTTCTAAGTTAGGCGGACACAGGCTAAGTTCGCTTGATATTGGCCAAGCGAACTTATCCAGCGAACTTAACAGATTCGCCCCCTTAGTACCTAGCGAACTTGTTTGTAGCGAACTTGACAGATTCGCTGCACTCTAGCGAATTTATCAAGTTCTCCACCCAAAGCCCTTCGAACTTAACAAGTTCGCCTGTGGGTTGTCTATTAGTCCAAAATAATAACCTACTTATCAAGTTCGTCACCCAAAACCTCGCGAACATCTTAATCCTATTTATAAGTAAACTAAATTGCCATGCAAGGCTTACGACTCACACTCTAATACTAACTCATGATTCGAATTTCAAATAACTCCTACTTATACTCAATTCAGAGTTCACATTTAGTCTTTTATTGTTGTAGTCTCCTTCAAACCACCCCTTTGAGACAACTGTACCACCCTAACAAGCCCTTATACTTTTAACTCGCTTTCTACTTATTGGTATTGTATGTATGTTCACATTCCCTCTCAACATTCTTCAATCCAAGCCTAGAACAAAATTTCACCATCTTTGCCTTTGATAAACCTTTAGTCAATATATCAGTTGTTTGCTTGTTTGTATCAACATATGTTAGATCAATTTCTCCTTTCAAGACCTTTTCAAATTGAACAAACCCCATATCATAATTCCTTAAAATAAGCAAAACCCAATTCGAAATCGATCAAATAGTGTACCTTTGTTCAATTTCAATGAAAATTGATTAGCAGCAGAGGTGGATACACATTATCAGTTGGGTAGCCAATGCCCATCGTCGAATCCTTACAAGGCCTGACCCATTAACATTCCATTTCTTTGAACGGCTTAACATATGATGATACGATTCACGTCCATGCTCCATAGTCTTCCCCTACGTCCCTTGCACTTCTTCTACCGGCCCTATTGGTTGTTCCGATCAAATCCGGCGTCGCAAGAACCTACACTTCATGCCGGCGGCTGTAATTCGAACCCCTCCACTTCAAGCCGGCCGGAATTCGAAGTCTAGGGTTTTCGGTTTTGATTTCTGATTAGCTGATTTCATGTAGTAAACGGTAAGTTTTCAATCCTTTTTACATTATTTTTTATCTTTTGATAGTTGATAACCCGATTTTAATACAAATCAGTTGTTAATTTCATTTTTACTCACCCGTATTTTGCCCGTCCTACAAAATTTTTCTGTATCCGCCACTGATTAGCAGGACAAAACTGATTTCAGCTTTCGTCCCTCGTTTCTTGCAATCTTGCTTTCCAATTCCAATTAATAGAACCAATTTTTGATTGAGTATTTGAGCAAAGAAGAAAGAAAAATATAGACGTTGGATCCTTTTCAAGAGTCGATTCTAATTGCATTGTACATCGCTGATTTCTTTTTCATCGCGAGTTCCACTTCCATGGTCCATCACTTCCTTTTCGCTCGATAATTGATACCAAACAAATCAAACACGATAAACATGTAATTGAAGTGATTGAATATCAGAACTAATCAACAACTGAACAATCAAAAGCATGAATCAAACGCCAATCACAGGCATCGTTATATGATGAAGTTAAAAGTGAAAATAAAACCTTCAAAATGTGGAAGATAACGCCGATTGAAATTGAAACCTGGAATGAAGGTCTGATGCGATGGAGGAAACAAAAGGGAGGATCACAGAAATCGACGACCATGTTGAGGATCTATATATTGAAGTTGCTTAGGATGTAGGCGGAGTTTACTAACTAACCGACTACGTGGGGAGGAAAGAAAGAAGGAACGATCGACATTAACTGCTCCGAAAAAGATGGAACAATTGACTTTATACGGATTAGATTTTAATACCAGCAAGATCTGATGGCCAGGAAGATCAGTACGACGGTTACATACACGATCGTCAACAATATATTCAATTCCAGATACATAAAGTAATAGCTCTATAATTTCAAGGACTTCATTCAATTTCCGGAGATTCGTTAAGTAATAAAATAGAAATATTAGTTTCTGAAAATATGACAAATTAGCATTAAGTCTCCACTCAAAGACAGTTTGGTAATCTTATTTAATGTTAAATAACTAGAAGCCAACTATCCAAGCAGGCAGGTAGCTCAAGGTCCATCTAACCGAATTATATAGCCAAATTTGGCGACATATTCAATAAAAGCAATAAAGCATACCACAAACAATTTAATCCATTGTTGAAAAAAATAGAAATTATAAAAACCAAAGCAAACAAACCATGATATTTCAAAGCCTCAGAGTTTATATTGTGTTTCGGTTGATGATGATAAATTGAAGATATACATATAATAATGTGAAGCATATACGTACATCATATCACATACAATGCATTAACTACACATAAAATTGCTACATTACTGAGATACGAAGATATAGAATGAAAATACATAAAGTAAAAAATTATTTCATCCATAGCTAGCAAATTTATTGTCGCTAAATCCTTCGCAAATAGGCGTGTTATAAATCCGTTGCAAACGTTTGGTCGCAAACAATGCAAAAGACGTCGGTCGAATTTAGAGAGAGCTCTTTCAGTCTCTAAAATACGTGGGAACCCCATTTTCTGTTAATTTTTTATTAAAAAACCAAAGTACCACTGCTATAAAATAAAAACAAAAAAATGATTTTAAATTTAAATCAATGGGTTTCACCCCACACTTAGTTCTTAACAATATCAATGTATGTAGTATGATATGTGTCATGAATAACAAGATTGTGGCAAAACTAACACTCCCCTGATAAGTCGGTATCACCATGCGGGTGGTCGGTACCCATAGAAGCTTAAGGGTTATCATTCACCAATAAAAGCTATCAAACATTCAAAGAAAAACATAAAATAGAAAAAAAAACCTATAATGTCCTAGTATCGAGAAGGCATACATGGCGGAAATACGAGAAACTTAAATATGTAAGACAAACCTGAGATCCATGTAATCTACAATATGTACCAACTTCTCAATTTATTCATAACTCGTTTATTTAACGAGACTTAGACCAGACTCAGCCCCATATAAGCCAGTCTAAGGCAAGTGGTGGTACTTATAATCGTCCCAATATCCTACGTAATAACTCTCATAGACGTGCTTCATGAAAGCTACTACAAAGAACAAACGTCAAGATCAAGTCTCATGGCTCCCGCTAGAAGTCCTCCGCCAGCTAACACAAGAGAAGTAAAGAAATACTGCCACGCTTTAAGGTCCAGCTAGGACTCGAACAACTCGTTGAATACCCAAACCTCCAATCAACCCATAAATATAAATCTATATTAACCAGGCTCTTGATAACACCAAGATTTGTATATAGACCGTACAAACTCGAATAAATTTCCTAAACAAGAAGTTTTGCCCAAATAAATTACAAGATTTAAGATTATCAAGTTGGTTTAAAGATCACTTATTCTTGTATTTTTAAGATAAATTAGTAAAAAGAATTTAAAAACATAACATACTAAAAATACTTTTTAGACACCTAAATGCTTAGAATGAGCTTGTTATGTTTAGGCTAAGATTTGGGCAATGCACGACCGTTTATTGCGATGCATTGTCGTGCAAAACACCCATTTCTTGCACGTGAAAAAATCTGTCAAGTCTGACAGGCTCAGGGCCACATATCAGCATTTGCACGGCCATGCATTAGGATCCACGGCTAGGCATTCTCCAATTTTGACCGGTGGTTGATATGTATTAATTGATTGAATTAAATGACTGATAGTTTCATACGATTGAATTAAATGACTGATAGTTTCATATGATTGAATAATTCTTTATTAATTTCTTTTCTAACCGGAGATCCCGGATTAAAATCAAATTTTTCTTTAAAATTCATTAAACAAAGTTGACTTCTGATTCGGTTAATTCCGGATCAACTTGGACTCCATGAACTCCTGTGACTATATTGTCAGCATTTAAATTTAATCTATTAAATGTTTCAGTTGTAGGGAAAGTTTCCCTAACTCTTGAAGTTGAAGCTCTAGAAGGGCTTCTAACCGTATATCCCAGAAATAGGGGAGAATATAATTTAAACTTCCTAAAAATCTTTGAAGTTGGGTTTTATCATATATTTCATCTGGTAATTTAGACCCAAATTCTATGCTTCTGTTGATAGTAATTATGTTTCCTGATTCAATATTATGACCTAGAAACCTTATTTTGGTTTGGAAAAGCATCATTTTTTGTCTGAAAATGACTAAACCATTTTTTATGATTATATTCTTGAATATCTCAAGATGTTTAAAATGAGTTTCAATATCTTTAGAAAATACAAGGATATCATCTATATAGACTATTATGAAGTCACTGAAAGCGATGAAAATATCATTCATAATATTTTGAAATTCTGAGTGGGCATTTTTCAATCCAAAAGGCATGACATTCCATTCATAATGGCCAGTAGGTACTGCAAAAGCAGTTTTATACCTATCTTTTTCATCTATCTGAATTTGCCAATATCCAGATTTTAGGTCAAAATTTGAAAATATTACAGCACTATATAATTTGTCTAATAAATCTTTTTTATTAGGTATAGAATACCTAATCCATTTTAGATACTTATTAAGAGGTTTGTAGTTTATCACTAATCTAGGGATACCTCTTTCTTTCTCAGAATGTTTATTAACATAAAAGGCAGTACAAGACCAAGGAGATTTTGATCTTCTGATCAGGTTTTTGTCAAGAAGAGATTTGATCTCTTGTTTGCATAATTCCATATATTCAGAATTCATTTGACAAGGTCTAGCGTTGTTAGTAATTTTACTATCATTAAAATCTTCTTCATAGGAAAGAGAAACAATATGTTTCTTTTTATCCCAAAAAGCGTTTGTGTGATCATTACATATTTGTAATGTGAACTGATTATTAATTATTTTGATCTTATCCTGAAGTTTAGGATTATTTATCCTATCCTGGACCTTTAAAGAAAATATCTCTCTTTGTAAAAAAATCAATTTGATTTATTTTTGCTTGTAAAAGAGATTCTTTCATATTATTCAAAGTCCTAGAAAAAGGATTTGTAATAAATGAAAAATATATTTCTTTATTTTGGAAAACTCCAGTTATTCCTTTATTATCAATGTTTTTTAAAGGAAATATTTTATTAAGAAAAGGAGTTCCAAGTATAACTTGACTAGTAAGATTCTTTACTAGAATAAAACTAGTAGGAATACAGGATTCATTATGACAAATATGAGCCTGTGGTATTTTGTATTCAATTTTTAGTTTTCTCCTCCTGCAGAACTTAAGTTATGGGAGGTTTTATGAAAGTATCGAGTTGGAATAATTCTTTAAGAGCACTTGGCTCTGATACCATTCAAAACAAGACCTTTAAATAACTTAAAATAACTTAAAAATATTAATTTAAAAATATTAATCAAAATATTGTATAAGATTAAAAACATTTAATAACGTTTCAAAATTTTAGACCATAGGATATTTTTTACAAGTACAGGGTATCATTCTAAGATAATGTTAGTAAAAGTCAGACCATAAAAGCCTTTTTTCGCCATTCTTCGGCATTAGCGGCTGTAAGGTCCCCAAGCATTCAACCACCATATTATAATTCTACTTTGTCCTTAACCTGTCTAAACTCTATTTTAAAATATTTTCAAAAACGTTTTCAATTTTATACCAAACAAATCAAACACGATAGACATGTAATTGAAGTGATTGGATATCAGAACTAATCAACAACTGAACAATCAAAAGCATGAATCAAACGCCAATCACATGCATCGTTATATGATGAAGTTAAAAGTGAAAACAAAACCTTCAAAATGGGGAAGATAACGCCGATTGAAATTGAAACCTGGAATGAAGGTCTGATCCGATGGAGGAAACAAAAGGGAGGATCACAGAAATCGACGACCATGTTGAGGATCTATATATTGAAGTTGCTTAGGCTGTATGCGGAGTTTACTAACTAACCGACTACGTGGGGAGGAAAGAAAGAAAGAAGGAACGATCGACATTAACTTCTCCGAAAAAGATGTAACAATCGACTTTATACGGATTAGATTTTAATACCAGCAAGATCTGATGGCCAGGAAGATCAGTACGACGGTTACATACACGATCGTCAACAATATATTCAATTCCAGATACATAAAGTAATAGCTCTATAATTTCAAGGACTTCATTCAATTTCCGGAGATTCATTAAGTAATAAAATAGAAATATTAGTTTCTGAAAATATGACAAATTAGCATTAAGTCTCCACTCAAAGACAGTTTGGTAATCTTATTTAATGTTAAATAACTAGAAGCCAACTATCCAAGCAGGTAGCTCAAGGTCCATCTAACCGAATTATATAGCCAAATTTGGCGACATATTCAATAAAAGCAATAAAGCATACCACAAACAATTTAATCCATTGTTGAAAAAAATAGAAATTATAAAAACCAAAGCAAACAAACCATGATATTTCAAAGCCTCAGAGTTTATATTGTGTTTCGGTTGATGATGATAAATTGAAGATATACATATAATAATGTGAAGCATATATGTACATCATATCACATACAATGCATTAACTACACATAAAATTGCTACATTACTGAGATACGAAGATATAGAATGAAAATACATAAAGTAAAAAATTATTTCATCCATAGCTAGCAAATTTATTGTCGCTAAATCCTTCGCAAATAGGCGTGTTATAAATCCGTTGCAAACGTTTGGTCGCAAACAATGCAAAAGACGTCGGTCGAATTTAGAGAGAGCTCTTTCAGTCGCTAAAATATGTGGGAACCCCATTTTCTGTTAATTTTTTTATTAAAAAACCAAAGTACCACTGCTATAAAATAAAAACAAAAAAATGATTTTAAATTTAAATCAATGGGTTCCACCTCACACTTAGTTCTTAACAATATCAATGTATGCAATATGATATGTGTCATGAATAACAAGATTGTGGCAAAACTAACACTCCCCTGATAAGTCGTTATCACCATGCGTGTGGTCGGTACCCATAGAAGCTTAAGGGTTATCATTCACCAATAAAAGCTATCAAACATTCAAAGAAAAACATAAAATAGAAAAAAAAACCTATAATGTCCTAGTATCGAGAAGGCATACATGGCGGAAATACGAGAAACTTAAATATGTAAGACAAACCTGAGATCCATGTAATCTACAGTATGTACCAACTTCTCAATTTATTCATAATTCGTTTATTTAACGAGTCTTAGACCAGACTCAGCCCCATATAAGTCAGTCTAAGACAAGTGGTGGTACTTATAATCGTCCCAATATCCTACGTAATAACTCTCGTAGACGTGCTTCATGAAAGCTACTACAAAGAACAAACGTCAAGATCAAGTATCATGGCTCCGCTAGAAGTCCTCCACCAGCTAACACAAGAGAAGTATAGAAATACCGCCACGCTTTAAGGTCCAGCTAGGACTCGAACAACTCGTTGAATACCCAAACCTCCAATCAACCCATAAATGTAAATCTATATTAACCGGGCTCTTGATAGCACCAAGATTTGTATATAGACCGTACAAACTCGAATAAATTTCCTAAACAAGAAGTTTTGCTCAAATAAATTACAAGATTTAAGATTATCAAGTTGGTTTAAAGATCACTTATTCTTGTATTTTTAAGATAAATTAGTAGAAAGAATTTAAAAACATAACATACTAAAAATACTTCTTAGACACCTAAATGTTTAGAATGAGCTTGTTATTTTTAGGCTAAGATTTGGGCAATGCACGACCGTGCATTGGGATGCATTGTCGTGCAAAACACCCATTTCTTGCATGTGAAAAATCTGTCAAGTCTGACAGGCTCAAGGCCACATATCAGCATTTGCACGGCCATGCATTAGGATCCACGGCTGGGCATTCTCCAATTTTGACCGGTGGTTGATATGTATTAATTGATTGAATTAAATGACTGATAGTTTCATACGATTGAATTAAATGCGTGATATGTATTATTAATTGATTGAATTAAATGAGTGATAGGTATTAGTTGATTGAATTAAATATGTGATATGTATTAAATGCGTGATTATTAAAAAAACGTGATTCTTAAAAAGGTGATTATTAAAAACGTGATTTCATTTTTTTCAATTGAAATGATATTAAATTGTTTAATTTAATTAAACTTTTTTTTGAACGGCGGATTTTATTAAAAAATAGAAAAAGAGGAAATAGCAAGTAGTTATACCCAACCAAAAAAACCCAAGGTCACTAATTTACAACAAAAGATTAAAATGACACAAATTAGGCCAAACTATACCATTATTTTTTAATCTGTTCTTGATTCATAGAAACGCCAATGCCTTTATGTCTTCGAACACATTGGATGCACAAACCGCCTTGCCTTGGAATATCTTTTCATTTCTTTCTTTCCAAATACACCATAAAGTAATAAGAAAGATAGCATAAAGTAGCTTACATTTCTTGTTGAGAGAGGTAACAAAATATGGGAAAACCAATAGATCCGATAGTGTAGTTGATGGAATGGAAAAGATTTACACCATTGTTGCACTCTACACCAAAGAATTCTTGCCAAGTCACAATGCAAAAAGAGCTGCTCCAAAGACTCCAAGTTTCCGGTACACATCAAACAATCGGAAGAAATAATATTAATACCGCTAGTCATTAAGGCATCATGCGTAGGAAGTCGGTTCAAGTACGCTCTCCAACCAAAGAAATTGACATTAATCGGAACCCAATTGTTCCATTTGAACAAGATAGTAGAGCTTAACCCAACATAAGAATCTAGGTGAGAACGTAATGAAGCCACCAAAGTTGTCACATTTTCGTTTCCGATCGCCCCCATAATGAGACCATCTAAATTTAAGAACCGTTTGGCAAAGTCACCATCAATAGAAATTATGTTCTTCCAAGTCCCCGTGATTGAAGCCTTCAAGTGAATATACGAGAGTTGTGATGGATAGATGAGATTACCTTAAACCAAAGAGATGTTTGTTCAACCTTTGTTCGCCCCCACCACTTAGGAGTGATAAATTCGTATCTCTTAATGACCCAATTCCCAAGACGCCTTTGCTTAGTGGAGCCATTATCTTATCCCAAGATGCCCAATGTATCTTTTTATTGGAACTCGAGCCCGGCCAGAGAAATCTTTTTCTTATTCTATCCAATGAAGCAATGACATGAAGAGGATCCTTGAACAAGGAAAAATAGTAAATAGGGAGACTATTTAGAACCGATTTGACTAGAGTAATTCTTCCTCCAAATGATAACATTTTTTCTTTCCAAGTGGCAAGTCTAGATTCTAAAATTTCTACCACTGTTTCCAATGTTGAATATGGTTCATATTCGCACCAATTGTCAACCCTAAGAATTGAAATGGAAGTGTCCCGGATCTACGTCTTAGTAACGCCGCCATCGAGTTGGATTGAACCAAACCTGTCCCAACCCCATATATCATGCTTTTGTTAAAATTAACCTTTAAACCCGAAGCCAAGTAGAAACAACAAAGAATACGACTTAGGTTGGTAGATGGGGAGGTTGATCCGTCCCCAATAAAGATGGCATCATCCGCATAAAACAAGTGAGAAATATTATGACCAAAGTTGGGAAGATTAATCTACTTCAAATAAACCAATGTTCACTGCTTTTTTCATAATCACACCAGTGCTTTCATAGCCATTATAAAAAGTGAATTTCATTAGACGTGAATTGAAAATTGATGAATTACATGGATGAATTTAATTAACAAGAATTGATTTAAATTGAAATCACATTAAATTATTTAATTTTATTAAGGGTGTAGGTGGAGTAAGGTGGTGGGGTGAAATGATTAGATGAAAAATGGTGGTGGGGTTTTAAAGCTTGGTTAAATAAAATAATAGACCTTTAAATAACTTAAAAATATTAATTTAAAAATATTAACCAAAATATTGTATAAGATTAAAAACATTTAAAAACGTTTCAAAATTTTAGACCATAGGATATTTTACAAGTACAGGGTATCATTCTAAGATGAGGTTAGTAAAGGTCAGACCATAAAAGCCTTTTTTCGCCATTCTTCGGCATTAGCGGCTGCAAGGTCCCCAAGCATTCAACCACCATCTTATAATTCTACTCTGTCCTTAACCTGTCTAAACTCTATTTTAAAATATTTTCAAAAACGTTTTCAATTTTATACTTTTTTTTAAAACTTGTTCATGTTTTCATGGCAGCTCAACACTTATGAGCTTAGCCTCTGAAGGAGGCTATCATTAGAAGAATTAAATAAAAAGTAAATAAAATATTACCAGACTTGCGTTTATAGCCGGCACACTTCAAACTTGATATTAAAACTTAGAAATTATTACAAGAAAGAGAGAGATTGGAGAGTTGTGTTTCTCCGGGGTGTGTTTACAATAAGAAGAGATCCCCTTGTGTTTACAATCTTTGAAGTTGGGTTTTATCATATATTTCATCTGGGAATTTAGACCCAAATTCTATGCTTCTATTGATAGGAATTATGTTTCCTGTTTCAATATTATGACCTAGAAACCTTATTTTGGTTTGGAAAAGCATCATTTTTGGTCTGGAAATGACTAAACCATTTTTTATGATTATATTCTTGAATATCTCAAGATGTTTAAAATGAGTTTCAATATCTTTAGAAAATACAAGGATATCATCTATATAGACTATTATGAAGTCACTGAAGGGGATGAAAATATCATTCATAATATTTTGAAATTCTGAGGGGGCATTTTTCAATCCAAAAGGCATGACATTCCATTCATAATGGCCAGTAGGTACTGCAAAAGCAGTTTTATACCTATCTTTTTCATCTATCTGAATTTGTCAATATCCAGATTTTAGGTCAAATTTTGAAAATATTACAGCACTATATAATTTGTCTAATAAATCTTTTTTATTAGGTATAGGATACCTAATCCATTTTAGATTCTTATTAAGAGGTTTGTAGTTTATCACTAATCTAGGGATACCTCTTTCTTTCTCAGAATGTTTATTAACATAAAAGGCAGTACAAGACCAAAGAGATTTTGATCTCCTGATCAGGTTTTTGTCAAGAAGAGATTTGATCTCTTGTTTGCATAATTCCATATATTCAGAATTCATTTGACAAGGTCTAGCCTTGGTAGTAATTTTACTATCATTAAAATCCTCTTCATAGGGAAGAGAAACAATATGTTTCTTTCTATCCCAAAAAGCGTTTGGGTGATCATTACATATTTGTAATGTGAACTGATTATTAATTATTTTGATCTTATCCTGGAGTTTAGGATTATTTATCCTGTCCTAGACCTTTAAAGAAAATATCTCTCTTTGTAAAAAATCAATTTGATTTATTTTTGCTTGTAAAAGAGATTCTTTTATATTATTCAAAGTCCTAGAAAAAGGATTTGTAATAAATGGAAAATATATTTCATTATTTTGAAAAACTCCAGTTATTCCTTTATTATCAATGTTTTTAAAGGAAATATTTTATTAAGAAAAGGGGTTCCAAGTATAACTTGACTAGTAAGATTCTTTACTAGAATAAAACTAGTAGGAATACAGGTTTCATTATGACAAATATGAGCCTGTGGTATTTTGTATTCAATTTTTAGTTTTTCTCCTCCCGGAGAACTTAAGTTATGGGAGGTTATCGAGTTAGAATAATTCTTTCGTGGATACAATATTGATCAGCACCACTATCAACTAATGCTGTGACAGTTATAAAAAAGTTATCTTCTATGAGAAGTTTTATTTTAATATTATATATATATATATATATATATATATATATATATAGGATGAGGTTTAAGAGAAAACCATGATTTATGAAAAAACCAAAAAAACTAATAGAAACCATTGATCTTGTTGATCAATGGTTGATATACATAATGACATTTAGGTAAATAAATGTAAATAATTGAGATGAGATTAATTAATGAGACAAAGGACAAATCGGGTAGATTAAAAAATGTAATATATGAAATCTCATAAAAATCCTTAATCTCTCTCCAATTTATTTCTTAATTTACACACTCTCTCCTATCTTATTTCTTACTCTCAATTCTATGTATTTCAAAATTAATCAAAATTAAGTTCCTGATTTCAATTTTTTGTGAGCATATATTTCTGGAATGAAAAGTGAAAAATAAACTCAAACAAATAATAACGATGAAGAAAAACCGAGCTACGTATACGTAGCTCAGGCTAGTTACATATACGTAGGTCATGTCATTTATGTATACAGATGAAAAGAGGGAAACAAACAGGTTTACATATACGTAAACATGGGTCAACATAAACGAAAAACGGGGAAGAAGAATCGAATTACATATACGTAGTTATTAAAAAATTAGTATTTACGTCTAGGTCGTAGCATTTACGTAGCTCATACGAGTTACATATACATAGCTCATACGAGGATCAACAGAACACAAAAAAATGAGAAGAAACGAGTTACATATACATAGGTCATACGAAAAACAAATGAAGATCAACATGATGAACACCATATGAAGTTGGTCCAAATAGTATATCACTTGAAAATCACAATTCAAATAAAAAAACCACGATTCCAACACTATCAGTTGAAACATTGTTATAGACTGCACTTACAACAAAGATAATCCTATTTATTTGGTTAAATTTGGTCTTGGATTTCGATTTGGTTCTGTCTCGGAAGCACTGTACGTTGAACGTGGATTTGGGTTCTTCGGACTTTGAAATCCAACCCTAATACGAAAGTGGTGAATCTCTGTAACAACAAAACGAAGTATTATGGTGTTTTGGGTTTTCAATTTCACCGTGTTCGGAATTCTGCACGAAGTATCAGACTGTGGTTTGGGGTTTTTCTGTTCGGAACCCTTGTTTGGTCTACACGAAAGGGTCTTCTATTGTTTGGATTATACAAAATCGGTTGGTTTGGTTGGAACAAGATTTGATTCTGTTTTGGCGTGGCTTGGAACAGTATGTGATTTAAGGTTATGGTTTGATTTTGATTGAGAACCCTAATTTGGATTACGAGGTCTAGTCTGTGATTTTGGACTGCAATTTCACTCTTATTCGGAAACATCAGTACTAAGATTTGGTCGCCTGTGGTTCATCCGGTTTTCATAAGAACATAAGGTAGAAGATTGATTTTCAAATTAGGAATTCATTCATTTGTGTTATACATGAGGGAGAATCAAAGGTCAAGGGACGAATTGAAGGAAGACAAAACATAGCGGAATCGGAGGAACATCAACCTGGGTATTGAATTGGAAATTACGGTTTAAGGAAACAGGAAATCAACTTTGACTTTTGGCTTATTTGGTTTTGCGCAATGTAACATTAACAAGAAGCAATTCCTTTTAATTTATATTTTGCCTTGTATTAAATCTGAATTGGAAGGCAAAGAGGAATATTGAAGGTGTTTGTTTCAGAGCGCAAGGTGGATTTTATACGATCCTAATTGGTGTGAACTCTAATTCAATCAAACATACTACGAGTACGTTTTCCTTTCATTCTTTGTTTTCAAATATCACGTATACAGGTATGGATTTTATGATATATGCATATAGATAATATATGGTTTAAAAGCATGTTTTCATATCTAATCAGAAGACAAGTACATAAAGAATTAATATTTTTGTGGCAATAGTTGATAAAGAACATTGTATGAATGAATTTATTGATCCTTTGTTTTCTCCCATTGATATATATGTATATTTCTTTGCGTTTGGAATTGATGCATACTAATACAGAAGATAAATATCAATCATAAAAAAAGGGGATTTTATGATTTATTTTCTGCATGATAATATCGTAGAAGCAAAGGATAAATATCTTACATGGCTTCTGTATCAAAGAATATTGTTGCTGAATTGAATAAATATGTTTAGTCTCGATATGACATGTTTATTGCTTTCGGATACTATCTTAGCATGAATAGGATGTTTGGATTGAATGAGAATCATAAGTTTATTTATATTGATAATCATGTTTTATGACATCAAGTATATCTAAAATTCATAGTGTTAGGATTTGGCATGTTGTTTAGGTCATGTGAATTTTAGGAATATGTTTAATATATCTAAGGACGCTTTGATTCTTGCCTTTGTGTAACATCCCGATAATCCGTATCCTAATAGTTCGGGTTAGTGGACTAACCGACTCTTTAATTAATGTCCTGGTTAGTGGGGATTGCCACGTAACACTTGATTTAATGAGGATAAAAGGGTCGGCTAACCGTTTAAACGTCTAGTTCGAACTATAAACGTGCAAGACGATTTTAGAAGGGCCCGATAGGAAATATAAGGGGATTTATATATACCACCTAAACTACAAACCCTAGCCATTCGGCTAGGGGTGTTACGCGACGACAGAGAAGACGCAAGAGAGGGAGAGAGAGGGTGGAGGCCGGACGAGGGATTGGCGACGGTGATCCAATGACGGGTTGCATCGGCGACGTCTTAACCCCGATAAGGTAATCCTCGTAAGCATTTTACTTCGTTTATGTACTATGTCTTGAGTAGAAATTCGGTTAGGGTGTGGAGTGGGAGTTCTTGATATCCGGCGATGGGAATAGTGGTGGTTACGGGTGTAGCGGCATGGTGACGTCAAAGGGGATGGCCGCGAAGGTAGAGGGAAGCGACTGTGCATGCGACGAGGTGCATGGCGGTGTGGGTGGCAACAGTGGTGTTCTGCGGCTGTGCGGCGGTAGCGGTGGTGTCGCGAAGGTGGAGAAGGCGGCGACGACGACACTGGTGCTCGGCTGTTGTTGTAGCGACAGAGATGGTGGTACCGGAGACGGCGGGAGTCGGGTGCAGTGGTGCTCCACGGCAGTGGGGTGAAGGTGGCAGTGGTGTCTCCGCGAGAAAGGAGAACCCGGCTAGGGTGTTTGGGGAACAACGGTGAACGTCGGGAACTCGGTGATTCGAGATGATGGGACGCGATGGTGGCTCATGACGGGAGGTGTTTGGTGGTGATGCGCGGTGATGGTGGTTCCCGACAATGAACAATGGAGGAGCATGGGGTTGGCTATCACCCGATGGAGGCTTTGCTAGTCGAGGGCTTTGCGTGCGACGTGCATGCATGCATGCTTGAATGGAAACCCGGTTCGGGTGTTCGGTTTTTAAACAGGTCAAGGACGACCCGGTAGGCGTGTTCGTGGATCTACGGGTTCGACAAAGCGTATGGACGGGCAGATGAGACTAAGCATTGAGATTATGTTATTTTATGCGTTATTAGACTTGCGTTTAGAGCGTGCCTGATCAAGTGACCGTACATTGACAGGTTTGGATATTGAGCGGGTGATCAAAGTGCAGAGCAAGGATTCGGACTTGGTAACTGGTGAGTTTCTAATCCCCCTCTTTTAAACGTTTTACTATTTTGGGGCTCTCGTACATACATTCATGTGGCGTTAATATAATTAATCATGTTAACGGTTTCGGGTTCTAACCCGACATGCTTTGAGTCTAAAATGAGTATTAAGAGTCGTAGGGACAATGGTGTGCTAAAGGCGGATCGGGGAGAGTCGGGCTTTAAGTTAAATGCCCATGATTTTATGTGTGAGTCAATGATATGGTTTATTAGTGCGTGACGTGTTAAGGGCCGAACGGGAACGGTTGTGCCCGGTATTAAAGGCTGATGAATTTATGATACTAAATGCGCTGTTCTAGGGTTATGTGTGAGGTGTGTGTAATTAATGAGTCATATGTATACGATGTGATATTACGTGTTTATATTTATGTGTCGGGTTTGCCTCGTTGTCCATGTGGCCCGACAAACGAGATCGTGAAGGACGAGGTCCTTCAGGAAGTCACCAAAGGTGACAATTAGTTGACAGGTGAATGATAAGCTCGGGGTGTGTTGATCGCCCTGACGAGGGTGCAGTGATAAGGTATATGTTTGCATGCGTACATATATGTGTTAAATTGCATGCTAGTGACCAGTTATATTTATTGTGTATGAGATTGTGTTAATGTGACGTGTTGAATGTGACGTGTAGAGTTAGACTGGCCGTTGAGTCAGGACTTGTGATGTGACGTGTGTAAGAGTCGTGTTAGTTATTTGTGAGAGCCTTGGTTAAGGCCGGATGTGTTAATGACTAGGGTAGGTTGTGTTAACCTAGTGTTGAGTTAAGGTGTGTTATTGGATACGAGTCGTTGGCATAGTATGTTGAGTCCATGCTGTTGTGATTGTATAGGATGTTATTATTTATATTGGTGGTGCGGGTTGAGTCTCGGGTGATAAACGGTTATGGGATGTCGTGTGATGACAAGGGATTAGTCATTCGTTAATAAAGCGTAATTAAATTTTATAAGGACCGGAGGGTCCTGAGTGAATTAAACTGAAGAACTTGGTGTGATGTTTTTTATTTAAACTAAACGATTAGAACTCATTCAGCGTAGCTGACTTTGTGTGTACGTTAGTTTGTTTTGCAGGTAAGTGGGTATGGGCGTATCTTGGCTTGGAAGCGGCGTTACTCGTATCTTGGCGGACCCAGAAATTTATTCAAATCTTGGTGTAGTTCTGTTTGGTGTTAAACCCCAAAATGTGTTAAAGGTGGTTGTTAGTGGACGATGGGGGTTGATGGCGGAGGTGGCAAATTGGGGTGGGGTGGGGTAGGGAGGATTTTATTTTCATTATATTGTTTTTATTTAAAATAAATAGTTTTAAGTTTTTTAATTTCTTTTATTAAATAGTTACATGTACCTTCAACATTCATGTATTGTACCCAAATTGATTAAATGCCTTTTAATTTAATAGAGTTAACATTATGGACCAAAACAATTACAAAATGCAAACCACAAAACATGATTTGTTAATAAAAACTTTTTTTAACTGAAAGAGTTAAATTAGTAACCACATGAACAAAAATAGTATTTTACTCTTTTACTTATTTAAAACTCTATAATTTATCAAATTTGCAAATCCACACCTTTGTATTTTATTTTAGTTTAGCTATATCTTAAGTGCTTTAAATTAGTTATGACGGCTTACCATTTTTAAACCACTCGAGAGAGTGGAGCGGTAAAGCAGCCAATCCCATAACCTTTCTAGTTTTAAATACATTGGTTTTAACATTAAATGTCAACGCCTTTACTATAATATGCACCTTTAAGACTGTGTAGTGGTGGCAACACACCACGACCTCTTTTCATTGGGCCACCTCAAGACACGCACTCGAACTATCTCTCACGCCGTGACCTCTCTCACAAAAGCATCCCACGTCCTTTCTCACGGAGGGGCGGCGCGATGTTTCACACTCCTCACGCCTGCCACGTCAACCTTTTATGCATGCTCACTAGACCATTACACATAGCCTAATATTTCCTTCTATCATCCCACTAATTAGAGTTAACATTTTCAAAACCGTGCAATAGTTACTACTACTAGACACAGTGGCGGACCTACTAAGGGAATATGGGGGGCAGTCGCCCTCCATATTAAAAAAAAAATTAGTGTCAAGTACGCATTAAAATCTCGATCGCCCTCCATAAGATTTTAAAATAGCACCCCGATTGCCCCTCAATGAAAAAAATAATGTTATACGCACGTTATATATCACTACTCAACCGACCCCAAAAATTTTCGACTCCAATGAAAAAAATTTCTGGGTCCGCCGTTGACTATACAACTCCTATGGAGTAAATTTGCAATTCAACTAATGTTAACCACTCGTATCCTGAGTAACTTTGTATGTACGTTAGTTCGTTCTCCCCACTACCTCCTGATCCTCCACTGGATCGATTGGTTTCCTGGTTGGCAAGTGCTTCCGCCACGTGTTGGGCGATGAGGGCTTGTATCTGGGCTGCGGTCATGGAGGTTCCGCTTCCTCCTGAGCTGCGGCTATTTCTCTTGGGCGGCATATTTCTTTATAGTCACAATGATAACCATAGTTAGGTATTGCATAATATATAACAATCAACACATGTGCACAAGATAACATACACTAATCAATCAATCATGCAATATAATTAAAAGATAAACACTTGATAAATAAGTTGTACGAAATACAAAGTATTTTCAGGAGCAACCACTCCTCCAAAAACAAGTAGAATCTCAAAATATTGCGTGAGCACAGCCCGCTCACGATAGGCTAATCAAACTGAAGGTGGAAAAATACCACTCTGCAAAGAGGTAAAGAGTAACATGGCACAGAGAATCATTAGAACCCTAGTAGGCTCTAATTCCTCTCTGACCATGTCTGCCCTATATCCTGCTGTCATGGCTGAAGTGCTCGCAATTGTTGATCGATACTCTGCCGTGTTGACTCGCTGGTGTGCCACTCCTAACTGTCTCTCTGCCTCTGCCAGGCGACTAGATAGGGCAACGGTCCTAGTTGTCTCTCTCTGGCGATCCTCTAGTAAACCCGCCACCTGTCCCTGTAAGGTCTGTAGTGCGGTCTCTGTAGCTGCGCCTCTCCGTTCCGCCTCTCGAGCTCTCTCCTCAGTAGTCGCAATCCGGTCTTGCACAATCAAGAGTGCCTGGTCTGTCAAGGCAAGCTCATCCTAGAGGGATGATAAGTCTGCATCATGTCGCCTGGTGTGCGCTGCCAATATCGGCAGTACCTCCCTCGTAGGCCGGAGCCAATAGGGTGGGGGGTGAGATGGTACAGACGACTCCCCTACAGATATGGTGTCAGCTGATGAAATCCGGGCCTTCTTGGCCGATGGCTTTGCAGTGTCAGATGATCGAACCGGGCGCTTTCCCAAGTAAATGTTCTTCTTTCTGGGGTAAGCTTGGTCTTGACTCCTCGCGGTGCTGGTAATGGTGACGGTGGCGCCGGATTTGCCTGGCGAGGAGGTGAAGGTAGTATAGAGCCGTCATCGGACGACGAGTCTCCGTGCCATACCGAATAAGGCACGGGCTCGCCCGAGTCACTCTCCTCGTCGGCATCTCCCTCGCCCCCGTCAGCTGGTGCATCCTCAGTCTCCTCCTCGGGAACCTCCTCTGGAATCTCCTCAGGATCCTCCTCAGGATCGGTCTCCTCGACTCCCTCTGAGTCCTCCATAGGCTCCTCGTCACTGGATGAGTGTGGTGATGAGGGTGGGGTAAGTGGCTCAGCCGGTGATGGTGGTGTGGCCGGAGTGTACTCCTCCTCTGAGTCTGAGATCTCGATGGGGTCCGAAGATGTAGACATCCTGTCACAAGATAATATCCAGTAATCCAATGTACTCATGTATGAAAGACGTATGTATGATGTGTTGTGAATTACGTGAGCCTACAGTTATAGTCTAAGTACACTAAATGCAACTTAGTTCTATATAACCAGGGCTCTGATACCAATCTGTCACACCCTGAAATTCCACAACGGATTACCCGCGGGCTGTGACTGTCAAGGATCATCAGTCCCGGTCATTTCGAACGACCACTATATGGTTTTTGAAAAGACATTCCGTTTGAACATCATACCAAGATAAATAAGTAATACATAGTTTGAAAATGCGGAATGTAAAGTGCGGAAGCAAAAGCAAAGTAGCAAAATACAGAAGCACAACAAATTAGGTTCCCATAAACCTAGCTTCTAAATGAAAACATGAAATGAGACTCCAGATATGCAATCCTAGTCCATGCGTGAATGTTTAGCGACCTGAGATAAACATGCTTTAAAATGTCAACACAGGGTTGGTGAGTTCACAGGTTTAAGTAACAGAAGCAGTAAAGAAAACAGTGTAACAGTACGCATGTATACTAGTGATTTGATTGTTGATCAAACAATAAACATTAACTATATAAGCAACACCGAAGCTCAACGAAGGAATGCAGAAACTAGCATTTTTGCCTCTTACGTGCTTAGCACGCAAAGAATCAGGTCAATTATGCACCCGTTCGACTCCCGGTCAAAGTTAGCGCGACTAACCCGGGTGGGGGTTGTTAAACCCAATAGTACTATTCATGAATCACCTCGCTTTGTGAAATAATTAACGGTTCGAATATGAGAGGACTTTATGTGCGGGAAATGCACCCACTTATATATGTTAAAGCGAAATCACAGTAATCATCATACGACTAAGTAAGAAAATGGTTTAGCATGTATCTCCCCCAAATGGAAAAGTAAGTAAAATGGGGCCGTGAAAACTCACCTGATGCGTGAGTACCGAATACGTGCTAGTAGCAAAAGTTCAAGAGTAAGCCGACCTACGCGTGCCCTAAAATATATAAGACACCTTAAGGTCTAGGTAATGATTCTACATGCAAGTTGGTCATGTAACAGTTTCACCCAACTTAATTTCGTTATGAAATTCCGTTTGACTCGACAACCCGTTGGTGATATGTATTTGTTATCAAAAATATATATTCACATAAAATAAATATAAGTTATGATTTTGATCAAGTGTGTCCATGACTATAAGTAATTTGGTGTCATCTTAGGTTTCGCGCTTTAAAATATAGTTTGACTCGACACGAGTCGTAACTCGATGCGAACGGTAAATAAATATATTATATATATTTATTCAAAATAATGTTTTCGAAATACGTCATGACTTTAGGTAAAAATAATATCTATATCGTTTCTATGAAATATACATTTAAGAATTATCACTCTTAAAATAAGGTCGTTTTTCGTTTTACGACCAAAGTGTGTATATATATATTTATACTCATAAAATTATATATATTTCAAAATCTAGTCTTTAACTATTAACATTTACGTATACTTTTAGAAATAATAAGTTTTTACAATAAAGTGAAGACTAGGTTTTTGTTCATCTTTATACAAACTTAGTTCCTAATATTTATATATTTCCAAAATCATAATAATAATCATGTAACCCATTTAACAAAAGAAATTAACATAATAACTAGTCATAACCTTTTTAGTTTCCTAACAACTAGTAATAATTTAACTTCCATAATCTTGACATAACTCAACCAAGAAAATATAAACTTGTAAGGAACTAATATTCATAATACCACATGTTAAACACTACAAGATTTCTATGGACAAGGTAACTCACTTGATGAATCATTTGAGCATACACTTTATTTTAGTTTATAAACTATAAAGTTATTGTTAATATTTTTACACAAAAAAATAAGTCTCATGTAGTCATTTTATAGAGACTCTATGTTTAACAAAATGGATTTTTGTTTAGTTGGTGAAAGTTGGTACATACCACTTATATGTAAAGAAAGTATAAAACAAGAACAAAATATAGATGGGTAGGAGATTTCTCACTAGTAGCAAGCAAGGAGATGAATGAAAGTGTCGTAGTCTTGCTTGAGAAACACCAAGAGAATTGCTTGAGATCACCAAGGAGCCTTGAAACACTAGTAATCTTGGGATGGAAATTGAACAAGATGAAGTTGACAATGGTGGTGTTGAAGCCGTAGGTTTTAAGGAGTGAGGGAGAGAGTGAGTTTGTAAGTTAGTTTGTGGTGAGAAGTGTGAAAGATGAGTTATACTTTAAAGCCAAATGACTTAACAAGCTTAAGGTTATTTTGAAGTCTTTGTATTTCACAGTTTTGGGAGGGGGCTATATGGCCGAGAATTGCTTGTTCAGAAGGATGGGGTTTAGTGCATGATAAAAGTAATAACCATGAAATGGGTAATTCTTGAGGTTTGTAAAAGTCAAACCCAAAAAGCCTGAATGCGTGTGGCTAGAAGATTTGGCAGAAAAAGGGGCAATCAGAGGAGCTTTTCGAAACTTGCATGGAAATGGGATTTTAGTTGTGTAGATAATTCAAGGTCAACAATTATGGTGTTGTGGGTGGGTTAAGATCTCGCTAGAAGCAGCAAAAAGAAAAATAAAAGTGGTGACTTGTAAATGTTTCATTTAGAAATAAAATGGTCCTTGGTCTTTAATAAATCAATGGGTTTTCAGGGTGATAGCGAGTATAAGTTAGACGTGATTAAAATAGGGATTTTATTAAAACCGAGCTTAATAAAATTATACCTTATATATTTAGCGGTTTACTAACACGTAACTATATATTTAGTAAATTAATATAACAAAATAGCGCGTTAAAATAAGGTACAACGGTGAAACGGTAAATGTGTGCGTTAAAATACCAAGTTGATATAAACATATGCATATATTTAAGTTCTAAAATAATGTTGTAGCATCTCAAAATATTTATTAAAACATAAATATTAATTGTCACCAACGTTCGTGTGTGTCGGTTATATTGTGTGTGACCGGTAATTTATCTAATTACCGATGCGTGTAATGTTATGAATGGACTCTGCTAATTATGAGATTACCTTAATTAATCATAATTAAGTCTAACACGAATATAATGTATGCAAAATGTGACAGAGACGGGGACGGGTATTGACCTGAAATTGCCGGTTGTCACATACTCCCCATGTTAAAAAGAATTCGTCCCGAAATTCAGCTAGTATCATCCGTGATTGTTGCAGTTTCAAACAACTGCGGGTACTTGCACTTCATTTGGTCCTCGCGTTCCCATGTAAACTCCGGTCCTCGTCTAGAGTTCCATCGAACTTTTACTATGGGGATGCGACTCTGTTTCATTCTCTTGACCTCTCGGTCCATGATCTCAACTGGTTCTTCGACGAAGTGAAGCTGATCGTCTATTTGAATCTCCTCCAATGGCATGACTAGTGTCTCATTTGATAAGCACTTCTTCAGGTTCGACACGTGAAACACGTCATGAACGCCATTGAGGGTTTCCGGTAGGTTAAGCTTGTAAGCAACAGGACCAATCCTCTTCAGAATCTCGAAAGGTCCAATGTAACGAGGGTTCAGTTTCCCCCGCTTGCCAAAACGTATTACACCTTTCCATGGCAAGACTTTCAGTAGCACTTTATCTCCCACTTGAAATTCTAAGGGTTTGCGTCTCACATCAGCGTAACTCTTCTGACGATCACGTGCGGCCTTGATACGTTCGCGTATCTGCACGATCTTTTCTGTAGTCTCATGAATAATTTCTGGACCTGTGAGTTGGCTATCCCCCACCTCTGTCCAGCAAATTGCTGATCTACACTTTCGTCCATAAAGTGCTTCGAATGGTGCGGCCTTGATGCTAGTGTGGTAGCTGTTGTTGTATGAAAATTCGACCAACGGTAGGTGTGCATCCCAACCATTCCTGAAGTCGACCACACAAGCTCTAAGCATGTCTTCAAGGGTTTGGATGGTCCTTTCTCTTTGACCGTCCGTTTGGGGATGGTACGCAGTACTCATATCCAATCGAGTACCCAAGGCTTTTTGTAAAGATTGCCAGAATCGGGATGTGAATCGGCTATCCCTATCTGAAATGATGGAGACTGGCACTCCATGCCTCGAGACTACTTTCTTTAGGTAATTTCGGGTCAGTTTCTCTAACTTGTCGGTCTCTTTTATAGGAAGGAAATGTGCTGATTTTGTTAACCGGTCGACAATTACCCAGATGGTGTCGCAACCATTAGATGCCCTAGGCAACTTCGTGATGAAATCCATTGATATTTGTTCCCACTTCCACTGTGGAATCTCTAGTTGTTGGAGTAACCCTGATGGTTTCTGATACTCCACGTTTACCTTAGCACATGTCAAGCATTTACTAACATAGGTAGCAATTTCGGCTTTCATGTTAGGCCACCAATAGTGCTCCTTGAGGTCATGGTACATTTTGTCAGCACCTGGGTGAATAGAGTATCTGGACTTGTGTGCTTCGTCCATCACTAGATCCCTTAGATTCCCAAAAAGCGGTACCCAAATCCGATCCATAAAGTAACGAATGTCATCAGATCTGGCCTCAAAATGCTTATTCATACCTCGTAGGGACTCTTGCATAGGTTTACCTCCTTGACTGCTTCGAGTTGGGCGTCACGGATTTGTATGGGTAAATTCGTGTGGATGGTCAACTGTAACGCTCGTACTCGTCGCGGCTTGGGTTGTTCTTTCTTGCTCAAGGCATCAGCAACGACGTTTGCCTTTCCAGGATGATAACGGATTGCGCAATTGTAGTCGTTTAGTAACTCGACCCATCGACGCTGCCTCATGTTAAGCTCCTTTTGATCGAAGATATGTTGAAGGCTCTTATGATCTGTGAAAATTGTACATTTCGTGCCGTACAGATAGTGTCTCCAAATCTTCAGAGCGAATACTACAGCTCCCAACTCTAAGTCGTGGGTAGTGTAGTTTTTCTCGTGCACTTTCAGTTGTCGAGAAGCATAGGCAATGACCTTCTCCCTTTGCATTAGCACGCACCCGAGTCCTTGATGGGACGCATCGCAGTACACCACGAAGTCGTCTGTTCCTTCCGGTAAAGACAGGATCGGTGCACTGCAAAGTTTCTGTTTGAGCAATTGAAAAGCGGTTTCTGCCTTGTCATTCCACTCGTATTTCTTATCCTTGTGTGTAAGAGTAGTGAGGGGTTGGGCTATCCTAGAGAAATTTTCGATGAATCGTCGATAATAGCCCGCAAGACCTAAGAACTGTCGTACCTCAGTTGGGGTCTTAGGTGCTTCCCAATTCTTAGTCGCCTCGATTTTGGATGGGTCAACATGTATGCCCTTTTCGTTGACCACGTGTCCAAGGAATTGTACCTCGCGAATCCAGAAGTCGCACTTCGAGAACTTGGCGTATAGTTTCTTTTTTTTTAGCAGCTCCATGATTAACTTCAGGTGATCGGCATGCTCTTCTTTATTCCGTGAGTATATCAGGATATCGTCTATGAACACAATCACAAACTTGTCCAAATAGGGTTTGCACACTCGGTTCATGAGATCCATGAATACCGCTGGTGCATTGGTTAACCCAAATGGCATGACCATGAACTCATAGTGGCCATAACGAGTTCGGAAAGCAGTCTTTGGAATGTCATCTTCCTGAATTCTTAGCTGATGGTATCCCGACCGTAGATCGATCTTCGAGTAATAGCTCGACCCTTGTAATTGGTCGAACAGGTCGTCGATCCTTGGTAGTGGATATCGGTTCTTGATCGTCACTTTGTTCAGTTCTCGGTAGTCGATGCACATGCGGAACGATCCGTCCTTTTTCTTAACAAACAAGACCGGTGCTCCCCAGGGTGAGAAGCTCGGTCTGATGAAGCCTTTGTCTAATAGTTCCTGTAATTGGTTAGACAATTCCTGCATTTCCGATGGCGCCAGTCGGTAAGGTGACCTTGCTATCGGAGCAGCTCCTGGTGTGAGATCAATTCGGAACTCGACTTGCCGTTGCGGTGGAAGTCCGGGCAGGTCTTCGGGAAATACTTCCGGATAGTCTCGGACAATCGGAATGTCCTCTATCTTTCTCTCTTCTGCTTTCTTTTCCATCACATGTGCTAAGATCGCATGGTAACCCTTTCGTAAGTACTTCCGGGTCTTCATGCAGGTAATGATCCTTAGTGCGATACCACTCTGTTCTCCTTGAATGGTCAGCGCTTTCCCGTTCGGGAGGGGTATGCGAACAATCTTCTCATGACATATGATTTCGGCTCGGTTCTTAGACAACCAGTCCATCCCGACAACTATGTCATAACTTCCCAATGTTACCGGCAATAAGTCTATAGTGAAAGAGTGGTCGATTAACATTAAGACACAACCGGGAATTACTTGTTCTGTCTCTATTAGCTTACCATCCGCCAGCTCTATCGTGTACAGGTAATCTAATGCAATCGGTGTAATACCAAGTAACGTACTAAACTCAGTGGACACAAAACTTTTGTCGGCACCCGTATCAAATAGGATAGAAGCATAACAGTTGTTTACGAGAAACATACCAGTAACAATGTTGGGGTCTTGTCTAGCTTCGCCTGCTCCAATGACAAACGCCCTGCCCCGAGCATTCGCATTTCCAGGCTTTCTGTTCTTTGGGCAGTCTTTGCGGAAGTGTCCGGGTTCACCGCACCGGAAACATCCGCAGTTTCCTCCGCCAGTCGGGGCTTGTTCAACTAGTCGACAGTTCTGGGTCGTGTGGCCAAAACGCTTGCACTTTTGGCACCGGGAATCTTCACAAGTGCCGTTGTGGTGGAATTGGCACTTATTACATTTAGGTAGGTTTCCGGTGTACGCCCCCTTTTGCCTCTTCTCTGGTTGATTAGCAACAAACACTCTTGCCGGCTCTTGTTTCTTCGGGATGTTGGGCACATAGGGTTTAGCAGGAGTGTTTTCCCACTTGCGCTTATTATCAAAGACCTTCACGAAATTATCTTTCTTGGAAAACAGCCCCTGACGGACTGCTTGATCAGTGAGATTATGAGCTAGTCTCACAGCGTTGTGAATGGCTATGGGTTCAGCAGAAGTGACCATACTCTGTATCTGAGGTGCCAGACCCCAAATATAACGCTCAATCCGCTTGAACTCTGGCGTAACCATGTGCGGCAATAACCGTGCTAAGTCATGAAATCTTGCGGTGTAACCCGCAATGTCGGCACCTTCCATTTTTAGATTCCAAAACTCCTGTTCCAGTTTCTGTAGCTCATTTTGGTAGCAGTATTCTTCCTTAAGCATATCCTTGAATTCTTCCCAGGGAATGGCATTGGCGTTGTCTAACCAAGAGTTTGGACATAAGAGTTCCACCAAGAGAGGGCCTGACCCTCAAAAGTTCCAGCTCCGTACATGACTCGGTTTTCCGGTGTGCAATGACTCATGCTGAAAACTGACTCAACCTTTTCGATCCATCTTAACAGTCCCACTGCACCCTCCGCCCCAGTGAAGGTGTGAGGCTTGCAATCCATGAAGGATTTGTAAGTACAGGCCTTGTGTCCATTCCCCGTCCCTTTGTTCTCCCCACTACCTCCTGATCCTCCACTGGATCGATTGGTTTCCTGGTTGGCAAGTGCTTCCGCCACGTGTTGGGCGATGAGGGCTTGTATCTGGGCTGCGGTCATGGAGGTTCCGCTTCCTCCTGAGCTGCGGCTATTTCTCTTGGGCGGCATATTTCTTTATAGTCACAATGATAACCATAGTTAGATATTGCATAATATATAACAATCAACACATGTGCACAAGATAACATACACTAATCAATCAACCATGCAATATAATCAAAAGATAAACACTTGATAAATAAGTTGTACGAAATACAAAGTATTTTCAGGAGCAACCACTCCTCCAAAAACAAGTAGAATCTCAAAATATTGCGTGAGCACAGCCCGCTCACGATAGGCTAATCAAACTGAAGGTGGAAAAATACCACTCTGCAAAGAGGTAAATAGTAACATGGCACAGAGAATCATCAGAACCCTAGTAGGCTCCAATTCCTCTCTGACCATGTCTGCCCTATATCCTGCTATCATGGCTGAAGTGCTCGCAATTGTTGATCGATACTCTGCCGTGTTGACTCGCTGGTGTGCCACTCCTAACTGTCTCTCTGCCTCTGCCAGGCGACTAGATAGGGCAACGGTCCTAGCTGTCTCTCTCTGGAGATCCTCTAGTAAACCCGCCACCTGTCCCTGTAAGGTCTGTAGTGCGGTCTATGTAGCTGCGGCTCTCCGTTCCGCCTCTCGAGCTCTCTCCTCAGCAGTCGCAATCCGGTCTCGCACAATCAAGAGTGCCTGGTCTGTCAAGGCAAGCTCATCCTGGAGGGATGATAAGTCAGCATCATGTCGCCTGGTGTGCGCTGCCAGTATCGGCAGTACCTCCCTCGTAGGCCGGAGCAAATAGGGTGGGGGGGGTGAGATGGTACAGACGACTCCCCTGCAGATGTGGTGTCAGCTGATGAAATCCGGGCCTTCTTGGCCGATGGCTTTGCAGTGTCAGATGATCAAACCGGGTGCTTTCCCAAGTAAATGTTCTTCTTTCTAGGGATAAGCTTGGTCTTGACTCCTCGCGGTGCTGGTAATGGTGACGGTGGCGCCGGATTTGCCTGGCGAGGAGGTGAAGGTAGTATAGAGCCGTCATCGGACGACGAGTCTCCGTGCCATACCGAATAAGGCACGGGCTCACCCGAGTCACTCTCCTCGTCGGCATCTCCCTCGCCCCTGTCAGCTGGTGCATCCTCAGTCTCCTCCTCGGGAACCTCCTCTGGAATCTCCTCAGGATCCTCCTCAGGATCGGTCTCCTCGACTCCCTCTGAGTCCTCCATAGGCTCCTCGTCACTGGATGAGTGTGGTGATTAGGGTGGGGTAAGTGGCTCAGCCGGTGATGGTGGTGTGGCCGGAGTGTACTCCTCCTCTGAGTCTGAGATCACGATGGGGTCCGAAGATGTAGACATCCTGTCACAAGATAATATTCAGTAATCCAATGTACTCATGTATGAAAGACGTATGTATGATGTGTTGTGAATTACGTGAGCCTACAGTTATAGTCTAAGTACACTAAATGCAACTTAGTTCTCTATAACCAGGGCTCTGATACCAATCTGTCACACCCTGAAATTCCACAACGGATTACCCGCGGGCTGTGACTGTCAAGGATCATCAGTCCCGGTCATTTCGAACGACCACTATATGGTTTTTGAAAAGACATTCCGTTTGAACATCATACCAAGATAAATAAGTAATACATAGTTTGAAAATGCGGAATGTAAAGTGCGGAATCAAAAGCAAAGTAGCAAAATACAGAAGCACAACAAATTAGGTTCCCATAAACCTAGCTTCTAAATGAAAACATGAAATGAGACTCCAGATATGCAATCCTAGTCCATGCGTGAATGTTTAGCGACCTGAGATAAACATGCTTAAAAATGTCAACACAGGGTTGGTGAGTTCACAGGTTTAAGTAACAGAAGCAGTAAAGAAAACAGTGTAACAGTACGCATGTATACTAGTGATTTGATTCTTGATCAAACAATAAACATAAACTATATAAGCAACACCGAAGCTCAACGAAGGAATGCAGAAACTAGCATTTTTGCCTCTTACGTGCTTAGCACGCAAAGAATCAGGTCAATTATGCACCCGTTCGACTCCCGGTCAAAGTTAGCGCGACTAACCCGGGTGGGGGTTGTTAAACCCAATAGTACTATTCATGAATCACCTCGCTTTGTGAAATAATTAACGGTTCGAATATGAGAGGACTTTATGTGCGGGAAATGCACCCACTTATATATGTTAAAGCGAAATCACAGTAATCATCATACGACTAAGTAAGAAAATGGTTTAGCATGTATCTCCCCCAAATGGAAAAGTAAGTAAAATGGGGCCGTGAAAACTCACCTGATGCGTGAGTACCGAATACGTGCTAGTAGCAAAAGTTCAAGAGTAAGCCGACCTACGCGTGCCCTAGAATATATAAGACACCTTAAGGTCTAGGTAATGATTCTACATGCAAGTTGGTCATGTAACAGTTTCACCCAACTTAATTTCGTTATGAAATTCCGTTTGACTCGACAACCCGTTGGTGATATGTATTTGTTATCAAAAATATATATTCACATAAAATAAATATAAGTTATGATTTCGATCAAGTGTGTCCATGACTATAAGTAATTTGGTGTCATCTTAGGTTTCGCGCTTTAAAATATAGTTTGACTCGACACGAGTCGTAACTCGATGCGAACGGTAAATAAATATATTATATATATATTTATTCAAAATAATGTTTTCGAAATACGTCATGACTTTAGGTAAAAATAATATCTATATCGTTTCTATGAAATATACATTTGAGAATTATCACTCTTAAAATAAGGTCGTTTTTCGTTTTACGACCAAAGTGTGTATATATATATTTATACTCATAAAATTATATATATTTCAAAATCTAGTCTTTAACTATTAACATTTACGTATACTTTTAGAAATAATAAGTTTTTACAATAAAGTAAAGACTAGGATTTTGTTCATCTTTATTCAAACTTAGTTCCTAATATTTATATATTTCCAAAATCATAATAATAATCATGTAACCCATTTAACAAAAGAAATTAACATAATAACTAGTCATAACCTTTTTAGTTTCCTAACAACTAGTAATAATTTAACTTCCATAATCTTGACATAACTCAACCAAGAAAATATAAACTTGTAAGGAACTAATATTCATAATACCACATGTTAAACACTACAAGATTTCTATGGACAAGGTAACTCACTTGATGAATCATTTGAGCATACACTTTATTTTAGTTTATAAACTATAAAGTTATTGTTAATATTTTTACACAAAAAAATAAGTCTCATGTAGTCATTTTATAGAGACTCTATGTTTAACAAAATGGATTTTTGTTTAGTTGGTGAAAGTTGGTACATACCACTTATATGTAAAGAAAGTATAAAACAAGAACAAAATATAGATGGGTAGGAGATTTCTCACTAGTAGCAAGCAAGGAGATGAATGAAAGTGTCGTAGTCTTGCTTGAGAAACACCAAGAGAATTGCTTGAGATCACCAAGGAGCCTTGAAACACTAGTAATCTTGGGTTGGAAATTGAACAAGATGAAGTTGACAATGGTGGTGTTGAAGCCGTAGGTTTTAAGGAGTGAGGGAGAGAGTGAGTTTGTAAGTTAGTTTGTGGTGAGAAGTGTGAAAGATGAGTTATACTTTAAATCCAAATGACTTAACAAGTTTAAGGTTATTTTGAAGTCTTTGTATTTCACGGTTTTGGGAGGGGGCTATATGGCCGAGAATTGCTTGTTCAGATGGATGGGGTTTAGTGCATGATAAAAGTAATAACCATGAAATGGGTAATTCTTGATGTAACACCCAAAATAAAAAGAAAAGAAAATTTTAAAATTTCACTCCCTCGCGGTACGCGAGGGAGATTTTGACAAAACCTCGCGGTACGCGAGGGGACTGCTTATGCGCCAGAAAATCACCTTCTCGCGGTACGCGAGAAGATCTTCGATGAAGTCTCGCGGTACGCGAGGGAATAGTACACGCGTCAGGGCCAGGAAACACGTGTCATTCACCCTTGCCACCAGCCGACACGTGTCATGCTGACTCAGCACCGTTCGTGACACCTCATCCTCTCGCGGTACGCGAGAGATTTCCTTGGCCGGCCTCGCGGTACGCGAGGGACTGGAAAATCAGCCTATAAAAGGCCTTCAACGGGATTGAAATTCTGTACAGTTTCCAAACATTCCTTATACACAAACCCGATCTCTCGAAACTCTACGACGTCCCGAAGCGCTATTCAAGAATCCAACGAAACCCTGCTCAAGCCGTAGTTCCGTCCAAATCCCGCGAAGTAGGTATTATTAAAACTATTCATATATATATATAGCCGCAATTATATATATATATTCTCTCATATATATTCTCGTTAATCGTGTCTTCCCTAGGAAGAAACGTGTCGAGGTTCTGCTCAAATTCCGAAGCCTACAACCCTACCAGCCATCAAAATCAAGGTGAACACGTTTAACGCTTTTCAAACGATAAAACCATTTTATTTACGAAAACGGCATGAAACAAATTAAATGCTTTAATCATAAGGGTAATCTACGTGATAGCATTCAGGCCATAAGCATACGTAGATTTGATCAAATGGTATACATGTGACGGGTGAAAGTCCGGTCCGTGGCTGGGTACAGATCATGAAAGGGGGTATCATAAGACTGAGGATATGGTTCCTTAGCAGATTATACGAGGGACGAGTTCCTGAGTATCATATAAGACTAAGAACAAGGTTCTTAGCATCACGACCCTGGGAATAGGCTATCAGTCTGAGACATAGAGCTCAGCCAGTTGACCCCATGGCAGTTAACCCAGTGTATGTAGGTGGTATATATTTCAGGTGAAAAAGACTGCTGAATGTGTAGATTTACCATACAGAAACGTGCTTAAAGGCTTTAATTTGGTTTATGTTAGAAATCATTTTCGTGTCAGTTAAATGTGATTCACCGGCTTTATGCTGATGTTCATTTTCAAAACGTTTTTCACAGGTAATGAAAGAAATCATTAAATTCAGGGTGGTGCAGTAAAGACAAGATCTTTAGGCATATTTAAATCCCTGTGGCAGACTAATACAAGACCAAATGTTGGAACGGACGTAGATCCTAAACATTTTAAATGGCTTGTATTATGTAAATTAATTCAGCAGATGTACATTATATAATAGACTTTTGAATGTCTATTATCATGAAATGAAAAGGGACGTGGATCCCAAGTTTTGATAAAAGTACAGAATTAACCCTTGAGGTTATTTACATGACATTTCATTACAAAAAGGGCATCAAGTAAAAACAAAGACTTCCGCTGTCCAAATTTATGGGACCTCATTCAGATACCAGCGTTGTCTCGCGACACCCGGGCAGGGGTAGCCCGGGGTTGTGACAGGTTGGTATCAGAGCCATATTCAAGGGTTTTAGCAAAATTTGATACTTGTATGATAGTATCTTAGCTTTAACCAATAGTTGTGCCTACTGAACGAACGGTAGGAAGATGCCTTTAACATAACCAATAAATTTCAGGATGACAGATCCATACTATTATCCTTATAATTACCCAAACTACTTCCCTGGAGAATCATCTAATCAAATAGTACCAAGCTATGATGATTATGTCCACTATCTACCGACCCCTGAGAATTGGAACAGAATGGTCGCAGAACAAGTGGAGCAGACTCAAGCAAGGCTTGAACCTCTGAGAGAAGAATCAGATTATTCAGTGGAAATGGAAGATTCAAGAGAATCTTTACGTACTGTTATGACATCTATGCCACTACCTCAATCATTAGACATAGTATACCCTACCGGAACAATTCAAGAACATCCACCCAGTCCAAGTGAAGAAACTCCACATTCGATTTCTGAATCCGACAAGGCTGCCGTTTGTGAAGGCAGTGGTGGAAAGTATTTCTTTGATCCTATTCCAGAACATCCCGTTTTCAAGGAACCTTTCTTCTATGTAGATCCCTCCGATGGACGTCAGTATGCAACCGACGGAAAAGTCGTGTGGTCTGTTAATTCAGCATATCACGATCTTAGGATGGGACACAGGGAACCACCTCCTTGTTATGGATACCATGATGAACTGCCAAAATCAATTGATGAACACCTTGATCGTGCTCTTAGAGAGGCTGACGATCTACGTGCTGAACTGTACTTCACCAGACAAGTCGTAGTTAAAAACGAACAAACTATATTTGACTACGAACTAGCCCAGGAAGACAGGAAGTACGCAGAACAATGGGTGGCAGATCAGTTGATCCAGAAAGGTGCAATGACCGAGACCCTGGGGAGATTCTATCAAGATTTGGGAGATGTGCTTCTCGATTAAAGTTAATGATAGTATTTGTATAATTAGCTAACTTTAAGTGATATAGATGCATATCTATATTTCTGTATTTGTAACAAATAGATGAAGTTTAAGCGATAATAAACTTCAAATTTTGACCCAAATTCGTGCTTGTGTTCTTAGATGTCTCAACAAAACAATGACAATAGCAGTCCATCTACCTACATTATCAAGGAAAAAGGAAAAGAAGTTAATAATAATCCTGAAATAGCTACTCAACAACCAGAATTGCAACAACTGGTCAAACAAAGCATTAAAGAAATGCTTCCTGCCATAATAAAGGAAGTACAAGAAAACATCAAAACTCCAAGCCACGTAACTCTTCCTTCAAAAAGAATGGAAAACCCTTCGAAAACCCACACAGAGCAAGTAGCAAGCTCTCGTAGAACTCAAACCTCGAAAAGATCCAGAACATCAAGCAATAAGTATTCTGAATCTGAAGAATCGTTAAATCTAAGCAGTGAGAGCTCAGAAGAAGAGAATGAAACAAAAAGGTATAGACACAAAGGGTGTTCTTATAAAACCTTTCAGGACTGTAAACCTTATGAATTTAAGGGCACCGAAGGTGGTATTGCTACTCTTCACTGGCTAGAGAAGATGGAGTCAGTAATAGCAATTAGCAAGTGTGCTAAGAAAGATCAAGTACTGTATGCTTCAAACTCCTTCAAAAATGAAGCGTTGGAATGGTGGAATTCAATCATTTCTGCCAAAGGGAGGAGAAAGACAAATGCTATGGATTGGAAAGAATTTCGGGCAAAGGTGAAAAAGAAATTTTGCCCCAAGACTGAAAAAGAACAAGCTGAAAGAAAATTTCTGGAGCACCGAATGGTGGGTACCAATGATCGAGAGTATACTACCAAATTCTTTGAATATGCTCGATTGGCACCTCACCTGGCTAAACCCGAGTCGGTTCTCATAACTCGATATATTTACGGTTTAGTTCCAGAGATCCGTGATTTGGTGAAGGTTGTCTCACCAAAAACCATTGAGTCCACCGTAGAATTGACCGGTACCATGACGGCTGGATTAATCAGAAATATAGAGGAAAAGAAGAAAGTCGAATCCTCTATAAAATCAAAACCTGAGGCCAAAAGATTTAGCAAGAACTTTGGGCAAAAGGGGTTACCATTTAACAATCCATCATGCAAAACGTGCGGACGCAGGCATAGTGGAAAGTGTGTTTTTGAAATTCCATTCTGTAATTATTGCAAGGTCTCAGGTCACTCTACTGAGAATTGCTTCAAGAAAAAGGGAATAACTTGTTTTAGTTGTGGAGAGCTGGGGCACATCAGCAATAATTGCCCTAAGTTTGCAAGGACCGGAAGAGCTGGAGGATCAGGAGCCAAGATCACTCCAGAAAACAAAAAGACCGTACGAGCTTTTGTTATGAATACTAACCAAGCTGAGAGAACGCCGGACGTAATTACCGGTACGTTTCTTCTTAATAATGTTTATGCTAAGGTCTTATTTGACTCAGGTGCGAACCGGAGTTTTATAGATTATAATTTCTGTAATCTATTAAACGAACCATTAAGTCCCTTAGCTGAAACATATGAAGTAGAAACAGCGAACGGTGATTTGATAAAAATATCCCAATCACTGAACAATTGTTACATTACATTGGCTGGTTTCACTATCCCAGTACAATTGTTACCAATGTCAATAACTGGCTTTGACATTGTTTTGGGGATGGATTGGTTATCCACTAACCAAGCCGAAATCCTTTGTAATCAACAAGTTGTAAAACTCATTTCACCAACAAACAAAACTCTAACTATCCAAGGTGATAAACCCACAAAACCTATCCAGATAATCTCCATACTTAAAGCAACCAAGTGCTTAAGAAAAGGATATCTGGCATGTCTGGTATCAATTACTGCCTTGGAAAAGGAGAAGAAGATAGAATCAGTACATGTAGTATCTGAATTTCCAGACGTTTTTCCTGAAGAACTGCCTGGATTACCACCAGAACGAGAGGTAGAATTTCGAATCAACCTTGTACCTGGTGCAACTCCAATTGCCAAATCCCCGTACAGACTGGCACCCACAGAAATGGCAGAACTCAAGAAACAATTGGATGAACTTCTTGAGAAAGGTTTTATCCAACCAAGTTCTTCACCCTGGGGAGCTCCAATTCTCTTTGTTAAGAAGAAAGACGGATCAATGCGCATGTGTATTGATTATCGGGAACTGAATAAAGTTACCATCAAAAACCGATACCCGCTTCCACGGATTGACGATTTATTCGATCAACTCCAAGGAGCTTGTCATTTTTCAAAAATCGATCTTCGTTCAGGTTATCATCAGTTGAAAGTGCATGATAACGATATCTCGAAAACTGCATTTCGAACACGGTATGGACATTTCGAGTTCACGGTTATGCCATTTGGACTTACAAACGCTCCTGCCGCATTCATGGACATGATGAATCGTGTCTGCAAAACTTACTTGGATAAGTTTGTCATAGTTTTTATTGATGACATACTTATTTATTCCAAAACCCAAGTTGAACACGAAACTCATCTTCGAACCATACTTGAACTTCTTCGAAAGGAAAAACTATATGCTAAGTTCTCCAAATGCGGATTTTGGTTAACAGAAGTACAATTTCTTGGTCATGTCATCAACATGAACGGAATTCAAGTAGATCCTTCCAAAATTGAAGCTATATCCAAATGGGAAATTCCCAAGTCACCCACCGAAATTCGTAGTTTTCTGGGATTAGCGGGATATTACCGCCGGTTCATTCAAAATTTTTCTCGTATAGCAATCCCACTCACATCCTTAACTCGGAAATCTGTAAAGTACGAATGGGGACTCAAACAATCTGAATCTTTTGAAACCTTGAAACAAAAACTGACAAACGCACCTATTCTATCTTTACCAGATGGTATTGAAGACTTCGTAGTTTACTGTGACGCCTCACATACTGGTTTAGGTTGCGTATTAATGCAACGCAAGAAAGTCATTGCTTATGCATCTCGTCAGTTGAAAATTCATGAGAAAAACTACTCAACCCACGATCTAGAGTTGGGCGCTATAATCTTTGCTTTGAAATTATGGCGACACTATCTCTATGGGGTTAAGTTCACAATCTACACTGATCATAAAAGTCTCAAGTACATATTTAGCCAGAAGGAGTTAAATATGAGACAAAGAAGATGGATGGAAATCCTGAATGATTATGATTGTGAAATTTGTTATCATGAAGGAAAGGCAAATGTAGTAGCAGATGCCTTGAGCCGAAAAGAAAACGTTAAGCCAAAGAGAGTACGTTCTCTCAGACTTGAACTACAAATTGATCTTGTAAGTCAGTTAAAAGAGGCACAAGAGTTAGCTTTGAAAGAAGGTAACTTTGAAAAAGAAGGAATGAAAGGAATGCTTGATTTACTGATCAAAGGTGAAGATAATATCCTTCGCATGAATAAACGTATTTGGGTACCAGTTACAGGTGATCTTCGAGAGCGAATCCTCGAAGAAGCACACAAGTCCAAATATACCATGCACCCAGGAAGTGATAAAATGTACAAGAACCTCAAAGAAAGTTACTGGTGGATTGGTATGAAAAAGAACATTGCTATCTACGTAGCAAAATGTTTGACTTGTTCCAAAGTCAAAGCCGAACACCAAAAGCCAGCTGGATTATTGCAACAGTTAGAATTACCAGTTTGGAAATGGGAATTGATAACTATGGACTTTATTACCAAACTTCCTCGAACCACTCGTGGAAATAATGCAATCTGGGTTATCATTGACCGTTTAACCAAATCAGCTCACTTTCTACCTATTAAAGACACCATGAGTATGGACAAAATGGCGCAAATTTACGTTAATGAAATTGTAACGTTACATGGTGTGCCTCTATCCATAGTGTCAGATAGAGATAGTCGCTTCACATCTCGATTCTGGCAAAGTTTTCAAACAGCTCTAGGAACTCGATTGAACCTTAGTACTGCTTACCATCCACAAACTGATGGGCAGAGCGAAAGAACCATACAAACCCTAGAAGATATGCTCCGAGCCTGTGTGATAGACTTTGGAGGTAATTGGGATGATCATTTACCTCTAATGGAATTCTCATACAACAATAGTTATCACACAAGTATTCAGGCCGCACCATTTGAAGCATTATACGGACGAAAATGTCGAACGCCTGTATGTTGGTCAGATATCGGAGAAAATCAGTTATCAGGACCAGAGATAGTCCAAGAAACCACCGATAAAGTATTACAAATACGTGAACGTTTAAAAGCGGCTCGAGATCGACAGAAAAGTTATGCAGATAAACGAAGAAAGCCGTTAGAATTCCAAATCGGTGACAAGGTGTTATTAAAAGTTTCACCTTGGAAAGGTGTTATTCGTTTCGGAAAGAAAGGAAAGTTAAGTCCACGTTTTGTTGGACCTTTCAAAATCATTAAACAAATTGGACCTGTTGCCTATCAGCTTGAACTACCAGTAGAGATGGGTGGAGTACACGATGTATTCCATGTATCAAACCTACGTAAGTGTTTAGCTGATGAATCCTTGCTTATGCCTTTACAAGATGTGGAAGTAAATGAAAAGCTCAAATTCATTGAACGACCGTTACAAATTGAAGACCGACAAATCAAAAAGCTTAAACGGAAACAATTGGTATTGGTCAAAGTAAGATGGGATTCCAGGCGTGGCCCAGAATATACTTGGGAACTTGAGTCAGAAATGCGCAAAAAGTATCCACATCTCTTTCAATGAATCTCGAGGACGAGATTATTCTAAAGGAGGGGAGGATGTAACACCCAAAATAAAAAGAAAAGAAAATTTTAAAATTTCACTCCCTCGCGGTACGCGAGGGAGATTTTGACAAAACCTCGCGGTACGCGAGGGGACTGCTTATGCGCCAGAAAATCACCTTCTCGCGGTACGCGAGAAGATCTTCGATGAAGTCTCGCGGTACGCGAGGGAATAGTACACGCGTCAGGGCCAGGAAACACGTGTCATTCACCCTTGCCACCAGCCGACACGTGTCATGCTGACTCAGCACCGTTCGTGACACCTCATCCTCTCGCGGTACGCGAGAGATTTCCTTGGCCGGCCTCGCGGTACGCGAGGGACTGGAAAATCAGCCTATAAAAGGCCTTCAACGGGATTGAAATTCTGTACAGTTTCCAAACATTCCTTATACACAAACCCGATCTCTCGAAACTCTACGACGTCCCGAAGCGCTATTCAAGAATCCAACGAAACCCTGCTCAAGCCGTAGTTCCGTCCAAATCCCGCGAAGTAGGTATTATTAAAACTATTCATATATATATATAGCCGCAATTATATATATATATTCTCTCATATATATTCTCGTTAATCGTGTCTTCCCTAGGAAGAAACGTGTCGAGGTTCTGCTCAAATTCCGAAGCCTACAACCCTACCAGCCATCAAAATCAAGGTGAACACGTTTAACGCTTTTCAAACGATAAAACCATTTTATTTACGAAAACGGCATGAAACAAATTAAATGCTTTAATCATAAGGGTAATCTACGTGATAGCATTCAGGCCATAAGCATACGTAGATTTGATCAAATGGTATACATGTGACGGGTGAAAGTCCGGTCCGTGGCTGGGTACAGATCATGAAAGGGGGTATCATAAGACTGAGGATATGGTTCCTTAGCAGATTATACGAGGGACGAGTTCCTGAGTATCATATAAGACTAAGAACAAGGTTCTTAGCATCACGACCCTGGGAATAGGCTATCAGTCTGAGACATAGAGCTCAGCCAGTTGACCCCATGGCAGTTAACCCAGTGTATGTAGGTGGTATATATTTCAGGTGAAAAAGACTGCTGAATGTGTAGATTTACCATACAGAAACGTGCTTAAAGGCTTTAATTTGGTTTATGTTAGAAATCATTTTCGTGTCAGTTAAATGTGATTCACCGGCTTTATGCTGATGTTCATTTTCAAAACGTTTTTCACAGGTAATGAAAGAAATCATTAAATTCAGGGTGGTGCAGTAAAGACAAGATCTTTAGGCATATTTAAATCCCTGTGGCAGACTAATACAAGACCAAATGTTGGAACGGACGTAGATCCTAAACATTTTAAATGGCTTGTATTATGTAAATTAATTCAGCAGATGTACATTATATAATAGACTTTTGAATGTCTATTATCATGAAATGAAAAGGGACGTGGATCCCAAGTTTTGATAAAAGTACAGAATTAACCCTTGAGGTTATTTACATGACATTTCATTACAAAAAGGGCATCAAGTAAAAACAAAGACTTCCGCTGTCCAAATTTATGGGACCTCATTCAGATACCAGCGTTGTCTCGCGACACCCGGGCAGGGGTAGCCCGGGGTTGTGACACTTGAGGTTTGTAAAAGTCAAACCCAAAAAGCCTGAATGCGTGTGGCTAGAAGATTTGGCAGAAAAAGGGGCAATCAGAGGAGCTTTTCAAAACTTGCATGGAAATGGGATTTTAGTTGTGTAGATAATTCAAGGTCAACAATTATGGTGTTGTGGGTGGGTTAAGATCTCGCTAGAAGCAGCAAAAAGAAAAATAAAAGTGGTGACTTGTAAATGTTTCATTTAGAAATAAAATGGTCCTTGGTCTTTAATAAATCAATGGGTTTTCAGGGTGATAGCGGGTATAAGTTAGACGTGATTAAAATAGGGATTTTATTAAAACCGAGCTTAATAAAATTATACCTTATATATTTAGCGGTTTACTAACACGTAACTATATATTTAGTAAGGTACACCGGTGAAACGGTAAATGTGCGCGTTAAAATACCAAGTTGATATAAACATATGCATATATTTAAGTTCTAAAATAATGTTGTAGCATCTCGAAATATTTATTAAAACATAAATATTAATTGTCACCAACGTTCGTGTGTGTCGGTTATATTGCGTGTGACCGGTAATTTATCTAATTACCGATGCGTGTAATGTTATGAATGGACTCTGCTAATTATGAGATTACCTTAATTAACCATAATTAAGTCTAACACGAATATAATGTATGCAAATTATGACAGAGACGGGGACGGGTATTGACCTGAAATTGCCGGTTGTCACATAAGAGCCACTAGAATTGAGTTACCTAAGTCTTTAGGGTTATAGAGTTGTGGTAAGACTTACTGAATCTATCATGAGGAACATAGGTGAAAGAGTTCCTATGCTTATAGGTTCTATGCCATAGAACCAAATGATAGTGTTTGCAAACACTGTGATTAAGTCAAGAAATATTGACTTTGATTAGAATAGATTCTCTTCTATACCTAGACCTAAGAATATGTTTCCAAGCTCTAGTAATTCTCAAGTGACTGACAATTAATTGATACATATTTTGAGCCTAGGAGAAGTAGTAAAAAAAATCTAAGTCTTTTGGTATAAATAAACCATTACTTATTTAAAGGATCAAGAAATGAGATAGAATCTCATAATCAATATTGTTTTAATATTAAAGAGGATCCAATGATGTATTGTGAAGCTATGACATCTAGAGATGGTGCTGTCTAGAAAGAAGCAATCCAAGATGAAATGGATTTTTATTATGCTTAATAATACATTGAAATTAAGTGACTTGCCTCCTGATTGTAACCGGTAGGTTGCAAATTTGATGAGGTGATCTTATCTCATGGGTTTCTTCTAAACCAAGTTGGCGGATGTGTTTACACTAGATTTGACTCTTCTGGTAAAGGAGTGATTATATGTCTATATGCAGATGACATGTTGATCTTTGGTACTGACCAAGATCCGGTTGATAAGACCAAGAAATTACTGTCTTCTAATTTTGAAATGAAGGATATGGGGGAGGCAGATGCGATTCATGAATAAGGATTAAGATGAGTAACAATGGTATAACCATGACACAGTCTCTTACATTGAGATAGTGTTGAAGAAATTCTTTCACTTTAATTGTTCTCCGGTTAGTACTCCCATAGATCCTAGCATCAGACTTATTAATTCTGGTTATGTTATTTCCAAAATTAGAGTATTCTAAGTCTATTGGATTGGATGCTTAATGTATGATGTGATTAGCATAAAGCCTGACATAGCTTATGTTGTAGGTAAGTTGAGCGGATTTACTAGTTATCCTATTGCTCAGCACTGGCAAGCAGTAAACAGGTTCGTTAAGTACCTGAATAGAACCACGAACTATGGTTTATGTTATATAGTTTTCCTTCGGTAATAGAAGGGTAGTCTGGTGCAAGTTGGATAACTAATATGGAAAATTATTCTCTACAAAAGGATGGATATTTTTACTTGGTGGTGGAGATATTGCCTGGGCTTCAAAGAAGCAAACTTGCATCACTAATTCGACAATGGAATATGAGTTTGTGGCTTTAGCTGCAACTGGTAAAGAATCTAAATGGTTAAGGTATTTAATCTATGAGATTCCATCATGGTCAAAAACCGATATCACCTATTTTCTATCAAGTTTGATAATGTAGATACATTGGATAATGTGCATAGACAAGTGTACAATAGAAAGTCTAAACACTTAGGTGTTAGACATAGTATGATTAGAGAATTAATCATGAACGGTGTGATATCTGTTGAATTTGTAAGATCTGAGTTTTATTTAGCTGATCATTTAACCAAAGGGTTAGGAAGAGCTCTCGTGAACAAATTAGCTAAAGAGATGGGTTTAAAGTCCATTTTAATATCTTATGTGAAGACACCCAATTCCAGTCTAATAAAACGTTAGATGCTGAATTCAATGTGGAAAGCTTGTCATAAAGATATTGGAACACATTAACATAATCATCCCAATGTATGTGTTCAGACTACAAGATAAAGGAGGTTGGAATTTAGTTCCTTAATAGTTCATTGATAAATTGCAGTGCAAGTGCAAGAGTAATGAACTACCTATAAGAATATGAAGTTTAGCCGCTTCAAGAAGCTTTGGACTTGAACTTTGATATATTCTTTGAAGGATTAGGACACAGGCTAGTAAAACATTGTGTCAAGTGGAATTTGGATTTATAAACTTACTAGGTTAGAACCCCGTGTATTACACGAGTTAAATAAATATAATGTTATACATTTGATAATAAAATTTACATATTACATATTTTTGAAGTATTATATAGTTTTTTAATACAAATTTTAGAAATGTTGCATAATTACCTTTTAAAATTGTTTTATAAAAAGAAGGAAAGAAATGTTCAAAGCTAAAAATGTTTTATGAACAATCCTATTTTTTTTGAATGAAAAAAGTTTTATAAAAATAATTATAGAACTTCATTATTATTTTATAGGAGAGAGAGAGAAACGGGAAACAAAAAACTATATAAAAAAACAATTAAAGAAAAGTTTGTATAATTAATAGGAGAGAGAGGAAGAAAAAAAATTAAGATTAATATGAGAGTGAAAAGTGTCTTTCTAAAACATTTATTTATTATATAGTATAGATGTGTATATTATCTTCAAGTATTCATTATGAATAGAAATGGTTCAATCCATAGAGACACCCATATATTCAAATATTTGGAATGTGTAATATACTAATGTGAAATTCAATTGTCACGATATTTCATTTATGCGTAAGTTTGTGATTCTGTGAGGATGGTTGAGTTAATCATGGATATTTCTAAAATGGGGGAGGAATGTTGGTAATTTTAGTGTTATCGACGGACGTTTTAGTATATTGGATTAACTTGTAGATCGATGAAATAACGTTAGAGATTAAACGAGTTAGGTGACGTGGGAGTGCGAGCTTGATTTAATCCAAAATGTTATTTGGTTTATCATTTACTTGGGCTTGACTCAAGTATTTGATTAATGTTATTTGGGCTTCTATTAAAGGTTAATAGGCTCATTTAGAATATTGGTATTGTGCTTATTGTTTTGTCTGGATATAATCTAAGTGCGTACATGCGTATAAGATCGATCAGAATTTTGGGAGGTTTTTTATCTGGTTTTACATAGTTGGTTACTAGAGCCATCAAATGAAGAACACAGAATCAAAATCCGATTTCATAGAAGAAATTATCTGTTTTATCCGATAAATCATTGCGTGTAACCCGCAATAGGTTTATCTGAAAGTGTTTCACGATTCAGAGATTAATCCAAGTTTTGTTCAAAATTTCGTGGTTTAGAGACAAAGTCAGGATTGAAATTCGTTCGTTTTCGTTGTTATAGACTGAATTTACAACAATATTGATGTCCTGTTTGCTTCGTTCATCATACTAATTCAAACAGTTTTTTTATTTACGATCCTTTCTCGGTTGCGTATCTCAAATAAAAAATCACGTTTAAGACGAATCTTCGTACGATCCTTTTGATGTAATCTTGATAGTAGTCGTAGGATTTTTGTAGCCGTCACTTGCTCCTTGTTTTTCAATTTGATGGATTTGGTTGATTTCCTGGGTTGAGGCATATTGTAGATCACTTTGTATATTTCTTGATGATGGAAAGAATTTTTCTTGACTATGATTGAAAAAAAAACCCATAAAAATCGTTTGCACCTTCCACCTTTGACTATTTTTCAATAGTTGATGGGAAAGAAAATTGAGAGGTAGATAATGAACTCTGGTTGTTCATGCGATATGGACAAACGATGAAACCTATTTGATTTAAATAAATCAAATTCAATGGAGAAGTTGAGAAAAATCTAGGATTTTAAATAACTTCCTAAAATAGTGGGTTGACATTTACAAAAATGACCTTTAAATAAAAATAAAATTAAAACAATCTAAATTATGTGATTGGTTAGGGAGGTTTTTCTTGGTTTTCGTATGGTTTTCTCTTGATCCTTCCTCTATATATATATATATATATATATTAGTTTTTGGTTAGGGAGGTTTTTTTTGGTTTTCGTATGGTTTTCTCTTGATCCTTCTCTCTCTATATATATATATATATATATATATATATATATATATATATATATATATATTAGTTTTAATAAAATGTCTTTTGTTAATTAGCTATCAAAGTTCTTTTTCTTTACAAAATTCATATTAATTTCTTAATTTCCTTCTGAGTCTTGTATGAATCCAAAATTTATAGTAATTAGGACGAAAATGATGGAATAATATGAGAAAATCATGAAATAATCATTATTTGTGAATTATATATTTGAGGTCATGCCATAACAATTTCGAGTAATAATCCTAGTTTTAATGACTAAGAGTCACATATTCTATCGTTTGGAATAGCTGGTGTAAGTTTAACATTTAAACTTGTTGTTTCTTTTTTATTTTTTCTCTGTCTCCTGTAATTGTCGGTTGGCTTTCGTTGGTTTGTTTTCTGTTAACATATTTCCGACATTCAAAAAAAAAGTCGCATACTGTATTTCATACTTCTGTTCGCGGATCAGACTTCTATTTGCATATATAATTTTTTTTAAGAATTGAAAAATATATCTCAAAGGTTAAGAAAACCTCACAACTATTTTGCACAAAGTAATTTATGAAGACTCTCATTTTTTATATATATTGAGTAATGGTTATGTGACTCCCATGAGTTTTATAAGGTTTAATAAGAGGTCAAATGTAGCACTATAATTTGGGTATGTCAAAAGACTCTCTTGAGTTTTGGATAGTTATAAGAATCGTAAGTTATTCTTATCCATTAGTTGATTTGTGGGGACTGAGTTAGAATCCTCCTTCTAAGATTTCATTCTTTTCAATGTATCATGTAAATTATACGATTAGATTTGCGTATCACATTATCAGATTCTTGTATTTAAAAACATGTTTTTTCGTTTCCAATATTAAGGGCGACATCTTTTGTATTCAATTAAGAAAGCTGTTGTCATTCTAAATGGCGAGAGTTTTGATAAGGATGGTGACTAGGATCTTGAACATGTGAGATAGAGGTATGACCGGTGGTTCTCGCCATTCCAAAGGGCGACAACTTTGAGTTCACTGACATGTCTGAGAAAAAACAATGATTGGAATGAAAGTGTAAGAAGTTGTCGCCATTCCAAAGGGTAACAACCCCATATATATTAGGGAAAATTACCAAAATGGACATTTGATAAGTCAAATTTATAAAAATGGACAAACTTTTTCAGCCTACTTCGATATGGTCATTTATGCATGAAGCCGGCTGAAGTAGGCTAGTTCAGCCGGCTTCAAATTCCGTGCCAAATTAGTTTTTTTAGATGTTCAACTAACTAGAAACTGACACGTGGAGGTGCTGATTCCCAAGACGGCTAAAACCCACTTCCAAGCAGGCTAAGCCGGCGTGTTTTTTTAGCCTGCTATATGACTTTTTCTTAGCCCACTTGATTTTAGCCTGCTATATGGCTTTCTTTAGCCGGCTATATGCCTTTGTTTAGCCCACTTGAATAGATAACAAATTGTATGACTTTGTTATATGATTTTTCTTAACCCACTTGATTTTAGCTTAAACAATTAATGTTTCACTATTTTTTTAGCTAAAATCAAGTGGGTTAAGAAAAGTGATATAACAAAAGTCATACTATTTTAATGTGGAAACCTGCAACTCTCTCTTTATATTTGCAAACCGAATGTGACGTCACTGTTATTTATGTCATGAAGCAAGTGAGTCTCACAAGCCAAGTTATAATTACTCAATTTTTTATCTATACATCCCTCATTTTTATTTGGAAAATTATCAAAATGGACATTTGAACTATACAAATAAAGGCTAAAATTAAGTGACATAAGAAAAGTTATATAACAAAGTCATACTATTTTTTATGTATTCAAGTGGGCTAAACAAAGGCAAATAGCCGGCTAAGGATAATCATATAACAGACTAAAATCAAGTGGGTCAAGGAAAGTCATATTGCAGTCTAAAAAAACACGCCTGCTTAGCCCGCTTGGAATGGGGTTTAGCCGTCTTGGAAATCAGCACCTCCACGTGTCAGTTTCTGGTTGGCTGAACATCTGAAAAAAAACTGGTTTGACACGGAATTTGAAGCCGGCTGAACTAGCCTACTTCAGCTGGCTTCATGCCTAAATGACCATATCGAAGTAGTCTGAAAAAGTTTATCCATTTTTGTAAGTTTGACCGGTCAAGTGTCCATTTTGATAATTTTCCCTATATATTAAAATAGAGAGAAAAGCATAAATGTGACCATACATTCTGCCATAGCCCATTTTAACAAATAATTCATGATATAGGAAGTAAAAGTCACGTAAATCTTGATTACATACTAGGTTATATACCCTTGTATTACATGAGGTTTTTAATAAAAAATGGAAGTAAAATAACATGTAAACAAATTTAAAAAAATGTGTAAAATAAATTTCTTTGTTTTCTTAATTAAGTAATAATTAGAATTGAAGTTTTATATTATTTTTTCTAAAAAATAAAAACATTAAGATAATTAAATTTTAAAATTCAAACTTACTTAAAATAGAAAAAAATAAAAGATTTTAATAAGAAAAAATATGGTAATGACACATGACATTTCTTGGAATAATTTATTAGAATAAGGATGTGAAATCTTATTACTCTAATAAATAAAAATCTTTTCAGGACACGTGTCACTCTCTGGTTACTCCTCATCTTTATTTGTGTCACTCTCTGGTTACTCCTCATCTTTATTTTCTCGCCTCTCTCTCCTATTAAATAATAATCTTTATATTAATAAATCTAATTATGAATACTTATTATTTAATTATAAATAGTTATTATATCATCAATAAAATGAATTTAATATGAACTAACATTTATCAATTAAATTAAAAAAATAATACTCAGTTGAAAAAAAATGTTTTAAAAACTAACTTAACAAACCTTATAACTGTCACGACAAATTACATTTTTTAAAAACATATTTTGACAAATGTGTTTGTTAACAAATTACATTATATTTTATTCAACCGATGTAACATACTGGTTTATTCAACCCGTGTATTACACCAGTTTTTAAAAATATAAAATTTTTATTACTTAATATATAATATTTTATTTATTTAACCCGTGTAATATACGAGATTTTAACCTAGTTATTCTAATATGATTACAGTTACCTTCATGATAATATTCGGTTATAGGTATTAAAATATATACCTTTTATATATTTTTTTTATTACGGTAATAGTGAATTTTATTGGTTTTCTTTTGATGTATCAAACTACCAACATTTAAGATTTTTACTGTAGCTGACAACTTGGCAACTGTTAAAAAATCCATTGTAATTCACTCATGAAGATATAACAAAATTAAATGAAACTTTTTTTATTAAAATATACTAAGAGTGAATTACATTTTTCGTTATTTATGTAATTCATTCCGGTTCTTTTTTTATTGATTAATCATGTGAAATGAATAGTAAACTATGTGAATTTACAAACTTGCCTTTCATTTGAGATTAATTATAAAAATGTCATCTTTTATTGTAAAAGAGAAAATAGGGATGATGACAAAATGATAATTATTATCAACTTCATCCCCAATTTATAAGTAATAAAAGACAATAAGCAGTTTTTTTATTTAGCCCCCTCAGCTTTAATAAGTTTAATATTTGGTCCTTCAACTTTAATAAACCTTTTTCCGTAACTCAATTACACCACGACCTACGTTTCAACGACGCCGTAACCCGTGGTGGTTCGAGTTAGTATACGTTTCGACGCCGTCGCAACGCGGGGCGGTAGAGCTAGTCTACGTTTTGACGCCGCCGTGACGAGGGGTGGTTCGAGTTACTGTACGTTTTGAATCCGCCGCAACGCGAGACGATTCAAGTTGATGTACATTTCGACACCACCGCAACGTGAGGCGGATAAATCCCCTAGTTTTTAACAACTATCCTTAAACCAAGAGCAACATCATGTTTTCCATTCAAAACCCAATCATCAAATAATAATAATGTATGGTTGCATTAAAAAACTATTTATATTTTCCTTATTTTCTGGTAGATAATTGAGAATATAATTTGTTCCTATTGATCCCACACCACACATGGTCTTAGCATTAGCATATTTTGTAGGCGTATATTCCATATCATCTATCAACTCTCATTTCTTGTTAATTAATTTACAATTTGTTTCAAGAAAATTTCCGGATTAATTGTTGTTATTGTAACTTTAAAGTTTACGATCCGGTTCGACGAGTTTTGATGAAATTTTGGCTAAACACTAACTACGGTTATTGAAAAAGGTTAACTCAAGGTTTGGTTTGGCTTGGCTGTTTGATGGTTTTAGACAAATGTTTTTGAAAAGCTTAATTCGTATTATTTTTTTTTTTAATGTTGATAAGAAGATTCATTAATATAATACATATACATAATTTTATATTTCTAAAATAAAAAAAATGAATAATAATAAATATTCAACAAGTGATTCCAAGTTTTAAACCGTAAAACGTTAAATCGTCAAAACCTAACCATTAACCGAATTGTATGCATTTTAACCCGTCAGTTTAGACGATCGGTCATTTCAACGATTTACGAGCAGTTCTATACGACACGATTATCATCTATTCTTAACCTATTTTTATAGGCATATAATCATCCTTGAATAGACTACATGAACATTTTGTAGTTTAGTCACTTTTTAGATTATTTTACAAGTACTCGCCAAATTTGAATTTGTATTCATGTGACATGCGAAGGAAAAGTCATTTCATCCAAAATGTCCATTAGTATATTTTCAAAGTTGTCCACAAATAAATCAATAAATAAATCTTTTATATAATAAATCACTATCTCAATATGTCACGTGTCATCTTTCTGTGAGATTAATAGTTTTTTTCGCCCAAACTAAGTTAACAGAAATTATAGAATCATTAATTTTAAGCATTAACTTTCGTTAAATACAATTAATAAGTTTTTTATATTATAGAAATATCAATTAAAACCCTTAACTTTCAAATTATGGAAAATTATAAATTATATTTTTTTTTCATTTTCAATATTATTGCTTTATTATTTAAAGTCGTTACATATACGTAACTTCAGTCATGAAAAATACTTATAATTTTATGAATTTTGTCGTTTTTATTGTTTAATCCGTTTAATACACGGATTTTTAACCTAGTATATATATACACACAAATCTAAAATGAAAACATATAAATATAAACTGATGTTAAATAGTCGGTGTCAACGTATAAACTATAAACCGAACCGTAAACTATCAAACCATCAAAACCGAACCATATGTATTTCAAGACCGCCGACTTGCTTCTTCGGTTTACATAGTTTTATCAGTTTTGACAGTGTATGAACACCCCTACCCGACAAGATTAACACCCTCTTTAACCTGTTTTTATAGGCAAATATTCATCCAAATTTTGACAAACTAGATAAACTTTTGTATTTTGGTCTCTCTTATTGTTCAATTTAATATTATTTTATAAACATGCCGAATTTGAATTTGTAATTGTATTCCTAAACACCAAGGAAAAGTGATTCCATCCAAAATAAAAAAATCCACTATTTTCAATTTTCAAAGTTCTCCATAATATATATACATACACACACACACGTCCCTAGATCTCTCATTCTGTCCCCCTCATGGCTAAAGAAACCAAAACTCCAAAATGGGAAGGCAAACTTAGTGAACAACTCAAAAGCACCAAAGCACAACAAGTTTGGCCTCTACTTGAAGACTTTTGCAACCTTCACAAATGGCTCCCAACCCTTGACACATGCCACTATGTTCAAGGAGAACATGGCCAACCAGGTCTAGTAAGATATTGTGCCACCACCATACCATCACCGCCACCTAACGATTCCGATGAGGCTCCAACGGCTGTCGTCAAGTGGTGCCATGAGAAGCTACTGGCAATCGACCCCGTCCAACGGTGTCTGAGCTATGAGATTGGAGAGAACAACCTGGGGATGACATCTTATGTTGCTGAGATGAAGGTGGTTGATATCGACGGTGGTTGCATGGTTGAGTGGTCATTCACGGTGGATCCGTTGGAAGGGATGAGATCGGAGGATTGGAGAGGTTATTTGGAATCATCTTTGAAAGCCATGGCCGAGAGAATTGAGAAGGAGTTTCAAGGTGTTACAAATTGAAGTTCATATGCTAGAAAAACAAAAAATAAATAAAGTATGGTTACTTTTTCTTCTTTTTATTTTTTATTTTTTATTATTGTGTAAGAAATAAGAATCGCTTTATGCTTGTTTAAAGTGGTTTTATGGCATCTTTATTTATAAATTGTTCTAGTCCAACTTGATTATATAATTATTATTTTTATTAGTGGTCTTAGGCATCTTTCTCTATAAATGTATCTAGTCCAAGTTAATTATATAATTGAGTATCTTTTTTTATAAGTGGTCTTATGGCATCTTTCTCTATAAATGTTTCTAGTTCAACTTAATTGTATAATTGAGTATCTTTTTAACAAGTGGTCTTATGGCATCTTTCTCTATAAATGTTTCTAGTCCAACTTAATTTTATATAATTGAGTATCGATTTTGTATTAAATTTAGAGATAGGTTTGATAAATTCCCTAAAATTATAGAGAAAGAGAAAAAAAACACGGTTGGGGTTCGAATTCGATTTATAAACCGATCCAAATCCGATATTAAAACTAGTTTGGATGAAACTGGTCACAGTCCAATAACAGCTGTCAGTTTGAAATCAATTTTTGTGTATGTTGAAATCGGATATATTGGCAGAAATTGGTGTGGGAAACTGGTTTGGAACTAGCCGTTAGGGAGTCGTTTTTATTGTTTTTGGATCCTTTTGCTAGTCATTTGTTAATATGTGTAAGCATTTGATTTGTTAGTTTAATCACACCGCTCTCAAAACTCAAAAAACACTTTCTAATCTTTCAAATCTCAAAAAACACTCTTTAGCAATGGCAACCGAATATGATCAATCACAAGATTCCGTTGGTGTTGGATATTCGTCAACCAACTTAACTTTTGTTGCGGTAATACGTATGAAAAGAAACTCGGCGATTTGGCAACCTTTTGATTTGTGTGAAATGTCGGGGTGATAAAAAGCTCGATACAATAAATGTGGTGGATTTTTTAAGGAAGATGGCAATACTACTTGGAGAAACCATATAAACATGTGTTGAGAGGCGGTGAAATTTAGTCTGACTTGAGATCAAGCAACAATGTCATATGATGACAACATTTGAATTTCGACATAAATGCAGTTCACGATCAAGTATTTTTTATATTAAATTTTACGAATAAAATTGATAAATTCCCTTTAAGTTTTAGGAGGTATTTTAATTTTTTTTAAACAACGGATATTTTATAAATAAACTAATAAAGCTAGAAAAATAAAATTACAAACTTAGAAGTGGGTTTTTATGTCACTCATACAAATATCTCTTATTAAATTTTCAGTATTTCTTATTTCACAAATGTCTGATATCATCCAACATATAAATAGAGTATGGTCAAATGCTAACCTCATTTTATAAAATAACCATGATAACTACATATCCACCATTGATTAAGTTTGATCAATGGTTGATTTCATTTAATGACAAATTATTAATTATTAAATGAAAAAATTAATTATATTTAATGCAAAAGGGTAATTTGGGTAAAACAACATAATTTAATTTAGATAGTCATTAATTAGTCCACACACTATTTTCTACCATTTTAAAACTTAATAAATAAAACACATAAAAATTAATTTAAAGCCAGAAAGATTCAATAATTTTTTTTAGTTTTATATTACAATTATACAAAATATATATATATATATATATATATACTAGAAAATAAAATTCAAGTCAAAGTTTGTTACATATATATACCAACTGTGTTACATATACGTACCAACAGTGTTACATATACGTACCACACTCTCTCTTCTATCATTTCAAACTTAATAACTAAAAACCCATAAAAATTACTTTAAAGCCAAAAAGATCAATAAAATTTTTTAGTTTTATATTACAATTATACAAATATATATATATATATAGGGGAATGATCAAGAGAAAACCACAAAGTTAGACGAAAACCAAGAAAACCACTAAAACAATGTGTAATAATATGGACTACGTATATGTAACCGCAATTTTTGTGTTTTCTGTTTACGAGCCAATATTTAAATAATTTTTTGGTAAAAATGTGTAATATTACATTGATAATCTTATAAATAAATAAAAATAAAATAAAACAAAAAATAAATATTATCATATGATTGGTTAAAATTGGTTTTTTTAGTGGTTTTTTGGTTTTTGCCTAACTATGTGGTTTTCTCTGGAACCCTCCCCAATATATATATATACGCTAGAACATAAAATTGAAGTCAAAGTTTGTTACATATGCATACCAACTGTGTTACATATACGTATCAACGGTGTTACATATACGTATCAACCGTGTTAGAAGAGAGAATAAGATATTTTTTTAGTTTTAAATTGACTTTCTTGTTTGAAAGAGGAAAAATTGTGAACAAAATAAATAAATGTAATTTAAATTAAAAATTGAGTTTCTTGTGTTAGAAGAGAGAATAAGATAATTAATGAATTTTAAATTAAAAACATATAAATACTTAAAATAAAATTTACAAGTTTACTCAAATACCCTTTTGATAATTAAAAAAATAAATTATAAATTATGTGATTGGTTGGATTGTGGTTATCATGGTTATCACCTAAAAATGTGGTTAGTATTTGAATCCAACCCCATATAAATATTCGTAGAACTGCTAGTTTATAATAAATTGAATTTATTTAATATTACCTGAGTTTTTAAACTATTTGATGTAATAAATGAATTGTATTTATGTTTAGTTAAAATAGGTGGTTTGGGGAATTATTTCTTATTGTTTTAAATTAAAGCCTTAAAAAAGTATACTAATTATAAATTTGGCCCCATATCTCCATCTTTTTAATATAACTAAATATCGCGTTTTTTTTAATTCTATCTTAAAATTTATTTTAACCTTACACATTTCATTATATCTATATCTCTAATTCACTCACAAACACTTATTTTATTATTTTTTCTCTTTTCTACACACTTACAAAAAATCTAGAGATTTATGAAAATAGATATCTATATTTAAAGAATCTCTATTTATGGCGGCGACGTGGTGGGTGGTGGTGGCAACCGTAGCGGCGATCGGGTGGTGGGGTGGGGGTGGGGGTGGGGTAGGTGGCGGCGAGGAGGTGGGTGGGGTGGGGTTGGATGGGTGGGGTGGGGGTGGGTGGGTGGCGGCGTTGGCGGCGTGGTGGGGTGTGCGGGTGCAGGTGGGTGGCGTGGGGGTGGGTGCGACGTGGTGGGGTGTGCGGGTGGGGTGGGGGGCGGCGACATGCGGTGGCGGGTGGTTGGTGGCGAATGCGGGTGGCAGTGGCGGGTGGGACGAGGCGGCAAGGGCATGGCGACGACATGTGGGGTGCTGGGTGGGGTGGGTGTGCCGATGACGGGTGAGGGTGGGGTGACAACGTTGGGAGACCCATATGTACGATTTTTAAGTTTACAAAATTTTATAATATTTGATCATCTTGACATGTTGACTTATTTATGGTGACCCAAATGAACCAATTGGATATTTAGGATGACCCAAATTGACCCGTTGACTTATTTAAGGTGACCCAAATTAATCCGTTGACTAATTTGAAGTCACCCAAATTGACCCATATATAATTGATTTTTTGTCCAAATGAAGCCATGTTTTAATGAATAGGTCAGGATTACACCCTGCACGTTAGTATACATAACGATGTCCCTCTATATGAGGTTGATGGTCCCTTGATGAATAATGGATTAGATTTAGAAGTAGTTTAGATGAGTGTTAACGAATTTATCATGAACATAAATTATAAAAAAAGAAACATAATAAAAGAAATCAATTAAGAAACCACGTGCATCTTTAGGACGAATTTATTATGAATAAAAGAACATTCAACGAAGAAGACCACAAGTTTGAAGTTTGATTTTACTTCAATTCTCTCTCATGGCTGAAGAAAACAAAGATTCAAAGTGGGAAGGTAAATCCACCGCTGAGGTTAGAAACATCACCACAGAACAATTATGGCATCTCTCAGGAAATTTTTTCATGGGGTTGGAAATTTTTAGGGTCGTTTGTCTATTGCTAAATATTAATTTTTTTCAGTCCGGTTCAGGTCGGGTCACTTAGTACACACATTGTCACTAATTACAATTAGCAAATAGCACATATGAAATAACATTATAGCAAAATAATATAATAAGCAAAATTTAAAACTTAGAGAAAAATTAAGAAAAAAGTTACTTGAAATCGTGAGGAGGCAGGTGAATCGATTAGCTGGGTGAGAATCGTAAATTCATGATTAGTGAAGAGACCTGAAATCTTGATAAGGCATGGCGAGAATCGTGATTAGCAAATTTCCATTCTTCAGATTGCGTGAAACGTGAATATGAAACGTCGAGACGTTGATGGATCAGAATTGACGCTACTTAGATTTTTTATTAGTTTAAATTGTTTACAAATTTAAATGGGTAATGAGTTAACTAAATGTGGGCGTAAATGTCTAAATGGGTAATGAGTTATTTAAACGTGTGTTTAATTGTTTAAATGACTACGTTTTTAGTCCAGTTTAGTCTAAAGGTCCAATTAAGTTATTAGTTTAAATGGTGGTCGGAGTTAAAAATTAATTCCTTTTGGGGTCGGTCAAAATTTTATGGGGGTCGGTGTCAAAATTTTATAGGGGTCGGTCAAGATTATACCACATATATAACAAATAGAAAAAATAATTCATGGGGGTCGGCCGACCCACCTACCAAAATGTAGGTCTGTCAATGTCTCTTGAAAGACTTCTGCACCTTTCATAAATGGCTTCCAGCCTTTGATAGTGAAAAATGACACCATATTGAAGGGGCTTACGGTGAGCCAGGTCTCGTGAGGTACTCTGCCTTCACCGAACAATCATCGGTAACTTTTTCTAATGACACAGATACGGCGCCTATCAAGTGGTGTAACGAGAAGCTGCTGTCGATGGATCCCACTACTAGAAAACATATATATTTCCTACAAAAGTTTCCGATAAATTATCAACAAAAGAAATTTTTCACAAATTTCCGACAAAACAAAAACAAAAGGGTAACTATATGATTTCCTACAATTTTCCGACAAATTTATTAAATAAGTTAACTTATTTATTTACTATAATCGTCAGAAATTACCGACGAAAGACTTTTGTCCCTGATTCGTCGGAAAATTAGTCGGGACTTTGTCGGAAAAAACATTTCCTACGGGGTTTTTTCCAACAAACACTTTTTTGTCGGAAACTTGTCGCTAAAGACCAATTCCGACAAATTTCCCACGAAATCTCACTACTAAAAAAATGAAAAATTTGCAACAACAGTTTTGTGGGAAATTTGTCGGAATTGGTCGTTAGCGACAAGTTTCCGACAAAAAAGTGTTTGTTGGAAAAAACCTCATAGGAAATGTTTTTTCCGACAAAGTCCCGACTAATTTCCCGACGAATTAGCGACAAAAGTCTTTCGTTGGTAATTTATGACAATATTCCGACTATTATAGTAAATAAATAAGTTAACTTATTCAATAAATTTATCGGAAAATTGTAGGAAACCGTATAGTTACTTTCTTGTTTGTGTTTTGTCATAAATTTGTCGCTAACTTGTGGGAAATTTCTTTTATCAGAAACTTTAGTAGAAAATATATATGTTTTCTAGTAGTGTCCCATCCAACGGACTCTGAGCTATGAGATCACAGAGAACAACCTAGGATTTAGGTGTTACGTTGCTAACATGAAAGTGATTGATATCGAGGGAGGTTGCAAGATCGAGTGGTCGTTCATGTCGGATGCGGTGGAAGGAATGAGATTGGAGGATTTGTTAGGTATTGAGAAATCAAATCTGGAAACTGTAGTGGAGGGAATGAGAAAGGAGATCCAAGCCATGGAAATTGAAATCAACTCTATTTTTATGGTGTTTGTGTTGTGCTAATCGGTTTATTTATGGGTCACGGGTTAGCAGTGTAATATCCGGGATATTCCGACCCGTTTCGTGGACATTTACGCAAATCTGTTACATTTGAAACTTAGATATATATATATATATATATATATATATATATATGAAAATTTTATATATATATAAATAAACTTTTTAAATTCTAGCAAGTTTGTAAACTCATTTTATTATTTAAACTTCTAATAAACTATGTGAATCGTTTTATAAAAAAAGTTATAAAATAATAAGGTATAAAACTTATTTTAAAATAAATAAGTTATGGAACTTAGAAATTATTTTATAAATATATAAAATAATAAAACTTATTTAGACAAAAAAATATAAATAGATATATATATGTTTTAAAAAGTCTCAGGGACCAAAACTGCCAAACTTTGAGACCTTCTGTAAACTATTAAGCATAAAATGATATCTAAGGGAAACTCCAGGGACCTGTTTTACACAAAGGCAAAACAACCAGAAACAGAACCGGTCTTGGGTTCGATCCCAGCCAACCCCGGTTTTGAGCCCTTTTCATCGAAATCACGTTTTCCGTCCAGGTTCATGGAACCTCGAGACTCGCCTCCCCCGCGCGACCCAACCCCAATGCCATCAATGATCGGACACGGCTCGAGACCCGCGCATTCGTCGAATTTGAACTCGGCCGTTCAACCGTCACCTTCCCAACCACTCAAGCATTAAACGTCGCGAATTGGCTATAAATATCGATTAGAATCTTCAGTAAAATCACAACACAACTTCCTTCACTCTAAAATTTCTCCGATTAACACCTACGTTGCCGATTAGAAGCCGCGACAACGGACTCCAAAATCCATCCCGTTCTCACTCGTTTCAACATCTTTTAAGGTAATTCTTGTGCTCATTTCGATCGTTACAACCCATAGATCGAAAGCCCTCTGTTTAATTCCATTAACAAAGGGCAATTCGATGTGTAATTTCAGTATTAAGTTTCTAGGGTTCATATGGATTGGGGGATAACCGGAACTGATGTTTCAAGATTTCTGGTTTGGTTATGTTACCAGCGAGGCCCGTAGCCGGGTTGGTTAAGGCGCTTGTGTGGGAACCGGGCGACCCGGGTTCGAATCCGGTTAGCCCAGTTTTGCTTTTATTCATTTTTTTTAGCCTTTTTAACAACAGATTTAAACTTGGAAATTTTTTATAAATTCTATAAAACCTTGGTAAACTTGAATCTTAATTTTACTTATATTTTTATATTTCGGAACTATTTTTAATTTATTAAATTTAGCTTAAACTCATAATAATTAATACTTTAAAAATAGTTTCAAATACCTAAAAGCTATTAACTTTATAAAACTTATGTTTTCAATAGAAATGATTTTTATCTTTTTGCTGAATTATTTTAAGTTTATTTAATTATTTTTGTACACTTATAAGATTCTAGATAAATTATAAACTTATTCATTTTAACTTGTGAGTTTTATAGACATACACCTATTTAAATAAAAAACATGAGAAATAAAAATACCTCATTTATTTCTTAAATAATTATAAACTTACACACTCAATAAAACTAAATAAAAACTATAACATTTATAAACTTATAAACTTTATTCAAATACTTTAAGGAACTTTACTAAAACATTTAAAAACTTAAAACCTTATGTAAATACTTAAACTTTATTGTATGTAGATTTATAAACTTCAAAAACTTATAGTTTGAAATATAAACCTTATAAAAAGCCCCATTTAAAATAAATGTTAAACTTATGGCTTCTCATCATTTACTTAAAACTTATAATCACATTCTAGAATATTATTTATCTACAAGTTAAATTATAAACTAAATACTTAATACTTAAATACTTATAATTATTTTATCATAAACCTTTAATCGTTTGGTACTTAATAAACGAAAATTTTAAACTTTTAACAACTATTTATCCTTTAATAGATTACTTAGTCAAACACTTACCATTTGCTACAACCCTACTTATAAAATACTTAGTAAACTATTATTTCTTAACTAGTGTAATTAATAAATTACAAAACTTTTAAATAATTATTTTAGTTGATAATTATTCTAGACTATAAACCTATTTAACGTTGATATTCAAAACCCTCATTTGAAACCTGATTTAAGCTTGATGAAACACAATCGCTCCCATCTCCTATTTGAAACCCTAGTCGAATCTTGAAATCTTAGGATCCTTGTCTTAGACTTTTACTTAAATCTTTAGACTTGCATACTTAGGCTTATCGTGAGGATATTCTCCCTCAAAGTCTTGCAAATACTTATCCGTGTCGGATACTCTTCATCAATCCAAGTGAGTATACTTAGCCCTTTTTCCTTTTATGCTTTTGGGGTGAAACATGTTCACAATTCTTAAACTTATACAATTCTTGTACAACTATGACTACGTGTTTATTCTTATGTTAAACTTGAGACTTGTATGCTTAGATTAAACTTAAAACTAGCACATTCATTAGCTTTGATCAAGCCGATAGTAACAATGATAGATCTATTGTATTTGACCAATCCACCTTGATTGATTGACCCCTTCGGGGGGGAGCCCTTGGTGTTTGTTACTACATTAAACTTTAGACTTATAAGGGTAACCTGCAGGTTATGCCTAAACTTGGTTGGAGGGTTGATGTGCACAATGTCTAACATGCTTGTTTTCTCATACTTACATTATAGAATGCATGAATCATAGTGAATTGTAATTCTTTTCAAATACTTGTTAAACCGTGTCAAAACCTTTGTATCTCACCAACTATTTTGTAGTTGACAGATTCTTTCACATGTTTCAGGTTCTACATCATGAGGCTTATTTGTGATCACATAGGATGCTTTGGACCTAGTCTACTTATAAATTAAACGTTGTATTTCTTGTTATGTTCCTTGTATTGAACCTTTGAATCTATTATAAATGAAATATTGAAACTCTAATAGTCAACCTTGTGCTATTGAACAACCGCGTCCGCCCCGACGTATAATCCGCCGTCGGTTGGGGTGTGACAGATTGGTATCAGAGCCTTGGTTATAGGGAATTAGGTTATTAGACACATGACCTAGACTATAACTTAGGAGACCCAAACATGAGTTATCTCATGTCCTTTACTAGGAAATTCTCTCCTCATTCTATTCTTAATTCTTATACGTGAACGCTTGGAGATTCTACGTTTCTACTTACCTACATGCTATAAGAGGCTACTACATCGAGGACACGTTCTTAGGCTTCAAGCCTAATCCACCACTAAACTCTCGTCAAGAATATGTAAGTTCTAGATAATGTGTGAGAACTTGTGCGGACCGGAAGGGTAGATACATGTATTCTGGGAAATTCTGTCAAGGAAAGCATTTCGTATAAATCCAAATCAACCGTTGGACCCGTATGCTTTCCTGGGAATTCTTGGGATGAGTATCCACTTTTAGGAATGTACGACTTCTCTAAACATTAGTGAGCTCAAATTTCTCTTGATATGTCAAAATACTCACTTAGTGATAGGCACTAAATGAGTGCCATCTCAAATACTTTACACTTCATAAATTCATGATTCAAAAAAACTTTCCTCTATAACCTTTATTCTATGATTCTTAAGTTCAGTCTTGTCACATGACAGCATACTTACTCGTCATGACCTGAAGGAGTTACCTTCAAGGAAAAATTCTTACGGGATTATACTTAAAAACTACATACATAAACTTATATTTATAGATACTACCCAATAAACTTCGTGATCGTTGTAATGCAACCCATAAAACTATGTATTACTCTACAAATTCTCCTATAAACTTCATTATCTTATGAACATAACACTTAAGAGGAAACCCTTGTGTTTTCATCTTATTTTCATCACTCAACCAAACCACTCTAGATAACTCACTTAAACTTTTGCTACACTTTTATACATCTCAAAGTGTTTATACATCCTTAAACTTCATGATTCTTGTAACACCAACACATTTAAAACCATGTATTATCCTACAAGTCCCTTTACAAACTTCATTATTTTATAAACTTGGCACATAAGGGGAAACCCTTGTGTCCCATTTAATTTTTCGTCACTCAAGCAAACTTCATTTTATAACTAACTCAAAACTTTGTTACACTTTTAAAACTCAAAACCTTCATACGTCCTTAAAACTTATGTATCACCGTTCCTGTAAACAAAACTTAACGTCTTTTAAAATCTAAAGTACATTAACAAAGAAATTTGTAACCTAAGTAATTTCCTCGTAGAGGAAGAAGCCTACTATAGAACGAACAAGCTCCACGTTTAAAGACTCTAAGCCCACAATGAACCTCGACATAGTACCATAAACCCAAACATCGGTGACAACAACTGAGAGAAGTTGTAGGCCCATGAGGAAGTTCTGGCTAAGGAAATAGGGTACTTAAGTGAGTCCTTGTGGCCACCCCTTTCTTCCGGGAATCTTCCTCGTTAGCCCATCAACTTCCAATTAAAACTATTTTGAAAATATTACTATGATAACTCAGTATTATGAATAAAAATCTTTTTGAACACATTTAATCAATTTACTTACAAACTTCTTCCTATTCTCTTCTCTTGCTAGGTAATGGACTCACACTCACACTCTTCGCCAGTGTACCGCCCAAGGGGAGAGTCCGACCGCGAAGAGAGTAGCGAGTCACCGGTGTACCAGCCAAGTCCTTATCCTAATGCACGGGCAAGAGCTGAACTCAACACCAACTGGACCAGAAACCCTAGGACATCACCACCAAGGAATCCCTATCAACCGCCTCATCTTCACCACCAGTTCTCATCGCCACCAAGGGACCCGTACCTAGCACCTACCCCTACCCTAAGGGCTAGGCATACCGGAGTACCTTCAGTGGCAATGGGGATCTCGGTGTCTAACAATCCTAGGTTTCTGGAAACCGAAGAATTTATGAGGAGGGAGACAGAGCATAGGGCACGACACGACCTGTTAAACCAAAGGATCAACGACCTGGCCGATCAAATCTGGATCTAGGAAGAAAAGATCGTAACTTTGGAAGAAGACAGAGAAATCCTCGAGCACCGCACCGAGACCACTAGGGCAGAGGCTACGTTTGCCATCCGAGTAACCCTAGCAGTACTCATTGTAGTACTAATCTGTTTCTTAGTGGAGAGCTACCTAAGGCGTGCATGAACTCTCCATTTCTATTAAATTTTAAATTTTGTCTTATGTAAGGGCTAGAAGCCCAAATTTTGAAACATCTAATGAAAATTATTTTGAAATTTCATCTTGTTATCACTTGTTAATTTGACACTTCCTTCATCATTACAAACCTAACCCTTTTACCTAAACACTTTCGTCAAAAGCAACTTACGTTAGTACTTGAGATAATTATCAACGTTTCATTAAACTATAAAAATCCTAAGTGACACGTATACTTAAGGAATAAACCTTGAATGAACCATCTGATTCGTAAGCACCCTTTTAAAACAACTCGACTTACGAACCACTGTCGTAATCAACTATGATCCTTACTCTTATATAGACTTCACACTTCTAAACTTGACCAACCTTTCGTTTGACAATCATACAAACCTTTTCATAAGTCTTACTTATACTATTTATCAATGTCCAACTCGTCATTTTTAAACATCTTAATTACATTTTATATAAAAGAAAACTATACCTGCTGTTGTGAAACAAGATAAAATCATTTGTAAACACACTATCATAAACCTTATCGAAACTTTTCCTGTTATCCTATGCTTGGAGACTTTCCTCATTCAACTCCTGTCACGTAAAAGACTTACTGTAAATCACAATGGGAACTAAAAGCTTAGATACACGTTGCTAAAACATTAAACTTCGTATACACCACTATAAGGTCGGAGATTTTTTTTTGTAAAACGTGTACAAATACTCAATCCCGTATTCTTAAAACTAAACATGATCAATAAAGGATCATGTAAAGCTTAATACTGAAACTTGAAACTCAACTGACTTATCCTATTTTCAAACTTATACTAGGATTCTTAGTCTTGAAAACTTTTGTGTTCGTCTCAACTAAACCCTATAAGACTTGATAAACGTACATTCCATATATACGAGAAAACTTCACTCTTGATACTAGACATTAGCAGGAAGGAGGACATTACTCTCTTTAACAGAGTACATCCCCTAACTCCTATCTAAACCAAACATCGGGATCCACTAATCTTCTGGACAACTCGAATCTTCTGAGAAAGCGTATAACGGTTAATCCTGTTCCAAACGCTGTCCCATACCTCCCTTAAATACTAGAGTATTTAGATAACCGCTTTATACTCAAAACGTAATCTATGCACTTCTATACACTGAGGCTGAACTAAGAGACTTTAAACTATCCGATGTTTGACGTATTCTTATTCAAACACAATTTAAATTATTCTATGTTGACGTATTCTTGTTTAAACTATTCTATGTTTGACGCATTCTTGATCAAACACAATTTAAACTATTCCATGTTTGACGTATGCTTGTTCAAACATGATGAACGTACGAGACTTTAAACTATTCCATGTTTGACGTATGCTTATTCAAACATGATGAACGTATAAGACTTTTTAAGCTACTCAAGGTTTGATGTATTCTTGATCAAACCCGAGGAAAGTGTAAAGACTTTAAACTACTCAATGATCAAAGTATTCTTAATCACAAGGAAACTTTGAAACTCTAAATCTTGTCACATTCTTTTCTTTACTCATTGAATGACGTTTCTCTCTGAGGGACTCGTTGATAAGTGACCAAAGTTTCATGTATTAAGAGGTGCAATATGTTATATTTATGCAATTTGATATGTGGAATACAAAGGTTTTGTGTAGCCGTGCATGTGCAGGTGTTGGAAGCTTAAAGTATGATTTTGGAAGATATTAGGCGAGAGATGCAAGAGTCGGAAGAGACATGGAGAAAACGGGGCAAAATGCAGGTCCAGCGTAAGCCTACGCCTACTGGCGTAAGCCTACGCCACCGGCGTAAGCTTACGCCCCATCAGCGTAGGCCTACGCCTGAGCATTTTCTTCACAGCAGCTTCCAGTGCCCCAGCGTAAGCCTACGCCACACCAGCGTAAGCTTACGCTGGTTACATTTTCTGAATTTTGGGGAAACATCCGATTTTGAGGTTTAATTGGGGGTTTCTTCCCCAATTTTTGAATCACGGCTTTTACACCACAGTTCTTGGGGCGATTTTGGAGTTCTTGGGAGACTAGAAACACGATTCCAACATCAAATTGAAGATTGATACCCGAAATATTGAAGGATTGAAGATGATTTCCACCACCATGAGCGGCTAATCCACCAGTAATCATTCCCGGGTGGATTGTTTGTAAGTTTTTAGGGTTTTATCATGTGCTAGCTTTGAGAAACAATTCTTGTAATCGTTTGGTTTGAAACACTTGAATTTTTGTGTTTAGTATGGTTATGAACTCACGGGAGTCGATAAATTCTTGCACCATTGACCCCGTTAGATGATAATTGCTATGAACTTTGATTTATGTTGAATCTATTGATTAATCTAATTCTATATTGCATACATTTGTCTCAATTTCATTCGTGAATATTGTTTTACACTATTTGCCGATGATGTATGAATGTTGATGTTCTTGGTTAATTAGATTTGAATAACCATTCGATTGTTTGAACTCAAATGTTGGTGTGATAACCCCTAATTATTTGTGAGCTTGAAACCCGGGTGTAAGGCCCCAAACCCGGGAGGCCCCACTTGTTGGAATTACTCATTCACAAACAGTTCTTAAACATGAATATCAAATAACGCAGCGGAAAAATTTCATTTAAACATAACTTAATCGTTGTTCATACATGCGGAAGCGTAAACATTGATTAAAACATATTTACATCATAACTAAACATAACGGGATGCCAGTCTTCAAAGCATTCGGGTAACTCTTCATCTCTAGCCAAGCATCACCGTCCATCCTCATAACCTGCCTTAACCTGAATGTGTACACTTAAAAACGTCAGCTACGCTGGTGAGTTCTAGTTTTCGTTCGATTTAAGAAATGGTTCATCATTCAAACATTCAGTAGGGTTTAACATTCGTATAAGAAAACAGGGCCTTTCATTCGTAAACCTTCGCATATTTAAACACGATCATTTGTTTAAATCATTAACATTCATTTAAGTCATACAATATTATCTAAAATCTGTATCGTTACCCGTCTCTATGTCCCCGTAGGAACTTTTAATGTTGTGGGCAACCGCTACGTATCGCCGTCATTGCCACAACCATTCATTACGTGGGGTCAACCATTACGTATCGCCGTCATTGCCCAACCCTTCAATGCGTGGGGTCAACCGTTACGTATCGCCGTCATTGCCCAACACGCATCTTTCCTTTGGAAATTAACCGTTACGTATCGCCGTCATTAATTTCCCATTACCTCGTTCGTTAGGATGATCGTCATCACCCGAGTAACCGTCGTTACTCCCTTACCAGTTGTACAACATCAAAACCATTGACATGCCACAGAGACAATGCCCCTGTTGTTCTTGTGGTAACTATGGCTCACTGTCCATAATTTACCACAAGGCTGGGAATCACATTCCCAGACTTCATTCGTCAATTCCATTCATTCGACAGATTAGATTTGTAATGACTTCTTTAAAACATTTGCCCCTTTTTGTTTTCTTTTCATAAAACCTTTCCTTCACTTTCAAAACCCTTTACCTTTTCATTAAACCATTTCTTTATAACATTCGTTCATAAACTTTCTTTCCATAAACCCTTCGTTCCAAATCATTTCCTTTAGTAAACGTAGTTTCATAAACATCATTTTATAAAACATCATTTCATAAAACATCATTTCATACGTGTACACACCAGCCCGAAAACATTATATAAAAACATTTAAAAGAGGGCTTCTAGAACTCACCTTATAAGCTAGTCTCGGTTGTCCTAAACAAAGGTCCAACAACTTCACTTCCGATCTGAATTGATTAGTTAAATACACATCAGACCAATCCCGACTCTAACGGTTTAACCATTCTAACATACTGACTTCACTTAATCAGTTCTGATGTCTGCGCACTTAGCAAGTGCGCAGACTCTACTTCCTGCGCACTTAGCAAGTGCGCAGACCATGCTTCCTGCGCACTTAGCAAGTGCGCAGGTCCTTCCTCCTGCGCACTTAGCAAGTGCGCAGGTTCCTCTTCCTGCGCACTTAGCAAGTGCGCAGGACCTGCTCCGTGCGTACTTAGCAAGTGCGCACGACCTGTTCTTCGCGAAAACCCTAACTTTCGCATTCGGGTCTGATCATGTCAAGATCCCGAACCTGTTGCATTCAAAACGTTCGTTTTCCATTAAGGAACTCAAATCCGTGATTATCTTTCAGTTCCATCCGTAAAAACGTTGCCTTTTCACCCAAAACCCGAAAAACCCAAAAACGAACAAAAACTCAGATTTAGGTCGGATCGTTACCTGAATCGAGCTTCTGATCCGGAGGTTCTTCTCACGAGTTATGGAGCAACACACTTCTCAAATCTCGGGTCGATCCGACAACTTTCTCTCTCTACGGTTTCTCTCTCTAGAAGTTGCAAATGAGAGAAATGGGTTGTGACCTTGGCTATTTATAGGGGAGGCTCCCCTTCTAGCCCATCCGACCCGACCCGACATGCCTCGTTCGTTTATTCCGTTATTATATCTGTCGTTTTATTTTTGGGATGTTACACCGGGTGTGATACCCTTTTTAATTATTGTTTACAACTTAAACCGTTTTGTTTGGTACTTGATTTGTTTGTTGAGTTTATAAAGTTTTCACTTAAATCATTGATTGTGTTTGATCAGAAAGACCCGTTGTAACTTCATAATTTGCATTGTTAATTGAAGTTAAGCACCGACCACAAACTCTTCGTGGTTCGACACCCTTCTTACCCTAACTAGTTTAAGGTGATTAGGACACTCTATTTCTTTATCTTTGACCGGTCCCTTCGACACCGATCAAATTTTGGCGCCGTTGCCGGGGAGTGTGTGCGCTTGGTGTTTTATTTTTAATTGACTCATGTTACTTGTTTTGTTTAGTTAATCTTCTTCTATTTTTATGTTACGCGTGGTGTTTGTTTGTGTGTGCAGGTGACAGATTAGTGCATGCGTACCCGTTCATCCGGGAGGACTTCACCGCTTGTATTTGAACCAGAAATTGAGAGGATAGCAAGGCAAAACCGAACCCAACAACAACAAAATTTACAACCTATTTCATCGGAACCATCATCCATGGATGGTCGAAGCAGTCATTCTGGAACTAGCATAAGAAACCGTGGCCCAACTCCAAACATAGGCCCTATCCCTAACTGCCCACCAACTCCACCTCACCGAACCCCAACCCCATCCATACCTATCAATAACAACCAACCCCGTGGGTCGGGTCCAGTTCAACAAAACCGACCCGTTAACATCCATACCAATCCCACATACCAAGGAAGAAGGGGACCACAACAAAATCAAACCCCTCCCGGAAACATCTTTGGAACTCAACCAAGAAACGAAAATGAGAACGAGGGTTGGGAGGATGAAGATGGTGAATATTTTGGGCATGATGATAATGAAGATGTTGGGAATGGTGAAGGGTTTGGAGATTATGAGTATGAAGATGGTGAGAGGAGCCAATATGGAGAGTATAACGAGGGGCAAGGCTTTGGAGAGGAAGAAGAGGTGAATTATGTTCACCAAAGGGCGAGACAACCAATGGGTCGAACAGTTCGACCAGAGAGATTTGGGTATCCTCCTAGACAGGAAGGGAGGAGAGCTACTGGGGGCTACAATAATGAAAACCAAAGACAACCGGTAGCCCCTATGGGTGGAGTTAATGGTCGTTTTCGACCGGCTATTTCGAAGAATGCTTCTCCAATTGTTCCACCAATTCCAGGAATGAGGAGGTTCAAGTCAAGACCGAATTACATCAATGTCCTTCCACATTTTCATGGTATGGTCACCGAAGAACCATACACCCATTTAGCCGAGTTTGCTGCCATCTGTAGCACAATTAGGGATGAGAATTTTGATCAAAGCGAAGTCAAACTTAGACTTTTCCAGTTTTCTCTAAAAGATCGAGCAAAGCAATGGTTCATCACATTGCCGGCCAATAGCATCCACACATGGGATGAAATGCAACAAGTCTTTTTGGATGAGTACTATTCGGTTGCGAAGACAGATGACTCCCGAATTGAGATTCGGACCTTTCAACAACCAACGGGTGAGCCTTTACATGAAGCTTTTACACGCTTCAAGGAGTTGTTGAGGAAATGCTCCCACCATCAAATTGAGTTGTGGGAATTGGTAAAATGTTTTGTGGATGGTTTGACTCAAGAGGAGAGGAAGTACTTGAAGTCCACAAGTAATGGGACATTGTTGTCTAATCCCGAAGAAGATGATTGGGATTTCTTAGAAAGAATGAGCCAAAGTTCTAAAGCCGAGGCATCGGCTAGCCGAAGAGCCAAACACGCAATTTCTAAGTCCGTCCCAGATTATGATACAAAAGAGAGGTTAGCATCTATGGAGAGAGAACTGGCATTGTTGAGGAAAGGCGAAAAGAAAGAAGTAGCGGGAGTAAAAGCTCGATTCGATGTTTGTGAAGATTGTGGAGATATAGGTCACAAAACAATGGAGTGCCCATTTCAAGAAGGGAGGCAAGAAGAGGTGAATCAAGTGTATGGTGAGAGGAAACAATATGACATGAACTCAAACACCTATCATCCGGGGTTGAGAAACCATCCTAACTTCAAGTATGGGAATGTTGCAAACCAAATGAACCCCAACTTTCAAGGTGCGAATCAAAACACCTCATCAACCTCATATCAACCGCGTCAACAAGGGAACTACAATTCGGGTGGTTATCAAAGGGGTTCTTATAACAATAACCGAAACACAAATTACCCCCCAAGGAATTACAATCAAGATCACCAACAACAAAATGGGTCATCAGGGGGAATGATGCGGTTAACTCAAAGTTGGATGCACTATTAGAGATGATGAAAGAATCAAAGAAGGAGAATGAAGTGAGGGAGAAGTCGTTTGTGGCATTGGAAAGACAAGTGGGTAAAATGGCCGAAGAAATATCTTTACTAAAGCAAGGTGGAGGGAGGCTACCGAGTAACACTACATTAAACCCGCAACATCAAGGATTGAGTTCAACCAATGCAAATGTAAGTAAAGTTACAGTTCTTCGTAATGGTAAGGTTATCGATAATAAAGTCGAGTCTCCACCACAATTGGTTGAAGGGGTGGTGGAGGATGTTATTGAGGGTGAGGAAAGTGAAGGCGAAGTGGAATTTGTTAATGATAAAAAACCAATTACTCAAAATCTTGAAAAAATTAAACCGGTTTTTAGAGATGAGTCACCTATTGCTAAAGGAAAGGATATGACGGGTGGTTCCGTTCCTTATCCAGAGGCATTAGTTGAACCATTTAAAACAAAAATAGTAAATAAAAGAGGACCACAACAAGAAGAAATGTGGGAGATGTTTAGACATGTTAAAATTAACATAACCCTTTTGGATGCCATTAAACAAATTCCAGCTTACGCAAAGTACTTGAAAGAATTGTGTACACAAAAGCGGAATCATAAATTCCCAAAGAAACTTGATGTAACCGCTAATGTGAATGCTATTCTATCGGGTGCTCTTCCACCTAAACTACAAGATCCGAGGGCGCCTATTATATCTATTCAAGTAGGTGATTTCAAAATAAAAAGGGCACTCCTAGATCTTGGAGCTAGTGTTAGTATTCTTCCGGGGAGCCTTTAAGACCAATATGATTTTGGCCCTCTTAGGAAGGCCGATACTACCGTGGTCTTGCCCGACTTAACCCCTAAGCTCCCCCGAGGAATATTGACTGATGTTATTGTAAAGGTGGAAGATTTTTATTTCCCAGTGGACTTTCTAGTGTTGGATTATGTCTCTTCCAATAGAACAAAACAACCTACGGTTATCCTTGTCGGCCATTTCTGGCAACCGCAAATGCCCAAATTAATTGCCGAAGTGGAACGGTTGACATGAAATTTGGGAACCGAAAGTTGAGATTAAATGTTTTTTCACATATCTCTAACTCTCTGGTCAACGATGAATGCTTTATGGCGGACATTGTTGACGGGTACATTCCTCTTTGCGATATTATTGTAAACAAGGATGGCACCACAGAGACATGCTTTTCATGTGACAGGTTACAGGTTGAGACAAGCAGGGAACTCGAAGAAGAAGAAAAGAGGGTTGAAGCAATGGCAATTAAGGATGGGAGACCACCGTGGACTCACCAAGTGGAAAGCTTGCCCGAACACATTGACACAAAGTTGAAGCCATCTTTGGAGCAACCCCCAAAGGTCGAGTTGAAGGATTTGCCAAAGAACCTCAAGTATGCTTTTGTAGGAGAAAACGACACTCTCCCGGTGATCATTGCATCAGATTTGACAAAGGAACAAGAGGAGGCTTTGATGAAGGTGTTAGCCGCCCATAAGGCGGAAATTGGATGGAGTATTGCGGATTTGAAGGGTATTAGTCCCTCGATTGTTATGCACAAGATTGTTATAGATCAAGTCGTTGCACCATCTCACGATGCACAAAGGCGGTTAAATCCAAATATGCGGGAAGTCGTGAAGAAGGAAGTTCTCAAGTGGTTAGACGCCGGCATCGTTTACCCAATTTCTGATAGTACATGGGTGAGTCCAACGCAAACCGTGCCCAAAAAGGCGGGTATTCAAGTCGTCAAGAACGACTCAGGTGAGGAAGTAGCCACTCGGCCGGTAACCGGGTGGCGGATTTGTATTGATTACAGGAAATTAAATGCAGCTACTTCAAAAGATCATTTCCCATTGCCGTTCATTGATCAAATTGTGGAAAAACTCGCAGGTCAAAAATATTACTGTTTTCTTGATGGCTATTCGGGTTATAATCAAATTGCTATACATCCCGAGGATCAACATAAGACAACATTTACTTGTCCATATGGCACTTTTGCATTTAGGCAAATGCCTTTTGGACTATGTAATGCCCCCGCCACCTTCCAAAGGTGTATGATGAGTATCTTTTCAGATATGGTGGGGGAGTCTTTAGAGATTTTTATGGATGATTTTTCCATTTTTAGTACATCTTTTGATTCATGTTTGAACCAGCTGGAAAAAGTTTTAAAAAGGTGTGTTGAAACCAATTTGGTCTTGAGTTGGGAAAAGAGTCATTTTATGGTCCAAGAAGGAATAGTTTTGGGTCATGTGATTTCGAGTCGTGGGATTGAGGTAGACCATGCGAAAGTTCAAGTTATATCTACTTTACCTCATCCCACGAATGTTAAAGGCATTAGATCATTTTTGGGGCATGTGGGGTTTTATAGGAGGTTTATTAAGGGTTTTAGCTCAATAACAAAACCATTATGTAACTTACTTTTAAAAGATGCACCGTTTGTTTTTTATGATGAATGTATCCATGCTTTTAACATTTTGAAACAAAAATTGGTGGAGGCCCCAATCTTACAATCGCCAAATTGGTCACTTCCTTTTGAAATCATGTGTGATGCTAGTGACTATGCGGTTGGGGCCGTGTTGGGACAACGGGTTGAGAAGAAACCCGTTGCCATATATTATGAAAGTAAAACTCTTTCGGATGCTCAATTGAATTATACCACAACCGAAAAAGAATTACTCGCAGTAGTATATGCGTTAGACAAGTTTAGGTCCTATATATGGGGAAGCAAAATTATTATCTATTCTGATCACAGTGCTGTCAGTTACCTCATGGAGAAAAATGATGCTAAACCAAGACTCATAAGGTGGATCTTGTTGTTGCAAGAATTTGATGTGGAGATCCGTGATAAAAAGGGGAGTGAGAATGTGGTAGCTGATCACTTATCAAGGATCATGGTTGATGATGAAGAGTCCACGATAGCGATAAATGAATCATTCCCTGATGAGCATATTATGTCTGTTTCATCTGTACCTTGGTTTGCTAATATTGTAAATTTTTTGGCAACAGGTGCATTCCCGAGTCATTGGGTAAAGAAGAAGAAAGTCCATTTTCTATCCCAAGTAAAGCAATACATTTGGGAAGAACCGGAGTTATTTAAAGTGGGAGCGGATCAAATGATTAGACGATGTGTGCCAAATGAGGAAATTCCAAGTGTGCTAGCACATGTGCACTCTTATGCATGTGGAGGCCATTTCAGTGGCCAAAAGACAGGACACAAAATTCTTGCATGTGGTCTTTTCTGGCCAACTTTGTTTAAGGATGCGTTTGAGTTTGCGAAACATTGCGTCAAATGTCAACAGTTAGGGAGCATCTCCAAAAGAGACGAAATGCCCATGAAACCGATTCTCGTCCTTGACATCTTTGATGTTTGGGGAATTGATTTCATGGGACCCTTCCCAAACTCGTTTGGCAATTTGTATATCTCGGTGGCGGTCGACTATGTATCTAAATGGGTCGAGGCGATAGCCACTAAGACGAACGATCATACCGTTGTGTGTAACTTTGTCCAAACAAACATTTTCTCGAGATTTGGTATCCCCCGTGTCATTATAAGTGATGGGGGATCTGTAACGAACCAAAATCCGGGTTTCGTCTTCAAATAATTAAATATTTATATTTAATATTATGGTGGAAATAATATTGTATAAATAAGTTGAAACAAGTGGGTTTCAAGTTTGTAATGGGATATGTTAGTTTTAACTAACTATAGAACAAAATGAGTAAAATGAAAGTTAAGGGACTGAAATGGTAAATATGGCAAATCTGCCATATTTGACCATATGAAAGTCAAAATTCAGCATTTGGTCTTGTTGGGGTCGTTCATATCAAGAAAAAAAGAGAAATCAAGTTTGAAGCTCAAATCATGCAATTGAGGCTTGTTTTGTGAAGGTTTTGGCTCACACAACACCTTCATAACATCAAGTAAGTGATTCTCTTCCTCTTGATTCCACCATGTATGTGTTCTTGGTGGGTTTTGGGTGAAACCCGAAATTTTGTATGCATGTGATGAAATGGTGTTAGATTATTGATAATCTAGCTAAACTAAAGTTAAAGAATGATGGTTAACATCCTAGAACCCTTTAATTTTGATTATGAGAAGTTATGGTTCATATGGTGAAAATTGAGGGTGTTTGGATCATAATGCTAGAATGTTGAATTATTGATGATTAGGTGTTTTTATGATGTTAGACACATAAACAAACCCCAAATTAACTTAAAGAACTAATTTGATGAAAAATTAGTGTCAAGGTATTGGAAGGAGAATTCAAGAGGTTGAGTTCTTGGTTTAAAGGGAGTGTTTGGATGTGGGAATAACCCAAACGGGTCATTTTGGGTGGAAATGGGAAATTGGGTTGTGAACTCAGTTTTGTGATTTTTATGTATGTTTAGATTACTGAACTAGGTGTATATGTTTAGGTAATCAAATTGCTAAACTAGAAGGAGGTGCGGGATCTTCAAATCCGCAAAGTAAGTGCCTTTGCACTTACTTAGTAATGTGATATGTGATGTATGTGTTATGTTGTGCATAGTATGAATGATACATGAAATGAATTGATTATGCATAAGTGTATGTATGAATGTGAATATGGTTATAATACTATATCTAATATGTGGAGGTTATGATCAAAGAATCATAATGGAAAAGGGGAGGTTATGGTCAAAGAACCATAATGGAAATGTGGTAAGATCTTGGTCTATGTACCAAGATGAAGAATGGAAAGAAAGTTATGACCTTTGTGTCATAAATGAAATGATAATGTAAAGAGTAAATAAAACTTGTAGGTGAAATACAAGTGGTATGCAATCAAACATCAATTTGAATGTTAACGGGTCAAAAGGGTTAAATGGGTGAAATAAGTAGAAATTACTTATTGTTATGATATATATCTCAATACTAATGGTGATATGTTTATGTGGTTGTAGGAAAAGCTCCGAAGTAGTCCAAGTCAAGTCCAAGGTGATCGCGGGTTCTCGTATATGTTTTAGGTGCATATTTTTGAAGTAAATTGACTTTCCCGTAAAGGATGTATATTTTGAATCTAGGAATCGTGTTTTTGGTGTTAAATTGGTGGTATAAGTGTGTGTTCAAATGCCCAAGTGTTTGGGATTTTATGTTTAGATGTATTGGTGAAAAAGGTTGGAAAAATGGTTAAGTGTGAAAACTGCTGAAAACTGGAAACTTTCTGAGTTTTTGACTCCCTCACGATACGCGAGAGGGTAAAAAAAAAAAAAAAAAATTTCCTGGGTTAAGACTTCCGCGCGTTAAAGTTTTGTTTTTAAAAGTGGTGTGTTTCAGGATCTCATTTCAAAAACTTTAAATTTGGCAAATTACTAAAACGGTATGGCGTGGATCATAGAATAGCAACTCCTTACCATCCCCAAACAAGCGGACAAGCGGACAAGTGGAAGTGTCTAATAGGAAAATAAAAGATATTTTACAAAAAACCGTCCGGGCGGACCGAAAGGATTGGTCAACTAAATTGACTGATGCTTTATGGGCTTACCGGTTGGTTTATGGAAAAGATTGTCATTTACCGGTAGAGTTAGCTCACCGGGCGTTTTGGGCTATCAAAGAAGTTAATGTGGATTATGATGTTGCAGGAAAAGAAAGGAAGTTGAGTCTAAATGAACTGGAAGAATTGAGAAGTGAGGCATATGATTGTGCATCCGCTTACAAGGACAAAATGAAGGCGGTTCATGATGCCAAGCTTCGGAAGAAGGAGTTTGAAGTGGGCCAAAGAGTTTGGCTTTATAATTCAAGGTTGAAGTTCTTTCCAGGAAAATTGAAAAGCAAGTGGACGGGACCATTTATGATCACACGAGTTGGCAACTATGGAGATATAGAGATTGAAGATTGTGAGGATCACTTGAGGCAAGTTGTGAATGGTCACCGATTGAAGCCATATCTCGAACTCAACGAGATTAATGGGCCAACAAACCAAGCAGAAGCATTCTTATTGAGCTTCGTGACGAACGAGCATGAGTAATACCATGAAGAAGTGTCGGGCTGAGGACAATAAACTTAGCGCTAACCGGGAGGCAACCCGACTTATGTGATGTTTTTAATTACATTATGTTTTATTATTTTTCTTTGTTTAGCTAATTTATGTTTAAATTTTGTGCAAGAATCAAAGGAAGGCGTAAAGTATGAGGTTACAGAGGATGTCGGTATTTCAGGGACGAAACACATTCAAGTTGGGAGCTGAAAAAAAGACCAGAAGCAGGTCAGCGTAAGGCTACGCCATATCAGCGTAAGGCTACGCCGGACCAAGTTTTCAAACAGAAGCATCAGACCTGCAGCGTAAGGCTACGCCATATCAGCATAAGGCTACGCCGATGAACTCAGCGTAAAGCTACGCTGGTTCAGCGTAAGCCTACGCCGGGCCATTTTTCAAACAGAAGCGTCAGAGGCTCAGCGTAATGCTACGCCCCTTTAGCGTAAGATTACCCTGGATCGGGATTTCACGCAAAAAGTCGCAGGTAAGTCCGAAAAAAAAAAAAAACGTTTTTCTCTCCTTCTCTTCTCATTATCACCTACCTCTTATCTCTCTACTCCATCTTCTTCTCTAAAAATTTCCCTTTACCTTCATCTTCTTCCACTCCTTAATCTACCATCTATTGATAAAAATAAAAAATTGGTTAAGGGTTTTTGCATAACTTTGCAAGAGGAGTAAACCCTACCAAGCGGAATTCAACGAATCAACCATACCCGAGAGACCCGAAATTCTAGGGTTTTGAAATTTTTGGGGCTTTTGTGTGAAGTGGAAGGAATAATCATCACTCTTTGATATTTAAGCGTCTAAACCCAAAAGGTACGTTTATATTACAATTCTTGGTTGTTTGAAGGTATATTTTCGAATAAGAATTGATGTTACCTTGTAATTGGGTTGTTGTGTACTTTGGGAGGGATGATTTAAGTTAGAATTAGAAGATTGAATGATGACATTGTTGAAGCATTGGAAATAATTGTGTTAGTGATTAATTGAATAGAACTTGATTAAAATTTTGGGAGAAATTTTGAAATTTTAAAACAACATGTAAACTTGTTTTGATGAAAATAACAGAAATTTTGTTTTCACATGATAAAAAGTTAATATGGAGTGAATTCAATTAGCATTATTAATGAAGAATTGTTACAAGTTTGATTCTTGGTGAATTCTTTGATTTATGTGTGCTTGTTGAAATTGTAGGAACAATGGTCAGAACGAAAGAGTCTCACGAGGGTAAAGAAAAAGCGGGTGAGTCCTCATCACGGAGTAGATCAAAGAGGGCACGAAACACTATTGTTCTGCACGAAAGAAGTGAAGAAGAGAGTGCCCATGAATCTGAAGAGGAACTTGGACCCACAATATGGAAGAAACCGGTGAGATTGTCATCTTTCCCATATCCACAGCAGAAAGATTTATACATGGACAAGGTGAAAAACCCGGCCGGTGGATTTGAATCGTTATTTACTTGTGAAAAGCAGATCCACGAGCCGGATTTCGAGAGGTTTGGAGTGGTTAACTGTTTTCGACGACTTGGTTGGGAAGAGAGCCTTGCTTTCCACTATGATGGAATTGATGATGTGTATGGTGAAGCAATTCTTGAGTGGATGGCGACCCTTCAACGAATTGAAGGAGATAACCCGCCCCAAACGACAATTTTGAGGGGTACAGTGAATGGGAAACAAGCAGACTTGTCATTTCAAACTATTGACAAGATTGCCCACTTTTACTCAGGAGCAGAAAATAATAAACCTTATGAATATGTATCTGATGATAAGTTGAAGGCTCACGTGATCCAGGAAACAATGTGGGAAAACATGATCAGAGCCCTCTTTGTGGTGGATGAAGGTTGTGATGTGTTCCGATTGATATTGAGAAGAGATATGCTGCAGCCACTTCCCAAATTGCTGTTGGTATTTGTGACATTGAACGTGGTCCCAAGAACGGGGGATAAGACAAAGGTGCGCTTTTATGAAGTTATGGTTTTACATGCACTATTGACGGGTTCCCCAGTTATGTCATCTAAACACTTGATCATGTGGAATATTTGGGAGTCACGGGAGGAAAGAGAGAGGATGGTCATCCCTCATTGTCGGTTGTTGTCAAAGTTCCTCAAATGGGGAAAGGTTTTGCCACGAAGACCGGCGGTATTAAAAATAAAACATAAACCTTATACCTTAAGGTCATTGCAACAAGGAAGTTGGAGATATGAGTTGATAGCAAGAACTCATGTGTTGACTGATACCACCACTGCGAGGTTCTTGGAGGAATTAAGAAGTGATGTGTCGGAAGAAGAAGAAATGAACCTGGAAGATGAAGAAGTTGGTCCCACAGGACCAACTATGGGCTCAAGTGGTGCAGGTTATGGGTTCGAGCACGGATTTGGATATGGTGCTGGTTACAATCAACCCTTCACGGAAGTAATAGAGCAGGCTCGCCCGACAAGTTATCCTAATTGGGAGGAGGCCTCGCGTTTAATGTTTGAAAGGCAAACGCAGAATCTAGAGGAAGATAGGAGGTATAGAAGGGGGATGATGTGGAGACAAGAGGAGGAAATTAACAAAAATTTTAGGGACAATGAAGAAGTGGGCCACTACAATGATTACCATCAGGGCGTACCTTATTCTTCACATCCAGCCCCTACTGAATGGGAGTCTTTGAATCCGTACGACATGGGTGACACATACCAGCGCTACCCACAGAGTCATCATTCTGAGTGGGTGGCGCCATACCCGACACCGGATACAAGTGGGCAAGGCTCGAGTGGAACGGCTCAAGGAGGTCTGAATAACATGAGAGATATGACTCAATCTTTATATGAGTCAGTTTTTGGTCAACCGTTACAGCAGGAGCCATATGATGCTAGGCCGGAGGCATACTGGCCTTACAAGCCAGGCAATGATGATGCTGATGATGATGAGGAGGAAGATGATGATGAGGATGAGGAACAAAACAGTGAGGACAGCTTTGCCTGATGTTGTTAGGCATTTCGAACAGGTCCACGTACTTTTACTTCTTTCTTGCATATATATACAAAAAAAATTTTTTTTTATTGTTTTGGTGTGCTTTGTGTGTTTTAGGTTATTTTGAAATTTTGTTTTGTTTTTGTTTTGGCGAGTACTTGGGTGATGCTTGGGTTGGTACTTATGGTTATGGGAATCTTTGAGTTGGATATTGGGAGTTATTGGGTATTGGTTATTTTTGCACCCACTAACCGCACTTTTACATTTCATAACTATTTACATTGGGACAATGTAAGGTTCAAGTGTGGGGATGTGGAAAATCTTGGAAACCATACAAATTTTTTTAAAATTGTTTTACAAAGTGTTTGGTAGAGGTCTTTGGTCATGGTTAATTCATTAAGTTACTCGATTAAGTTTTTCCAACAAATGTTATATATATATATATATATATATATATAATAAATTGGAAATGTTGGAATTGGGAGTAACAAAGTAGAAGGTGATGGTTTGCATGCACATGTCGGTAACCTATTTTCCACCGTTTCTGTGAGACTTTGAGCCAAATTGATTTATATTCTCTTATTTGAGTGTTTAGCCACTTTGTTTCATATTTTAGAACTTGCATATTGTTAATACATGTTGAAACCTTGAACCAATTGATTGTGCAAAAATGATAAAGGCATTAGGAGAAACCTTTTTATTTTTAGCCATTTTTATGCCTTTACCCGTTAATATTCACTAGATACCCATTGAGCCTATACCTTTTCTTTTGACAAAACCCACAACATTCACCCATTCACTTTTTAGCCTTTTCTTTTTAAACCCGTGAGTTGGAATTCAATTAACTTAGTTTATTGTAGTTGCAGTTGCAAAAAAAAAAAAATGAATGAAAAAGAAATACAAAAATAGTATTGGGTCAACATGTGCCCAAAGGTTTTGAATATTAGTCGAGCTACAATAAAAGATGTTATTGGGTCAGTTTAACTCAAGTTTCATTTGATAGTTTGAAGAAATAAGAAATTTAGTGTTGATGGGTCATTTATACCCATGGTAGAATTTTGAAGGTTAAAGAGTTAATTTGTAACTTCATTAGTTGAATTCCACTCACCTTTAGCCACTTTAAAAATCCTTATCCATACCCGTAACCCTAGCCTACATTACAACCCTTAAAAGACCTTTTGATTTGTGCGTTTTAGTTGTGTTAGTAGGTGGAGATGTGATCAATATGCAAGCCTATAATAATGTGATTCATTGTTTGGTTTCGAGTGAAAAATACTAGCACATCATCGCTAGTCCATATATGAAGCCGAGTGGAGTGATTGATTGTGAGGGGTGTGTGCATGCAAAGCCATAGCTAGATATGAGTTAAGCGCGTTCCAATATTTCCTTTTGTTTAAAAAATTCATCGATGGTTTGTTGGATTGTAATTCTGTTGAGATTTTAATTTTTATGAATTTTGCGTGACCGTGGACCTTAACTTTTGTTTAGTGAAAACAATCATTTAAGAATTTGTAATGTGAATTTAAAAGCAAATGACTTTGCTTGAGGGCAAGCAAAACTCAAGTGTGGGGATATGATAAGTGACCAAAGTTTCATGTATTAAGAGGTGCAATATGTTATATTTATGCAATTTGATATGTGGAATACAAAGGTTTTGTGTAGCCGTGCATGTGCAGGTGTTGGAAGCTTAAAGTATGATTTTGGAAGATATTAGGCGAGAGATGCAAGAGTCGGAAGAGACATGGAGAAAAATGGGCAAAATGCAGGTCCAGCGTAAGCCTACGCCTACTGGCGTAAGCCTACGCCACCAGCGTAAGCTTACGCCCCATCAGCGTAGGCCTACGCCTGAGCATTTTCTTCACAGCAGCTTCCAGTGCCCCAGCGTAAGCCTACGCCACACCAGCGTAAGCTTACGCTGGTTACGTTTTCTGAATTTTGGGGAAACAGCCGATTTTGAGGTTTAATTGGGGGTTTCTTCCCCAATTTTTGAATCACGGCTTTTACACCACAGTTCTTTGGGCGATTTTGGAGTTCTTGGGAGACTAGAAACACGATTCCAACATCAAATTGAAGATTGATACCCGAAAGATTGAAGGATTGAAGATGATTTCCACCACCATGAGCGGCTAATCCACCGGTAATCATTCCCGGGTGGATTGTTTGTAAGTTTTTAGGGTTTTATCATGTGCTAGCTTTGAGAAACAATTCTTGTAATCGTTTGGTTTGAAACACTTGAATCTTTGTGTTTAGTATGGTTATGAACTCACGGGAGTCGATAAATTCTTGCACCATTGACCCCGTTAGATGATAATTGCTATGAACTTTGATTTATGTTGAATCTAATGATTAATCTAATTCTATATTGCATACATTTGTCTCGATTTCATTCGTGAATATTGTTTTACACTATTTGCCGATGATGTATTAATGTTGATGTTCTTGGTTAGATTTGGTTAATTAGATTTGAATAACCATTCGATTGTTTGAACTCAAATGTTGGTGTGATAATCCCTAATTATTTGTGAGCTTGAAACCCGGGTGTGATACCCTTTTTAATTATTGTTTACAACTTAAACCGTTTTGTTTGGTACTTGATTTGTTTGTTGAGTTTATAAAGTTTTCACTTAAATCATTGATTGTGTTTGGTCAGAAAGACCCGTTGTAACTTCATAATTTGCATTGTTAATTGAAGTTGAGCACCGACCACAAACTCTTCGTGGTTCGACACCCTTCTTACCCTAACTAGTTTAAGGTGATTAGGACACTCTATTTCTTTATCTTTGACCAGTCCCTTCGACACCGATCACTCGTTAATCAATGATCACTCTTATGTGGAAACTCTACATTGCTACATTGCAATATAATAATGTGAAGCATATATGTACATCATATCACATACAATGCATTAACTACACATAAAATTGCTACATTGCTGAGATACGAAGATATAGAATGAAAATACATAAAGTAAAAAATTATTTCATCCATAGCTAGCAAATTTATTGTCTCTAAATCCTTCGCAAATAGGCGTGTTATAAATCCGTTGCAAACGTTTGGTCGCGAACAATGCAAAAGACGTCGATCAAATTTAGAGAGAGCTCTTTCAGTCGCTAAAATACGTGAGAACCCCATTTTCATCGTTAAAAACGGTTAAAAACATGGGTCGCAGAGGACATTAGCGGCGTATTTATGAACGTTTTAATTAATGCTCACAAATTATTAATATTACTAATTAATTAACTATGCTAGAATCTTCAAGACGAATTTATTACGAGCCGAAATAATTTTAAAAAGTAACTCTCCAATCACGGAAATTTTAGTCATTTGTAACATTATATAAGGAAGATAGGAAGAACACTAATCCAACAATACCATAAGTTCGAAATTTAATTTTAATTTTCTGTCATGGCTCAAGAAAACAAAAACTCAAAATGGGAAGGCAAATCCAGTGTAGAAGTGAAAGGCATCACGGCAGAACAAATATGGCCTCTCTTTGAAGACTTCTGTTCCTTCCATAAATGGGTTCCAACCGTAGACAGTGAACAATGCCGCCATGTTGAAGGAGATTACGGCAAACCAGGCCTCGTCAGGTACTCTGTCTTTACCCAACAGTCACCTTCAAATTTATCTAACGGCGATAAGGTGCATAACAAGTGGTGTTATGAGAAGTTGCTGTCGATGGATCCCATCCAACGTACTCTGAGCTATGAGGTCACAGAGAACAATTTAGGATTTAGCTCTTATTTCGTTAACGTCAAAGTGATTGAAATAGACGGTGGTTGCAAGATCGAGTGGTCGTTCACGTGTGATCCAGTGAAAGGAATGACATTAGAGGATACCATAGCTTCTTTGGATTCAAATCTGAAAAGCATAGCGGATGAAATCAAAAAGGGACTCCAAGCCACTGCAAATTGAAATTAAGTTTATGTTCCTGGTGTTGAATAATCCTATATCTTTCTAAGATATAATGTTTAGATTTATGTTATTGTAATAAGGGTGTTAAGTTTGTTTTCAAAGTGGTGGTTATTGAGGACATGTCCTTTCTTAGTCGCCGTTAAAGAAATAATAATATGTTTGTTAGTTTTTGTATTAAGTAATAATATTTTTATCTTTTGAAGCTAAATAATGTTAAGTGATGAATCTTTTTCACGTGTGAAATGGTATAATGAGGTAGAGAATAATTTCTTATATGTGTTTAAAAAATTAAAGGGTTTCAATAAATGTGATACTTAATTCTTTCCATTTTATTCCTCTGATATGGAACTAAACATATAGATCATGTTTGTTAATTTGGAATAAGGGAAAACAAACAAAATCCCAATAAAAAGACACCAACTACAAATATTCATTTATGTATTTTTCAATTCGTTATCAAATCACCACACATTTTTCATACTAAAAAAATTAACATTATAGAGTTTGACAAAAACACGACATGAAAAAGAAACGATGTGAAGTGTGCTCGGGCTCTCGTTAATGTTTGAATAAATATTTGAGCCATGTAATTTTCAAATCGTTATCAAATCACCACACATTTTTCATACTCAAAAATTAATATTAAAGAGTTTGACAAAAACACGATATGAAAATGAAACGATGTGAAGTGTGCCCAGGTTCTCGTTAATGTTTGAATAAATATTTGAGCCATGTATTTTTCAAATCGTTATCAAATCACCACACATTTTTCATACTCAAAAATTAATATTAAAGAGTTTGACAAAAACATGACATGAAAATGAAACGATGTGAAGTGTGCCCGGGTTCTCGTTAATGTTTGAATAAATATTTGAGCCATGTTAGAGTTCACATATTTAACCCGTCAACCCACCAATATGAGATCCTTTCATCAATCCGACACGATTAACACCCATATATAGGAAAGAGGCAAGTGGAGTCAACAGAGTGTTGGTTGAGGTGGTTATGTTCTAGGTGGGTTATGTTATGATATCCTATATCCGAAGCGTTGATCATGTATCGACTTCAATGTGTTGAGCGTACTTATATCTAGAATCCTACTACCAATCTTGTAACCATTATTAGGAAATTATGATCACACAACATGTTTAGCTGGCTAAAATATATATACGAAAATTTTACTTATTATAAATTATAAGTCACAACGGTTTTTGAATCTTTTGATTCCTTGTCCGGCATGGTTACTAACAAAAAATAAGACTTATAATTCTAGTAATACTTCATGAACCGTTTCAAAGTTTTATTAACAAAAAACATGGTTCTAAATAACAAAGATTAATCCTTTGTTAATGTATGACCGGTTGTTTCAAATGTTGTAAGATATTTACATCAAACAAGAAACAATTATGATTAAATTGGTGCCCCTTTTAAAGCAATCCAATAATCAAAATATAACCGGGTCTGAGGTCACTTTGTGTGATCAGATTATGAACTTCCTTTCAATTTAGTGTAAATGAACAATCCAATTGAAAGTATATTACTTCCGTAACAACCTTAGTTCTCTTAAGGAAATTGAATAATACCAAATAGTGTTTGGTTTCAATATGTTTGACTAATAAAACACAATTCTGCAAGTGCAGATGTGTTAAAGAGACAAATCAAGATTGAAGAGTTATTTGTTTCAATTTGGTGTTTTTTTTTAAAAAAAAATCCTAATTTGAAACAGAAATTACAAGGCTTTACTGTTGTTTGAGAACAACAAACCGTGGTATTCGATCTTGATTGGAAACAACAAGCAATCCGTGAAAGGTGCTTGTTCTTGATTTAAAACAGCAAACAAACAATTTTCTGTTCTGCAATTCGTGCCTGTTGACTTTCAAAAGTCAAAGTGCAGGCAATCGAAATCAAATTTTGATCTTAAATCAAGCAAGAAAGGAGCAATCCGTGAGAGGTGCCCTTGAATGAATAACAAGCAATCCGTGAAAGGTGCCTGTGATTGAAATCTGATTCGAAATCGTGCCTGTTGCTTGTTGAAAAACAAAAAAACAAGCAATCGATTTTTTGATCTTCAAACAACAGAAAACAGAAAGGAGTCCTTGATAGGTCTTTCTGATTCCGAAATCCAAATCGATATGATTTGCTGGTCCTGTATCCCAAATCGATGTTGGAACGGGAGATCCGTGCCTGTGATAATCAAGCGACAATAGTTGAACAGGCAATCGATCTGAACTGTTGAAAGTGGCTCTGATGCCAAATATTATCCAAGGATCAAACGAAAATATATGAACAATTGATTTGCCAAAAAAGATTAACTTTTGATTTCCATTGAAGTGTATATATACAGGCAAAAAGAATAGACGCATCGGTTCTTGAAGGAAGATACCGATTCAATCTAAACTTAAACAAGGGTTTGACAAGTTTACCCCTTTAAGTTATACTATTTACAAATACTAATTAAACATACTTTAACATAACTACATAGACACCCCTAGACTTATACTTGAGAGGGATTATATCTAACAAAAATATCAGCTATAAAACAATTGATACCCACAATCTAAGATGGCCGAGATTAATATAACCTGCGCTGTTCTGTAAAACAGAAAACCACCACATGGAACTCCTGTAGACATATTTTGAATGGGACATGAATTTATATAAAATAGATCATTATTTTAAATTAGCCCCCACAATTTGACTTTTATTTGATCAACTTCTTTTAATACTTTTAAATTGGCCATCACAATCTGAGTATCAAGATTTCTTTGAATATTTTTTTTTGGAGTGGAGAAATTATGCAAGATAATGAATACGGAGGATGTATTTCTTATTAGTATTGTTCCTCTCAATCAGGAGGATACAAATACAATACATAGAAATAACAAAAGAAAACCAAACACCACCATAAACACATAAAATGAATATAAGAGAAATCAAAGAGACATAACAATTCTAATATGCCTCTTCAAACTAAACGCTCACGTCAAGCATGGACCGAAGAGTGTCAAAACATGTGGAAGACAACCTGTTGGTGAGGATCTGCAATCTGAACGACAGTAGGAACATAGTGAAATATTAGACTTTGAGCTAACACCATATTTCGGATGCAATGCTGGTAAATCTGAAGATGTTTTGTACGCTGATAAAACATCAGATTGACTGCTAAATATGTGGCGCCAATGTTATCACACTATAATGTGGGTGGACTAGTAAGAGGTATATGTAACTCATGATGTATATAGAAGTGATCCAGCGAAGCTCGACAGCAGTGTGAGCAAGAGCATGATACTGAACCTCGGTACTTGAACTTGTAACCGTATTGTTTCTTGGAACTCCAACTATTGAGATTGGCTCCAAGAAACACACAATAAACTGTGGTGGATCGGCGATCATCTTGACAGCGAGCCTGGTTAGCGTCTAGACATAAAGTTTGTAGCATAGATATATAATAGTCAGGAAATAAAACATAATATCCTAAGATGAGGAGGCATACCTGTAACAGGGTTAATGATCAAGATCGGGTATGTGAAACAAACATGTAGAAGATCTCAATTTTTCTTTCTGCGTATTCATCAACTCCTCAATTATTTACTCATTGAGTTGTCCCCTCAAAGCGCCAATTTTTATTTACGGTCCCTGAACAGACTCGTTCTTACTTCCTAAGATTTCCTAGAGCAAGGAACGAAGTACTCAGAGTCTCCAATTCTTTCTTTTATAGCGCTCTTTCCTTTAGTAAGCTTTGCTTGATTATTCCAATATGCGCTAATTAGGGATGTAGCTTCAAGGGGTATCGAGGCAATTTTTCTTCTTACATTATTTCCAACATGCTTTTCTCTTTGTTTTTCTTTGGCGGGTAATTTCAAAGGTCAAAAGAGGAATCATCATTACTTTCAACAAGGAAGTCCATTAGTCTTTTTCTTTTGCTTTTTTGAGTTGGTAATCCAGATTGTCATCAATGAAGCAGGTACTCTCGAAAGGGTTCTTAGGTAGATAGTCATAGTTTGCAACAATGAAACATATTAATTCCTCCCCTATTTTTATCTTTAACATTCCTTGTCGCATGTTAACTACTTCTCTAGAAGTGGCTGGCCAAAAATGGTCGACCCAAGATTAAGGTATTGGGTAATCATTTGCCATTTCCAAGATGACGAAGTCAACTAGAAATACAAATCTTCCTATTTTGATTTATATGTTTTAAATCAACCATGCCTTCCGAGGTTGAGCTTCTTGTACATTGAATATGACATCAAGTTGACGACGGCCCCTAATTAAGTCGGTAAGGGCGTATGTTACAAGAAGTTGGCCAATCATTACCAGGGTCGGTCTTCTTGCGTGGCAGGTTTTTTTTGCACAGCGGCTGAACGTCCCTCTCCTACTGTTCCGATGACTTCTACTTCCAGTTCTCTATTGTTAAAGAATTCCTATTGGAACTTCTTAATCTAAGATATCATAGTCCATGTAAAAATACGATTAAATTAATAATAACAAGTCTCGTAACTACAAAGTAAAAGAAGATTAAAATTAAATAACTATAATAGTTATTATCCACATATAAATTACAATATCCAATGATTATTATAGGTGCATGTATCAACTATCAAGCCTCTGATATGATCAAACTAGTTTAAAACCTTCTAGTTTTAAAACCAAAAAGATTACTACTTAATTAATATATCACATGAGAATCTTTAATCACCACCAATCAATTTATTAAGAACAAAATTATAAAAATAAACCCTCTAGAGAGGAATATGTACTTTTTGTTACATTATAAGGAAGAACAGTCATCCAAGAAGACCTCAACTTTGAAGTTTGATATTACATCAATTCTCTCTCATGGCTCAAGAAAACAAAGATTCAAAATGGGAAGGCAAATCCAGTGAAGGGCTAAGAGGCATTACGGCTGAACAATTATGGCCTCTCTTTGAAGACTTCTGCACCATTCACAAATGGGTTCCAGCCCACAGTGAAAAATGCCGCCAAGGTGAAGGAGCCTATGGCGAACCAGGTCTCAGCCGGTACTGTGTATTCACAAAAGAATCATCCTCAGCTTTGTCTAATGGCACAGATAAGGCTCCTACCAAGTGGTGTAACGAGAAGTTGCTGTCGATGGATCCTGTCCAACGGACTCTGAGCTATGAGGTAACAGAGAACAACCTAGGATTTAAATCATACGTTGCCAACGTGAAAGTTATTGAAATCGTGGGAGGTTGCAAGATCGAGTGGTCGTTCGTGGCTGATCCAGTGGAAGGAATGGGATTGGAGGATTTGAGAGGCTTTTTGGAATCAAATCTGAAAACCGTAGCTGAGGGAATGAGAAAAGAGCTCCAAGCCACTGGAAATTGAAATCAAGTTTCTCTTACTGTTGGAAGTCTGGAATATCATGTCTGTTGGAAATCAAGGTGTTTCAAGTTTGACAGTTCAGTTTCATAAAGTATTTCAAGTGGGTCAATAAGTGTTTCCTAGTATCTAGGGATTGTTTGAAATTTGGTTTCTATTGTCATTGATCATTTGATGTCAGTTTTCTTTTGTATTGGTATTTAAAGGCCCCTGGTTCATCTATCAATATACAACTTCCATTCTTTGGCAATTAACAATTGTGTAGGTGTGTGCTGATCCTACGTTTTAGTATTGCATTTTGAATAAAAGCCTACCGATTAGTTTGTTGTTGTTAACTTCGGTGATCAAGAACATAACGGAAGAACTAAACGAGTTCGACTCTTTTATTAAATGTAAAACGAAATTACAATAGTGAAAGATACATAATTAAACAAGAACGTCTTAATCCTACTTATAAATAAGTAAACTAACTTGCCATGCAAGGCTTACTACTCATACTCTAATACTAACTCATGATTCGAATTTTATATAACTCCAACTTATACTCAAATCAGAATTAACACATTTAGTCCTTTATTGTTTTAGTCTCATCCAAACCACCCCTTCGAGACAATTGTACCACCCTAACAAGCCCTTATACTTTTAACCGGCTTCCTTCTTGTTGGTAATGTAGGTATGTTCCCTCTCAACACCAACATTCTTCATTCGAAGCCTAGAACAAAAGTTCACCATCTTTGCCTTTGATAAACCTTTAGTCAATATATCGGTCGTTTGCTTGTTTGTATCAACATATGATAGATAAATTTCTCCATTGAAGACCTTTTCACACACATAGTGATAATGAACCTGTTTGGTTCGTGCGTGAAACGTGGAATTCTCTGCAAGTTGGATTGTTGACTTGTTGTCACAAAAAAGTTTAACCTTGTAATCAATCTTCGTTTTAATTCTTCCGACAATCTTACCAACCACGTAAGTTCTTGAGCTTCCATGGCTTAGGCTCTATATTCAGCCTCGGTCGTCGCTAAAGAAACCATAGGCTGCGTCTTGGCTGCATAGGATATTGCACTTTCTTCGATTAGGAACACGTACTCGGTGGTGGTTCTTTGACAATCACGATCCCCGGCATAGTAAACATCACAAAGTCCTTGAAGCTTAACTTGTGACTTCCTCTTAAATTTTACACCCAAGTCTATAGAATCTTTAACATACCTTAGAACACTCTTTGTAGCTCCCATGTGAGGTTTCCTACCATGCTGCATGAACCGAATTAGAACACCAACAGAGTAGGCGATGTCCGGTCGTGTAAGCGTTAGGTAAATTAGACTTCCTACTATGTTCCAGGATTATGTAGGGTCTTCAAGCTCACTTCCTTAATCTACATATAACTTAGTATTCACGTCCATCGGTGTAGTTAAATTCTTCGAGTCTCTCATGTCAAACCTTTCCATGTACTTAACTTTAAGAATCAAGAAGTGATCCAGTCGTCCGAGGTCATTGATATGAAATCGGATACTTAGGTTCTTCTTGATTTGACTGATTTCTTCTTTCCAATTACCCGACACTATAAGGTCATCAACATAGACTAGCACTACTACATTGTTGGCCCCATATCACTTGATAAACAGACTAGCATCCGAAGTTGTGCTAGAGTATCTGTTATGGTCCAAGAAATCGCCCATCTTTCCATACCAAGCCTGTGGGGAGTATTTGAGTCCGTACAATGCTTTCTTTAACCTGCAAACATAATCAAGGTTAGATTTTACCTCAAACACAAGTGGTTGCTCCATGTAAATAGTATGACCTAGGTCTTTGTAAAGGAACGCGTTGTTTACGTCCATTTATCGAAGTTCCAGTTTAGACTTGCAGCAAGAGCAATTAAAACTCGCACAGTTGTTAGTATAGCAACTGGGCTAAAGGTCTTGTCATAGTCTAAACCATGTTCTTGAGAGAACGTGTGAGCCACCAATCTGGCTTTACACCTGTCAACAGTTTCGTCTGCATGGCTTTTAATCTTGTAAACCCATTCACGAGAAACTGGTCTTACTCCTTCTGGTTAAGGACGGTTGCGTTACACTATAATGCATCAAGTTCTTGCTACATAGTAATCACTTGGCTCCACTACTTCATCATCAAAAGTTACTATATGAGCACGCCTCTTATTTGGTTTTGGCACATGGGTTGATCTCCTTACCATTGTAAGGCCCCAAAACTGAGAGGTCTCACTTGTTGGATTTACTCATTCATAAACAGATCTTAAACTTGAATATCAAATAACGCAGCGAAAAATTTCATTCAAACATAATCATAAACATTGTTCAACATGCGAAAAGCGTAACATAGTCTAATACATTAACATAACATAAACTAATCGTAATGGGATGCCAGTCTTCACATCATCCGGGTAACTCTTCAAGCCGCCCAGCATCACTATCCATCGTCACAACCTGCCTTAACCTGAATGTGCATACTAAAAAGTCAGCTACACTGGTGAGTTATAGCTTTACATAAAACCTTAACATAAACATTTTGCTAAAAACATAACATACATTTATTTAACAAAAGCGTACGTAAAACATTGAATAACTTAACATCATCAAAACATCGTAACATAGCGTTATAACATAAGTCAACATGAACCGAATCTGCGTCCTCTCGTAACCATCAATTCCATACTTGCATACCAGCGGATGAACCTAAGGCTCGTTACATCTAGGTCATCCTTCACCCAAGTCTCCTAAGGTTCGTTACCTGTAGGAAGACCAAACATGTAACATCCCGAGTTTTAGAGCGCGAAAGAATTCACGAGGAAATTAAAACTTTAATAAGGAGAAGAGAAGCGGGCTTGGGCCGGGATGTATGGGCCGATAGGGGCAAGTTTGGGCCCTTATAAGCCTCAAGATCAGCCAAAAGCCCTCATTTGCATCATCCATTTCCATTTTATAGAGAGAGAGGAGAGAGAGAGTCTAGAGAGAGAACGTCCCGGTTTTTGGATTAGAGCCTCAAGGATCGTTAGCAAGAGTCTCGTGGGTGTTTAGCAATGAAAAGGAAGTGATTGCAGGTAACCGATTCTCCTAGATCTGAGTTTTAGTTCGTTTTTGGGTTTTTCGGGTTTTGGGTGAAAATGTTATGTTTGAACGGATGAAACTGAAAGATAAGCATAGATCTGAGTTCCTTAATGGAAAACGAACGTTTTGAATGCAAACAGGTTCGGGATCTTGAAGTGATCAGACCCGAATGCGAAAGTTAGGGTTTTTCAACAAGAACAGGTCGTGCGCATTTGCTAAGTACGCACAGAGCAGGTCCTGCGCACTTGCTAAGTGCGCAGGAAGAGGAGCCTGCGCACTTGCTAAGTGCGCAGGAAGAGGAGCCTGCGCACTTGCTAAGTGCGCAGGAAGAGGAGCCTCAGGAAGGGAAGTCTGCGCACTTGCTAAGTGCGCACGAAGCAGTGTCTGCGCACTTGCTAAGTGCGCAGGCATTAGGACTGATTAAGTGAAGTCTGTATGTTAGAGTAGTTAAACCGATAGAGTCGGTAGTGGTCTGATGTGTATTTAACTAATCAATTCAGATCGGAAGTGACGTTGTTGGACCTTGTTTAGGATAACCCGAATTAGCTTACCAGGTGAGTTCTAATCCCCTTTTTGCCTTCTTTAAGGGTGGTGTGCATACTTAGTGTAAAGTGTTTATTATATTTTATATATTATAAACTAAAAGGAAAAGTTATGTTTTAGTGAAAAGTTTAAAAGGGGCAAAAGTACGTTTTAAGGAAAGTATATCTATATTATGGCAAGCGTTTACTATATTTTCATATACATAAACAAAGGCATAATATATGCGTTAGTATGTTCAAGTAAAGCAAGATATATATTTTGGCAAGCGTTTACTATATTTTCATATACATAAACAAAGGCATAATATATGTGTTAGTATGTTCAAGTAAAGCAAGATATATATTTTGGCAAGCGTTTACTATATTTTCATATACATAAACAAAGGCATAATATATGTGTTAGTATGTTCAAGTAAAGCAAGATATATATTTTGGCAAGCGTTTACTATATTTTCATATACATAAACAAAGGCATAATATATGTGTTAGTATGTTCAAGTAAAGCAAGATATATATTTTGGCAAGCGTTTACTATATTTTCATATACATAAACAAAGGCATGATATATATGATAAGCTATGTTTCAGAAAGCAAGTTATATTCTATGGCAAGCGTTTACTATATTTTATATACAAAAACAAAGGCATATTATATATGAAAGTTATGAACAAGATTTACAGAAAGTTTTATAAATAGTAAAGTGAACAGTTTTTCCTTTGGGAATGTGTACCAGTTTGTAAAGGTCCTTGGGACAGATGTTACTTGTACAAGATGTCAGATATGGGTGCTACCCATTAGTAAGAGTCTCGGTGGTTCGTTAACAGTTGTACAATTGGAATGAGTGACGGCGGTTGCTCGGGGGACTACGCAATCCCCCATGTACCAGTTAAGCGGTATTGATCACGAGGACAATACCCGGTGTTGATCACGAGGACAACATCGTGTCATGTGGTTTTGCCCGCAAGGAAAACATCATTGGGTCACGAGGACCTAGAAGGTATTGATCACGAGGACAATACCAGTATGTAACAGAATTGACGGATAAGCGGTAGTGTCGGTTCATGGTGTAAGCCATGGGGGCATTGACCAGGTACTTGTCGGTTCATGGATGTAAGCCATGAGGACAGTACAGTAAAGAGGAATTGACGGTTAAGTGGTACTGATCACGAGGACAATACCAGCAGTGATAAGAATTGACGGTTAAGCGGTATTGATCACGAGGACAGTACCAACAGTGACAAGGAATTGACGGATACTTTATGAATGTATTAAATTATGTCTTGAAAAGTATAGTATGTAAAGTTTTGCCTTAAGGGCAGTATGTATGTATTTATTAGTAAATCCTTTGTATAAATGATTTAAAGTAAACGTTAGAACTCACTCAGCGTTGCTGATTTTTAGTATGCATATCAGTTAAGTGCAGGTTTAGTTGACGGATGTGGATGCTTGGCTTAGAGAGAAGAGTTACCCGAAGATCAGTGTCTGGCATCCTGATTATGTTTTATGTTATGTTTTAAGTTGATATTGTTAGAGACAAGTTGTATTAGATATTTATGTTTCCGCTGTGTATGTTGAAGTTTTAAATCGTTTCCGCTGTGTTAATGAATGTCTTATGTTTAAAGTGCTATGTGTTGATGAGTAAATCCAATAAGTGAGGTCTCCCGGGTTTGGGGCCTCACAAGTTGGTATCAGAGCCATAGTTTGAGGGATTTGGACATTCCCAATGTCCAGACTTAAACTGAGAATGGGACCAAGTAGCGGATGCCAGTACGGGTAACTCAAGCCAAAGCATCAGAAGCGTATAGTAAGTAAAGTTTATCTTTTAGAGCGTCAAGATATAAAAAGAGGCTTTAGTGGAACCATGAAAGTGAATAAATAGAAAACAAGATGTGATGTAATGGTTAATTGCAGATGGCCAGTGTATATTAACATCTTACCTTACTTATTGTGTTCTACATATTCTCTAGCATGATGAAATTAAATCCTTTTGTTCTTTATCTTCCAGTTAGAAATGGCTAGACGTGGAAGAACTAGAGGGGGTGGAGGAGGAAGACGTGGTGGGCGTACAGGCCGCCACGGTGGAGCTAGCACAAACCAAGTGATTGAGGGGAGTGTTTACACTACCCATACTGATACGGTAGTCAGCCAACACAATGCTGAACATGTGGAAGGAGATGATCAGACGTTTGAGTTTGAACCAGTAGTACAAGCAGCTCTCGGTCGTGAGTTTACCAGACTGCTGAAGGAAACCTTACCAGCCATACTAGACGAAGCGTTGAGGAGGGCCAAGGAGATCCCCAATGTAATCCCAGCCACTGAAGGGCCAGTGGTGCTTCCAGCTACGGGAGGACCAGTTCTGGTAGAGAATGTTGCACCGCCTACTCGCGGGTGCGATTACAAGGCATTTCGTGGTTGTGATCCCCCTGAGCTAACTGGAGAGAAAGAAGTAGCTGATACTTTAGATTGGATCAATGGCATGGAATCCACCATCCGCCTCAGTGACTGCCGACCGGATCAAGCGGTCATGTTCGCAGCTAAGTCACTGAAGGGGGAGGCAGCACACTGGTGGGAGACTGTGAAGCAGGCAAAGGGTGACCAAGCGGTCGAACTAATGAGGTGGAATGATCTGAAAGCGTTAGTAATTGAGAAGTTTTGTCCTAAGAACGAAGTCCACAAGGTGGAGAGAGAGTTCCTGACGTTTCAAGCCGAACTAATGACTCACAGACAATATACATCCAAGTACAACGAACTGGCACGCCTGGTGCCTCATCTTGTAACCACAGAGGAGAGGATGATTCATTATTATGTTCAAGGGTTGCCTCCAAAGATACGTACCTTTGTAAGGGCCAACACACCGAGTACCTTTGAGTCGGTGGTTGTTTTGAGCGGAGTTGTCTATGATGACATTGCCTCTGAAGTCATTTCTGAAGCACCTAAGAAACAAGCGGCTAAGCGGACTGGGGAGGACCTTCAGGGTCCTAGTGATAGGAGGTCAAGGTTAGAAGCAGAGGGTCTGTGTGGAAAGTGTGGGAAAAGGCACGGAGGAGAGTGCAGAGCTGGGCAAGCGGGTTGCTTTAAGTGTGGAAAGTTTGGACACCAATCACGTGACTGCACGACGAAGCCTAAGTGCCACAACTGTGGGGAGCCAGGGCATTTGAGCAGAGATTGTAGAAAGCGCAAAGAGCCGGAAGCGGGAGGATCCGGAAAGGGTAAGGGTGCAGAGAAAGAACCTTACATCAACAAGGCCATAGCAAGGGTTTACCAGATGACTCAGTAAGGTACGTTGCAAACTCTTATTTGTGATATGCCAGGTTTATGTTATTATTTCCTTAAGTGATTAGTTAGCCCCATCAGCTTAGAAGCCTTAGAACTAGATATTACCCGGATTAGATCCCCAGTGGTAGTTAATCACAATGGCCTTCATGACCAAGCTGCCTTGCATAGCTACGGTTTATGCCACCCATTCTGTGATTTGCTATCAGTATAGCTTATGACAGGTTTCGAGGACGAAACCTATTGTAAGGAGGGTAGACTTGTAACATCCCGAGTTTTAGAGCGCGAAAGAATTCACGAGGAAATTAAAACTTTAATAAGGAGAAGAGAAGCGGGCTTGGGCCGGGATGTATGGGCCGATAGGGGCAAGTTTGGGCCCTTATAAGCCTCAAGATCAGCCAAAAGCCCTCATTTGCATCATCCATTTCCGTTTTCTAGAGAGAGAGGAGAGAGAGAGTCTAGAGAGAGAAAGTCCCGGGTTTTGGATTAGAGCCTCAAGGATCGTTAGCAAGAGTCTCGTGAGTGTTTAGCAACGAAAAGGAAGTGATTGCAGGTAACCGATTCTCCTAGATCTGAGTTTTAGTTCGTTTTTGGGTTTTTCAGGTTTTGGGTGAAAATGTTATGTTTGAACGGATGAAACTGAAAGATAAGCATAGATCTGAGTTCCTTAATGGAAAACGAACGTTTTGAATGCAAACAGGTTCGGGATCTTGAAGTGATCAGACCCGAATGCGAAAGTTAGGGTTTTTCGCCAAGAACAGGTCGTGCGCACTTGCTAAGTGCGCACAGAGCAGGTCCTGCGCACTTGCTAAGTGCGCAGGAAGAGGAGCCTACGCACTTGCTAAGTGCGCAGGAAGGGAAGTCTGCGCACTTGCTAAGTGCGCAGGAAGCAGTGTCTGCGCACTTGCTAAGTGCGCAGGCATCAGGACTGATTAAGTGAAGTCTGTATGTTAGAGTAGTTAAACCGATAGAGTTGGTAGTGGTCTGATGTGTATTTAACTACTCAATTCAGATCGGAAGTGACGTTGTTGAACCTTGTTTAGGACAACCCGAATTAGCCTATCAGGTGAGTTCTAATCCACTTTTTGCCTTCTTTAGGGGTGGTGTGCATACTTAGTGTTTATTATATTTTATATATTATAAACTGAAAGGAAAAGTTATGTTTTAGTGAAAAGTTTAAAAGGGGCAAAAGTACGTTTTAAGGAAAGTATATCTTTATTATGGCAAGCGTTTACTATATTTTCATATACATAAACAAAGGCATAATATATGTGTTAGTATGTTCAAGTAAAGCAAGATATATATTTTGGCAAGCGTTTACTATATTTTCATATACATAAACAAAGGCATAATATATGTGTTAGTATGTTCAAGTAAAGCAAGATGTATATTTTGGCAAGCGTTTACTATATTTTCATATACATAAACAAAGGCATAATATATGTGTTAGTATGTTCAAGTAAAGCAAGATATATATTTTGGCAAGCGTTTACTATATTTTCATATACATAAACAAAGGCATGATATATATGATAAGCTATGTTTCAGAAAGCAAGTTATATTCTATAGCAAGCGTTTACTATATTTTATATACATAAACAAAGGCATATTATATATGAAAGTTATGAACAAGATTTACAGAAAGTTTTATGAATAGTAAAGTGAACAGTTTTTCCTTCGGGAATGTGTACCAGTTTGTAAAGGTCCTTGGGACAGATGTTACTTGTACAAGATGTCAGATATGGGTGCTACCCATTAGTAAGAGTCTCGGTGGCTCGTTAACAGTTGTACAATTGGAATGAGTGACGGCGGTTGCTCGGGGGACTACGCAATCCCCCATGTACCAGTTAAGCGGTATTGATCACGAGGACAATACCCGGTGTTGATCACGAGGACAACATCGTGTCATGTGGTTTTGCCCGCAAGGAAAACATCATTGGGTCACGAGGAACTAGAAGGTATTGATCACGAGGACAATACCAGTATGTAACAGAATTGACGGATAAGCGGTAGTGTCGGTTCATGGTGTAAGCCATGGGGGCATTGACCAGGTACTTGTCGGTTCATGGATGTAAGCCATGAGGGCAGTACAGTAAAGAGGAATTGACGGTTAAGTGGTACTGATCACGAGGACAATACCAGTAGTGATAAGAATTGACGGTTAAGCGGTATTGATCACGAGGACAGTACCAACAGTGACAAGGAATTGACGGATACTTTATGAATGTATTAAATTATGTTTTGAAAAGTGTAGTATGTAAAGTTTTGCCTTAAGGGCAGTATGTATGTATGTATTAGTAAATCCTTTGTATAAATGATTTAAAGTAAACGTTAGAACTCACTCAGCGTTGCTGATTTTTAGTATGCATATCAGTTAAGTGCAGGTTTAGTTGACGGATGTGGATGCTTGGCTTAGAGAGAAGAGTTACCCGAAGATCAGTGTCTGGCATCCTGATTATGTTTTATGTTATGTTTTAAGTTGATATTGTTAGAGACAAGTTGTATTAGATATTTATGTTTCCGCTGTGTATGTTGAAGTTTTAAATCGTTTCCGCTATGTTAATGAATGTCTTATGTTTAAAGTGCTATGTGTTGATAAGTAAATCCAATAAGTGAGGTCTCCCGGGTTTGGGGCCTCACAAAACACATGCCTCCTAAGGCTCGTTACCTCTAGGTAGACTAAACATACCTTAGGCATTATTTCCTCGCAAGGAATAGTACCTTACATTGGGATCCCGGTAATCTCATGGGTGACCGTCATCACCGCATCTTCAACCAGTTGTACAACTGTTAGCCAGCCACAAAGCCCTAACCCCCCCCCCCCCTTGTAAGGTAAGGCCAATACATACATACTTACCCTATTTCCCGTAGGAACTAATGGCAGATTCGTTCATTCATGACTTTCCCAAAACATTTTCCTCATTTTAGTTAAAGCATTCGTACGTTTTATTAAATATTGTTTCATTCATAAACCTTTCACAAACTTCGTTTGGCAAAACATTTCACATCATAATCCTTCATAAACATCATTTCATAAACCTCATCTCATAGACATCGTTTCGTACACATATTTTCGTATGTATGCACACTAGCCCAAAAACATTAACTAAAACATTAAAAGAAGGGCTCTAAAACTCACCTGGTAAGCTATCCATGGGTTGTCCTAACAAAGGTCCAACTAGCATCACACACGATCTGAATTGATTAATTAAATAGACATCAGATCAATCCCGACTATAATGGTTTGCTAATTTCTGAGTTAGGCGAACACAGGCTAAGTTCGCTTGATATTGGCCAAGTGAACTTATCTAGCGAACTTAACAGATTCGCTCCCTTAGTACTTAGCGAACTTGTTTATAGCGAACTTGACAGATTCGCTGCACTCTAGCGAACTTATCAAGTTCTCCACCCAAAGCCCTTCGAACTTAACAAGTTCGCCTGCGGGTTGTCTATTAGTCCAAAATAATAACCTACTTATCAAGTTCGCCACCCAAAACCCCAAGAACATATTAATCCTATTTATAAGTAAACTAAATTGCCATGCAAGGCTTACGACTTACACTCTAATACTAACTCATGATTTAAATTTCAAATAACTCCTACTTATACTCAAATCAGAATTCACATTTAGTCTTTTATTGTTGTAGTCTCCTTTAAACCACCCCTTTGAGACAACTGTACCACCCTAACAAGCCCTTATACTTTTAACTCACTTTCTACTTATTGGTATTGTAGGTATTTTCACATTCCCTCTCAACATTCTTCAATCCAAGCCTAGAACAAAAGTTCACCATCTTTGCCTTTGATAAACCTTTAGTCAATATATCAGCCGTTTGCTTGTTTGTATCAACATATGTTAGATCAATTTCTCCTTTCAAGACCTTTTCAAATTGAACAAACCGCATATCATAATTCCTTAAAATAAACAAAACCCAATTCGAAATCGATCAAATAGTGTACCTTTGTTCAATTTCAATGAAAATTGATTAGCAGCAGAGGCGGATACACATTATAAGTTGGGTAGCCAATGCCCACCGTCGAATCCTTACAAGGCCTGACCCATTAACATTCCATTTCTTTGAACCGCTTAACATACGATGATACGATTCACGTCCAGGCTCCATAGTCTTCCCCTACGTCCCTTGCACTTCTTCTACCGGCCCTGTTGGTTGTTCCGATCAAATCCGGCGTCGCAAGAACCTACACTTCATACCGGCGGCTGGAATTCGAACCCCTCCACTTCAAGCCGGCGGGAATTCGAAGTCTAGGGTTTTCCGTTTTAATTTCTGATTAGCTGATTTCATGTAATAACCGGTAATTTTTCAATCCTTTTTACATTATTTTTTAGCTCTTGATAGTTGATAACCCGATTTTAATACAAATCAGTTGTTAATTTCATTTTTTCCTCTGTTCCTTTTTTACTCACCCGTATTTTGCCCGTCCTACAAAATTTTTCTGTATCCGCCACTGATTACCAGGACAAAACTGATTTCAGCTTTCGTCCCTTTTTTCTTGCAATCTTGCTTTCCAATTCCATTTAATAGAACCAATTTTCTATTGAGTAATTGAGCAAAGAAGAAAGAAAAATATAGACGTTGGATCCTTTTCAAGAGTCGATTGATTTTCAGTCTATTGCATTGTACATCGCTGATTTCTTTTTCATCGCGATCACTTCCTTTTCGCTCGATAATTGATACCAAACAAATCAAACACGATAAACATGTAATTGAAGTGATTGGATATCAGAAGTAATCAACAACTGAACAATCAAAAGCATGAATCAAACGCCAATCACATGCATCGTTATATGATGAAGTTAAAAGTGAAAACAAAACCTTCAAAATGGAGAAGATAACGCCGATTGAAATTGAAACCTGGAATGAAGGTCTGATGCGATGGAGGAAACAAACAGGGAGGATCACATAAATTGACGACCATGTTGAGGATCTATATATTGAAGTTGCTTAGGCTGTAGGCGGAGTTTACTAACTAACCGACTACGTGGGGAGGAAAGAAAGAAGGAACCATCGACATTAACTGCTCCGAAAAAGATGTAACAATCGACTTTATACGGATTAGATTTTAATACCAGCAAGATCTGATGGCCAGGAAGATCAGTACGACGGTTACATACACGATCGTCAACAATATATACAACTAGTTTTATACTCGTCCGGTGGTCGGGAACATTAATTGATTAACATAGTAATATGGTAAAACTGACTTTCTTTGAATTATAAAAGAATGCAGAAAATAAATTCAAACAATCAATTAGTTTCTAAATTAATGGTTATTATGAAGTATAATTAATAAATATTGTAAATCCTAAGTATGTTATCATGGACATATATATGCATACTAAAAATCCATTTTGGAGCTTCCTATATCAAATCTGGCAAAAATCCAAAGACAATATCATCCCATCTTAAACTAAGGTTTCATAACATTCTTACAATAAAAACCAAGTTTTATGCTTTAAAGCAACTAAAAACATAAACTTCAACTAAATCAGCAGAACATCAACTCCACCGGTGCTCTTGGAGCTTGAAAGCACAAACTCCAGTTGCTCAATTCATCAAACTCACACCAGCTAAACAAAGGCTGCAAACTTCAAATCAAAGAATGTTAATTATCTCAATGGTTAGTAATTTGTAATTATTGAAGCATTTGGTTATTCAGATTAATTAAATTAAAACTTTACCAAAATATTTACCCGGAAATACTTACTATTTGACTTGGAAACTAACAATCGTAACACAAAAGTTAAAGTTATTGTAGAACATATTTAACTTATAAAAACTATATGCAACATACTGCAACTACATCTTCACCCTACAGTAATACAAAACAAAGAAAGACAACAAAGTTATCATAATCGTTGTAAAATTGAAGTACACAATCTTGAATAACATAAGTAGTTTCAATCTATAAAACCATATACATGCTAACATATTTATTCATCAACCACATCGTTTACCTCAGACATAGAATTGATATACTCGCCCTGTTGACTATTTTGATGCTATTTTAACATGTTTTGACTCATTACCTTACCCGTCCATTTTGCAACTTGAGATAAAATACACGAGTTGGACATCTTGCCACCACATTTTATTCCCGAATCTGCGAGACTGCTATTTGAAGCCAATTGTATTATTTTGCAGATAGCAACTCTAACTGATCACCCCTGTCGACAACTTTGTCGATATTTTGTAACATCACATTTCATACCTGGTTATAAATTATAATGCCACAATTAACAACGATTGTCTGCAACTGATCATTACGTGTATGAAATCATCAACAAATATGTCAAGAGTTTTATGCAAGATGAAGCAAATATTACAAGCTAGATTTCATCATGAGTTTAAGAACAAAGAAGCATAGGCTCCTAAAAAAATGTAATCATTTGATTTAACTGTCACATGATTTGATAAATTTTTTAACTAACAATCAAATTATGTATTCACTCAGATCTTTAGATGATTAAATATGGGAGCAAAGGTTCAGTCTTTTAAACTAACACTTAGAAAACAAAAAGAAAATGATAATGAACAGTTGACATGATCATTTAATTATACTGAATGAATACACGATTTGCATAAAAATTCAAACTTACATTACTCATTTCACCTTTTATATTGTTCTTCCATCTGCGTTGGGATCGTTCAAGTAATACTCCTGGTTTTCCAATTTAATAAAATTAAAATTTAACCAAAATGTCGACAAAAAAATACTAACTGGCTTGAAATTAGCAAACATAGCAGGAATCACAAAATAATAAGATAAGCTACAAAAAAATTAGCTAAAATGAAACAAATCAAATGGGTCAACAGGTCAAAAGGCATCCAACGTTTATTTCAATGCAAAAAAAAATCTTCTAATTCAAAAGGCATCCAATTGCACCCAAACCCGGTGTAGTTGATGCAAAAATTAAATTTCTCGTTTCAATCTGTGGGGAGACGTAGACACATTTACGCCTCTTAACGGGCCAGTCGATAAATACTTCTCGTCCCTACCGTCTAAAGTTCCAAACATTAGATTTTGCATCCCATTTACCATCTAAAGTTCCAAACATTAGCCTCTCTGTTTAAAAATATATTAAGTTATTAATGTTGTTAAAAGATTATTCAATTTGTATTTTCTGTTTGACTTAAGAGTTATTTGTTTAGATTTTAATTTCATTTAATTAGGGTTAAAATGGTAAATTTTTCTGATGACATGTAAATTTGATGGAAGGGTTGATCAGTTCACGAATAATTCCTATCCGTGGTTACAGTAGTCAGGGTAACACAACCCTATTTCCAATACATACATTAAACAGAAGAAGAGTGCTTTATGGTCCAATCTAACACAACACTATAACACGTTTTTAAATAAGAAGTTACTAAATTAAATAACTTAAAAACTTTTTTAATATTTTGTAACTACATGTATTAGTTCTTAAAATCAATCTAAAAGTGCAGATTTTAAACTAAAAAAAAATCTTATCAACACACGAAAAATGCAAACCAACAACTCATCATTTCTTAACATTATCAATCATGATAAAATGATGAAAAAGTGTTGACATTCAATAATTATTCAAGTTTGACTATGAACTTACAGTGTCATGTCATCTTTCTTCAGAAATTGCTTTCTCTCTTTATTAAAACTGTGCTCTTCAAGGCCTTTAATTCGACTGGTACATGTTTGTTGTGTATAAGATATTGGCAAATAATTAGTAATCAAATACATTATGTAATAGGGACGAATATCAATTAATTATTGTGTGTACATTGCTAAGACTCTTTTCTTGATAAGGCTATGGCTGTGCTTGAGGCTTTAGTTCCATCTCAAGGTCTGGATTGATCTGCAATATAAAAAATCAATTATAGAATGCAAAAAAAACCAACTAATACTAACTCAATAAAAAACCATGTCACTTCAAATGAAAACTCACAATATCATTGCGGAAATCATATTCTTCCAGCATGGGATAGTTTAGAGCATTTGGCAGGCATCTCTGCTTTACATTTTCCACATGTCGAGTAAATTTGTTAAATCAACATTACTGAATGAAAATTCAGATAGAGACTAAATTTCCTGCAATTTACAGAGTGAAAATTCTTAAAACCAACTATGCATATTACACAGATGTTCTTAAAGATGGGTCAAACTACTAAAGCCAAATAAATTAAAAGTATACCTGAGAAGGATCAATTTCAAATGAATGAACTTCTTTTTCTTCAGTTGCAGCTGCCAATTGTGCTTGATTTAGCAACTCATCATTGAAACGCCCCAAAACGGGTACATCTCATAGTTGGCACACAACATAACAAACATAGTTCTTAAACCGGAAATCAGAATCTATTACAGCGGAAGTCTTTAATTCAAATCATTCATCAAACTATAACATGAAATATTGTCTATAACATGAACTATCAGGATTGGAAATGTCAGTCTTCAATACCGCAGCCCGATGTCCATGCTATCCAGCCCACATGGCTCTTTTATCTTTCTTTAGCTTTACCCTTTTTACCTGTCATGCATACTAAAAGTCAGCTAACGCTGGTGAGTTCTCTCTTTACTTTAAACTGTAAACTTTATCTTTGGTAGCTTAGTTTTATTAAATTAAACTAAGCTTTACTTTCACTTTCTTTGAAATAAACTTTTAACTATTACTTTAAAACTTTACAACGTTACAATTATAAATCTGTTACGTTACTATCTGTCATTAAAACTTTATCTTTAAGGAAACCCGTTAGGGTGTCCCACTGTACTCTGTCTATCATTTCACTTATACTTGACAAGTGACTTTATCATACTTTAACTATCACGTATGGATCGTGGTCCGAGGACCAGATCCCTATCTTGCTTACACCTCAGGGTAAGACTTTTACTTTAGCGCTGCCCACACCTCAGGGTGGGACTTTCTTTCTCGCTTGCACGTTAGTGCAAGACTCCTTTAGCATTGCTCACACCTCAGGGTGAGACTTTCTCGCTTACACCGAAGTGAAGACTCCTTTAGCATCGCTTACACCGAAGTGTAAGACTCCTTTAGCATTGCTTACGCCGAAGTGTAAGACTCCTTTAGCATTGCTCACACCTCAGGGTGAGACTTCTACTTTAGCATGCCTGCAGGACTTTCTACTATGCAACTATTATGCAATGCAATTACACTATTACACAAATAGAAATGCAATCACATAACTTTCATATAGACAAATAACACATATTAACACATAAGCATATAACATGGTATTTGTCACTGTCAATGTCACTGTCACTGTCGAGCTGTACCGAAGTACGGCTCCTTTATCGTTCTTTCTTTAGCTCATTGTTATCTTTCAAAAACTTGTTTAAAAGATAATACTATGCTCTTCTGTTCTTTATCTTTCATTTTATAAAAATAACATTTTTATAAAATACTATACTTTGCCTTTCATTTTATAAAAATAACATTTTTATAAAATACTATACTTTGCCTTTCATTTTATAAAAAATAACATTTTTATAAAATACTATACTTTGCCTTTCATTTTATAAAAATAACATTTTTATAAAATACTATACCAGTATGCATGCCAGCCCAAAACCATTAGGAAAAAGGGCAATAAAAACTCACCAGATGAATCGTTTCTGTTTACACCTAGCCGGTTCCTGAATGTCACTATGGTCACCCACAATCTGTATAATCAAGTCATAGGCGTAAGGCTGTGTTCCTAGGGGACACTTAGACATTACTAGGCTTGACTCAGATGTTTCGGGTCATGGTTTCATTATCGAAACTAGGTAGTTTCGAGTCCTGGCTCCTTATCGAAACTATGTAGTTTCGAGCCCTGGCTTCTTATCGAAACTAAGTAGTTTCGAGTCACTGCTTCTTATCGAAACTAAGTAGTTTCGAGTCACTGCTTCTTATCGAAACTAAGTAGTTTCGAGTCGTATGACTTATATAAATTCTTAGTTAAGGTCTTGGGTCTATATTGAAACTATGGTAGTTTCGATGGGTCTGCCCCTGTCGAAACTAGGTAGTTTCGATAGATGCGTCCATATCGAAACTAGTAGTTTCGACTGTGCAGTCTCCTTCCCCAAACAGAACCCTAGATCTGGTCCCTTTGTTCTAATCGATCAAGCTTTGAACTTTTTACGTTCGAAATGTTCCATTTTCCCCCATGAACCCAAACCCGTGGTTTGTTTCCAGTTTCACACGTAAAAATCTAAACCTTTACTCGATTATTAACCCGAAACCCGAAAGTTACAAAAACTCAGATTTAGGCATAATAATTACCTGTTACAGCTTCCTTCTCGTTTCTTTATGCTCCAGAGATGTTGAGCAACAATCCTCGAGACTTTGAGCTTGATTCCGAGCTTTCTCTCTCTAGACCCAAACTCTCACTCTCTCTTTCTCTCACTAGAAACTTGCGTGACAAGTGTGGTGAATGAGGGAGAGGCTGATGGCTGCTGCTATGAAGGCTCCCTGTCATTTTTCGGGCCCATGGGCCGAAACTTTGGCCAAGCCCACTTTGTTTCCTTTATTTGGGTTTCTATTTATTTTGGGATGTTACAAGTCTACCCCTCTTACGAAAGGTTTCGTCCTTGAAACCTGTTATAAGTCAAACAGGTGCGGGTACGACTCTTTCATTTCTGTCTCGGTTTCCCATGTAGCTTCCGAACCTTTACGATGCTTCCATTGTACTTTGACTAACTGTATCACTTTATTCCGTAACCGCTTTTCTTTCCTGTCTAATATGGCGACGGGTTCCTCGATGTAATTGAGGCTATTATCTATCTCGATGTCGTCAAGTGTCACGTGTGCCGATTCGTCGGCCAGGCACTTGCGCAAGTGCGACACGTGGAAGGTTGGGTGAATTCCACTCAGCTCATCAGGTAATTCTAACCGGTAAGCGACTTCACCAACCCGTGCTAGTATTTTGAAAGGCCCGACGAATCTTGGGCTTAACTTCCCTATCTTTCTGAATCGTATGATCCCCTTCCAGGGAGATACTTTCAATAGTACTTGATCCCCGACCTTGAATTCGATTGGTCTTCGCCTTTTATCCGCGTAGGACTTTTGACGGTCCTGTGCAGCTTTCATTCTGGCCTTGATCTGGTCAATCTTTTCAGAGGTTGTTGTGACTACCTCTAAACTCCCCAACTCTTTCTGTCCTACCTCGCCCCAACAGACCGGGGTTCGGCATCTTCTACCATACAACATTTCGTAGGGCGGCATACCAATCGTGGTGTGGTGACTGTTGTTGTAGGAGAATTCTGCCAACGGTAGGTGACTATCCCAACTGCCACCGAAGTCTATAATGCATGCGCGGAGCATATCCTCTAACGTCTGGATGGTCCTTTCTGATTGACCATCCGTCTGTGGATGATAAGCCGTGCTGATGTTCAGTCTTGTACCCATTGACTCGTGAAATCTTTTCCAGAACCTCGATGTAAATCGGGTGTCCCGGTCAGATACAATTGATAACGGTACGCCATGTCGAGAGACAATTTCATTGATAAATACTTCTGCCAACTTCTCAGATGAATACGTTTCGCGAATTGGCAAGAAATGTGCACTCTTTGTCAGACGATCCACTATAACCCAAATCGTATCATGGCCTTTTGCTGTGCGGGGCAGCTTTGTAATAAAGTCCATGGTGATACGCTCCCACTTCCATTCGGGTATTTCCAGAGGCTGGATCTTCCCGTACGGTTTCTGATGCTCTGCTTTAACTTGTGAGCAAGTCAGACACTTGCTTACATATCCGGTCACATCATTCTTCATGTTAGGCCACCAATACTCTTTCTTCAAATCCTGGTACATTTTCGTGGTTCCTGGGTGGATGGAATATCGAGACTTATGGGCCTCGTCAAGTACTTTGGCCCTAAGCTCTCCGCCCTTCGGTACCCACATGCGACCACACCTGGTCCTCACTCCATGAGTGTTTAATTCTAACTTTGTCTGTTGACCGACCATTCTTTCTTTCTTTATGTTCTCTTCCTTTAGTGCTTCCTTCTGTGCTGCTTCTAGCTCTGTCATAAAATCTGGGGTTATCACTAACTGGTACGCTTTTACCCTAATAGGAGAATGATTCTCCTTACGACTTAGGGCATCAGCGACCACATTCGCCTTTCCCGGGTGGTATAGGATCTCACAGTCATAGTCTTTCAGCAATTCTAACCACCGCCTTTGCCGCATATTCAGGTCTTTCTGTTCGAAGAAATACTTCAAGCTCTTGTGATCCGAATAAATCGTGCATTTCACCCCGTAGAGGTAATGCCTCCAAATCTTTAACGCAAAAACAACTGCCGCGAGCTCCAAATCGTGAGTCGGGTAGTTAATTTCGTGGATCTTTAGCTGTCGTGACGCATACGCGATCACCTTTCCCCTCTGCATCAAAACACACCCTAACCCTTGTCCCGATGCGTCAGAATATACCACCAGGTCCTCGTTACCGTCGGGTAGTGCTAACACTGGGGCTTGGGTCAACTTCTTCTTTAACTCTTCAAATGCTTTGGACTGAGCCTGACCCCATTCGTACTTTACTTCTTTACGTGTCAACTTTGTCAGTGGCGAAGCTATTCTCGAGAAGTCCTGAATGAACCTTCGATAGTAACCTGCCAATCCCAGAAAACTCCGAATCTCGGTTGGCGTCTTCGGGGTTTCCCATTCCTGTACTGCCTCTATCTTAGCCGGGTCAACCATAATGCCGTCTGCGTTGATAACGTGACCTAAGAATTGGACTTCCTTAAGCCAGAACGCGCATTTGGAGAACTTGGCATACAACTTTTCTTTTTGTAGCGTCTCTAGTACTTCTCGAAGATGACAAGCATGATCACCTTCACTTTTCGAATAAATGAGTATGTCGTCTATAAACACTATCACCGACCTATCTAGCATCGGTCTACACACCTGGTTCATCATACTCATGAATGCTGCCGGAGCGTTCGTCAAGCCGAAAGACATCACGCGAAACTCGTAATGCCCATAACGCGTGCGAAACGCTGTCTTAGGTATGTCCTCTTCTCTTACCTTTAACTGATGATATCCCGATCGCAGATCGATCTTGGAGAACCATCTGGCGCCCTGTAGTTGGTCGAACAGATCATCGATCCTTGGTAGCGGATATTTGTTCTTTACTGTACGCTTGTTCAACTCTCTGTAGTCGATGCACATTCTCATGGCACCATCTTTCTTCTTTACGAACAGAACCGGAGCACCCCATGGAGAAATGCTTGGTCTGATAAATCCTCTATCCAAAAGTTCTTCCAACTGTACCATCAGCTCTTTCATCTCCAGAGGTGCAAGTCGGTACGGTGCTTTAGCCACGGGCTGGGCACCTGGCACTAAGTCTATCTGGAATTCTGTCTCCCGGTCAGGTGGTAACCCAGGCAACTCCTCAGGAAACACCCCCGGAAAATTACATACCACTGGTACGTCTTTTAACTCTCTCACCTTTACATCATTGTCTATCACATAGGCCAGGTAGGCCTCGCATCCGCGCCCTATATACTTCTCTGCCTTTATCATTGATATGACGTTCGTTAGTGAACCGTCGCGATCCCCGTACACCAAAACCTCGCCACCGTCTGGAGCTTTGAGCTGAACTATCTTTCGTCTACATATTATTCGGGCTTCGTTGGCAGCTAACCAATCCATACCCAAAACTATATCGAATCCTCCCAAGGTCATAACATACAACCTAACTGGGAATCTATGGCCATGAATCTTTATCGTGCAATTATCTACCAATTCACTTACTATCGTGGTCTTGCCCACTGCGGTTTCCACATTAAAGGCCTGCTCTACTCTAGTAACTTTGCATTTCATTCTTTTATACTTAGAAGATGATATAAAACTCCTACTGGCACCCGAATCAAATAATACTGAAACATAAGTGTGGTCAAGGATGAACGTACCTGACACAACATCTGGGTCTCCCCTAGCCTCCTCCTGTGTCAGTGCATACGCCCGGGTCCTTGCCTTCGGCTTCTCAGGTTCTTTACCCTTCTCGGTGCCAGTAGCCTTGGGTTTCCGACAGTCTTTGGCCATGTGGCCAGGTATCCCGCAGTTATAACAAGACTGTGCCCCGGGACACTCTCGAGAGTAGTGTCCGGTCTTTCCGCACCTATAGCACATATTTAACCCAACTCGGCACTCGCCCGAGTGCTTCCTGCCACACTTAGCACATTCAACCCCATCTTCAATCCTCAGTTTCTTCGTCTCCGGCCCCGCCCACTCTTTAGCTGGCCGTTTAACGGCATTGGTCACTTTCTTCTCAGTAGGCAGTGGGTCTGCGGATTCGAAGTCATCATAAACTATTCCAGCAAGTGATACCACAGATTCAAAACTCGTGGGAGCATTAGCTTTCACGTGCACACGGACTTTCTGTGGTAGTCCCTTGATGTAGTACTTAATCCTCTTTTCCTCAGTGTCCACCAGATGTGGAACCAGCTGAGCCAACTCTTGATATTTGGAGGTATACTGGCGATGAGTCATACTACCAGCACAGAGCCCCAGAAATTCCCTCTCAACTCTGTCAATCTCGTTCTGCGGGCAGAACTTAGTGATTAGCAGCTTTTTCATGTCGTCCCATTTCATCTTTTTCATCTCAGCAGAAGACTTGATTCTTTCGATCGATCTCCACCAGCTTAATGCCTCATTAGTGAATGAGTGAGCGGCAAACTTGACCGCTTGATCATCACGGCACTCACTAATGTTGATCACCCCATTCATTCTCTCTATCCACTCAAAAGTGGCAACAGCATCTTTCCGTCCATCATACTTCGGCGGGTCACACCCCCGAAAGGACTTATAGTTGCAACCCCGGGTTGCCATTTCATAATCAGAATCATCACTGTCAGTGACTTCAAGTCTCTTGCTGCTTTCCTCTTTCGTTTCTTTCTTCCCTATATTAAACTCTTTAAGGGCCTCGCCCAATGCTTCCGGTAGAACTTTCTTCAAGATTGAAGTAACCTCTGCCGCTATAGCTTCTTTCACAATCGGTTCCAACTCAAGCGCCTCATTAGGGGCATCGTTAGGAGCCGACACATGGTTCCCACTATCATTATGCTCCACATGCACCGATTCAGCTTCGTTGCGGGAGTGCTCACTTTCTTCAGGACGGTTCCGGTTACCTGGAGGTCGGCCTCGACGACCAGTACGACCCCCAGTGCGACCTCCTCTCTTTGCTCTAGCCATTTAGTGTCTACTGTGAACAAAGATAGCTCGTGTTATCAAGATAGGTAACAATTTAGAACACCTCGAGTACTGTAAATTACTAATTACAGAGACCGGTATGAAATTACTAATTTACTTTACTACTCGGGTTCTGAACATTTCCTTTCCGAGTAACATTTGCATCCAAGTTCAGAGTTTCTACTATAAGGCACGTACTATCTACTGTCTACTGTCTGTGCTAAGGCATGTACTATTTATGCTAAAGCATCTACTTTCTGCTATCTGTACTAAGGCGTTATTGTCTATGTTCTATGTAAGGACATTGACTACCTTCTGTCTACTATCTTTCCATGGACGGGCTGCTCCGACTGACATTCCTTCCCTTCCTTTGCTTTGTCCCATTCTCAGTTTAAGTTCAGACATTATCGCAAATGTCTGAATCTCTCAAACTATGGCTCTGATACCAACTTGAAACGCCCCAAAACGGGTACATCTCATAGTTGGCACACAACATAACAAACATAGTTCTTAAACCGGAAATCAGAATCTATTACAGCGGAAGTCTTTAATTCAAATCATTCATCAAACTATAACATGAAATATTGTCTATAACATGAACTATCAGGATTGGAAATGTCAGTCTTCAATACCGCAGCCCGATGTCCATGCTATCCAGCCCACATGGCTCTTTTATCTTTCTTTAGCTTTACCCTTTTTACCTGTCATGCATACTAAAAGTCAGCTAACGCTGGTGAGTTCTCTCTTTACTTTAAACTGTAAACTTTATCTTTGGTAGCTTAGTTTTATTAAATTAAACTAAGCTTTACTTTCACTTTCTTTGAAATAAACTTTTAACTATTACTTTAAAACTTTACAACGTTACAATTATAAATCTGTTACGTTACTATCTGTCATTAAAACTTTATCTTTAAGGAAACCCGTTAGGGTGTCCCACTGTACTCTGTCTATCATTTCACTTATACTTGACAAGTGACTTTATCATACTTTAACTATCACGTATGGATCGTGGTCCGAGGACCAGATCCCTATCTTGCTTACACCTCAGGGTAAGACTTTTACTTTAGCGCTGCCCACACCTCAGGGTGGGACTTTCTTTCTCGCTTGCACGTTAGTGCAAGACTCCTTTAGCATTGCTCACACCTCAGGGTGAGACTTTCTCGCTTACACCGAAGTGAAGACTCCTTTAGCATCGCTTACACCGAAGTGTAAGACTCCTTTAGCATTGCTTACGCCGAAGTGTAAGACTCCTTTAGCATTGCTCACACCTCAGGGTGAGACTTCTACTTTAGCATGCCTGCAGGACTTTCTACTATGCAACTATTATGCAATGCAATTACACTATTACACAAATAGAAATGCAATCACATAACTTTCATATAGACAAATAACACATATTAACACATAAGCATATAACATGGTATTTGTCACTGTCACTGTCACTGTCACTGTCGAGCTGTACCGAAGTACGGCTCCTTTATCGTTCTTTCTTTAGCTCATTGTTATCTTTCAAAAACTTGTTTAAAAGATAATACTATGCTCTTCTGTTCTTTATCTTTCATTTTATAAAAATAACATTTTTATAAAATACTATACTTTGCCTTTCATTTTATAAAAATAACATTTTTATAAAATACTATACTTTGCCTTTCATTTTATAAAAAATAACATTTTTATAAAATACTATACTTTGCCTTTCATTTTATAAAAATAACATTTTTATAAAATACTATACCAGTATGCATGCCAGCCCAAAACCATTAGGAAAAAGGGCAATAAAAACTCACCAGATGAATCGTTTCTGTTTACACCTAGCCGGTTCCTGAATGTCACTATGGTCACCCACAATCTGTATAATCAAGTCATAGGCGTAAGGCTGTGTTCCTAGGGGACACTTAGACATTACTAGGCTTGACTCAGATGTTTCGGGTCATGGTTTCATTATCGAAACTAGGTAGTTTCGAGTCCTGGCTCCTTATCGAAACTATGTAGTTTCGAGCCCTGGCTTCTTATCGAAACTAAGTAGTTTCGAGTCACTGCTTCTTATCGAAACTAAGTAGTTTCGAGTCACTGCTTCTTATCGAAACTAAGTAGTTTCGAGTCGTATGACTTATATAAATTCTTAGTTAAGGTCTTGGGTCTATATTGAAACTATGGTAGTTTCGATGGGTCTGCCCCTGTCGAAACTAGGTAGTTTCGATAGATGCGTCCATATCGAAACTAGTAGTTTCGACTGTGCAGTCTCCTTCCCCAAACAGAACCCTAGATCTGGTCCCTTTGTTCTAATCGATCAAGCTTTGAACTTTTTACGTTCGAAATGTTCCATTTTCCCCCATGAACCCAAACCCGTGGTTTGTTTCCAGTTTCACACGTAAAAATCTAAACCTTTACTCGATTATTAACCCGAAACCCGAAAGTTACAAAAACTCAGATTTAGGCATAATAATTACCTGTTACAGCTTCCTTCTCGTTTCTTTATGCTCCAGAGATGTTGAGCAACAATCCTCGAGACTTTGAGCTTGATCCCGAGCTTTCTCTCTCTAGACCCAAACTCTCACTCTCTCTTTCTCTCACTAGAAACTTGCGTGACAAGTGTGGTGAATGAGGGAGAGGCTGATGGCTGCTGCTATGAAGGCTCCCTGTCATTTTTCGGGCCCATGGGCCGAAACTTTGGCCAAGCCCACTTTGTTTCCTTTATTTGGGTTTCTATTTATTTTGGGATGTTACAATCATGTGTACCTTCAATTTCACCAATTGACCTACTAATAGTGAATCCATCTCCTCCCTGAATGTGAAAAATAGGATCAAGATCAATGCGATAAAACACCGAATGAGAAAAAAAAGAGGGATTTTTATTTTGTGAATGTATCAAATATGAAGCCAACTAATATCTTCAATAGAGTACCTCAGCTGTTGTAATCTATTGTAATTATAACAATTGCATCATCTTCAACTCCCATAACTAAAGAGAACACCAAAACAACATATAAATGGTACGAACTTGATTTTGAGGGTTTCAATTTGGAAAATTTGATTTAGGGTTTTATCTTCAAGAAGAAGATGGGGAAGCAGGTTAATCGAGCCAAATCGTGAAGGAGCGGAGGTGGCGGAGGCTTGCGACCTGGTGGTAGCGTCCGATCGTTCACCAACTTGTAGGGTTTGTAGAAGATGCGGGAATTGAGGGAGGGAAGGGGAGTGGGGAAGTTATGTGTGATCCGCGTGAGGAAAACACATATCGCTCATTTTCACAAATAACTACCAATTTTGGAGAGTTTGTAGGGCTATGATCCGATGTGGCCTGTGGGTGCAAAGTTTAACTGCCCCCTCTGAATAACTGCTTAATTAACATGGCTAAGATCAATCCAGAAATGATCAAATGGCTAACAGTGTTCTAAAATTTAGTTAATTATTCGGGGTCGATAATATAGAGGAATTCCAGATACATAAAGTAGTGGCTCTATAATTTCAAGGACTTCATTCAATTTTCGGAGATTCATTAAGTAATAAAATAGAAATATTAGTTTCTGAAAATATGACAAATTAGCATTAAGTCGCCACTCAAAGACAGTTTGGTAATCTTATTTAATGTTAAATAACTAGAAGCCAACTATCCAAGCAGGCAGCTAGCTCAAGGTCCATCTTGTTGGAAATCAGGCCCAATAACACGAACAAAGAATTTGATCTTAACCAAGATCGACTCTTTCTGTTTATTATAATTCTTGACTCACTTACAATGATCAATAACCCATCTATTTATACTAAAACAAACCTTGCTAATCAAGTCTTCTAATCCTACTCAAATACTTAAAGATAATACTAAATAATAAACAAATAATAAAATAAATAAGTATTAGACTCCTAATAGGACTAAAAACTTGCAACTCAATCTAGTTTACTTGTGACTTCCTCCTTACACCGCGTAAACTATCAGACTATAACAAGATTAGCCCAATAATCACCCCCCTAAATCCTTCGCAAATACGCGTGTTATAAATCCATAGCTAGCAAAATTATTTCATCCATAGCTAGCAAATTTATTGTCGCTAAATCCTTCGCAAGTAGGCGTGTTATAAATCCGTTGCAAACGTTTGGTCGCAAACAATGCAAAAGACGTCGATCGAATTTAGAGCTCTTTCAGGTGCTAAAATACGTGAGAACCCCATTTTCATCGTTAAAAACGGTTAAAAACATGGGTCGGAGAGGACATTAGCGGCGTATTTATGAACGTTTTAATTAATGCTCACAAATAATTAATATTACTAATTAATTAACTATGCTAGAATCTTCAAGACGAATTTATTACGAGCCGAAATAATTTTTAAAAGTAACCCTCCAATCACGGAAATTTTAGTCATTTATAACATTATATAAGGAAGATAGGAAGAACACTAATCCAACAATACCATAAGTTCGAAATTTAATTTTAATTTTCTGTCATGGCTCAAGAAAACAAAAACTCAAAATGGGAAGGCAAATCCAGTGTAGAAGTGAAAGGCATCACGGCAGAACAAATATGGCCTCTCTTTGAAGACTTCTGTTCCTTCCATAAATGGGTTCCAGCCGTAGACAGTGAACAATGCCGCCATGTTGAAGGAGATTACGGCAAACCAGGCCTCGTCAGGTACTCTGTCTTTACCCAACAGTCACCTTCAAATTTATCTAACGGCGATAAGGTGCATAACAAGTGGTGTTATGAGAAGTTGCTGTCGATGGATCCCATCCAACGTACTCTGAGCTATGAGGTCACAGAGAACAATTTAGGATTTAGCTCTTATTTCGTTAACGTCAAAGTGATTGAAATAGACGGTGGTTGCAAGATCGAGTGGTCGTTCACGTGTGATCCAGTGAAAGGAATGACATTAGAGGATACCATAGCTTCTTTGGATTCAAATCTGAAAAGCATAGCGGATGAAATCAAAAAGGGACTCCAAGCCACTGCAAATTGAAATTAAGTTTATGTTCCTGGTGTTGAATAATCCTATATCTTTCTAAGATATAATGTTTAGATTTATGTTATTGTAATAAGGGTGTTAAGTTTGTTTTCAAAGTGGTGGTTATTGAGGACATGTCCTTTCTTAGTCGCCGTTAAAGAAATAATAATATGTTTGTTAGTTTTTGTATTAAGTAATAATATTTTTATCTTTTGAAGCTAAATAATGTTAAGTGATGAATCTTTTTCACGTGTGAAATGGTATAATGAGGTAGAGAATAATTTCTTATATGTGTTTAAAAAATTAAAGGGTTTCAATAAATGTGATACTTAATTCTTTCCATTTTATTCCTCTGATATGGAACTAAACATATAGATCATGTTTGTTAATTTGGAATAAGGGAAAACAAACAAAATCCCAATAAAAAGACACCAACTACAAATATTCATTTATGTATTTTTCAATTCGTTATCAAATCACCACACATTTTTCATACTAAAAAAATTAACATTATAGAGTTTGACAAAAACACGACATGAAAAAGAAACGATGTGAAGTGTGCTCGGGCTCTCGTTAATGTTTGAATAAATATTTGAGCCATGTAATTTTCAAATCGTTATCAAATCACCACACATTTTTCATACTCAAAAATTAATATTAAAGAGTTTGACAAAAACACGACATGAAAATGAAACGATGTGAAGTGTGCCCAGGTTCTCGTTAATGTTTGAATAAATATTTGAGCCATGTTAGAGTTCACATATTTAACCCGTCAACCCACCAATATGAGATCATTTCATCAATCCGACACGATTAACACCCATATATAGGAAAGAGGCAAGTGGAGTCAATGGAGTGTTGGTTGAGGTGGTTATGTTCGAGGTGGGTTATGGTATGATATCCTATATCCGAAGCGTTGATCATGTATCGAATTCAGTGTGTTGAGCGTACTTATATCTAGGATCCTACTACCAATCTTGTAACCATTATTAGGAAATTATGATCACACAACATGTTTAGCCGGCTAAAATATATATACGAAAATTTTACTTATTTTAATTATTCAAGAGGCACACTGTAAATTTAAGATAGTAGTAGTTCTATAACTTCAAGGGCTCGATTCAATTTCCGGAGATGTATTTGTAGTAATAAAATAGAAATATTAGTATCTGAAAATATGATAAATTAGCATTAATTCGCCACTCAAGGAAAGTTTGGTCATCATATTTAATGTTAAATTACTAGAACCAACCATCCAAGCAGGCAGATAGCTCAAGGTCCATCTAACCGAATTATATAGCCACATTTGGCGACATATTCAATAAAGGCAATAAAGCATACCAAAAATACTTTAATCCTTTATTGGGAAAAATATATATATACATTATGAAAACCAAAGCAATCAACCATGATATTTTACAACCTCAGAGTTTATGTTAATTGTGTTTCGGTTGATGATAATATTCTACAAATAATAATATGTACATAATATTTGCATACCTAGAAAACATAGAAATGAAAATACATAAAAGTAAAAAATTATTTCATCCATAGCAAATTTATGGTGGCTAAATCCTTTGTAAATAGGCGTGTCATAAATCCTTTGTAAACGTGTGCATGGTCGCAAACAGTGCAAAAGACATCCTTTGGTCGCAAATTTAGAGAGAGCTCTTTCAGTCGCTAAAATACGTCAAAAACAAATTTTTGACATTACCTGAACTTAATAATGTTACCATATTGGCATTAGAAGATACGGAGATGAAAATACGTAAAAGTAAAAAATTATTTCATCCGTAGCAAATTTATGGTCCCTAAATCTTTCGTAAATAGGTGTGTCATAAATCCGTTTTAAACTAGTAGTCACAAACAGTGCAAAAGACGTCCGTTTGTCGCAAATTTATAGAGAGCTCTTTTAGTCGGTAAAATATGTCAGAAAATAGGCGCGTCATAAATCCGTTTTAAACTAGTCGTCGCAAACAGTGCAAAAGACGTCTGTTGGTCGCAAATTTAGAGAGAGCTCTTTCATTCGTTAAAATATGTCAGAAACCCATTTTCATCGCAAAAAACCTTTGAAAACAGATTAGTGACGGAGAAGACATTAGCGACGGATTTGAGAACGTTTTAACGCTCTAAAATAATTAATACTACTAATTAATAAATCATGCTAGAATCTTCACTTCGAATTTATTACGAGCCGAAATTTTGGAAAATAAACCCTCCAAACTCATAAATTTGTTTTTTTGTAACATTATATAAGCAAGATAGGAATAACACTAATCCAAGAAAACCGTAAGTTTGATTTTGATTCTCACTCATGGCTCAAGAAAACGAAAATTCAAAATGGGAAGGCAAATCCAGTGTAGAACTTAGAGGCATCACAGCAGAACAAATATGGCCTCTCTTTGAAGACTTCTGTGCCATACATAAATGGGCTCCGAATCTAGACAGTGACAAATGCTGTCATGTTGAAGGAGCTTATGGCAAACCAGGCCTCCTTAGGTATATTGTATTCACCCAACAATCACCCTCAACATTTTCTAATGACACCGAAAAGGCGCCTTCCATGTGGTTATATGCGATGCTGCTGTCGATGGATCCCGTCCAACGGACTCTTAGCTATGAGATCACAGATAACAATCTTGGGTTTAGCTCTTATGTTAGTAACATGAAAGTGATTTAAATAGACGGTGGTTGCAAGATCGAGTGGTCGTTCACGTGTGATCCAGTGGAAGGAATGACATTAGAGGATACCGTAATTCTTTAGAATCAAATCTGAAAACCATAGCGGATGAAATGAAAAAGGGGCTCCAAGCCATTGCAAATTGAAATTAAGTTTATGTTCCTGGTGTTGAATAATCCTATGTCTTTCTAAGATATAATGTTTACATTTATGTTATTGTAACAAGGGTGTTAAGTTTGTTCTCAAAGTGGTGGTTATTGAGCACATATCCTTTCATAGTCGCCGTTAAAGAAATAATAAAATATTTGTTAAATTTTGTATTTAGTGATATTTATATGTTTTGAAGATAAATCATGTTAAGTGATTGAAGCTTTTTCACATGGCACTATTGGCCTAATCGTGATTGCAAGTGGGCATGGTCTACGTTCAAGACCAATTAGAGACGAGTTAGAGAATGATAACCTCTTGAACTAGTTTTTTCACATGGCACTAGTTTTCTATCTTGAACTTTTCACCACTCTTATTTTTTTTGAACCGCAGATCTACTTTACTCCTACTTCTAAACTATATCAAATAATTCATCCATGCCTGAGTTTGAACCCAGGACCTCCCATCCAAAAAACAAGAGGCTCTACCAAGTGGACTATCCACACATTAGCTTCACCACTCTTCATTTATTAGAACTTTATTAAATTTTCCAACTACTTTTTCTCAATTTCTCATTCTTTAATTATTTCCTTGTTGTTCCTCTACTATGGAACTATATATATAAATTACCCATGTTGGTTAATTTGGAAAAGAGAACAATCAAATCCAATTAAAAAGACACATACTACAAAAATATGTAGTGTGCTCGGGTTTTTGTTAATGTGTTCGATACAAATAAATATTTGAGCCACGTTGGAATTCACATATTCAACCTGTCAACCTATTAATATGAAATTCTTTCATCAATCTGAAACAATTGACACTCCTAGAAAAGAGACAAGGGGAGTGGTGACCGAGGTTTGAGGTGTTATGTGGTGCTTATGTTCGAATGGTTTATGTTTTGAGCTAAGAGGACATAAACAAGTTGGATGGTTAACAAAGGGGTTTAATAATCTTATCAATAATTATTTTCTTTTTAAAATAAAATTTTGACTTTACTATGCTGATATAACATTAAGGTATGTTGAAAAGGTGACTCTACCAATGTGGTTGAGGGTACAAGTCTTATGGTAGACAAAATTCGTAGATTTAGGATTAGTTTGTGAGTTAGCCGGTAAAAAAAAGCTAACAAAAAATTATAGGAATAGAAAATGAAATGGAATACATCCACAACTAGAAAACATGGCCTTCACGGACCGAATGTTACCGACGGATCACCAACATATTCCTAAACTCGGTGGCCATATCTCACCAATAGTTTTCATGCAGAGCGTTTTCCATAAAGATTATGTAACACCAGTCAAAATTCGAGGTCCTCGGAAGAGCCTTTTCCAGAAAGATTATGTAAAACTGGTTAAAATTTGAGGTCCTTGTTTGACAAAGATGAAACCCTAGGGACTAGAATTGCCTAATCCCAAATTTATGGGATGCATGGAAAAATATGAAAGTTGGGCAGCTAGCGGACCGTCATCTGATCCTTAGCGGTTCGCCAGTGCCTCCATTTGTTGGAGGCGGGAAAATTCAGTCCATAAGTATAAGTAAAACTTTATCAAGGAATATACGTTTTATGGGAGATTCCCATATTGGGGCTGTTAGTCTACTGTAACGATGAGGTAAGACGGATGATCCTGCATAACCACGCTATAAGTAAGACCGGTAATGTCAGCAGTCTCATTACACGGGAAATACTAGTGTATACCGTGGTGTGTACACTTGAATGAAACAGTTCTGCTAAATTTGTAGATTGTACCCATATTATGATTAAATGATTTAGTATTGTATTTGCCAAAATAATTTTGTGTTCTGATGAGCACGTTCACCAACATTCGCGTTGGCGTTTTTATTTTCAAAAATATTTTCAGGTACCTGTTGAGACGTGGCCTGAGGGACCGTCTCAGTGATAAATGTATATATGTTTTTGACAAGGTTATGTGTCAAAAGGATGTCGACTCCCTAGGGACATGTGGTCCATGCTGGATATAAATTAAGAGGAGATATTTATGATGGCGATTTCCTAGACATGGTTATGCTCCCTTAATATTCACAAAGATAAGTTCCGAAAAGAAAATTTTCTAGGCACATGCCAACTACGGCTTAAGTCCCTAGGAAATGAACTTTTTGCGATGCTTAAGTCCCTAGGAAATGAAAAAAGCTTTGTTTATGCCAATGAATTAGAAAATGTTCAATAACAACCATCGGGTTAAGGTTTTATGTCACGATTGTTACAAATGTAATTTTTCTTGTAAAACATTCTGATTCATTAATAGAATAAGATTGGAGGTGCTAATCTCGTCGCACTCCCGGGGTGTCTTGAAACCGGGGTGTGACGGGTTGGTATCAGAACCACGTGTTTTAGCGAATTAGATACTTATATTAGTACCTAAGCTTTAACCTCAATGATACCTCAGGTTTAGTTAAATACTTAATTTAGTACCTAAGCTTTACCCTGACCGAGGAAGTTCCTACTAAGATAAAAGTAGGTAGTTACTAATGTTTAAGAAATTGTAGGATGTTAAGCATTAATAACTACCACATTAATTATTATGACCCCAATCTTCCTATTAAACAAGAACCACCAGAAGATCCGTACGGATCAAGAGTGATGCTTATTCCTATCCCAGATGACGGTGATCCGTTCGCACTTCATTGGAATTCTCCTATCTCTATTAAATCAAATGTAATCGAAGAAATCAATTCTTGACGAAGATTCCTATCCCAGATGACGGTGTGTGAACATTGTGAGAAGCATAAAGTTGCATGCTAATGATTTCCTAGGCATATTCATTTACTCATTCGGTTGTCACTTCAATGGGTTCATTGGGTTTCATTTAGTTAATTTTGCATTTCTTGTCAAACCTTTATAAATTTATTAATGCTTACGGTTTTCCGAATTGATCCATAGTGTTATTGGAAGTTTTGTTTTATTTTGATTTCTTGCTTGAGGACAAGCAATGTTCAAGTGTGGGGTTGTTTGATGTGCTTGAAATTACACATCTTTTCGGCACAAAACTTCGCTCATTTAACGATCAATTCTTGGTTACTTCCAACGTTTAGACACTTATTTGCTTCATTTCCTGTTTTGTAGGTTTTTGTGAAGCTTAGTGAACAAACATGGGATTTCCAGGATAAAAGTGAAGTTTTAGGGTTTCTGTGATAGAGGCACAGTCGTGTCCCTAATTGGCACGGTCGTGCCAAGCTTGTTTAACCCTAGGCACGGTCGCACCCCGTACATGGCACGACCGCGCCAAGCCAAAAGTCAAGGCACAACCGTGCCCTGACGCCCTACGGTCGCGTGTACACCCGTGAGTCTGACACCTCGAAGCAAGAGAGCCAATGAAAGAAGCAGATCGGTCAACCACCTGTCCCACGACCGTGCTTAACCCTAGGCACGATCGCGCTCCCTTGTCTGGCACGGGCACGCCCGTGCCCCTTGTTTTATAAATATCAGAAGTTTTCCTCACATCAGAAGTCTGGAGACCTGGAGAGTTGAAGCCCTTAGCACTGTTTTGTGCTCCGAATTTCCTTGTTTCTAGCCACATTTCAAGCTTCTAGGAAGGACTACAACATCAAGAGGATCACCATACATTATCATCATCATCTAGCTTGGGGAAGTTGTTTGATTCTTGGCATTTCTTTATGAGTCTTGTAACTTTTCCTTGCTTTGTTCCTGTTCTTATGCTCACCATGAGCTAACTCTTGACATCACTTTGGTTTAGATGAAGTTTAGTAACGTTTGACAACATTTATGGATTTTGGCATAGTTTATGTTAATGTTATAACAATGGCATGATTATTCCTCAATGATATTGTGTATTTGGGAGTTGATATTGTTTGCAAGATTTGTATGTGTATTGGCTTTGTATGTTGGATAACCCATGGTCTATGCATATATTCATTGATTAGTGTATTTATGTATGCTAGTTCATGGCTTTTGACTAGGAATGGTGGATGAAGTCTTGTTTATGATTGAAAACTCTTGAATGTGCATCCTTGTACTTATGTTTGGAAAGACAAAGTGCTTGTTACGGCGTGTCATGTTTAGTATTATGTTCATCTAGGACTTGTTGACGCAATCTTCTAGTTTATGTAATCTTGATATGAACATTGTATGTTGAAGAAGTGCATGTTGTTGTTTACTTTAATCAACTTGAGGTGGGTTATGTGTTGATTCGTGTAATCTTTCCAACTAGTTGTTGAATTAGCCAACCTTGACAGGAAGCTAGTCCAATCTTTATTAAACACTGACGTATTCATAACACGTGAGCTTCATTGTATGAAATTAGGTGGTTAGTTTGTATAATTCATTCTAACTTTCCGAAGAATCATTTGACTAGATGTCTTTGACGAGAATTTAGTCAACTTATATATCGTGTGCGTGTCATGTATCTATAGTTGCTGTTGGATGTCTACTAAATGGATTCGAGACCGAAGTGATATTCCTTCCTTGATTATTTGATTTGTGTTCTTAGTTTAGTTTTATATTCTTGCATATTAGTTTAATCAAAAAATCAACTTAAACATATTTACCCTTACTTGATTGGATTTTAGTTCCGGTTTATTATCGCATTCCACCGTGTCCACGGATTAATATCCGGTTCTTGCCTTTACTATATTGCTATCTGACGGGTACACTGCCCGATGCGTGTGTGATTAGTCTTTGGTGAAAACCCTTTTTAAAACTAATATTGTGTGATAAATCTCTATTAAAATATATATAGTTTCACAAGCATCAAGTTTTTGGCGCCGTTGCCGGGGATACGGTGTGTGCGAGAACGATTGGAATTATTATTTAGTCATTTAGTATATATTTGTCTATATCTTGGTAAATAATTTTCCTTATTTAAATTTGTTTTATTTTTATTTTATCATCTTTGTCTTATTTTTGTGTTTAGTTATTCGGATTTTATTTTATGTTTATTTTTATCCGGTACCCGTGATCGTTTTGTTTGAGTGTTCTTTGCAGTGATTTTCATGGATCGCGACTATGGGAGTTACAGTGACGAGTACCCGTTTGATCTATGGGGTTACCACGAGGAAGATGTGCAAACAGATGGGTTCACCAACGAACCAATGACTATGGTGACGCCCGATCCTCCGTTGTGCACCGAGAAGAGCTGGCCCGCGACTGATCATGATCACGATTCGTCATACGAGTCATCCGAACAGCGGGAGAAGGCGAGACATTTCACGGACCAACTGATTTGGAGGCGCGACATCGGTCCACAAAGCATGGCAAATCAACACTATCTTGCCGGGATGATCGCCTCCTTCACTACATCATGTGCCTCAGGTTCGGTCCGGGCAAATACAAGTGTTGGTGGCACGACCCGTCACTTCGTTTTCGCATTTACTATTGGTTGTCACTAACCGGTGGTAAATGCATTAAACCAAACGGGTCGGATGGGTATTCAAGAATCATATGTCACCCGTTTGTTGATTTGCCCCATCATTTGTCCTAAATTGACACGCATAAGGACACGAGTCTAGCTAATGACTCGTTAATAATCTTAGCATGTCCGGGTTTCACCCGTTAGTTATGTGTGTTCATTTTATCTTCCAATTATTTTCTTAGTTTTTATTTCATGTTTTTCTAGAATTTTACCATTTATTTTTGAGATAAGGTTATCGGGACGTGTTTTGGATCGAGCGGATTTGGGACAATGTTTGGAATGTCATAGGTATGTCTTCTGAATTTTTAGAAATTTTAACTTGGAAGAATCGCAGTCGGGTTTGGAATACTCTTCATAAAAAATCAGGTTTCTCTGTCTGCTGGGCATGAGACACGGTCGTGCCTAGCTATGGGGGCGGTCGTGCCTATAACCATAGGCGCGGTCGTGCCTATGTAAGAGGCGCGGTCGTGTCTCAGAAATTTTGGGCGGGTTAAGTAAGGTTAAACGGCGGATACCATTTTGTCTTCACTTTTTCCCCTAAAAAACGAGAACCCCCCCTACGTGCGATCGATTTTCTTCTATTCCGCATTGTTGATCTCCGTTCCTTCGAAGTCAGGTACGCCCCCGCTATTCTAATCTTTTCATTGTTATGTTCATGATTAGGATCGTAAAATTCTAGGGTTTTCGTCTTTTTCTGATTTTGAACGTCATTTTAGGTGTAAATAAGTAGAAATAGGTAGTTCTATGTCCTTGAATTGTGTTGTGTTAAATGCCCCGTTGTAATCGTGCTTAAACTGTGTTATTTTGAATCTGAAACCCCTATTTTGGGAGGAGCATGACCGCGCTCTTGACCTAGGCGCGGTCGTGCCTGGCTTAAATGGTTTCCAGGATGAAGTTTTTGATTGAGCGCGGCCGTGCCTTCCACTTGCGCGATCGTGCCAAGTTGGGTTTGTCCAAAGCGCGCCCGTGTGTCACAGTAGCGCGGTCGTGGCCTTCTTTTTTGACCTAGGCGCGGTCGTGCCCTTCTCAGGCGCGACCGTGTCTGCCGGGTTTGGACTGCCCGTGGTCGCCCACAGCGCGACCGTGGGCTTTGTTTTTTTTTTGCCTTGACGCGGTCGTGCCCCTTCTCAGGCGCGACCGTGTCTCCCGAGTTGGACTGCCCGTGGTCGCCCAAGGCGCGACCGTGGGTTTGGATTTTGGCCTAGGCGCGACCGTGCCCCTTCCCAGGCGCGACCGTGCCCCTTCATAATTTTGGTCAGAAACTTCATAAATTCAGTCTAGCGTCTTCAAAACTGTTCTGATTTTATTTTTGTTGTCGTACAGATGGCAGGCAACAGGGACCACCCATACCTCGAGTTTGACATGAACGAGCACGAGTACGAGGCTCGTTTGGATGTTTTGTGGCCCCGCAGAGGCCGGATTCTAGCTGCTCGTCGTTTAGAGTCAGCTGCCATCGGTCAGCGGGACCGGTGGAACGACATTGTCACCGCCCCTTGGCGCCGGTTGTTCAGGCTTCACGCCATACAGTACGTCGAGCTCGTGATGGAGTTTTTCTCCACTTACGAGTTTGATTATCGTTGCGCGGACCTCGAGCAGCCCGAGACTGTTAGGTTCAGATTAGGCGGCGAGTGGCGCGTGATATCTGTCGCCAGATTTAGGAGATTACTAGGGTTATACACTCGCCAGGAGCTTCAGACTGAGTTGTTTACTGAGGGGATCACCGAATTCCCGACAGAGAAGGATAAGGATCAGTTTTGGCAAGAGTTTGGGTTCGGGATATATGATCCTAGTTTGACCAAGGCTTCGAGCCTTCGGGATCCGTTACATCGTGTTCTTCACCGCTGCATCGTTTATTCGATCTCTGGGAGAGGTCAGGGGGAGACGGTGGTGAACCTTAGGGAGCTATTTTACCTGTTTTGCCTGGTACGCCCGCGCGCCTGCAATCTCGCGCATTCTATCGCGGGGTACTTGGTGAACAGCTCGGGGCGCGACGTCACCAGAGCGATATGTGGAGGTCACTTCGTGACCAAGCTGGCGAGACACTTCCAGCTTTTGACAGATGACTTGATAGGGGATCTGACCCCTGTGGCCGAGACTGTCGTGATGTCTGTGCAGACATTGCGCAACATGCACGTCGCTCGGTGTGGCGCAAGAGGGATCAGATTGGTCGATAGATGGGGACGGACGTGGGATCCAGACCGTCCGGGCCCCGATCCAGATCGCGTACAGGCCGAGGCCGAGGCCGCCGCTCAGCAGGAGCAAGAGCTTATTCATGAGAATCATCAGCCAGATCAGCCGCCTCCTCCGCCTCCGCCGCCACCACCGCCTCCGGTTGTCATCTCGCACGACCTATTCATGCGTTACTGGGCCTGGCAGTATGAGGTCCAGTGCGCCGCCGCTGCTGCTGGCGGGGCACCATACGTGGTTCCCCTTCCATTCTTCATGCAGCCAGAGTAGCAGCCTGATCAGCCATCACCATCACCACCGCATCAGCCACCATCACCACCGCATCAGCCACCATCACCACCGCATCAGCCACCACCATCACCGCATCATCAGTCACCACCACCATCACCACCGGCAGCAGGAGGCGTGGGTGGCGGGGCCGCCGATATCGACCTTGAGGGTATGTAGTGGGAGTAGTACCTCCTACTGCCTTTTGGTATCATTTTTGTGAGTTGTACTTTTGTTGTATTGTACAAACTCTTGTATCGCGCTACGGCGTTTATGTTGTACTTTTGTTTCCTTGTACTTTTGTTTCCATGTACTGTTGTATATATTTGTGTTTATATTTTGGCTTGATGTTACTGATCTGTGTTTGATGTTAGTCTTGATTAGATCTTGGAATTGTGGAACTACGTGGAACGTCATTGTTGTGGGTTGGATTTTTGCGTGTGCCATGATCGACACGAGGGAAGTTTCAGTTATCCCTTCACACTCCATTTTGCTTTGCATGTTTTTGTATACATTGTGGGCAATGTATGTTTCTAAGTGTGGGGTTGGGTGTTTATTCTTTGCTTTACATTATTCTTTGTACATTGTGGGCAATGTACAATTCTAAGTGTAGGGTGGGATTGTATTCGCGCGTTGTTTGTCCTCTTAGCATTTTATCGATTCATTTTTTACAAAATATTCTTTCATATTTTTTATTGGCACTAAATTAAAAGTTAACCATTTAGCATTCACATTTTTTAGTAAATAATAGAGGTTTGATTTTTCAAAAGCAATTGAGATAGAAATTCCATTGAGTCAAACCTAATTTTTTGTGATAATCATGAGTTTTAGTGTGCTAAACGAATGAATTGCATGTAACCTTTTGCTTACACACATTCCTTTCCATTTCCGTGAGTTTATTTTTTAGCCTTGATAGCTTTAGACATTGTTTTCTCTCGTTTTTGCGGATTTGAGTGTGCCGGATGTTTCATGCTTGTTAGAACTTGCTTTTAGTATACATTTCGAAATCATGAACATAAATATTGCATAAAAATGATTGAGACATTAGGATAAACCACTTTGTTAGCCTTTTATCTTTGTTTTCCCTTACCCGAACACATCCACTAGTTAACCACGTTGAGCCTATCCCATGTTCTTTCTTTTATTACCCACATTACACCGCCATTAAACCCTCATTAGCCTTTTTACTTATTTATTCTATTTTTCACCCGTGTTAGAAATCCGATCGGCTAATGTTAATTTTATAGCTTTTACTTTGTTGTAATATTCAAATTCTTGAGAAGTTTTTAGCTAAGAAAAGATGCATATTGACTTAGTTCCCTTCAAAAGAAAAGAAATAGTGATAAAAATAAAATAAAAAAAAATATCACCAAAATAAGGTGAAATATAGTCGATTAGAGCAATTTTGTGAGCAAAGATGGAAAGAATTCAGTTGTTAGCTCTTATCTATATACGGAAGTATTAGTTAAGTTATTTTTCATATTAGAAGTGTTTTAGTTTTTGAATTAGCATAACCGCCGGGTTTTTTTTAGCCATTTAGCCACTTTTAAATTCCATTTCCTTACCCTTAACCATTGCCAAGTTACAACCCGTTTAAAGCCCTCTTGATTTGTGCTTTGTTTCATGTTAGTTGATAGAGATTTGATCTTTTAGCAAGCTTATGATTTATGCATGTTAATTGTCTTGGCAATTGAGTGTTCTATACATACACCATTACTTGTATGATCATATATATTCCCGAGTGTGTGTGAACATTGTGAGAAGCATAAAGTTGCATGCTAATGATTTCCTAGGCATATTCATTTACTCATTCGGTTGTCACTTCAATGGGTTCATTGGGTTTCATTTAGTTAATTTTGCATTTCTTGTCAAACCTTTATAAATTTATTAATGCTTACGGTTTTCCGAATTGATCCATAGTGTTATTGGAAGTTTTGTTTTATTTTGATTTCTTGCTTGAGGACAAGCAATGTTCAAGTGTGGGGTTGTTTGATGTGCTTGAAATTACACATCTTTTCGGCACAAAACTTCGCTCATTTAACGATCAATTCTTGGTTACTTCCAACGTTTAGACACTTATTTGCTTCATTTCCTGTTTTGTAGGTTTTTGTGAAGCTTAGTGAACAAACATGGGATTTCCAGGATAAAAGTGAAGTTTTAGGGTTTCTGTGATAGAGGCACGGTCGTGTCCCTAATTGGCACGGTCGTGCCAAGCTTGTTTAACCCTAGGCACGGTCGCACCCCGTACATGGCACGACCGCGCCAAGCCAAAAGTCAAGGCACAACCGTGCCCTGACGCCCTACGGTCGCGTGTACACCCGTGAGTCTGACACCTCGAAGCAAGAGAGCCAATGAAAGAAGCAGATCGGTCAACCACCTGTCCCACGACCGTGCTTAACCCTAGGCACGGTCGCGCTCCCTTGTCTGGCACGGGCACGCCCGTGCCCCTTGTTTTATAAATATCAGAAGTTTTCCTCACATCAGAAGTCTGGAGACCTGGAGAGTTGAAGCCCTTAGCACTGTTTTGTGCTCCGAATTTCCTTGTTTCTAGCCACATTTCAAGCTTCTATGAAGGACTACAACATCAAGAGGATCACCATACATTATCATCATCATCTAGCTTGGGGAAGTTGTTTGATTCTTGCCATTTCTTTATGAGTCTTGTAACTTTTCCTTGCTTTGTTCCTGTTCTTATGCTCACCATGAGCTAACTCTTGACATCACTTTGGTTTAGATGAAGTTTAGTAACGTTTGACAACATTTATGGATTTTGGCATAGTTTATGTTAATGTTATAACAATGGCATGATTATTCCTCAATGATATTGTGTATGTGGGAGTTGATATTGTTTGCAAGATTTGTATGTGTATTGGCTTTGTATGTTGGATAACCCATGGTCTATGCATATATTCATTGATTAGTGTATTTATGTATGTTAGTTCATGGCTTTTGACTAGGAATGGTGAATGAAGTCTTGTTTATGATTGAAAACTCTTGAATGTGCAACCTTGTACTTATGTTTGGAAAGACAAAGTGCTTGTTACGGTGTGTCATGTTTAGTATTATGTTCATCTAGGACTTGTTGACGCAATCTTCTAGTTTATGTAATCTTGATATGAACATTGTATGTTGAAGAAGTGCATGTTGTTGTTTACTTTAATCAACTTGAGGTGGGTTATGTGTTGATTCGTGTAATCTTTCCAACTAGTTGTTGAATTAGCCAACCTTAACAGGAAGCTAGTCCAATCTTTATTAAACACTGATGTATTCATAACACGTGAGCTTCATTGTATGAATTTAGGTGGTTAGTTTGTATAATTCATTCTAACTTTCCGAAGAATCATTTGACTAGATCTCTTTGACGAGAATTTAGTCAACTTATATATCGTGTGCGTGTCATGTATCTATAGTTGCTGTTGGATGTCTACTAAATGGATTCGAGACCGAAGTGATATTCCTTCCTTGATTATTTGATTTGTGTTCTTAGTTTAGTTTTATATTCTTGCATATTAGTTTAATCAAAAAATCAACTTAAACATATTTACCCTTACTTGATTGGATTTTAGTTTCGATTTATTATCGCATTCCACCGTGTCCACGGATTGGTATCCGGTTCTTGCCTTTACTATATTGCTATCCGACGGGTACACTGCCCGATGCGTGTGTGATTAGTCTTTGGTGAAAACCCTTTTTAAAACTAATACAGTGTGATAAATCTCTATTAAAATATATATAGTTTCACAAGCATCAAGATACACCCCATATCGTACTGGGTATTTCCAGAATCGGTTTTTGACTAGAAATATTGGAAGTTATCCTGACCCTACAAGTAGGGTCGGTTTCGGTTCGGGTCCGGAAGAACCGGTCCTGAGTATTTGGACGGGTACGAGATGCACCCCCATATATAGTAATCCTGGTTCACTGAGAGAATGTCTTGATCATGTATAGTAATCCTGGAGTACGAGATGCACCTCCATATCGTACTGTGTATTTTCATAACCGGTTTTTGACTAGAAATATTGAAACTTATCCAGACCCTACATGTAGGGTCGGTTTCGGTTCAGGTCCGAAAGAACCGGTTTTGAGAGGAACCGGTTCTGAGTATTTGGACGGGTTCGGTTCCAGTTCCAGTTTTTTTTATGCACCTCTACGTTCAAGTAGTTATCTCAAGATGCCATTGAGTTGCAATTTGCAACATGATCAAAAGCCAAAAATGGGTCGTATCCTACGTGGGCCTGGCACTGACCCCAAAGGCCCAAACCATGACCCAGGAATCCCAAATACTTGAAAAAAATAAATAAATAAATAAATGTCTGAGATTGTGGCACACCGTTTTATGTGTCCTTGGGAAATTTGGACATGGAAAGTGCTTCTCAATAAAGGCCCAAAATTTTTTGTGCTTGTTGATTTGATGTTCGTCAGAAGCATAAATATAGATCGAAATGTTTTGAGAGATAATTGATATAATATTTGAATTCCTAAACTGCATCACACCATCGGCTAAATAAAACAATTAGAAGGTCAGAAATTAAAATTGATTGCATAATAACTAATTAACTTCATACATATTTGGGTGGGGTTAGGCCTAGTGGTAAGAGTGTAGTCTCACAATTAAAATGTTGTTAGTTCAAACTTTGGACATGAATAAGGGAAAGTCACATGATTTGGTCCGCTAAACATATCCTTCCGGTACTTATGACTACGTAATTTCAAACATAGCGAAAGTTTTGTACTCTTTTAGTTAGCCCTTTTCTAACTCTGTCTCTGTCTACTTAGTCCAGGTATGAGTCTTTCGTTCTTTGATCATCTGTGTATATATCATAAATAACATTAGACTTCGATAATTAATGTAGATTATAATAATTGTTCTGATGTAAGCGTTACATTAAATCATATCGAGTAGCTCACAATCCATGTTTCCCATACCTTGTTCTAGTTCTTTGTAAAGACAAATGAGATTGAATATAATCAAGGTTTAACCATATCGAGTAGCTTCACAATCCATGTTTCCCATACCTTGTTCTAGTTCTTTGTAAAGACTAATGAGATCGAATATAATTAAGGTTTTACCAATTACGTGAGCATGTCACCAACATTTGTCGTATCTGACAAGTAGCATTTGCTTTCAAAGTAATATGGATCTAGGACATTATTATCCATATATATTCAAAGTTTAACCTTTTAACTACTTTAACCAAAGTATGATTAAAGTTCTAATCTAGTGTTAATATTGGACCACTACGCCCCTAAATTATGTTACAGTAATCCCATTTAGATTTCATTAGCAGATATAGATCCCCATTTAGTGGAAGTAATTTTACTGGACGTCATGCACACATCATAAGGTTAATAAGTTTTTCTATTTTTTAAAATGTTGTGATATAAGTTGTTGAGTTTGTTTATGTAACGTAGATTATCATCCTATAAGTTTATTTACTGATGATTTTGTATTAGAGACACTAAATTCAGTAAAAGAGATAAATAAATAAAAAAACCCACAACCTTAATGATCATTTGTTTACAAACAAACATATTTAACAAAATCTCACTCAATAAATAGGGTAGGTGTGGAGGGGAAGATGAAGGCAACAATAATGATAATTTGTTTGAAGTTATAAATATTGATCAATTTTTCTTAACATGACAATGGAAAACAAGATTAATAGATTTGTATTTGGTAATCCGATAACAGTAGAAAAGGAAGTCGTCATGATCCTTATGATGATCGATCGGGTTCCCGTTTAGTGTATCGTTTGGTGAGAGTCGAACTCACGAATTAGAGGATGGAGAGGGACGAATTCTTATGATGGTGCTAGAGATTTCATGATTTGTCATCTCCATATAATAATCTCTATTTATATACACACACAAGTGAAACCCTATTTATGATATAGTAAGGTTAATTACGTCAATCGAATAATCACCAATTAAGTGGTAGATAGTATTTAAATCAATAATCAATTAATAAATATATAATAATAAAAGTCACACAATTAATAGTGATTCTTACAATAAACCCGTTTCTTTACTATTTATTTATGTAGATTCACTCATCCACATACGAATTAGCCATTCGATCAATTTTGATCCGTCGTCAACGTATAAGATGTTTTTAGATCTTAAAGATTATGTTTGAATAAACCAAGGTTTGTTTGAATCTACAAGTTATAAAGCTTTTATTAATGAAAAACAGAAGAAAGCTATCAATGAGAAGAAAAGATACCTAACATTGTCAAAACAATTTTTTTTGACGATTGACATAATACCTTTTTTGAATCTAAGCAATGAAGATGAGTGGTTGTTTCATATAAACTTTTCCTACTACAAATCAGCATTCGACAACATGAAACAGACAAGGTAAAAGGTAGCATTAGCAAGTTCGAAACATGACTAATCGTCAACTTTCTTTAGAGAAATGGAACGAGTTACGATGCACCCAACTTCAAAAGATATGATGCCACTATAATTCAACTTAAATGTCAAGTCACATCTCATATCGTATAGCATAAATATAGGTAGACTTGGAGAGGTGTGCAGAATCATTTTATGTTTAATTCATGTAGCAATCAAACAAAGAAGACATCATAACATGTTAGTTTATACTAGCCTAGCTACTAGCTGTGACATCCGGTATTTTCAGGTTAACTTTGTTAACTCAAACCTCGTTAGTTCAAACATTTTTCGTTACAAACTCAATTATCTCAGTTAGTCGCACATACATTGCATTTAATTAGGATTAATTAAATGTGTCAGTTACTTCGCACACGTCGGATCACACTCGAGTCTAACCCGGAACGTTGGTGATTAATCGAACATTAATAATTTATATTTTATATAAATTGCAAGTTTTATATAATCTTATGTGATTACGTGAATTGTATGAATATTATCGTTTTCGTACGTGTTTATAGTGTATTTATCGTATTTAGTATTTTTATAAAAGTTAGTATTTTTATAAAAATAAAAGTTGAATGTTTTAATCACTAATTAAATTAGTAATTAATTAAATAGAGTTTATGGACCTTTAGGAAGCCCGTAGCTCAACTTAAAACCCATTAGGGAAAAGATAAAGATAAAAGATTAAAAAAAATTTTATCTAAACCCTATCCCCACCCTATTGCCGTCGCGACCTCACCCCCTCACCCTCTCTCTCGGCCGAACAAAGATCAAGAGGTGGAGCATTCGTTTGAGCCCCGATCGTGAATCCGGAAATAGATACGTGCTAGTCTAGGCGTTTCTAACGTCTCTACGTAAGTCATTTCGTTTAAATCCGTCACTTTTTCGCTATTATTTTTTATATTGAAACCCTAGATTATCCAAACATAATGATTTTGAAATATGATAATGGATTCATTAATTGTTTGATGTTATTGAATTTTATTGATGATTTGATGAACGTTTATGAAACCCTAGTTGTCATACGATGTGAAAATAGAATATGTTTGATTATGTGATGTTTAGAAATCGCATGTTAGACGTGAATAATGATTAATATTGTTGTAATTATATTAGTTGAAGGATTTGTGATTGATTTGACATGTAAATTTTGTGATTTGAGCGTGTAATGGTCGAGTTACTAAAATAGGAAACTTTTTATAAATTCTATTTTGCATGCTAGACGTGATTAGGATGATGTGATAATAGTTATGAGCTACTTGATACATGTTGACATGATTTGTGAAATCAGATTTTAAATACATAACCCGGTTTTGCGAACTTTCCAAATAAGGAAACTTTAATTGTTAAAAGTGGTTAGAACTTGCTAATTAGACATGCATGACATGGTTTAATGATCGGTACATGTTAGTTAAGATACAATAACCTGTTGTAACGTGTTAGGTGTTTGAAATCACGCATGTTAGTCATAGGTTACTAAAGATGGAAACTTTACTTGGAATTGTGATATACATGTTTAGGTTCTAGACAATGGTTATGTGATGTGCTGATCTAGGACATGTTAAAGTGATTCTATGTATGCATCAATGATGATAGTTTCCAGGAAACACGAGTCTCGAACAAACTTACTATTTATGAAAACTTTCTATTTTTGGAAACCATGCTTGTTTGTTAGAACAATAAGGAATTGTTGCTAAGTGTTACCTGCATGATCTTGTGTGTATAATATAGAAGTATTATAGTGAACAAGCATTTAATCGTTAAACGGGTCACCAACGGGTCGTCGGGTCAAACTTAGTCAAACTTAGTCAAACTTAGTCAAACTTGGTCAAACATGAGTCAAACTTGTAAACTCTTTTCAAACACTTAAACAATGGGATTGTTTGGATACTTAGGGTTTGTATCAACTTGCACGAACATACACTTATAAACCGGTGTTTATAGGTGGCAGTTAGTCGTCAAGCATTTTAGGTTCGCCTTCTTTCGCACATACTCTAAGGTGAGTTTCACGGCCCCTTTTTCTTACGCTTTAAACTTGGGGGAGAAAACATGGGTACGAACATTTAGATCTTACGTTTCTTTTATATCACTTGTGTACTAAGCGCAAACATATCACGAAAGTCCTTACTTATCGAACCGTTAGTATATGGGTTAGCGAGGAAATCTTGAGTAGTACTACTGGGCATTGACAAGCCCCACCCGCGTTAGTCGCGCTAACACGACAGGTAGTCGAACGGGTGTAACATTTACCTAAACATTTACCATTGATTGTGATAGTCATGGTGGAAGGCAGTTCAAACATACAGACAGTCAGCTTCGGTGTCGAAACGCTTTAGTAACATGTACTAGGTTAGCTACCTATAATATAATTGAATACGGTATTATCTAGTAAACTTTACAAACATTGAAACCTGTGAACTCACCATCCTAGTGTTGACACGTTTTAGCATGTTTTCTCAGGTAATTAAGGTACAAGCACGAGCTAAGGCATGCATGCATGCATACGAAGTCTATCATTTGCAAACTCAAGAATTATTTATTTTTAATTATCTTTGAATTGTTTATTTTGGCGCAACTGTTTTGGCGCATGTTTTTCATTTAATCTTTCGCTTCCGCAAGTCTTACATTAAATCAGTATTTTCATTACTAGTGTTGCATCGTGACTATGAGCAATACTAGTGGTTTTTCTTAAACTCATATAGAGTCGTTCAACGTAACTAATGACTGAGATCCTGTTATGTCACGCCCCTAACGGTAAAACTCCGTTGGTGGATTTTGAGGGTGTGACACTAGCCAATACAATTAAGATGCTCGTATACTTTTACATATACATTAAAAACTTTGTAAATTAACATATGCGTGGCTTTTCATATAGCTTAACTTATTTTATAATTCATATTTCCTGAGTAGTCACACACCCATACATGTCGGTAACCATATAGAAAAGTTTATACATTTTCGTGAAATGTATAAAAGTAGTCAACTATTCAAAATAATAACAATATATACGTCAGAATAAAAAATAACTTAGTTATACCAAAATACGTGGATGGAGATTAATAAATTAGCATTTCATTAAAGGTGATACTTTCCGACAAAATTAGGGGGGGGGGGGAGTTGACCTACCCTCTCTCTACATGCTAGGAAGTCGCTAGTATGGCAAGACCGTAAATTTTCTCTTAGCCATCTTTGTTTCTGGTCTGATTCGGCCTATCGGTTTGGCCTGCATGAATTTGTATTCCTATATTTGTTTTTGCTAAGCATCTGGCTTTGCTTTTTTATCTAAGAAATTTGTTATTCAAAAAAAAAAGAACGGCTCCCTAAATGGAAGCCCGATGCACACACCCTCTCTCTCCCTTCATTCTCTTCTCGCTGTCTCAAAACCCTCACCGATGGTATCCGTGCAAATGGATGGAACACTCCCTCTCACTACAAAGAATTGGGCCAATAGTGGCGACAAATGTCGCCACTAATGCCCCCAAATGTCGCCGCTAATACTAATAGCGGCGACAGTCGCCGCTAATACTTCGCCGCTAATACTCTGCATGTCGCCGCTATTACCTTTTGTCGCCGCTATTAGACAATCTATTAGCGGTGACAACTGTCGCCGCTAATACTCCTGTTGTCCCCGCTAATACTCCTGTCCGTTTTTTGCAGTTTTTTCTGCATTTTCATTATTTCCAGTTTTTCTAAAACATACATAATTACAAAACCTGCATTTTTTTTTCCGAATATAACAGAAACATAACCATAAAATTACTAATATATAAAGTTAAAACATAGTGTAAAGGTTTTTGACCCATTTAAGTTATTCCGAATGTTAATACAACATAAAAACTAAACAATTAATCTTCATCCATATTGTCATCACCCTCGTCGTCGCCCTCGTCGTCGCCCTCGTCATTGCCCCTGCTACTTTGTCTCATTTGTGAAAGATTAAACTTGTTAAGTTTATCTCTAAAAGTCGGGTCGTCGAACAACATGTTACTTAGTTCCTACAATTACATACAAATTTAGTTATTACATATATATGTCTACATAAAAGTTTCAAGTCAAAACAATTCATTTTACATCGCCGCTAATACGTCGCCGCTAATACTCTGCATGTCGCCGCTATTAGACAATCTATTAGCGGCAAGAACTGTCGCCGCTAATACTCCTGTCCGTTTTTTACAGTTTTTTCTGCATTTTCATTATTTCCAGTTTTTCTAAAACATATATAATTACAAAACCTGCATTTTTTTGCCGAATATAACAGAAACATAACCATAAAATTACTAATATATAAAGTTAAAACATAATGAAAGGTTTTTGACCCATTTAAGTTATTCCGAATGTTAATACAACATAAAAACTAAACAATTAATCTTCATCCATATTGTCGTCGCCCTCGTCGTTGCCCTCGTCGTTGCCCCTGCTACTTTGTCCCATTTGTGAAAGATTAAACTTGTTAAGTTTATCTCTAAAAGTCGGGTCGTCGAACAACATGTTACTTAGTTCCTACAATTACATACAAATTTAGTTATTACATATATATGTCTATATAAAAGTTTCAAGTCAAAACAATTCATTTTACATATATATATACATGCATACAAGTTTTCCAGTCAAAACGGGTCAAATGATTCATTTTACATATATATGTCTACATACATAGAACTTTCAAGTCTAAACGGGTCAAATGATTCCTTTTACATATATATGTCTACATACATATGACTTTAAAGGCTAAACGGGTCAAATGATTCATTTTACATATAAGTGTCTACATACATACAAGTTTCGAGTGTAAACGGGTCAAATGATTCATTTTACATATATATGTCTACATACATAGAACTTTCAAGTCTAAACGGGTCAAATGATTCATTTTACATATATATGTCTACACACATAGAACTTTCAAGTCTAAACGGGTCAAATGATTCCTTTTACATATATATGTCTACATACATAGGACTTTAAAGGCTAAACGGGTCAAATGATTCATTTTACATATAAGTGTCTACATACATACAAGTTTCGAGTCTAAACGGGTCAAATGATTCATTTTACATATATATGTCTACATACATAGAACTTTCAAGTCTAAACGGGTCAAATGATTCATTTTACATGTGTGTAGGGGAGTGTAGGCTGCACCTGCGACTGCTCACAAGAATCTGGCGCTTGAGATGATGAAGGTTTAAACCCAATCCCTTTAATCCATCCGCGCTGAGTACCTAGGACCTTTTCAAATGCATCGACTTCGTTCAGTCCAGATGAAGAAGTCCCTTGATTTGTTTGAGTTTGGGACTCTATCTCCATCTTTAATTGGGACTGTTTTTAATTTCACAAAGATGATTTAATACACATACAAATACATATTGAAAATTATACTTTAAATAAATACTTACAATTAGTTGCTCTGCTTCGCTGTCAACCGTCCCATCTTTACGTGTATGAGCAGCGCGGTACGTATCTAGTCGACTCTGAGCCTGTTTAACATTAAATATTAATTATTTTATAACAATAACTACTATATATAATACAAATAATACATGTATATAGATATATATACATAGATATATATATATATATATATAATATAGCATTACTTTTTTATAACAAGAACTACTATATGTCGACGTTCCTCCACGGTTTACGCATACTTGCTGTTTACGATTGCCTTGGTTAACTTTTGAACGTTTTTTATGTTTATCCGAACAAAAATGTTCAATAGCTCTCTGCCAATTATCCGGGTGCATCCCCTTTGGGACGTTGACCAACGCTCTCGGGACATCATCAAACCCTCCAACCTTTTTATATTGATTTGATGCATTGGATTTGCGATCTCTGTATCGCTTTTGATAGATTGAATGAATGCCCAACTTTAACTTTGTACGGTCGGTGCTCTCATGAATCCGATTAAGATCGAATGATTTCTATAAATTAAACAAGAGAAGTTAGTCAAGTAAAATAATAACATAAAATATAAAAGAACTTAAATAAATCATTTACCGAAAGATGTTGGTACATCGCATTCTTCTCGGCGTCTGAAACTTCATTCCAAGAAAATCGATCAAACGCGATGTTCCGCCACATATACAACCCCACTTCACGAGTGAATAAATCATTATCAATACCAACTGGGGTAAATGTAGCTTGCGTATCAAAGGTCATAGATAAAGGCCCCTTGTTCTTTTCTACTTCGGCTCGAAGTCGAAGGCGAAGGTTTTTGGCCATCCCTCGAGTATTCCGTCGTGGGCCCGCTGCCGCTGCAATTATAATTAAAAAATTATTAGTCACGATTTTTATAATAAATGAATGAATTTAGTAAATAAATAAGTTATAATAATACTTACCGTCCTCCTCATAATGGCCATGCCCGGCACCAAAGCCGCCGGGAGACCGTGGATCCTGGCCTGCGCCATCTCCTCCATGGCCCATCACATCGGCCATGACGTACAGTAGCAAATACCAAACAAAAATTAAGCTGAAAATTTATAAGATATAAAATACAAAAATACATAATGAATAAAATTTTCTATTACAACATGAAAATACAAATACAAATTACAACTTTTCTTTTAATCAAACCCCTAAGTTGGCCCCTACCCCTCAGACAGCTCTCCCTCAGATACTTCAGTATCACTGTCAGACCCCTCAGTGTAATACTCTGATTCGTTCTCAGAAACTTCATCGGGCTCGACCTGAGTAGCAGAATTGTTTGGAAAGAATTGCCTAAAGTCAACGAACAATTTTATACCCGATGAAGAGTTGTTGTGAACGACGTCAAGATCTTCGGTTAAGTCATTGTTAACATTTTGAACATCCGGGTCAACATCTTGTACATTCTCGACGCGCCCATCGTGTAATGGTAGATCCCAAATTCTTCGATGATTAACATGCTCGACGACCCAGCGATGGTTATTGTTTTGGTTTACTCGAGAAGGTTCTTTGATGTAGAACACTTGTTTTGCTTGCGAAGCAAATATGAGTTGGTCTTCTTTGTCCCATTCTTGTTCTGTGTTGATGCTGGTGATATTATTTTCATATCTAACACCCATTCGAGTATCAAACCACTTACACCGAAATAGGACAGTTGAATACCCATTTGGATAATGCATCTCAATAATCTCTTCTAATTGGCCGTAATATTTCTCACCGTCCTATCCATCGACTGAAACCCCAGAGTTTTGCGTCGTGCGCCTTGCGTCACGGTTAACTACCATAAACCTAACACCGTTGACTATACAACTAGTGTAAATAGAGGCGTTTATATCCGCACCCATTGAAAGAGCATACAACTCTGAGTGAAATTCTGGAGAATTTTGTTTTTTCGTCGAATAGACCTAACAAATATAGAAATGTGTGTTATATGTGTCTTACCTAACAAATATCTAGTAATGTGTGTAATATGTGTATTACCTTCTCGAGAAACCACCTCGGAAATTTGGTTTTAACATCATCTTGGGGGTGTTCAATTTTGAATTCACTAAATTGATGACAAAAATATAAAAGATGTAAGAAAGGGAAAAATACTTAAACTAAAAAGAAAACTTAAAGACAGGAACACTTACTTCATGTAGTTCCTGACTTCTTCACAGTTATTAAAGACAAACCATTCTATGTTGAGTTTTTCGCTTACAGAAAGATGTTTGATCTTCGTTGCGCTAGACGGACGACATTTAGACTCAAACACCCATAACTTTCTTTTTTCGACAACGACATCTTCGTTTCTGTCGGGGCGATTGAACTGAGTCTGAACATCTCGAAGGTACCTCGAACAAAATAATAGAGCTTCTTCCGCAACATAGCCTTCGGCTATACATCCTTTCGCCCTAGCCTTGTTTCTCACATAATTTTTTAGTTGTTTCTTATACCTTTCAAACAGATACATCCATCTCATACATACTGGACCTCCACGAATCGCTTCATCAGGTAAATGCAAAACTAAATGAACCATAATGTCAAAAAATGCTGGAGGATATATCAACTCTAACCGGCACAAGATTGTAAAAATGGCATCCTTCGCTTTATTCATATCCTCCACCAATAGTGTCCTAGAGCAAAGTTGCTTAAAGAAAGTACAAAGGTCTACTATTGGTGTATAAGTATCTTTTGCCAAAAACCCTCTAACCGGTATCAAACGTTGCATGAGAACCCATCCGGCAGTTTAGCATCTTTTATAAACTTGCAGAAAAGCTTTTAATCATTGACCTGGAATGAGTACTTTGGGTGCGGCTTACATAACTTGCCACTCGCATTTTTTTTCAACCACAACGTCTTCCGAATTTTTAGCTTTTCCAAGTCGATTCGTGCTTTTGTCGTGTCTTTGGTCTTATCGTTCATTAGAAGAGTACCCAACAAACTGTCGCACACATTTCTCTCAATATGTATTACATCTAAGTTGTGCTTCAGTTGTAGAGAGGACCAATACTCAAGTTCAAAAAATATGCTTCGTTTGGACCAGTTCAACTCGAACTGCTCCCGCTTTCTCGTAACACCTCCAAAATCTCGATGCTTGCCCGGTAGACGATGTAGTAGACGATCGAGTTGAGCTTCTATGTCAGCAGAACTAAATTGTTTCGGAGGGGCTCTTGTCTCGGGTTCCCCGTTAAAGTCCAAACTTGTTCTCCACGGATGGTTAGCATCTAAAAACCGGCGATGACCGACGTATATGACTTTATTTGTTACACGTATTGAAGGAGTATCTTCATTTCAAGTCGGGCATGCTTTGTAGCCATGTCCGCTCCAACCCGATAGACTACTACGAGCTGGAAAGTCGTTTATGGTCCATAACAACGACGCCTTCATTGTAAAGAATGTGTTTGTCGCTGCGTCTTTAGTACGTACGCCCAAATGCCACAAGTTTTTAAGCTCATCCACTAACGGTCTAAGGAAAACGTCCATGTCCTTCCCAGGTGATTTAGGGCCTGGAATCAACAAAGACAACATGAATGAGGACTCTTTCATACATAGCCATGGAGGCAGGTTGTATGTGGTGAGTACAACCGGCCACGTGCTATGAGCCGAACTCATGTTACCAATTGGATTAAAACCGTCAGCTGCAACCCCTAGGCGAACATTTCGAGGTTCCCTCGAGAAGTAAGGGAACTTTATGTCAACTTCTTTTCATGAAGACCCATCAATAGGATGACGCATCGTACCCTCTTCCGATCGCCCAGTACTGTGCCATATCATATCTTTTGCCGTGTGCCTTGAACAATACAAACGCCGTAGTCTAGGGGTCAAAGGAAAATATCGTAAAACCTTGTGAGCTACCTTCTTGCCCTTTGTATTTGTATCGACCCACCGGCTCTCATTACAAACAGGACAATTCTGCAATGAGTGGTGTTCTTTCCAGAAGAGAGCACAATCATTTTTGCACACGTGTATCGACTCATTTCCCAAACCAATCTTCTTTAATGTCTTTTTGGCTACGTAATGCGAAGCGGGAATCTTACTGCCTTCTGGATGTGAAGATCACAACAACTCGAGTAGCTCATCAAATGAACTATTAGTCCATTTATTCTTCACCTTGATATGCATAAGCTTTGCTAAAAAGTCAAGGGAAGAAAAATTAGTACAGCCAGGATATAATTCTGATTGGACTTCCTTTAACAGGTCTTCAAAATCATCACAGACACCGCTACTCTCTGTACCCGAGTTCCCTTCGTCGAGGTTGGTATCCTCCTCCATAATATCTTCAATAACGCCGGCCATATCGTTTCTTGGCACAACGTCATCTACAACTACAACTTGAGGAATTAAACTTTCATCGTGATATATCCAATCTGTGTATGTTCGACAGAAACCCCATGCATACAAATGAAACTTCACTTTTACCCAGGATAGCATGACCGAATTCTGTCATTTGGTACACGGACAAAACACAAAGCCTCTTTTATCGACATGATCTTTGCACATCTCGATAAAAGACTTGAGTCCTTTTTCATACTCATCTGAGCTACGGTTTAGATTTTTAAGCCAACTTTTATCGACAACCATGATGAAGCTGAAACATAATTTAAGGTAATCAAAATGGTAGGATTGTAGGCTGCTAAACCCACTTTTTAATACCTTATCTCATATATGATTGTGTATTAAAACTTAAACAACTAATATATATTACTCAACGTTTCTAACTTAAATAAATAAATACATATATTAACTTAAATACATACTTACATATATACATATATTAACATACATACATACATTCATACATATAGACGTACATATATACATACATACATAAAAAGATGTATTAATAAAAATATATATAATATAGTTTAAGATAATTAAATTATAATTAAGGAAACCAAGAAATTTATTATAAGCTTCATAAGTATATTTATGTTTTTCATTTACTATAATACAACTTTGATATAATTAATCTAATAATGTGGCTTTACAAATTTGGGGTAAATTCCTTCTTAAAAAATCTAACAGTGGCATTAAATGGATTACATTCCTTCTTCTAAAAAAATTATATACACACATATGCATACATATATGATTTGTAATCCTTTATCATTATAGGCTTTATAAGGAGATTAAATAAGGAATGAAGCCCTAAAACTTAAATGTAATACTTACCAACAAGTTCTTTTATGAAGTGATAAATTAGGATTTTGGATTTGTAATAGAATTCGATCCCTAACACAAAACTAGACTTTATAAGTTTCTAAAAAATTGTGTGTAGTTGCTAACACTACAAGAAAATTCAACAAGTTATAATCAAACTTTAAACGAAACCAGCAGCTAGATCTTTAAGAAATACACATACCAGAAAAACGGTCGGAGCAGTCATCAGAGCAGGGAGGGTGGTCGGAGCAGGGAGTCACGTGTCGGAGCAGGGAGGGGTGGTCGGAGCAGTCGGCGAGCAGGTGCAGTTGCGTGGTGGATGTGTTGGTCGGGTGAGATCAGTGGAGGTGGTGGTCGGGAAGCAGCAGGGGAGGTCAGTGGAGGTGGTCGCCGGCTAATCGTCGGAGATGGAGGTCTCGCGACAGTAAGGGAAAATGGGAAAGTAGAGGAGAAAGTGAGGCCAATGGAGGGAAATAGCCCGCCATATTGCCGCTAATGCATTTAAAACATCAACCGTCCGATTAAAATCCAATCCACCGTCAGATCTATATAATGCGGATCATGAGCAATAGCGGCGACGTTTCTTGGTGTCGCCGCTAATAGTGTCACCGCTATTGACTCGTTTTCTTGTAGTGTCTCTCATCCACATCAGATGCTAACGGGGCTCACGGATGCCCTTTGAAGGTCTTCTAAACATAACTAAAAGCAGATTATTTTGATAATTTTCTTTGGTAAATAAAAGATACTTGCATGTGCTTCTATTGGAAAATTGAAAAGAAAACGTAAATTTTAACATATATCGCCATAACCTAATTGTTTGTCCACAACCTATTCTACGAATGGATTGTTACAAACTAAATCTTCGATACTTTCTCGCTCGATCAAACCAAAATGGATAAATGATGTTACATTACTAGTTAACGAGTAGCACAAATAAGTTTAAATAAAATAGCATGTTACACTCGTACAACCTTTAGTTCAATAATATATGGTCATATAATATTAAGGTAGTTTAATAAATCCCTTCAATCTTAAATTCATGAGTGACTTACACCTTGGACAGTAAAAAATATGCTGGGTAGGTAAAGGTTTGATAAAGACATCTATAATCATGTTTAGAAATGAACCAAAACATAAAGATAATGAAACTCTTATCACGTATTGTATATTATGATGATCAATTACTTATAGGATAAGTATAATGAGAATAATTACTAAGGAAACCTAATCGTATTATAACACCTAATTATGTTAAGTAAATTACAATAAATCAAGTCTAATTAACTAGATAGTATATTCTCTCTAATATTCCCGTATTCAGATGCGAACGAAAAACAACGATTATGTTAGTATAAGAAAGACATACAATCTCGAAAAACATTAAGAAAAGAAACCCAGAAAAACGTAAACAAAATGAAAACTCAGTGACGACAAAATGACCGCGACAAATCTAAAGTTAAGCAGATACGATTATGGCAGCACGTTGCCGGTGGTAAGAGTAAAAAAAGACCTAATTTATGTATGTGTGTACACAAACAATATTGCATCATCATGGGAGGAAGAAGAAAAGAAAAAAAAAGTCATCATACTACAAAAGGGGAAATGTAGGAAGAAGACCGACAACCAAGCAAGATCTTAAGGGAAAAGCGGTAAAGATATTGAAAGCAAGAGAAAATAAGGCATGAACGCTATGGCTCTGAATAATGAAAATCCTTAATGTATTATATACTATTGATCAATTAGTTATAAGAGTACAATGAACATATTTACCAAGAAAACTTAATCGAATCGATACATCATAACTAATATATTCTCTATTACTCTTGTGGTAAATATTTACTCTAGCATGTTTCTTGCACTTATTAACAACCATATGGGCAAACAAAAGGTAACGTATAACCTAGCTAGCTTGAGTTCATAATGAACATGATAAAAACGATTAGGGATTTAGGTTTTGCGAGGCGGGAACGGGTTTTAAAGCGGTTTTTTTTCGAATGGCAAGTTTAAAGCGGTTGCGATGAGGGTTTTTTGAGTTTTAGTATTTAAGTTTTGTAGGATGTAAGAGATATAACTTAATTTAAAGGTTAGGGCTTTGGTTCATTATGAATACGCCAATAGCAAAGGTTCAAATAATAACCAGATTTTTATATGATAACTGTGATAATTATTCACAAATAATCACATAATTTATAAATTGTTTTTCTTTTAATTGCTAAAAGAGTATTTAAGTATCTTGAACACAAATATGGAAATGAGTAGTCTTACGTATACGTCAATATCTAATAACCAGTATTTAACCCTGATTTAACGTTAAAATGCATACGGAGTTAATCAGGTGCATGAAAATAACTAGATTTTGAAAACTTAGTGACGAAAAGACTAATTTTTTTTAATGTAGTTAGTCAGGTGGATGAAATTATTAGTGAGATGGTTAAAATAGTTAAACCATATAGGCAAAAATAACACTTTACTCAACTTTACTCAAAATAAATTGACTTGATATTATATTTGTGATTTTCCCTTTCTGAACGGGGTTCACTCACGGCTACAAAATCTACACTATCATTTTTTATTGGACCTCTCGAAGACTATTGCTTAGCCTATTGCAAGAAAGCAAAATGCAACTAGACCCCATCTTCTAATACCTATAATATATATATATATATATATATATATATATATATATATATTCTAATAAAAAAACTAAATGTTTATGTCATTTGACATCATCACATTTAATCTAATAAAATTTTTCCCTAAAATCATATTTATATCCTTCATTTAATATTAACATTTAACAAATTAATTAATCATTATTACCACTAGCTAACATTTTTTTTAAATTATCATCAAAAGTGAACATTTTTAAAATAATCAAGAATCATTTTTTTTTAAAAAGGATTTATTAATTAAAATTATCATTAAAGTTTTATTATTAAAATTGATTTTTAAAATTTTTATTATCAAAAAACAAATTTTTTTTTAATTTTACGTACAAAATTTTAAAAAACTACATTTGTTGTTTAAATAAATATGCGATAGATAAAGTTTATTAATATTTAATTAGTAGTTTTTTAATTAAATTTGATATTTATAAATATTTTTTTTATTTTGATTTATAAATTTTAATAAAATTAAGAAACTTGCAAATATTTACTTTTAAAAGTGTATTATATTCTAAACTTTATTTTATTTAAATGATGAGGGTTTTTTTCAAAAAAAAAAATATGTTTACAAGTTTCAATTATAATTTATTAGTTTTAATTTTTTCGTATTTAATTTTGGAATTTTAAATTTAATTGTGTCAAAATATTAAGGAGTGAAATTTTTAAAATTTGGAGTTTTAAATTTTGAATTTAAAAACGATATATTGTTGAAATTTAAATTTTATTTCTATCTTTATTATTGTTTTTTTTAATAAAAGATTTAGTATTAAAAGTTTATATAGATTTTTCGCAGACAAGTACAAATAGTATCCACCAATCAGAGTATTTTGATGATGATTTTGATGAAAATTTCTAATCTCTTGATATTCTAATAGGACTTACACTATTAGGTTTGTCAAACCATAAATTAGTTTTAAATGTCTGTGTTCCAGTTATGCTATTTAGAAATATTGATGAAAAAATGGTTTAGGTAATATAACAAGACTTCAGGTCAAATCACTAGGTAATCGCGTTGTAGAAATAAAGATTATGTTTGTAAGCAACATTGGTCATCACAATTTTATCCCTATAATTGGGTTAACATATTTAGATAACATAATTTCATCAAAACTTCAAGTAAGAAAATATACAATTGTTGTATGTTTTGCAATGATCATGAATAAAAGTTTAGGTCAACCACTTTCAAATGTTGGTTTGTACTGAAATATCCAGTGTTTATTCATGATCAGCTGTATGTTGCTTAAATACTAAAACTCAAAAAACCTACACTTTATATACTCTCTATATTTTTCAAGTTTCAATGGATTTATTTTTGTCATCGGATTCATCATCCGACTCATCGGATGGTTAAGAGCTTTCCATGAGTACAGTTCAAACGTCAGTGATGTTTATAAATCATCTAGTCGAAGAATCCTCTAGAGTTTCAAGATGAGTCCAAGTTAACCGGGATCGCGCGACTGCACACGATCTTCTAGTGAGAGATTATTTTACGAAAAATCAAAATTATAACGATAAATCTTTTAAACGACGGTTTAGAATGAATCGTCCGTTATTCCTTCGAATAGTTGGGGATTTAGAACGCGAGTTCGAATATTTTCAACAAAAAAATGACGCCCGAGGGAGGCTTGGGTTCACTGCTTTACAAAAGTGTACTTCGGCAATTCGACAACTCGCGTACGGAAAGACAGCTGACTCGATGAATGAATATTTGAAGATGGCGGAGAAAATATCGCGTGATAGTCTATTCCATTTTTGTGAAGGTATTTCTACACTTATATAAACTAATTTAGTATGGTAAAATATAAATTAGTTTTTGTAACGTATATGTATAATTAGCTTGTATGAGAAAAAATATTTGAGGAAACCAACGAAAGGTAATATTCAGAAATTGTACGATGCACATGAGTCTGTCCAAGGCCTTCCGGAGATGCTTGGTAGCATCGACTGCATGCATTGTGTCACACCCCCACCGATGGCGGAATCATCGGGGCGAGACACGTAGACTGTTCATGAGCTCAAGGTTGACTAAATTGTAATATGTTAAATCCATTTCCATTCAAACAAACATGAATCAAGTTCCAAGTACATAATGAAATAAAATTTGTTTTTGAATTAAGATTAACTAGGTCCAAAGCCTATGTGTAGTATTTCTTGATCAAACTCATATGAAAGCACCTGAAACATGAATAAAATAAGGTCAACTAAAAAGTTGGTAAGTATAACACATGTTTGTATATAGATAGCATATAGTTTGTAAAACAAATCCTTACATAACATGATAAATAAGGCATTTATGGGGAGTAGTTATTGTGTAACCAAGTACAATCAAACATTTGTAACTAGCATGTAAATTGTGTTGTCGGTATCAATCACCCCAATCTGGGTGGGTTTGTCAGACTCAATAGATCTATCATTGAAAACCGTCGGCTTGAATAGTTAATGATTGCACATAATCGCATACAAAAGTTAGCACACATAGCACTCGGGCATAAAACTCAAATTTGTACACATGAATGTAAATAGGATTTGTACTTGTGTTGTTTGTGTAAATGTAAACATGTAATTTGAATAGTGTTCATGTTTCACCCCAAAAATGTAAAAGAGTAAAAGGGGGCTATGTATACTCACTTGATTCGAAGGCGTAGCTAACACGAGATACTAGATAGTAATACGATCCTTGTATTGCACAATGTTAACCTAGAGTGTAATGTATATTGCATTAATAATGCACAATAGTCTAAGTCTATATCTAAAGTTAAGTTGGATAAAGTTAGTGATTGGTACTTGAAAGTATTGTATAAAATGGAAGATTTGAAATGAATATTTTTAGAACATTTTTGAATAAGGTTTGAGTTCGGAATAATTAAATATGTAAATTAAATAATTACTGTTTATGAAAATAATTTAGTGTTAGATGTAATTAAGTATAACTAAATAAATGTTTTTGTTTAATTATAAATCAAATAAATAATTATTACCTTATTCATTTATTTATATAATGTAATTTAGACATTAAAATATTATTTAGGTGTAGGGTTTATAAATTAAATGTTGAACTTTAAATAATTTTTATTTATTTTAAGATTAAATATTTGATCTTTTCTAAATAAAAACAATACAGATTTTTATAAATTCAATTATTTTTATTTTAGAAATTAATTTGAAATACTAATTGTTTAGAAATATAAAAGATTATAAACATTCTGCGAACACACACGACCGTGCCTAGGGTAGGGCACGATCGTGCTAGGGCGGGCGCGACCGTGTTGGTCAAACAGAGGTCAACTAGCCAATCCACTAGGCACGACCGTGCCTTCGATAGACACGACCGTGTCTATGCTTCTGGGGTACGATCAAGTCTAGCCAACGAGCATGACTGGGTCTGAGCAGGAGGCACGACCGCACTGGAAGTCGACACGACCGCGTCTCCCGAGGCACGACTGCGCTAGATGATTAGCGCGACCGTGTCTCTTTCAAAACAGGAACGGATTGATTGATTCTTATATTGATAGTGCTGGAATGTATAGGGCTTTCATTCACAAGGTTAGTACGAGTCTGTTGGTGTAGATTAATTGTGTTTAAAACATGTTTAAAGTTGGATTCGATTAAACCATTTTTAAATGAAACTTATATTCGGGTTCATGTTAAATTCGGTATTGTAAACCCAATTTATGTTGGGGCTTTTGATCTATAGACTAAAACTAAGATGTATGAGGTTTCAATTACCCGGAAGGATGATGTATTGATAGCGTACGTTAGGAACGAATTCCGGCGACGGCGGTTTGATCTCCGGTGCCTTTTGCTGCAACTTCGGCTGACTCAAGGTTTTCAGGAGCTCCAGAGAGGGTCGATGATGCGTTTGCTTGGGAGGATTGCAATTCAGAATGGATGGATCGTTGGTCTCATGAAGAAGTTGGCGGTTTTGAGAGGATCGACTTAATTGGAGTTATTTATTGGAATTACGATGATTGAAAACTTAATTGGGTTTGTTAAAGTGTGAAACGGTTACGAACTCAACCGATTCTGCGTTTAAAGGCTGCATTTACGTTTCAACTGATGTGAGGCACGAGCGTTCCTATAAGAGGCGCGACCGTGCCACACGAGGCGCGACCGTGCCAAAACGTGGCGCGACCGTGCCACAAGAGGCGCGACCATGCCAAAACGTGGGGCGACCGTACCTACTAGGGTTTCTGGTTATTTACAAAATCAGCCCTTGTAACTTCAGCTTTGACAGAATTAGCTTGGTTAGGATATAACAGAACATCTAACGGGATTACTAACTGGATTAACTCTAAGAGGTGTTACCACTTGATTATGAGTTCTAAATATTTGAATTGAATACGATCGGGTAACGATTAATGAGGTGTAGGTTTGAAGAAGTATATGATTCAATGTCGTGTTGTTATTTTATTAGTTAAAATAAGTTAAAATAGGGTCGGAAAATCAGGGATGTTACAGTCTCCCTATGTTAAGGGAATTTCGTCCCGAAATTTAACTAATGGAGGGTATTAAAAATCAAGAAACAGGTGGGAGTTTTGGGTTCTCGGTGAGTTTTGATTGTTGTATTCTGGGGAGTGTAACCCTTGACATGGCTTAGGCCTGATACTTAAAGTTGAATATGAAGGGTGATAATGAATTTTGTTTTGAAATTAATTTAAGGAGGAGATTGTCAAATAATAATTCTGAATTCTAAATGTGAGATGTATTATTTGGAATGAATTTGATGGAATCTTAATAATTAGGGTTTGTGTAAGATGTAGTATAATATACTTTAAAATTTTCAGCGGGTAAAAGATTTCATAAACATTGTACTAGGTCAAAACTTCACGTGACACGAGCAACGTTACTTCTGATAATATTATAGGACACTTATATGTAGGAAGTATCATCGGCGTATCCACCATGCCCTTGTCATATCACATTAGTTTCGTTGTTACATATCATGATAAGTTTTAGGTCACAACACACGACAAAATTTCACTATGCTTTCCATACGCTAATTTTCATAATTCTGTGTGCACCCGTAATTACTCAAATCATCGCATGTCCGTATAGATCATTCCGTTGTGTGCGGTTCAAGGGGCACAATTTCACTCCGTCCATGTCCATTGTTTTCACATAAAAGTCGCTAACAAGTAACTATGTCCTTAAGCTGGTAAGTTCACGACTAGAGAGTAGTAAAGTAGAATAACTTAAAGTTTCTTAGTTTGCTCGTGTTTGAACAAGAATACGTCAAACCCCAAGTCGTTTCCATGTATTATGGTCTTCAACTTTGGTGAACAAAGTGCATGACCATATCTTGTGTATAATGTAATCAATCAATTGTAATAATTGTAAGCAATTTCGTTTCATGTATAAAGTAAACACACAAGTCTCTTGTGTAGCATGAACAGCTAGCATTATGTATTTTGTAAATCAACGAGCTCTCACGTGTAATGTAAACAATATAGTATCATGTGTAATATAAACAGTTTAGTATCATGTATATTACATAATGTGCACAGTTTAGTATGATGCCCTTTCTAACCAAATGAGTTTCATGTTAATGTGGTCACTCTAGGGTTATGTATCAAACAAACAACGGTTATGTGTCATGTATATTGAAACAAACTAAGTTTCGTGTATTATGTGCTCAATCTAGTAGTATGTGTATTGCAATTAAGCATGTTTCGTGTGTTATGTGATCAATCCAGTAAATTGTGATTTGTAGGCAAACTAGTTTCATGTATTATGTAATTTGGGTAGCATTGGGTATATTGATAATAATTGGATTTCATGCACCATGTGGTTGCGTTGGGTATATTGTGAACGTGCATGTGTAAGTTATTGAACTTCGAGTGTGTTGTATACTAACGGGTTTTGTATGTGGTTGAGCGTTGCGGACGAGCGGGTTGTTTGGCGTTCTTGTATAATGTGGTAGTTAGGTTCTAGTTCTTAATTCTCATTGAGGTTAATGGATAAGGTTAACGTCTACGCGGTATGGATCGTCTCTTGAAGCGACAAGTGAAAGGTAATGAGAAAGTTCTGAAAACGTTCGGGGAAATGTGTTTACAAAAACGAATCTTTGTTTGAAATTTGAAAGTGGTAAGTCGTCCTTGATTGTAGATATATAACGTAGTGAATCCATTGAGTCACATAATTCAAATAAATAGACAATTTATGGGAAAAATCTTTTAATTTAAATTTTCAACTATTTAATAACAGAATATTTTTAAGCGAAATTATTGGCTAAACAATTAGTCGTATATTAATTTAGCCAGGGTTTAGAAATATTTACTTAAACGAGGAAAACCATAATTATTTATCAATTCGAAATAATATATATATATATATATATATATATATATATATTATATAAAATCGGTTGTATTAACTTTCCTTATCAAGTGGAAAGTTTTATGGAAAATTTATGTTTTTGATACTATCTAAAAGTTTGATAAACATTTTGTTTGAACAAGATAACGAGGTTTTGTTTAAATCGAACAATAAGATGATTTGTTTATGAAGGAGATTGTTGGTAGTGTACTAAATCGTATTGAATGAAGAATGTGATACTTGAGAAATTTTGATGAATATATGATGGGTGTAATTCACACTCAACGTATTGAATTTATGAATAATAACTTTGGAAAATATAAAATTTAGAAATGCTGAAACGTATTCAAAACACAGGGAAATGGTTCTCAAACTGAATAAATAAGAAAAATAACCCTGTTAACGCCTCATGTAGCTTTCCACTAGAAGGAGAATAATTCCCAAGGCGAGCACCACTTCGAGGATGGAGATTAATTCCTTTTGGTACCCTGATTGGTTTGCTAGGCTATTCATTCCTTGTACTTGCAAGTCGTGCATTAACCCTTGCTCCATTCTTTGCCTCTCAAATTCTGAGGTCCTTACATATTGGTGCGTGTCATTGATTTGAAATTCGATAGTACTAGTGAGTGCCATGATATGCCCTACTCAAGGATTAGAGTAATACGGGTCGGGCATTAGATATGGGTCTCTTAGTGGGAGTGGTAGTTGATTGTGGGGATGGGGTGTCTGATACGGGTTTCTGGGCGCGGTTGATCCAGGTGTTCGAAGTCTTGGGCCGGTGTTCCTAATCCAATCTACCCTTACATCAAACCTTGGTCTAGCAGCTGCGGGTGTTGGTGATCGATGTACGGGTGATCCGGTGCCTTCTTCCCAATCAGACTCTTCTTCGGGACGGCATACCGGGGAGGTAGGAGAGTTGGAGTCCATGCTTAGTAGGAAAACAATGGAAAAGTTGTAAGCGATAAATAAATACTGAGAGTCAAACATAAGAGTTCTCATAGGTCTAGAGTTTGACTAGTCATAATGCCGAGTCTTCACAATAGTATTTTAGGAGTACACTTGACCTATAAGTAGTGTATCCCTGAGGAGAATTCCCAGGAAAGAGAGGTGGGTCACTAGGACACACTTAAGTACCCTATCTTTCCTTAGCCAGAATTCCTCATGGGCCTACACACTCTTCCAGCCATCATGTATTAATAACACTATTGTTGGGTTCATGGTCATGATGAGAATTGTTCTTAACTGGGCCTTGTGGCCCGAAAGTAAGGTTTATGCATTTCAGTGGGCTTTTGCTTCTTGGAGGATAGATAGATTTCTTAGTTTATTATTGATAGACATTAGGCCCAATAGTTTAAAAATTTGTTGTTCACAAGAGGTGTGGTATTATGTATGTGAGTCTAGGGGTGCATGAAAAACTAAGTGTGTATGAGTGTGTGTGGAAATTTAGGATAGCACTTTTAAATAAATTAAATAGGTAACAATGAATAAGAGGAGAAAGTTGGCAGGTAATGTGACACATAGATTATTAAGTATTGTATCATATGATGTAGTTATATAGTATAACATGTAAGAATTTTCACATAAAAAAAAATAATCATATAGCATGTAGATAGTAATGAGTGTAAGCACAAAAGTTATCAAGTAGTGTGACACATAAGTCATTATGTATTGTATCACGTAGTGTAAATACTTATGATAGCATGTAAAAATATTTACACAAGAACTAATAATGTAACATGTAGTAGTATGACATTGTATGGGTGTCCTAAAGTTATAGTCTAGGTCAAGGGTGTCTAATAACCTAGTTCCCTATAACCAAGGCTCTGATACCAATCTGTCACATCCCGACCGATGACGGAATCATCGGGGCGAGACATGTAGACTGTTCATGAGCTCAAGGTTGACTAAATTGTAATATGTTAAATCCATTTCCATTCAAACAAACATGAATCAAGTTCCAAGTACATAATGAAATACAATTTGTTTTTGAATTAAGATTAACTAGGTCCAAAGCCTATGTGTAGCATGTCTTGATCAAACTCATATGAAAGCACCTGAAACATGAATAAAATAAGGTCAACTAAAAAGTTGGTGAGTATAACACAGGTTTGTATATAGATAGCATATAGTTTGTAAAACAAATCCTTACATAACATGATAAATAAGGCATTTATGGGGAGTAGTTATTGTGTAACCACGTACAATCAAACCTTTGTAACTAGCATGCAAATTGTGTTATCGGTATCAATCACCCCAATCTGGGTGGGTTTGTTAGACTCAATAGATCTATCATTGAAAACCGTCGGCTTGAATAGTTAATGATTGCACATAATCGCATACAAAAGTTAGCACACATAGCACTCGGGCATAAAGCTCAAATTTGTACACATGAATGTAAATAGGATTTGTACTTGTGTTGTTTGTGTAAATGTAAACATGTAATTTGAATAGTGTTCATGTTTCACCCCAAAAATGTAAAAGAGTAAAAGGAGGCTATGTATACTCACTTGATTCGAAGGCGTAGCTAACACGAGATACTAGATAGTAATGTGATCCTTGTATTGCACAATGTTAACCTAGAGTGTAATGTATATTGCATTAATAATGCACAATAGTCTAAGTCTATATCTAAAGTTAAATTGGATAAAGTTAGTGATTGGTACTTAAAAGTATTGTATAAAATAAAAGATTTGAAATGAATATTTTTATAACATTTTTTAATAAGGTTTGAGTTCGGAATAATTAAATATGTAAATTAAATAATTACTGTTTATGAAATAATGTAAGTGTTAGATGTAATTAAGTATAACTAAATAAATGTTTTTGTTTAATTATAAATCAACTAAATAATTATTACCTTATTTATTTATTTATATAATGTAATTTAGACATTAAAATATTATTTAGGTGTAGGGTTTATAAATTAAATGTTGAACTTTAAATAATTTCCATTTATTTTAAGATTAAATATTTGATCTTTTCTAAATAAAAATACTACAGATTTTTATAAATTCAATTATTTTTATTTTAGAAATTAATCTGAAATACTAATTGTTTAGAAATATAAAAGATTATAAACATTCTGCCAACACACATGACCGTGCCTAGGGTAGGGCACGATCGTGCTAGGGCGGACGCGATCGTTCTAGACAGGGCGCGACCGTGTTGGTCAAACAGAGGTCAACTAGCCAATCCACTAGGCACGACCATGCCTTCGATAGGCACGACCGTGTCTATGCTTCTGGGGTACGATCAAGTCTAGCCAACGAGCATGACTGGGTCTGAGCAGGAGGCACGACCGCGCTGGAAGTCGACACGACCGCGTCTCCCGAGGCATGACCGCGCTAGATGATTAGCGCGACCGTGTCTCTTTCAAAACAGGAACGAATTGATTGATTCTTATATTGATAGTGCTGGAATGTATAGGGCTTTCATTCACAAGGTTAGTACGAGTCTGTTGGTGTAGATTAATTGTGTTTAAAACATGTTTAAAGTTGGATTCGATTAAACCATTTTTAAATGAAACTTATATTCGGGTTCATGTTAAATTCGGTATTGTAAACCCAATTTATGTTGGGGCTTTTGATCTATAGACTAAAACTAAGATGTAGGAGGTTTCAATTACCCGGAAGGATGATGTATTGATAGCGTACGGTAGGAACGAATTCCGGCTACGGCGGTTTGATCTCCGGTGTCTTTTGCTGCAACTTCGGCTGACTCAAGGTTTTCAGGAGCTCCAGAGAGGGTCGATGATGCGTTTGCTTGGGAGAATTGCAATTCAGAATGGATGGATTGTTGGTCTCATGAAGGAGTTGGCGGTTTTGAGAGGATCGACTTAATTGGAGTTATTTGTTGGAATTACGATGATTGAAAACTTAATTGGGTTTGTTAAAGTGTGAAACAGTTACGAACTCAACCGATTCTGCGTTTAAAGGCTGCATTTAGGTTTCAACTGATGTGAGGCGCGACCGTGCCTATAAGAGGCACGACCGTGCCACACGAGGCGCGACCGTGCCAAAACGTGGCGCGACCGTGCCTACTAGGATTTCTGGTTATTTACAAAATCAACCCTTGTAACTTCAGCTTTGACAGAATTAGCTTGGTTAGGATTTAACAGAACACCTAACGGGATTACTAACTGGATTAACTTTAAGAGGTGTTACCACTTGATTATGAGATCTAAATCTTTGAATTGAATACGATCGGCTAACGATTAATGAGGTGTAGGTTTGAACAAGTATATGATTCAATGATGTGTTGTTATTTTGTTAATTAAAATAAGTTAAAATAGGGTCGGAAAATCAGGGATGTTACACATTGGGAGTGGGAAAACTGTCCTACTGCATGGCGTGGTCAACACTAACGTGGAGACCATCCTAGGTTCACATTAAGGCTCGAGGCCGTTGCATCGAAAGATATTTGGATTTGACATGAATTCTTTGGTGTTGCGTGATCAAACAATGATATAAATGTTCTAGATCAGTCACCTGTTTTCGATGACATCGAGAACGGTGTTACACCAGGGTCTTCTTTTATTGCTAATGACAATGAATACAATTTTGGTTATTAACTGGGTGACGGTATTTATCCTGAATATGCTACTATTGTCAAAGCATTTTCATGTCCGCAAGAAATGGATGAAAGAAAATGGCACTTTAAAAGAACCCAAGAGTCGGCGAGAAAAGATATTGAATGGGCATTCGGTGTCTTAAAAAAGAAATGACATATAATTAGTCATCCCGCACGTATGTGGACGAAAGAGAAAATTCGAAATGCAATGTATGCTTGTCTGATATTACTTAACATGATTATAGAAGATAAAGGGCGAGCTATCTGCACCGATTGTGAAGAGGACGAGCCAAATAATACAGAAATAACAAACGAACAGAGACAAACAAACCGTCGGATAATCCGTTGTTTGGAAACTCAAACAAACTTTAGAACTGATCTGATGGAGCATCTATAAAGTAATCATAATTATCATTAGTTTTTTTATTTATTTGTTGTTTGTAATCCAATTTATTAATTTAAATTATGTTTTTTATTTATTTGTTGTTTGTAATCCTATTAAAATAAATTATATTTTTTTATTTATTTGTGATTAAAAACTAATAATTATGTAATTATTACAAAATTGTTCACACTCACCCCACCATTACATACCTGGGTGAAGGTGAGGATGAAATCTGACATAATCTATGTGACGTGAGATGTGCTCTCACCTTCACCCAAGTACTACGGGTAGTCTTACTGTAACTGATATTTTCTTGCTATGTTTGTTTCTTTACACACGTATAAAGTATTACCTTCACTTTTTTATACCATTTGTTTGTGGGTTAGAATAGAAGAATTTAAAATTTGAATATATTAATGGAATAAGCGTGGGGCAAAAGGGGAGGGCGAAAAGCCCTAGAAAATGGAGAAGATGGAAAGCATGCTAAGAGTGACAGAGACTACACATTATATATTCCTTCATTCCTTCCTTCTTGCAGTCCCCACCAAGAAGATGGATATGCACGAGCATCTATTATTAGTTCTGTACCAGAAAAGCCATCTCCCTTTTTCCTCTCCCATGTATATCAACCGTTTTCCATATACACACTCTTATCATAAATTCTAACATATAAATACCCTTTTCTTTTTCAGAATGGTTTATGAGGAGTTTTCAGTACAATATTTTATTAAAATGGTAAATAATTATTTTCATGTATCTAACACCAAGGTTTTATTAAATGGTAACTAGATCATCTAGATTCTATTAACAGGAGTCTTCTTTTTAAACCTATGAAAAAACTACTAGAAATTATATATTTTCTACAAAAATTTTCAAAAACTTATCAACAAAACAAAATCTTACAAGTTAGTGATAAAAGAAAAATAAAAACAAAAAATTAACCATAAGATTTCCTACACTTTTCAGACAAATTTATCATATAAGTTAACTTATTTATTTAATATAATCGTCAGAAATTATCGACGAAAACCTTTTGTTGCTAATTCGTCAAAAAATTAGCGGGAACTTTGTCAGAAAAATTTTTCCTACAAATAATAGTTTTTTTATTAATGTTTTCCTTGATAGAATTTTTCACGAAATCTGCTGTCACAAATTTTTTAGCTTTTTTGTATTGAAATAATAGTCCTTTTTATTTGATTTTTATTAATGTTTTCCCTGATAGAAGGACCAACTCTAAGCTCATGGAATGCTACGACATCTTACTGTCCAAAATGTTAAGAAAACTTGGCGTTTGGTTCATTGAACGTTTTGTAAAGGAATTGGAAAGTGAATTGGAATTGAAATTTTAATGGAATCCTTTCAAATTTAATAAGGTGTTTGGTTGATAAATTTAGTAATAGAATTGGAATGTAAAAATAAGTAGTTGACAAAATTACCCTTAAGTTAAAACAATAAAAAAAAAGAAATCTGTCATCCATTGTCTAGTGTTAAGCCCTAACCTAAGTTGTTCTTCGATTTCTAGAATGAAACTCGAATTCTAGAACGATACTCAAAGCTCAATCAGTCTTTCGATTTTGATTTTTTCCTTCTCGTACTTTATTTTAATTTCTAGAACTCATCAATCATTATTTTCATTTCTTTTTTGTTAAAGGAATTCACTGGTTCGCTCATTTTCAATTTTAATTCAATTTCTGGAACTTATTTGATAAAATGGAACATAAGAACTCATTTTGATAAATTAATGGAACATAAGAATGGAACATTTCAGTTGTTTAAAAAAATTCATTTGATTATGCTAGGAAGAATTTGTTTCCGATTAAGAAAAAAATGTGAAAAATATTGTTTTAAGGACACTATTGTCATTGATAAACATTCCATTGGAATGAAAACTTTCCTTGAGTAGGTTAAAGTATTCTTAAATTCCATCAAACAAAGGAATTTGATGGAATTCTTTCCATTCCAATGACCAACCAAATAAGATTTTAGATGAAATTAATTCCAATTTCAATTCAAATCCTAGGAAATTCAATGAACCAAACAAACTCTTACATTTTGTAGCATCAGAAGTTCCTTTAAAGTAATATAATAAAATCGTAAAAACAAAATCAATGAACCACAGGGTTAGCCAATTTGGCTGCAATTGCATCAATTTTCTCTGAGTAGTTATTCACCAAAGGTTTTGAAACTCTGTTGCTCAAGTGGAAGATTAATATCCTATTAGATTGAGAATGTGTTTGGATGTTTGAGTCTTCTTTTTCCAATAAAACATAATCAAATATTCAAACCTTAAAGAGAGTAAGTGAAGATATATGTATCATATTAAGTATCCAAATAAAGAACAAAATTAGATATCAAAACCGGCATTCCTTAGACAAAACCCTGATATTCGTAGACTGGTGGTTTGAATGTAATCCGAATCCAAGGGCTTTGTGATTTAAAGAATTAAAGAAAGCAAGTAAGTACAACAGAAATCCATTATCCAAATCAATAGGAATTGATATCAAACAGATAACATGTAACAACGTAAATCAACATTAATTAAATTGATATTGAAGAAATACCCTGTGCCGTTTGTCAAAATCTCCAGTCGAAAGATAATCAAGAAGACAAAAACTAAGAAAGTTTGAAGGAAGGAAAGAATACGATTATACGTCAGAGGGAGCCTATTGATCTCCCCAACTCCCCATCCATTGGCGGTTTCGAAAGGTTGCAGCCATCCAGAGCAACGAGGGTTATTCAACCCTCAACCGCGATTGTGTTTAAAAAATTTAGATTAGCGAGCCTTTACCGCACCTTCCATTGAGTTTCTATAGCTCATCACTTGTGACTACTAGATGTTTAATAAAATCTTTTGACGTCATGAAAAAGTTAAATGAACTTATACTTTTTTGAATTAAATCTAAAATAAATCATACACATTATTGTTCCTGAGTGTTGACGTTTGCAAAGGATATCCGTTGAGAAATGTATCATGCAACATCAAATTATGATGACTTTAAGTTTGATAAATTCAATCTAACAAACCGAAAAAAGAAAAGCGAAAACAACAAATACTTTCCAACGTTTCAAGGGTGCCTTTCTCCCTTTCCAAATTCAGTCAAAAGAGCATTTTGGTCTTATAATTCCGACAAAAATCTTTAAACTTTCCCCCACATCTGTCCTTTTGCTTTTTGCCCCCCTTTCAACTCTTTGCGTTGTTCAAACACAAAGTCCAAATGTCTACTTTGGTAATTTACCACATGTGTTCTCATCCCCTTCACTCCTTTAACTACTTGTAGCTCGTGGCTCTATATATACACATATAAACTCCTTAAGCCCTAATTAACCCTCAAAGCATATACCATCCCCTCTCTGCACACGACTCATTTCTTCTAGTTCTTGATAGTCATGGATCTTGATCTTCAAAGTCCCTAATCGTTACATTTCGGTATGTACGTTTTCTCTTAAGCTGTATCAACTTTTTTTGCTTATTTATGTGTCCATCCAAATTTATTTTTATTATGTCCTATTAAATTGCTACATGACTTCTTTTCCAATATTAGAACATCACTTTATTTATTTGCTTATTATTTTTGTTTATCGGTTTGGATTCCCAGATTTTCCTAGCATACACAATCTGTGATACTTTAGAATATTTAACAGTTATTTTCCTAGCATACACAATCAATGATATTTAACAATAATTTACCTCTATATCTACTTCCAATTTTTGTGAAATCGACTTATGATCTAGTACAAAGAAATGTTAAAGGTGGACTCTATATGAAGTGCTTCTTATGATTGATCACCTATTAATAATTTTTTTATTTTTTCTAACGGCACCTAATCTACACCATAATTAATTTACATCAATCCGTCTATAACGGGCCTCGAAACCTTAACCTTAAGAGAGCTTCACCTTAACTACAAATGACAATACCATTAGACCCAACCCCCACTCCACGTACTACTATAGCTAGAAAGCTAAAGAAAGTTGTTCCTATGTTTGTGTGTTTATATGTTTTGTGGTATTTGTGCTCCAAAATTTAATGTATGTTACCTAGTATTTTTGTTATTTTTGCTTCTGAATAAAACTTCTATAGGTTTTAAATGCTTCACCTCATATGAAAAGTATGAAAAAATTTATTTTTGAGATAGTTCATAGAAAGCTATTTATTGATTGCTTTTATCATTACATTTTAATATCCTAATTATTTGCATGCATAAGATATAAATTCATATTTTTTGTAATATCAGAGATGTCTTGAATATATTCAACTAGAAATTAAAATAAATTTATTTGTAACTATGTGTAAAAGAAAACATAATAATATAAAAACTTTCCAAATCTTTAAAAGTTTGATTTGTGTAATAAACCTAATTAATGCATGGCTCACAATCATTGTGGTTTGTGTGCCTTTGATCACTTCTACTTTAACATTATCAAATATTAAATACATGAAGCACAGGATCCAACGATTTAGTTTAACATTGGTTTTCATTATGATGACAGAAAGTGATTGATCAAACTGTTGCTTAATTCCTGTGGTGGAGTCCCAACTTTCTTTTACACCAACTCAACACTTGCAGCTCTGATCATTCAGGTTTCAATGACAATGAAGACAAGAGTCAAAAACACACAGCAAATATGCTTCATGTTCTTGTTTTTATTCTTCTCATATGGTACTAGTGATCATGGATTTGGATATTACATTGAGCAAGAGTTACTTTTATCAACTAAAGCTTTGTTCTATGATCCTTTGTCTTTCCTTTCCAACTGGAACAAATCTTCTTCTTTCTGTCACTGGAATGGTGTTTCATGTGATTCCAATTCCACCCGTGTCACTGGAATCGATCTTTCCGGGAAGAACTTATCTGGGAGAATCTCAGAATCTTTATTCCAACTCTTTCATGTTGAAAGAATAGATCTTTCCAACAACGAGATATCTGGTGGGATCCCAAGAAACATATTCTCTTGTTCTTCACTTATTCACCTCAATTTGAGCAACAACAACTTAACAAGTTCCATTCCTAAAGGCTCAATTCCACACCTTGAGAAGTTGGATTTGTCTAATAACTTCCTTTCGGGTGCGATACCGGAGGGAATCGGATTCTTCTCAGAGCTACAATATCTTGATCTAGGTGGAAATGCTTTGGTTGGGGAGATTCCAAAGTCTTTCAAGAATCTAACAAAGTTAAAAGATTTAACTTTGGCATCAAACCAACTAGTAGGTGAAGTACCATCTGAATTAGGGTTTATGAAAAGCTTGAAATTTATCTACTTGGGTTACAACAATTTGTCCAGTCGAATTCCGAACGAAATCGGTGGGCTAATCTTCTTGAATCACCTCAATCTGGCTTTCAATAATCTCACTGGTGAAATCCCACCTTCACTTGGTAATCTCACCGAACTTAACTACTTTTTCTTGTACTTCAACAAACTCACCGGTTCAATCCCTAAAACAATTTTTAACCTCAAGAAGTTAAAATCTCTTGATGTTAGTGATAATCTTTTGTCAGGTGAGATTCCAGAACTTGTTTCTCAATTTGTAGATTTAGAAGTCCTCCACTTGTTTTCCAATGAATTTTATGGAAAAATACCAAAATCTTTAACTTCTTTGAGTCATCTCCAAGTGCTTCAATTATGGTCTAATAACTTCTCCGGTGAGATTCCTGAGGGTATTGGAAACTACAATAACCTTACAATAATAGATCTTTCCACCAACAATCTCACCGGAAAAATCCCCGAAAGCCTTTGTAACTCCGGTCACCTCCAAAAACTCATCCTATTCTCCAATTCCATTGAAGGTGAAATCCCTAAAAGTTTGACACATTGCAAGAGCTTAGAAAGGGTTCGTCTTCAAAACAATAAGATATCCGGTCACTTGCCACCGGATTTCACTAAACTTCCCCTTGTTTACTTTCTTGATTTGTCTGGTAACAATCTTTCCGGGATCATAAACAGTTGGAGATGGAAAATGCCAAAGCTCCAAATGCTGAGCTTGTCAAGAAACCGATTTTCCGGAGAGTTGCCTGATTCTTTTGGGAGCAACAAGCTTGAGAATTTGGACTTGTCCGAAAATGAATTTTCGGGTTCCATTCCTCCGAGTTTTGGGAAGTTTTCGGAGTTAATGCAATTGAAGCTAAGCCAGAACAGGCTCTCAGGAAAAATACCCAAAGAGTTATCTTCATGCAAGAAGCTAGCGAGCATCAATTTCAGTAACAATCATCTCACTGGTGAAATCCTCGAAACCCTGTCAAGACTTCCGGTTCTTGGAAATCTTGATTTGTCAACGAACCAACTTTCGGGTGAAGTACCAGAAACCCTAGGGAATGTGGAATCACTTGTTGTAGTGAACATATCTCACAACTGTTTAAGTGGTGAATTACCAACTTCCGGAGTGTTTATGGCTATCAATTCTTCCGCGGTAATCGGAAACAACCTATGTGGAGGTGCACCCATTGCCCATTTAGTACCATGCAAGGGGATTAAAAACTTCAAGTGGTGGTTTTCCGGAATAGCTTTGGCTAGTGTCACATTTGCTTCTATGTCTCTTTTGGTTTTCTTGTATGTCAAAAGAAGAAATGAAGCTGTTCATGAAGTGAAAAGGAGAATGGAAAGCGAGTTAGATGGTGGTAGCGAATGGGAGTTGCGATTTTTCGACAAGAAAGCTTCGAAAACCTTGGTGATCGACGAAATTCTGCAATCTTTGAGAGAACATAAAAATGTTGTAGCAACAAAAACCATGCAATATTTTGTCAAGGAATACAATGATATCAATTTCAATAACGATCCCATCTTCGAACTCGAAAATTTTGGCAACATTCGGCATCCAAACATAGCCAAACTAGTTGCGATTTGCAAGTCGGAGAAAGGAAGATTGATTTTGGTTCATGAACATGTTGAAGGGAAGAAGTTGAGTGAAGTTATGGGAGAGTTAAGCTTGGAAAGCCGAGGGAAAATTGCGATCGGAATCACGAAAGCACTACGTTATTTGCATGGATGTTGCTCACCGGCGGCTATTGTTGTTGGGAATATTTCACCGGAAAATATTATGGTGGTTGAAGGGAAAGATGAAGTCTCTATAAAATTGAGTCCTCTGGGAATGATTTTTCCGGACACCACCAAGTGTTTGGTTTCTTCAGCCTATGTGGCACCAGGTAAATATCAATTTTAACCTAGGTTAATCTCAAGAACTTTAACTAGACACTTAGATGTGAAATTATCCCATGCTGATTTATTTCTATAAATATTATTAATTTGAAATATGTATAAAACTATAAACACTCATTTAAACCAGTTAGTTTGTGAATTATCATCACTATATATACACAATAGTTTATTTCAATTTGCTTACAAAGAGAGAAATGAAATTAGGTTCTTGGTTTCCAAATTATGAAATTTATAAAATTATTAAATTTATAAAAATAGCTCTAGATAAGAAAAAGTTAAGAGACACTTATTCTAAAAATGTAAAATAGTTATACAATTATATTGTTATGAATAATAGAAGAATTATAGTGGTTTAATCTCTAAAATTATTACGATAGAACACTTAAAGTTAATGAAAATAGTTCTATTCTATTAAAAAGTTATAGTCTCGCTGTTACATATAAAATGACATTTATGGGTACGTACTTCTATAAAATCATATTTATTAATACTTTAGCGGTAACCCATAGATATATAGAAAGACATTTATGGGTACGTACTTCTATAAAATCATATTTATTAATTTCACACATGAATTGGACAAGGTAGACAAAGCCCCAACAAAACATCATGAGTTTGTTTCCTTTTTGCTTTTACAACTGTGCACAATCATAGATATATAGAAAGACATTTTTCCCCTTCAAAAAAGAAGTTGTAAATGTAAATCAAATTTACTAATATATGACAAATAAACATTAATAAGATGTTAATTTAAGTAAAATAATCTTTTTCATATCATACTTCTTACATTTGTTAATTTAGTTAAAATTTATATTTTTTTCATTAAGAAACTACAAGTCTACAATACTCTACTTGACTCATATTTTAACAAAGATATGAGAATAAACTTTAAGAAAATCAAAATATATTTTGATGAAAAGAAAAAAGTAAATTAAAGGTTTGGATCAAATAAATGATGTAAGAAATATGAAATTTGGTCTAAAAAGACGGCGACATAAAGTTTTCACTCTCCATAGTTTAAAACATCATTCAACAACAACAAAATATAAAGGATCTTGTGACCAGAAAAAATACCAAGAATTTATTGTGAATAATCGTAGAAATATATATTTTAAGACGAAAGTTTACTTGAAAGTAGTGTCATTTTTTAGCTCTCTCATAAAATTCATGTGACACAAATATCCTAACTGTGAACAGTTGTATCAAGCTTCTTCCAAATTATGTTTTAACTGATATGTTTCTATATTTAAATTGCATATTTTAGCAACCAATGAGTCATTGACAAAGTTTAATGTATGGAGTAGTGGTTAACTTATGTGTTATTTTTCTGATGTATTTGATTGTCAAAATCTTTACTTTCCTTATTTTAGAGACAAAAGAGACTAAAGAAATAACCGAGAGCAGCGACATGTTTGGATTCGGCCTCATCCTAATCGAGCTACTTACAGGAAAAACTCCTGTTGATGCCAAGATTGGTTTGCACGAAAACCTAGTTGAGTGGGCACGATATTGCTACTCGGATTGTCACCTCGAGGCATGGGTTGATCCAATACTTAAGGTACATGCATTGAAAAACCCTAATCAGATTGTGGAGATCATGCATCTTGCCTTGCAATGCACTGCTCATGATATAGCTGCACGGCCATATGCAAAGGATGTAGTGAAAAGACTAGAGTCGATTACGAGGTCAGGTACTTCATGTTTCTAGTTTATAGGTATTAAGCAAGCTTTTGGTTTTTTTTATAATCTTGTTATTTTGTTTTTGTATTCCTTTCTTCTTCTTTGTTAGTATGAGGTTTCCTTTTGAGTGGTAGTGTAGTTAATGTTTTTTTTGTTGGATGTTGTCTTCATACTCAATTGATGAATGTAATTATGAATGTGGATATGATGAAGGAATATCAAATATTTGGTTGAAATAATATCGGAAAATGCAATATCAGCTTAATCATGAATATTTAACTATAATATAGATGAATTTTCTTACAAGAGCTTTTAAAAAGAAAATGAACAAAATTTTAAACTATGGAGGATGACTACACAATGTTAGCACTATTAGTAATATTATCATACGTTCAAACTAAGCATTTAGCCTTATTAAATATATATTTATGTATGTGTATTATTAACTTAGGATTCTAGCGACGACATGGTGGTTAATCTAACGATGGTTGTGTAACCATTAAACGGTTGAAACTTACGGGAATAACCAACCACAACCACCGACAAACATACGTATATATGGTATATTCAGTGAATTATATCAACACCAATATTAATCAAACACTTAATCCATTCTTAATTCTCTGTAAAACTCAATTATCGTTTGATACAAAGATCAATGCTTCGATGTTCTTTTCTTTCGTTTTTTCTTTCAATCTTATTACCACACTTCTGTTGCCAACAAACTGATATCAGAGCCACGTTCATCAATGGATTCTTACACATTATCAATTCAAACTTCAATATGGAGGGAAATAAACGAAAAAAAGGGACAAGCAAAACATGGTGTATATGATCGGAGATTGTGCTATTACAACAGGACCCGGACACTTGATTCAACGCTACAAATTGAAGGAATGAGATGAATCCCCCTGTTAATATGTCAAGCTATTTGAAACTGGGACTTAGTATTACAACAGGACCCGAACACTTTCATATGATTCTAAAATCATTTGTGGTTGAAACAAGAACAGAGGATACTAAGATCCTTTATATTCTTGGAATTGGGGTAGTAAAATAGAACATGGAGGGAAAATCAGTTGAAATACAAAAGGATCTATCTATATGATTTGTATGTGGTTGTAAAGAAAGAAGGTGGACACAAAAGGGTCACAAAATACAATCTTTGGGTAGTAATAGCCAAAGACTTGGGCTTGGATGACGAAGACAAAGACCTGGTCAAAATCTTGTATGCACAATACCTTGATGTACTCGAATGGAATTGCAAGGTGACTGCAATTGCATGAAAAGATAAAGATGAAAAGGAATACGAGAGTTCAAGGCGACAAGATCAAGATTCACTGAAAGCAAGAAGCTTGGATGAAGATTTAAACATGATCACTCATACAAATGAGGATGAATATGCTTTATACCTTGGACGGGACTGGAATGCAGGGAAGAGACTGATCAAATGAAGAATGTTTGACTTTGCAAGGGCTGCCAAAGAATTGGATGAAGCTAATAGATCGCTACCGAAGACTTCAAAGAATAAAGTTTAGTTTAGGGGTACATATTAGACCCCTAGGCCATTCACGAACCTGTAAAATATGCTTTACCAAACCTATTTGCCTTAGAGAACAACAAAAAATGTATGCATATTGTTATATTTTGCAGGGACAAAAATCAACTTGGAAGTAGAGATGGAAACGACCCCTACAGCTTCACATTGAGGTTTTTGACTTACAATAGCGCCGTCAAATCTTAGATCTAGTGCAGCTCTCAGGGAGAAAGGACATTTGGTCGTGGATGGGTGATAGCTCATGAAGCTTCTTGGTTGGTTGTATTGGATACTAATTTAGTAATCCATGTGTGTCAAAGTTTAAGGGTGTTTTATGTAATTAGTTAAAATTGTATTTAGATTAGATTATGTAAAGTATGTAAATAGAAGGGTTAGATGTGTCAAACTAGAAATCCTATAACCTATAATCGGAGATACATTGAATGGATGCAGGAGACACAACGATTGGGAAGAAACACGTATGTTTGATGTGTGTATAGCGGTTAAAGATCAAAGGACGCGATGGCTCGTATTAGTAGTATAAATAGAAGTCAAGATCGAGTCTGTAATCAACGATCATTCATATCAATAAAGTTTAGTTTGTGTTATTTGATGATTCAACCGATCATAGAAGACTAACAGTGGCATCAGAGCGCCAAGTTGTGAGGGACGAATCTAAGACCAAAGGGTATGATCGTGAGGGCGAATTGAAAACCAGAAGGGTTTCAAGAATTCAATGTAGAAGGCATCGATTGAATCATCAAAGGCAGAAGGCCTATTTACGAAACATATCAGAAGGGTGTGTTTGTATTTTTTGGTAACCAGATTGAGGTAGAGGCCTATTGAGGAAGTTGTTCGAGATTTGTTTGTTGGTTTAAACCAAGAACATCGAGAGGGTGTTCATTGTTGAAGAAGAGACATTGAACCAGAAGGGGTCAAGAATTTGTAAGTATTTAATTTTAATAAAAATTGCATCATAAGGGTGCACCGTTGTGTTATTGTTTGCGAATTGGGAAGAAGGCAGAAGCCTGTACGTGAAGTTAGGTCGTGAATCAGAAGGGTTCGAGACCGATTTTTGTTCAAAATTAAGAAGACCAGAAGGGTTCGATTGATTAGAGGGAAAAAGAAACCGAAAGAGTTTTCGGGTGTTTGTAAAGGCCAGGTGAGGGTTATTGTTGACATATTGTTGCAAAGAACAATCAGGGAGGATTGTTTGGCATTTTGTTCGGTTACGAGTTTAGACACAAAAGGTTGTTTTTGTAGTTTGATTCGAAGAAGGAACAAAGCCAAAAGGGTTGTTGTGGTTGTTCTTGTCAAAGGCAGAAGACCAAAAGGATTTAAAGGTGTTGGTCTGGTTTATTAGAAGACATAAACAAACCCATAAAAGGCTGTCGGTTGTTCAAAGCCACAAAGGGTTGTTTGTTTTGAGTGTTGACTGTTAATTGAGAAAGGAATCAAAGGAAGGTTGTTGAAATACAAGAGGCGTTTGTAAAAGAACCGAAGGGTTGTTTTGTGTTGATTGTTCTCATCATACAAAAAAAGTGGCAGAAGGCCCGACTTCATTATTAAAGACGACAAAGAAGTTTATTATTAAATTAAGTTGGAAGAAAAGGGAACGAGAGGTGTGCGTGCGTCACCAAAATTCAGATAATTAAGATTACGCGCAGAGGATTTGCGAAATTCCAGGTTTTACGTTCTAATTACCTTGGAATTTAAAGTTTATATAGTTATTGCAATTTTAGTAGATTAAGATAGACTAGAAATTGCACTTGAGACTGTGTTAGAAAGACACACAAGTTCGTTTTTGGTTTTAGAAGAAAACCTAAGTTACGATGCCAGAGGAATCAAGTAAGGAGACGAACAAGGAGATAATAATACATAAGAAAATGAGTTTTGTTTCCCATTTTAAATGTCCCGTCCTAAAATCAACAAATTATGTCGTATGGGCAATTTGTATAAAAACCATACTAAGGGCAAACGGAATATGGGAAATGATAGAATCAAGTGTGAGTACACAAGTTGATGAGAAGAAAGATATGGAGGCGACAGCGCATCTATTTCAAGCGTTACCAGAAGAGATGATATTACAAGTGGCAAGTTGTAAAAGTGCAAAAGAGATTTAGGATGCACTAAAGACAAGACATGTCGGTGTAGAACGAGTGAAGAAGGCACGTCTACAAACACTCAGAACAGAGTTTGAAATGTTGAGAATGAAGGAGGAAGACAGTATAGACACGTTCACTACAAAGTTAAATAGCATTGTTACTAGAGCAAAAGGTCTAGGATCAGTATATGATGAACCAACTTTAGTATGGAAACTACTAAGTGTTGTACCAAAGAGGTTTGCACAAATCGCTGCAACCATAGAACAATTCGCTGACCTAGATACAACAACTCTAGATGAGACAATTGAAAGGTTGAAAGCCTTTGAAGAAAGAACCAGTTTAATGGATGAAAGCCCGGTGAACAATCAAGATAGACTTTTGTTCACAAAACATGACAAGGACTATGGCCGAGGAAGACAGTTTGTAAACCATGGACAAGGAAGGATTAATTCATCACAAGGAAATTGGCGTGACAAAAGGCTCATACAAGAAGAAAGAGAAGGAGAAAGAGGAGGGGAGAATGCCTCACATTATATATGCAAGAATAGAAGCAACAATTATAACAGAGGAAAGAAATCCACAAGGGATTTAAGAAAAGTAAAGTGTTATAATTGCAATAGGTTTGGACATTATGCCTCAGATTGCGCTTAACCAAACCAAAGAAAACAAGAAGAGTCAAACCTTGTACTAGAAGATGAGGAACCAACACTCTTGATGGCAGTTACAGGAGACAAAGAGAGATATGAAGAGAATACTTCAAGTGAGAAGGAAAGCAATTACTGGACGTCATTAGCAAAATATTTTAATGACGAAGAGCCGGAGTGGGCATGATTACTTACTGAGAGGAATCAGAAGCCCGAAGTTACAAAGTCAAAAGAGTTGAGATCAGAAATAGAGATTGATATAAATGGAAAACTAGAGATATGGAGTGTGACACCCGACATTTCAGGTCAATATCCGTACTTATTATAAACGTGTTTACATTATTCATATTCCTGATTTACCTAATTGCATCAATTAGAACATTAAAGTCTAGCAAAAGCCGTACATTGTCTCATTTCATATTTTGGTAATTCTAGGAGTTACCGGTTCACGTAACCGTATAATCCGTCTAATATGAACGTTAGTTATTAAATTAAATAATCATATATATATATTTGTTAATTCATCACTCAATCACCGACGGGTCGTTGAGTCGCCTTTTAAAACATAACGCATAACATGATCGAGTCACATATTTTGGGTGGTACTTTATACTCGTCCAACCTTATGTTGGCATCATATCTTATACCCTAAAATGACCATTTCCGTTTAGGGCACGGTTAGAGCGGGTCGTGCATACTTTCGACTTTTGCTAGCCCATTCGTACTGACTGCTCACCAGGTGAGTTTCACGGCCCCTTTTTACTGTTTTGTATAATTTGGGGGAAGAACATACTTATAACTATTTTTATATGATAACAAGAAAACAAGACCCGACCTTTATGTTTGCATGAGTTGATATATTTGGAGCTCATAAAGTCCCCTGACCATCATATTTATAACCATTAGCTATGGATTAGCCTAGGAATCTATGGATAGTACTATTGGGTCTGACACTCCCGGTCATGGTTAGTCGCGCTAACCATGGGTCCCTCTGGCCAAATGACTGCATAGTGTTCTAATATTGCTCGTGAGGGGCAAAACACATGGTCTTGGTTTGGTTATGCCTCATGTATGTACATATTATTTGTATTCCTAGCTAGTTTACAAATGGGTCAAACATTACTTGTTTTGTTTATCATATACGTAAAATCATTTTCATGCAATTGGTTTGCTCATTGTATTCATATATAAAACATGTGAACTCACCAACCTAGTGTTGACATTTTCAAGTATGTTTTTCAGGAAACTGAACGTGATAGCAAGGGTAATACTACGTAGGGTTCATGCATACATGGTGGATATAACTTTTGAAGATTTTTCTTGTATAACCCATAATGTTCGGGTCATATTTGCAAAATCTTAAAAATTTGTAACTTCAACTAATATTTTGGGCTGTAAAACCTTAACCTTAATTTATGTATCCAGTTTGCATGTATGCGTTTGCAATAATCATATGCTTTGGAAATCATGAACGTTACGCCTCGCGATTCCGCCTTGGCGGGGTGTGACAGATTGGTATCAGAGCCAGGTTTTTTATAGCGAACTAGGAGTCTAAAACGGAACCTAGTCTATAATTTAAATGACTTACAAAAACATTTTCATTGCATAAGCATTGCATAACCATTCATCTTGTCATATGGATATTATAGTCATAAGCATGTCGTCACACTCCGACCCCGTCTCTGCCTCTGAATCCAATGAGGAACTTCCCGTCGCACGCCCCAGAGGTCGAGTGCAAGTCCGCAGCTCTACACCACCCAATGTCGCCCTGGGAGAACCGCCTATCGTCTACCGAAAGAAAAGTGGAGGACCAGTTATGGTAAAGAATGCTAGGAAGAAGGTTCGATTGCCACACAAGAGGACTCTGGCATCCCGTGACCCGGAAGACTTGGAGACTGATGAGGAACCACCTAGGCAACGAACCTGCTACCACCCTACTGTGGGGACTATCAACTGGATGCCCCGTACACTGGCACGATGGAGGGAGATGGAGAGCATCCCCTCTACCTTTGAGCTCGGGGAGTCCTCCAACTCCCCAACACCCATACCCCACACTAGGGAAGCCATGGAGCTCACAGTGCCTACATTGGTAGCACGTGTTTATACGCACGAGGAGCGTCTTGATGACCTCCTAGATGATATCCAGGCACATAGAGATGCAGCCACACGACTACGTCAATGATTCGGATCTCGAGTGCAGACTCGGGAGGAGATCACCCGAGGTATACAGGGTGCCACTGACTATCTAGAGATGAGAGCTGATATGGATTGGCAGTTGACTATCACGGTCCGAGACAGGGTGGAGGCGTTGGAAGAGAGGACTTTGGCTGCAGAGTTTGTGGCTAGGGCTAGCCTTGTCATGAAGGGACTTGCCATAGTGATTGGTTTGTACTCCCACTTCTACTTTTAGACCTATTACGGGCGAGTTGTGCCCGTAACGCATTATGTAATTTGAAACTTTGGTACTGATGTGGTCATGTGAACCCATCCCTTTTGTATCCTTATCTTTTGGAACAATGTACTATGTATGTTTTAACTATGTATGTGATGGTTTATGTTGTGATGATGGTTGTTTACGTTTGATGTTGTTGTATCCTTATGTCATGATATATCATTATTATTATATAATGTTGTTTCTTTTTAAATGTTATGTTAGAAAGAACACCATGGCACCCAAAAGAAGGACACCGCGTGACACTACTGGTGAAAACAACACGATGATTTCCGCAGAAGTGGAGCAACTCATATCACAGCGTGTAGCCGCCGCCTTGGAGCAGTACGAAGCCAATCGGAATAACGGCGGAGGAAATGGTAGTGGTACCGGCGGAGGAGGTGCAGGAGGCAGTGGCACTGCTGGAGGTTCTGGAGGTAACAGAATGTGTAATCACCTCTGTAACACAGTCACGATCTAAGTTAAAAACATTATTAAAATATTGACTTGTAACCCTACAGATGCTTATAAGGCCTTTCTATCTTGCAACCCTCGCAACTTCAATGACACCGAGGGTGCAGTAGGCCTGATGAGGTGGATTGAGAAGATGGAATCTGTGATTGATATTAGTGAATGCACAGTTGACTGTATGGTGAAATATGCCACTTGCACACTTACTGACAAAGCATTAACCTGGTGGAATTCTCAGATGAAAACATTGGGAAGACAGACTGCCTACCAGCTATCTTGGGATGATCTAAAGGCCATGATGATAGAGGAGTACTGTCCTCGAAATGAATTGCAGAAAATCAAAACTGAAATGTGGAACCTTCAAATGATAAGAGATGATGTGGCTGGTTACACTGACAGGTTCAATGAGCTGGCAATCTTGGTGCCACACATGGTCACGCCAGAGTACAAAAGGGTTGAAAGGTACTTGTGGGGTCTTGAACCCCAAATTCGTAGTATGGTGACTTCTTCGAACCCCATGGACGCCAAAAGTGCTATAGTCTTGGCCTACAAACTGAGAGATGATGTTGTACGCAATGGGTTGTTTGGGAAGAAAGAAAGTGAGGAAAAGAAGTCAGGAGAAAAGAGAAAATGGATGGGAAAACCAAATAATCAATTCAAGAATCAAGTTTTCAAGAAACAGAAAACTGTGAAAGTTTTTGCTGCTAACACTATGGAAAAAGGGGGCTATGCCGGTCCCCAACCGAGGTGTGATAAGTGTAGGTATCACCATGTGGGGAAATGCACACAATGCGAAAGGTGTAGAAAGTTTGGACATCGAGCGCAGACGTGCCGACTCAATGCCACCCCCTCTGGTAAAATTAAGCAAGGCTGCTATGAGTGTGGAGATCCAAAGCACTACCAAAAAGATTGCCTCAAGTTGAAGAATCAGAACATTAATCAGGCTCGGGGAAGGGCGTTTGTGATGGGGGCTGGGGACGCACGACATGATCCGAACATTGTCACTGGTACGTTCCCGATAAATAATCACTATGCCTCTGTACTTTTCGATACGGGTGCTGATATGAGTTTTGTGTCAAATAACTTTAAGTCCCTACTCGGTATTAAGGCCATCAAACTAGACCAAAATTATACAATTGAATTAGCAAACGGGAAATTAATTAAAACCAGAGAAGTCATTCAGGGTTGTACTCTATGTTTAAAAAACCACACATTTAGTATAGACCTGCTACCTGTTGACCTGAGAAGTTTTGACGTTGTTATTGGCATGGATTGGTTGTCGAAGAATCACACTGAGATTGTCCGTTTTGAGAAGATTGTTCATATTCCACTCCCGAACGGAGAAGTTCTTTCGATTCAAGGTGAAAAGAGTGGAGCAACATTGAGGATGATAAACTGCATGAAAGCTCGTAAGTACCTACGTAAAGGCTATTGCGTGTTCCTGGCTCACATCGTCGAGAAGAAACCCGAGGAACGTCGACTTGAGGATATACCAATCGTTAAGGATTACTCTGAAGTTTTTCCCGAAGACTTACCTGGGTTACCACCACCGAGGCAAGTCGAATTCCGAATCGATTTGGTACCAGGAGCTGCACCGGTTGCGCGATCGCCATATCGATTAGCACCTTCTGAAATGCAGGAATTATCAAATCAACTGCAGGATTTGCTTGATAAGGGATTCATAAGACCGAGTTTCTCACCTTGGGGAGCTCCAGTCCTCTTCGTAAAGAAAAAGGATGGAACCTTTAGGATGTGTATTGATTACCGGGAATTAAACAAGCTTACAATCAAAAACCGATATCCACTTCCTCGAATAAATGATTTGTTTAATCAACTACAAGGTTCTAACTTCTACTCTAAGATCGATCTATATTCGGGGTATCATAAACTAAGAATCCAAGAGGAAGATGTACCAAAGACGGCATTTAGGACTCGTTACGGCCACTACGAATTCCTAGTTATGCCGTTTGGTTTGACGAATGCACCAGCAGTTTTTATGGATCTCATGAACCGAGTATGCAAGCCATACTTGGATAAATTCGTGATAGTATTTATTGATGATATATTAATATATTCACGAACCAAGGAGGATCATGAACATCATCTGAAGTTAATTTTGGAACTACTCATAAACGAGAAACTTTAAGCTAAATTCTCTAAGTGTGAGTTCTGGATCCGAGAAGTGCATTTCCTTGGACATGTCATCAATAAGGAAGGCATTCATGTTGATCCATCTAAGATAGAAGCGATCAAAAACTGGGAAGCACCAAAGACTCCGACTGAAGTGCGTCAATTTTTGGGTTTGGCCGGCTATTACAGACGATTCATCGAGAATTTTTTGAAAATAGCCCTGCCTTTAACCACATTAACCTAGAAAGAAAAGAAGTTTGATTGGAGTGACAAGCAAGAGTCAGCCTTTCAATTACTGAAGCAGAAGCTGTGTAGTGCACCGATCTTATCCCTTCCTGAGGGAATCGACAACTTTGTCGTATACTGCGATGCGTCACACCAAGGGCTTGGTTGTGTGTTAATGCAAAGAGACAAAGTCATCGCATATGCCTCACGACAACTAAAAGTGAACGAAAAGAATTATACGACCCATGACTTGGAGTTGGGCGCAGTTGTGTTTACGCTCAAGATTTGGAGACATTATCTTTACGGTACAAGATGCACAATTTTTACTGATCACAAGAGTCTCCAACATATCTTCGATCAAAAGAAACTTAACATGAGACAACGTCGTTGGGTAGAACTACTAAACGACTATGATTGTGATATCAAGTACCATCCCGGGAAAGCCAATGTTGTAGCAGACGCCTTAAGTCGCAAAGAACGAGTTAAAACTCTTCGTGTTCGTGCCCTAGGATTAACAATTCATACGAGTCTTACTACTCAAATCCGAATGGGACAACAATAGGCACTTAAAGAAAAGAACATCCAAAATGAGGCACTACGTGGAATGATCAAACAATTGGATTCTAAGTCAGATGATACGTTTTACTTCATGGATAGAATTTGGGTGCCGAGTAACGGTAACTTACGTGGGTTGGTTATGGATGAAGCCCACAAGTTCAGGTACTCCATTCACCCGGGTTCGGATAAGATGTATAAGGATCTAAAAGAATTCTATTGGTGGCCCAATACGAAAGGAGATATTGCCACATATGTCAGTAAATGCTTAACGTGTTCAAAAGTAAAGGCTGAATATCAGAAACCGTCGGGATTGTTACAACAACCCGAAATTCCCCAATGGAAATGGGAATAGATTTCTATGGATTTTATCACAAAATTACCCAAGACGTCCAGTGGTTATGATACCATATGGGTAATTGTTGACCATTTAACGAAATCTGCTCACTTTCTGCCAATTAAAGAAACCGACAAGACAGAGAAACTTACAAGACTGTACAATAAAGAAATTGTGGCAAGACACGTAGTGCCAGTTTCTATTATCTCTGATAGGGATAGTCGTTTCGTGTCAAGGATTTGGAGGTCGTTACAAGAAGCCCTAGGCACGCGCCTAGACATGAGCACAGCCTATCATCCACAAACGGATGGTCAAAGTGAAAGGACTATCCAAACATTAGAAGATATGCTCCGTGCGTGGGCAGAGTTTTCCTATAATAACAGCTACCACACCAGCATTAAAGGCTCCGTTTGAAGTTTTATATGGTCGTAAATGTCGTTCACCGCTATGTTGGTCAGAGGTCGGTGAAAAACATTTGACAGGTCCTGAGATTGTCCAGGAAACCACTGATAAGATCTTCAAAATTAAGGACCGTCTGAAAGCGGCCCGAGACAGACAAAAGAGCTATGCTGATAACAGACGGAAACCATTAGAATTTCAAATTGGTGACCGAGTAATGTTAAAAGTCTCACCATGGAAAGGCGTTGCAAGGTTTGGTAACCGGGGTAAGCTCAACCCTAGATACGTTGGACCGTTTGAAATACTGGCTAGGGTTGGCCCTGTAGCTTACAAGCTCAAACTACCGCAAGAACTAAGCAACGTACACGATACATTTCATGTGTCGAATCTCAAAAAGTGTTTGTCAAACGAGACCTTGATCATACCGCCTAATGAAATTCATATTGATGATAAACTTCATTTCATCGAGGAACCGATTGAGATTACAGATTGGAAAGTTCAAAGGCTGAGACGTAGTCGTATCAAACTGGTTAAAGTACGTTGGAACTCAAAGCGTGGTCCTGAGTATACATGGGAGCGAGAGTATCAAATGAAAACAAAATACCCCTCCTTGTTTAACAATGCACCAGTTCAAGATGGCACGAATTGAATTTCGGGACGAAATTCCTTTAACATGGGGAGAATGTGACACCCGACATTTCAGGTCAATATCCGTACTTATTATAAACGTGTTTACATTATTCATATTCCTGATTTACCTAATTGCATCAATTAGGACATTAAAGTCTAGCAAAAGCCGTACCTTGTCTCATTTCATATTTTGGTAATTCTAGGAGTTACCGGTTCACGTAACCGTATAATCCGTCTAATATGAATGTTAGTTATTAAATTAAATAACCATATATATATATTTGTTAATTCATCACTCAATCACCGACGGGTCGTTGAGTCGCCTTTTAAAACATAACGCATAATTGGGTGGTACTTTATACTCGTCCAACCTTATATTGGCATCATATCTTATACCCTAAAATGACCATTTCCGTTTAGGGCACGGTTAGAGCGGGTCTTGCATACTTTCGACTTTTGCTAGCCCATTCGTACTGACTGCTCACCAGGTGAGTTTCACGGCCCCTTTTTACTGTTTTGTATAATTTGGGGGAAGAACATACTTATAACTATTTTTATATGATAACAAGAAAACAAGACCCGACCTTTATGTTTGCATGAGTTGATACATTTGGATTAGCTCATAAAGTCCCCTGACCATCATATTTATAACCATTAGCTATGGATTAGCCTAGGAATCTATGGATAGTACTATTGGGTCTGACACCCCCGGTCATGGTTAGTCGCGCTAACCATGGGTCCCTCTGGCCAAATGACTGCATAGTGTTCTAATATTGCTCGTGAGGGGCAAAACACCTGGTCTTGGTTTGGTTATGCCTCATGTATGTACATATTATTTGTATTCCTAGCTAGTTTACAAATGGGTCAAACATTACTTGTTTTGTTTATCATATACGTAAAATCATTTTCATGCAATTGGTTTGCTCATTGTATTCATATATAAAACATGTGAACTCACCAACCTAATGTTGACATTTTCAAGTATGTTTTTCAGGAAACTGAACGTGATAGCAAGGGTAATACTACGTAGGGTTCATGCATACATGGTGGATATAACTTTTGAAGATTTTTCTTGTATAACCCATAATGTTCGGGTCATATTTGCAAAATCTTAAAAATTTGTAACTTCAACTAATATTTTGGGCTGTAAAACCTTAAACTTAATTTATGTATCCAGTTTTCATGTATGCGTTTGCAATAATCATATGCTTTGGAAATCATGAACGTTACGCCTCGCGATTCCGCCTTGGCGGGGTGTGACATGGAGATTGGAAATGCATCATGAGTTTGAAGTAAAGAAATAAGAACTCAAGACCGATTTAAGAAACAGAGAATTAGAATCCGAGAAAAAGATGAATGACAAAACGGAGAGCTTAAGGAATTTGAAAGAAGCTACAAACAAAAAGATAGAAGAATTGAAGTCAGAAAGAGCTCAGTTAGAGAAAGAGAAGCAAGAGATGCTTGCAAGTCAAAAACATCTAAAGGATGAGCAACTAAAAGAAAATAAATATGAGAGACATGGAAGGATGACATCAAAGGATGTTGAATCAAGTTATAAAAGAAATAAACAAGAAGCTATTGGTGACTTACCATTCAAAGATGAACCAGTCAATACAAAGGAAGACGGATCAGTCAAAGTTCTAGAAGGAGAAATGACACATATAGAGGAAGATGACTTACAAGTTAAAAATGATCAGGAAAGACGTGAAGACATGAAAGATGGTCAAGTTCAAGACAAAGTTAATGCTTCAAGTGATAAAGACAAAGTTAAAACAGCTAACTCTAATCAAGATGGAAGAAAGCCGAAGATTAGAGACAAATACCTACCGTAATATGCTCGTGACCAAGCTGATTAGAAGCTGGATATATTGAAGACATGGATTAATAAATTAGGGGGAGTATTGGATACTAATTTAGTAATCCATATGTGTCAAAGTTTAGGGGTGTTTTATGTAATTAGTTAAAATTGTATTTAGATTAGATTATGTAAAGTATGTAAATAGAAGGGTTAGATGTGTCAAACTAGAAACCCTATAACCTACAATCGGAGATACATTGAATGGAGGCAGGAGACACAACGATTGGGAAGAAACACATATGTTCGATGTGTGTATAGCGGTTAAAGATCAAAGGACGCGATGGTTCGTTTTAGTAGTATAAATAGAAGTTAAGATCGAGTCTGTAATCAACGATCATTCATATCAATAAAGTTTAGTTTTTGTTATTTGATGATTCAATCGATCATAGAAGACTAACAGGTTGGGTCAAGAAGCTAATCTCCATGGTGGACGATTTGAGCAACCTCTGTGTCATAGATTGGAACAACGGATTCCTTATAAATGCATTATATGCGTATGGAGGGCAAAGATGGACCAACTTACGACTCAAGCAACTTTGGATAAAAAACACATTCGCTTAAACACCCAACTTTGGATAAAAAAAACACACATTCCCTTAAACTCCCAAATGTAGCGATCATGCGAAGAAGCAATTGAGACTGTTGATCACTTGTTTAGATCAAGATAATTTGCAATGCTAGTTTGGTAAAAGTTGAGCAATTGGTGTAAAATTCCTTCAATCTTTACTTCTACAGTTAGAGATCTTCTTGAAATTAATAAGACAACGGGGAAAAGTGAAGTCCAAGCGAAATTGTGTTCACTACTTGTTGGGGCAGTTGGTGGGCAAGGAATGAGGAATACTTCACAACCAAACGACAAAGGTGAAAAAAATGATTGAAGAAATAAAATCGCTCAGGTATCGGTCAAAATACAAACCTTTACATTGGAAGGATTTGTGTAGTTTCAACATATTTTAATTATATTCATATTCTACGTTTTAGCTCTTTGTACGTTCTGCAACCTAGCTGTTGCTAGAGGTCTAGTTTTTGGTTGGCTTAAAAGTTTTCTTTCGACAAAAACAATATAATTAAGATAAGAGATAGATTGCACATTAAACTAATAAGCGATTTAGGGATGTTCTATGAGATATTTTTAAGCGGGCAGGAAATTCTATTAAAAAGGAGGGTTTCGTGAACTTCGTGACAATTACGCTTTGGGACAATGTGTTTGTTTCGAGCCAGGTTGCGCTGAACAGGGTTCATCGGGCACACTTAATAATTTTTTTGGCCCCCAAGACCCAAAGATTTATTTTTAGTAGGATCGGTTTTGTTATTCAAAAGGTGGTTGTGACACAGATTGTTGCCCGTTTATCTACCACTTTATTGTAATTATCTTTCTATTTGTGAATTAAAATAGGAATTCGATTGTTAATTATATACTTTAGTGCATCCATAGTCACTATATATTATATAGAAAATCTTTTTCATATTTAATCATTGGATACTTTGTTTAACCTAATTAGAATTACACACACGCCCATGTTGACGGGTTTCCTTTCGATAAAGATTAGAAGTGCATGTTTGAGATCTTGAATAATAAAAAATATACATAGTTGATTAAAAAATGCCAATGCTTTTTTTTAAAGGAGACATGTACTTTCAACCTATACCTTTTTAAAAATTCGCACATCAAATCGTAAGTATGTTGGCTCCCTTCATTCGTTAAAAATCGGGTTTCAAAAGTGCAGTTCGGGTTTTAACTTAAGTGGGTTGTTATAATCTACTTTGTGACCATTATTTCAACTCATCATCACATCTCAAAAGCAGCCAAACTTCTTTATTTGAATAAACTATTAACTTTTTTATTATAACAATAAATAAAAGGAAGTGAGTTGTCCATATTTTATTTCGTAACAAATTAACATGCAAAAGAACCAATTATGTCTCACACAACTTAACCAATTTGTAAATTAATTATATTATATAATATTTTGGTGCGTGCGATATTTTCTAAGCTCTTATATTATTATAAACTTTATCCTCTATAGGTATCATACCCGTCGGATATTGAATTTCTTACTATGTAATTGGAGCGGGTTTTCTGCGGATATTTATGTGGTTAACATTGGATTTGATGGCCTAATAATAGAGAAAAATGCTCTTGAAACATTAACATTTAAAAAGTTTATGGATTCAAGTTCTGCTCCTATAGGAATAAGAAAATTTGTCTTAAAAAAAACCTAATTTGATGCATAATCATTTAAATTTCAAGTATTTAGGAGATATATTTGAAATTTGAAGTTTAAATATTTTTTTAATATTTATCTTGTTTTTGAAATATTTAGTTTTCTATTTAAACTATGATTCCCCACCTATAAGTAGGGATCTAGGATTATTGTTTAAAGGAATTTGTTTTTTTATTAATTATTGTAATCGAGACCTTTGAGCCTTGAGATAGCCGACTTTCGGCCGGAACCATTCGGTTCCAAGCCTTTGAATAAATCATATGTTCTTGAGTCATTTGAGTGCATATCAATCTGCATCATTTGATATCAGAGCTTTGATTTTCAAATGGCTCTGCGTGGAGGAGACTATTTTCTTGCTCATAGAATCACCGAGAGAGGCAACGACATGAGTAGTGTAATTCACGTGCCCTGGGGAAGAGACAAATTTTCTGTTTGTAGATTAACCAGAATTCGGTGGTGATTCATCGCTAGGTAGGAACCATGAGTCAGGAAGGAGAGTCCAGAGATACACATGGGGCGTGGAATCGTCTGTCGGTGTTGATCGAGACTTCCTCTTAGACAACAGTTAGAGAAGGGTGGTTCATCACGGGGGTAGGGTGAAGGCAAAGAAATATGTTCGACTTATGGGAACCGGGGAAGAGATGAATTTTCTATTTGCAGATCCACCGGATGAGGCAACAAAAGGAATCCGTTCCAACTTACGGGGTGCAAACGTTGAAGGAAACCAAACCAGAGTTCCGTGTCCGGGACTGGAGCTTTGGGAAAGAGGAATATCCTTTCAATGGATGCAATCTATCCATAAAAATAAATAAGCAAATACTGTTTTGGTTTCATGAAGTTTGGGCCGACACGATGTTTCCTTCGACCCAGGTTGCTTTGGTCCGAAGGTAAAACTCGAGGACGAGTTTTTTCGAAGACAAAGAATATGATGCAGAATCATTTTAAATTTCATGTATATTTTCAAGTATTTAGGAGATATATTTGAAATTTTAATTTCAAATATTTTCTTTATATTTATCTTGTTTTTGAAATATTTAGTTTACTATTTAAACTATAATTCTCCACCTATAAGTAGGGATCTAGGGTTATTGTTCAAAGAGACTTGTTTTTTTATTAAATATTGTAATCGAGACCTTTGAACCTTCAGATAGCCAACTTTTGGCTGGATCAATTCGGTTCCAAGCCTTTGAATAAATCATATGTTCTTGAGTCATTTGAGTGCATATCAATCTGCATCATTTGATATCAGAGCTTTGGTTTTCAAATGGCTCTGCGTGGAGGAGACTATTTTCTTGCTTGTAGAATCGCCGAGAGAGGTAACGACAAGAGTAGTATAATTCATGTGCCCTGGGGAAGAGACAAATTTTTTGTTTGTAGATTCACTAGAATTCGGTGATTATTCATTGCTAGGAACCATGAGTCAGGAAGGAGAGTCCAGATATACACATGGGGCGTGGAATCGTATGTCGGTGTTGATCGAGACTTCCTCTTAGACAACAGTCGGAGAAGGGTGGTTCATCACAGGGGTAGGGTGAAGACAAAGAAATATGTCCAACTTACGGGAATCGGGGAAGAGATGGATTTTCTATTTACAGATCCGCCACATGAGTCAACAAAAGGAATTCGTTCCAACTTACGGGGTGCAAACGTTGAAGGAAACCGAACCAGAGTTCCGTGTCCGGGACTGGAGCTTTGGGAAGAGGAATATCCTTTCAATGGATGCAATCTATCCATAAAACTAAATAAACAAATGGTGTTTTGGTTTCATGAAGTTTGGGCCGACACGATGTTTCCTTCGACCCAGGTCGCTTTGGTCCGAAGATAGAACCCAAGGACGAGTTTTTTCGAAGACGGAGAGTATGATACAGAATCATTTTAAATTTCAAGTATATTTTCAAGTATTTACAAGTATATTTTCAAGTATTTAGGAGATATATTTGAAATTTGAATTTCAAATATTTTCTTTAATATTTATCTTGTTTTTGAAATATTTAGTTTTCTATTTAAACTATAATCCTCCACCTATAAGTAGGAATCTAGAATTATTGTTTAAAGGGACTTGTTTTTTTATTAAATATTGTAATCAAAACCTTTAAGCCTTGAGATAACCGACTTTTGATTCCAAGCCTTTGAATAAATCATATTTGCTTGAGCTATTTAAGAGTATATCAACCTGCATCATAATTTATGTGGTTCAAATTATCTTTGGAGATTTCGATTACCTGAAACTAGATCTCATACTTACCTCAAAAAGTAATTTACAATACTAAATATTGAAGTGTAATTCTAATACTTTCATATATTAATAATACTAAATTTTCCTATCATCCTAACTTATATATTAAAGGCGTAAAATTTTCAAAGTTGTTGTCATTTCTTTCCAATTCGAATTTTCCTATCACCCGAGTTGAAATGCTCGTCTTGATGAAGCCTTTAACGATAAGCTTTTCCAACTGAGTCATCGGCTCCATCATCTCAGATGGAGCTAACCAGTATGGTGGTTTGGTGACGGGCTGAAATCTTGACATTATATCAATCTGGAACTCAATCTCCCGATCGGGTGGTACCCAAGGCAAGTCCTAATGGAACACCTCTGGAAATTTGAACACCACATGTATGTCATTTATTTCCATAACTTTCATTATGTCATCAATAACATATGTCATCAATAAAGTTTGGCACCATGCTATCTTTATCGCCATAAACTGTGATTAAACTACCATCAGTAGCTTTGAGCTGAATAATCTTTCGTTTACGTATTACAAGTGGTTCGTTAGCAACAAGCCAATCCATTTCTAGTACTATATCAAATCCTATTTAGGCTATCCAAAATAACCTAGCGGGAAATCTATGACCTATTCTTATCAAGCAATCATCGACAGTCTCTATCACTCTTGTGGTATTATCCACAATAGTTTCTACATCTAAGTCCTATTTTATCTTTTTAACTACACTTTTCAATGGATAACTAAACGTAGTGGCTATGAAAATTTTACTTGTATCTGAATCAAAAAGTAATGATGCTTAAGTATTACAGCCTAGGAACGTACTTGACACAACGCCAGGGTTCCCTTTGATTCCTCTTGCGTCAGGGCATACGCCCTCGTTCTTACCCTTGCCCATCCCTTGGATTTTTGCAGTATTTGGTCACATGCCACATTTACTCATTTTTGTAGCATTTAAGTGTACTTTAGCAATCGAGGGAGATATGCCCCGTCTTCCCACATTTGAAACACAAGTTCGATCCAAGCCTACATTCGCCCGAATGTATCTTACAACATTTCCTACAAAGTCAGCTTCTTCTTTGGCTCCTCTAGAACGGAAACATCTAGGGACAGAACGTCAAACACCACCCCACTCAGGTCAACCACTAACTCGAAGGTCTGAAGAGTGTTTTCCTTTACAAAGGTGCGGACCTTGGTAGGCAATCCATGAGTGTCTCAGTTGATTCTCCATTTTTTAGTAGCCACAAGACGAGCCACTAGTCGCGCCATCTCATTGAACTTGAAGGTGTATTACAGGTGAGTCATGAACAAGGCATTCAACCCAAGAAGTTTTGTCGGTCTCGTTTCAGGGACAAAACTTCTTGATCACGATTCCTTTCAAATTATTCCACCTCCAAGTTGATCTCCTTTTCACTCTTTACATATTTAACTTTTTCCCACTAGTGCATCGCCTCCTATTTAAACGAGTGTGCGACAAACATGATAACATTGTTTGCCCCGCACTCACTGAGTCAGATGATGGCGTCCATTTTGATCACCTAGTAGAAAGTGGTAACCAGACCCTTCTTCCCATCCAATACTGGCGGATCATAGCCCTAAAGGACTAGCAGTCACAGCCGCGGGTAGGCGGCGCATCATTCACTATGTTACTTGGCCCTTGATGTGCCATCATTTATACATATTTTACATGCATAATAACCCCCATATTATGGTACTAATTGAATAATAACCTTGCAAATTATGCTTAAAATACTTATATTTTGTAATTGCAGGTTATTCGGTGTTAAAAATACAAATTAAGCTAAATCTTATCAAGAACACCAAGAATTCAAGTTTCTAGAAGGTTTATTCCCAGAGCATTGACCCCCAAGAAGTCAAAATTGGTCAACAATAGTCAACATGAGCTAAAAGACAAAAGTTGGGACGTGCATCCCAATGCACGGTCGTGCATTGCCCTCTCTTGCTCCCCACGGCCGAGTACCGTGTACTCTGTACCCTGTTTGATTCCCTGGGCCTTTGCACGACCGTGCAATGCACAATTTGAGGCCTATAAATAGGAGGCTTGAGTTCTTCATTCCATACACCAATCTAGAGCAAAATAACACTCAAGAAGAGAGCATTCTCGTAGTTAGAGTAGAGAGTAGAGGGGCTCTTCGATGGGTTGAAGGTAAAGCATATTGAGTCCGATGTCTTTAACCAAACCGGAGATGACCATTCGATGGGTTGAGGGTAAATGTTGTCCCTAACGGGAGGCACTACCACTTTTTAAACAATATAATTTGCAAATCAAATGTAGTGAGGACGAGGCTCTAGCGGTGACCCGGGTCACAAGTTTGTAGTAGTTATACCACTGAATTAGTTAACTGAACATTATCACGTACCAAGCTGATTCGAATCCAGAAGCAATACATTTCGTAATCTGATCATTTTCGTTTTATTTACTTTTCTGCATTTACTATTCTGGTAGTTACATTTTTGTTACACACTTCACACACATTTTTACTTTTATGATTATTTACTTTACTGTCATTCACTTTTCTGCTTCACAAGCACACAAAACCCACTCTCTAATTGATCCGGCTAAACGATAACAAAAGTTGAGTATTGGAACTCGACCGTGTCCATTGGTTCGATACTTGGTTCTTACCTAACTATATTACGTTGCGATAGGTACACTTGCCTATTGTGTGTGTTTTAAGTTAACGTTATTATCATTTTAATTTATAAATTTAAAACCTGATCTTGTGAAATCAATCATCCTAAAAATATATTTATTTATATTTTTATACTTAATTCACAAACCACATCAGCCCTCTGGACCAAGATTTGCACCAGCTGTCCCATTAGCACTCTTTATCGCCTAGGCCAACATCATTGGTAAGGTAGTTTGCAGCATCTTAGCAAACTCCCCGACAAGAGCCACTTTCACTTCCGGCTCAAAACTGATGTAACACCTTAGGCAAATATCATATCGTTATGTTTTGTTCTGTCCACGGGAGAGATGTTGGGTTCGTAAGAAATGCCCCGCCTTAAATACCACAATGAGTTTTGGGGCTAAATGTAGTGGATGAGAGGAGAACTTAACATTTAAGCGTGCTCGGGTGGGTGTAATCTAGGGATGGGTGACCTATAGGAAGTTTTCACCCAGGCAACCAAAAACAAATATGTGAGCTCCTAGTGGGCAAAGCGGACAATATTGGTGGTATAAGGGGTTGGATGTTACAAATGTTATCAGAGCCGCTTGTTTACGATAGTGGGGCAAACCTCATCGAGGTTTGTAACACTTTAGGCAAATCCCATATCGTTCTGTTCTTTTCTGTTATGTCTACGAGAGAGATGTTGGGTTCATAAAGAATGCACCGCCTCAAATACCACAACGCGTTTTGGGGCTTAATGTAGTGGATGAGAGGGGAACTCCACAGTTAAGCGTGCTCAGGTGGGAGTAATCATGGGATGGGTGACCCCTAGGAAGTTTTCACTCGGGCAACCAAAAACAAATCCGTGAGCTCGTAGTGGGCAAAGTGGACAATATTAGTGGTATGAGGGGCCGGATGTTACAACTGAACTACTGATCGACCACTGGGGGTCCTTTCTGATTCATGTTGACTCATTGTTGGGCTAACGTGAACGCTTTCCTCGTCGTCATGTATTTGGTTAACAGGTGGTCTACCACGAAGTCTGGTACGCCCATCACCTTGATTTCCACCTCTTCTTCCGGCCATACTATCTGATTGAAAGATAAGCAACAAAGTAACTTAACGTCATCATGCTAGTTAACAAGTAGAACACAATAAGTAAGCTAAGTAGTTAATATACACTAGATATCTACAATTATCCCATACTGCATCCGTTAATTGGTCTCATTCTCAGTTTAAGTTCAGACACTAGAAATGTTCGAATCTCTCAAACTATGGCTCTGATACCAACTTATAAGGCCCCGATCTCGAGAGACCTCGCTTGTTGGATTTACTTATTAACATATAGTTCTTAAACACGGAACATATTAAAGCAACAGAAAATAGTTCGTTACAATGAACAAACTTGTCCAAAACATTCATAACATTGTCTTAACAATTTCAACATGAAAAATTCATAAACATAACGGGATGTCAGATCTTCTAGTATCGGGTAACACCTCACGACAAGGCAAGCATGCATTCACTATCCATAAGCCAACACTTAACTTGATATGCATACTTAAAGTCAACTAAAGTTGAATGAGTTCAATAAATGCAAGGAAAATAGTTTCATCATATCATAAAAAAGAGGATTTCATCATTCGTCATGCATCATACATAACATTCGTAAACATAGTTTAACAAAACATGTTTTATCATGCATAACTTCTCATGCTAATTAATTAATTAATTAATTGTGGTCAAGCCTCTTTGACAAGTATGATTACACATATTCAAGTGACTTGTAAGTGACTCTCTACAAGGCACGTACGTGACCATATGGTCAAGCCCTTTCAATATAACAATTACATATAGCGTTAACATCAATAGTCACTTTATGACACGCATTAAAATTATATAATTAGAGTTTCCATTCGACAAAAACTTTCTATTCATGATTTTTATAATAAATTTGGTTATACAAAGATTTCTTCGCTAGATAGTTTACTTTAATTTACTTAGAATCCATAAAGCTTTCAAACACAAAAAAAAAGTTATCATATCAGTAGAAAAATCAAGAGGTCAAAGAGTTATGTAACTATTATCATATCTGAAAATGGACACCAACCTCCTACTTATATTTTAAAGTTTGCCTGCTTTCACTTTTTAGAAGTAATTATTTAAAGTGGTTTTGTAAAAACCTAACAATACATATATATAGTCACACATGCGTGTGTACACGCTAAATACAAGAGAATATTTTCTGAACTTATGATAATAACTGCCGTAACGAATACAGTAAGACGCTTAAACCAAAGATTGAGTTTTATTATAATGTAAAGTATTACTTTCTTCATCATGCACATAAAATGCCAAACAATTCATGATGAAAAGTTTTCACTCATTGGCAAGTGGTTCATATAGTTTTTACTAGAAAAGGTTAAGAGCCAAGGATACCTCTTTCGGTGAAGTTTACGAGTTGGATCGAACTCGATCAATGATCAATGTGTGTTGAATCTTGCATAGATAACTCTTCAATCAATTTTCTTATTTTTGTAAGGTATTGCTAGCTCATGGTCTTGTCACTACAAGAAAAAGACCTTGTGCCGACGCCGCCTATACCGACGACAATTGTCGTCGGCATAGGTTACCCTGTACCGACGACATGTCGTCGGTATAGGTCAAAACCAAAATTTTGTCAGGGACACCCTATACCGACGACATGTCGTCGGTACAAGGTTGAGCCAGATGGAGAAAAAAATGGCGCCCAATGAATTATTGGGGAAAAGCCTATACCGACGACATGTCGTCGGTATAGGTTTTTTTACTTTATTGACCAGTCAAAACCTAACGAATCCTATACCGACGACATGTGATCTAGTGTCATTGGTCAATGCCCTCCACAAAAGTAATGTGTTAAAATCATGAAAATCTCGGTTTAGGTGATATTTAAAAGTAAAAAAAGTTGATATTAAAAAAGGTATAGGGTATTTCTAAAGGGTTTCCCCTCTTTAGAGGTCCTGCGTACAAGTCTGGCAAGGTGCACTTCATAAATTATAGAATACCCTCTTGGCATATTTCGAATTTCGGTTTAGGAGGGGTTGGCGACATCCTAACCGAATTGCCGTTAAAAAAATTGTATGGTATTTCTAAAATTATTGAGATCTTTTTAAATACCGGCTTTTCTAAAGCATCAACTTTAATTGAATAATAAGGTGATGCCCACATATTAATACGTAATGATATGCATGCATTCACAAATGTTTATCTCATCGAGTAGATTTGACGTGGTATATTTGTATGGAATACCCAACCGAAACTTAAGGAGAAAATTAAGCTCAAGCTAGGTTGTAAAAGTTAATAAAAACTATTAACTCTTCATGAAAATAACACATATATCTCAACATTGTAATATTTTATTAATTTACCTAACTTTTGCCACAAGCTTTCATTAAAAGTCACATCTTTTTTAAAAGACACTATGAATTTATGAGTATGTTATTCCATAACTCATTATTGTTTACTTCTTTCAAGTTGATTTATTATGTTTTTAAAAGACATAAATATATGAGGCTTTAAATTGAAATTTATATTTGCGGATTCACTAAGAAATAAACAACACAAAAAAACAAATGGAATATAACTATTTGATTCACGACTTTCTAAATCATTAAAAAAAATCCAAAGTAAAGTCTAGGGCATGAGTAGTGTTCATTTACTTTTATATATTTTACATGATACATGTTCTTAGAATGAGAATTGAAAGTAGGTTTTGAAGGCGATTGAAGAAGGAAAGGAGCTTTTGCATGGTCTCCAAGAAAAAATAATTGACATTTTTGAAGCTTTTAAGATAAAAAGGACTCAAGACTTCAAATCAAGATCCATGATTGCTTTTGCCACTCATTTTTGTATGTCAGCTGATTTATATTTATGTGTTTATCCTCATCTTTAGGAATCGAATATTCTAAACATGGTCAGCCCAGATCGGTCTCGTTCTGGAAAAGTTCAAAAATATTGTCATGATTGTTATTCTATCAAAACATATATATGATGACGACGAATAATGGTTTCCTTAACGGCATTGATATATATTACAAACTAGAAATCATGACTCGCGTGTTGCGACGTGGTCGTACAGTGAAAAATACCAGTGTTAACTTAACTTGTGATGCTTGGTCGGTTCCCTACGGTTCACCGGATTCGTACCTTTGCGTTACCGCCCATTGGATGAATCACCAAACGTGGCAAATGATGAAGCGTACGATTGCGTTTGAATTGTTCGGACATCCCCACACCGGTGAAAATTTATTTTATATACTAGAGAAGGTAATTAGAAATTTTAAATTTTAGAACAAATTTTTTTCAATGTCGTTCGATAACGCCTCGAATAATCGAGTAGCGGTAAACCAACTTATTTTAAAATATAAACCGGCTTGCGTCGTTAATTTTTTCCATAGTCGATGTGTTGCGCATATCATAAACTTGACAGTGTTAGATGGTCTTTGTCAAATTGAAAATTTAAAAGTTGTTTTTTAAACAAATTTTACATGATATTTTAGGGTTAGTAAAAAAACATATGTAAGATATATACAATTTTGTAAAGATGGCAATACCAAATGCTTAGGTTCGAATTGAGACATACCTACAAAATGGAATTCGACGTGTAACATGTTTGAAAAACTATTTCTCAAAAACGAAGTTTGCAAATGTTTCATGACCAACTTGCTAGAAACAAAAAGGTTATACCTTCCGTCATCGGGTTGGGATATTATTGAACAAGTAGCTGATATGCTTCATGTTTTCAAAACTGTAACAAACATTTTATCAGGAGTTTATTAACTTACGAGTTCTTTAGTTTTAAACCAAATATGTTTAATGTGTAACAAATTAAATGAATATTTAATGCGAGGCTGAGTATTTTCAAGGAATGACTTCGGTTATTACTTGTATTTCTATACGAAAAACAAGACTCGCTCCACAATCGGTGAAACTATGTATTTGCTTAAAGGATCACTTGGACGAGGAACGAATACAAGATAAAGCATCACTTGAAAGTGAAAACCTAGTAGAATGTGAGATATACGAGGACGAGATACAAGGAGGATTGACGAACCCACTTACCGATGAGAAATCCACTTTGGACGATTACCTACGATCCAGCTCGGATTCCGACGAATACTAAAAACAACGTATCGAAAGTTTATTTTTTTATTACGACTATGTATCGACGACTACGAGTATATGAGGACGAGGTAAAAGGAGGATTGACGATTACCTACGATCCAGCTTGGATTCCGGCGAATACTAAAAATAACGTATTGAAAGTTTATTTTTTATTACGAGTATCGACAACTATGTATTTTTTTTATCGTAACGTATTATAATTTATATTTTGTAACTTTTAAAATATTTGATAAAAAATCTTAATTTATTTTATTTTATAAAAATAAATAGACTTCAAACCGTTTTCAGCCTGACCCGAGTCAGTCCAAGCCCGGCCCATTCCGTATCGGATAGGGTCGGCTTCACCCTACCCTCAAACCAACCCCGGCCCGAACTGGTTAGGGTTTCAACCGGGTTTTGACCAAGTTTGAGCAAATCGACTCTGGTTACAACTCGGTATGGTTTGAAAAAAAAACATGATTTATACAACTACCAATCACATAGAGGTGAACAAAAAAACCGGTTTGGAAATCCAAACCAGTTTCGAACCGAAACCCGACCCGGATGCAAACCGGTTTAGTCGAAACCGGTTTCAAACTGGTTTGAACCGGCGGTTTTGAACCGGTTTAATGTTATGTACGAGACACCGGTTTAGAACCGGTTTTTTTTTTAACCGGTTTGCCAAACCGGTTTAACGGTAATATCCAAAAAATGACCGTTGGGTAACGGCTATATAGCCGTTTTTTACCGTTAAACCCATTTTTTGACCGTTTTTTTCACCCATTTTAACCCCCAAACACATTATAAATAGGTAGTGGGTGTTTTGGTTAAATCACACTTCTCAAACGCTCAAAAAACGCTATGGCAACTTCTTCAAGTTTTGGTGTTTCCTCTTCTGAAGTTAGCGTTGTGAGAATCATACCAACAACGAGGAACCCCGCAATTTGGTCAAACTACGATCTATGTGAGATGTCTAACGGGTTGGAACGTGCTCGTTGCAAAAAATGTGGTGGGTTTTTTTAAAAAGGATTCAAACTCTAGTTTAAAAACTCATATGAAAAAATCTTGCCCGAGTTTGAAGAAAATTCCGGATGAGGGTCAAGCATCTATGACAAGCGAGGGTGGAATTTGGAACTTCGATCCAAATATTGTTCGAGATAGAATGGCGAAATTAGTTATTCAAAGAGGTTTGCCGTTCAACCACTTCGACAACCCGCTCACGACGAGGATGATTCAAGAAGCCTTTCAACCACATTATCATCAAGTAAGTCGTAATACTCTTAGACGTGATTGTCTAAAAATGTGGAAAAAAGCAAAAAAATAATTAATTTTAGGTTTTGAAAAATTGGAAACCGGTGTGAACTTAACCACCGACGTTTGGTCGGCTCCACATGGTATTCCCGACTCATATATTTGCGTTACCGCTCATTGGGATGATCCCAATACGTGGCAAATGATGAAACGTACAATCGCGTTTGATATGTTTGAATATCCTCACACGGGTCAAAATTTATTTCACATTTTAGATGATGTGATAACCGATTTTAAATTACAAAATAAATTATTTTCAATATCTTTTGATAATGCCTCAAATAATACAAATGCGGTTCAAAAATTAATATTAAAATATAATCCGATTTGCAACGGCGCTTTTTTCCATAGTCGATGTATTGCACACATCATCGACTTAGCCGTGCAAGACGGGCTTGCGGTTGAACCCGTTATTGAATTAAGTAATGCATTTCGAGTCATGCTTAAAGACGTTTTTAGTAGTAGTAAAAAAAGATACCATGAATATATTAGATTATGTAACGATACGGGTTTGATTTGCTTAGGTCCCAATTGGGACCTCCCAACAAGATGGAATTCAACTTATAAAATGTTTCATAGTGCTATACGACAAAAAGATACTTTATCAATTTTTCATGATATGCTTTCCTCAAAACCGCGTCGTAAAATTCAAAGTTTTCCGTCTACGAGTTGGGACATTCTTGAAAATATAACCGAATTGCTCGAAGTTTTCAAAACCGCCACTACTTTTTTATCCGGGGTTTATTACCCCACAAGTCCCTTGGCTCTTAAACAAATATTTCTAATGTGTAACAAATTAGCCGAACTTGAAAATAAAAATACTTTTTTTACGAGAATGATAAAACCGATGAAAGAAAAATTTATTAAATATTTTAAAGAAATGCCTCCGGTTATAACTTGTGCCGCCGCATTAAACCCTACAATTAATGTTTACGGTGTTGAAACCTTGATTGATAAAATAACTTACGATTTGGATTTGAATGCCGAAGATATTCATTTTTCAACCGTAACAAAAACTTATTTTAACAAATGTTTGCAAGATTTGTTTGATATTTATTTACATAAAAATGGTACAACACAAACCCCACATGATACGATGGGCGCGGGCACATCAAGTAGCAGCTCGAGGAATGTGAACTTAAATTTGTATAACGAAATGAGAAATGAATTTACTAAACGGGCTAGAGGGTCCACCCCGAGTAGCGAACTCGGAAGGTATACGGGAACAAACTTTTTATCATTTATGAGTCCGGATGTTTTTGAGGACTTTGATATTTTGGCTTGGTGGAAAGGAAACGAATCTACTTTTCCGGTCCTTTCCACCATGGCTCGTGATTTACTAACCGTCCAAGCTTCCACGGTAGCTTCGGAATCCGTTTTTTCTCTTAGTGGCAGGGTTTTAGCTATTCGAAGAACTAGACTTACTCCCACGGCAATGGAAATGTGCATTTGCTTGAAAGACCATTTGGATGCGGTAGATAGGAGACAAGATAGGGCTTCGCTTGAAGACGAAATTGAAGTTGAAGAACTCATACACGAATCTGAGGTTAACCAAGGATTGGCGAGCCCACTTACAAATGAAGAACTCGCCGAAGATGATAGACTACGAGGATCCACTAGTAACTCCGAGAATGACGGCTAATATTAAACAAAAAACTCCAAAAAATAAAAATATTTTTTTTTTCTCGTATTGTAATGTTTAATTTTGTAATGTTTTGTGATTTCCGAACCCCTACAATATGAATAAACGTTGAACTTTATGTTTTTCTTTTTCTCGTATTGTAATGTTTTGTAATTTTGTAATATTTTTTAATTTATTTTATAATTTAAAAAAAAAAAAAACCGGTTTAAACCGGTTCACCAACCCGAACCAGTCCAGAACCGAACTGAACCGGTTCAACAGGTTCGATGTTTTATACTTACTAAACCGGTTTAACCCGAACCGGTTTTGGTCAAAAACCGGTTTACTGTTCGCGTTGACCAAACCGGTCCGGTCCGGGCCGGTTCGAAACCGGTTCGGTTCAAAAACCGCCTTTTGTGCACCTCTACAATCACAAATGTATATAGTGTTTTAACTAGGCCCAGTTCAGTTTATTTTCAAAGGGCCTGTTAGTTTTGGGTTATGGGCTGGGCATTAAGATAGCCTTCAATAAGTGCACGTTTAATAATAAGGAAATAACAATCACTTTGTGATTTTTTTCTTAAATATTTATTAATATTATAATATATATAATATAATTAGTTATATTTTAATTTGGTATTTGTTTTTAAAATATTAGTAATGTCTACAACATAAATTTTTAATAACTAAAATAATATATTGAAATATGAGAACTAACATCTTGGAACTTCCTCTTGACAGAGAAATTATTCTATCTATTTTAGATACATTATATCACAATATGATAAGTTTTTTTAACGGCAATAATGGGATTTACTCATAAAATCTAGCGAGAAACTAGCAAAAACATCATTTACAATCACCAAAACATATAACTGTAGAAGGAAGTTGTGCCCAAAGTAAACAAAACATATGAACTAACCCATACCTCTAGCTAAATCCACACCAGGAACATCCTGTCACTGCCTACAGACTTTCTTTACAAGATCTTTCAACTTAGGGCAAATATCTGCAATGTCAACTCCCTCGAAAGCCAGGCAATGATAGCTACTGTCAGAGCCCATCTTGAACAAGAAGGAAGGATTGCTAAGGCAGTACATGTGTCAAATTCTGACACTGATTTTCATAAAAAGAAAGTGATGTGCCAAGTAATTTTAAAAACTTATAATTTTTTGCTTATAGTGGAACCTATCACCCTATATTGACAGTTTCGACCTTGCCGACACCTCTAAGATGAGAACCCACAAAACATCCTGAATATTATCAATTAAAGGGGTTTTGGACCCATGTTTCTCATTTCCCACCTTGAGTCTTCCCCCGGTTCTCCAACCGTTTAAATGGCGTGATCTTTATGTCATCTACCATATTATCCACTAACCTCCTTGAGTTCGAGAATATCCACCTATTTCTTGTTATCCAAATCACCCAAAAGGTACACTAAGCTACTAAGATTCTTACGTCTTTTCTCCTTGCTGCCCCTCCTTGCTGCCCTAAGGTTGTTCCAGCCCCATTTAAAGGCAGTAAACCTATCACGCGAGCAACATACTATGTCTTTTATAGGTCAAAATTTTCTCTTATTGAGTTCGTAGAGCTTGAGGAAAAGGTCTTTAAAAGGTAATGAGCGGAACCATCTTTCATTCCAAAACGAAGAAGAGGATTCAATCCCAATACTTTTCTTGAACATTTTAGTAATCGGAAGTCCTTCATCATTCATCTTTGCTGAGAAAATGGTAGATGAGTTTCCGGCTACCTCCTTTTTGCTTAGATCTTCCAACGATTCAAATGTTTGTTATGCAATGCTTTGACCACTTCTGCCCCACAGACTTCGGTTTATGGACTGCCTTCCACCACCACTTTTCTAGTACGGCCAAGGTTCATGATTCTAAGACACCCCCTCCCCCCATTCCGTCTACCAAGCAACCCAAAGGATTTTCCTATGCGTACTACTCTCCCCCTAGAGGAATCTTCTCATTGATTCAAGCTCGTTAACAAAGGTCAGTCTTACTCCAAAGGACAACGTTTTCACCTTCCAATTATTGAGCCTCTTTTTAAATTTCATAATCACAGCCTCCAAGTTTTTAGCCCTTTTCATATTCGCCTCAATCGACATTCAGGATACCTAATCGGGAGAGTAGCACGTACGCACCTCATTAATTTCGCGTACTGTTGGCACTCATGCTCCTCCACCCCTACCCCAATGATCTTACTTTTACTATAATTTATTTTCAGGCCTGAATGTTGAAGCGTCGTAGTATTCTCTTAAGATTAATTATATTCCCCCCATCCCATTCCCGTACGAAGAACACATCATCTGCATACATAGAGTGTGTGACACTAGGCCCCTCGTTTGGGGTCTGGATACCTCTGAACCACCCTTTCTGGGAAGTCTCCTTCAATAGGGTCGTTAATCCCTCCATTGTTATGATAAAAAGAAACACGGAAGGTGGGTCCCCCTGTCAAGCCCCCCTCTATTTAGCAAATTCCTTTGTAAGTGGCCCGTTCACTAGCGCAGATGTTCTAACCATAATACAAATACCCTTTAATCCACAACCTTCGCCTAGTGTTAAACCCCATTTAGCTCATGAGTGAATCCATGAAGTTATAAGTTATCATAAAACAAATTTAAATGATCTACGATTAAATGATATCAATGTATGTAATTTATTTATATTTAATTTGTTAGGAAAATATTAAAATAGAGTCATAGAAATATACACGACACATACTCGATGTGTATTGACCGATACCCGATACCTGACGGGTAATGGTCAAATATGAGATAAGATTATACAATTCCCAGATACTCGACTCATTTCCATCCTTGTAATATACATATACAACCTACTACAAACTACTAAATTTCTACTTAAATAACCTAAATTGTTATCGTAATAACAAAGTTTTTATTATATGTTACCTTCACTACATAATTAGTTTGATACTTAAAAAAATCTATACTATATAATAAACAAGTAAAATATAAGGATACTTGTCACAATTCTAGGCCTCTTCATTCTCATTTTCCCGTTTCTCCCTCATATTAATAACCAACTCCACTATTTTAGTCAACTAAATTAATTATTTGTTTCAGATTTTATTTACACATTTTTTAATTTAAAATTGTGTTTATTATCAATTAATTTTCACTCATATTTTTATGAATTCTACAAACTAAAAACATTTTTATAGCCAGCTCGGATTCAAATAAAAAACTTTTAATCATATATTTACATATTCATATTGTTCCATTTTGACGAGTGTATGTATTAATAGATTACATTATATTTTACTCAACCCGTGTAATACACGGGTTTATTCAACCCGTGTATTACTCAGGTTTATTCAACCCGTGTATTACTCGGGTTTTAAAAACAAAACTTTTTTATTATTACGTACTTAACATTAAATTTATTTAACCCGTGTAATACACGAGATTCTAAACTAGTAATTAATAAAATAAATGCTCTTTATCAACCCAATCTATGCAATGTTGCCCAATGAATCCCATGAACATATGCAATTTGTTCTCAACAAGATTTGTAAAGTATTTAAAGTTACTAGGGAGGTGAGAGGGTTATCCTCCCAACTAAAGTATCCTTTCAAGTTACACTAATTACGTCAATGTGAGGCTAGCCCACTTGGTAGAGGCATATGCCTCTTAGAAGTGAGGTCTCAGGTTCAAACCTGGGCAATGTTGTAGTTTAGGATTATTGGTGTAAAAGTAGAGTATGAATAACGTTTGTCTTCAAAAAAAAGTTACACCAATTACGAGTTGCCACATCACTTAGCCAAACTACCTTCCTAAAGTACCCTCCATGGTGGGAGTGATACCCTCCAACCCTCTTATATTTTATTTTTTTTAAAATAAAACAAATTAATAATCAAATTAAAAAACTAAAAATTTAATTAAAAATATATAACTAAAAATCTAAATATACTGTTGCAACATTCTTATATTTTTTCCTACGTTTCCAAATAATTTTTTATTAAAAACTGAACCACCGCAACACGCGGATATAAGTCGCCAGTTCTATTTAAACTCTTAAACAAATATAAAAAGCTGATAATTGAAACAAAAATGGAGACATTTAACAACAAATATTTTATACTATTTAAAAAAAACCCCAAGTAAAGTTAGTTTTATAAAAAGAGAGAAAATAAATAATGTTTTATATAGTGTCAAATAATAAAATAATAAAGTAAAATAGAAATAAGATTTCCAAGATTTAATTACTAAAGATTCACACACAAACCCATCAACACTACCCGCTCAAATGAACTCATCAAAACCGCTGGACTTACGTCGTTGTACCCGCAACTCGCCACCCTATCCCCTATCTATCCGTGCTCCACTCCCACCGCCCATACATTCATTTGTCTTATGATTTATTACCTAAAACAAAGCTCTCAATCTTCAACTCCACACTTCACCAACTTCGACGTGAGCTACGCACGTGCATCCCACCCTAATCACGTGACGGAAGCAAGACATGTGCTCTCACGTTCAAGAAAAGAAAAATTAACAAAATATACTAGAAATAAATAACATTTACTTAGACAAAGCATTCAATTCTTATTTTGATTTTTTTTAATTGTTTAAATACAAAGCACGTCCGTTTACCCAATAGGAGAATGCCACGTTCATTGACCCACCGCTATTGGCTTCTGAACATGAGTGAATCCCTCACATGCTCTGCTGACAAACACTGCCCTTACCCCGATGGGAGTCACGTGCTGTTTGGACTTTAAATTCGTATTCGTTTTTCTTTTCAAACTTTTAATTTAAGAGGTTAAAAAACATAATACACTACTTTATTTCTTACGAAAATTCCTATTATATTTTATAAACTTGTTTATATTACTAGTACTAGGTTAGAAACCTCATTTATTACACGGATTAAATAAATACAATGAATAAATGTAATATTATATATACTTACTAATAAATATTTACATATTACATATTTATGATATATTATATAGATTTTTAATACAAATTTTAGAAACGTCATATAGTTACTTTTTGAAAATGTTTTATAAAAAAATGAAAAAAAATGTTCAATTTCTAAAAATGTTTTATGAACAAACCTATATTTTTTTAATAAAAAACGTTTTATAAAAAGAATTATAGAAAACCAGTATTATTTAACAGGAGAAAAAGACAAAAAAACAAAAAATTGTTAAAAACAATTAAAGAAAATTTATGCAATTAATAAGATAGGGAGGCGGGAAAATTTGTATCACAAAAACCTTTATTTATTATAGAGTATAGATATAGATTAATGAGTTTTTAAAAAAATGTTAATCCTTCAATTAGTTAGAATTTAATAAAGTGCATTCCAAGTGTATAAAATGCTTTGGTGAAAAGTATTTTTATCGTACAAGATTATATAAATTTGTATTCAAAAAAACAAACTTGATGAGGTATTGATTCAAGTTACCAACTGAGTTCAACTAGAAATTATGACGCATGCGTTGCGGCGGGTTCGTACAGTGATATTAACGTGGTTAATTACATATTTAAATCTGCGCGTTTGTGAATCTTGCTACACGTGTTGCGGCTGTGACACTAACGTCGTTAAATACGGTGACTTTAGCACCCCGCTTTCTGCGACAGGAAGCGGACCTTAAACAATTGAGTCAGTGACTAACGTGACTAAGCACAAAAAAAATTATTAAATACATAAAAAAATGTATAAAGTTACGGCGACTTGATTAGCCCAATAAAAATAAATTTTAAAAAACAAAGGAAAAAATCCAAAAAAAATTATGCACCAATAGATATGTGACATGTGACGTGACGTTGGGGAATAAACATAATTTTTATATTTTACAAACTTCACGGGGAGTTGTGGTAAGACACATGTAAATGAGTAAAACAAAAACAAATAATTTATTTATAGAGGTATATTTAGGTTTTTAGAAAGTTAAGGGTTATTATTTGAAAATATGAAAATGAGAAGGGTGCATATGAAATATGAAATATGAAATATGAAAAAAGAAAAAAAAATTCATTCGACGCGGACATTAGTATTTGAGTTATTGGAATGTAAATTTTAAATCAGCAAAATAGTAGAATATAACCAAAATTGTGTTCGAAATTATTGTGCCACTAAAAGACACTATATGTTCGAAAAGGTATCATAATCGTCATTTTCTGTGCACATTGACCATACATCATATACATTCACATAGGAATGATATACAATTCTGTCAGTGTCATTCGAGTACTGATGTACCGCTATCCACTTATTTTAATTATCTTTAAAAGTGTAAAATTCAAAGAACGTATAAATAAAATAAGTTTACTCTATAACTATACTTTCAATTCTTTTACAAAATATGATATATTTCATAAAACATTCGTTCATTTGTCTATGCCATTCATTAAGCACATTCACGAGTTAATTATGCATCTCAGCCCAAAAGATAAGGCAACAGAAACTCACCAGGTACACTATCACTATTCACTATACGCATGTCAAGCAAGGCGATAAGATACACGATCTATACGAATTCAACACGTGAAAACTATCAATTTTTAGGTAGAGTCGCCTATAGTGTCGCCTGAAAACTTAGTGTCGTCCAACAATGTTGCCATAATTTTCGTTATGGACTTAGCGTCGTCCCAATGGTATCGACACTTGGTGTCACCCACTGACAGTGTCGCCACTCTCTAGTTTCGCCAATCATTAGTGACGTCATAAATCAGTGACGTCACTACCTCGACTACCATCATCTTCTCCGCATGATCCGCGACTCGTGTCGCCACATGAAGATCATGCGTTTCCGACTCTGTTTTGACCTAAATCTGTAACTTTCTACGTCGAAAACTCTTTTCCATCATTTAGTAAGAAAACCCTTGAGTCTAAACACCATTCATTTCGTTAAAACTACTTTTTATGGATCAAAAACCTAGTTTTTCACCCGAAATCCTAACCGAACATAAACACAAGATTTAGATCGATTTTTATTGTGTAAAAGGCTCTATTTGTTCGTGCTTTCTCTGGTGGAATGATTACCAATGATTCCACGTTGCTTGAAGCTTCCAAAGCAACAAGAAATCTTGGTTTCTCTCTCTATCTTTCTCATTTGTATCTCTCTAGACGAATTACACAAAAGTAAAGGTGAATGGGGACTGGTGGCGGCTACAAGGGTTTAAGGAAGTCTAATCCCTTTTACTTATCAGCCCCAAAGTCGCTTAACCTTTTGATTTAGCCCCGAACTTGTAAATTAAATGAAACAGAGTTTTAGGATGTTACACAAGGCGACACTATGGTGTGACGACACTAACGTGTGACGAAACTAAGTACGGAGTGAACATTTTGGCGACATTGCCTTGGAGTAACTAAACTTGTCCCAGGCGACACTGTTTAGGCGACACTAGCATAGAATGATAGAATTCGCGTGTTGACTTATATACAGATTGGTGAGCGTGTTAGAACCAACTAGACGTCCGACTCAGGTTTAATTACGAACGAACAAGTAAGTCAAGAATCCTTATTTACTTGTTTCTAGGGTGATATGCATACTTAAAGAATGTTTATGAAATGAAGATGAATGTAATGAAATGCTTACGAATGAACGGTTTTTGAAAAGAACAATGTTTGAAACAAAAATGTTTAAGAAACGAAATGTTTATGTAAGGGATGTTTATGAAACAAAATGGTTATAAAGGAAAGGCATTAAATGAATGAAAGGGTTTTATGAATAAGCGAAACGTTTTACGAAAATAAATTGGCAAAGGTTTTAAAGAAGACATTACATGTCTATTCTGTTCAACGAACGAATTCACGAACGAAGTCTAGGGATGTACGTCCCCAGCCTTTTGGTACGTTTGGGTCATAAGAATAACAGTGGTAGTGTCACACCCCGGCCGGCGGCGGATTATTCGCCGGGGCTGACGCGGTTGTTCATAAGCATATGATCATCTATTAATAAATGATAATATTATTTCATCATAATTAAAACATCCGTTACAAATAGAAATGGAAAACAAGGAGTTCAAACATAACACAAGTTATAATCAATCTTTGTTACAGCTAGGTTCATAGTCCTATGTGATCATGTAGTGTCCTCAAACTGATGCACCTGAAACATGTGAGTAAATGTCAACTACAAGTAGTTGGTGAGTAACATAGGTTTTGACACTAACAAGAGTTTAGTAAAAATGATTTGAAATTCAATATTGTTCAAAGCGTAACTATGGATTAAATGTGAAAACATACAAGGTTCCAAGCGTACAATTCAATCCGTAGTAAATGAAAAACTGGTAAGTACAATATCACGGATTGTGTTTTGGAAAAATAGTAATATGGTACACACAAAACCCGCCAAGGTTCGTGTTAACTGGAATCGGATTCCCCTATAAATGATCATGTTAGGTACTACCTTAGGCCTGGGTAGCAGGTTAATGAATGTACTAGCATGAACACATGTAATGGTCACCAAGTAGTTTAAGACATAAAGCACTTAGTAAATAGCATGAGAACATTGGTATTGAATTTGGTAAGCATGGTAAGTAAACATGTTCCACCCCGAGTATTTGTAAATAATAGTAAAGAGAAAGGGGGCTATGAAACTCACATGGAATATGTAGCTTGGGAATCACACGAACACGATGTTGCTCAAGGGTTTAGCTAACCACAAGTTTAACCTATGATTTAATAGTGTAATAGAATTAATGGTGCGCTCAAATGACTACCGGGGATCCTAATGTACAAAGGAGTTAGGTGGGGATATTTGGTTAAGTTGGAGAATACTTATTCGAGTTTCAAATGTTACATATGAAATCCCTTGTAAAATTAGGTGTGTATGAGCACATGATTTCATTTGTTTAGTAAACGTTTAGATTAATGTATATGTAGGAAAAAATCATTTGAGCTCTTTTGCTTATAATCAAAACGAAGTAAATGACTAATTAAATAAATAAATAAATAAATAAGTAAATAATTAATGAGTAAATAAATAAGTAAAAGAGTAGTCGGATACGTAATTAAACAACTAAATGGATAAATAAATAAATCGTTTTATTTATTTTAGTTTGGATTTCATGAAAATTAGGTGCAAAATATTGTTCTATTTAATAAATAATCAAATCAAAATTGAGTATAAAAATGAACTTTATAAGGTAAATATAATAAAAAGAATGTATAGGTCTTTTACGTGGCAATTGGTCTTTATAAGAATAATTATATTTATGTTCCGAGTATGTTTTAAAAACCAAGACCTTTAAATAATCGCTCGTCTAAAATAAATATATTAATTTAGTTAAAACTTGTTAGGTTTTACCCATAATAATATTAAATAGAATGGTTTTAATTGAAAGGTCAATAGTTTGAGTTTATAAAACATGTACGAGGCTCCCGGGGTTTATAAAGTAACTTTTATATTTTTGGTTAATGTTTAAAAATGGATCAGAAAAAAAGTTGGGACTGCCCGGGATTGAACCCATGACCTACGTTGAGGGAGGTGAGAGCTTTAACCATGCGATCTGGGCTTATGCCTCGTGAGGCATCAGGAAAACAAATTTTTAAATAACATAAACAGCTTCATCTTCTCCTTTACATAGACAAATTACAAACCCTAGCCCCCATAACACTACTGATTGGAGATCGACAATCAAGGGCCATCGTTTGGGAGATTAAAACGAGCAAGAGAGAAGAGTTATCACCTGTTTATGACTCGTTTAGTTGCAGAAAGACGAGCTCGATCCCCTCCCTTGGCTGTCGCGATCGGAAATGAGGAAAGAGTAAAAAAAAGGTTTCAGATTTGCGTCGAGGGTTTAGGATTTGTGAGTGTAATAGTATTATGAGGGTGGTACTCGTAATTAGGATGCTTCAATCAATAAAACCCGAATGGAATTTGTTTGGTTCATGGGTCTTTTGATGTTTATAACCGAGATCTCCATTATGATAATAAAAGCTCACAATCACTCAATTAAACATGAATTGAATTGTCTTAACTGATTGAAAATGTGTTGGTAACAGTTTGGAAGCATAACCGCAACGGATTGGCAAAGATTGAATGGGTTTGGAAACGATGTTGACTTTATAGGGTCAAAGTTTATGTTGAAATAGTTATGAGGTTAGGCCTCATTTATTTGTTTAAAAACCATTTTAATTCTTTATAAGATTTTTTTTTTATAAAATCTATAAAACTTAAACATCATGAGTTTAATTAAGTAAATTTATAAGAGAAAGGTTCTATTTTATAAAATTACAACTTGTCTTAATTGGTTTTATTTACTAACGACAAATATATACATGTAACTACATATATATTTATAAGTAAATGCATGTATATAAAATACATGATGTAAGCTCATAAATTTTATATTTCTTTTTTTTTTCTTCTTTTTTTTTTTTAAAACTAAAAGTTGTATGATTGATTTATTTAGCATAATGAAATAATATGTAGACGCTAGGTTTGAAATATTGAATTGATATATGTTTGAGATAATACTTAATGTGACATATTGTGTTTGAACAAGTACGAAATTTAAATTTTATGTTATCATTGCATAAAATAAAATAATTAATAAAAAATATATGGCCTGAAAATTTCCTGAGGTTTACAGTCTCCCCTACTTTAGGAGATTTCGTCCCGAAATTTATTAAGAAGATGGTCTAGGAAAAAAGAGATGTGTGTTTGGGATTTATCAACTAGTTTTGCTTGTCAGTTGGGGAGCATAGTTGGTGACAAGATTCAGATCAGGTCATTGAGGTAGGCATAGATGGTGGTAGTGGATTTAGTTTGAAGAGAATTATGGAGGGAATTGCCTTAGAATAATTTGGGCTACAAAAGTGAGATGCATCACTTGCAATGAGGGCGATGAGAATTTGATGTTCAGCATTTGTTTAGGATATAGCCTAATATGTTTAAAAAGGTATCACTGGTAAAGATCTCAGACATGAGTCAAGGTCAAATTAATAGAGAACCCTACGTGACACGAACAACGCTATTACTGACAATATGACAAGAGCACTTATATATAGGATATACCGTTGGTATGTCCACTATACCCTTATCATATCCCATTAGTTTTGTTACTTTATATCATCGTAGGTTTTATGTCATCACACACGACTGAATTTACTATGTTTTCCATGCGCTGACTTTTATAATTACGTGTGCACCCGTAATTACTCAAATCGTCGTATGGTCCGTATAGGTCATTCTATTGTGTATGGGTACAGAGGGCACAATTTCACTCTGATCACGTCTATTGTTTTCACATAAAAGTCGCTATCAAGTAACTAGATCCTTAATCAGGTCAGTTTGCAGCTAAAGAGTAGTAAAGTAGTATAACTTAAAGTTTCTTAGTTTGCTCGTGTTTGAACAAGAATACGTCAAACCCTGAGTCGTTTCAATGTACTATGGTCTTCAACTTTGGTGAGCAAAAATGCATGTCCAGGTCTTGTGTATAAAGGAATCAATCAATTGCAATAATTGTAAGCAAATTTTGTTTCGTGTATAAAGTAAACACACAAGTCTCATGTATGATCTAGTGTCACGTAGCTCGTAACCAAATAGGTCTCATGTGTAGCGTGAACAATTTAGCGTCATATATTTTGTAAATCATTTAGCTCCCATATGGAATGTAAACAACTTAGTGTCATGTGTATTGTAGAAAATGAAATTCATGTATAGTGTTGGCAACTTAGCATCATGTATTTTGTATATCATTAAGCTCTCACGCGTATTGTAAAAATATGGTATCATGTATATTGCACGAATTAGTTTCACGTATAGCGTCACCAACCTAGCATCATGTATTTTGTAAACAAATATCTTTCATGTGTAACATAAACAATTTAGTATCATGTATATTGCATAATGTGCATAACTTAGTATAAGGTACCTTGTAACCAAATGAGTCTCATGTTTAATGTGGTTAATCTAGAGTTATGTATCAATCAACAATTGTTATGCATCATGTATATTGTAAGCAACTAAGTTTCGTGTATTATGTGCTCAATCTAGTAAATTGTGATTTGTAGACAAACTAGTTTCGTGTATTATGTAATTTGTGTGGCATTGGGTATATTGAGAAAAATTGAGTTTCTGTACCATGTGATTGCGTTGGGTATATTGTGAACATGCATACGTGAGTTATTGAACTTCGTGTGTGACGTATACTAACGGTTTTTGTATGTGATTGAGTGTTGCGGACAAGTGTGTTGTTTGGCATTAAGGTATAATGTGATAGTTAGATTCTAGTTCTCAAATCTCATTGAGGTTGATGAGGAGAGTTAACGTTTACGCGATATGGACCGTCTCTTGAAGCGATAAGTGAAAGGTAACGAGGAGGTTCTGAAGATATTCGGGAATTGGGTTTACAAATACGGGTCTTTGCTTGAACATAGAAAGTGGTCAATTGTTCTTGGTTGTAGATATATAAAGTAGTGAAACCATTGGATCACATAATTTAAATGAATAGGCAATTTATGGAAGAAGAAAAAAATGTATATAATCTTTTAATTAAAATTTTCAACTATTACTAAGAGAATATTTTTAAGTGGAATCATTGGCTAAACAAGTAGTCGCATATTAATTTAGCCAAAGTTTAGAAATATTTACTTTAATAAAAAAAAATCATAATTATTTATCAATTTAAAATAATATTTTTATAAAATTTGTTGTACTAACTTTCCTTATTAGATGAAAAGTTTTGTGGAAAATTTATGTTTTTTTTTTTATACTATCTAAAAGTTGGATAAGCGTTTTGTTTAAATAAGATAACGAGGTTTTGTTTAAATCTCATAATAATATGATTTGTTTATGAAGGAGATTATTGGTAGTGTACTAAATCGTATTTAAATGAGAGGAGGTGATACTTGAGAAATTTTTTGTAAAAATATGATGGGGAATTTCATGCTCCACGAGTCAAATCAATAATTAATAACCTTAGAGTTGAAACATATGAAATTTATTAAAGGCCGAAATGTTAAACATTATTCAAAACATAGGGAAATGGTCCTTAAATCGAGAATTTAAAGATAATAAATAGAAATCTTCGCCTAACGTCTCTGATAGCTTTCCACTAGGAAGAAGATAATTGCCAAGATGAGTACCGCTATGGTCACTCGAGTAGCCGACCTGGCTTCAGCCCTAGCTGTCTCCGTGCGATTCTCCAGTATTTCTTTTTCGAGGATGGAGATTAACTCCTTTTGGTGTCTTAATTGGTTTGCTAGGCTATCCATTCTTTGCCCTTGCAAGTCGTGTATCATCCTCTGCTCTATCCTTTGCCTCTCAAATTCTGAGGTCCTTGCGTATTGATGAAAGTCATTGGTCGGAATTCCCATAACACCCGTGGGTGCCATGGTGTGTCTTACCCAAGGTTTAGGAAGGTACGGGTCGGGCATTAGATATGGCTCTCTTAGTGGGGTGGTAACTGATTATGGAGGTGAGGTGTCTGATACGGGTTTCTAGGTGCGGGTGATCCAGGTGTTCGAAGTCTCAGGCCGGTGTTCCTAATCCAGTCCGCCCTTACATCAAACCTGCGCCTAGCAGTTAGGGGTGTTGGTGACCGATATACGGGTGTCTCCGTGTCTTCCTCCCAATCAGATTCTGTTCCGGGGTGGTATACCGAGGAGGGAGGAGGGTAGGAGTCCATGTCTAGCAGAAAACAATGAAAAAGTTGTAAGTGATAATGAAATATTGCGGGTTAGACATAGGAGTACTTATAGGTTTTTAGAGCTTAACTAGTCATAACACTGGACCTTTGCGATAGTATTTTGGAAATACACTTGACCTATAAGCAATGTATCCCTGAGGAGAATTCCCAGGAAAGAGGGGTGGGTCACTAAGACACACTTAAGTACCCTATCTTTCCTTAGCCAGAATTCCTCATGGGTTTACACACTCTTCCAGCCATCATGTATTAATAATACCATTGTTGGGCTCATGGTTATGATGAGAATTGTTGTGGACTGGGCTTTGAGGCCCAAAAATAAGGTTTATGCAACTCTGTGGGCTTTCTTCTTCTTGGAGGATAGGTGGGCTTCTTAGTTTATTATTGGTGGGCATTAGGCCCAATAGTTTAAGTCTTTGTTCATAAGGGTGATGGTATCATGTATGTGAGTCCAAAGGTGTATGAGTAATTTGGTGGGTATGTGTGGGTGTTAAACTTAGGATAGTACTTTAAATAAATTAAGTAGGTAGAAATGAATAGGGGAAAAAGTTGACGGGTGATGTGACACATAGGCTATTAAGTATTGCATCATATGATGTAATTTTATAGTATAGCATGTAAGAATATTCGCACAGAAAAGATAATCATATAGTACGTAGATAGTAATGAGTGTAAGCACAAGAGTTGTCAAGTAGTGTGACACATAAGTCATTATATGTTGTATCATGTAGTGTAATTACTTATGATAGCATATAAAAATATTTGCACAAGAATTACAAATGTAACATGTAGTAGCATGACATTGTATGGGTGTCCTAAGGTTATAGTCTAGGTCAAGAGTGTCTAATAACCTAGTTCCCTATAACCATGGCTCTGATACCAATCTGTCACACCCCGGCCGGCGGCGGATTATTCGCCGGGGCTGACGCGGTTGTTCATAAGCACATGATCATCTATTAATAAATGATAATATTATTTCATCATAATTAAAACATCCGTTACAAATAGAAATGGAAAACAAGGAGTTCAAACATAACACAAGTTATAATCAACCTTTGTTACAGCTAGGTCCATAGTCCTATGTGATCATGTAGTGTCCTCAAACTGATGCACCTGAAACATGTGAGTAAATGTCAACTACAAGTAGTTGGTAGTAACATAGGTTTTGACACTAACAAGAGTTTAGTAAAAATGATTTGAAATTCAATATTGTTCAAAGCGTAACTATGGCATAAATGTGAAAACATACCAGGTTCCAAGCGTACAATTCAATCCGTAGTAAATGGAAAACTGGTAAGTACAATCTCACAGATTGTGTTTTGGAAAATAGTAATATGGTACACACAAAACCCGCCAAGGTTCGTGTTAACTGGAATCGGATTCCCCTATAAATGATCATGTTAGGTACTACCTTAGGCCTGGGTAGCAGGTTAATGAATGTACTAGCATGAACACATGTAATGGTCACCAAGTAGTTTAAGACATAAAGCACTTAGTAAATAGCATGAAAACATTGGTATTGAATTTGGTAAGCATGGTAAGTAAACATGTTCCACCCCGAGTATTTGTAAATAATAGTAAAGAGAAAGGGGGCTATGAAACTCACATGGAATATGTAGCTTGGGAATCACACGAACACGATGTTGCTCAAGGGTTTAGCTAACCACAAGTTTAACCTATGATTTAATAGTGTAATAGAATTAATGGTGCGCTCAAATGACTACCGGGGATCCTAATGTACAAAGGAGTTAGGTGGGGATATTTGGTTAAGTTGGAGAATACTTGTTCGAGTTTCAAATGTTACATATGAAATCCCTTGTAAAATTAGGTGTGTATGAGCACATGATTTCATTTGTTTAGTAAACGTTTAGATTAATGTATATGTAGGAAAAAATCATTTGAGCTCTTTTGCTTATAATCAAAACGAAGTAAATGACTAATTAAATAAATAAATAAATAAATAAGTAAATAATTAATGAGTAAATAAATAAGTAAAAGAGTAGTCGGATACGTAATTAAACAACTAAATGGATAAATAAATAAATCGTTTTATTTATTTTAGTTTGGATTTCATGAAAATTAGGTGCAAAATATTGTTCTATTTAATAAATAATCAAATCAAAATTGAGTATAAAAATGAACTTTATAAGGTAAATATAATAAAAAGAATGTATAGGTCTTTTACGTGGCAATTGGTCTTTATAAGAATAATTATATTTATGTTCCGAGTATGTTTTAAAAACCAAGACCTTTAAATAATCGCTCGTCTAAAATAAATATATTAATTTAGTTAAAACTTGTTAGGTTTTACCCATAATAATATTAAATAGAATGGTTTTAATTGAAAGGTCAATAGTTTGAGTTTATAAAACATGTACGAGGCTCCCGGGGTTTATAAAGTAACTTTTATATTTTTGGTTAATGTTTAAAAATGGATCAGAAAAAAAGTTGGGACTGCCCGGGATTGAACCCATGACCTACGTTGAGGGAGGTGAGAGCTTTAACCATGCGATCTGGGCTTATGCCTCGTAAGGCATCAGGAAAACAAATTTTTAAATAACATAAACAGCTTCATCTTCTCCTTTACATAGACAAATTACAAACCCTAGCCCCCATAACACTACTGATTGGAGATCGACAATCAAGGGCCATCGTTTGGGAGATTAAAACGAGCAAGAGAGAAGAGTTATCACCTGTTTATGACTCGTTTAGTTGCAGAAAGACGAGCTCGATCCCCTCCCTTGGCTGTCGCGATCGGAAATGAGGAAAGAGTAAAAAAAAGGTTTCAGATTTGCGTCGAGGGTTTAGGATTTGTGAGTGTAATAGTATTATGAGGGTGGTACTCGTAATTAGGATGCTTCAATCAATAAAACCCGAATGGAATTTGTTTGGTTCATGGGTCTTTTGATGTTTATAACCGAGATCTCCATTATGATAATAAAAGCTCACAATCACTCAATTAAACATGAATTGAATTGTCTTAACTGATTGAAAATGTGTTGGTAACAGTTTGGAAGCATAACCGCAACGGATTGGCAAAGATTGAATGGGTTTGGAAACGATGTTGACTTTATAGGGTCAAAGTTTATGTTGAAATAGTTATGAGGTTAGGCCTCATTTATTTGTTTAAAAACCATTTTAATTCTTTATAAGATTTTTTTTTTATAAAATCTATAAAACTTAAACATCATGAGTTTAATTAAGTAAATTTATAAGAGAAAGGTTCTATTTTATAAAATTACAACTTGTCTTAATTGGTTTTATTTACTAACGACAAATATATACATGTAACTACATATATATTTATAAGTAAATGCATGTATATAAAATACATGATGTAAGCTCATAAATTTTATATTTCTTTTTTTTTTCTTCTTTTTTTTTTTTAAAACTAAAAGTTGTATGATTGATTTATTTAGCATAATGAAATAATATGTAGACGCTAGGTTTGAAATATTGAATTGATATATGTTTGAGATAATACTTAATGTGACATATTGTGTTTGAACAAGTACGAAATTTAAATTTTATGTTATCATTGCATAAAATAAAATAATTAATAAAAAATATATGGCCTGAAAATTTCCTGGGGATTACAGGTAGTGCCTTTGTGGTCTATCAATGTGTATAACGGTTGTGCAACTGGAGGGGGTAGTAGCGACAGTCATTCAGGGTTAACGTTACCCGTGAATGATGAATGATACTACCTTATGGACCTATGAGTCGTAAGGGCGGTATTATTAGCTTATGGGCCTATGAGTCGTAAGTGCGCTGATAAACGAAATGAACGGAAGGAACGATAACACATATTTAAAAAACTAAATGTATGACTTAAATGAACGTTAAATGTTGAATGTGAATGCTAACCCTGTTTTCTTATAAATGATTTTAAACCCTGATGAAGGAATGAACGAACGATAATCCATTTCCTAAAATAAACGAAAGACTTGAACTCAATAGTGTTAGCTGACTTTTAGTATGTATGTCAGGTTAAGGTGTGATGGATGATGAGTGGATGTTGCTTGTCTATTCCGAAGAGTTACCCTACATGAGAAATCTAATATCTTGTTGTAATTGATTTATGAAGGATGAATGTATTAAACAGTGTTTAAATTGGTTGTGAATTTGAGACAATGTAAATGACATTTATTTTCGTTGCTATGTTTGAAGTTTAAGAACTGTTTGTAATTATGTAAATCCAACATGTGAGACCCCCCGGGTTTAAGGTCTTACAAATCAAAACCCTAATATTAACATACCATAAGTATTATTTGTGCAATTTTCTAGCAACACTTGTAAATCCAATGACCTCCACTCTCACCCCTCTAAGTTCCAATCTATCTCTCCCGAGAACCCCCCTCTACTCCGTTCTCTATTCGGACCTACAAATCTGGCCCAAACTGTCACCCGTTTTCTTCCCCGTCGACATCACTGCCATTTAGAACGTGACTAGGGTGATCAGCCAGTAAGTTTATTCCCCGTTTTGTTTCCTCCCCATATTAGAAACCCTAAAGTCGCCTGACTTAACAAAACCCCTAAAATCAATTTTCAATCATGACTAGTACTGATTCGAAAACAAAAAAAATCGAGAGTGAGGGACACTATGGGGTATGATTTGAAGCGAGAGGGTACATGCAACGAATATGATTTCAAATGGTGTGTGACATCTTTGGTCTCGCAAAAGAAGAAAAAAGGATGGGGGTCAAACAAGTGGTCATGTGGTGAGAGGGGATTGGATAGGGTGGTTGTGGGTCCACTAATTTAATTTAAGCTTTATTGGGAAAAATACGAAAATGGACATTTGACAAAGAAAATACTTAAAAATGGACATACTTTTTTAGCCTACTGTTTCATAGACATGGTTCTTGGGAAAAGGCTAAAGACGGCTAAGCTAGCCGGCTAAAATTTCAGTGCCAACATTCTATTTGTCAGAGTACGAACCAATAATATGGCGACACGTGGCAGACTTAGCCATCTAAATAAACAGTTATAGCCGTCTAAATAAACAGTTATAGCCGTCTATTAGACGGCTAAATGCATTAGACGGCTAAAACTGTTTATTTAGACGCTATAACTGTTTATTTAGACGGCTAAATGCATTCGACGGCTAAAACTGTTTATTTAGACGGCTATAACCGTCTATTAGATGGCTATAGCCGTCTATTAGATGGCTAAGCCTGCCACGTGTCACATGCTTATTGGCTCGTACTCTGACAAATGGAATGTTGGCACGGAAATTTTAGCCGGCTAGCTTAACCGTCTTTAGCGTTTTCGCAAGAACAATGTCCATGAAACAGTAGGCTAAATAAGGATGCTCATTTTTGAGTATTTTCTTGGTCAAATGTCCATTTTCGTATTTTTCCCTTTTATATTTTCATTTTATACTTTTTTGTTCTATTTTTTTTTCTTTTATATTAAAATATATTTTAATTATTTTATATATACTTTACATAAATTTTTTAATAAACATGTTATTCACGGACTTTCTGTGTTACATTTGAGAAAAAGAGTGCATACTAAACCCCTTTCATTAATAGTGCATACTAAACCTTTCATTAAGAAAATTTTGGGACAAATCCGTAATATGATGGAAAGAGAGGGACATCAATGTAATTAACTCTTTTTATAATGTTATTGGGGATGGAGACAGTAAATGCAAATTGCAAAGGACAATTACCAATGAGGAGGTGAGTACTACAAGAATTATTCGAAATCACTCCTAGGGATCGTTCCATTCATATCTTGCCCCACTACGGTCTGATGTAAGCAGATTATATTCCAACGAGGCACTGGTACCTTTTTTTTCTTTTTTTTAACGACTATTTAGATCACGAATGAGCACTGACCCGGTCATCTCCACCACCCTTATGAAAAAAACTCACTAATACTAGTGCACATCACTTCACTACCGCACCTTCTTGACTTCTTCACAATTCGACATAAAATACGGTAATGAACCACTTCACCTCGTCGTACCTTCGTGTTGTTGACACTCACCACAATTGACGCGGCGAGAAGGTGGGGTGGGGTGGGGGTTCCTTGGGTTGCCGTAGGTCTACTTTACCCTCACGGTATGACGTTGTAAGGGTATAACATAGAACCTTATTTACTTGACGATGCGTTATATCATCTAACACATTAGCAATACATTCATCTTTTACCTATAGGTTTTCCTAATCAACCCATCCATCCCTTCATCATCCACTCATCCTAATTTTTTCCACATTGATAGAGATTAATCTTTTTTCCCGGATGCATTGACGTTCCCCTTTTTTTAATTCTAGTTATTGACGCGGGAAGGAATAAAGAAGATTAGAGATACAATTAAATACCAGCCCCCTCTTTTCTCTTTCCTCCCTTTACATTATTATTTTTCACATTAATTTTTTTATAACCAACTTATTTATTACAAAGTTCATTAACATTTTTGTTTAAAAAAAACTAAAAATTGGTAGATCCTCATATGAACAACGCAAGCATTCGACACAAACATCCACAGATAGACCCACGCAATGCAGACGTTCGTGGATAACTCCTTCCGTAAGTGTCGCATCCTCGTCCGTGAGTGACAAAAACGCTATATCACAGATGCTCTAGCTAAAGTTGTTAGTCATGTCATATATCATCTAACATTTCCTATGTATTATCATTGTTATATTAAATGAATTGTCCTTATACATTTTGAATATAAAATAACCTTTGTCAAAAAAAGGTTCCATATTTTTTGGTGTCCGCCATCCCCCTTCAAACGCAAATAAACTCTCTCGTCTCACCTCTCTTAACTCCCCAACTATCTCCTCCTCCACACACTTTCTCTCTCTACTCTCTCTCCCCCCCTAACACACCCTTTTTCTACGTTACAACATCTCAATTTCCCACATTCACACAAATGGAAACTCCTGATCAATTCTTCCATACTAACACCCACCAATTCACGCCGGAAAAGCGACACTCCGACGTCAATTTCGTCATCGACGACCTCCTCAATTTCCCTACTGACGACACTGTGCCCGCCGACGAGGCTTATGATGTCGTCGGAGACATGGCTAATGCCGGGACCTCCACCGACTCCTCCGTCATCACCACCACCGCCCACGACAACTGCCACGACGGGGAGGTTGGTCGCCGGAGCCTCACCGACACACAATTTTCTCATGACCTTTGTGTCCCGGTAATTCATTGTTTGTAACAAGTTCTTATGATATTTTGAGTAACTATTAATTAGTTGACTCACTTTTTACTTTTAGTTTTGAAGTAACCATTCATTATTATTTACTTAAAAAAAAGTTAGTGTAGCTAGTCTTGTTAGAAAAGTTGTGACTTTATATATATATATATATATATATATATATATATTTTAAATTTCTATGATTTCTATAAACTAATCTATTTAAAATTTCTCTAATATTGTTTCCATAGTATGATGATATGGCTGAGCTAGAATGGCTTTCAAATTTTGTGGAGGATTCATTTTCTACTGAGGACATGGAGAAGCTCCAATTGATATCCGGAGTTAACCCTCGAGCCTGTGATACATATAAGACGCCGAAATTTCAGCACCACACTGATAACCGAACCAACAACTATAAATTCAACTCAGACATGACGGTCCAAGGAAAGGCCCGCACCAAGCGTTCTCGAGCAACACCACGTAATTGGACTTCCCGTCTCATTGGTCTATCTCAACCCTCTGTTGGTTCTAACAGTACTATTTCCTTAGAGTCCGAGTCTGACATTGGCTCGAGTTCAATTGCCAAGGTAGCTCCTCCGAAGAAAAAAGAAGTTTGTGACAGTGAATCCCACAATGGAGAAGGGCGAAGGTGTCTCCATTGTGCCACTGATAAAACCCCTCAGTGGCGTACTGGACCATTAGGTCCAAAAACACTTTGTAACGCTTGTGGGGTTCGCTACAAGTCTGGTCGATTAGTCCCCGAGTACAGGCCTGCTGCGAGCCCCACATTTACTCTTGCAAAACACTCAAATTCGCATCGTAAAGTACTTGAGCTAAGGAGGCAAAAGGAGATGCAAAGTGCACATCATCAACCATTCTTCCATCATCAGAACATGATGTTTGATGTATCCAAAGGAGAAGACTACTTAATTCACCAACATATTGGTCCGGATTACCGGCAACTAATATGATCTAGTTGATATGTGGTGGTTCAATTGACAGAATAGTAATTTTCAATATTTTTTCTAGTTTTTGAAATTTAATCATTGTTGGAAATTTTTAGACCAAAATTTCATAGGGTTAAGATCTAGCTTATGAACTTTAGATGCTTGTAATTCCAATTGAGTTTTCATTAGCCAAATTTGGCTACTTCTTGACTCAAGTTTTCATATTAGTTTTGCAATTTTCTTTTTTTTGTGTTACATTCTATGCCTATAATCTTTTATAAGAATGAATCATCAATTGTATTAAATCCAACTAGTGAATTTGTCTTATCTTTTGTGTTGCCTATGTCACATGTTTATCCTAGTGATCATGTAATGTATAATAGAGTACTACACACTATGCTACTTGTCTATAACATATAGAATAAACTTAAGATTCTAAAAATAATACCACAAATTCGAGCTCATAAAATTAGTTCATGTATCTCTTTGTTTTTTTCAATCTAGCTTCTTGTTAGACAGTAAGTAATAAAATTAATAACCGTTTAAAAAAGAACCCATTTTTATATAATGTGACATGTATATTTCAATCATTATAGAAATAACGTACACATTTTTATTTAAGTAAACCATGAAAAATATATTTGTTTACTGTTTAGGTGAGACATTAAAGATATTTTTTAAAGTTAATTAATACAAGGTTAATTATGTATTTTTTTTTAATGAATTATCATTTTATCATAAAGTTACTCACGTGACCATGTGCATAACTTTAAATTAATTCTGGTAAATTCAATTAAAGTAAATTAAAAAGGGAAAGAAATTCATGTGATCATGTGCCTTGCTCCATCAACCTCAGAGACAGAATTTATGGCTTTAACCCGAGGCAGTATCCAATGGGTGTCGTAATTACACATATAATATTCACGTTTATCAACCATATCGATATTATGCATTTTACTATTAAATTCGTGACAATTTTTTAATAACAGAAATATGTAACATTGTAGTTAAATTTATAACTTAAAAGGTTCCAAATTGAATACATAAACTTGAGATGTACTCTACTTGGATTAGTGAATTAAACAAAGTTTAGTGGCTAATTACTCTAGTTAAATAATGATAGTTGTATATTAATTTTCATACCAAACTCACCAAAAGCATTCATCCATTGATCACATATATAGACACACACAAGCACCCAATTTCTTGTTTTCTTTTTTCCTACCTGTTTTGTTATAAACTTAACTAAGCAAAAAACTTGTATGTTTTTAATTATAGAAAATCACATGTAATGAAGACCTTAGATAAAAATATTTCAATATGTCATAATTATTAGATCAAACAATTATCAACCCTATGAATAGTAACTTACTCTTTATATTGCAAGTGGTACAACCACTTGAAGCATGAACACATACCAAACACCCACGAATTCATTCTAAAGAGAAACCCACTTTATAGTTATCAGACAACTCTCTCATCGTTGGCCATTTGGTGTAATGCTAGCCCTAAAACTTCCCATAGTGGAGGTCTTGGATTCGAATCCTGGCAACAGCAAAAAAAAGGTATGTGGCCAGGTCAGGGGGTTTACCCAGTTGGGGGTTCCTCCTGTGGTGGGCTGCCATGGATGTTCTAGGTGTTGCCCCAAAGAAACACAATTATTCTAAAATATCTAAGTATTGCCGTTCAAAAAAAAACACAACTCTCTCTCTCATCAAATTACTATATTCTATATTTTAATTTTCAACCCTTATACTATATATAATATACATTTTTATGTGAGTTAGTATTTGAGTATTTTGAACATATAAGTTACAATATTTATCTAATATGGTGCCGCTTCATTTTCTATTAATTTCGTTTTCCTTTAATAACTTCCGTTCGTTAACTTTTTTCAAAATACGAAGTGCGCGACTGTTTTTAGTTTTTTTTTGTCGACGTTTCGATATATTTTTTTTTAATGGAGTTGTATTCAAAATCAAGTTTTTTGTGGTACCGTCACGAGCCGAACCTATTATGAGCGAACAACATCATTGTCAGTATTGGTATTATCAGAACCCTTATCGGTATTCGCTTTATGGTTTTCAATAACCCGAACCGGTCATTTTTTATTTTGTTTTTTCCCTTTTTTATTATTTAGTTTTATGTTTATTTTTATTAACATAATTTTTAACGTTATGCCTACGTTTTCATTTAAATTTTATTAACAATGGGCCCGACACCCGCCGCAAAGCGCGGGTATAACCATCTAGTTACATACAAAAAGCATTGTGTGAATAGTTCCAACACACAAAACCTATACATTTAGATAATGTATGTATACATGGAAGATGTTTTGTTTTTTTATTATTTAAACTTTTATAATATTTTAATTTATATAATTAGTTTTTTTCATTGATTAACATGTGTTTTTTTTTTTTACATTTTAAGTTTCAACCTTATACTATATATAAATTTATACTTTTAGCCCATTTTATTTTCTATTAATTTCGGTTTCATTTAATAAATTTCGTTCGTTAACTTTTTCCAAAATACGGAGGGCGCGTCTGTTTTAGTTTTTTTTTTGTCAACGTTCCGATATAATTTTTTTTTAAAACGGAGTTGTATTCAAAATCTAGTTTTTTTTACCGTTGTCTATAGCGAGTACCGTTAACATTGTGATACCGTGACGAGCCGAACATATTCTGAGCGAACAACATCATTGTCGGTTTTGTATTATCATAACCCGTATTGGTATTAACTTTTATTGTTTTCGACGACACGACCCGGTAAATTTGTTTTTTCTTTTTTTCTTTTTTTATTATTTAGTTTTATGTTTCACTTTTATTAACATTATTTTTACCGTTGCGCATACGTTTTCATTTATATTTTATTAACGATGGGCCCGACACCCGTCTCGAAGCGTGGGTATAACCGAATCACGAGCGTGCAGTCCATCAAATCCGTTTCCAAGTTTCGTTTACTTTTTTTGTTTTATTTTCTTTGGTTTTAGCGCCGCTTTGACTTTATTTTTTTGGCGATCTTAAGCGATGGTGCCGCCTGTGTTTTTTTTTATGTTTGCTTTTTACAAACGTTTGCAGCTGCATTTACGTTTAAGTTTTTTAATCGATCCGTCGTCGCCAATATTTTAGTTCTAGGTTACGTTTTTTAACGTTATTTTTGCGTCTGAGCATGTGGATGCGTTCAAATTTTTCTAAAAACCGATCTACCCCGTCGCGGAGCGAGGGGGCGTGACCAACTAGTTTATAAATAAACTACATCAATGGTTATGTGTTTTGTTAAAATTATTGATTTGGTTTCTTGTATAAATATTTTAGGACAGATCCTTGGTATTAGTGACTGTTTATACCCATGAGGCCATGACCCTTCCTTTCAACACGATTCTTTTTATGTGTTATGGAAGACATTGCATAAAAGTATTTAGGTCATTTACATCTTTTAATTCCTTCCCATTTAAGCACCTAAGGTTTGAAGGTCATGGGTTCAAGTCTCACTAGTGACAAAATTAAAAGAAATTTCCGTTCTAAAAAAAACTAATCAAGTTTCATTTTCACCTTTTATCACTCACACACACAAACACACACCTATATACATATATAATAAATAAGTACACAAGGGTGTCATTTGTCACGATTCTATGAGCCCTTATTTATTTTTCATTCTTCTCTTTTTTCATTTAATAAATAAGTTTGTTTCTTGTTTCGCTTTTCTTAATTCCTATATTTTTATTACTTTTTTTTAACAGTAAGAAAATTTTTCATTAAGATGGTTAATGCTAGCAAGAAGCTAGACAATAGCAGAACCTTACAAAAACATCAAACAACCAAATTACTGAAAGAACTACACATAAACCAGTTGAAATTCTTTAGTTTCCCCGTATTGTTTAACCAAAGAAAACTTAAGACTTCTGAGTCCAAGATGATTCTTGAAATAATATAACTAAGTATGCTTTTAATTATTTACTATGCCATGTTTACCTAGTAGCATATAGTATTTTTTTTCTTTTCGTAAAACGAGTTTTATACAATTAACATGAGAAAGAAAGTTTTCTTTTGTAAATGTTTTGAAAACTTAAACTCAACGGTGTTAACTGACTTTTAGTATGCACATCAGTTAATAAAGGAAAAAAATGAGGTATGAAGCCGATAGCTCGGATGGGTGTGGTTGCTTGCTGATAAGACTGACATTCTCATGGCTATAGTTTTAGTTATTTGTCAATGATGTTGAAAGTTTTAATTACCAATGAATTTGTAATAGACTTCCGTTGTGTTTGATTTTATTTATTTAAGGCTTAACATCTATGTTTATGGTTATGTGTGCCAACTATGAGATGTACCCGGTTTGGGTCCTTTCACAACTACAAGAACAATAACATCAACGAGAACAACTACACCAACACCAACAAGATTATCGTCGGGTTAGCCACTTCTATACAGACGACACTTGTATCACCGACTTATTTGACCTATTGGTACAAACCTTTGCTGACGAAACCTATATACACGATAAGATGTCGGGATACGTAAAATCATCTTATACTGACGACTTGTTGTCAAAATAGGGTACAAATTTATCGTCTGAAAAAAGGCTTTACCCTTGTAGTGAATTGTATTATTAACACCCGTAGATTGTCATTTCTAAGTGAATAAAAATACATCTCGATATTGGTACATATCCTAGGATGATTCTATGACGATGAACTTTAATTTAATAACATTATAGATAACATTAATTACCGAAAAAAGAAAATCCATTTTGATCATGAAATGAGTTAATCCGTAAACAGCTTAAGATGCTCTAGTACTATTGTATGCTAGATCCTAGACATCGCTGATCCATAGGCTGGTGATAGTTATTAATTTATTTGATTATATTAATAGATAAAGTACGAATATTGGAAATAATATATATACACACACACTGTGCAACAATTATAAATATACGTAACCTCTGCAAATACATATATAATAAATAAACACTGCTGGGTTTTCTGCAAGCACCAGTAACCTCAAGCATCAATGCATGTTCATGGAATACATTATACATCATGAGATAGGTAAAACACAAGAAAAGCAATTAACTATGTGATAATGACGCACTTGAACATAGTTTCACACTAGCTTTCATAGTTTCATTGCATGCCAGACGTTGGAGAAGTTTAAAGTTGTATATTAATTATGTTAGTTTTCTTATTCGTATCATATTTTATAAAAGTTTGTTATTCTTTTTTTTTTTTTTAAGTTTTCGAGTTAATTAGTAATATCTGATATATGTGTCATAAGCCTTACAATTAAGTAAATAACGCAAAATGTCACTTTTTGTGATTAGGCTTATTACTAGATAGAAGTATATAGTTAGTTTCTATTTCTTGCATAAACATTCAAACACCTGTAAATTACATAAGCATTCAAACACCAGTGGATGCATTACTTGATTCCGGTTAATGAACATTACATCAACATAATACAATATTAAAAAAAGAACAAACGTATTAAAAACACATAAAAATATATAGCTTGTAACAAACCGAAAATAACAACAAAATAATACTCGGGTTTTAAATGCGAACGAACGAAATAAATGAACAAGAGAACGTGAGCCGAGGATAGGCCGAGGTGGGCCGCACGAGTTGGGTTTGGGAGATAGCCTCCTCCCTTAAGTAACCACAACATCCTATTTTCTCTTATTTCACCAACTTCTAGTGAGAGAAACCGTAGAGAGAGAAGTGTTGGATCGGCTAAAGATCGCAAGGGAAGGATTCTCCATTGCTCATGAGAAGAACCTGCGACTCAGAAGCTCGAAACAGGTAACGACTCGACCTAGATCTGAGTTTTTATTCATTTTGGGGTTTTTGATTTATGATTAAAAAGTCGGCATTTTACGTATTAAACTTCGAGATAATAATAGATTTACCTTCATTAATGACAAACGAACGTTTTTGACATAGTAAGTTTTGAACTTGATCGGTTTAAGCACCGGTCGCCATAGCCATGCAACTTAGCGTTTCCTGGGGAAGATGACAGCCCCGTATGGCGAACTTGTTAGATTTGCCTGGCCAGTGGGAGCGAACTTGTGGTGGCAGTCACTTGGCGAACCTGACAAGTTCGATGGGTGGTAAGTGTAAGCAAACTTGGTAAGTTCGCTGGGTCATGCTTGCTTATTCCAATGGAGCGAACTTAGCCCTAAGTTCGCTATGACAGAATTAGTAAACCGTTAGAGTCGGGGTATGTATGATATTTATTAACTAATCAATTCTGCTCGCGTGGGACACCTGTTGGACCTTTGTTAGGACAATCTGAGGCTAGATTACCTGGTGAGTTCTAGAGCCCTGATTTAAAAGTTTTAAATAAATATTTTGGGATGTTGTGCATACGTAACGAAGTAACGTTTTATGAAACAAAGTTTATGAATGATGCTTTGGAAGGTAAGTTTATGAAATGTGTTTACGAAATGTTTTGCCAAAGATGTTTAAGAGGTGTTTACGAATGAATCTTTTTTAATAAAATGTACGAATGCTTTAACTAAGTTTTGAAGTAAAAGAAGTGAATGTTTATAATATTCACAAATGAACGAATCTGCCATGATTCCTTCGGGAATCGAAGTTATATGTGTTACGTATGGTATGTATTGGCATTATCTTTATAGGGGCCTTTGTGGCTGGCTAATTGTTGTATAACTGGGGTGATGATGGTCAACAAGGGATTATCGTGATCGTTAAAGTTTGGTACTTGTGCTATATGGGGTGCGGTGCTTGAAGTTTGGTACGTGCCATCCTTATGATGATTTGTTTGAAGTTTGGTACGAGTGCCCTATGAGGTACCGTACTTGAAATATGGAATTGACGGTTATGAAAATGCGCATATTCGTTATACATTGTTGACTTATGTGTTATGTTATTGCATGATTACGTACGATTTTATTAATGAAGTTAAATGTTACGTTTTGGCAAATATTAGAAGTTAATGTTTTACATAAAAGCTAGAACTCACCACCATAGTTGACTTTTAGTATGCACATTCAAGTTAAGGACAAGTATTGATGATGGACGATGATGCTTGGAAAGCGAGAAGAGTTACTCGACTGATTATAAAGACTGGCATCCCGTTTATGATTATGTTTATGTTATGGTTATGTTAAAACAATGTCTATGTTTCCGAATGTTGAACATGTTTACGTTACATTTAAAGAAAGTTTTCGCTGCGTTAATTGATATTCAAGTTTAAGAAACTTTTTGTTTATAAGAAAATCCAACACGCGAGTTCCTCCCGGGTATGTGGCTTTACATAACTTAATCAAAAGGGCGTGATTACTAACAGAGCTAAGGCTCATGAAAGTAGGCAATTGTTTGAGCGTGAAAATGCATAATGTTACAAGGCCTAAAGCAAAAAATATCGAGTTGTCCGATGTAGAAGAACACTTCATCAGTACCCAAGTCGAGAAAATTACTTGAACTTGTCGGTTTGCATGATTTTCCAACTCCTGTTTGGCTCCTTAAGCCCCTATATCTAACATGTATGGTAATTAATACCTTATTATATATACATAACTAAAACAACAAACATAATTATAAAACATATAGGAGTCAAAGAGAAATATTACCACCAGTTCAGTTAAGATTTTTAAGTACGTAATCGGCTGTTATAACGGAGAAAACAACTAAAACAAAATAAAAAGTCCACTCTTTCAACTGTTAGGAGTAACCTGAAATATATATATTTATCTGTTGAGAATAATGAGAGAGAAACAATAGAAACTTTCAAGTGACTGACAATTATGGAATGGGAAAAATACGAAAACGGACATTTGGCCAGAAAAATTCTCAAAAATTTAGCCTACTATTTCAGGGACATTGGTCTTGCGAGGCGGCTAAAGACGGCTAAGCTAGCCGGTAAAAATTTTCATGCCAACATTCCATTTGTCAGAGTACGAACTAATAAACAATCGACACGTGGCAGACTTAGCCTGCTAATAGACTGCTATAGCAACCCCTTATGGAATTACCCTATAGCAACCCCTTTAAGTGACATTGGTCTTGGATGTCCGTTTTGAAGAATTTTTATGATCAAATGTCCATTTTCGTATTTTTCCCTTATGGAATTACCCTATAGCAACCTCTTCAAGTATAAGCATATCTCCAGGGATAGATATTTCCTTTCCATGTTGACCAGCAGCACAACCAACTCATATGGCATCACTAGAAAGAAGATCAGTCACTTCTATCTTTTTCGACCTAAAATAGTCAAAATAAGTCAACAATATACAATCATGGATGCAATATTGTTGGCTGTGATGTCCAGCTCAAGTGATAAAAGTCAATAAAAATCAATTGCTAAAGTCAACAGTGATGGTTGGGACTAATTTGACTGATATAGTAAAGTTCAAGGGTATATTCTGTCAATCGCTGATTCTTCAAGTTCGAGGTTGTTTCATTGCTTGTGAAACTTCGGGACTAGAAGTGTTAATCTTGAAACATAGTTTCTTATTAGTTTGTTAATGACAGATTAGGGCAAGTGATATATACGCATACTTGCGTATTAGTTTAGATCGGTTGTTCAATGTGTAATCTCTCAATTCCTTTGTAATCATTTTGTTTCGTTTTCGATTGAATTGAATAAACCCTAATTTATTTGGGTATTTTGCTTTGTTATAGATTGATACAAAAATTCAATTAGTTCTTAGATGTTAATTGCAAATTCCTCTTGTTAGTTAACAATTGGTATCAGAGCTCAGGCTCGTGATCAGAGCTCAGGCTCGTGGGATATTAGTTGAAGTTAAATCGATCTGCATCAAAAGGCGATTCAACAATGGTGAATGTGAAGTTCGATTTGGAAACAAATGATGGAAAGAATGACTTTAGTCTCTGGCGACTCAAAATACGAGCTCTTCTAGTTCATCAGGGCATATCAGATGCATTATTGGGAGAAGAAAATCTTCCTGTAGGCCTGACTGATAAGGAAAAGAAAGATGTTCTAGAGAAGGCACATCGTGCCATAATCTTGAGCCTTGGTGATAGAGTGCTAAAAGAAGTGTCTAAAGAACAAACTGTTGTAGGGGTTTGGTTGAAACTGGAGAGTCTCTACATGACAAAGTCCTTGGCCAGTCGGTTGTATCTTAAGAAAAGACTATATACCTTTCAGATGTCATCAGGTAAATCATTAGAGGACCATACTGATGAATTTAACAAATTGTTATTAGATATGGAAAACATTGAGGTAGTGTTAGATGAAGAATATAGAGACATCATCTTCCTGACTTCATTACCTCAATCAAATGAAAATTTTATGGATACATTAATGTATGGAAGGGAAAGCCTATCTATGGAGGAGGTGTTGGCTGCAATGAATTCCAAAGAATTAAAGAAAAGGGCTGAATGTAGAGATGATGGGGCAGATGGTTTGTTTGTAAGAGGTAGGACTGAACAAAGGAATTCAAAAAACAAAACAAATGGTGGATCTAGGTCCAAGTCAAAGGTCAAGAGAAGGTGTATTTGTGTGTAATTCAGAGAAACATCTCAAGAAAGACTGTCCTGAAAGGAAAAGGAAGAAAAGTGAGTTTAATAACTCAAGAAATCAAGGTAATAAGTCTCCTGAAAGTCTCACAGAAGGTTATGAAAGTACTGATGTAATGATGGTGGCTAACTCTGAATTCAATGGTGAATGGGACATGGACTGTGGTTGCTCTTAACGTATGACTCCTGTTAAGGGATGTTTTAAGGCTCTAAAAATGGTAGATCAAGGGACTGTCAAGCTAGGTGATGATTGGCCTTGTAGAATACTTGGCATGGGCATTGTTTCATTCAAGTTAGATAATGGTTCCTTTATTGATATTGAAGATGTCAGGTATATACCTGATCTTAAAAAGAACCTTATATCCCTAGGAACATTTGAAAGTATGGGATACCATGTAAGCTTGAAGAATGGTAGAGCAAAAGTTATTAAAGGGTCAATGGCAGTGTTGTCAGGTACAAGAAGAGGCAATAACATTTATTTGTTGGATGGTGAAGTAAGTCAAAATGGATCAGTATCTGTGGCAGATAATAAGGTGGAGACTAAGGTTATGATTTGGCATCAAAGAATGGGTCATATTAGCACACAAGGGTTGTTGAATTGCACAAACAACAAGCAATTGGGGATCTCAAGAATTGTGATGTTGGGTTCTGTGAGAACTGTGTTTTAGGCAAATCTAAGAGGGTAAGTTTTAGCAGAGGGGTTCACTCTACTAAGAATGTATTGGACTATGTCCATGCAGACTTATGGGGCCCTGCTAGGACTTTATCCTTAGGCGGAGCCAGGTATTTCTTGTCTCTCAAAGATGACTATTCAAGGACGGTTTGGGTTTTTGTTATGAAGCACAAAGATGAAACATTCTCAAAGTTCAAAGAATGGAAGGTGACAGTGGAAAACCAAACATAAAGAAAGGTTTGATAATGGGTTGGAATTTTGTAATGGTTTGTTCAACCAATATTGCAAGAATCATGGTATTGCAATACATTTGACTGTTGTGGGGACACCACAGCAAAATGGTCTTGTGGAAAGAATGAATAAGACCCTACTAAACAAACTAAGGTGTATGTTGATCAGTTATGGTATGCCAAAGACTTTCTGATCAGAAGCTTTGTCTATTGCAGTATATTTGGTTAACAGGTCCCCATCTACTGCTATTGATATGAAGACTCCTATGGAGCTTTGGTCAGGACATTTGGCCAATTACAAGCATTTGAAGGTGTTTGGGTCTCTGGCTTATGCTCATGTAAGCCAGGGGATACTAGAACCAAGAGCACAAAAGTGCATTTTTCTGGGATATCCTGAGGGTACCAAAGGGTACAGACTATGGAGATTAGAGGAAGGGAGCCCTAAAATTATAGTCAGCAGGGATTTTGGTTTCAAAGAAGATATCATGTACAAGGAGGTGATAAAGTCTAATTGTAATGGTAGTTCAGTGGATGGTCCAGAGAACAAGGGTGATCAGATTGAGGTGGAGTTATTTCAAGAAAATATAATGGGAAATCAACAAACTGAGAGTTCCACTAGTGATGTTGATTCAAGTGAGTCAAGCTATAGTCTTGCTAGGGATAGACCTAGAAGACATATTGTTCCACCTGCCAGGTATAGAAACAATGAAGACTTGTCTGCCTTTGTCTTCAATGTGGCATAAATGGAAAGTGTATGTGAACCAATGACTTACAATGAGGCTATAACTTTTGATCAGAAAGAGAAATGGATACAAGCCATGGAAGAGGAAATGGAATCATTACACAAGAATGGTACTTGGGTGTTAGTGGATAAACCTAGGGATCAGAAATTGGTCAGTTGTAAGTGGATATACAAGTTAACGAAAGGTATTCCAGGGGTTGAAGAACCAAGGTATAAAGCAAGGTTGGTTTCTAAAGGGTTCACACAGAAGGCGGGGGTTGATTACACTGAAATATTCTCTCCAATGGTTAAACATGCTTCAATCAGAGTGATACTATCCTTATGTGTAGTATTTGATATGGAACTTGAGCAACTAGATGTCAAGACAACATTTTTACATGGCAATCTTGAGGAAAACATCTATATGGCTCAGCCACTTGGTTATGAGGTGGAGAAACAATAGGATAAGGTGTGTTTGCTAAAGAAATATCTTTATGGACTCAAACAATATCCTAGACAATGGTATAAGAGGTTTGATGAGTATATGATAACTCATGGATTCAACAGAAGTCATTATGATAATTGTGTTTATTATAAAGAATATGAAGAAGGTACTTGCTTCTTTATGTTGATGACATGTTGGTGGCCTGCAAAAGTAAAGAACAAGTTAGTGCTACCAAAGGTCTATTGAAAATGTAGTTTGATATGCAGGAGCTGGGTGAAGCCAAAAAGATTTTGGGAATGGAAATCACTAGAGACAGAGGTTCTGGTTTGATAAAACTCTCTCAAGGATCTTATTTGAAGAAGGTATTAGGCAACTTGTCACACCCCCAAATTCCACTAACAGAGTTTTACCGTTTGGAATGTGACACACCAGGATCTCAGTCATTAGTTACATCAAAAGCAATGTTTTCAGAACCGGACCGGACAACGAACCGGACGCCTTAGAGGTTCACTGGTCGGACGTCGGACCGGATTCAAGAACCGGATGACGCAATAAATAATATAAATATTCATAAAAATATATAGAAAAATATAAAAAAATTCAAATGCTACATATACAACCATTTAAACAATTTTGAGTCAAGGACGATGGTTGTAGGTCTGTACTAATTTTAATTCTTTTGAATCTTCAATTTTAATTTTGATTAGGGTTTTAGAGAACCTGTGGCAGCGTATAAGTTAAAAGGAAATAGCCAAATTGAGTTAAAATTGTAAATAGAAGTAAGTAGTCTAAGTAGAAAGACTATAGGATAAAAAAGATAAAAAAATAGTAAAAAAAATTAAAAAAATAAAAAATTTAAACTACACGGTTCGACCACCGGTTCGCGGTTCGACCGCTGAATCGCTTGGACCGCCCGGTTCAACCAGCAAACGGTCTCAGAGCATGTAACCGGACCGGTGGAGGTCACGGTTCCCGGTCCGACCGGCCGGTCCGGTTTTAAAAACATTGATCAAAAGACACTATATGAGACTTAAAAGGTTATAACATAAATATTCAGAGTTAAAACAAGAAGCGTTTAAACAAGAAAGTAAATGCGCTCAACAATGCGCCCAAGTCTAACAAGAACGGAAACATAATAAATGTTCAGTAGATTGACAATTATTGAATACATCATGTTGACACCATGCATACCCTAACGTGCACCTGTGCCTTAGCTTAGCGTCCTGAGAAAACATGTAAGGAAAGTGTCAACACAAGGTTGGTGAGTTCATAGGTTTCAGTTCATAAAAGTGTTTAACAGATTAATGTACATTCAATATATAAATCAATAGGTAGCTAACCCATAAACATGCTAACTAATGCGCTCGCAACCGACAGCTGACTGTTTATATGCCTCCCACCATCATGGTGCATGATTAGGTCAATATTGCACCCGTTCGACCTCCAATCGAGTTAGCGCGACTAAAGTGTGTGAGGTTTGTCAAACCCAGTAGTACTACTCAAATTACCTCGGTATGTTCATATTAACGGTCCGATGTGAGGACTTAAAGGATAATGTATACGCAAAGTCATACAAGTGATATCATATATGAATTACAAAAATCAAAAGCATTTACAACAATGTTTTCTCCCCCAGTTTAAAAACAATAAAAAGGGTCCGTGAATGTAGGTAGTATCACACAAGAGATAAGTTGGAACCACGAGTGTAAGTCTCAAACAACTTACGTATGCCCTAAAATTATAAACACATAAATTAGAGATACAATGGGAATTGTTACAAGACACGGAATGAAAGACGTCCTAAAGAAACGCTCTAATAATCAAGAGTTGACGAACGTGTCCATGGAAATAGGAATTATTTAATTAATAATTAATATATATATATATACGTTACGCGACTGACGACAAAATAATAAATATATTATATTTATTAGAGGTAATAAATACGAGTAAATAATATAAAAATTATATTATTAAATAGTTTAAAACGTTACACGAGTTATAAAATGATACGAAATAATATAACATGTATATTATTTTATAATATAAATCACGGGTTGAAAATAATATAAATATATTATTTTATATGAGGTTGTGGCTTGAAAATAACATAATATACCATTTTTAAAAGTGGAATTAATAATAAAAATAGGTTATAAATCCAAACCCGAGCTTACGGGTGGTTTTTCGGTTTAAAACACATTAACATAATATTATAATAATATTGTTTTGAAACTATAAATATAAATCAAACAGTCTGACAAAGGTCTTCTTACACACGACCGTTCCTAAGACAAGGCACGACCGTGTTAAGGTCACGGGCACGACCGTGTTAATCAAACAGAAGACACAACAAGCCTGGTCACTAGGCACGACCGTGTCTAGGATTCTGAGGCACGACCAGGTCTAGCCAAGAGGCACGACCGGGCCAGAGTGTGAGGCACGACTGTGCTTGGAGTGGCACGATCGTGTCTACATGTAGCACGACCTCGTTAGCAGATTAGCGCGACCGTGTCCGGTCAAAAACAGAAACAAATTGTTCAAATCTTATGATATTAACATTGGGAATCATATGGATTTTATCAATTAGGTGATTACGAGTTTATATGTAATATCCGGGATATTCCGACAAAAAAAAAATCTTTACTCATATTGCTGAGTTAAAACTCGCTTTCGTATTAAAAACTATGTCTATATATAGATAGAGACTTAAAACCCTATAAATAAATTTTAAAGCGTTTTACGGAGTTCGAGAAAAATCATTCGAAGAAACTTATTTCATTTGACATAGATAATTGATTTTGCTTGTTAATAAATGTTGATTTATTTATTCTATACATATATATACTTAGTTATATGAGACTCGATTTTAAATATATATATATTTATATATAAATATATGCATGCTTATATCTTATAAAACTTATTTGATTTTATAAAAACAAAAGAATATATATATATATATATTTATCTTCACAAAGTCAAGGGACCAAAACCGTCACTTTGGAAACTTATTTTAAACTAACAGTTAACTCTAAACATGAAATGATAACACTTCTAAACCTCGGGGACCTGTTTTGCCATTTCGCTAAACTTCTGAAACCAAAAAACGGTCCCAGGTTCGAGTCCTACATCTCACCGTTTTTCTACTCCCATTATCCGAAAACGCAAATCCGTCTACATCCAACGAACCTCGAGTTACACCTCGAGCGTGCGTCCGTAACCCGAGGTGTCTCGGTAACCAATTTCGACTTTAATGGCCGCGTAAGGCTTGAATGAGAAGCCGTCGGCCCAACCACCACCCACAACCCGTTCACACAATAAATGCTAAAAATGGCTATAAATACCGATGGGAAATCTCAGTAACACCACACCTCAACTCTCCAAACTCTCAATTCGGTCGTTCATCACCTGCATTCGTCGATTTGGGATCCACGACCGTCGACGACCACCACAGTCCGGTTCTCACCCGTTTCGATATCAATTCAGGTAATTCGAATGGCCATTTGCTTCGTTTTCATCTAAGGATCAATAGCCCTCTGTTAAATTGCATTAACAAAGGGTTAATCATATCGTAATTGGGCGATCAAATTCTAGGGTTCATGAGGATTTGGGGCACGATTTGAACTTGTGTATTTAAATTTCTTTTCCTGTATAAACCACCAGCGAGGCCCGTAGCCGGGTGGTTAAGACTGTGTGTGTGTGTGATTGCGACCCGGTCCCAGACCCGAGTTCAAATCCGGGGAACCGGTTTTGCCCACTTTTAATTGTTTTAACCTTTTAAAAACAGTTCTTAAACTTTTAAAATTCTTATAAAGTGTGTTAAACTTTTATAAACTCAGAAATGATTTTTATTTACACTTTTGTATTCTGAAAATATTTTAATTAAATAAAACTTAGTTAAAACTTATTTAAACTTTGATAATGAATATTTAAAAACTATAAAAAAAACCACCTTTAAATTTTATAAAATTTATATTATGATTAGGAAATATTTTATAAAATTTGAAAACTTATACCTTCTATAAAATCAATTATTTTTATAAAACATAAGACCTGTGTATTTATTTATTTTAAAATAAATATACTTTATTTACTTGTAGAATGTTTATAAACTTTATAAATCCTAAAGTTAAAAGAAACCTTATTACTTATAAACTTATAACTTTAAACAAAAAAAACTTGATCTTTATAGACTTATAATTTGATACTTTATAAACTTATGGCCCCATTGAAAACTTTATTAATTGGGATATAAACTCTATAAGAAATGCTATTTTGAGATTTTATTAAACTTATAACTATATGTCACTTATTTAAACTTAAGAAAACATTTTAAACATTATTTAACTATACGTATTTTAACAAATACTTAATACTTAAATGCTTTAATAAATCGTAAGTGATTTATATTGATTCTTTCAATTAGATAAATATTTTTAATAATTATCTATCCGTAATAATTATGCATTCTTGATAGGATTATAATAAAACCTAAATTATTATTCAGAATAATAATTATCATTATATACTCTTTAAATAATTATTATAAATCTTTAATAATTATTTATTTCTTAAATAATTATTGTTAAAACTTTAATAATTATTTAGTCTTCATTTATCAAATACTTCAACTTCATTTACGAATACTTAGAAACTATTTGGATTGTTATTACCTAACTAGAGAAATTATAAGACTTCTAAATAATTATTTTAATTAATGATTATTCTAATATACAAACTTATGAAACTTTGATATTCAAGTCTTGCGACATTCATTCTAAACCTTTATTTTAAACTTGATTTAAACTTCATAAACACAATCAATCCCATCTCTGATTTGGAACCCTAGTCAATCTTGAAATTATAGATCCTTATCATAAACTTATAGGGTCATACTTGAAACTTTAGACTTGTATTCTTAGGCTTATTGTGAGGATACTCTCCCTCAAAGTCTTGCTACACTTAATCTTTGTTGGACACTCTTCATCATCCAAGTGAGTATACTTAGCCCCTTTTTCCTTTTTATACTTTTGGGGTGAAACATGTTCAAAACTTTAAACTTATACAATTCTTGTACAAACTATGACTAGATGCTTATTCTTATGTTAAACTTGAGACTTGTATGCTTAGATTAAACTTAAAACTAGCATATTCATTAACTTTGATCAAGCCTATGGTAACAATGATAGATCTATTGCATTTGACCAATCCACCTTGATTGATTGACCATTCGGGGGGAGCCCTTGGTGATTGTTACTGAATTAAACTTTAAACTTGAGACTTATAAGGGTAACCTGCGGGTTATGCCTAAATTTGGTTGAAGGGTTGATATGCACAATGTCTAACATGCTTGTTTCTCATACTTACATTGTAGAATGCATAAATCATAGTGAATTGCAACTCTTTTCAAATACTTGTTAAACTGTGTCAAAACCTTTGTATCTCACCAACTATTTTGTAGTTGACAGATTCTTTCACATGTTTCAGGTTCTACATCATGAGACTTGTTTGTGATCACATAGGATGCTTTGGACCTAGATTTCTTATTAAACAAACGTTGTATTCTTGTTATGTTTCCTTGTATTGGATCTTAAATTATTTATTAATGAAATATTGAAACTTTAATAGTCAACCTTGTGCTATTGAACAACCGCGTCCGCCCCGACGTATAATCCGCCGTCGATTGGGGTGTGACATTATAGGTATAGGTTAATTGAATTTAAAACATGTCTAAAGTAGGATTCGGTTAAACTAGTTTTTGCAAGAACCCTAGGTTTGATTCATAATAGTATCGATAATATTGACCCGAATTAACAAGGGGCTTTTGTTCCAGGAGTAAAAACGAAAGTAAACATGGAAGAAATTACCGGAAACGTTGACGGATCAATGGAATTCGATAAAATGCAGGTTCGTCGACGGCGTGGTTGTCTACGGAGACCTTTGCTGCTTCTCTAGCCAAATGGAAATGCGTAAAAGCTTCTGGGAGATACGAGTGAAGTGTGCAGAGAGTTTGATTGTGGAAATGATACACACATTGTGCCAATTTGTTGATACATAGCGATGAAGACGTCGGTTACGGCTTATGGCTCTTAATTCGCAATAAGGGTCATCAAAGACGAATTGAATCGATTAACTGATGATTAAACTCATTATTGATGCATGTTTCCGTTGGGGTCGGTTGATTAGAGAAATTATTGCTTTAATTCACGTCGTAACTGCACGAGGCGCGACCGTGCCTTCACACCGGGTGCGACCGTGCATGGACACGCGACCGTGCCAAAACATGGCACGATCGTGCCAAAACATGGCATGACCGTGCCTACTAGGGTTTCTGGTAAATTACAAAATCAGTCCTTGCAACTTCAGCTTTGACAGAATTGATCCCTTGGATTTAGAATTGAGTTAACTGAGTTAGGATTTAACTGAGTTAGGATTTAACTGAATTTTTAACGGGATTGCTAACGGAGTTAACTTGGAAAGTCGGATTGTCACATCATCCCCTAGTTGAAAGAATTTTCCCGAAAATTAAATAACACAAAATTTTTCTTTCCCCTGATGTCACATCATCCCTTAGTTGAAAGAATTTTCGCCCGGAAAATTAAAATAGTACCTTAAGAGTTTGAAGTGGATTGCGTGAACAGATTAGGATATTTGCGCATCATATGATCATCGCGTTCTCACGTGAATTCCGGTCCGCGTTTTGAATTTCAACGGACTCTGACAATAGGTATTTTACTACTCTTAAATGTTTTGACTTCCCTATCCATAATTTCCACATGTTCTTCGATGAAACGCAATTGTTCATCAATATGTAGTTCCTCAAGAGGAACCGCGCGTGCCTCGTCTGCTAGACATTTCTTCAAGTTTGAGATGTGAAAGACATTGTGTACACCACTAAGTCCTTAAGGTAAGTCCAGTTGATACGCTACTGGTTTGATTCTCTTCATTATCTTGAATGGTCCAACATAACGAGGATTCAGCTTGCCTCGTTTCCCAAAACGAATGACACCCTTCCAAGGTGAGACTTTTAACAAAACCATATTTCCTACTTGAAATTCTAAAGGTTTACGACGCTTATCGTCATAGCTCTTTTGACGATCACGAGCTGCTGCCATACGGTTTCTAATTTGAATAATTTTCTCAGGAGTTTCAAGTACGAGTTCAGGACCTGTAAGTTGACTATCCCCAACTTCGGCCCAACAAATAGGAGAACGGTATTTCCGTCCATACAGTGCTTCAAATGGAGCTGCCTTGATGCTAGTGTGATAACTGTTGTTGTAGGAGAACTCCACCAACGGTAGGTGAGACTCCCAAGTGTTACCGAAATCAATCACACAAGCTCGTAGCATGAGTTTGAATAGTACGTTCTGTCTGGCCATCAGTTTGAGGATGGTATGTTGTGGTCATATCTAGACGCGTGCCTAAAGATTTATGTAACGACTGCCAGAAACGAGAGGTGAATCGTGCATCACGATCCGAAATGATAGAGATTGTCACCCCGTGCCGAGAGACTACTTCTTTCAAGTAAATACGAGTAAGCTTATCCATTTTGTCGGTTTCCTTGATTGCTAAGAAGTGAGCGGACTTTGTTAAACGGTCAACGATTACCCAAATGGTATCACATCCGGTAGGAGTTCGTGGCAATTTTGTGATAAAGTCCATGGATATTTATTCCCATTTCCACCTGGGAATCTCTGGTTGTTGAAGTAGACCAGAAGGCTTTTGGTATTCCACTTTGACCCTTGAGCAGGTTAGGAACTTGCTCACATAGGCGGCTTTATCGACTTTCATATTTCGCCACCATTATAACACCTTTAGGTCGTGGTACATCTTGTCAGAACCTGGCTGAATAGAGTATCGGGATTTATGAGCTTCATCCATAACCAATTCTCTTAAGTTTCCATACACTGGAACCCATATTCGCTCTGCAAGGTAGCGAATGCCACCTGATTTGACCTCCAGTTAGTCTTCCATACCGCGTGTGGCTTCCAGCGGTAGGTTTTCCTCTTTTAGGACTTCAAGTTGAGCACTTCAAGTTGTAATGCTCGAACTCGTTTAGGTTTGGTGTCCTTACGGCTTAGGGCATCGACTACCATATTAGCCCTCCCTGGATGATATCTGATTGCACAATCATAGTCATTTAAGAGTTCGACCCAACAATGTTGTCGCATGTTCAACTCTTTCTGCTCGAAGATGTGCTGAAGACTCTTCTAATCGGTGTATATGGTGCACTTGGTACCGTACAAGTAATGTCTCCATATCTTAAGTGCGAAAACTACGGCTCCCAACTCTAGATCATGAGTGGTGTAGTTTTTCTCGTGAATCTTTTGCTGACGCGATGCATATGCGATCACTTTTTTCGCCCAAGTGAATCTAGATCAGAGTTTATGTTTGGGGAGTTGGAATGCTGACTCTTGGTTATCGCCCCAGTTATAGGCTTTACCCTTTTGAGTTAAGTAAGTGAGAGGTTGTGCAATTTTTTAAAATCCTTCGATGAATCGACGGTAATAACCAGCCAATCCCAGAAATTGTCGCACCTTAGTCGGAGTCGTCGGTGCTGCCCAATTCTTGATGGCTTCTATCTTTGATGGATCGACATGTATTCCCTTCTCGTTAACCACATGTCCTAAGAATTGAACTTCCCGGATCCAAAATTCACAATTGGAAAACTTAGCATACAGTTGCTCCTGCTTAAGTAATTCTGAAATTAGGCATAGATGTTCCTCATGTTCTTCCTTGTTCTTGGAATAAATGAGAATGTCTTCGATGAAAATGATGACAAATTGATCAAGGTATGGCTTACACACACGGTTCATGAGGTCCATGAATACCGCGGGTGCGTTGGTTAGCCCGAATAGCATGACCATAAACTTGTAATGGCCGTACCTAGTTCTGAAAGCACTCTTAGAGACGTCTTCATCTCGGACTCTCCACTGATGATAACCGGATCTAAGGTCGATCTTGGAATCAAAACTTGATCCTTGGAGTTGGACAAACAGATCATCATGGCGGGGTAGAGGATAACGGTTCTTGATTGTTACTTTATTAAGTTCACGGTAGTCGATGCACATGCGGAAAGTCCCGTCCTTCTTCTTGACAAACAGGACCGGAGCTCCCCTTGGCGATGAGCTAGGTCGGATGAAACCTTTATCTAACAATTCCTATAACTGAGTGGACAACTCTTGTAATTCACTAGGTGCAAGTCTTTAAGGTGCCCTAGCCATCGGTGCCGCTCCGGGTGCTAGATCGATTTGAAACTCAACTTGACGATGTGGCGGAAGACCAGGCAGGCCTTCGGGAAATACTTCCGGGTAATCACGAACGATCGGGATATCATAAATCTTCTTCTCCCCGGATGGCTGCTCAGTGACGAGAGCCAAAAGGGCAGCATGACCTTTACGTAGACACTTCTGCGCTTTCATGAAGGATATGATGCCTATGACTGTACCACTCCTTTTTGCCTTAGACAGAAAGGGGTTCCTCCACTCGGGAGAGGAAGGCGAAACAATTTCTCACGACAGACAATTACGGCTTGGTTCTTAGATAACCAATCCATTCCGACAGTTATGTCGGTCAAGCTTGTGACCCGTTAATCTTAGCTTACATCCTCTAAGAATGTGAGTTGCCTCGATTATTTGACCGTCCACTATTTCTATAGTGTACTTAGTTCTTAATAGAGTTGGAGTACGACCGCACCAGTAAGAAATTTGTGAAGTCATGCTGAGACTTCTAGTGAGACCCGTGCTTATAAGGTAAGCGTCGGTCAATACAAAGGCTAAGGGGAGAGGTTCACATGTAGGAAAAGAAATTTATGAGATACAAGTTTCAGTAATACAAGGGATAGGTTGTCTGTTTAAGTGGTCGCGTTCAACCTGATGGTTGGTTGGATTAAATCCCCATTTTCCAACGTCGTTGGGATAACTGGATATGCTGGGGTATAAATCAAATTAGACCAAGTATTAGTCACAGGATGAGGTAACAAGGTCAAATGAAATCTATGGTTGGAGTGTAAGGAATAACGTGTTCGTTTAGAAAGAACTCCTCAAATTCTGCTTACATAGTTGGACTCGATAGATTTACCATGAGGTTCTACCAGAGTTTCAATTGAGTTGGATTTCTGTGATCACGTTTGGATGAGAGTCTTAATTTCACCAAGACTCTTACATGAGTGAGATAAAATGATGGTTTCTATGGATGATAGTTCAGTGTGTTCGTAAATACCTTCAACATGATAGTCGCGTCTATCAACTGTTGAACAGGTTTAATGATACCAACTCGTCATTGAGCGGGTTACAAGGACTTCTACTGACAGTGAAAGTTTAAGTTTGTAGATCACTAATTATGACCATTTATCCACACACTAGGTTTCACCAGGACTTACATGCACCTCAAATTACTATTACGTGTGCACCCGTAATGATAATTGTCACACCCCAACCGACGGCGGAAACATCGGGGCGGGACATGTAGACTGTTCACGAGCACATGGTTGACTACAATTTAATATATTAAAACGTTACATTTCCATTCAAAATTTCCAAATACGAAAATACAAAAATACTTGAATTTACATATCGTATCCATTTATTTCAATTAACTAGGTCCACAACCTAATTGTAGCAACTTGATCAACTCAAACTTTTGTACCTGAAACATGATGAAAACGAGGTCAACTAAAAAGTTGGTGAGCATACATAGGATTTGACTCTAAATAGTATCAAAGTATTGTGTAAAAACAAATCCATACAAGTCATGATTAACAAGTCATTTATGGGGAGTTACTATTGTGTAACTAGATAGTACAATCAAACCTTTGTAACTAGCATGCAAAAATTGTGTTGTCGGTAACAATCACCCCAATCTGGGTGGGTTTGTCAGACTCAATAGATCTATCATTGTTAATCGTCGGCTTGGTTAGTTAATGATTGTACATGTAATTGCAAATAAGTAGTTAACACACCTAGCACTCAAACATAAAGCTCAAATTGCACACAAATTGTAAAGTGGATTTGTATTGTGTAGTTTATGTAAATCATTGTAAGTTGTGATCATGTTTCATCCCAAAATGTAAAAACAGTGAAAAAGGGGCTATGTAAAACTCACCTGAATCAAATGCGTAGTTTGCACTAGAGACTATGTAGCAAAGTGATCCTTGAAATCTCACAATGTTAACCTAGGGTGTAATGTATATGAGTATGAATTAATAGAATATCTAAGACAAAGTCTAGGGTTTCAATGGGTGTGAGTATAGGGGATTGTATAATGAGTTCGTGTCGTATTATGAAAAAGGGTTGAACTTGAACTTGTAGTAACTTGGATCGAATGCCTTAACGACTCCCTAAGTTAAGTTTGTTACGTTAGAAACAACCTAAGGATAGTCGAGGGGTTGACAGTGTAATTATTTGAAAGTGGTTATTGTATACTAGAGTGGTTATCATTCTAGAGTAGTACCTCCAACATAAAAGTTCCCAGGAAAGAGTTGGTCGGATCAGAACCCCGTTTTTTCCTAGCCAGAACTTTAGTGTTTGTCAGATAACTACATACTAGTTTGAAAGTTACTCTATTTGCATACTTAACCAAGTTTAGGGTGTGTTTGGTAAGTTTGAAAAGTATAAGGGTTAAAGTGAAAATATAAGTTTAGTAAAGATAGAAATAAGTTAAATATTAGAGGGGTTTAATTTAAAAATAAGGAGTTTTAGTAAAAACATGATTTTTGAAATTGAAAGGAACAAGAAAGATCAAAACCAAGTTTTTAAATAAAAGTTTGAACAAGTTTAATTGAAATAGGGTTTTTGATCTTGGATAAGTCTATGATTATAACATAAACATGTTAGGGAATCATAGATCTAGCTAGTTATGAAAGAATTTGAAAGAAAAAGTAAGAACATAACAAGAACTTACTTAGAATGGAATGATTTAAGCTAGAATCTTCCAAGAGATGAGAAGAACGACCTTTAGTAGCTAGAGAACCCTAGAGGACCGTTGAGGTGCGAAAAATAATGGAGGAACAAGGGCTCTATTTATAGGGTGGGATTAAGGACTTATTCGCAAAAATTAATTAGTTATTAGGGCTAGAATTGCAAATGTTATAAATTAGTTTATTATATTTAATAATAAAATAAAAATAAAAACGAATTATGGGGGAAATGGATTTACGTCCAAATTCAAAAATTTTGGATAAAGATGTGTTAGTAAGATATTAGGATTTAGGATTAGTTTAAAAGAATAATAATATTTTTATTTATTTAAGATATGTTATAATTAATTTAATAATTAAATAACAATAATAATATATATAAGAACTTGAAATTTATTGTTATTAATACATAATGATAATAGCCGAGTTTTCGAAGACGTTATATAAGAACTCTGAAAATTTATATATGTGTAACTTTTATCCTTGAATTTTTATTCTAGTCAAACGAAGTTTCAAACTTGAATTGTTTTTTTTTTATTAGGTTAGAGTTTAAATCATCCAAAGTTATCATAAGTAGCAAGTTCTAGGATGAACACAAGAATCAGATATAGAATCAAAATATAATGCGCAAGCCGTTCTATGCGCAATAGAATACTCGCTTTAGACTAGACTTCGAAATTTGAAATGAAATGATATCACAAATGATATGAAGCATAAAAATGTTAATTGTATAATAAATCAATCACGGTTACAAGGTAGGATTATAGTATTAGGCATAAAAATCAGGGATGTCACAATAATTTGCTTTGAATGTTCACCCTAGTTTCTCTCTGTCCTGTGTCAAAATATCCCTCAATTTGTATTGCCGAGTACTGAGTGTTGTCAGATATGCTAAGTCATCGAGAGACTTAGTCATCTTTATCCTAAATCCTAATATCTCACTAACACATCTTTATCCAAAATTTTTGAATTTGGGCGTAAATCCATTTCCCCCATAATTCGTTTTTATTTTTATTTTATTATTAAATATAATAAACTAATTTATAACATTTGCAATTCTAGCCCTAATAACTAATTAATTTTTGCGAATAAGTCCTTAATCCCACCCTATAAATAGAGCCCTTGTTCCTCCATTATTCTTCGCACCTCAACGGTCCTCTAGCGTTCTCTAGCTCCAGACGAGATTGTATAAAAATGTGGAAGAAAACAAAAATTTTGTATAAAAACGCAGCTGAGCTTCTTGGTAAATCCAAGAAGATCCTTAAGATACTTAAAGCACGCCAACTCCCTGACATGGATCTTGATTCGAGGGCTTACATTGATAAGTGGCGTGTACTAGCCAAAAGTCAAGTACTCAATGGCGGTCAAGGTGGTGCTTCTTCAACTCGGATTGGACCAAGTTCTACAAGTTGTATCTTGTTTTTTATCACCATGTTAGCGAATTTTCTCCCATCTTTTGGGCTTATGGATGACAAAGAGCTTCTCATGAACACTGTTGCCTTGGGTATCTTCGCAATCACCATTATTGCAAATATATTGATCCAAACTTATACTCATGTGCTTTTATCTCAGGTAACAATTCTTTTACTTGTATGTCCCATTCTATGGCCATTTTCAATAGCTCTCATAGTTTCAACATATAGAAAAAAGTTGGAACATAGGTATACGGAGTCGCAACACGAGTTGGCTTCAAGTCATCAAGAAAAAAGGTTTTCATCGAAGGAATTAAAACGTTATCTTAAAAAGTATTGGATGATGGCAGAAACTAATAACCCCCAATTTGTAATTGCTTGCACACCAATTTCTTCTGCTTTTGGGATTCTATGTCCGCTCTTTGTTTTAAGCTCAGGTTCAGATATTGTAGCCACTATAAGAGGCAGGGAATATAACTGGATTGGTACTTCGGATTATAAGTGGTCACTCAAGATAATTTTTATTGTGCAATCTTTTGGAGTTGTAGTAGGTAGTATTGCACCAATTTTTAGACGTTTCACATCTATTGGTCATTACAGTGTCTCCGATAAATGGAGCAAGAGCGATTTAAACGTTTTCCGAGTCGAAAAATATTGGATCCAAAGGCTTCAACACTGGAAACATAGCCATGTTTGTTCACATATTCCGGGCCGCTATTGCAAAATAGTTTTACATAAAATAAAAAACACCTTTTTGAACTTTTGTATAGCACTTCATATTTCCGTTTTGGTTAGTTGTAAAACAATATGTCTTGTTCCAAGAACGTTTCTGATGCTAATCTCTCATTGTTCGTATTTCTTCACATCATATTTTAGAAGGGTAGCAAACGGTTCCGATAGAAATGTGACCTCAGAAATTGAAGAATACACTAGGTATGTCGTACATATTGAGGAGGAGATGAAGCTTTCAAAGCGAATATTAAGAAATACGCTTCATTCTATAACTCAACTCCTTAATGCATGTGAAGAGAAGGAACCTCATAATCTTATGAAGCTTCTATCGAAATCAACAGGATTTAATGGAGTAGTAGAGTTTGACAATGACCAAGTCCCGCCTTTATATCCCGAAAAAACCAACAATTGCTGGAGTCTTGTAGTAGTAACATTGACAGCAATAGCCATTTCCCTTCCTAACATTGCAAATGATCATTTCAAGATGTTACTTTCTAGCATGAGGGAAGGCCTCCAAATCGTAAGACATATTGAAGAATGTCTCAATGCAGATGGTGACTCAGTGAAGGCGAGAAAAGCAGCAAGACATATATGGACAGAAGTTGAAGTATTCGGCACGTGGCTACAAATTGATCTTCAAAAGAAGGCCCGCAAAGGGAACACATCAAAGGAGATTCTTAAATGGTTGGGTGATGAAGCGGCAAAAATTGTGATACAATACAAGAGTAGCAAAAAGCCAAGTACAGATCACTCACCTAATAAGTTCATACTTGCTAGTTCCATGTACAAAATAAGTCAGACTGTACTGATATACTACAATGAGCAAGAAAACCGGGTGAATGATGAAGAACTTCTTGAATGGATATCAACTATAATTGCAGATGTATTATTCGCTTGTTTTACCAACTTACCACGTGCCATAAAAATGAAGTGTCATCACCATGCAATAGAGAAAATGGGAGACAGCATTCGCAATGCAGCTCTACTTCTTGGAAAATGCAAAAAGATCCTTAAGAATCTTAAGGCACGCCGACTTCCTAATATAGATCTAGAGTCAATGGCATACATTGATAAGTGGCGCATACTACCCAAGGATGGAGATACTTCACTAATTGGGATTCAACCTGGTCCTTCAAATTCAAATAAATCTCTTATAGTAACTATTATGCACTAACTATATATACATTGATCTTCTCATGATTTACCTTACATGTCTAAATAATCCTACTTGTGAGTTCTGCTTATGTCGAATATCATTACCAATTTACCCTGGTTATTTCTAGTGTTGATTAGAGACCGACGTATCTAGTTGTCTATTGTACGGGTGTAGTGTCGTTGCTACGGGTACTTGCCCATTTCTGATTTGTTGAGTTTGAATGTCACATTGTTATTGAATTTCAATTTTCTAAGGTCGTTAAAGTGTGAAACATTGATGTAAGGGTTTGAAAGTTTGAGGGTGGTTGTTAAACTTTGAATGTAAGGATTTGAAAGTTTTGAAACGTTGAATGCGGACTTTCAGTTTCTAGTTTAATACTATTTCTAACTTTGAAAGTTCATCACTTGTTTGACTTTTTTGGTCAAACTGTTGAATTGTTGACATTTGCTTAGTAATCAGTTATCATATTTTCATAAATGAAAATTACCATAAAATAGTGATACAGCTTAAGCACTTTCGGATTGTAACATCTAGGCTCTCGTACCACCAATATTGTTTGCTTTCTCGACTAAGAGCTCACTTATTTGTTTTTGGTTGCCCGGGTGAAGACTTCCGATAAGGTCACGTATCCTAGTACTACTCTCACTTGAGGATGTTCATCCACAGCCAATGCACTTAAAAAGCGTTGATGGTATTTGAGGTGGATAATTCTTATGAACTCAACATCTATCAAATCCGCGACTGATATGAGATTTGCCTAGGGTGTTACAAACACTCTCCTTTTGGAATCATATTCCTCGATGAGGTTTGTACCACCATCACAATCAGAGATGTGAGATATGCCTAAGACGTCCTTCTTGAACACCCCGACAACTCACCATCCCCGATGAGGCTTGCCCACCATCCCGAATGGAACAGGAGTGACTCGGATACCATTTGTAACATCCGGCCTCTCGTATCACAAATATTGTCCGCTTTGCCTACTAGGACCTTATAAAATTGTTTTTGGTTGCCCGTGTGGAGACTTCCCAAGAGGCCACATATCTTAGTACACCCACACCTAAGCATGCTTAACTGTGGAGCTCTCCTTTCATCCACAGCCATTGCGCTAAAATCATGTTGATGGTATCTGAGGTGGATAATTCCTTGTGCACGCAACATCTCTCCCATCCGCAGCCGATGTGAGATTTACTTAGGGTATTACCAAGATGTTACAATGTTCGTGTCCTGAAAGTACCTCGCAACTAAACGGTGTCTTGAAAAGAAAGAATAGACACTTGCGGAGACCTGTAGAAGTGTAATTCATGATAAAAGTGTTCCGGGACGGTTTTGCGCAGGAGGGATGAGAACGACAACTTATGTGATAAATAGGTTGCTTGAACAAAATCAAGAATATAAATCCCCATTCAAGAAGTTGCTCGATATCAAACCTAAAATCAGTCACTTAAAGGTGTTTGGGCGTGTTTGTTATGTTTTCTTACCTAATCACCTTCGACATAAGATGGAGTAGAATGCCACAGTGGCGGAACTTGAACAATTAAATTGGTGGGGAGGGAGGGGCGAAAATACTACATATAAAAAAAAATTAAATTTTTAGTGGATTTGTGGAACAGATTTGGATTTTGGTCTGGATTAGAAGGGGCCCTAACACTATAATTAATATGAAATAAACCGGGTGGGTTGAAATCAATATTTTTTGTCCATTTATGGAACAAATTTGGGTTTTGTATCTGGATTAGTAGGCCCCAAACAATATAAATAATATGAAATAAACGTAGTGAGTCAAAGTTTATACTTTTGAGCCAAAAACAAGGCGGGCATGGCTCCCTCTGGAAGGGCATACGATGCATATTCGTAGGGCATGATGAAGAATGTAAAGGACGGAGATGTGATGATCCGGTAACCAACCGGGTGTATACCTCTAGAAACGTGGTCTTTGACGAAAACTCGTCATGGTGGTGGATAAATAACGAAACCTTGCAAGATACGGATGAGCTAAAAGGAAAATTGGAAGCAAGTGAGGTGAACCTCAGCCTCGATACAGATGACCTGATTGTTGACGAGCCGACTGCAACAAACAGCTCCCAACAAACATCAACCAGCTCATCCGTACACATCCTTGGAAAACCGGCACGCACATCACCGGACAAAACACGAGGTCCGGGATTGTCGCAGTAGAAATCAGACACTCAAACAGAAACAGGAAGCCGAATATTAAATAGATGGTGAACGTTGTAATTACTGAACCAGAAGAAGTTGAAGAAGAATGTTATGAGCATCGTGTATGGTTGTGATGAGTTTAATTAATTTAAAGGCCATGATGTCTTTGTGGCGGCAGTACCGAGTGTATCAAGCGAGTAGAGTTAGACTTATAGTCGCAATGGCAATGAGTTAATAAGGTTGAGAGGAGGGGTGGGGGTATGTCATATCTAGTGGCCGGTTAATGGTTAGACTTATAGTCAGTGGCGGATCTAGGATATTTTTTCAAGTGATTCATTGTTTTTAGATACTTCAATTTCACAGAGTCGGATATAAAAAATTTCGGGCCGGGTCGATTCCTTTATATGGGATTTTGATGTATGTTTGAACCTAATTTGCTAGTTTTTGTACTCGTATCATATATGTTCATGTGTGTATATGTGTTTCTTGTAATAATTTTGATTATAGTAATAAACAATTGAATTTGATTATGTTATTCAATATTTTCTTACATAAAACGGTTAAATATAGCCCCAGGCCCAAATGGATTAAAACAAAAAAAGGTTTTTATAAGGATATGCAGAGAGGACCTGGTTTTCATAAAGGACCTGTTGTGACAGCCTATGATCCACAAAGAGGGCCTGGTGCACCAACTTATGATCCAAAAAGACAGCCTGGTGCACCAACTTATGATTCACAAAAAGGGCATATCACACTAGGTTATGACACACATAGAGGACCTGGTTATGGCCAGTGGCGGATCCAGAAATTTTGGTGGGCCTGGTTATGATGTGCAGAGGAACCAGCTTTGAGTCACCCACAAGCACTTCTGGATTAAAACAAAAAGGTTTTCATAAAATGAGTGTGGGAGGATTCGAACCCAAGAACTCTAGAATATAAATCAAATCCTAAACCACTATACTACTTGTTGAACTTTGTAAAGTGTTTCACCTTACAGTTTAGTTAGGGGTTCACCACAGTTTTTTTACATACCGTTCTACTAAAATTTCGAAACTCGAGGAGTTCCGGTGAACCCCCTCGGGCCTAAGTAGGTCCGCCCCTGCTTATAGTCATGGGTTTTGTCGAGGAACCAACGTGTTTTGTGGTGGAGAGGGACTAATGTATGGACTGGACTTGCTCTCGTATGGCCGGGTTGTGTGGAAAGAGTGACGACTTTTGCAGTGAGGGCGTCACCAGGCGAGGTCTATTAACTAGTACTTGTGAATGGGTTGAAAGATACTCATGTGGATCGAGAGGTGGGTGTGAGTCACACACACGTAACGAAAATTATTACCTTAACTTGATACAAGGTTACGTAACGGGCGAGTAGGTGCTTATCTCGATGGACAAATTTGAAGAGAGTTAAAATATTATAATTATGTTACGTAAAATTAATTTTTTTGACATCGATCTTCTTATAAATTACATACATCGTGTTGGTCTACTATCCTAACTTCTTTTTTCTTTTGAGATTTGTCAAAAAATGGTATTTATTCAAAATCAACTTAAGTAGAAACATGAACCAATCGATTACAAAAAGAAATAGACAAACAAACTTCAGAGACTACATTTTTATTGTTCTTTCTTGTGTACTGAGATAAGAAAAAAACAACACCTAAATAGCGCCCTAAGCACCAACGGCAGGAAGCAATCAACGGGACGAAACAAGGAAACAATCCACATAATCTTGAGGAGGAGAATCTCCGACTAGAAAAAGAGAAGATTGAGGGGAATAGCTTTCCATCTTTGAGGGAGAAGGGGAGCAGCAGAGCGGCGCATAAGACCTAGCACATCTGGAGAATACGTATGACACCAAGGGATATTAGACCTGTCCTCTTGGGCTGAACCAACCCACACGGGAGAAGCCCAACCTGCACAAAAAGATAAATGAGAGGAAAGAATAAAAGGTGTCCAATAAATTGATAATTTTAACATCCCCTCAATTTAATGGGCAAACATTTCAAACATATTAGGAAGACATATAGAAACATGCAGTTCTTTTAAGACATATATTAATCATATAGATTATAAGACAAGAAAGTCACACGACTTTTAGAAAAAAACGAATCACAAGATTCACATAAGACAATCAGAAAAAAAAAACATATGATAAGAGAATAAAGGGCACACAAATTTTTTTAAGAAATCAGAACCATGTTTGAAAAAACAAGACTTGTGAAGAACTTAAATACTGATTTAACTTGATCAAAAACCTTTACAACTTTACGTAGCAAAGTTTCATAAGAGAACTTGTAAAGAACATAAAGACTAATTTGATTCAAGCAAAAACTTTTAAAACTTCACAAAAGATACCGAATCACATGATTCAAGAAACGTGTCTGATAATAATAAGAATAACATAAGCTATATCAGACAAGAAAGACATAGCCAAACAGATAAAAACCAAAAATCATAGAATCTCTTACACAAGAGATAAACATACCTGGCTGTCAAAGATATTCAAGAACACTCTTTTCAATAACACACGTGAACCACACGGTTCAATTAACCAAAGACAAGATTATAGACGATAAGACATATGGGTCAAGAAAGTTATCATGAAACCAAACATGCTAATAATCAAAATAAGACTTCTCATGATACAAAATATCACCCATTAAGACACAGTCGTAACCGAAAAAAACTTTTTCAGTGTTCGAGACAAAATTGAATCATGAAATTCAAGATAAAGATTTAAGAAATAGTAGATACATGGCACACAAAGAACTCATGATCAGACTCACAATAGTTGCAAACAAGGCAAAAAAAACCAAAAAACTTTGAATGAGTCTGATCGTTTTGCAAATTCATCTTTTTAGCAAACATTTTTCCCGGCAAAGAATAACTTTTAACATAGAGAATTGAGTAAACACGGCCACTATGAACAATTTCCAAAACATACCCATATGATAAAGACTCAATCTGTAGGAAGCAAACAAGAGAAAACAATCCCAGGAAAAAATATTAAACCAAAGACCATGAGACATTTAGAAATTTTTTCAAAATGTATTTGAAGATAACAAAACCAACAGCAAAAGAACACATGAAAGGTTGCACACAAACATTCAACCTGAAGGAAAAAAAATCACAATGCACAAGAGCAAGCAAACCAAACCAAAATACTATAATTATAATAATATTAATAATAAAGATATGAGATAATCAACTTACCGAGCACTCTAGCAGCCAAGGGATCAAGAAGAACTTACCTGGCAGGAGCAAAAAAGGATGGATATATATTCGAACCTTCACTCAGGGTTCAGAAAAAAAAACACAGACCAGATGCCTGAAACCTTCTCTTAGGGCTGCAAATCTTTGACTTTTGTTCTTCAATTAGATAGGAGCATAAGAATTAGTCTCTTTTTTTTTTCTTTTTAGACACAGCAGCGGAAGAGGATAATAACCAGAAAGTGGTGCAATCAATCTTGAATGGGTTTTGTTTGAACCCCTAATCGATCAGGACCATCGGAACAAAAGTCAAACCCCAAACCACAATTACAGCAACGAACGAATGAACCAGATAACGAACCCTAACTCAAAATGACGAGAATAGCAGCGGAAGAATGAACCAGAAGAGCCTATAGCTCGGATACCATGTCAAAAATGGTGTTTATTCATAAACAAATTAACTAGAAACAAGAACCAATCGATTACAAACAAAAATAGACAATGGTATCAGAGCGGCGCATAAGACCTAGCACATCTGGAGAATACGTATGACCCAAGGGATTTTAGACCTAGCACATCTGGAGAATACGTATGACACCAAGAGATTTTACACCAGTCCTCTTGGGTTGAACCAAGCCCACACGCACTACAAGAATATGACCCTGTGCCGACGCCGCCTATACCGACGACATTTGTCGTCGGCATAGGCCCTGTACCGACGACATGTCGTCGGTATAGCTGAAAACCAAAATTTTGACAGGACACCCTATACCGACGACATGTCGTCGGTACAGGGTTGAGTCAGATGGGGGAAAACATGGCGCCCAGTGAATTATTGGGGAAAACCTATACCGACGACATGTCGTCGGTATAGGGTTATTTTAATTTTATTTTTATTTTTTTAATATAATAAAGTTTTCGTTGGTCAAAAATTTTTTTTTGTTAAATTAAAAAAATTCTAAAATGCCCTATACCGACGACATGTCGTCGGTATAGGCTTTTTTACTTTATTGACTAGTCAAAACCCTACGAAGCCTATACCGATGACATGTCGTCGGTATAGGGCACCTATTGCGCCAACTGTCTAGCCTATACCGACGACATGTCGTCAGTATAGGTCTCAGCGCGAATAAACGCAGGCAACAGCTTTCTGCTTCCCATTTCGACCAAAAAACCCTCCAAACGACCCCAACTCTCCCTCTCCGGCGATTTCACGTTTTATTGGGTGTTTTGTGGAGCAATCTTCACCAATATCTTCGGTTTTAAGGTGAGTAAACATATATTGTTCAATATTAACAAGAAAATCAACATTTTGGTATTTTTTTGCTTAATTTCTTTGGGTTTTGTTAGGTGTTTGAAGATTTAATCATTTTTGAAGGATTTCAAGCTTAGAGAAAGCTAATTTGCAAACTTAGTTAGTAATTTTTCTACAAATTAGGTTTAGTTGTATTTTTTTCTACAAATTAGGTTTAGATATATGTTTGTATGTATATGTTTGTGTTTGTTTGTATGTATGTATATATGGTTTAGATGTATGATGTTATAAATATTTATGTAATTTTATGATGAAATTATGTTTAGATGTGAAATTAGGTTTAGACGAAATTTGGGATTTTGGGTATTTATATATGTATGTTCGTATATAATATGTATGTATATATGTGTGTGTTTTTGTATGTATTTGTATTATGTTTATGTATGAAATTGTGTTTATGTATGTAATTTGGAAATTTAAGCATTTATATATGTATGTTTGTATATAATATGTATGTATATATATGTATGTATATATGTGTATGTGTGTTTGTATTATTTGTATTATGTTTATGTATGGAATTGTGTTTATGTATGTAATTTGGAAATTTAAGCATTTATATATGTATGTTTGTATATAATATGTATGTATATATGTGTATGTGTGTTTGTATGTATTTGTATTATGTTTATGTATGGAATTGTGTTTATGTATGTAATTTGGGAATTTGGGTATTTGTTTATGTATATTTTTAAAGGCTATGCATGTATATACGTGTATGTATGTATTTTTATATATGTAATTGTATATAATATGTATGTATATGTGTATGTATGATTATGTAATTGTATGATTTGTATGTATATAATTGTGTATGTATTTATGTAATTGTGAATATATGTATATATCATTGTATGTATATTTAACTTTATTTAATTTTTTGCAAGTTTGGAAATCATCGCGGTTGAAGAGGTGTGAATAACATATTATTTGTGTTTCATTGAATTTTTTTAAAGTACGCATCCCGACTTTTATACCTTTATGTACGTCTCATGTTATGTACACTAGTATGTTTATTTAGGATAACTCTTTAGAATATACCCGTACGAAATTTATCTAATAGAGATAAATTTTGGATTGTCCCCTTTGGGACTGCTTTTTGAATATTCTATCTTATTTAGGATATGTATAAATTTTAACGGGTAGACATTTAAGAAAAAATTGGTAGCTATTTCTCCTTACTCCTTCGAGTTTGCGGTTTTTCTGCATACTTGGGGAGTTAAGGGGAAATGCTGCTGATTTTTTCTTAAATAGTCAACTTGTTAAAATGTATACACATGAGATAGAATATTCAAAAAGTGGGTTAGGATCCACCGCCTTAGAGTACCGATCAAATCACATACATTCATTTATATCATTTATTACATGCACGTATATGTATATGCTTATAACACAATAGATATGACACTAGATATGGCAATTGATAAAAGCTGGGTTACACTGGGAAATCGGAATTCTCCGACTTTCTTAAGCGGTCTTCGCAACTTTATAGAGACGGCCAAGAACCATGTCGACGGTCGAGGTAGAGCGTTTTGCCCGTGTAGACGTTGTGTTAATGCGTGTCGACAAGATTTGAACACGATATATGGCAACATACATGACCGTGGGTTTCTACAATCATATCAGAATTGGATTTATTATGGTGAACAGCATCCTCGTGCGGCGGAGATAGCATCATTTTTTGCCCCAAGAACAACACCAACTCCTCCAATAACTACAACAACAAATAATGAGATGTTTGATGCCATAGATGATGTGATGGCAGAGCAAAATACAAACGAGGATAATATAGATGAAGATGGAACTGGTTTAGACCCAGAGTTTGATGCGTTGTTTGAGGAGTTAAATAAGGAGTTATACCCCGGTTGTAGTCAAATGTCTTCCCTAAACTTTGTAGCCAAATTGATGCATATCAAAGTTATCAACAAATGGACGAATAGTTCGTTTGACCAACTGTTAGAGCTTCTACAAATTGCATTGCCGAAGGAAAATCACGTTCCAGCGTCACACTATGAAGCTAAGAAGAAACTGAGTAAGATTGGGTTAGGATATCAGTCTATCCATGCTTGCATTAATGATTGTGCACTATTTTGGAAGGAGAATGAATCAAAGGAAAACTGTCCGGTTTGTAATGAGAGCAGATGGGTTGATAAAAATACAAAGGGGGAAGAAAGTACCACATAAAGTGTTGCGCTACTTTCCTTTAACTTCACGGCTTCGACGAAGGTATAGCTTAAGATTAACGGCAAAAGAAATGATCTGGCACAATACTGGACACTCAACAGATGGTATGATGCGACATCCGGTTGATGGGAAGGCATGGCAAGAATTTGATGAGAGATATCCGGATTTTGCTAAAGAACAAAGGAATGTCCGCTTAGGTTTGGCTGTCGATGGTTTTAATCCGTTCGGTAACATGAGTCAGACTTACAGTATGTGGCCGGTAGTGTTAACAACATATAATACACCATCGTGGTTATGCATAAAAGATTCTTCTTTCATGTTAACCTTACTAATTCCTAGGCTTAAATCACCTAGTAAGGACATTGATGTATTCTTAAGGCCTTTGGTTGACGAGTTAAAAATGTTGTGGGCTGAAGGAGTCCAGGTGAGAGATGCATCAACCAAAACTGTATTTAGGATGCATGCGGCACTGTTATGAACTATCAACGATTATCCTGCTTGTAGTAACTTGTCTGGATGGAGTGGTCAAGGTTATAAAGCATGCCCTACGTGTAACGTTGACACACCTTCGTGTGCTATAACGAATAAGATAGCTTTTGATCTGGACTCCTGGAGAAACACTGATAAGTGGCGAGGCGTTGAACTCGGAATCACCGCCGAGTGTCAGAGGGCGTATAAAGATCACAAGAGAGAGCTGAAAGTTCACTTTGAGGAGAATGGGGGATACGATGATGTGGAGGCGGTGATGAATAATCCACCAAAAGATATTGATCAAGCAACTTGGGAGACTTTAATTAATGAGTTGTTTTTAGATGCAAGCTATAAAAACCGCTAAGAGAAGAACAAACAAAACCGATCACAACAACGTTACCCAAGTTACCATGGCAGCAAATCATACGCCCACCGCCGACACGTGGAGGTATGAAATACAATTGTTAGTATTATATAAACATGCTTATTAATTCTTAGTGATAATATTTTTTGTTTTTCACAGGGTATCAGCCCAATTGATGTGTTCAAATCGACCCATTATAAAGAAGGGACAGGTTGGGCCAACGATACTGCATCAATTGATTTTGTAAGTCAAATGATTTTGTTGTTAGACTTACTAGACTTAGAACATCCAACTATAACTTTAAACGGGTCAAAATGACCCAAACACACTTTAAGAGACTTAAAATATCCAGCTTTAACTTTAAACGGGTCAAAATGACCCAAACACACTTTAATAAACTTAGAACATCTAACTATAACTTTAAACGGGTCAAAATGACTCAAACACACTTTAATAGACTTAGAACATCCAACAAGATCCCAATTGTTGAATATTTTTGCTAGTATTATTAGTATTTGTTGTTATTAGTGTTGGTTGGTTGATTGAAATTTGTGAATTTGGGTCATTTATAACTTACAGTTTAACAGGTTGGTTATCCATTTTACAGTAGTTATGCTGTCGAATTTTAGTAAAATAGTCAAGTGATTGTTTATTACATTGTTTAATGCAGGACCCAATCCAAGAGGAGTATACAAAATCCTCTGCTGAGTCTGGTGGTGACTCGTCTACTATCGATGAGATTGCAATCATGGAGCGTGCATTGGGTCATCGGCGTGGCCATATCCGGGGTGTCGGTCGTGTGGTGAGTAATCCCACACCGGATTTGTTCAGTACCCCCTCTCCACAGCCACATTAGCAAGAAGTGGATGAGCGTGTGACTCAACTTCAACAACAACTCCAAGAACAACAATAACGCGAAACCCAACGAGAGGAAGAACAACGACTGCTAAATCAACAACTAGAGGTTGAACGTCGTGTGCATAATCAGCAAATACTTGAAATGCAACGACAAATGGATGAAATGCGTCGAATGTGGGAACGCCGAAATAGCAACGAGGATAATTAGCTTGAATTTGTTGCGCCTTTGCCTTTGTTGTCGGAGTCATTGTTGAATGTTTGGACATTTTTTATGTTTGTGTGTCGTACAACTATATGTTTGAATATTTGGTTTGTGTAGAACCAAAGACTGATTGCTACAAAATTATTCTACTGCTGATAGGCTTATCAGCAGCATTCTGCATAAGCTGCTGCTGACAGGCTTATCAGCAGCATTCTGCACAAGCTACTGCTGATAGGCTTATCAGCAGCGGTCATCCATGTTTGCTGCTGATAGGCTTATCAGCAGCAACCTTCACTCTTTGCAGCTGATAGCTCTATTCACTGAAGACCAAACGTTGCAGCTGACTATCCAGGCCAAGCGTCTCTGACACGTTTCTGCAAAAGCAACTGACATACTCAAAGCAGAAGGAACCGCTATGGTCAACCAATGACGGACAACAATACACTTCTCCAAGCATGCAAACAATCATGAATAAAGAAAACATTTCAGTAAAGTTAACTAGATTAGCCTTTACGTGTAATGTAGATTAATAAACAAGATCAACGGCTTGTGTTCGATCTGATCCTTAGAATCAAGGGTCTGTCTTGATTCTAAGTTACTATAAATACTGTGTTGCCACTTCACTGTAAGTGTGCTTGTCGTGCTTATTCATTGAGTTTCTCATTTGTAATCTTTACATTCACAAAAGCTTAATACAACAGTGTTTATCAGTATTCGTTGTGTTTACTTGATTATAAATTGTGTAGTTGATTTTGTTTCCGCCAACCTCAACTAAGAACAGAACCATCTTGTATTCTCACGATCCTACAAGTGGTATCAGAGCTTTGGCTCAGATTAAACAAACTAACCTTTGTTTAATCATCTCTACTTCTATTCTAAACTCTCTTTTTGATCAAGTCACCCTTTTAACAAAAACAAAAATGGCCCAAAGCAATGGTTTTGAAGATATTGGCAGCATCAACAGACCACCAAGGTTGGTATCTGGGGAAGACTATGACATGTGGAAAAATCGCATGGAAAGCTTCTTCTGCTACCAGGAGTATGGAATGTGGAAATCCATCAGAGATGGTCCATATATTCCTATGGTAACCTCTGCTGATGGTGGAGGATTACTAGTCCCAAAGGAGCCCTCCAAGTACTCAGAAGAGGACATCAAGAAGATGGAGGTGGACTTTAAGGCACTGGGAGCCATCCAAATGTGCCTTCCAAATAAAGTCTTTCATAACTTCAGAAGTCACAAGACGGCTAAAGAGCTCTGGGAGGCTCTTGAGAAGATGTTTGCTGGCTCCGAAGAAGTCAAAGAAAACAGACGGGACATACTGAAGCAGCAGTATGAAAAATTTGTCTGGAGGGAAGGTGAGTCTTTAACTGTTCTATATAACAGATTTACCTATCTTGTAGGTGAGCTGCAGTGCTCAAAGGTGAAGCTGGAGAATGAAGACATCCTCAAGAAGTTCATAAGATCTCTTCCTAGTTGTTGGACATTATACACGGTGTCCATCAGAAGAACAGAGAATCTGAAGACTCTTCAGATGACTGAGCTCTTTGGCATGCTCAAAACCTATGAATTAGAAATGATTCAAGCTAAAGAAAGGAGCTCCAGTTATCAATCAGCTACCACTTCCTCCACTACCTCCTCAGCGCTTCACTCTGATCTTTCCGGTCCTAGTGCAAGTAGCTACTATCCTCCCATTGTTACTCTTCCTCAAACACCAACCGCTCCACAGTCCAACTCATCACCATTTCTTCTTGAGGCACCTCCTCAACAGCAAACCTCTACTGCCTTTGTCTCTGACAACTTAAGCAGCATGCACTTCATAAAGGAGGATCTGGAATGCTTTCATCCAGATGATCTTGAAGAAATGGATATTCAGCACTCATATGCCATGCTCTCCCTCATAGCAAAAAGGTTCTATTCTAGAACCGGGAGATCAATTCCAAGCAACAACTCAAACACCAGAGTTGGGCTTGATAAAAGCAAGATCTGATGTTACAACTGTAACCAAATGGGTCACTTTGCTAGGGAGTGCACGGCACCTAAAGCCAATCAGGGTGCCAGCCATCAAAGACAAGCTTACCAAGGCCAGCCCAGGCAGCAGCAGCAGCATCAGGGAACTCCTCCAACACAAACTGCAGCCTGTGCAAATGTTGGAACTTCAGACTTTGACTGGAGTTTTCAATATGAAGATGTTCCTGCCACCAACCAAGCTCTAATGGCAGACACTGCAGAGATACCACCTCAGGTATTCGAACATCTCTGCTCTCAAGCCTGCATTGATAAAGTTCTAGGTTATAGAAAACATAACCAAAACCTTATAGATCAAAATGAAGAGTTTCATCAAATGAAATCTGAGTTCAAAAAGGTTGAAAATACTTACAAAGAAAAGATTGAATGCCTTAAGAAAGAGATTTCATCATTAAAACATGAACAAAGCAATCTTGAAACTCAGATTGATGATCTACTGGTAAAATTAAAATCTACCGGAGCTGAGCTGGCAGAACAGAAAGTTCACATTGAAAAATATGAATTTTCCTCCAAAAAGTTACAAAGACTATTGGATGCTCAACTCCATGAGAAGGTAAAACTTGGAGGACTTGGGTACAGCAAGGATCAGTACAATGCCGTTCCTCATCCAGCTGACTATGTTGCCATTTATGAACCAAGCTTCGATGTTGCAAAACTCGACACTGCAAACCGAAATCTTGATCCTCCAATGGATGAACCCCTTGTTGAAGACTGCTCTACCTCATCAGAATCTGAGTTAACCTTCTCAGACCATGATGAAACCAGTACAGCCTCATCTGAAGCTGTTCTGAATAGAGTCCCAGTTCCTACTATTCTCCCAGCTGTTCCAGCTCCTGTACCATTTAAACAGATCAAGATCAGCTACCCTCCAGGTGGAAGAAAGCTAAACATTGAAAAGGGACAGACATCAGGACCCACAAACTCCAAACCTCAGTTCATGCCAATTCAGAAGAATCAGCAACAGGTTAGAAGAGTTACGGCAAAGAAAACTCAGTTCCAAAACTCTTCCTCTCTACCAAGGAAGCAGCAGCCCAAAGTTCAGCAGTCCTGCATCATATGTGGGGAATCAAACCACTTTGCTGCAAAATGTCAGTTTAACCCCTTCAACCAGATCCTTCTTCAATCAGCGCATAAACAAAAAAAGGATCAACATACTTCAGTTGATAGGCCATCTGCAGCCAGTAGAAGAGTTGAAACTACAGAAAAACACAAGCAGCAGCAAAAGGCAAAGCCTTCAGCAGCCACCAAATCTGCTGCTGCTCAAACAATGCAGTCAGCAGCAAAAACCAAATCTGCTACTACTCAAACAAAGCAGTCAGCAGCAAAAACTAAATCTGCTGCTGCTCCAACAAAGCCTTCAGCAGCAAAAGCAAAATCTGCTGCTGAAAGGCCAAAGCCATCAGCAGCAACATCTGCAGCTGATAAGCTAAAGCCTGAAGCAGCAAAATCCGCTGCTGCAAAAGAAAGTCCATCAGCAGCAAAAGCAAAATTAGCTGCTGACAAAGAAAAGAGAGCTGGCAGACCACCACATCAGCAATGGAAAGCCAAAGTCCCAGTCTCTATTTCTCCAAAAATCATCATTGGCTCAGTTGATTGCACAACTGATGAATCCACCAGTCCAAGAACTCTTTTCTTCAAAGAGGAAAACTCTTGGACCACTCCCACTAACTAAATCTCTATCATGTGCAGGGGCAGCCAGGTCACAAGAACAACACCTGGGTGGTAGATAGCGGCTGTTCCAGGCACATGACAGGCAACAGGTCCATCTTCTCCAACTTCAGACATTTCAATGGAGGATATGTTGCCTTTGGGAGTGACTCAAAAGGTGGATCTATCACTGGACAAGGAACTGTGTCCAATCAAAGATGAAGGGGGAGAAATTTTGTTGGTCTAGATTTATGTTGATGACATTATCTTTGGATCTACAAGAAAGAAGCTCTGCAAAGACTTTGAAGTTCTGGTGCATTCCAAATTTGAAATGAGTTCAATGGGTGAACTAAATTTCTTTTTATGACTTCAAGTCAAACAGGTATCAACTGGAATCTTCATAAGTCAATCCAAGTATGTCAAAAGCATCTTGGAGAGGTTCAAAATGACTGACTGCTCTGCTACAAGAACTCCTATGCAAGTGCACCATCAATTATCTCCGGATAAAGAAGGACAAGACACTGATCAACATCAGTACCGAGCAATGATAGGGTCTCTCATGTATCTCACTGCCTCAAGACCAGATATCATGTTTGCAGTTTGTCTCTGCGCAAGATTTCAAGCAGCTCCAAAAGTGTCTCATCTTCAAGCTGTCAAAAGGATTCTTAGATACCTAAAGGGAGCTCCAAAACTTGGGCTATGGTATCCAAAGAATGAAAATGTCAATCTCTATGCCTACACTGACAGTGACTATGGCGGTTGTAACTTGGACAAAAAGTCCACATCTGGGGGATGTCAATTTCTTGGAGGAAGGCTCATCTCATGGCAATGCAAAAAACAAACATGTGTTTCTACTTCAACAGCTGAAGCAGAATACATTGCAGCTTCAAGCTGCTGTGCACAGGTCATCTGGATCACAAACAATGACCTTCATGCAGACTCCAATTCACATTGACAACATGAGTGTTATCTCTATCACAAACAATCCGGTGTAGCACTCAAAGACAAAGCACATCGACATCATGTACCATTTCATAAGAGATCAAGCTGAGAAAAGGAGAATTATTTTAACTAAAGTTCATACAAATGAGCAATATGCTGATCTGTTTACAAAACCTTTTGATGAAGCTAGATTCAGATATTTAGTTGAATCAATTGGTATGATGAACTTTGATTAAAATCCATCTCAAAGTTTCTCTTTAAAATGTGTCTTTTTGTCCCTTGTTGTAAATAAAAGTTGTGGGTCAGCAGCATTTTTGTCCTTCAGATGCTGACAGGTAAAAGCATCAGCAGCAAAAGTTTTGCCACTGATAGCTTTAAGTTATCAGCAGGTACATGTTTCCTGCGGATAGCCTTAAGGCTTTCAGCAGCAACTCCTTTGCTGTAGATCTTTGAACCCTTCAGCAGCAAAAGTTTTTACAACTGACTGCTTTAAGTTAACAACTGGAACGAGTTTCCTATGGATGGCTTCAAAGCTTTCAGTAGCAAAATCTGCTGCTGACAGACTTAACCTTCCGCAGCAATCAAAGTTGCTGCGGACAGGCTTACTCATCCACAACAACCAAGTCTGCTGCTGATGGGTAAACTTAAGTCTAAAATTAACTTTTACCCGCTGAAAAAGAAAATCAACTTCAGTCTTTACCATGACTGCCTCGGTGAATTACAGCTGTAACAATGAAAAGTGAAACAGGTTGTACTGTACAAGTAAAGTCGCTTTTTCTTCGTCTGCCGTTATATCAGAATCTCAAACGTTCCCACACCCTCTTCATATTCAATTTCAAACCTATCTCCCATCACTTTCACTCCCGTTCCCACAGCATTCAAAACCCTCCATACTTAACCACCATTCAAACACCCTTCCCTCTTCCCTCCAAATCTACAATAATGGCAGACGCAGACATAAACACTCCTAACGACAAGTTTGCCCCATATCACAATCTCACTGCCTACCTAATAAAGGGCAAGAAATCCGAAGGCTTTGATGATATGATCGACTTCCTTTGTCTGTCCAAAATCCACCATGCCCTAACAGTCAACCCAACCATCTATACTTCCCACATGGAAGATTTTTGGAACTCAGCCGTATATTCTACTGAACAGGGGACTCCTCAAATCAGAAGCACAGTGGATGGCAAAGAGATGATAATCACTGAAGCAAAGCTCCGCCAACACCTCAAGCTTCAGGATAAAGGGGACGCCCTCTCTTACCCAAGAGACGTATACATGAGGACCTTTGTATCCATAGGGTACACTGGGAATCAAACAGAGTATACGATAGAGAAGGCACTCATGGGTCCCAAATGGAAGTATCTCTACCACACTCTTCTCCAATGCATATCTCAAAAGAGGAGTGGCTGGAACCAACTAAGCTCCGGACTTGCGTCGGCAATTCACGGTATGATAACTGGAGCGGGTTTCAATTTTTCCCACCTCATTCTTGAAGGTTTGAGATACAACCTTCAAGAAGGGGTGAAATCACAGTTCTTTATGTACCCAAGATTCTTGCAGGAAGTGTTCAACATTGAGCACCAAGATCTTTCAAAAACTGCAAGAATCTATGTAATGCTGGGACATAAGAACAATATTTTTCAAAGCATGAGAACAGTGTCATCAAAGTTCTTCACCCTTGAAGGTCCACTCTGGGAGTATTGAAAGAGTGGATGTGGAAGAGGCTGTCATTACTGCTGGTCCATCAAATGACCAGGAGGACAGTGACAACATCTTTAAGACCTCGACCACGGCAACTCGTGGTGAGGGTGTTTCCCTGGAAACTCCCCTCACTGAGAGGAATCCCTGGAGCCAAGAAACCACGGGTGATGGGGATGCTGAGGCTCGGCCTACAGCCCCATTTGGGTCCAAGGATTCCACAACTGTGGATGAGGACAGTCTGAAACTAAGAAATCTGGAATTGACGGCCAGGGTGGCTATGCTTGAGGCTGAAGTGTCCAACTACGACACCAAGTCTTGCTGCATGAAGCCCATCAATGTCCCTCCTGAATTCTCCCTCTCTTGTCTCAGTGGGCACTCAAACAGATGCCTATTTGTCCACTGATGCAACCAAAATGGGGGAGAAAGTCCCTATGGAAGAAGACTCTGAAAGTCTCGACAACTGGATTCAAGAGCAAGCTGCCTTTCAAAGCACTCTATTCAGACCAGCTTTTGTCCAAGTTCATGACTTGCCAGTCGCAGATGACAACGAAGAAGAATCTACTGAAGACTGGAAGTTAGTTGTCAGAGTAATAGATGAGGTGCTGATGGATGAAAACATCCAAGATGAAACATCTACATCCTTCAGCCCATCAATGTCCCTCTCTGAATTCTCCTTCTCTTGTCTCAGTGGGCACTCAAACAGATGCCTATTTGTCCACTGATGCAACCAAAATGGGGGAGAAAGTCCCTATGGAAGAAGACTCTGAAAGTCTCGACAACTGGATTCAAGAGCAAGCTGCCTTTCAAAGCACTCTATTCAGACCAGCTTTTGTCCAAGTTCATGACTTGCCAGTCGCAGATGACAACGAAGAAGAATCTACTGAAGACTGGAAGTTAGTTGTCAGAGTAATAGATGAGGTGCTGATGGATGAAAACATCCAAGATGAAACATCTACATCCTTCAGCATCATCCCAGAGATTGCAGCCATCATAAGTCATACATCTGCCCCCCACTTCCCACTGACATCAACACAGCTAGAGTTTGATATGATACTAGCTTGGGGGTACGATGGGAAAACTGAGAGGTTTTGGATAGGTCGGGAGTTTAGAGGAGTAGAAGAGCTAGACTGGGATTTAATTCACCCATTTGAAATCCTTGACCTATACGATCTTATCTGCATCAACAACTCATCAAGCCTCTCAGCAGACCTTTACATTGACATGTTCTATGCTTTGATGGAGGACAACCTACCCAACTTCATAAGACAAATCAAAGAACTAAAACGGGTAGAGGCTCCTGAGTCATCTCAGGCTGCAGAAAGAAGACTTTCTCCCAACAATCTCCAAATCACAAGGAGCAGTCTTCTCAATGAAGAAGAAGTTCTGAGCCTGAGAAGACTCCTGTACAATCTAATGGTCAAGGACTTGGATGTGCTAGGTTGGGTGAGCACTAAGTCCCTTGACCACACCTTTCTGCTCAGCAACGGCTCCTCTCTCATCATGAACACCAGGAATATTCTCCAACTACCAACAGACTTCCTCTACCAGATCTTTCAACTCAGAGCCAACATCTGCAATGTCAACTCCCTTGAAAGCCAGGCAATGATAGAAATTATCAAAGCCCACCTTGAAAAGGAAGGAAGGATCTATGAAGAAGAAGATGTGTCAGACTCTGACACTGACTCAGTTTCCCCTCCAGTTGACATTTGCACTGCAGCTTATGGAGTAAGAGATACACTACAGGAAAGGCTGCTAAAACTTACAGGTCTTGAGCGCCAAACTGAAGACCTTCCCTTATCTACCTCTCACAATGCCAATGAAGCCGAGGCAGAGATCCCAACAGCACAACAAACAGCTGTTTCTGTGATCAGTGAAGCCAGAGCAGAGGCATCTAATGTTAATAAAGGGAAGGGCATCATGACAGAAGAGGATGAAGAGAGGTTGCAAAAAGAAAAGAAAGAGAAAGAAGAGAGAAGAAGGAAAAGAGAAGAAGAAGAGTTGGCTGAAGAGATGGCTCACAAACAAAGACATCAAGATAGAATGACAGCCATACTCCTAAGACAACAAACAATCCAGCTGTATGCCAAACAGCTGGATGAGATGAAAGTAAAAGTCCATGCAGGGTCTCAAGTTGAGGAAGATGAACAACTTGCTAGACAGCTGTAGGAACAGTTTGCAAAAAAAGAAGAAGAAGAGATTGAAAAGAAAAGGAAGGAAGATGCTAAGTTTAGAATCACTGATTCTAAATTAGCAAAAGAATTAAGGGAGGAGTGGACTGAAGCTCTGATCTCTCAAGGTAAGGATGCAGACTACCTTGAAAAACTGTCAAACAAAGAGATCTACAGAGCCTTCATGGGTCAGCAGGGGGAATGGGTAAAGAAAAGGAAAGATGAAGAGAAAGAAAAAGCTCAACAGAAGTCAAAGAAAGCCATTGCCCTTAATCTAAGGACCCATGAAGAAAGGAAGAAGATGATTGACTTCCTTAAGACCAGGGGAGAAAGTGGAAAAAGGCTAGGTCCCATGTCCTTCATGAACCTACAAGCCCTGTATACAACAGTGAAAAAGGAAGAGGAAGAAAGATTAGGAAAGAGACCAGTCAAGAAACAAAGAACCTCTACACCAGAAACTACTTCTACCTTCCAAACACCATCCACAAACATCCCCAAGCCTTCCTCTCCTCAACCTAAAAAGTCCAAAACAACACATCCAGCTCCTTCTCATCAACAGCCACCCCTGAAGAAATCCAAACCCATATCCAAACCTGAAGACTCCAGAGAAATAGTCCAATGGTTTTACAGTACACCAGATCAATGGTTTGAAGTATTCAGGGGGAGAACTGAACGAAGAAGGTCAATCTATAGGACTGTTGATGAGGTTCTACAACTTCCAGACTCTGATCTCAAGAGAATCATGGAGCTGGGTGAATACTCCGTACCTGCAAATGATGGAGGGAAACATCTTGTGCTGGTAATCAAACATCACTTTAACCCCAGCAAAGATGCAGTCTTAGATGTGAAACCTCTACAATCTCACTATCCATTTGCACGATGGTCCTACAATGCTGAGAAGAATGAATTCACCATCACCGATGTCAAAGGTCAACAGATGAGATGTTCAAGCAAGGCAATCTTCAAAATGCCAAGTAAGGACATCAAGAATCTGTCTGAACTTCCTCTTGACAACCCCAGCAAGGATCCTCGAGGGTATGAAGTAGCAAGAATAGTCAGCCATATGCAAAAGCTTCAGCAACAAAGGGACTAGAGGAATTTTGGTAGCATCAGTCTAGGGGGAGTTTGTAGAACCAAAGACTGATTGCTACAAAATTATTCTAAGTACAATTGCTGCTGATAGGCTTATCAGCAGCATTCTGCATAAGCTGCTGCTGACAGGCTTATCAGCAGCATTCTGCACAAGCTACTGCTGATAGGCTTATCAGCAGCGGTCATCCATGTTTGCTGCTGATAGGCTTATCAGCAGCAACCTTCACTCTTTGCAGCTGATAGCTCTATTCACTGAAGACCAAACGTTGCAGCTGACTATCCAGGCCAAGCGTCTCTGACACCTTTCTGCAAAAGCAACTGACATACTCAAAGCAGAAGGAACCGTTATGGTCAACCAATGACGGACAACAATACACTTCTCCAAGCATGCAAACAATCATGAATAAAGAAAATATTTCAGTAAAGTTAACTAGATTAGCCTTTACGTGTAATGTAGATTAATAAACAAGATCAACGGCTTGTGTTCGATCTGATCCTTAGAATCAAGGGTCTGTCTTGATTCTAAGTTACTATAAATACTGTGTTGCCACTTCACTGTAAGTGTGCTTGTCGTGCTTATTCATTGAGTTTCTCATTTGTAATCTTTACATTCACAAAAGCTTAATACAACAGTGTTTATCAGTATTTGTTGTGTTTACTTGATTATAAATTGTGTAGTTGATTTTGTTTCCGCCAACCTCAACTAATAACAGAACCATCTTGTATTCTCACGATCCTACAGTTTGTGTGTCGAACACGTTTTTGTATCGAACAATGTTTCGGGTTTCAATTTTTGAATGGTTAGAATTATCTTAATTGCAGGTTTTGTAATTAGAAATTATATATTTATGAAAAATTTAAAAAATTAAAAAAATAAAAATAAACCCTATCCCGACGACATGTCGTCGGCATAGGTATTTTTCAAATTTAATTAAAAAAATTCGAAATAGCCTATACCGACGACATGTCGTCGGGATAGGTTGGGTCTGTCCCGACGACTTGTCGTCTGGATAAGTCCATAACCTATACCGACAACATGTCGTCGGTATAGATTTTCTTTTTGAATTTTTTAATTAAAGCCTATAGCGACGACATGTCGTTGGCATAGGTCGACCTATGCCGACGACACCTTTAGCGACGACATCGTTGACCTATTGGTACGAAGCAATACCGACGACATCTGTACCGACGACATGTCGTCGGTACAATCTATCCTGACGACAAGTCGTCGCTATAGGGTCAAAAAAAGTCGTCGAGATAAGGTGATACTGTTGTAGTGACGGGAGAAGCCCAACCTGCACAAAAAGAGAAATGAGAGGAAAGAATAAAAGGAGCTCAATAAATTGATAATTTTAACATACCCTCAATTTAATGGGCAAACATTTCAAACATATTAGGAAGACAGATAGGAACATGCGGTTCTTTTAAGTTCTTCACAAGTCTTGTCTTTTCAAACATGGTTCTGATTTCTTAAAAAAATTTGTGTGCCCTTTATTCTCATATCATATTTTTTTTCTGATTGTCTTATGTGAATCTTGTGATTCGTTATTTTTCTAAAAGTCGTGTGACTTTCTTGTCTTATAAATATTTTCTAAATAACACGTGTGAATCTATATGATTAATATATGTTTTAAAAGAACTGCATGTTCCTATATGTCTTCCTAATATGTTTGACATGTGTGTCAATTCAATATTCAAGCATCTTTATAATGTTATCTAATATGTCTTTTTATTTCTCATATACGGGACAATGGACTTTATGGATCTTCTTTCTTTGGTTTGGATTGAGAGTTCATTTGTTGTTGTTATATGGGAAGTCTTCCCAAATGTCGTGCATTATCTTTTAGCTTCACTAAAAAGTTTGTTGTCTTTCAACATGATTTTTTAATCAAAAAATTATCTGTGCTTGAGATGTTTGGATTATCAAATTGAGGAGGGGTGTTAAAAATGTCTATTTTATATTTCAACTAGTTTAGAACCCCGTGTCTACACACGGGGTGAAAAATATCAGTACATAAAATTCTTAAATCTATATGTATATATTTTACATGTGTAAAAATGTATTACATATACTAAGGATAGAAAATAAATATGTAAAAATTAATATTTAATTGGGTTTCGAAAAAACGTTAATTACTATTTAATATAATTTGACTTTCATTTACTATTTGATTGAAAATAAAATATATATAATTAGGTTTCAAAGTTTATTATAATAAGAGATAATTTAAAATAAATGTGTTTTATTAGTATAATTATCAATTTTTTTAAAAATAAAATTATTATTAAAAGATAGAGGTGTATTTAATAAGAGAGAGAGGAGGAAAAAAAATGATGAGAATGAATATGGAGGCGATACGTAGTATTGAAAAACCTTTATTTATTATATAGTATATAGATTTGCTAATCCATATGCTTTTTCTTTTTTGTATGTTGGCCCCCCGAGACTTCAATGCCTCCTCCTTGCAATTGACTTTGTGTTGTTGGGCTTTGCTTGCTATGGAAGATGGGTTCAAGCTCATTAGTCCATTTTTCTCTTGGTGCATACCGTTGATGTTGGGCAAGTCTATTTGGTTTTTTTCTCTCGTTGGGTCAAGCTTGCTTTTAGATGGGTCAAGTCTTTTATGGGCCATGTGACCCAAATTTCTGATCTGTGTGCTTGATCAGTTGAAGTCACTAACAAGGGGGTGTTCTAGGGTTTCTCTTTTCTTTGCAGCCTCTCTATACGGAAGTTCTCCAATTTTGGCATGAATGGATCCTCCCGACGGTTCCCGTATTTCTCTTGATCTCATTCCTGTCTACAGGTTGTCTTCTCCGCGTGATAATGGCTTGGCGTGTGTTTTCTCAGCTATAAAAGGGGCGGCGATCCTCTCGTTTAAGACACAAGAAAGAACAATAAAAATATAGTATTTGAATTTTGCTTGTCTATTTTTGTTTGTAATCGATTGGTTCTTGTTTCTAGTTAATTTGTTACTGAATAAACACCATTTTTTAGAAGATTAGGTAATTTTAACAACTCAGAATAAAAAACTTACAACTTTGACATTAAATATTCGAACAACTTATTTAGCAAGAAAGTTATTTAAATAATCACACTAGCTATAGCAACTTGATCATAATAAAATTTGGTTATAGTTTGCTTGTCCAATACTCCCATTACTAATTACCGTTTCTGGTATAGAAATTGGTTTGACAAAGTCATCATCCATGTCAATCAATTTTGTACAACCTTTTTTCCATTAACAATTTGTAAAACGAAATTTAACAAAAGTTAAACCTTAACTATAAAGTACCAGTGGCGAATTTTGAAGAAAATGCCGAGGGGGGGCTGGAACTATAAATTTTTCACCCAAATACGTATAAATTAATACCACTGAGCGAAAAATCGAAGAAATACGTATAAACTAACACCACTTAGCTAAAAATCAGGCCCCTACCCCCGGCCCTCACTAAACTTCCCCTATGTACTTTTTTTCTTCTCTTTTGTTTGTAAGCATGCATTTTCATTGGACCTCTTTCTTGATTTGATACCTTTTATCAAATACATTTTACGAAAAAAAAAACAAATAATATTATCAACCTACACCTAATTACAAAACAAGAAATAATTTATGAATTTATATTTGGTAGCACCAACCAAAAAGTTAAATAATTAACGGTTCAACATTTACATACCTTTTGTTGCCGATGTTTCCGGTTCAATATCATCTATCGCCACAGGGTTGGATTTACCATTTGTAAACCTACTAAATGATTTATTTAATGCAATCCTATCCTTCCTCCGCACTATATAATCAATATTGTTTATTAAGAAAAAAAAACTTTTGATGACACAAGTTAAAATATTAAATTTATGTTAAGTAAAATTAATTAATTTTTAGTCATCTTCTCATATAATAAATCACTGGCATCATGTTGGTCTACTGATCCTAACGATATTAGGTAATTTTAAAAACTGTGAATAAAAAAATATACAACTTTGACATTAAATATACGAACAACTTATTTAGCAAGAAAGTAATCACACTAACAACTTGATCATATTAACCACTAGCTTAATCTAGTGGCAAAGGTGTATGTCCAAGACTTCTTCAAAATGAGGAGGTCTTGGGTTCAAATCCCACTTGTGACAAAAAAAAAGGGGTCCAAGTTGGGTCAGAGGGTTTTCTCACATATGATGGGTTTCCTCCTGTGTGGGTGGAGATGATCGGGTGGGCTAGTGGCCCGTCAGTGATCCAAATCGCCGTTCAAAAAAAAAAAACAACTTGATCATATTAAAATACTTTGACATTAGTTAGCAAGAAAGTTATATTATTAATCGCACTAACAACTTCATCATAATTTAGGTATAGTTTGCGCGTGTTAATTAATTGATTCTCTCAAGATTATGTATTGAAGAAACCAAAATTTAAGAAGGAAAACAATTATATATATTTTTTTGCGATATTTAATTAATAACTTTCTTTTATATATTCATTATAATTAGTGTTAATTAATTATTCTTTGGTTATCTTTATTGAACATCTCTCAAGTTTGACTGTCATACTGTAACATCCGAAAGCCCCGAAACTTGTGAATGAGTTGGGGAAAGAAAGAAAAAGAAGGGTAAGTAGTGTGCCTTGGTGGTAAGGGGGGTTTTTGGAAAGGGTTTTCTCTATGTGGAGGTCATGGGTTCGAATCTTGCAAGGTTCACTTCATAAAAACTAGGAATACCTTCTGCAGATTTCGAATTTCTTGGGGGTTGTGCTAGTTAATCCCATGCCGTTAAAAAAAAGTAATGTGGTTCCCCTATCTTGATTTTCGCCTTGTTATTTATAAAAAAAGTGTAAAGATGGGTGGTTGTGAACCAAACAAACAATCAAATAAGATAATAAACAGTGTTTTAACCTCGCGACCGAAGTTAGGTTTTAATATCTATTTAATTATATTAAATAGATTTTATATTTAGGTTTTATATGTCAATTTTATTTAGAAAACGAAGGAAATAAACAATAAAAAAAACAAAACTGGTCTTGGGGTAGATTCAAACCGTAGAAGTTCACACGTCAAGCCAGCTAAGCTGACTTCTTTTTTGTCTTTTTAATTTAATCGATATTAGATAGAATAAAGTACACGGAGAGTCCTTGTAATTTTCAAAAAAATTGGATTTGATGGTGGTGGTAGGAGAGATGTGTTGGTGTGGTTCAAGTGGTTTGCAACTAGGGTTTTTTTTAATGGAAGTGATAAGGGTATTTTTGTTATTTTACACATACTTAACAGAAAATTTTAACCTTCATCCAAGTTGAGAACCAAACATGTCATGTGTGTGTAAAAGGTTGTACTATCTATGAATTTTTTCATATTTAGACATCAAATCCAAAATTTTCTAAAGCCAAAGGACCATCCCCACTTCAATTGTCTCACGGATTCAAATAAAGAATCTAAATATATTTTAAACGAGACGAGGGGGGAGGGGGGGGGTTAAAGACCACTTAATAAAAGAAAAATATTAATTTATTTAAGGTATTTGATAATTATTGAACTTGAGTTATGAGTAGAAATGATTTTTTTTAGGAAAAGTGAACTGAGAAGTACTTTTCATTATTCATTTATTTGCAAAATATTATATTTATAAATATTTATGCGAAAAATATTTATATGTCACAAATTAGTCTAGACATAAATTTGATGTAAAAAAATATTCAAATTTAGCATTGTCGTAACTATGCATGGGAAGTTCTTTTGATCAATATTAGTCAAAAAATCTTAATACATTTTTTTTAACGGCAGATCTATTCTACTTCTACTCCTAAGTTACACCAAATAATTCATCACATGTCTGAGTTTGAACCCAGGACCTCCCATCTAAAAGGCAAGTGCCTCTACCAAGTGAGCTAGTCCCACATTGGCTCCGCTTTCAACAACTTGCACAAATTAATTTGTCCGGGCTGGCCCTTGAGAAGGAACGACATTAATTATATCAAATGACCAGGAACTTATATGCAAATATCATTTGATTATGCAATTGGTGAAAAGAATCTTCATTAATTATGCAATTGGAAAAAAGAATCTTCATCGCCCCTTCCAGGAACTTATATGCGAATATCTTTGTGAACTTCTTTTAAATTATATATAACAAGCATGCTTGCTCTTGCTCTACCAAATTAAGCATAATCTTTGAGTATCCCTTATCTAGCACATTGGTTTGGGAATTTCCAAACGATGCCATGCCGTGGGTGGGCTTATGTTGTGGTAGCATCTTTGATATGTACCCTAGCAATGGCAGCCGATGCCATCCTAGCAATTTGGCAATGGAAACTGTGGTTTCCAAATAAATTTTTCACCCTCAATGCTTCTACCATAACTCTTGTTGCAATAGCAATGAAGCTCCCTGTCGATCTAACGACTGAACCAGATTTATGTACCTCAATTGTTGAGGATGCAAAGGTTATGGGAATCTCTTTCTTGGTCACGATTTGAGCCAATTTTCTCCCATCTTTAGGTCTAATGGATGACAGAGAGCTTCTAACAAACATCGTGGCCTTGGGTATCCTTATGATCACCAATGCTGTAAATATAGGGATCCAAGTTTTTACAGGGGTGTTTCATTATAATATAAGCGTCTTACTTGAATTTATTATATTTATATTTATATTTGTATTTGTTTGGCCATTTTCAGTAGCTTTAACAGTTTCAGCATCTAGGAAAAAGTTAGAATACCGGTATAAGGAGTCACAACGATTAGTTTCAAGTTATCAAGAGAAAAAGTTTTCCTCAAAGTATTGGATGATGACTGAAACTCGAAACCCCCAATTTGTTATCGCTTGCTCACCGGTTTCTTCTGCATTTGGGGTTATATGCTTATTCCTTTCTTTTGTTTCAGTTGGAAGCCTTTTGTTTAACATGGAAGATTATGTAGATAATGATTGCGATACTTCAGATTATAAGTGGTCACTTTGGATTATTTATATCGTGCAATCAATTGGTATTGTAGTAAGTAGTATTGCACCGATATTTAGATGTCTCTCATCTGTTGGTCATTACAATCTCTCCAAGGAATGGAGCACGAACCATTTAAATGTGTTCCGAGTCGAAAAATATTGGGTCGAAATGCTTCAGCAGTGGAAACATAACCATGTTGATTCATATATTTCAAGTCGCAATTGCAAAATAGTTTTTCAAAACACAAAAAATACCTTTTTGAACTTTTGTATATCACTTCATATTTTGGTATTGTTTATATGTAAAGCAATATGTCTTGTTCCGACAATTTTTTTGATCATACTCTCATATTCTTGGTATTTATTCAAGTGTTGTATGAAAAGGTTTCAAAAAATAGCAAACACATTTTCTAGCAATGGGAGCTCGGAAATAAAAGAATATAGTATGTATGTTGTACAAATTGAAGAGGATGCGAAGCTTACAGACAGAATACTAAGAAATACGCTTAGTTATATAACTCGACTCCTTAAAGCATCTGAAAAGAAAGAACCACGCAATCTTACATTGCTTCTCGAGAGATCTACATGCTTCAATGGAGTGGTAGTGTTTGAAAATGAGCAAGTCAAACCTTTATATGAGGAAGAAAACCACAATTGTTGGAGCCTTGTAGTAGTAACTTTAACATCAATTACCATTGCACTTCCCAATATTGCACCTCGCCATGTGAAGTTATTATTATCTAGCATGAGGGAAGGCCTCCAAATTGTAAGCCATATTGAAGAATGTCTCGGTGGAGATGGTGACACATTAGAGACAAGAAAAGCAACAAAACAAGTGTGGGCGGAAGTTGAAGTATACCGCTCGTGGGTACAAATCGATCTTCAAAAGATGGCTCGTAAAGGAAAGACAGCAAAGGAGATTCTTAGATGGTTGGGTGATGAATACAGAAAAAATTGTGAAAGAGTTTAAGAGCAACAAAAAGCCAAATATAGATCAATCACCTTATAAGTTCATACTTGCAAGTTCTATGTACAAAATCAGTCGGTCTATGTTGCTGGAAATCGATGAAAAACGAAGTTGGTCAAATGGTGAAAAACTTTTTGAATGGTTATCAAGCATAATTGCAGATATACTATTCGCTTGCTTTACCAACCTACCACGGATAATAAAATTGAAGTGTCATCACCATGCAATTGAGAAAAGGGGAGACAATATCCGGAACGCAGCTGAGCTTCTTGGTAAATCCAAGAAGATCCTTAAGATACTTAAAGCACGCCAACTCCCTGACATGGATCTTGATTCGAGGGCTTACATTGATAAGTGGCGTGTACTAGCCAAAAGTCAAGTACTCAATGGCGGTCAAGGTGGTGCTTCTTCAACTCGGATTGGACCAAGTTCTACAAGTTGTATCTTGTTTTTTATCACCATGTTAGCGAATTTTCTCCCATCTTTTGGGCTTATGGATGACAAAGAGCTTCTCATGAACACTGTTGCCTTGGGTATCTTCGCAATCACCATTATTGCAAATATATTGATCCAAACTTATACTCATGTGCTTTTATCTCAGGTAACAATTCTTTTACTTGTATGTCCCATTCTATGGCCATTTTCAATAGCTCTCATAGTTTCAACATATAGAAAAAAGTTGGAACATAGGTATACGGAGTCGCAACACGAGTTGGCTTCAAGTCATCAAGAAAAAAGGTTTTCATCGAAGGAATTAAAACGTTATCTTAAAAAGTATTGGATGATGGCAGAAACTAATAACCCCCAATTTGTAATTGCTTGCACACCAATTTCTTCTGCTTTTGGGATTCTATGTCCGCTCTTTGTTTTAAGCTCAGGTTCAGATATTGTAGCCACTATAAGAGGCAGGGAATATAACTGGATTGGTACTTCGGATTATAAGTGGTCACTCAAGATAATTTTTATTGTGCAATCTTTTGGAGTTGTAGTAGGTAGTATTGCACCAATTTTTAGACGTTTCACATCTATTGGTCATTACAGTGTCTCCGATAAATGGAGCAAGAGCGATTTAAACGTTTTCCGAGTCGAAAAATATTGGATCCAAAGGCTTCAACACTGGAAACATAGCCATGTTTGTTCACATATTCCGGCCCGCTATTGCAAAATAGTTTTACATAAAATAAAAAACACCTTTTTGAACTTTTGTATAGCACTTCATATTTCCGTTTTGGTTAGTTGTAAAACAATATGTCTTGTTCCAAGAACGTTTCTGATGCTAATCTCTCATTGTTCGTATTTCTTCACATCATATTTTTGAAGGGTAGCAAACGGTTCCGATAGAAATGTGACCTCAGAAATTGAAGAATACACTAGGTATGTCGTACATATTGAGGAGGAGATGAAGCTTTCAAAGCGAATATTAAGAAATACGCTTCATTCTATAACTCAACTCCTTAATGCATGTGAAGAGAAGGAACCTCATAATCTTATGAAGCTTCTATCGAAATCAACAGGATTTAATGGAGTAGTAGAGTTTGACAATGACCAAGTCCCGCCTTTATATCCGGAAAAAACCAACAATTGCAGGAGTCTTGTAGTAGTAACATTGACAGCAATAGCCATTTCCCTTCCTAACATTGCAAATGATCATTTCAACATGTTACTTTCTAGCATGAGGGAAGGCCTCCAAATCGTAAGACATATTGAAGAATGTCTCAATGCAGATGGTGACTCAGTGAAGGCGAGAAAATCAGCAAGACATATATGGACAGAAGTTGAAGTATTCGGCACGTGGCTACAAATTGATCTTCAAAAGAAGGCCCGCAAAGGGAACACATCAAAGGAGATTCTTAAATGGTTGGGTGATGAAGCGGCAAAAATTGTGATACAATACAAGAGTAGCAAAAAGCCAAGTACAGATCACTCACCTAATAAGTTCATACTTGCTAGTTCCATGTACAAAATAAGTCAGACTGTACTGATATACTACAATGAGCAAGAAAACCGGGTGAATGATGAAGAACTTCTTGAATGGATATCAACTATAATTGCAGATGTATTATTCGCTTGTTTTACCAACTTACCACGTGCCATAAAAATGAAGTGTCATCACCATGCAATAGAGAAAATGGGAGACAGCATTCGCAATGCAGCTCTACTTCTTGGAAAATGCAAAAAGATCCTTAAGAATCTTAAGGCGCGCCGACTTCCTAATATAGATCTAGAGTCAATGGCATACATTGATAAGTGGCGCATACTACCCAAGGATGGAGATACTTCACTAATTGGGATTCAACCTGGTCCTTCAAATTCAAATAAATCTCTTATAGTAACTATTATGCACTAACTATATATACATTGATCTTCTCATGATTTACCTTACATGTCTAAAAAATCCTACTTGTGAGTTCTGCTTATGTCGAATATCATTACCAATTTACCCTGGTTATTTCTAGTGTTGGTTAGAGACCGACGTATCTAGTTGTCTATTGTACGGGTGTAGTGTCGTTGCTACGGGTACTTGCCCATTTCTGATTTGTTGAGTTTGAATGTCACATTGTTATTGAATTTCAATTTTCTAAGGTCGTTAAAGTGTGAAACATTGATGTAAGGGTTTGAAAGTTTGAGGGTGGTTGTTAAACTTTGAATGTAAGGATTTGAAAGTTTTGAAACGTTGAATGCGGACTTTCAGTTTCTAGTTTAATACTATTTCTAACTTTGAAAGTTCATCACTTGTTTGACTTTTTTGGTCAAACTGTTGAATTGTTGACATTTGCTTAGTAATCAGTTATCATATTTTCATAAATGAAAATTGCCATAAAATAGTGATACAGCTTAAGCACTTTCGGATTGTAACATCTAGGCTCTCGTACCACCAATATTGTTTGCTTTCTCGACTAAGAGCTCACTTATTTGTTTTTGGTTGCCCGGGTGGAGACTTCTGATAAGGTCACGTATCCTAGTACTACTCTCACTTGAGGATGTTCATCCACAGCCAATGCACTTAAAAAGCGTTGATGGTATTTGAGGTGGATAATTCTTATGAACTCAACATCTATCAAATCCGTGACTGATATGAGATTTGCCTAGGGTGTTACAAACACTCTCCTTTTGGAATCATATTCCTCGATGAGGTTTGTACCACCATCACAATCAGAGATGTGAGATATGCCTAAGACGTCCTTCTTGAACACCCCGACAACTCACCATCCCCGATGAGGCTTGCCCACCATCCCGAATGGAACAGGAGTGGCTCGGATACCATTTGTAACATCCGGCCTCTCGTATCACAAATATTGTCCGCTTTGCCTATTAGGACCTTACAAAATTGTTTTTGGTTGCCCGTGTGGAGACTTCCCAAGAGGCCACATATCTTAGTACACCCACACCTAAGCATGCTTAACTGTGGAGTTCTCCTTTCATCCACAACCATTGCGCTAAAATCATGTTGATGGTATCTGAGGTGGATAATTCCTTGTGCACGCAACATCTCTCCCATCCGCAGCCGATGTGAGATTTACTTAGGGTATTACAAAGATGTTACAATGTTCGTGTCCTGAAAGTACCTCGCAACTAAACGGTGTCTTGAAAAGAAAGAATAGACACTTACGGAGACCTGTAGAAGTGTAATTCATGATAAAAGTGTTCCGGGACGGTTTTGTGCAGGAGGGATGAGAACGACAACTTATGTGATAAATAGGTTGCTTGAACAAAATCAAGAATATAAATCCCCATTCAAGAAGTTGCTCGATATCAAACCTAAAATCAGTCACTTGAAGGTGTTTGGGTGTGTTTGTTATGTTTCTTACCTAATCACCTTCGACATAAGATGGAGTAGAATGCCACAGTGGGAACTTGAACAATTAAATTGGTGGGGAGGGAGGGGCTAAAATACTACATATAAAAAAAATCAAATTTCTTAGTGGATTTGTGGAACAGATTTGGGATTTTGGTCTGGATTAGAAGGGGCCCTAACACTATAACTAATATGAAATAAACCGGGTGGGTTGAAATCAATATTTTTTGTCCATTTATGGAACAAATTTGGGTTTTGTATCTGGATTAGTAGGCCCCAAACATTATAACTAATATGAAATAAACCTAGTGAGTCAAAATTTATACTTTTGAGCCAAAAACAAGGCGGGCATGGCCCCCTCTGGAAGGGCATACGATGCATATTCGTAGGGCATGATGAAGAATGTAAAGGACGGAGATGTGATGATCCGGTAACCAACCGGGTGTATACCTCTAGAAACGTGGTCTTTGACGAAAACTCGTCATGGTGGTGGATAAATAACGAAACCTTGCAAGATACGGATGAGCTAAAAGTAAAATTGGAAGCAAGTGAGGTGAACCTCAGCCTCGATACAGATGACCTGGTTGTTGACGAGCCGACTGCAACAAACAGCTCCCAACAAACATCAACCAGCTCATCCGTACACATCCTTGGAAAACCGGCACGCACATCACCAGACAAAACACGAGGTCCGGGATTGTCGCAGTAGAAATCAGACACTCAAACAGAAACAGGAAGCCGAATATTAAGTAGATGGTGAACGTTGTAATTACTGAACCAGAAGAAGTTGAAGAAGAATGTTATGAGCATGCGAAATTAATTTTTTAAATTATTATTTTTAATAATACGAAATTAAAGAAAAGAAAGTTTATTATAAAAATAATTTGATTATGGCAAATAAATGCAACAGAAGAGGTGATGATGTGGAAATGAAGTTAAAGATTTTTGTGATATGATAGCAATGAAGAGAAAATGAGTATTTTTTAAGAGATAAGTACAAGTGTGATGTGGAAGCTGACATGACATGTTTGTAGTATTTTGTATCGTGTATGGTTGTGATGAGTTTAATTAATTCAAAGGCCATGATGTCTTTGTGGCGGCAGTACCGAGTGTATCAAGCGAGTAGAGTTAGACTTATAGTCGCAATGGCAATGAGTTAATAAGGTTGGGAGGAGGGGTGGGGGTATGTCATATCTAGTGGCCGGTTAATGGTTAGACTTATAGTCAGTGGCGGATCTAGGATATTTTTTCAAGTGATTCATTGTTTTTAGATACTTCAATTTCACAGAGTCGGATATAAAAAATTTCGGGTCGGGTCGATTCCTTTATATGGGATTTTGATGTATGTTTGAACCTAATTTGCTAGTTTTTGTACTCGTATCATATATGTTCATGTTTGTATATGTGTTTCTTGTAATAATTTTGATTATAGTAATAAACAATTGCATTTGATTATGTTATTCAATATTTTCTTACATAAAACGGTTAAATACAGCCCCAGGCCCAAATGGATTAAAACAAAAAAAGGTTTTTATAAGGATATGCAGAGAGGACCTGGTTTTCATAAAGGACCTGTTGTGACAACCTATGACCCACAAAGAGGGCCTGGTGCACCAACTTATGATCCAAAAAGACGGCCTGGTGCACCAACTTATGATTCACAAAAAGGGCATATCACACCAGGTTATGACACACATAGAGGACCTGGTTATGGCCAGTGGCGGATCCAGGAATTTTTTTGAGTGGGGGCAAAAAATAGGTCGGGTCAAAAATGTTCGATTGAACCGTAGAAACTAAAATTGAACCGCGGAAACTAAAAGTGATTTAACTTGTTTCTTAGAAATTTTTAATAAAAATATCACGATTGTAAAAACCAAAAATGAAACCTATTCATTTGATTGGGTAGGGTTCAAGGGCCTTGATATAAATAAATTGAAAATAGAATTCATGAGTAAATGATGGGCCTCATTAAAAATATTTGAGATCAAAGTGGCATTTAGACATTGAGATGGGGCCTCTTAAAAATTTAGATAGGGCACTGTCCGGTTTAATAAAGAAAAGTCATACATTTTACCCTAACTGAGTTTGGTTGAGTGGGGGCATAGGACCCCCTGCCTTCCAAATGTATCCGTCCCTGGTTATGACCTGGTGGAACTGGGCATGACAGACAGAGGACCAGTTGGACCTGCAAGAAGACCTCAGTTTGGTGGGCCTGGTTATGATGTGCAGAGGAACCAGCTTTGAGTCACCCACATGCACTTCTGGATTAAAAAAAAAAGGTTTTCATAAAATGAGTATGGGAGGATTCGAACCCAAGAACTATAGATTGTAAATCAAATCCTAAACCACTATACTACTTGTTGAACTTTGTAAAGTGTTTCACCTTACAGTTTAGTTAGGGGTTCACCACAGTTTTTTTACATACCGTTCTACTAAAATTTCGAAACTCGGGGAGTTCCAGTGAACCCCCTCGGGCCTAAGTAGGTCCGCCCCTGCTTATAGTCATGGGTTTTTTCGAGGAACCAACGTGTTTTATGGTGGAGAGGGACTAATGTATGGACTGGACTTGCTCTCGTATGGCCGGGTTGTGTGGAAAGAGCGACGACTTTTGCAGTGAGGGCGTCACCAGGCGAGGTCTATTAACTAGTACTTGTGAATGGGTTGAAAGATACTCATGTGGATCGAGAGGTGGGTGTGAGTCACACACACGTAACGAAAATTATTACCTTAACTTGCTACAAGGTTACGTAACGGGCGAGTAGGTGCTTATCTCGATGGACAAATTTGAAGAGAGTTAAAATATTATAATTATGTTACGTAAAATTAATTTTTTTGACATCGATCTTCTTATAAATTACTTACATCGTGTTGGTCTACTATCCTAACTTCTTTTTTCTTTTGAGATTTGTCAAAAAATGGTATTTATTCAAAATCAACTAAAGTAGAAACAAGAACGAAGAAACATGAACCAATCGATTACAAACAGAAATAGACAAACAAACTTCAGAGACTACATTTTTATTGTTCTTTCTTGTGTACTGAGATAAGAAAAAAAACAACACCTAAATAGCGCCCTAAGCACCAACGGCAGGAAGCAATCAACGGGACGAAACAAGGAAACAATCCACATAATCTTGAGGAGGAGAATCTCCGGCTAGAAAAAGAGAAGATTGAGGGGAATAGCTTTCCATCTTTGAGGGAGAAGGGGAGCAGCAGAGCGGCGCATAAGACCTAGCACATCTGGAGAATACGTATAACACCAAGGGATATTAGACCTGTCCTCTTGGGCTGAACCAACCCACACGGGAGAAGCCCAACCTGCACAAAAAGATAAATGAGAGGAAAGAATAAAAGGAGCCCAATAAATTGATAATTTTAACATCCCCTCAATTTAATGGGCAAACATTTCAAACATATTAGGAAGACATATAGAAACATGAAGTTCTTTTAAGACATATATTAACCATATAGATTATAAGACAAGAAAGTCATACGACTTTTAGAAAAAAAACGAATCACAAGATTCACATAAGACAATCAGAAAAAAAAACATATGATAAGAGAATAAATGGCACACAAATTTTTTTAAGAAATCAGAACCATGTTTGAAAAAACAAGACTTGTGAAAAACTTAAATACTAATTTAACTTGATCAAAAACCTTTACAACTTTACGTAGCAAAGTTTCATAAGAGAACTTGTAAAGAACATAAAGACAAATTTGATTCAAGCAAAAACTTTTAAAATTTCACAAAAGATACCGAATCACAAGATTCAAGAAACGTGCCTGATAATAATAAGAATAACATAAGCTATATCAGACAAGAAAGACATAGCCAAACAGATAAAAACCAAAAATCATAGAATCTCTTACACAAGAGATAAACATACCTGGCTGTCAAAGATATTCAAGAACACTCTTTTCAATAACACACGTGAACCACACGGTTCAATTAACCAAAGACAAGATTATAGACGATAAGACATATGGGTCAAGAAAGTTATCATGAAACCAAACATGCTAATAATCAAAATAAGACTTTTCATGATACAAAATATCACCCATTAAGACACAGTCGTAACCGAAAAAAACTTTTTCAGTGTTCGAGACAAAATTGAATCATGAAATTCAAGATAAAGATTTAAGAAATAGTAGATACATGGCACACAAAGAACTCATGATCAGACTCACAATAGTTGCAAACAAGGCAAAAAAAACCAAAAAACTTTGAATGAGTCTGATCGTTTTGCAAATTCATCTTTTTAGCAAACATTTTTCCCGGCAAAGAATAACTTTTAACATAAAGAATTGAGTAAACACGGCCACTATGAACAATTTCCAAAACATACCCATATGATAAAGACTCAATCTGTAGGAAGCAAACAAGAGAAAACAATCCCAGGAAAAAATATTAAACCAAAGACCATGAGACATTTAGAAATTTTTTCAAAATGTATTTGAAGATAACAAAACCAACAGCAAAAGAACACATGAAAGGTTGCACACAAACATTCAACCTGAAGGAAAAAAAATCACAATGCACAAGAGCAAGCAAACCAAACCAAAATACTATAATTATAATAATATTAATAATAATAGTAATAATAAATATATGAGATAATCAACTTACAGAGCACTCCAGCAGCCAAGGGATCAAGAAGAACTTACCTGGCAGGAGCAAAAATGGACGGATATATATTCGAACCTTCACTCAGGGTTCAGAAAAAAAACACAGACCAGATGCCTGAAACCTTCTCTTAGGGCTGCAAATCTTGGACTTTTGTTTTTCAATTAGATAGGAGCAGAAGAATTAGTCTCTTTTTTTTCTTTTTAGACACAGCAGCGGAAGAGGATAATAACCAGAAAGTGGTGCAATCAATCTTGAATGGGTTTTGTTTGAACCCCTAATCGATCAGGAACCATCGGAACAAAAGTCAAACCCCAAACCACAATTACAGCAACGGACGAATGAACCAGATAACGAACCCTAACCCAAAATGACGAGAATAGCAGCAGAAGAATGAACCAGAAGAGCCTATAGCTCGGATACCATTTCAAAAATGATGTTTATTCAGAAACAAATTAACTAGAAACAAGAACCAATCGATTACAAACAAAAATAGACAATGGTATCAGAGCGGCGCATAAGACCTAGCACATCTGAAGAATACGTATGACACCAAAAGATTTTAGACCAGTCCTCTTGGGTTGAACCAAGCCCACACGGGAGAAAGCCCAACCTGCACAAAAAGAGAAATGAGAGGAAAGAATAAAAGGAGCCCAATAAATTGATAATTTTAACATCCCCTCAATTTAATGGGCAAACATTTCAAACATATTAGGAAGACAGATAGAAACATGCAATTCTTTTAAGTTCTTCACAAGTCTTGTCTTTTCAAACATGGTTCTGATTTCTTAAAAAAATTTGTGTGCTCTTTATTCTCATATCAGATTTTTTTTTTTCTGATTGTCTTATGTGAATCTTGTGATTCGTTTTTTTTTAAGTCGTGTGACTTTCTTGTCTTGTAAATCTTTTCTAAATAACACGTGTGAATCTATATGGTTAATATATGTTTTAAAAGAACTGCATGTTCCTATATGTCTTCCTAATGTGTTTGACATGTGTGTCAATTCAATATTCAAGCATCTTTATAATGTTATCTAATATGTCTTTTTATTTCTCATATATGGGACAATGGACTTCATGGATCTTCTTTCTTTGGTTTGGATTAAGAGTTCATTTGTTGTTGCTATATGGGAAGTCTTCCCAAATGTCGTGCATTATCTTTTAGCTTCACTAAAAGGTTTGTTGTCTTTTAACATGATTTTTTAATCGAAAAATTATCTGTGTTTAAGATGTTTGGATTATCAAATTGAGGAGGGGTGTTAAAAATGTCTATTTTATATTTCAACTAGTTTAGAACCTCACGGGGTGAAAAATATCAGTACATAAAATTCTTAAATCTATATGTATATATTTTACATGTGTAATAAGGATAGAAAATAAATATGTAAAAATTAATATATAATTGGGTTTCGAAAAAACGTTAATTACTATTTAATATAAATTGACTTTCATTTACTATTTGATTGAAAATAAAATGTATATAATTAGGTTTCAAAGTTTATTATAATAAGAGATAATTTAAAATAAATGTGTTTTATTAGTATAATTATCAATTTTTTTTAAAATAAAATTATTATTAAAAGATAGATGTGTATTTAATAAGAGAGAAAGGCGGAAAAAAATTGATGAGAATGAATATGAAGGCGACACGTGGTATTGAAAAACCTTTATTTATTATATAGTATAGATTTGCTAATCCATATGCTTTTTCTTTTTTGTATGTTGGCCCCCGAGACTTCAATGCCTCCTCCTTGCAATTGACTTTGTGTTGTTGGGCTTTGCTTACTATGGAAGATGGGATCAAGTTCAAGATGGGTTCAAGCTCATTAGTCCATTTTTCTCTTGGTGCATACCGTTGACGTTGGGCAAGTCTATTTGGTTTTTTTCTCTCGTTGGGTCAAGCTTGCTTTTAGATGGGTCGAGTCTTTTATGGGCCATGTGACCCAAATTTCTGATCTGTGTGCTTGATCAGTTGAAGTCACTAACAAGGGGGTGTTCTAGGGTACCTCTTTTCTTTGCGGCCTCTCTATATGGAAGCTCTCCAATTTTGGCATGAATGAATCCTCCCGACGGTTCCTGTATTTCGCTTGATCTCATTCCTGTCTACAGGTTGTCTTCTCCACGTGATAATGGCTTGGCGTGTGTTTTCTCAGCTATAAAAGGGGTGGCGATCCTCTCGTTTAAGACACAAGAAAGAACAATAAAAATATAGTATTTGAATTTTGATTGTCTATTTTTGTTTGTAATCGATTGGTTCTTGTTTCTAGTTAATTTGTTACTGAATAAACACCATTTTTGAGAAGATTAGGTAATTTTAACAACTCAGAATAAAAAACTTACAACTTTGACATTAAATATTCGAACAACTTATTCAGCAAGAAAGTTATTTAAATAATCACACTAGCTATAGCAACTTGATCATAATAAAATTTGGGTATAATTTGCTTGTCCAATACTCCCATTACTAATTACCGTTTCTGGTATAGAAATTGGTTTGACAAAGTCATCATCCATGTCAATCAATTTTGACTGTACAACCTTTTTTTCATTAACAATTTGTAAAACGAAATTTAACAAAAGTTAAACCTTAACTATAAAGTACTATGCATAATTAACCGGTGGCGAATCTTGAAGAAAATGCCGAGGGGGGGCTGGAACTATAAATTTTTCACCCGAATACGTATAAATTAATACCACTGAGCGGAAAATCAAAGAAATACGTATAAATTAACACTACTTAGCGAAAAATCAGGCCCCTACCCCCGCCCCTCACTAAACTTCCCCTATGTATTTTTTTTCTTCTCTTTTGTTTGTAAGCATGCATTTTCATTGGACCTCTTTCTTGATTGACACCTTTTATCAACTACATTTTACGAAAAAAAAAACAAATAATATTATCAACCTACACCTAATTACAAAACAAGAAATAATTTATGAATTTATATTTGGTAGTACCAACCAAAAAGTTAAATAATTAACGGTTCAACATTTACATACCTTTTGTTGCCGATGTTTCCGGTTCAATATCATCTATCGCCACAGGGTTGGATTTACCATTTGTATACCTACTAAATGATTTATTTAATGCAATCATATCCTTCCTCCGCACTATATAATCAATATTGTTTATTAAGAAAAAAAACTTTTGATAACACAAGTTAAAATATTATATTTATGTTAAGTAAAATTAATTAATTTTTAGTCATCTTTGTTGGTCTAATTTGGATTGGATATGAATGATTCAAAAAATATGGATTCATATGGAGAAAAAAAAGGAGAAGATATAGATTAAAAGTATTAAATTATCAGTTAGTTATTATTTATTTAATTATGTTTGAGTTATGTTAGGACTAGTATTTGATTTATTTAAATGGTTTAATAGTTTACGTATTAGATTGGGATTAGGTTTATGTTTAGTTTAAATAGGATCTTGTAAACCATTAAGGTAGAGTCTAGTTTTTTTTGTTCAATAAAAAGTGTCGAACCCAAGTTTTGGTTCCAATATGTGAGTTTTGTTTTGTGTTTTGCTGCTACTGTGCCTTTAATTGGTATCAGAGCCAAATCATAACCGCATATTAGCAGGATGAAATCAATCAATAGAATCCACCAGAAACAAGCAAACAGCAATACCGATCATAGAAAGCAAAATATATTGTTTTCGTATTGTTTTTGCTTTAGTGGAGTATTAACCTTCCATCGGATGTCGGAGGTTTTAATATAATTTTGGAAGCAAATTGCCAACAAAGGTTTCCCGTGGAGGTTTCAATTATTTGAAAGCAGTTGTTAACAACTTTGCCGTTTAAGTTTTTTCGAGTCACCTTCTTCCCAAAAACACAGAAAAAAAAATATAGCAGGTATAGGTGCAGGTGCAATTGTACCCGTTAGAGAACAAGGAGGTCTGACGTTTCAAGTTCCAATTCTGACCACCATGAACTACCCAATGTGGGCGGTAAAGATTAAGTCAATAATGGAAGCTAACGGATTGTGGGAAACCATCGAACCCGTAGCCGGAGCCCAAGTGGATGCAAGAAAGAGCAAGACGGCTCAGGCTTATTTGTTTCAAGCGATACCAGAAGAGATTATTTTGCAACTTGCCACACATGAAGATGCAAAGGGAGTTTGGGATGCCCTCAATACACGGTATTTGGGGGTGGATCGGGTAAAGAAGGCTCGCCTCCTAACACTGAGGATGGAGTTTGAAGGACTTCAGATGAAAGATGAAGACACGGTTGATGAGTTTGCTGGACGACTGAGCGGGTTGGTATCGAAGGCAAGGAGCCTTGATTCAACCATTGAAGAAGAGAGATTAGTAACCAAGTTGCTCGATTCTATGCCAGATAAGTTTCTTCAGATTGTGCCATCGATCGAGCAGTATTCTGACCTAGACACTATGCCATTTGATGAGGTGATCGGGAGGTTAAAGGCCTACGAAGAGAGAATTCAAGGCTAGGAAAAACTAAGAGAAGATCAAGGAAAGCTGTTGTTTGCTCAATCAGGTGACAAAAATCGTATCCGACGGACTGTTGCTGCGAGTTCTGACGATCGACGGACTGATGGGAACGTGGTCGCGGGAATGGTAGAGCTAGGGGGGACCGAAATAACACAGTCGATAATCAAGGGGAGCCACGTCAAAGCAGGGATAGGTCACAGGTCAAGTATTTTAAGTGTGAAAAATATGGACATTATGCGAATGAATGTCAAGATCGAAAACAAAAAAAGGCGCATCTAGTTCAAAGTGAAGATGATGAACCGGCTTTATTCTTAAACATATGTAAGCCAGAAGAGTTTCCAAGCAGGAAACACAGTTCAATGTGGAGCTTTGGTGATGGGTTAGAAAGTTAACCAGAGTTTGATAACACTAGCTTTAATGGCATGAATAAGTATGAAGATGAACTTGAAAGTATGACTCGGGGGTTGCGTGGTTTGCTAGGAATTGAAGATCCGGGGTCAAGTGAATCAGAATCCAAATTAGAGGGGAGAATGTTGGTCTAATTTGGATTGGATATGAATGATTCAAAAAATATGGATTAATATGGAGAAAAAAAGGAGAAGATATAGATTAAAAGTATTAAATTATCAGTTATTATTTATTTAATTATGTTTGAGTTATGTTAGGACTAGTATTTGATTTATTTAAATGGTTTAATAGTTTACGTATTAGATTGGGATTAGGTTTATGTTTAGTTTAAATAACCATTAAGGTAGAGTCTAGTTTTTTTTATTCAATAAAAAGTGTCGAACCCAAGTTTCGGTTCCAATATGTGAGTTTTGTTTTGTGTTTTGCTGCTACTGTCCCTTTAATCTTCTCATATAATAAATCACTGGCATCATGTTGGTCTACTGATCCTAACGATATTAGGTAATTTTAAAAACTCTGAATAAAAAATATACAACTTTGACATTAAATATACGAACAACTTATTTAGCAAGAAAGTAATCACACTAACAACTTGATCATATTAACCACTAGTTTAGTCTAGTGGCAAATGTGTATGTCCAAGACTTCTTCAAAATGAGGAGATCTTGGGTTCAAATCACACTTGTGACAAAAAAAAGGGTCCAAGTTGGGTCAGAGGGTTTTCTCACCTATGGTGGGTTTCCTCCTGTGGGGATGGAGATGATCGGGTGGGCTAGTGACCCGTCAGTGATCCAAATTGCCGTTCAAAAAAAAAAAAACAACTTGATCATATTAAAATACTTTGACATTAAGTATACGAACAACTTAGTTAGAAAGAAAGTTATATTATTAATCACACTAACAACTTCATCATAATTTAGGTGTAGTTTGCGTGTGTTAATTAATTGATTCTCTCAAGATTATGTATTGAAGAAACAAAAATTTAAGAAGGAAAACAATTATATATTTTTTTCTGCGATATTTAATTAATAACTTTCTTTTATATTTTCATTATAGTTAGTGTTAATTAATTATTCTTTGGTTATCTTTATTGAACATCTCTCAAGTTTGATTGTCATACTCTAACATCCGAAAGCCCCGAAACTTGTGAATGGGTTGGGGAAAGAAAGAGAAAGAAGGGTAAGTAGTGTGGTTCCCCTATCTTGATTTTCGCCTTGTTATTTATAAAAAAAAGTAAAGATGGGTGGTTGTGAACAAAACACACAATCAAATAAGATAATAAACAGTGTTTTAACCTCGCAACCGAAGTTAGGTTTTAATATCTATTTAATTATATTAAATAGATTTTATATTTAGGTTTTATATGTCAATTTTATTTAGAAAACAAGGAAATAAACAATAAAAAAAACAAAACTGGTCTTGGGGTAGATTCAAAACAAGGACTCCTACGTAGAAGTGCACACGTCAAGCCAGCTAAGCTGACTTCTTTTTTGTGTTTTTAATTTAATCAATATTAGATAGAATAAAGTACACGGATAGTCCTTGTAATTAATAAAGTACACGGATAGTCCTTGTAATTTTCAAAAAAACTGGATTTGATGGTGGTGGTAGGAGAGGTGTGTTGGTGGTGGTTCAAGTGGTTTGCAACTAGGGTTTTCTTTAATGAAAGTGATAAGGGTATTTTCGTTATTTTACACACACTTAACAGAAAAATTTAACCCCCATCTAAGTTGAGAACCAAACGTGTCATGTGTGTGTAAAAGGTTGTACTATCTATGTATTTTTTTCATATTTAGACATCAAAACCAAAATTTCCTAAAACCACAGGGACCATCCCCCACTTAAATTGTCTCACGGATTCAAATAAAGAATCCAAATATAGTTTAAACAAGACGAGGGGGAGGGGGGTTGGGTTACAGACCACATAAAAAAAGAAAAATATTAATTTATTTAAGATATTTGATAATTATTGAACTTTAGTTATGAGTAGAAATGATTTTTTGTTAGGAAAAGTGAACTGAGAAGTATTTTTCATTATTCATTTACTAGGTTAAAATATCGTGTATTACACAGGTTAAATAAATAAAATGTTATATATTTAGTAATAAAATTTTTATATTTTTAAAAACCCGTGTAATACACGGGTTGAATAAACCCGTATATTACATCGGTTGAATAAAATATAATGTAATTTGTTAACAAACACATTTGTCAAAATATGTTTTTAAAAAATGTAATTTGTCGTGACAGTTATAAAGTCTGTTAAGCTAGTTTTTAAAATATTTTTTCAACTGAGTATTAATTTTTTTATTTAATTGATAAATGTTAGTACATATTAAGTTCATTTGATTGATGATATAATAACTATTTATAATTAAATAATAACTATCCGTAATTAGATTTATTAATATAAAGATTATTATTTAATATGAGAGAGAAATAGAAAATCTAATATTTAATAGAAGAGAGAGGCGGGAAAATAAATGTGAAAAGTAATCAGAGAGTGACACGTGTCATGAAAAGATTTTTATTTATTAGAGTAGTAAGACTAATTAATTTCTTTAAATATATATTATTATTAAAAGATGGATGATTTTAATAAGATAGAGAGGCGAGAAAAAGATGATAAGAATGAATATGAAAGCGACACGTAACATGTAAAAACCTTTATTTATTATATAGTATATATTTATTACTTTTCCATAAAAACTTATTAAAAAACAATTAAAGAAAGTTTTCGTAATTAATAGGAGAGAGAGGCGGGAAAATTGATTCACCAAAACCTTTATTTATTAGTATGTATAGATAGATTTGCAAAATATTATATTTATAAATATTTATGAGAAAAATATTTACATGTCACAAATTAGTCTAGACATAATTTTGATGTCAAAAAATATTCAAATTTAGCATTGTCCGTAACTATGCATGGGAAGTTCTTTTGATCAATATTAGTCAAAAAATCTTATAACATTTTTTTTTAACGACAAATCTATTATACTTCTACTCCTAAGTTACACAAAATAATTCACCACATGCAGAAAAGCAGCAAGACATATATGGACAGAAGTTGAAGTATTCGGCACGTGGCTACAAATTGATCTTCAAAAGAAGGCCCGCAAAGGGAACACATCAAAGGAGATTCTTAAATGGTTGGGTGATGAAGCGGCAAAAATTGTGATACAATACAAGAGTAGCAAAAGCCAAGTACAGATCACTCACCTAATAAGTTCATACTTGCTAGTTCCATGTACAAAATAAGTGAGACTGTACTGATATACTACAATGAGCAAGAAAACCGGGTGAATGATGAAGAACTTCTTGAATGGATATCAACTGTAATTGCAGATGTATTATTCGCTTGTTTTACCAACTTACCACGTGCCGTAAAAATGAAGTGTCATCACCATGCAATAGAGAAAATGGGAGACAGCATTCGCAATGCAGCTCTACTTCTTGGAAAATGCAAAAAGATCCTTAAGAATCTTAAGGCGCGCCGACTTCCTAATATAGATCTAGAGTCAATGGCATACATTGATAAGTGGCGCATACTACCCAAGGATGGAGATACTTCACTAATTGGGATTCAACCTGGTCCTTCAAATTCTAATAAATCTCTTATAGTAACTATTATGCACTAACTATATATACATTGATCTTCTCATGATTTACCTTACATGTCTAAATAATCCTACTTGTGAGTTCTGCTTATGTCGAATATCATTACCAATTTACCCTGGTTATTTCTAGTGTTGGTTAGAGACCGACGTATCTAGTTGTCTATTGTACGGGTGTAGTGTCGTTGCTACGGGTACTTGCCCATTTATGATTTGTTGAGTTTGAATGTCACATTGTTATTGAATTTCAATTTTCTAAGGTCGTTAAAGTGTGAAACATTGATGTAAGGGTTTGAAAGTTTGAGGGTGGTTGTTAAACTTTGAATGTAAGGATTTGAAAGTTTTGAAACGTTGAATGCGGACTTTCAGTTTCTAGTTTAATACTATTTCTAACTTTGAAAGTTCTATCACTTGTTTGACTTTTTTGGTCAAACTGTTGAATTGTTGACATTTGCTTAGTAATCAGTTATCATATTTTCATAAATGAAAATTACCATAAAATAGTGATACAGCTTAAGCACTTTCGGATTGTAACATCTAGGCTCTCGTACCACCAATATTGTTTGCTTTCTCGACTAAGAGCTCACTTATTTGTTTTTGGTTGCCCGGGTGGAGACTTCCGATAAGGTCATGCATCCTAGTACTACTCCCACTTGAGGATGTTCATCCACAGCCAATGCACTTAAAAAGCGTTGATGGTATTTGAGGTGGATAATTCTTATGAACTCAACATCTATCAAATCTGCGACTGATATGAGATTTGCCTAGGGTGTTACAAACACTCTCCTTTTGGAATCATATTCCTCGATGAGGTTTGTACCACCATCACAATCAGAGATGTGAGATATGCCTAAGGCGTCCTTCTTGAACACCCCCGACAACTCACCATCCCCGATGAGGCTTGCCCACCATCCCGAATGAAACAGGAGTGGCTCGGATACCATTTGTAACATCCGGCCTCTCGTATCACAAATATTGTCCGCTTTGCCTACTAGGACCTTACAAAATCGTATCACAATCAATTGGTATTGTAGTAGGTAGTATTGCACCGATATTTAGATGTCTCTCATCTGTTGGTCATTACAATCTCTCCAAGGAATGGAGCAAGAACCATTTAAATGTGTTCCGAGTCGAAAAATATTGGGTCGAAATGCTTCAGCAGTGGAAACATAACCATGTTGATTCATATATTTCAAGGCGCAATTGCAAAATAGTTTTTCAAAACACAAAAAATACCTTTTTGAACTTTTGTATATTACTTCATATTTTGGTATTGTTTATATGTAAAGCAATATGTCTTGTTCCGACAATTTTTTTGATCATACTCTCATATTCTTGGTATTTATTCAAGTGTTGTATGAAAAGGTTTCAAAAAATAGCAAACACATTTTCTAGCAATGGGAGCTCGGAAATAAAAGAATATAGTATGTATGTTGTACAAATTGAAGAGGATGCGAAGCTTACAGACATAATACTAAGAAATACGCTTAGTTATATAACTTGGCTCCTTAAAGCATCTGAAAAGAAAGAACCACGCAATCTTACATTGCTTCTCGAGAGATCTACAGGCTTCAATGGAGTGGTAGTGTTTGAAAATGAGCAAGTCAAACCTTTATATGAGGAAGAAACCCACAATTGTTGGAGCCTTGTCCTAGTAACTTTAACATCAATTACCATTGCACTTCCCAACATTGCACCTCGCCATGTGAAGTTATTACTATCTAGCATGAGGGAAGGCCTCCAAATTGTAAGCCATATTGAAGAATGTCTCGATGGAGATGGTGACACATTAGAGACAAGAAAAGCAACAAAACAAGTGTGGGCGGAAGTTGAAGTATACCGCTCATGGGTACAAATCGATCTTCAAAAGATGGCTCGTAAAGGAAAGACAGCAAAGGAGATTCTTAGATGGTTGGGTGATGAAGCAGAAAAAATTGTGAAAGAGTTTAAGAGCAACAAAAAGCCAAATATAGATCAATCACCTTATCAGTTCATACTTGCAAGTTCTATGTACAAAATCAGTCGGTCTATGTTGCTGGAATGCGATGAAAAACAAAGTTGGTCAAATGGTGAAAAACTTTTTGAATGGTTATCAAGCATAATTGCAGATATACTATTCGCTTGCTTTACCAACCTACCACGGATAATAAAATTGAAGTGTCATCACCATGCAATTGAGAAAAGGGGAGACAACATCCGGAACGCAGCTGAGCTTCTTGGTAAATCCAAGAAGATCCTTAAGATACTTAAAGCACGCCAACTCCCTGACATGGATCTTGACTCGAGGGCTTACATTGATAAGTGGCGTGTACTAGCCAAAAGTCAAGTACTCAATGGCGGTCAAGGTGGTGCTTCTTCAACTCGGATTGGACCAAGTTCTTCAAGTTGTAACGAATCATTCATAGTAAGTATTGAGTAATGAATGCGAATAGACCTATATTCGCATGATTTGGCATATATGTGTAGAATAATTGTACTTGTGAATTTTTTTCTTATGTAAAATAACATTACTGTGGTTATTGTTTCTAACTAGTAATTTTACCCGCGCCTTACGGCTGTTCGATTCTCATGGCGCAACGGTATATCTAAAAATAAATACGAAAGTTTATTTAAAAAAAAGAGTGTCGGTTTTGAATAAAATTTACGTAGAAATGTAGACCGGCTCATGTTGGGATAACGAAATGTTGATTAAAATAAGCACGATGCAACGCTATATCCAAAGTTTAGGAAAACTTAATTTTTTAAAAGTTATAATAGAAAAACAAAATATATGTAAAATTAATTATATATATTAGCAAAAAAAGAAGCAAGACGTGTGTTGACATAAGTTGAGGTATACGGTACATGGCTACAAATTGAACTTCAAAAGAACGCTCGTAGAGAAAAAACTTTAAAGGAGATTCTTAAATGGTTGGGCGCTGGAGCAGAAAGAATTGTGAAACGGTTTTGGAGGAGACAACATCCGGAATGCAACACAACTTCTTGGTAAATCCGAAAAGATCCTTAAAGCATGTCAACTTCCTAACATAGGTTTAGACTCAATCACATACATGTGCTAACAACGAGTCATATACCTAGTGGTGGCCGGTGTTTCTTCAACTAGCCCTCAACAAGGTTCGTCAAGTGTAATGAATCACTCATAGTGTTAAGATTCTTTGTAATTGACGGTGTATTTTGTAATTTCGGCTAATAAACCCAATTTATCCAATTAAACATTGATAATTTTTGTTAAATCAAATAACGACTAATAAGCCCAATTTGATAAACCCAGTACTTCTGCTTCAAGAAGCCTTGTGAAATTGTTAAATAAAAGAGAGAAAATCCAATATAATAAGGCCATTTATCACTTCTATCGGCTTCTTGGCTCTTCGTAATTAGGAAATTGCTACCGAATATGGGCTTATATATTTAAACTTTGAAACATACTGTTGAATCTATCATTGCTTTTGAATTTGGTTAATGACATATGACAAAAGAGTTGCTACCGAAAGATAACCACTTTGATCTTTTAACACAAAAGAAATCCTATATAACATACTAAAACCGACATCGATAAGAATAATACCACCATGTAAATTGAACGCGAATTGAACGAACACAATAACTTTCTATTGAATTTAACGCGAATTGAATGAAGACTACAAATTTTTATTGAATTGTGTATCGTTGATTGACCATTACGAGACTTTGACTTTACAAACTATTTATAGTTTTCCCTAGTAACCGTCATTTGTAACCAACATGTAACCGCCACGTGAAGAGTTGAGAGAACTCTATTGGCATCCATTCATAACCAAAAATATCGCGCCATGTGTCCCTGGTGGTTACCAAGTTTGGTTTCTAACAAAGTAACCCCTAAAACATACATACATGTAATTATAAACTAAAACATAGTTTCTAGTAATTACACTATGACCTCTATACTTTAGTATTTAGTTTAATATTTCAATACCCCCCTTAAACTAAATATAGTTTAAAGAAAGTCTTCTACTTGCTTGATTTGTCTTTACAGCAACGCTGGTTCTTCGTCCCATACGAGATGAGCCTCTTGATCCCTCTCTTTCTCGTTATCCTTCCATTTGGTGCATTCTTTTGCATAGTGACCGTAGTTACCAAATGCATAACACCTAACATCGTTTTTGTCTTTGTTTCCTTGATCTGTACTTGTTCCGTGTACTCTTCCTTCTGTAAAGCAACCTCTTCCACGACCACTACCATGGCTTCGTGTACCACGTCCCTTACCGTGATGCCAGTTTTCAAAATTACTTGCATTTGCAATCAAGAGCTTTCCTTGATCATCCGCTTGTTCGTCTTGGCTTTTGAGACGTTCTTTAAAGGCTATTATCCTTCCTACCGCTTCCTCAAAAAACATTTTATCAACTTCTGAATACTGCTCGATAGTTGCCACGATTGGTAGAAATTTCTATGGATTCGGTTAAGTAGCTTTCTTACAATTGTTTTGCCCTTAAGAGTTTTACCAAGGGTTTTAAATTTAGCTCTGATACTAACTAACTTTCTTGGGTGCATGTTGCTACCGAAAGATAACCACTTTGATCTTTAACACAAAAGAAATCCTATATAACATATTAAAACCGACGTCGATAAGAAGTATAATACCATATGTGATCATAAATAAATACCTAATATCAATTAATTAATTAACAAATTAACATTAACCAACTACTTGAACAGTGAATTACAACCTATGATGCATAAGGTACAAAGCATCCTTTTCTTTTCCGACGCGTGTGTATGGATTCTTATTCCACGTGTTAGGCTTTTCTTCTCTCACTCTTTCAATGTCTCCCACTCACTTTCTCTCAGTTTTAGATTTTTCTCCTCTCTCATCAAAAGAATAGCTTAAAGTCCTCTACCCCCGCTCCAGGGCGGTGGTCGAATCATCCGAAGGCTGTTTGAGGTATTTATGTTTCTAAAATTGATGCTTTGAATCAAGGGTTTAGGGTTTAATTCTCTTATTTCTCATTTGCAGTCTGAAATTAGGAATGGTGCAGTTTCTTTCTATCTAACCCTAATTTTACCCCCAATTATTCATGTTTTTTACGAATTTCTTCTTCAGTTACTTATATTGTAACATTCAACTGTCGTTTCATGGTTTTCTACTTATAAATTTTTCGTGTTTGCGAGCTTCTTCTTGAGTTGCTTATATTGCCATTTGATTTCGATCTGGGCATCACAGCCAAATAGGTGTGGAGTTGTTTGCATTGTGGATTTTGGTTGAATTTCTTGCATATAATTAAGGTAAAACTATTAGTATTTATTATTAAGTATCACTATTTTTTGTTGTTTTATTTGCTTTTAATGGATTTGCTTTCCATGTATGTCATGTGTATTGTAGTAAATGCTTCAACCTAATTCACGTTTTAGGTTCCGGTTTGGAAGCTTTGGCATGAATGTTGTGGATCTTAGCCAGCAAGAGCAGGTTGCAAAAATGATGAAACAGATTGATTGGGGTGATGTATGTTTATTTCTACTGATTTAATCAACTAATTTCTAAAATAATGTAACTTATTATTTGCTACACTTTATTCCATTACAATATCATTTATGAAAAACTAATACATTTTTGATTCTCCATAAATGAAGGTTAACCTAGGCAGCAGCAAAAAGGCGAATGATAAGGAGGCTTAACGCTCTCCCACGTTCAAAATTACAGGTCTGCTTTTGCTTTATTTGTGGCGTTTGAATACCGATTTTTATTGTGTTATTCTACCTTACTGTTGTTTTTGGCTCCTTTAAAGGTTATATAATTTTGGATTTGAAACAGTTTGCAATTGGGGGTATTTTGTACAAGAGAGACATAGATGAGTTATTTGAAGGATACGAGAGAGAGTAAGCTATCTGCAAATTTGTCCAGAAAATGTACCCCATCTACTTTAATTATTGACGGTATTGAATATTTTGAAAGCAAAAATTTACCGTCTTTTTAACTCTTTTATCTATTCGTTTATATTCTTCATTGTCTTTACCTTTCTTAGATACTTTTCAATTAAGATTATGTTCTTTTATTATTTGATCTGCACGCTATCCTTTATTTTTGGTTTAATTTGATGTTTGGGGAGTTACTGACTAGGTTACACTATCCCTGTTTTTTTTTAATTTGTGTTTTCCAAAGAAGTTCCAAACTGCTTATTAGCAGCTTATTGTCACGGAGTTACTTCTTTGACTCACATGCGGCTCTTCGTCTCATGCTAAGATCAACCTTTGTCCCGACTATCTAGCGACTCGAAAGCGATAAGATGCAAACAAGCAAAATCGTAATCAAACAACTTCTATTGATTACAAGGAAAGAGTACAAAGGAGAGCTTTACAAAGCTACAAGGTGAATGCTACATGCTTTTGGAGGTGATTAGCAAATGAGCCAAGATCACCTATTTATACTAATCCATGTCCTAATCTACATGCTTCTATCTAGAATCCTCTAATCATAAAATATTACAAATATCTTAGATATTTACATGGAAGGATCTAGGCTAATCCCATGATTAAGGGATGATTTAGAAGGCTCTAGAAACTTGAATATTTAAGTCTTGATCCAGATTTTTCCAAGCACTCTTGAATAGTCTTGATGTTGCTGGAACTTTTCGGAATCCCGAGCATGAAAACTGAACTTTTGGACAGAATTAAGCTCGTTTTGAGCGGGTCGTGACATTATGCTATCCTTTTTTTTTTGAGTTTATTAAATTTTATTTTGTCTTTTTCAATATAGGTTGCAAACCAAGCAAAGAGGACAAGGCGATATAGATGCTTCTCAAGGATTGCCTACACTTAAAAAAAAGCAATTCAAGGGAAAATCATGTGGCTAAGATTAAAGTTGTGGTATGTAGCTTCTCTCTCTTATGGTCATTAGTTGCACTTTAGCACATGTGCACTAATTAATGTATAGTTAATTACAGATGCCTCATGTATGTATTTCTGAAGACCACAGAATTGAAATGTGGTCTGTCATACCTTCGCTCCTGTTAGAACAATTTTCACTGAAACAAAAATCAGCAGAACAATTTTCGGTTGTTTCATTGTAAATCAATCTTGGGAATAGTTCTGGTTCATAATGTATGAACCACACAAGAAAATATTGGTTAATGCTTATGAAAATAAAAATATAAATAATTGCATGATTTTTTTATGCAAACCCAAGCTTCTCTGGTTTGGGTTAAAATTCAAGTGCTTATATTAACATTTTGTTATTTACTCTGATAGCCCTTGCCTAACTTCTCTGGTTTTTGTTTTGAGCAGGTGTTTGTGGCTTAGATTGGGTTTTAGTGTTTCTTTCCTACGCTTTTAGACGGTATGATGTCAACAATTCTAATTTGTTGTTTTGAGATGAGCTAAAATATTTGCATTAATTATTTAATGAAAAACTATTTTACTATTATTATCATGTTTTCTTTATCTTTGGAATGAGTTTTCTATATAATTTTGTATTTAGTAGTTGCCTTTGGCTCCTTTTTAACCCATTCCCCTTTTAGGTAATTATTATTTGACCCGTTTGAGATAACATAGCTCATACCATGAAATTATTTTGTAACTATTATCTGACCCATTTTTATTTTTTATGTAGCTTTGAAGAGCTTTGGGCTCATATTGTGGACTTAGTTTGTCAATAAAAGTTACTATTTACAGAGAACAAGTAAACACTCATGTAAATAAGGTACTTAGTTTGCTAATCAAAGTTACTATTTACATTTAAACTGTACATCATGCTCATCTGTCTTCTAACCTCAATTAATTTAAAATGTTGGATGATGGAATATGAATTATTTTCTGGTTTGATATTCGATTGCAGGTCCTTATGGTTTAACATATTTTTTATATTACTAAAATAGTGAAACACTCGAATATTTAGGCTTGCTAGAGGCTGGACTCATTGCCAGCAAGCTCTCTTAAAGGGAAGCTAAACTTGAACATTGAACCCTTGATATGATGCATCATGAATTATGTTTATAGTATAGTTTTCTGTCTTTTTTTTGTAACATTTGAACGTGAATCTTTTCATGAGATGTTAAAACGGAGCCTTACAAATTTTAACTCTCCCGTCGCAACGCGCGGGTTTAAAAACCTAGTTATGAATAAACACCAACTACATCTAATATGTTGAGAGGAGGGTTTAAAAAAAGCAAAATTCCATCATAATGGAAAAAATTAACAAATGCAGCCTCCTTGTTTCGATAGCATTAACAATGGGAGTCTAGATTCAGCAAACGACTTGTAAGCCTCTAAGGTCATCCGTAGTGGTTTCACACCCCTCTTTCACGCTCCGCCACGTCAGCGCTACATCAGCACAAGGATTTTCACTTGCCCAGAATCACTAAGGTGCGAAGTGGTTTCACTGTCACGTCACCCACTACATTAATGGGTGAACTTTTTTTAAAATTTATTTTATTAAGTTTTTTTAAACAATTGATATTATTTTTTTAAAGAATTAGTTATCATCCAAAGTGTCGATCCGAACATATTACAAAACCACTTACGCGATAAAAATAGTTTTTTTTTTAAAACAACTACGTTTTTGTTAAAAATTATACCCAGATGTTCAGAAAAATAAAATAAACAAGCCCATGTATTTTTTTTTTAAATTACGGAAAATGAGTTATTTGAGAAAAATCAAATTAAATCCTAAACTAAATATCTAATTAAAAAAAACAAAAAAGAAATTATGTGTTGTTGAACTTTGATTGGTGATGCCCCTTTTCCCCTTTGCTGTGAATGGGCTCACGCCCATTTTCACGGCTGCAGGCACGGTGTTCCACGCCAGTTAAACAGCCAGGTGGCTCATGCCACCTCCTTCACGCCCCCACTACGGATGGTCTAAAAGTCAATTGACTGAACCGCAAAATGATCGTCTCTGTTTCAGTTTAAAAAATTGGAATAACGTCTCTCAGGGTACTTGAAAGTTGAAAACATATTAATTACATATCGCCATAAGCCAAAAACAAATCTTGTCGGGTAAAAGAACTTGGCCACCCCGAAGCATAACCAATAAAAAACCGTTCAAAAGATCAGTAAAGAAAGATAAAAAAAAAATACAGGTTACCTAATTATTTTTTTAATAATTGGGTTAGCCATGATAATGGTGAATTGTGTTAAGTGCATTTGTGTTATTTACGATTAGATGATAGATTCTGGAATACAGGAACGTGGGATGCTATGTGTTAAAAATTCCATCTTTATTTAATTCAATTTGCTAATCTAATTTTCTTCTTTGTTTGTATTGGGCCCGTGAGTATATTTGCGTCTTAGATTTTGGGTGCTAGACATATACAAGACCATTGTATCGAGCTTTGTCTTCCCCAAATGAAGTGTCGCTGCTCAGCCTCCCCCCTTTCAGCCTTGTGCATGTTTAGGGCTTTCTCTCCTCCATGGATTTTGCCAATGTCTCAAAGAAGGAATGTTGCCCCTGATTAGTTTGTTCGAATCTCCGGCTGTCCTTGATGAAACTCTTGCTATCCTTCAAGGAGAACACAAGAACAATAAAAATGTAGTCTTAGAATTTTGTTTGTCTATTTCTGATTGTAATCGAATCGATTGGTTCTTGTTTCTAGTTAAGTTGATTCTGATTAAATACAATGTTTTGACACTACGTGTCGGGATGGTAGTAGATGAAAACAGAAACAAAACAGCTCGGGCTTTCCTATTCGAGGTTGTTTCTGACGATATCCTTCTGCAAATAGAAAAGTACAATACTACAAAGGAGTTTTGTGCTTTTTATTTTGGGGATGTTACATGATCACATCTCATCATAAACAAAGATGGATCCTTGGCTTCGACCAAGTTGGCCTCTTCATGTTTTCTCACAGCTTTTTTCGATTTCTTTATAGCTTCTTATTGTTTTCTTATATGATCCGGACAATATGACGTGAATTGTGGCTGAATTTATCACAACGATAACATTGATAATGTGATATACCCTTCTTTTCCTTTTGGCTATCATTAGTTCTCCCTTGACTCGAGTTCTTTGATCCATAATCTTGATCATTATCTCGACCTTGCCTTATTACTTGGTTCTCATAATGAGAGTTTGTGTACCGATTACCGGAACATGAAGAATTAGTTTTGTGAAACATAAGATTACCTTAGTTCTCGTCTCCTCTTCTTCTTCTTCCATAACTCGTTCCTCGTATTCTCTCAGTCGTCCCACAACGCCTTCAAAAGATATAGTGTTGAGATATAAGACTTGTTCAGTCAAAGACAGAATATTGATGTACTTGTTTCGGGGTAGGCTTTTAAGGAACTTTTCACCATCTTTGATTCCTCAATCACTTCCCCTAAACGCACCGCCTTTGATGCAAAACCCCAAAGTTTCACCACAAACTCGTCTATAGTCTCTGCTTCTTTCATCCTTAGTCAATCAAACTCAGACATGAGTGTTTGAAATCTTGCCTCTTTAACCCTATCGAACTCCGGATTACACGTCTTGATCGCCTCCATAATCTCCTTAGCCGTCTCTAGGTTACACACTTGCAAAATCGTAGTCTCCGGGATCGATTGGAACAACAACACAATAGCCAAGTTGTTCTTGTCGGGTTCAGCTGTACCCGGATCTACGCGTTCACGATCACCTTCATCCACATGGAACATTGGAACGCTGTCATGTCATGTCTTCGGAGAGTCTGTATCACCCGTGAAAAAAAACCAACACTTTTGTTTGGCTTTTTAAACAAACAACCAATCAAAACTAGAGATATCCGATTGTACAACCAAAAATATGATTGCAAATACCATGACTGGACAAAACCCACCGTCAATCGGAGCGAGCCTCACACTATCGATCGTGAAGCAACCCTTCATGTTGCTTCTACCGTAAAAAATCTAATTGATGTATTGCTAAATAACAAATGTTTAAAAGTCAATTTTGTATATGTTTTAGATGTTTAAGAGTCGATTTTGTATATGTTTTAGGCGTTTAGCCGTGTACTTTGAGTCTTTTTATTTGTGTTTGGTAGTTGTGTCTGTTATAGATTTAATGTGCTTAAAAGAACGAAAAAACGAGGGAATCAAAGAAGGTGTCAAAGCTGGGAAGTTAAAGTCAAAAAGTCAAAGTTGAAAAGTCAATTTCTTGGAAATCATGGTCTTTGCGGTACGCGAAGACCTAGAGGAAGATCTTCGCGACACGAGAGAGATGAAAAAAAGGGTCGCGACTATTTTGGCCTTCGCGCCACGCGAAGGGTTAGCCAGATTGTTTCACGGTACGCAAAGAAAGGGATTATTTTAAATTTAAACCTAATTTGAATCATAAAGCAGGAGGGATCCCATCGTCGAATAATTCTTGTTCCAATCGTCCTAGAGCTCCCCTAAGGCGATTTTCTGCTGTTCTTGGTCAATTGTTCTTAGTTTTGAGTGTTTGTAAGTTCCAATTGGAATATTACGATGTTTGTTACGTTTATGAGCGGCTAAGCTTTTCGTTATTTCGGATGAACGATTTATGCATGCACTCGTTGGATTGAATTTTGTGAACCTGTTAAGTTCTTTGGATTCAATTGTCTATTGGATTTATTAACAATTTGATTTTGTTTAATGTTTTCGCACGTGTCATTATTTCTTGGTTTTCTTGATTCGGGAATAATTTGGTTGTGTTAGGTTTTATAAAATTGAAATTGGATTGAACAATTTAAACAAGCATATGTCTATGTATTCATTCTTAACTTGTGTTTTGTTGAATCTAAAACCCGAAGTAATCATTCTTCTCAAATTGATTAACAACCCGTTCTAATTTGTTTTTGATAGTTCCAACTATTTTAGTTAATAAAATTTAAAACTATAGTAGTAATTGAATCAATATTTTTCTAAATAGCATTCTCCACAAGTTCACTGTGGATTCGATAACCCTATTTCTCATGCTACAGTCTAAGTAGCTAAGGAGTAGTTTTTAATATTGTTTTTTATTAGCATTCGTCACGCGATCACTGATCACCGTGAAAAACCGGTGGGTAAGACCTTAACCTCGCTCAGATACCAATTCTAGAAAAATGAATCGACTATAACTCAACCGAAACACATGATAATTGGAATAACTCTCCAAAAACTATATAATATATGGAAAATATACCTCGAAAACCAATTACAATAACTCTCTAACTCTCTTGATGAAACTGTAACTCGGTAACATCTATATATAATGCTAAACTAATAACCCTAATTTGGTGATTAAATTATTTATTAAAAAACTCTTAACACATGAGTTGAGCATGATTCATGGGCCAAAAAGCAATTTAGCCAACATATCGGTCACAAAATATAGTCTATCCGTGTAAAGTTTTTTGATATGTTCATAAGCGCCGACAATAGCGCAAATTAGACACATTTTACAAGTGCGAGAAAATCAATTGGTGGAATTAAAATATTTATTGTTGCTTCTGCTTTGTATTACCGTACGAGAAAACCCATACAAAGCCTGCCTTTAGTTAATATAAAGCTTAGCTAAAGAATGTATTTACTAAGCTTTCATCTGTTGCATAATTTATTATATGTGAAGTGGCAGGGCCGGCCCTTGACAAGGAAACCTGGAAGACACATTCAACCTGATGAAATTGGAAAATAAAATACTTATCATACCTTCCAGGAACTAGTAAACAAACATCCTTGTAAAGCTTTTAATATATACACACATAGCTTATTGGCTCTTTCTATACAAAACTAATCACAATCTTCCTCTATCCCTTGTCTAGCTTGCATAATGGTTTGGGAATCTCCTAACGACGCCATGCCGTGGGTGGGCTTGTATGTTAGCGTAGCATCGTTCATATGCATCGTTGCAATGGGAGCTGATGTGATCCACGCAATTTGGAATTGGAAACTCTGGTTTCCAAACAGATTTTTCACTCTCAATGCTTCTACCATCACTCTTATTGCAATTGCGATGAAGCTACCGGTAGATTTAACGACTAATATATGCGAGGCCACTGAAATTTTTCCCAGTCCATGTGTCATTAAATATTCAAAGCTGAGCAGCATCAATTTCTTGGTCACAATGTTAGCTAATTTTCTCCCTTCATTAGGGCTTATGGATGATACAGAGCTTCTAATAAACGTTGTGGCCCTCGGTATTCTCGTGATCACCATTGCTGTAAATATTGGGATTCAATACTATACTAAGGTGCTATTCCTCCTTGTAGACACACTCCCTATATTCATGTTTTCCTTTATATGTTCAATTTCAGTAGCCTTGACGGTTTCAACGTCGAGAAAAAAATTAGAACACCGGTACAGGGAGTCACAACAATTGGTTTCACGTTATGAAATGAAAATGTTTTCATCCAAGGGACTTAGAAGTTATGTTAAAAAGTATTGGATGATCTGAAACTCGTAACCCGCAATTCGTAATTGCTTGCTCACCGGTTTCTACTGCTTTTGCGGCTATATGCGTATACTTGTCTTTGATTTCTGTCGATATCTCGTACTGTAATACGAAGAAGATAATTTTTGTCGATATCTCGTACTTGTCTTTGATTTCTGTCGATGATCTGAAACTGAAACTTGTAACCCCAATACTACCTACTTCAGATTATAAGTGGTCACTTCAGATAATTTTTATTATGCAATCAATTGGGGTTGTTGTAGGTAGTATTGCACCATTTTTTAGATGTTTCACATCTATTGGTCATTACAGTCTCTCCACTGAATGGAGCATGAACCATTTAAATGTGTTCCGAGTCGAGAAAATTTGGACCCAAAGGATTCAAAAGTGGAAACGTAGCCATATTCATTCATATATCCCAGGCCGTTATTTAAAAATAGTTTTTCATGAAAAAAAAACAATTTTTTAAACTTTTGTATAGCACTTCAGATTGTAGTTTTGGTTATATGTAAAATAATATGTCTTGTTCCAAGAACTTTGCTGATCTTAATCTCTTGTTGTTGGAACCTTTTCACGTCTTGTTTGAAAAGGTTTAAAGAGGTATTAAATGTTTCTAATAGCAATGTGCTCAGAAATAGAAGAATATACCATGTATGTTGTACAAATTGAAGAGGATGCGAAACTTTCAAATAGAATGTTAAGAAATACACTTCATTCTATAACTCAAATCCTTAATGCATCTGAAGAGAAAGAGCCACGCAATCTTATGATGCTTCTAGAGAAATCTGCAGGATTCAATGGAGTAGTGGAATTCGACAATCACCAAGTCCCGCCTTTATATCCAGAAACACACAATTGTTGGAGCCTTGTAGTAGTAACATTAACAGCAACGGCCATTGCCCTTCCTAACATTGCAAATGGTCATCTAAAGGAGTTACTTTCTAGCATTACGAAAGGCCTCCAAATTGTAAAACATGTTGAGGAATGTCTAAATGCGGATGGTGACATAGTAAAGGCTAGAAAATCAGCAATGCGTGTATGGACAGAAGCTGAAATACATCGTTCGTGGCTACAAATCGATCTTCAAAAGAAGGCACGGAAAAGGGAAAACATCAAAGGAGATTCTTAAATGGTTGAGCGATAAAGCAGAAAGAATTGTGAAACAATTTAAGAGCAGCAAAAAGCCAAGTATAGATCAATCACCTCATAAGTTCTTACTTGCAAGTTCTATGTACAAAGTTAGCAAAACTATATTGTTTCACTACGATGAACAAGAAATTTGGCCGGAAAATGAAGAACTTTTTGAATGGATATCAACTATAATTGCAGATGTATTATACGCTTGCTTTACCAAATTACCGCGTGTCATAAAAATGAATTGTCATCATCATGCAATAGAGAAACGGGGAGAGAACATCCGGAAGGCATCTCAACTTCTTGGTAAATCCAAAAAGATCCTTAAAGTACTTAAAGCACGCCAACTTCCTAAGATAGATCTTGAATCGATGACATACATCGATAAGTGGTGTGTACTACCCAAGAGTCAATTACCTAATGACAGTGCTTCTTCTCTTGGAATTCAACGAGGTTCTTCAAGTTGTAATAAGTCACACGTAATAAGTATGATGTAATGAGTGTGGATACATCGGGTTTCTCATGATTTGACATACATGTCTAGAATAATCCTACTTGTAATTTTGATTATGTGTAATATTATCACTATGGTTATTGTTTCTAATATCATAGTAACTTTTTCATAAAATTTGGTTTTGTTTTTGGTGCAACTAGACCTACAATTGTACGACATTCCCCTAAATAGTAACAATAAGCCTTGCAGGGACGGCTCAATGGGTTTGGGCCTTAAATCAACCACTTTAAGCCCCTATTTTGTATTACCCCTATTTAATTAAAAAAATCATATATATTATAGGTATTTGGACATAGACTTTTTATTATCATGGGTTAAGTCCATACAAACCAAATGAAGGGGGAGAATAATAAAAAAACAACGGTGTATTTATTTTTGCCTAAAAATTGCACAAACAATTAATTAGGTCATAAACTGGAAACGGCAATCCATTCTTGAGGTAGCCTCATTACAAGGAAAAGACTCAATAGCGGCGACATTTGTCGCCGCTAATAGCCCAAAATGTCGCCGCCAAATACTAATAGCGGCGACTGTCGCCGCTATTTTCTTCACCGCTAACACTACAAGAAAAAGACCCTATGCCGACGGAACCTATCCCGACGACATTTGTCGTCGGCATAGGTCACCTTGTGCCGACGACATGTCGTCGGGATAGGTTAATCACAAATTTTGAGAAGTGAGACCCTATACCGACGACATGTCGTCGGCACAGGGTTAAGCCGTATGGAGGGAAAAATTGACGCCCGGTGAAAAATTGGGGAAAACCCGTCGGTATAGGTTAAATTCAATTTTTTTTTTGTTTTTTCTTTTATTAAAACGTTTTCGTCGGTGGGTTTTTTTTTTTAATTAAAAACAATTTTGGGAAAAACCTATACCGACGACATGTCGTCGGTATAGGGCATTTACTTTATTGACCGGTCAAAACTCTAAGAAGACCTATACCGACGACATGTCGTCGGCACAGGATCCTATGTCGTCGGTGTTTGCCTTAACATAGGTGCGGACCTGGTACGGCAACCCTTGAATGTAGCAGGAAATCTTCCTTTCCTCAGTCGTGACAAAATGTGGCACCAGACGTGCCAGTTCATTGAATCGGATTGTGTACTGCCGGTGCGTCATGCTCCCAACCTTCAAACCCAGAAATTCCCTCTCAACCTTCTCAATCTCGTTCCTTGGGCAGAAATTCTTGATCACCAAAGTTTTCAAGTCAGCCCACATCATCGCATCCACAACCTCGCTTCCTTTTGCTTGACGTATACGTTCCCACCAATGGGATGCTTCCTCCCTCAAGGAGTTAGCAGCAAATTTCACAACTTGATCCGTTCGACACTCGCTCAGGCGAATGGCAGCTTCCATACGAATTACCCAAATCAAACGTAGCCACCGCGTCCTTCTTCCCAGTCAGGACCGGTGGGTCACATGCCTTAAAGACTTATAGTCGCAACCACGGTTAAGCGGTGCGTTAATTACCTCAGTGTTCGGGGTACCAACTGCCGTGTTGGACCCACCCGTATCATTAACCTTCTTCATCGCTTCAGCTAACAGACCTGGCAGAGAAGTTTTCATCAGCTCTGTGAACTCTCGAGCTATAGTTGCTCTCACTTCTGGTTCAAAAGTGAAAGGTTGTTCTTCAACCTGTGTCTGCTCAGCTCCATGCACACTAACCGCTGGTTCAGTGTGAACACTTCCTTCTTCACTATACTCTTGGCGCACAGGTATCTTGCCACGCCCACCATTTCGACTGCCGGTACGACCACCGGTGCGGCCACCACGCTTTCCGTTTTCTCTCCTCGCCATTTCGTTCTATAAGACAAGAAATCCAATGTCATCACGCTAAGTAACAAATATAATTCAAAAAGCACCGTAAGATGTTAATATACACTGGCCATCTGCAATTAACCATTACACTACCTTTCGATTTCTATTTGACCACCTTTGTGATTCCATCAGAACACAAGTCCTTACCTAACCCTTTCTAAGGCATACTACATACACATACTCTACTTTTCATACCTGATGCTTTGGCTCGAGTTACCCGTACTGGCATCCGCTTTCGGTCCCCTTCAAAGTTTAAGTTCTGACACTGGGAGTGTCCGAATCTCTCAAACTATTGCTCTGATACCAACTTGTAAGGCCCAAAACCCGGGAGGCCTTACTTGTTGGATTTACTCGTTCACAAACAGTTCTTAAACATGAATATCAAATAACGCAGCAGAATCATTCATTCAACATAATTAAAACTTGTTCAAACATGCGGAAGCGTAACATTGTCAAATACATAAACATAACATAAACAACTCATAACGGGATGCCAGTCTTCATCTCATCCGGGTAACTCTTCTCGTTTGCCAAGCATCACCGTCCATCATCATAACCTGCCCTTAACCTGAATGTGTATACTAAAAAGTCAGCTACGCTGGTGAGTTCTAGCTTTACATAAAACCTTAACATAAGCATTTTTCCAAAAACATAACATACATTTGTTTAACAAAAGCTTACGTAAAACATGCAATAACTTAACATCATCATAACATCATAACATAAGTCAACATGAACCGAATATGCGCCTTCTCGTAACCGTCAATTCCATACATCACATACCAGCGGATGAACTTAAGGCTCGTTACCTCTAAGTCATCCGCACCCAGGTCCCCTAAGGCTCGTTACCTCTAGGTGGACCAAACATATGTCTCCTAAGGCTCGTTACCTCTAGGAAGACAGAACATAACATAGGCACTATTTCCCCATAAGGAATAGTACCTTCCATTGGGATCCCGGTAATCCCATGGGTGACCGTCGTCACCCCATCATCAACCAGTTGTACAACCATTAGCCAGCCACAAAGGCCCCCCGTAAAGGTAAGGCCAATACATACATACACACCTTAGCTCCCGTAGGAACTCGTGGCAGATTCGTTCATTCGTGACTTTCTTAAAACCTTTACCTCATTTTAGTTAAATCATTCGTACGTTTTATTAAACAAAACATCATCTCTTTCGTAAACCTTTCGTAAACTTCATTTAGCAAAACATTTCATAAACATCATCTCGTAAACATCCTTTCGTAAACATCATATCGTAAACATCGTTTCGTAAACATCATTTCGTAAACCTCATTTTAAAACATCATTCTGTATGTATGCACACCAGCCCAAAACATTTAATTAAAACATTTAAAGAAGGGCTTCTAGAACTCACCTGATAAGCTAGTTTGGGTTGTCCTAAACAAGGTCCAATCAACGTCACTTCCGATCTGAATTGATTAGTTAAATACACATCAGACCAATACCGACTCTAACGGTTTAACCATTCTAACATACTGGCTTCACTTAACCCGTCCCGATGCCTGCGCACTTAGTAAGTGCGCAGACCCTGCTTCCTGCGCACTTAGCAAGTGCGCAGGTTCCTCTTCCTACGCACTTAGCAAGTGCGCAAGACCTGCTCCGTGCGCACTTGATAAGTACGCACGACCTGTTCTTCGCGAAAAACCCTAACTTTCGCATTCGGGTCTGATCACGTCAAGATCCCGAACCTGTTTGCATTCAAAACGTTCGTTTTCCATTAAGGAACTCAAATCTATGTTTATCTTTTAGTTTCATCCGTTCAAACATCACCTTTTCACCCAAAACCCGAAAAACCCAAAAACGAACTAAAACTCAGATTTAGGTCGGATCGTTACCTGAATCGAGCTTCTGATCCGGAGGTTCTTCTCACGAGTTATGGAGTAACACTTTGCTGAAATCTCGGGTCGATCCGCCAACTTTCTCTCTCTACGGTTTCTCTCTCTAGAACTTGCAAATGAGAGAATGGTGGAGTGTGTTGGCTATTTATAGGGAAGACTCCCCTAACCCGCTGGCCCATCCGGCCCGACCCGTCATGCCTCGTTCGTTTATTCCGTTATTAAAATTGTCGTTTTTTTTTTGATGTTACAACTATTACTATAAGTCTATTGTCTTGCAATAGCAAGATGTTTTGATTAATGACTTTAAAGTGTCATACCTTGTTAGGGGTAACCATGTGTAGCTAGAACACCGCTGGCTGTCTGCGTTAAGGAACTTAATCGAAGAACGTCCAAGTGGGAGAGTGTTGGAATTATATGTCCGGTCACGATTATTTAACGCTACTAACTGAGTTGTGACCCGTAAGAGTTACACCTAGGGCAACGAACATTAAATCCACTTAACCTGCTTAACTGGTAATTACGAACTATTAACGAGACGATATATTTTATATATATATTAGTTACACGGGATTTATTATTTATACAGGTTTATAAATAATAATTCATATTTATTGTTTTAATCTTTTTATTAAAACAATTAAATGGGTACATGTTTTTTATCTCGTGTTGGACTATGGGCCCGAAAACAATTAGTAGGGTTTATTATTATTATATAATAATAATAATCTAATAATAGGTTTTCACCCAAGAGTTGTTCCAGCCGCAAGAGAAAAGAACAAGTTAACTTCCTTGATTTTGGAAGTTTACTTCTTTAATTTTCTGGACTAATAAAAGCCACATTAGTGAAAAACCAATTCCGGCCGTAAAGGCTTTCTGCCTTGTAACTTCCGGTCAACATCACTGTCACCGTCCGTCGCCTTGTCCGGCGATTCCCGATGTCACCCGTTCTCGCATTTTGGTTCGTGATCTAGCATCGGTTCTTTGTACCTCGGTGTCTCAACCGGTTAATCATTAACCACAAATGTATAATTAATCTCATCAGTAGATTAATTGTTTTTTTTCGTGTTTGCGTGTTCATAACCAGATCTTGTTCGGTTTGTCAGTGCTGTTAAATAGGTTATGATTTTATTTTCCGCTACGTATTTATTAATTAAATAAAACAATTAATTTCTCTGTCAAAACCCTCAAACAGATCACCACTGTATCCCAACATATATGTCCCATTCTATGGCCATTTTCAATAGCTCTCATGGTTTCAACTTATAGAAAAAAGTTAGAACATAGGTATACGAAGTCGCAACACGAGTTGGCTTCAAGTCATCAAGAAAAAAAGGTTTTCATCGAAGGAACCAAAACGTTATCTTAAAAAGTATTGGATGATGGCAGAAACTAATAACCCCCAATTTGTAATTGCTTGCACACCAATTTCTTCTGCTTTTGGGGTTCTATGTCCACTCTTTGTTTTAAGCTCAGGTTCAGATATTGAAGCCACTATAAGAGGCAGGGAATATAACTGGATTGGTACTTCGGATTATAAGTGGTCACTCAAGATAATTTTTATTGTGCAATCTTTTGGAGTTGTAGTAGGTAGTATTGCACCAATTTTTAGATGTTTCACATCTATTGGTCATTACAATGACTCCCAGAAATGGAGCAAGAGCGATTTAAATGTTTTCAGAGTCGAAAAATATTGGATCCAAAGGCTTCAACAGTGGAAACATAGACATGTTTGTTCACATATTCTGGGCCGCTATTGCAAAATAGTTTTACATAACATCAAAAGCACCTTTTTGCACTTCTGTATAGCACTTCATATTTCCGTTTTGTTTAGTTGTAAAACAATATGTCTTGTTCCAAGAACGTTTCTGATCTTAATCTCTCATTGTTCGTATTTCTTCACATCATATTTTAGAAGGTTTAGAAGGGTAGCAAACGGTTCCGATAGAAATGTGACCTCAGAAATTGAAGAATACACTAGGTATGTTGTACATATTGAGGAGGAGATGAAGCTTTCAAAGAGAATATTAAGAAATATGCTTCATTCTATAACTCAACTCCTTAATGCATGTGAAGAGAAGGAACCTCATAATCTTATGAAGCTTCTATCGAAATCAACAGGATTTAATGGAGTAGTAGAGTTTGACAATGACCAAGTCCCGCCTTTATATCCCGAAAAAACCAACAATTGTTGGAGCCTTGTAGTAGTGACATTGGCAACAATAGCCATTTCGCTTCCTAACATTGCAAATGATCATTTCAAGATGTTACTTACCGGTTTGTGGGAAGGCCTCCAAATCGTAAGACATATTGAAGAATGTCTCAATGCAGATGGTGACTCGGTGAAGGCGAGAAAAGCAGCAACACATATATGGACAGAAGTTGAAGTATATGGCACGTGGCTACAAATTGATCTTCAAAGAAAGGCTCGTAAAGGAAAAACATCAAAGGAGATTCTTAAATGGTTGGGCGATGAAGCAGAAAAAATCATGATACAATACAAGAGCAGCAAAAAGCCAAGTATAGATCACTCACCTAATAAGTTCATACTTGCTAGTTCCATGTACAAAATTAGTCAGACTGTATTGATATACTACAATGAGCAAGAAAACAGGGTGAATGATGAAGAACTTCTTGAATGGATATCAACTATAATTGCAGTTGTACTATTCGCTTGTTTACCAACTTACCACGTGCCATAAAAATGAAGTGTCATCACCATGCAATAGAGAAAATGGGAGACAACATTCGCAATGCAGCTCTACTTCTTGGAAAATGCAAAAAGATCCTTAAGATTCTTAAGGCACGCCGACTTCCTAATATAGATCTAGACTCAATGGCATACATTGATAAGTGGAGTATACTACCCAAGGATGAAGATACTTCACTTGGGATTCAACCAGGTCCTTCTAATTCGAATGAATCTCTTATAGTAACCATTATGCACTAACTATATATACATTGATCTTCTCATAATTTACCTTATATGTCTAAAGAATCCTACTTGTGAGTTCTATTGTCATTACCAATTCACCCTGGCTATTTTTCTAGTGTTTTCTAGAGACCGACCTATCTAGTTGTCTAGGGTGCGGGTGTAGTGTCGTTGCAAGTGGTACTGCATATAGTTTGTTGTGGCTCCTCTAAATAATGACTAATAAGCTCAGTTTACCCGACTAGACTTGGTCCATTTAGTTTAAAAATAATTAAGAAAACCTCGATCGGTTGCATTGCAAAATTTACCCGATTAAACTTGCCCATTTCTCATTCAAAAACAGCATTTTTCATCTTACTTTGAACACTTAATTTCTGATTTCTTGATTTTGAATGTCACATTGTTACTGAATTTCAATTTTATATGGTTGTTGAAGTTTGAAATTTTGAATGTAAGGGTTTGAAAGTTTGAGGGTGGTTCTTAAACTTTGAATGTAAGGGTTTGAAAGTTTTGAAACGTTGAATGCGGACTTTCAGTTTCTAGTTTAATACTATTTCTAACTTTGAAAGTTCATCACTTGTTTGACTTTTTTGGTCAAACTGTTGAATTGTTGACATTTGCTTAGTCATCAGTTATCATATTTTCAAAAATGAAAATTACCATTAAATAGGGATACATCATAAGCACTTTCGGATTGTAACATCCGGCCTCTCGTATCACCAATATTGTTTGCTTTGTTGACTAAGAGCTCACAAATTTGTTTTTGGTTGTCCGGGTGGAGACTTCCGATAAGGTCACGCATCCTAGTAATACTCCCTCTTTAGCACGTTTAACTGTGAAGTTCTCTTTTCATCCACAACCAATGTACTTAAAAAGCGTTGATGGTATTTGAGGTGGATAATTTTTATGAACTCAGTATCTCTCAAATCCGCGACTGATGTGAGATTTGTCTAGGGTGTTACAAATACTCTCCCTTTGGAATCATCGTCCTCGATGAGGTTTGCCCCACCATCACAATCGCATATGTGGGATATGCCTAAGGTGTCCCTCTTGAACACCCCCGATGACTCACCATCCTCGATGAGGTTTGCCCACCATCTCGAACGACACAAGAGTGGCTCTGATACCATTTGTAACATCCGGCCTTTCGTACCACAAATATTGTCCGCTTTGTCTACTAAGACCTTAATAATTTGTTTTTGGTTGACCAGGTGGAGACTTCCCAAGAGGCCACCTATCTTAGTACTACCCACACCTGAGCATGCTTAACTGTGAAGTTCTTCTTTCATCCACAACCATTACGCTCAAAACACATTGATGGTCTTTGAGGTGGATAATTCCTTGTGAACGCAACATATGTCCTGTCCGCAGCTGATGTGAGATTTACCTAGGGTATTACATGGATGGATGCTGAAAGTAACTTGTTAATTTAATATCCTAACCTCAAATATTCATGAGTTTTGTTACCGCCACTTATTCGAAGACAATTTACGTGTGCAAATACCTCACAACTAAACGGTGTCTCGAATAGAAAGAATACACCTTGTAGAGACCTACTGAAGTATAATTCATGATAAAAATGTTTCGCGACGGTTTTACGCATGAGGGATGAAAACGCCAACTTATGTGATAAATAGGTTGCCTGAACAAAATCAAGAATACAAAATCTCCATTCAAGAAGTTGGTAGAGATCAAACCTAATATCAGTCACTTTAAAATGTTTCGGCGTGTTTGTTATGTTTTTGTACCCAATCACCTTCGACATAAAATGGAGTAGAAGGCTATACGATGCATATTCGTGGGGCATGATGAGAAACGTAAAGGATGGGGATGTTGTGATCCAGTAACCAACCAGGTGTATACCTCTAGAAACGTGGTCTTTGATGAAAACTTGTCTTCGAGGTCGATAAAAAATGAAACCTTGCCAGACACGGATGAGCTAAAAGGAAAATTGGAAGCAAGCAAGCAAGGGATTACAAGCCAGACAAAAAGTAAAAGTACGGGGTTAGGACTCAAACCCGCGACCTTCCTTGTACGTGTAAAGAGTCTTAACCAGTAGGACTTGGCGGAATGCCTTGCTTGAACCCAGACCCGCCTGATTTTATCATCGGACCCAACCCACCTTCGTCCGCATTAGAATCCCTTAACCCTAGCCACGAAATTGACCAGATCGATCGTCCGATCATCCCTGGATTCATAGGGCTTTTGTTCCTAATGTCTAAACGAAATCCGAGGCACAAGAATTACCCGCAATGGTGAAGCAACAAAGGAGAACGGCTGTGAGTTCAGGTCCGAAGTTCTTCGAAATCGTCTGAGCTTCAGAGGTGCAATGAGACGCGTTTAAGGGTTCAGAAAGGTTAAAGGGGGTTTCGCGAAGGTGAGGGACACGTTAATACGGGTTCGATCAGGTAAATGTGTACATTTAAGACGAAAGGGATTTCGACCGCAAGGAATTTCGGACAAAAAGGTTTTCGACTAAATAGGATTTCGAAAGGGTCGTTTTGTTGTATCTTGAAGTTAACACGTTTCGTTTTTGACCACTCGAAGAACCAGCACCTTCGTAAATGTTTACACATCAAGCCAGTTAAGCTGACGTTCTTTTTTGTCTTTTTAATTTAATCAATATAGATATAGTATAACACACTTGTCAAAAAGTCAACTGAGACCCGCTTTATTTTCATTATTTGCACACATCAAGCCATGACTATCTTTTTGTGTTCTTAATTTAATCAATATTAGATATGGTATAACACACTTGTCAAAAAGTCAACTGCGAAGCACTTTTCACTGTTTGCAAAATATTATATTTATAATTTTTTATGCCAAAAATATTTACACGTCACAAATTAGTCTAGGCATAATTTTGATGTCAAAAAATCTTCGTATTTAGCACGGTAACTATGCATGTGAAGTTCTTTTGATCAATATTAGCCAAATAATCTTAATTTGGGACTAGCCCAATTATTAAAGGCTCTTGTCTCTTATATGGTATATCGTGGGTTTATATCTAAACATGTGATAAATTATTTAGTATAATTTAGAAAGAGTAGTAGGAGTTGGTTTGCCATTCAAATAAAATATTAGCCAAACAATGCATTTACTACGCTTTCCACAACTTGCATAAATAAATTTGTCAGGGGCTGGCCCTTGAGAAGGAACACTCAGCCCAAATGCAATTAGAAAAAAAGAATCTTGATATAATTAAATATATAAAGCATATATGTTTGCTCTTGGTCTACCAAATTAAACATAATATTTGAGTATCCCTTATCTGGCACAATGGTTTGGGAATCTCCAACGGATGCCATGCCGTGGGTGGGCTTGTATGTTGGTGTAGCATCTTTTAGCACAGTAACTATGCATGTGAAGATGAATCTCTAGGGTATCATTATGCAAAAAATATTTACACACAAATTAGTCTAGGCATAATTTTGATGTCAAAAATCTTCGTATTAGCACAGTAACTATGCATGTGAAGATTAGCCAAATAATCTTAATCTGGGACTAGCCCACTTATTAAAGGCTTTTGCCTTTTATATGGTATGCCCTGGGCTTAAATCTAGACATGTGATGAATTATTTGGTTTAATTTAAAAATAAGAGTACGAGTTGGTTTGCCATTCAAATAAAATATTAGCCAAACAATGCATTTACTACGCTTTCAACAACTTGCATAAATAAATTTTTCAGGGGCTGGAACATTCAGCCCGAATGCAATTAGAAAAATGAATCTTGATATAATTAAATATATCAAGCATATAGTTTGCTCTTGGTCTACCAAATTAAACATAATCTTTGAGTATCCCTTATCTGTCACAATGGTTTGGGAAACTCCAAACGATGCCATGCCGTGGGTGGGCTTGTATGTTGGGGTAGCATCTTTGATATGTACCCTAGCAATGGCAGCCGATACCATCCTAGCAATTTGGCAATGGAAACTGTGGTTTCCAAATAAAATTTTAACTCTCAATGCTTCTACCATCACTCTTATTTCAATAGCAATGAAGCTCCCTGTGGATCTAAACACCAATCCAGACTCATGTTATATAGTCGTTATAGCTGCAAAGATTGTGGGTGTCTATTTCTTGGTCACGATGTTAGCCAATTTTCTCCCATCTTTAGGGCTTATGGATGACAGAGAGCTTCTAACCAACACCGTGGCCTTGGGTATCCTTATGCTCACCGTTGCTGTAAATATAGGGATCCAAATTTTTACTAAGGTGATTTACGGTAATATAGTCATACCATTTATACTCTATTTGTGTTTGTATGGCCATTTTCAGTGCTTTAACAGTTTCAGCATCTAGGGAAAAATTAGAATACCGGTATAAGGAGTCGCTGAGATTGGTTTCAAGTTACCAAGAGAAAAGGTTTTCCTCAAAGGGGTTGAGAAGTTATGTTAAAAAGTATTGGATGATGACAGAAACTCGAAACCCCCAATTTGTTATCGCTTGCTCACCGGTTTCTTCTGCATTTGGGGTTATATGCTTATACATTTTTTTTCGTTCAGTTGTAACCCTTGTAGTTAACACGGACCACTACGTAGCACATGGTTGCAGTACTACTTTAGATTATAAGTGGTCACTTGGGCTTATTGATAACGTGCAATTAATTGGCATTGTAGTAGGTAGTATTGCACCAATATTTAGATGTCTCTCATCTGTTGGTCATTACAATATCTCCAAGGAATGGAGCAAGAACCATTTAAATGTGTTCCGAGTAAAACATTGGGTCGAAATGCTTCAGCAGTGGAAACATAGCTATGTTCATTCACATATTCCAGGTCGCAATTGCAAAATTGTTTTTCTAAACGCAAAAAACACATTTTTGAACTTTTGTATATTACTTCATATTTTGGTCTTGGTTATATGTAAAACAATATGTTTTGTTCCGACAATTTTTTTGATCATACTCTCATATTCTTGGTACTTATTCAAGTCTTGTTTGAAAATGTTTCAAAAAATCGTAAACACGCCTTCTAGCAATGCGAGCTCGGAAATAAAAGAATATAGTATGTATGTTGTACAAATTGAAGAGGATGCGAAGCTTACAGACAGAATACTAAGAAATACGCTTTGTTATATAACTCGGTTCCTTAAAGCATCTGAAGAGAAAGAACCACGCAATCTTATGGTGCTTCTCGAGAAATCTACAGGCTTCAATGGAGTGGTAGAGTTTGAAAATGACCAAGTCCAACCTTTATATGAGGAAGAAATGCACAATTGTTGGAGCCTTGTCCTAGTAACGTTGACATCAATTGCCATTGCACTTCCCAACATTGCACCTCGCCATGTGAAGTTATTACTTTCCGGCATGAGGGAAGGCCTCCAAATTGTAACCCATATTGAAGAATGTCTCGATGGAGATGGTGACACATTAGAGACAAGAAAAGCAACAAAAGGAGTTTGGGCGGAAGTTGAAGTATACCGCTCGTGGCTACAGGTCGATCTTCAAAAGATGGCTCGTAAAGGAGAAACAACTCAGGAGATTATTAGATGGTTGGGTGATGAAGCCGAAAAAATTGTGAAAGAGTTTAAGAGCAGCAAAAAACTAAGTATAGATCAATCACCTTATAAGTTCATACTTGCAAGTTCCATGTACAAAATCAGTTGGTCAAATGATGAAAAACTTTTTGAATGGTTATCAACAATAATTACCGATATATTTTTTGCTTGCTTTACCAACCTACCACGTGTAATAAAATTGAAGTGTCATCACCATGCAATAGAGAAAAGGGGAGACAACATCCGGAATGCAGCTTAGCTTCTTGGTAAATCGAAGAAGATCCTTAAGATACTGAAAGCACGCCAACTTCCTGACATGGATCTTGACTCGAGGTTTTACATTGATAAGTGACGTGTACTAGCAAAAAGTCAAGTACCCAATGACGGTCAAGGTGGTGCTTCTTCAACTCGGACCGAGCAAATTCTACAAGTTGTAACGAATCATTCAAAGTAAGTATTAGTAATGAGTGCGGATACATATGTCTATGCATGAAGTGGCATATATATGTGAATATTAATTGTACTTGTGACTTTTTTTCTTATGTAAAATAACATTACTGTGGTTATTGTTTCTAACTAGTAATTTTACCCGCACCTTACCAGCTGTATAATTCTCATGGCGCAACGATATATCCGAAAATAAATAAAAAGTTACGTCGTTGTAAATATTAGCGTAAATACGAAAGTGTATTTAAAAAATAGTCGGATTTGAATAAAATTTACGTCTAAATGATAAAATTTACAACGTAACGTTGATTAAAATAAGCATGTTGCAAATCTATTTAAGAATTTTACAAAACACAATATTTTAAAAGTTATAATAGAAAAATAAAATATGTGTAAAATTAATTATATATTAATATAATAAAAATATTAATATACATATTAGAATAAAAAATATATTTTGTAGTGGTAAAGTTCAACAAAGACCAAGTCCCACCATTATATGTGAGAGAAACCCATATTATTTTTTTTAGAACGACAAATTTCTTTTTCACACTGTCACTAGTGGGATTTGAACCCGTGACCTTTAAACCTTAGGTACTATAAACACTACTAGAAAACTGTAAGTTTTCCTACAAAAATTTCCCACAAAATTTTTTTTGTGGGAAATTTCAACAACATTCCCACAAAATTCCCACGAAGATGAAACCCTAAACTTAGTAACGACTTTCCCACAAAATTCCGAGAACAAACACGTTTGTGGGAAAACAGTCGGAAATTACCCACTAAATTCCGACAAACTTATATTTAAAAATAAATTTGTGGGAAAGTTGTCGGAAATTCCGACCGTTTTCCCACGAAATAATATATTTTTTATTTATTTATATTATAAGCATATATAATAGAAATGTATTATATTTATAACATATATAGTGTTTATAATATACTCTTTTATATATTTTTTGACAAATACATATTATTTTAGTTTTTTTTCTTTATTATTTTCTTCTATTAACATTTTTTTATTTAAACATGCGTATAAGTACGTGTATGTGTGTATCCGTATGTATTTGCATATGTACATGTATATATTTGTCCATACGTGTGTGCATCTTGTTGTATTTACAAACATATATATATACACACATTTATATAATAATAAAAGATTGTTTTGAGTTATGTGTTTCGATTGGGTATACACACGACGTCGCACGTACGTATGTGTATAATACGTACAAGTTGGAGAAAGACAAGTAATTTAACGTATAATGAAGTTACACAAAAGATGGAGCGAAAAAGTTAACGTTTAACCGTCTAAAAACGAAAAAATATATATTTTGGTGGGAAAACGGTCGGAATTTCCGACAAATTTCCCACAAAAGAGTTGAGTTTTGTGGGAAAATTGTCGGAAATTCCGACCGTTTTCCCACGAAATAATATATTTTTTTATTTATTTATCTTATAAGCTTATATAATATAAATGTATTATATTTATAACATATATAGTGTTTAAAATATACTCTTTTATACATTTTTCGACAAATACATATTATTTTAGTTTTTTTTCTTTATTATTTTCTTCTATTAACATTTTTTTTATTTAAACATGCGTATAAGTACGTGTGTGTGTGTATCCGTATGTATTTGTATATGTACATGTATATATTTGTCTATACGTGTGTGCGTTTTGTTGTATTTACAAACATATATATATATATAGACACACTTATATAATAATAAAATATTGTTTTGAGTTATGTGTTTCGATTGGGTATACACATGACGTCGCACGTACGTATGTGTATAATACGTACAAGTTGGAGAAAGACAAGTAATTTAACATATAATGAAGTTACACAAAAGATAGAGCGAAAAAGTTAACGTTTAACCGTCTAAAAACGAAAAAATATATATTTTGGTGGGAAAACGGTCGGAATTTCCGACAAATTTCCCACAAAAGAGTTGAGTTTTGTGGGAAAGTTGTCGGAAATTCCGACCGTTTTCCCACGAAATAATATATATTTTTATTTATTTATCTTATAAGCTTATATAATATAAATGTATTATATTTATAACGTATATAGTGTTTAAAATATACTCTTTTATACATTTTCCGACAAATACATATTATTTTAGTTTTTTTTCTTTAGTATTTTCTTCAACTAATAATTTTTTATTTAAACATGCGTATAAGTACGTGTATGTGTGTATCCGTATGTATTTGTATATGTACAAGTATATATTTGTCTATACGTGTGTGCGTCTTGTTGTATTTACAAACTTATATATGTAGACACACTTATATAATAATAAAAGATTGTTTTGAGTTATGTGTTTCGATTGGGTATACACACGACGTCGCACGTACGTATGTGTATAATACGTACAAGTTGGAGAAACACAAGTAATTTAACGTATAATGAAGTTACACAAAAGATGGAGCGAAAAAGTTAACGTTTAACCGTCTAAAAACGAAAAAATATATATTTTGGTGGGAAAACGGTCGGAATTTCCGACAAATTTCCCACAAAAGAGTTGAGTTTTGTGGGAAAATTGTCGGAAATTCCGACCGTTTTCCCACGAAATAATATATATTTTTATTTATTTATCTTATAAGCTTATATAATATAAATGTATTATATTTATAACGTATATAGTGTTTAAAATATACTCTTTTATACATTTTCCGACAAATACATATTATTTTAGTTTTTTTTCTTTAGTATTTTCTTCAACTAATAATTTTTTATTTAAACATGCGTATAAGTACGTGTATGTGTGTATCCGTATGTATTTGTATATGTACAAGTATATATTTGTCTATACGTGTGTGCGTCTTGTTGTATTTACAAACTTATATATGTAGACACACTTATATAATAATAAAAGATTGTTTTGAGTTATGTGTTTCGATTGGGTATACACACGACGTCGCACGTACGTATGTGTATAATACGTACAAGTTGGAGAAACACAAGTAATTTAACGTATAATGAAGTTACACAAAAGATGGAGCGAAAAAGTTAACGTTTAACCGTCTAAAAACGAAAAAATATATATTTTGGTGGGAAAACGGTCGGAATTTCCGACAAATTTCCCACAAAAGAGTTGAGTTTTGTGGGAAAATTGTCGGAAATTCCGACCGTTTTCCCACGAAATAATATATATTTTTATTTATTTATCTTATAAGCTTATATAATATAAATGTATTATATTTATAACGTATATAGTGTTTAAAATATACTCTTTTATACATTTTCCGACAAATACATATTATTTTAGTTTTTTTTCTTTAGTATTTTCTTCAACTAATAATTTTTTATTTAAACATGCGTATAAGTACGTGTGTGTGTGTATCCGTATGTATTTGTATATGTACATGTATATATTTGTCTATACGTGTGTGCGTCTTGTTGTATTTACAAACACATATATATATATATAGACACACTTATATAATAATAAAAGATTGTTTTGAGTTATGTGTTTCGATTGGGTATACACACGACGTCGCACGTACGTATGTGTATAATACGTACAAGTTGGAGAAACACAAGTAATTTAACGTATAATGAAGTTACACAAAAGATGGAGCGAAAAAGTTAACGTTTAACCGTCTAAAAACGAAAAAATATATATTTTGGTGGGAAAACGGTCGGAATTTCCGACAAATTTCCCACAAAAGAGTTGAGTTTTGTGGGAAAATTGTCGGAAATTCCGACCGTTTTCCCACGAAATAATATATTTTTTTATTTATTTATCTTATAAGCTTATATAATATAAATGTATTATATTTATAACATATATAGTGTTTAAAATATACTCTTTTATACATTTTTCGACAAATACATATTATTTTAGTTTTTTTTCTTTATTATTTTCTTCTATTAACATTTTTTTTATTTAAACATGCGTATAAGTACGTGTGTGTGTGTATCCGTATGTATTTGTATATGTACATGTATATATTTGTCTATACGTGTGTGCGTTTTGTTGTATTTACAAACATATATATATATATAGACACACTTATATAATAATAAAATATTGTTTTGAGTTATGTGTTTCGATTGGGTATACACATGACGTCGCACGTACGTATGTGTATAATACGTACAAGTTGGAGAAAGACAAGTAATTTAACATATAATGAAGTTACACAAAAGATAGAGCGAAAAAGTTAACGTTTAACCGTCTAAAAACGAAAAAATATATATTTTGGTGGGAAAACGGTCGGAATTTCCGACAAATTTCCCACAAAAGAGTTGAGTTTTGTGGGAAAGTTGTCGGAAATTCCGACCGTTTTCCCACGAAATAATATATATTTTTATTTATTTATCTTATAAGCTTATATAATATAAATGTATTATATTTATAACGTATATAGTGTTTAAAATATACTCTTTTATACATTTTCCGACAAATACATATTATTTTAGTTTTTTTTCTTTAGTATTTTCTTCAACTAATAATTTTTTATTTAAACATGCGTATAAGTACGTGTATGTGTGTATCCGTATGTATTTGTATATGTACAAGTATATATTTGTCTATACGTGTGTGCGTCTTGTTGTATTTACAAACTTATATATGTAGACACACTTATATAATAATAAAAGATTGTTTTGAGTTATGTGTTTCGATTGGGTATACACACGACGTCGCACGTACGTATGTGTATAATACGTACAAGTTGGAGAAACACAAGTAATTTAACGTATAATGAAGTTACACAAAAGATGGAGCGAAAAAGTTAACGTTTAACGTTTAATATGTATGGGTATGGGTATATATATAAGTATGTGTATGTTTATGTATGTATGTATGTAATTTCTGACAAGTATGAAATTATACCTATATTTATTTGTGAGGGAAATGAATAGTGTTTGGAGGATTTTCAGCCATTGGTTTTGAGATCTATGGTGGTGATGCGTCTTACAACTTTGTAAGCAATTGAGTACAAGTCCTGCCTCCGCGTTTGACATTTCCTTTTCACACCACTCTTTTATGTCTGATCATCCCTTTTTCTTATACACCAGTTTCTTCTTTCCCCTTTTCACACCAAAGACCCAAATTAGGGTTTCCCCCCATTCACCATCGTTCCACCAGACGAGCCCTTACTAGCAGTGAGTGAACAACAACCTCCTCCACCTGTCCACTCGGCTTTGTATAAGGCATCAAACCTCCTCGATGAACCCAGAAGTTAGGGTTTCTAGGCTTTTTAGGGTTTTTGAGATGAGAAAGAGATATAGATGATGACACGGACACCACCGCCTCTTCCACCGTTGCTCCGTCTTCATCACTTGCTGGCGGATGAGGGAAAAGGGATAGGCGATGATTCTTCATCAACCAAACCGAAACGCAACATGGCTCGGATCTGCGATTTCACTGCTTTGTTTTGAATGACGAATTTTTCCCGGTAAGTCTTCCTCAACATTAGTTACACCAAATTGTTTAGTGTTCTTAGCCGGTTGACGTGTTGTGTTTTTGTTTTTGTTAAAAATCATGGCTAAAAATGAGCTTTTGAAGATTTTATGCCAAAAGTGGAATTTTGAAGATTTAACTACTCATGTTCTTGGATGATGTTGAAATGTAGAGTGTTATTTTGAAGATTGGATGCAAAAAATTGGCTTTTAGCATAGATCTTCATGTGGGTATTCTTTATTTTACAGTTTTTATCTCTTTTTGGTTCTGTGTTCTTGATAATTTTTAAGGGCTTTGACTGAAATTGCACTAAAATTTTCAGAGATAAAGATTGAAGCTTTTGGTCTAATGTATAAGTTACATTGGGGAAACAGAAAGAGGATGGGATTTGTGAAGGTGAAAGAATCAATGGTTATGAATGAAAAATCAGAAATGGAATTGTTCTGAAGAAAAGAAAATCACAGTTCAACGTGTTGATCTAAGGGTTGTAAATAAACAAGATTCTCATCACCATCATCATATTCCCCCTCTTCATGCTTCATCTCCTCAACGTATTAACAGGTAAAATTTTTTTTTTTTAAATTAATTTTATGGATACACAGTTCATTTCTTGATTATTTACCCCCATATTTATTTAGGTTAAATTGCTCTTACTCTTATGTTTTCTTGATAGACATTTCCAGCTTGAAGCTTTTGCAGAGATTATTTATTACTTTATATCATAATGGTATGTTATTTATACACAATGGTATGTTATTTACCCTGTATTGGTTTGTTTTTCTGAATTAGTACCTCCATCTTCAGAAACCATATTGGTTCTGTTGGTTTGATAATATTCATCAAAAATGTTACATACCCCTGCAGGAGGTACCGCTTCTTCTTCTTCACATAAAGTTATTTTGTTCATGAAACACCAATATTATATACGAGAGTACAGATCTATATTCCTCAGTGATTTACATTATTTTGCTTTTTACCACTCCATTTTATCTGATTGTGTCTCTACGGCACCCCGTTTGACCCGTTGGAGATAAAACATAACTAGATGAATCAACTTTTTATTGATGATTTTGGGACAGGAATTGTGGAGGCATTAGCTGTGGCCTGTGAAGACAATAACCTGGGAGAATGAGAGAGGCACTGAGTTCGCTTATGATGGACTAAGAAGTTTTTATTTCATAATTAATCTTTAAAAAGTTTAATTTTCAACTTTTTATATAATCTAATTTGTCCTGTACAGATCCGACTTCTTTAGGATGTTAATTTTTTTTTATAATCTAATATGTATCTCAGATTAAGGTGGCTAACATTGACGTTGATCTTTACACCATTGTTACCTTTTAGAAGAAGTACCCCCTCGGTTTCGGTTTCTATAAGGTAAACCCTACCAAACTCTATAAATGGTATGAACAAATTACGTTTTTAGTTTGTAGCTGATGCAACAATGTTTTAATCCAGCTGTATGAGTTCAATTTTTATTTTCTGGCTGATGTATTCGTGTTTTAATCCGCTCCTAACCTTCAATGTAGCTGATGTGATAATGTTTTAATCCTGTCGTTCCTGCTGGTCCATATCCTATATAGAAAAATTCCTCACTGCACATTGATCATTGTTTACAATTATCTTTATACCAATTTTCAAAGTACATTTGTAATAAATTGTTGTAACAAAAAACATCTTATCATATATAGCTTTAAAAAATCTATATATAACTTGATGGATAAAGATTAAAGGACCGAGGTATGGTTGGGAGGTTGGCGGTTATTTATGAAGAAATAAAATAGAAAAAAAAAGTCTTATAATTAAAAAAAAATATCAAACACGTCTACTTTTATATGAGATTACAAACAAGTGAATAGGTTTTTTTTGACTTCATTACCATCTTCATTGTTACATGATTCATCTTAATTATTTTAACTTAATTTAGCTAGCTTAGCCTTTTTGTTGCTTTCATTACCTTCTTTATTGATGAATCTAATTACAATTAAGTTTGAAGTTTTTAGTTTGTATTTGACGTAATCATGTTTTATTCCGTTATTCCTGTCGTTCCTGGTGAGCTACAGAATACCTCCCCCTGCACTGCACCTGCTCCATCACCATCTTCTGATGCAGTTTTACAAGTAAACTGTCTTTCTTTCCTGCTTATGTGCCTTCTCAAAACTAGCCAGGTACTACTTGCTATTTGTTTGTGCTTTTGCTTCTTTTTATGATTCTTTTGTATGTATATTCGTAATATATAGTTCATAAATGCCTAAAGTTAGAGTAATCACAGCCCTGAAGTTGGACTCCATGCATATGCTGCACCTCAGGTAAAGAAATCAATAAAAGTTGGTGCTTTGTTCATCAAGTAAAATAGACATGTTCGGGTGTTGGTAATTTGGTATGATTTTACCATGATGATTCTTACATAAGGCACAGGTTACACATTATCTCGGGGTTGAGAATTACGTCTTCTACTGATTACTATGCAGAGTAAGCGGATTGAATCACATATAATCCGTTTCCTTAGATCAAATAAGTATAAATACTCTTATTATGATGTTTGATCAGATCAACATTTGTACAAATCTCAATGCTATGTACAGTAAGTAGCTGTCACAAAGAGCTTGATTAAAAACTCTGCTACACACTTTCTGAAATTGACAGTTAAAAATTCCTGAGGCATAGGGAAAAAAGAGTGGACCAATCTGAAAGGAATGTGCTGATTTGTGCCCCAAAATTGCAAATATTGCCTTGCAATGGTATAGGAATTAGTTAGGAGTTTTATGTTTCGGTTAATGTTAGCAGCTTTTGTTGTTTTGACTGCACATTTAGTATGTGATTGTTAAACCCATTGAATATTTGAGGTGACCCAAATTGACCCGTTGACTAATTTAAGGTGACCCAAATTAACCCATTGACTAATTTGAGGTCACCCAAATTGACCCATATTCAATTGACTTTTTCCCAAATGATCCCATTATTTGAAGGATGGGTCAAGATTGCCACCCCTAATTGGAACCGTGTTGGTTTAGTATAATGAGTGAGATTTATAAATTGAGGGTATATTAGAGCATTCTTAGTGTTATTCCTATATTTCTGTTACAACACTTAGTTTAGCATTTGGTTTAGTTGAAACGGCAAAACTAAAATTCTATTTATCTCCCTTTTATAGTTGAAACGCCAAAAGTTACGGATAATTCAATTAGATTGATTGTATGTGTATATACGTATGCCTATATGTATGTGTACGTGTGTGTATATATGCATTTTTTGTATGCGGTTTCACTTGTTATGTCTATCCTTTTTATGTGTATTTTTATGTATGTTCACTAATTATATATTATTAGTTTACTAAATATTATATATGTTTTAGATGCAGGAATTGATGCAACAAGTGAAAGAAGAGGTAGAACGACAAAAAATAGAGTTGAAAAAAGAAATGATGGAGGAGATGCAACAACAAAAAGAAAGAATGGAGGAGATGCAACAACAAATGGCAGCGTATCTCAAGCAATTGGGCAATCCTTCCGGCAATCCTCCACCGTAGTTTAGTTTATTGTCTTTTTTGTTAAACTTCTAAACATATTTGGATGATTGTATGATATTTTAGTAATCGTAATGAGTTTTGGAAACATGTTTTTGTATTGGGTTTATTCTATATTTTAAACAGGAAAAAACTGGATTTTTTGGGTTTTTTTTTATTTTTTTTTAAATAAAAAACTGTTTTGTAGGAAATCTGTGGGAAATTTATGTCTGATTTTATGAGAAATTGGTGGGAAAAATTTAGTCGGAAATTGGTGGGAAAATATTTGTCGGAAAGTGGTGGGAAATATTTGTCGGAAAATGGTGGGAAATATTGTGGGAAATGTTCTCGTGGGAAAATGGTGGGAAAATGTTTGTCGGAAAGTAGTGGGAAATATTTGTCGAAAATTGGTGGGAAATATTGTGGGAAATGCTTTCGTGGGAAAGTTGTCGGAAATCTGTTTTGGTGGGAAAATTGTCGGAAACTTTTGTCGGATTGTGGTGGGAAATATTTTCCCACGACCCTTTTTCCCACAAAGCGTTTTTGGTCGGAAGTTTGTGGGAAACGCCGTTTTCTGACGAATTTCCCACAAAAAGCTTTGTGGGAAAACTGTTTAATTTCTAGTAGTGAAAGGCTTTTCCTTCTGTCATTGAGCCACCAACCCATATACTGTAGTAGTATCTTCCCATTGGACTTTCTAAAATTGAAAATAGGGATTTTATTGGCTTAGTTTGCAACGTGACAGAAGGCCTCCAATCTCTAAGACAAATTGAAGAATGTCTAGATGTTGATGATGACTCGGTAATGGCAAAGAAGCAAGACATGTGTTGACAGAAGTTGAACTTCAAAAGAAGACTCCTAGAGGAAAAACTTCAAAGGAGATTCTTAAATGGTTGTGCGAAGAAGCAGCAAGAATTGTGATACACTTTAAGTATAGCAAAAAGGCATGTACAGATTACTCAATTTATAAGTTTATACTTACAAGTTCTATATATTCAATCAGGCATTATTGCTGCATTGTAATGAGAATAAAATTTGTTGACTTATGAAGAACTTTTTTAACGAATATCAACTATGATTACATATATAGTGTTCCCTTGCTTTACCAACTTACCATGTGTCATAAAAAGGAAGTGTTATCACCATACAATAGAGAAAAGAGGAGACAACATCCGGAATACAGCACAACTTCTTGGTAAATCCAAAAAGATCCTTAAAGTATGTCAAGTTGGAGACTACAAAAGAGTCGTCAACTTCCTAACATAGGTTTGTAATGAATCACTCATAGTAACTATTATGTGGTAAGAAAAGCTAGTGAAGTGTATTAATTGGGCCCTATAGTGTAATGATTTTTTCTTAATTTACGGTGTAGTGTTCCTCGTTATAACGACTAATAAATTTATCCAATTAAACATGGATCATTTTTGTTAAATTAAATAACGACTAATAAGTCCAATTTGATAAACCTCATACTTCTCCTTCAAGAAGTCTTGTGAAATTGTTAAATAAAAGAGAGAAAATCCAATATAATAAGCGTATTGTTGGATATTAGTGACAAGTTTCAAAGTTAAGGAATACTATGTCTATTTATGTTTCTTATTAGTCGGAGGGTCTTTATGTTATTCTTTGATAGTTGAAGGCCCGATTAGCTAGTTGTTTGTTAACAATTCGTTAATAAGGTGGATTAGCTCATTCTTGTTAGTTTAGTTCATTCCCATTGTTTTCTCTTTCAATTCTTGTAATTCCTTTGTTTAATTGTAATCGTTTAGCTTCAATAAGATTTGGTAATCGTTTGGTGATCAAATTGCTTTCTTCTTCTATTGAATTCCCGTTGATGTTATTTCTCAGTTCGCATTTGCATTAACAATTGGTATCAGAGCTTAGGCTCAGGGGAAATTTGAAGAATCAGTTAATTGACGAGGTTCTTGGTTGATTCGAATCCAAATATGTGTAGGTATTTACCTACACATTTACATGTGGGTAAATTATGTGTGTGTAAACACCCCAATTTCTTGTAGTGCTAATTTATTTATTTAATATGATCGTCAGAATATTGTCAAAAATTACCGACGAAAGGTTTTTGTCGCCAATTCGTTGAAAAATTAGTCAGGACTTTGTCAGAAAAAAGCAGTTTCTACGCGAGTTTTTCCAAGAACACTTTTTGTCGAAAACTTGTCGATAATGGCCAATTCCAACAAATATTCCACGAAATTTGTTGTCGTAAATTTACCAGTTTTTTGGTAGTGGCTGGTGCAACTGGGCCAACACATATTCTACTATGTACGAGTCCTCCAAATAATGATTAACTTAGCTCAATAAACGTTAAGAAAACTACATAATTAAATTCCCATCGACTTGACACTTTTAAGAGTTGAGATAGATTTCGTAAATTAACGCAGGTTATACAGTTATTTAGCTAGGAACTTTTTCATGAAACAACATTTTGATCTTAACACAAAAAAAGCCAAACTCCTATATGAATGAAAGGGTAATCCCCATATCAGACTAGAAGGAGAAAGGAGAGCCATATGAAGGGAGAAGAGATAATTTTGTCCAAACATTAATGGCACATCACAAACAACATTAAATGGAATAGAATGGTATCTCTCAGAGATCAGAGAAACCAAAACCATATGATAAGAGAGCCGAAAGATCCCTTTTCCGCAACAGTTAACCATTGTTGGCATGCAGACGTGGGAGTTGCCATCGAAAAAAGTAGGGATGAGTATAGCGGAACGTCAAAAGCCTTATGGGGTTACAACCACTAGAAATCTCAGAACGAAAGTAGGAACAAATGACCATATATTTCATAATAACGCTACCAAAGACAGCTAAAGGCTATGATACCATATGAGAGATTGTAGACTAGCTAACTAAAATTGCTCACTTTTTGCCTATACATAAGACTTATTCTTTGGAGAAGTTTGTGGACTTATTTTGTTTTAACAAAAGTTTACCTTTTACTTTAAAACTTTACAACGACACAATTTACAAAAATCATCCCGTTACTATCTTTTGTTAGAGCACTGTATTTAAGGAAACCAATTAAGGTGTTCTACTTTGCTCTGCTATTCTTTCTTTTACTCGTACAAGACAAGTGACTTGCGCACACATTATACAATCATATATGAACCATTGTCAGAGGAAAAAGTTCCTTTCTCGTTTACACCTCATGGTATGACTTTTCTTCGTGCCCACACCCCAGAGTGGGACTTTCTTTCTCGCTTACACCTCAAGTCAAGACTCATTTGCTTTCTCACACCTCAAGATGAGACATTGTTTGCTCGCACATCAGAGAAAGACTTCAACTTTGCATTCTTGCAACGCTTTCTACATTACACTACTATGCAACTACACTACATCACATAATCAATACAAAATAACACATATTGTAGACAAATAGCCCACATTAACACATAAACATATAACATGGCATTTTTCACTATCAGGATATACCGAGGTATTGCGTATGTGCTATTCTTTACTTTCTTAACATTCTCTTTAAAGTATTTAAATTTCAAAGATAAATTATACTCTTTGCCTGTTTAATTTCCTTTTTATAAAAAAATGTGATTTTTATAAAACAATACTTGGTCTTTCAAATCACAATGTAGGTACGCATGTCAACCCAAAAACATAAAAAAATTGGCAATAGAAACTCACCTATCAAGCTATCCTTTGTGTACTTGGAACTGGTCCAATAAATTTCACTCACTATATGAATTAATAATTAACAGATCATTAATCCTATTCTTTCGTAAGTCTAAGCGAAAGAAAGCAGTTTCGCTTCCATGATTTAGGCGAAATTATGTCACTTTTGCTTCCATCCTCCTGGTGAAATTAGATCTGTATCGCTCCTTTGAATCCCAACAAAACTAAGCAGTTTCGCTTGATTTGAATAGCTTTGCTTGGTCGTCTTCCTTAGCAGAAACCCTAAGTTTTGCATGAAGATGGCGGCCAAGACTCTTTACGTCTAATACTTGAACTTTTTACATTAAAAACGTTTGTTTCTACTTCGTGAGTCTAGATCTAATGTCTTTTTTTCCATTCCATGCATAAAAACTCAATCTTTTTGTGAAAATATCCACAAACCCATTTCAAACTAAAAACTCAAATTTGGAGAGGGTTGTTACCTGTTTAATATTCGATCCTTAGCTTCACTCAGATTTGGAGAGGGTTATAGCATCCTACCCACATTTTTTTTCCTTCTTTCGCGTTAATAACGTTCATCCCCTCGATCTTTTAGTCTTTTAGTTTTAAAGGGTGTTATTCCAGTAAGGCGTTTTATTTTCGAGATGTTACATGATCACATCTCATCATAAACAAAGATGGTACATTGATTTCGAACAAGTTGGCCTCTTCCTGTTTCCTCACAACTTCTTCCGGTCTCTTTATAGCTTCTTATTGTTTTCTTATATGATCCGGACAATATGACGTGAAGTGACCGAATTTATATATCCTTCTTTTCCTTTTGGCTATCATTAGTTCTCCCTTTACCCGAGTTCTTTGATCCATATTGTTGATCACCTTGTCTTATTACTTGGTTCTCATAAAGAGGCTTTGTGTACCGATTACTGGAACCTGAATAAGTAGTTTTATGAAACATAAGCTTACCTTAGGTCTCAGTCTCCTCTTCATCCATAACCTGTTCCTCGCATTCTCTTAGTCGTCCCACAACGTTTTCAAATCTTGTAGTGTTGAGATATAATGCTTGTTCAATCGAAGACAAAATCCGGATGTACTTGCTTCGGGGTAAGCTTTTAAGGAACTTTTCACCACCTTTGATTCCTCAATCTCCTCCCCCAAATGCATCGCCTTTGATGCAGAACCCCAGAGTTGGGCCCCAAACGCGTCTACAGTCTCCGCTTCTTTCATCCTCAGTAAATCAAACTCGGACATTAGTGTTTGCAATATTGTCTCTTTAACCCTATCGACATCCCGATTACACGTCTTGATCGCCTCCTAAATATCTTTAGCCGTCTTTAGGTTACGGACCTGCAAAATCGTAGTCTCCGGGATCGATTGGAAAAACAACGCAAAAGCCACGCTGTTCTTGTCGGCTTCAGCCATACCCGGATCTATGGTGTCCCAAATCGCATAGACATTCACGATCATGTTCATCCGCATGGAACATTGGAACGCTGTCATGCTTGTCTTCAGAGTTTCTTTATCGCCAATGATAAAAAAAACCTAACACTTTTGTTTGACTTTTTAAACAAACAACCAATCAAAACTAGAGATATCTAATTGTCCGCCCAAAACTATGATTGCAAATACCATGACTGGACAAAACCGTCGTCAATCGGAACGAGCCTCACACCGTCTATAGCAAAGCAACCCTTCATGTTGGTGTTGTTAATGATATAGATATATTGCACAACACTCAATCAAATGATTATACTTTGGTTGTCGACACCGGATGCGAAGGTGGTGAATCAAGTCCTGTTGCCCCGATTCCCCATGCAGATAGTCAATCTATTACACGGGAAACTCAATCATTTTTTGGTAACTTGGTTGTCGACTTAGGCTACTTGCCAATGCGTACAACTTTAAATGAGGGTGGTGAATCAAGTCATGTTGCCCCGATTGATATTGATGAAAGTTTTATTAACGATGATGTAGAAGATGAAGAAGATGCATACAATTCAGATGAGGAAGATGAAATAAATGATGAAGAAGAAGAAGATGATGAGGTTGACATACGTTATTGTAGTGATGATTCTGATTGAATGTATGTTAATAGATGTCTTTATATTTGTCTATGTTAAAAATGTAGTATTAGTGTTTAATAGATGTCTTTATATTTGTCTATGTTAATTATTAATTATTTATGCTCACTAATTATTTTTGGTGTAGAAATTATGGCAACGATGGCGCAATCACACGGTGGTGATGGTGGAGACGATGGATATGGGGTCCGTACAACTTAGAATCGGGTTGTGCGAGTGGTAAGTTACTTGTTAGTGTTTAATAGATGTCTTTATAATTGCCTAATTTTCATGTGTCAATATAGGTAGTGCCTCACAAAAGAGGCGTTCTAAAGGAAAAAACCTCAAATTATATAAGAAATTTGAGGAAAATGGGAGGAAGCCTCTTGACATTGATGTTGAACTTCATGGCGGTGGCTACAAGTTCGTGGGTCCTAATGCAACTGATTTTATACGTGCTATCTCTTTGGAGGTTGAGAAGGTTGTCCCGCCATATTATCCTAACTGGGCCAAGGTTCCAAATGTGAAGAAACAGGCAGTATATCTCACTCTATTAGTAAGTATAGATGTTTTATAACTACTTACAATTTTATAACTATTAGATTTTTTCTAACTACTTTCCACTTGTAGGAATATTTTAATCTGGACGCCTGGAGAAACACTGAAAAGTGGCAAGGCGTTCAACTCGGAATCACCGCCGAGTGTCAAAGGGCTTATAAAGACCGTAAGGGAGAGATGAAAGTTCATTTCGACGAGAATGGGGGATACGATGATGTGGAGGCGGCGAGGAGTAATCCACCACAAGATGTTGATCAAGAAACTTGGGATATTTTGATTAATCAGTTGTTTTTAAGTGCGGGCTATAAAAACCGCTCGGAGAAGAACAAACAAAACCGAGCAAAACAACGCTATCCAAGTTTCCATGGCATCAAATCATACGCCCAACGCCGACACATGGAGGTATGAAATACAGTTATTATTATTATACAAACATGCTTATTAATTCTTAGTGATATTATTTTTGTTTTTCACAGGGGACCGGCCCTATTGACGTGTTCAGATCGACCCATTATAAAGAAGGGACGGGCTGGGCCAATGATTTTACATCAACAGATTATGTAAGTGAAATTATTTTTTTATTAAAACATCCAAGTTTGACTTTAACGGATCAAAATGACCCAAACACAATTTAATAGACTTAAAACAAAATACTTTAACTTAAACGGGTCAAAATGACCCAAACACACTTTAATATACTTGGAACATCCAACTGTAACTTTAAACGGGTCAAAATGACCCAAACACACTTTAATAGACTTAGTACATCCGACTCGAGGCCAATTGTTGAATATGTTTGCTAGTATTATTAATATATTTTTTGTTATTAGTGTTGGTTGATTGGAATTTGTGAATTTGGGTCGTCTATTACTTATAGTTTAAAAGGTTGGTTATCCATTTTACAGCAGTTATGCTGTCGAATTTTAGTAAAATAGTCAACTGATTGTTTATTACATTGTTTAATGCAGGACCGAATACAAGAGGAGTATACAATATCATCTGCTGAGTCTGGTGGTGACACATCCACTATTGATGAGTTTGCATGCATGGAGCGTGCCTTAGGTCATCGGCGTGGCCATATCCGGGATGTTGGTCGTGTGGTGAGTAATCCCACACCGGATGTGTTCGGTACTCCCCCTCCACAACCACATTGGCATGACGTTGATCAACGTGTGGCTAGTCTTCAACAACAATTCCAAGAACAACAACAACGCGAAGCCCAACGAGAGGAAGAACAACGATTGCAAAATCAACATCTAGAGGAAGAACGTCGTGTGCATAATCAACAAATGCTTGAAATGCAACGACAAATGGATCAAATGCGTCAAATGTGGGAGCGCCGAACTAGTAGCGATGATAACTAGCTTGGAGTTGTTGAGCCTTTGTAGTTGGTGTGGTGTTGTCTTGAACAATTTGCATATTTTTGTGTTTTGAATGTTTGATTTGTCGGACAAGTTTGTGGGTCGAACAATTTGTATGCTTGTTTTACGTTTCGGATATTAGTTATTATTGGATTTGAATGTTTGAATGGTTTATATATAATTATTTGCAGGTTTTTGTTTTTAGAAATTTAATATTTCTGGAAAAATATTAAAAAAAAAAAAAAAAAAAACAGAAAGACCTATACCGACGACATGTCGTCGGGAGTCGTCGGTATAGGTCTTTTTTAAAAATTATTAAAAAAAATGAAAAAAACCTATACCGACGACATGTCGTCGGGATAGGTCTTTTTAAAAATTATTAAAAAAATAAAAAAAACCCTATACCGACGACATGTCGTCGGTATAGAATTTCTTTTTGAATTATTTAATTAGAACCTATACCGACGACATGTCGTCGGTATAGAATTTTCTTTTTGAATTATTTAATTAGACCTTATACCGACGACATGTCGTCGGTATTGGCTGACCTATACCGACGACAGCTATACCGACGACAATCTTGGGCTATTGGGACGAAGCAATACCGACGACACCTATACCGACGACTTGTCGTCGGGAAAGCTTATGCCGACGACAAGTCGTCGCTATAGGGTCAAAAAAAGTCGTCGGTATAGGGTGATATTGTTGTAGTGTAATACCATGCTTGTCGCCGCTAATACCCAAAATGTTGCCGCTAATAAGCTTAGGCATTAGCGGTGACGTGTCGCCACTAAAAGGTCCCTGCTAATGTCCTTATTTCATGTTTTCTGGTCTTTTTTTTTCATATTTTCAGTATTTTCTAGTTTGTTTTTCAACTATATAATATCTGTAAATCTGCAGTTTTGAGACATCGACATACGAAACATATAAACTACACAAACATATAAAAACTACATAAACATTATCATTTGTTAATGTTTTGGAGAATAAGTAATAAAAATAAAACTACATAATTCTACCAACATAATATAAAACTAGTCTTTATCATCATCATTGCCGTCCCCTTATTCTTTCGTATTAGTTGTCTGCTTTCACCAAAGAAACTTGACGATGTAGATGAAGGTGATGATTAACGCTTCTATTTGCTTCTATCCACAATATTCTAACACCAAAGAAACTCGATGATGTTGGTAACATGTTTTTAAACTTCTGATCCACCTTAAATCACAAGATAACTTTATGTTGTTGAAGGGCAACCTCAAAACCTTATTAATTCCTTCTGTTCAAACCTAAAATAAGCAAAACACTTCCATTATACCTTATTTACTTAGTAATCTCTTTAACAGAAGAGTTTATGAACTTACAAATCGAAGTTACCTGCTTGTCTGGTCCAAATGGGCATATAGATCTTGTAGCAAGCAGATCCCATTTGGTTTAAAAGAACCACTTGTAGCAGAACTGTTTAAAGCATATCAGATTTATTCAAGTTATGTTTTTATGGAGGTTTCCCTAATCAATGAACATTTCGGTTCCTTCATATGGGAATATCAAAGTGTAAAGAACTAAGTTTTGAGGTATTGAATCTGTTTACTAAAGTAACCAAACACATAATAATACTAATACCACTAACCATAACATAAAAATAATAATATTGAAAAATAAATTAAATAATAATAATTAGTAGGAAAATATGAGATAAAGTACCTTGAAGCAGTAACAACAACAACATCCAGGAATTTTTCAATGTTTCTTCCAAACCCATTCTAATGTTTATGTGAGTAGAAGGTTACCCACACGGTTCCTCATGGGTTTCATTATCCGGATTAGAACCAAAACTCTACCAAAAATGTTTTTCATGAATGCAAGTTTTTAGTTGATATATTACACAAATAGCATTTAGCACTGATGTAGTTCAACACTTTACTAACAAAAGGAAACAACCACCTAAATATAACTAAATCCAACAATGCATACAAGTGATAAAACAATCAAAGAATGAGCTTAGGGTAAAACAACTCACCATTCACGCCTTTGGGAGATAGTTCCTCGAGTATTGAGCCACATTCAGTAACAAAATCAACAGCAACCTCAACTCCATCATCAGTTGGATTTTCTAATAGGATTTTGTTATTTCTCAACACCTATACATGTTAATAATGATCTAATCTGAATTGATGTTGAAAACTATCAATAAGAACACGATTTAGTAGAGTTGGATTTGCTATTCAGAAGGGGGTAGCGGCGCAGCTTATTGCCCGTCTACCTGCCATTAGTTTGTAATTGAAAAAAAAAAATATGAATAAGAACACGATTTTTCTAGGGTTATAATTCATTTATTTTGTGATGAATAGAAAACTGAGATTGGATTAAAAAAAATAATAATAAATAAATAAGAACACATGATCAGTGAATATAATGAAAAAGGTCTAAAACAATTGACATTATTGTTGGTGCTAAATCTGTCGATAAATATACCTGACCATCGAAGACTGATTTTGCACTGCTTGTTTGCTTTCACTATCGATTACAAACCAAATTCGCTAAAAACGAAAACATATTGGCTGGTCAAGTTATCCACATTTGCAGTTCCTTGCAGGAAAACCAACTGTGGGAGGATAGCAACTACTTCCAAATAGATAGAAAATGCCCAAAATATCTGCACAAGTATCAAATCAAACTGCCTTTTGTCCTGTTAGGTAACCCTAAACATCCATTAACAAGCAAGTGTCGTTTTGTCAATTCCACACTTAACCTTACATAAAAGCTTAATACAAACAAAGCAAGGTTTTATTACATCATCTACACGCCATTCAATTTTTTTCAATTTCAGACCAAACCAGCGTATGAGCATATGGAAAAAAGTATAACCGAAGAAAATAGCAAAAAGAAACCCATTTTTATATATAAACCAGAAGACGTATGTTACATTATACAAAAAAATGATTAACGATTAAAAGGAAAGCTAGGGCTGGACCATTTGTACCCGATTCTAATCTGAAGTGAGATTTAAAACGAAAAGGGGGTTGCAGTAGGTTGCAGGTGGTGGTGCGGCGAGGTGGTGGTGGTTCCAGGTTCTGGTGCGGCGAGATGGTGGTGGTTGCAGGTGGTGGCAGTGTAAAAGGAGCAAATCTCTTCTATTTTAGGAGAGCGAAAGTGAGTGATTTTGGGGGGAGGAGCAGATTTGAGGTCGTCGATGGAGGGAAATACCCCGCCAGATCTATTTTTGGGTTATTAGCGGCGACATGTCGACGCTAAAGGTGCCGCCGCTAAAGACCTTAAAACCTCAGCCGTCCGATTAACTTTCAATCAACCGTCAGATGTTTCATTATGAAATGAAACACGGATCAAGAGCAATGGCGGCGATATTCCTGGTGTCGCCGCTAATGGTGTCGCCACTATTGCTCTGATTTCTTGTAGTGCGGCCTGCTGCCATTCTTGAGGTCTTGAAGATTGAAACGACAATCCATTCCTATGGAGAAGCTTAAATCATGGCCTGCTCTATTTCACGAAGAATACCCTTTTACTCGTCGCATCTTCAAGTTTTGGTTCCAATCTTCTTTCTTTTAGTGGATGGCCGCTTCGAGAGATGTTGGTCCAGTTTTAAAGTCCAATCCTATTTGATTCCAGATTGGCTTTTGGTCCTTTATTAGTTCATCATACAGTAAGTTATTTTCAATAGGTTAAGGATTTTACTGTTTTCTTTTTACGTATTTCAAAATCGTGGCTTATTTTCAATGCATTCTGAATTTTTGATATGTGGTTTATGAATGTTTAGGTTTTAGTAGTTTCATGGCATCTGTGGGTGCTAGATCAGTAATATTACCTAAATGAAGAGAATGTAGTGTGTGTGTATATATTTGGGAGTTGATACTTAATTAATAGTTTATAGTTATGATGTTTGAATTTTAACTTGTTCTCTGCGTTTTTTATGTTTGAATTTGAAAAAGTTTTAAGCTTCTTGGAGAATTGATAAAACTTAAAACATTGGTTTGTAAGGGGTATATATGAATTATATATTTTACTTTGAAGTTTGTTAACAGGGTAGGTAAAGATGCTTTCAGCTTTTGATCAATCGGTTTTTGGGATTATGATATATTAATGATAGAATCTAAAACTTGTACTTTTGCTTTAAAGATATGCAGGATAATTGATTTCTTATTGGTGTCGATGGCCTCTTGGCCTCACCTAGAGTTTTCCTAGTGGTGAAGGTTCAAATCCCACAAAGTAAGTAACAGGTGGATTTTTACGAGAAGAATTTAAAAGAGTGTTTGCGTTTGCCTTTAAAAAATTTGATTTCTTATTGGTATTCAAAACTTGTCCTTGGAAGGCCAAGGACAAGGGAAGTATTACAATGATTATAGAGAAATTACTACCATAACTAAGGGAAGTATGGAGGTGAGGAAGAACGTGAGACTGTAAGGTGATGGCTAAGATCCAATGTGTCTTACTTCGTCCTTTGAGGCCATATATATAGTGGTTCTCCTTTTCTTGCCTTTGCACGAGGTGAATCTATGCTTTCCAAATTACACATATATTTTACACACAATTCCCTACAGTTTGAATTGTTTTTATAGTAAATTTGGTAATAATAGATACATAATCATGTTTTCTGCTCAATATGAAGATACTTGTAAAGTGTAGGAGGTAATTGGAAGACAGTTGAAGAAACAATGTACACCAAGAGGAGAGTATGGTCCGTATGTTTTATGAGGTACGACCCGTATGTCCAGGAAGGAGCCCGTATCCATCTTACGAGGTACGGCCAATGAATATTTAGGCGTCGCAACCCATTTAATGAAGGTATCGTCCATACCGGCCCATAAAGTCGTATGGCGGCTAGCACACAAAACTAATTCGTGGCAATTTAAGAAAGTTACGACCACAAAGGTTAGGGATCGTGAACCAAAGGCTATGAAGACCTATTTTGGAGTAGAGAAGAGATCTATATCGAGAGGAGGCTTGAGGATTGAAAATCTGGCCATTCAGATTGTGTTTAAACGCATATATCCATTTTTTTTTTTCATCTTTTGCTTTTACCATTTATGTGATCATGTTTAGATCCGATTTTATTATATTTTACATTACCATGTCCGTCTAAACTCGTATAACCGTTTGAATTCAGATGATACTTTGTTTGGTGTCACGTTTTGATCGATTTTACTCGTGATTGTGTCATTTTAAGAAGTTTGTTACTTTAAACCTATGATGTATCCGCTTGCATGTTTTTACCATTTCTGTGATCATGTTTAGATCCGAGTTTATTATGTTTTACATTACCATGTCTGTCTAAACTCATATAACCGTTCAGATTCAAATGATTCTATGTTTGGTATGACGTTTCGATCAGTTTTATTTGTGATTGTGGGATTTTAATAGGTTTGTTACTTTGATTTTATGATGTATGTGGTTGCATGTTATTATTTGTTATAGATATGCTTTGTGTGGACTTGTTGATATTAATATGATGTTATGCATGTTAAATTCAAGTTGAGTTATATTTAGGTTATAAAGTCGACCATTAAAGTGATTCTTAACACCTTAATTGGTGTAACATAACAGGTAAAATGTGTGAACTACCTGGGAAATAGATCTAAATAAAAGGGTTTAGGAACTTGATAGTTTTCCAGTATATGTTTTGGATGGTCTAAGAAATAAGATAATTGACTAAGTGTAACATCCCAAAAATAATAAACGACAATAAATGGAAGCGGATTTTGATGCGCGAGAATAGAACGATAGATGCCCGATGGGAGGGCCACGAACTTAAATGACAAACACAAGGAGTGAGTCTCCTCCTTTAAATAGACAAGAAGTTCCATTTTTCTCATTTTGCATTCTAGAGAGAGAAAGGTGTTGGATCGACCCGAGAAGCTAGTATCTTGTTCCTCTACAGCTTGTGAGCGAAACCTCCGAATTTGAAGCTCGTTTTAGGTAACGTATCGACCTAAATATTAGTTTTTGTTTAAGTTTGGTTTTCGGGTATTTTTCGTAAAAGGTTGGATTTTTATTAACCAAATGAGAAAAGGATCATAGTTCTGTGAGCAGGGAAGAAAACTACAAGTTTTGAACATAAAAAGTTATTATCTTGAACGTAATGGTCTAGCCGCCATTAACATGCAAACTTGGGGTTTCGGGAAGGTGGCAGCCCCTGTAGGCGAATTAGCAAACTTAGTGCATGCGAACTTACTATGCTTGCTAACAACATATTGGTAGCGAACTTAGGGTAGCAAACATGCTAAGTTCGCTGGGTATGAACTAGGCGAACTTGGCCTATGTTCGCCTGTATGTTAGCTAAGTTTATGAAGGGCGAACTTATCCTTAAGTTCACCTAAAACATAAAGGTTAAAACCGTTAGAGTCGGGATGGGGTCTAATGTTTATTTTAACTAATCAACCCAGATCGTATGTGATGTTGTTGGACCTTCGCCATGATAACCTTGAGTAGCTTATTAGGTGAGTTTTAAAAGCCCTTCTTGAAATGTTCTAAATAATTTTTGCAGGCTAGTGTGCATACGTAACGATGTGACTATTTTATAAAACGTTGTTTATGAATGATGATTTTGCGTTTTATGAAACGATGGTTATGAACCATATTTTGAAAGAAAAGGCTATGACATGTGTTTACGAAATATTTGGCCAAAAGAAGTTTACGAATGAATGAATGTTTTTAATAAAACGTACGAATGCTTTAACTGAAGTTTTTGAAGTAAAAAAAGTGAATGTTTACGAAAGTCACAAACGAACGAATCTGCCAATATTCCTACAGGAATCGAAGTTATGGGTATGCGATGTATGTTATAGGCATTACCTTTATAAGGGCCTTTGTGGCTGACCAACTGTTTTACAACTAGGGTGATGACGGTCACCAATGGGATTATCGTGATACTTGATTGCGGTGTCAAGGTCAATAAAAAATATTTATAAAATTCACTACTCAGCTACCTAGACTGTAGACAGGGAAGTAGGGTTGTCGAATCCACAGGGAAACGCGAAGAATGCTATTCATCTTAAAACTATTCAATTACTACTAAAGTTCAAAACTTTATTAATTAAAAGACTTGGAATTATCAAAAGCAATTACTTTAAGTTGTGAAAACAATTAGAGAAAGACGAACCACTCTCGGATTCAGATTTAGCAAAGCATACTCACAATTTCAGTTTCAAATCAGATCAGAGATTACATATACATAACCTTGTTTAAATTGTTTAACCCAACCACACAATAGTCAATTCAATCACAAAATCGGATTATTCCCGATGCAAGAAAACCAAGAAACGACGATAGATGCGATAAATTGAAAACATGCAATTGTTCATAAATCAAACACACAATTGAATTCAAAGAATTTAATAGGTTCACAGAACTTCAATCCAATACTGATCATCTACTGAAATCATACATATACAAGCATAAATCGTTCACCCGGAGGGATCACGAAAGCGTTTAGCCGCTCATGATTGTCGAAAATGTTAAAGTAATTAAACTAGAGCTTACAAGCATTAGAAAACAAGAACAATTGACCAAACTATTCCCAAAATCGCCTAAGAACTCCTCTAGAACTGTTGGAAAGAAGCATCCTCGAGAATGGGATCATAATGGCTTTATAATTACAATTAGGTTTAAAACTGCCGTAACCTCTTTCTTCGCGTGTCGCGAACATCCATGGTCAAGTCTTCGTGTGGCGCGAACGCCAAAACAGTCGGGGGCCTTTTTCAAAGCGCTCGCGTGTCGCGAACATTGTCACCCGGATCTTCGCGTGGCGCGAAGATCCAACTTTTCAGGATTTTGACTTTTTTCTGTGACTTTGACTTTCTTTGACCTCTCGGGCTTTTTTCTTTCGTAAATCTCTTCGTATACATCCACTCTTTAAGCACATTTAACCTGTAACACATCAAACTCCAAGACACACGTAAAACTGACTCGATAAACACAATTGCGCTACTAAAACGTATAAAACCCGACTCTTATACACGGGATATTTAACCCTACATCACATCTCCACACTTGACCTTTTTCTTCCCGAAAAAGAATAATGCAATGGAATCAAAATCAGGAAACTTGCAACTTACTTTCATTTTTCACCGCACAGACTTTCATAACACGTTAACCGTAACAATCGGTATTTCTGTCCGATTAAACCCAGCCACCGAATTTCGAGCCCCAAATTCTGTTATCTATATATTATACATTACCAAGCCGACAGTTTATCTACGGGTCTCACACTCAGAAAGCTACGACTCAGCCTAATCCCATCTCAATGTTATGTTTAGGCCCGGGTTAAACCATATAGATTCCCCACCATTATAAACACGAATTTATATGTTTTTTAAAAATTAGATGGATAGTGATTGATAGTTGAATGTTTTAGCTTTTATCAATATTTTAAGAAAAACCTAACCCAGTGGTGTTTCAATCATGCTGGAACACCATATATGACACGTAGACTACAGTTTTGAAGCAATGAAATACCTAAGATTCGGAGCATAGGTGTATCCTTCAAGTCACCATCCCGAAGGGAAACATGTAAACCTAACTCAAATATCCATTATTATTGATCGCTTAAGTCCCGCCCATGGGTGTATCCTCCAAGTCACCATCCCAAAGGGAAACACGTAGGCTGAACCTAAGATCTCAACTTATTTAATTTTTTTTAAGCTCATTCAATTGATGGATTATGGATTGCGGGCGCCACCAACTTTCAGATTTATTTTCATAAAAAGAAAGCGGTGTGCCAAAAATTTTAAAAACATATAAATTTTTGTTTGTAATGGTACCTATCACCCTATTTTGACAGTTTCGACCCTACCGACACCCCTAAGATGAGAACCCACAAGAGATACTGAATTAATTATCCAATTAAGCTAGATTCACTATCAGGATGTTTAAGCTCTTAAATCGGTTGGGCCTACCAAGACGTTACAAGTTATACGTGTTTGATCATCATTATTATTTATTTAAATTCCCCACGCAAATTCCTGATTGTACTATCATTTTCTATTTAATTGCAAACATTATAATCCAAAGACATTTTTCAAAATTTTTAAATTTTTATGTGTTTTTACGACTCAAAACTCACTCAAACAAAAGACTCAAACTAGACCTGGACAAGGTCTCCCCTCCCCACACTTGAACTCTGCATTGTCCTCAATGTAGGAAAAGCGACTCAAAACTAAAATAAAACACAAAACAGTAAAACTTAGCTCAAAAGACGATCATATAGCATTTCATTCGCGATCGCACCCCATGGATACAAGCGGGTTGCTTTGTACAAAAGAATCAAACGAAAGTCGGATTATCGTCCCCCGATTGGAGATTGAGTACGAAAAATTTAAATCCAAACCTGCAAAATAAGCTCCAAACAAACCCACAAGCATCATATCGACTCAATATAACGACTCAATTAAAAATAAAAGACCCGACGGACTCAAACGACTCAAATAATAAAAAATCAAAAATCAAAAATTAGGGTTTCTTGGTCCTTCGCGTGTCGTGAAAACCACAGAGGAAATCTTCGCGTGGCGCGAAGGACAAACAATTGCCCGGTCCTTCTATTTGTTCTTCGCGTGGCGCGAAGAGGCCTCCATCACAGAAAGTTAAGAAATTTTTCCAATTTTTGCCTAAGAAAATTTTTGGACCTTTAAAACTCAAATTTTTCAAACTCTTCAAAAACTCATTCCAACACTTAGATTATATGCCCACATACCTGGAATGTCTTTCCTGGTGGTTTTCATCACCCAAATTGCCACAAAACCCTGCAAAACTTAGAAAAACCCAAAAGTATACTGAAAATACTGAAAAACTGAGAATTTTGTGTAGACTATACAACGGAATCCTACCCCCCACGGGTTTGTGTATTGCCCTTAATCACACTCAATCCAACTATAATCTCCCCAGAGACGTCCCCACACTTAGCCAATTGCATACGATTAACTAAAATAAAAAAATGACAACCTAACTCACTTTCATAGGAATCACGGAGGCATTTAGCATATGCAACAAGCCTTTTAAACCCCTCGGTAGCCCGAGTGAACGATTTTAGTCTCGTGAGGGTTTCTAGAGAACACACCCACAACGTTCATTTAGCTAGACATGAAATTAAAGTTAACTAACCTTAGGTTGCCTCCTATTAGCGCTAAGGTTAACGTCTTCAGCCAGACGCGATGTACCTCATTATGGTTAGGGTGGTTGGAACACAAACTCCTTTCCAAATGCTTTTGCACATGCCCTTTGGTAGTGATCACCGTTCAGGTTCAGGTTCTGCATTGCTTCGTCATCCTTCCATCCCCATGGATCATATGAACTCTGGAAAGATTTAGGAGGTTTCTTTGACCCCCTTGGTGATCCTGGTGTTCTTGATGCTCCTATGCCTGATCTGATATGATCATTTGCACTTTCCACCTGATGTTTCCATGGCGGCTTCTACACTTGTATGTCATCTTCCCCACACTTGGGGTTTGCTGCGTCTACTTCCCCTATCATTATCTTCTTTAACTCCAACCTGTCATTCAAAACACTTTTATTTGTGCCACCCTCATCCACTTTGGATCGAGGGGGACACTTGTTAGTAACACCTGTTTTAGGAAGTTTAACGTTGTAAAAATATGTGAAAGTAAGAGAACATATGTCTAAGTGAAACTCCCTGTTACCGAATGACATGTTTACCGTGTTGTCTCTGCAGTTGATCAAAGCATTTCCAGTTGCCAAGAATGGTCTGCCCCGGATTACCCTTTCTCGCTTCTCCTTCACTGTCTGTTCATATTCAATTACCAGGAAATCTGTAGGGTAGTAGAACTCCCCTACCTTCACAAAAACACCTCTAACCATTCCCCGAGCCCGTTTCCTTATCAAGTCAGCTAACACCACAGTAGTGTCAACTTGTTCTAGTGGGCCAAGGTCATATTGATCATATAGATTCCCTGGTAAGATGCTAACACTAGACCCGTAATCTAATAGAGCCTGCTTAACCTGCAACCCTCCTACTTCGATGTGGATAATGGGCTCTCCCTGCTCATTCTCATTCTCCAACTCACTCTCTTTACTGACTTCTTGGGTGCTCACTGCACTAACATATGTATTCTTTGTCCCGGAGGATCTTGCTCCTTGGTATTGCGGGTTTAGTTTAGTATCACTTGGAAGTTTCCCCGGTGCTCTCCCCACTACCTCTGACCATTTCTCAGCTAACTGACCTGGTTGTCGTTCGAACGACTCATTGATTTTGATCTGGATCTCTTTATCTTACTCAATCCTTTTCAAGGACTCCAGTATGGCTACAGGCTGTGGGTCACCGCTAGCTCCAGGTTTGTTTTGTTGAGGTTGATTCCGATAGTAGTTTCTCTGCTGATAGCCCCCATGTTGGTACCCCTAATTTCCTGAGTTCCTTTGGTACCCGCCTGGATTGTAGCTTTGTTGACGGTTCTGGTACTGCTGCTTACTCCCAACCTGCACATCAGGTCCTGAAAGTTAGGATTCAATTGATTATTTGCATTACCGTACCTTAAATTAGGATGATTTCTGAGTCCCGGATGGTAGTGTGTTGCATTCATGTACGGCTTCCTATCACCTCCAATCTGGTTCACTTCTTCCGGCTTGCCCTGTTCTCTTGGACAGCTCTCCACAGTATGGCCCAGATCACCACATCCATCACACACCGGGTATCCCTAAGAAACATTGGACACATCTCTTCCACTTGGCCTACCAAGCCTTGCTATTTGAATTTCCATGGCATCCAAACGCTTTTGTGTCTCATAATCAACTTCTTTCGCAGTTCCTCCCATCTTTGCTCCTCTGTTGGCGTTAGCTTGCCTCTTTGATGTCACTGCCATATTTTCCAGAATATCCCGGTCAACATCCACATGATTCTCAAAGAATGACCCTGCACTGGTGGCGTTGACATCTCTCACATCCTCCAGTAATAACCCATCATAGAAGGCCTGTATAAGCTCCTATTTCTGTATCCCATGGTGTGGGTAGTTTCTCATTAACTCCTTGAATCTTTTGAATGCCTCATAGAAAGGCTACCTGATTGTTGCTTGAAATCCCGTATAGCAGCTCGGGCCTATTGGTTTTGTGAGGTGGGAAGTATTCATCTAAGAACTGCTACTGTAATTCTGCCCAGGTGGCAATGCTTGCAGTCGGTAGAGATAGGAACCACTGCTTTGCCCGGTCTTTTAATGAAAACTGGAAGAGCACCAGTTTCACTTCATCAGTAGTGAACCCCTAACCATCTATGGTCCCACAAGTAGCCTCATATTAAAATAGATGTGTATACGACTCTTCAGTAGCTCTCCTATAGAAGTGTGGGAGGATCCCAAGACAACCTGGTCTGATCTCGAATGCATTCCCCCTACGAACTGGTGGAATGACGGGGGAAGCATTTAAGGCCAAAGCAGGGCGGAAGTGACTATCCACCCCTTGACCATGTCTCTATGGTTGTATGTTTCTGGACTGTCTATACCAGTTTTCTCGTTCCATATTACCCATGTACCCTTGACGGTTGTTCCTAGGTGGAAACCCATACTCTGCTCTCGGTGGTGGTTGAACCCATCCATCTATGTTCTGCCTATCATTTTGGGGAGGGAATGTCTCCTGATTGTTTAAATCGTACCACTCTTCCTCTTCATTCCAATTCTCATGTTGAGAACTGTGCTATGGATGGTGGCTATCTTCATCTTCATAATCAGAATAGCTCGGGTAGCTATCATGTGGTTGGTATGGTTGATTTCGGAATACGGGTTGAGGTAATGGTTGTTGAAATCTTTGTGGTGGTTGATTTTGATTTTGGTTTAGCGGAGGAGGCGGTTGGTTTTGATTTAGTGGAATTGGTGGTTGTTGGTTTTGAGGTGGGTTTAGTTGGTTTTGTGGTTGGTTGGAAAATAAGAGATCTGGTAGAGGTGGAATTTGTGGGTCTTATTCCCCCACCTTGATTAGGTTTTTGATTAACGGGTTGATTCTGTGACATCCTTAGCGAAGGACTGTCGAGCTTTTCTAAAATGGTTTTGACGGTTCCTTGAAGTTTTATGTTTTCTTTTGCTATTTTCTCTATCTTTGGATCAAAAAACAATGGTGAAGTTCTTCCTGAGCGCCTAATATGCATAAAACTGTCCCTGCACACGTAAGCACAAAATTAGTAGCACTTAACAAAATAAATCAAAAATAGCACTTTGCGCACAACTTCCCCGGCAGCGGCGCCATTTTGATCGCGGTGTCAAGGTCAATTAAAAATATTTATAAAATTCACTACTTAGCTACCTAAACTGTAGACATGGAAGTAGGGTTGTCGAATTCAAATGAACACGTGGAGAATGTTATTCAAGTTAAAACTATTCGATTACTACTAAAGTTCAAAACTTTATTAATTAAAAGACTTGGAATTATCAAAAGAAATTACTTTAAGTTGTAAAAACAATTAGAGAAAGACGGACCACTCCGGGATTCAGATTCAGGTTTTACTTGTGATTGTGTGATTTTAAGAGGTTTGTTACTTTGATTTTATTATGTATGTGGTTGCATGTTATTATTTGTTATAGATCTGCTTTGTGTGGACATGTTGATCTTACTATGATGTTATGCATGTTAGATTCAAGTTGAGTTATATTTAGGTTATAAAGTCGACCATTAACGTGATTCTTAACACCTTAATCAGTGTAATAATGTGTGAACTACCTGGGAAATAGATCTAAATAAAAGGGTCTAAGAAATAAGATAATTGACTAGGTGTAACATCCCAAAAATAATAAACGACAATAAATGGAAGCGGATTTTGATGCGCGAGAATAGAACGATAGATGCCCGATGGGTGGGGCCAATGATCGACCTGAGAAGCTAGTATCTTGTTCCTCTACGGCTTGTGAGCAAAACCTCCGAATTGGAAGCTCGTTTTAGGTAACGTATCGACCTAAATATTAGTTTTTGTTTAAGTTTGATTTTTGGGTATTTTTCGTAAAAGGTTGGATTTTTATGAACCAAATGAGAAAAGGATCATAGATCTGTGAGCAGGGAAGAAAACTACAAGTTTTGAACGTAAAAAGTTATTATCTTGAACGTAATGGTCTAGTCGCCATTAACATGCAAACTTGGGGTTTCGGGAAGGTGACAGCCCCTGTAGGAGAATTAGCAAACTTCGTCCATGCGAACTTACTATGCTCGCTGACAACATGTTGGTAGCGAACTTAGGGTAGCAAACATGCTAAGTTCGCTAGGTATGAACCGGGCAAACTTGGCCTATGTTCGCCTGTATGTTCGCTAGGTTTTCGAAGGGCGAACTTATCCTTAAGTTCACCTAAAACATAAAGGTTAAAACCGTTAGACTCGGGATGGGGTCTGATGTGTATTTTAACTAATCAACCCAGATCGTATGTGATGTTGTTGGACCATCGTCAGGATAAACTTGAGTAGCTTATTAGGTGAGTTTTAAAATCCCTTCTTGAAATGTTCTAAATAATGTTTGTAGGCTAATGTGCATACGTAACGATGTGACTATTTTATAAAACGATGGTTATGAACCATATTTTGAAAGAAAAGGCTATGACATGTGTTTACGAAATATTTGGCCAAAAGAAGTTTACGAAGTGTTTACGAATGAATGAATCTTTTTATTAAAACGTACGAATGCTTTAACTGATGTTTTTGAAGTAAAGAAAGTGAATGTTTACGAAAGTCACAAACGAACGAATCTGCCAATATTCCTACGGGAATCGAAGTTATGGGTATGCAATGTATGTTATAGGCATTACCTTTATAAGGGCCTTTGTGGCTGGCCAACTGTTGTATAACTGGGGTGATGACGGTCACCAATGAGATTATCGTGATACTTGATTGTGGTGTCAAGGTCAATCAAAAATATTCATAAAATTCACTACTCAGCTACCTAGACTGTAGACAGGGAAGTAGGGTAATCTCTATTCACTACTCAGCTACCTAGACTGTAGACAGGGAAGTAGACTTGGAATTATCAAAAGCAATTACTTTAAGTTGTGAAAACAATTAGAGAAAGACGAACCACTCTCGGATTCAGATTTAGCAAAGCATACTCACAATTTCAGTTTCAAATCAGATTAGAGATTACATAGACATAAACTTGTTTAAATTGTTTAACCCAACCACGCAATAGTCAATTCAATCACAAAATCGGGTTATTCCCGATGCAAGAAAACCAAGAAACGACGATAGATGCGATAAATTGAAAACATGCAATTGTTCATAAATCAAACACACAATTGAGTTCAAAGAACTTAATAGGTTCACAAAACTTCAATCCAATACTGATCATCTACTTAAACCATTCATATACAAGCATAAATCGTTCACCCGGAGGGATCATGAAAGCGTTTAGCCACTCATGATTGTCTAAAATGTTAAAGTAGTTTAGAAAACAAGAACAATTGACCAAACTATTCTCAAAATCGCCTAAGAACTCCTCTAGAACTACTGGAAAGAAGCATCCTCGAGAATGGGATCATAATGGATTTATAATTACAATTAGGTTTAAAACTGCCGTAACTTCTTTCTTCGCGTGTCGCGAACATCCATGGTAAGTCTTCGCGTGGCGCGAAGGCCAAAACAGTCGGGGGCCTTTTTCAAAGCACTCGCGTGTCGCGAACATTGTCACCCGGATCTTCGCGTGGCGCGAAGATCCAACTTTTCAGGATTTTGACTTTTTTCTGTGACTTTGACTTTCTTTGACCTCTCGGGCTTTGTTCTTTCGTTAATCTTTTCGTATACATCCACACTTTAAGCACATTTAACCTGTAACACATCAAACTCCAAGACACACATAAAACTGACTCGATAAACACAATTGCACTACTAAAACGTATAAAACCCGACTCTTATACACGGGATATTTAACCCTACATGAATACTCTAATTTGGTATGATTTACCTCGATGGGTAATCGTGCTTGATGCTTGGTACGTGTCATCCTTGTGATGTCGTGCTTGAAGTTTATGTTGAATGGCTTAAGTATAGGGCCATAGGTTTCTCCGCCTACATGTAATGTATGGTGTTGAAGGGCCTAGGGTGGCATGCACATTTAGGTTAAGGCATGTGACGATGTTGCATGGTGATGCTGGGCGCTTGTTGAGTTACCCGGATGATACGAAGACCGACATCCTGTCATATTTTGGTTATGTTATGCTTATTTTATAGGCAATGTTTATGCTTCCGCATCTCTAATGTTGATGTTATGTTTTCATGAATTTTTTTCTGATGCGTTAAATAATATTCAAATTTAAGAACTGTATGTTTATGAGTAAATCCCACACGTGAGGCCTCCCGGGTTTGAGGCCTTACACTAAGTTTTTCTTGATTAGTATTTTCTATAATACGGACATTTCTTGGGCATCTAACGTGGTGGTTGATTCTTCATAATAGTGACCTTATGTAGACCGACGATGAATTCAGAAGACTTAGATTGCCATTCGTCTAGTTTACTCTGGTGAGATTTTAGCTCTTTAGGGAACTACCTTCATAACTAAGTCATTCAATTATTCATTATAATATTAGTCAAAAGGATTCGAAGTCTAGATATCCAAAACTATCTTTTATTTATTTATTTAAATATAAATATTCCTTTTCAAAAACCAAAATATTAACCAACCAGATATGGATAGAATGTTTACTATTAGGAGTTGGTACACATGTAGATGGATCAATAATTGGTTCTTATCATGATTATATTGCAGATACGATATGTGCACTTGCCTAATTTGTGTGTAGTAGTTATAATTAAAACCGTTTATATAAATTTAAAACTTGTAATGAGTCTTAGGATCTCTATACACATACACAGACATAACAAGGATATACTCAAAAGAGAACAATATACCTTGCGCATACAAGACTAGACATTGTTAATGTAGTGAGAATCATAAGCCGATTTATTCACAACCCTAGCGAAGATCACATGGGCGCAACGTACACAGTAAGATACTTGAAATCATACCATGGAAAGGGTATTTTATATGTTCGAAATGGACATCTTGATGTGTGAGCATGCACAAATGCTGACTCGACCGAAAAACAAGTTAGTCGAAGATCCGCTTTAGGGTACTTCACATTTGTAGGAGCTAGTAACATGGGGAAGCAAAAACAAAAATGTTATTGCACTACCAAGTGTTGAAGCTGAATTCACACTACTAGAAAGCATCTCTTTACAACAAAAGTTTCCGACAAAAAAATTTCCAACAAGTTAGCCACAACTTTCTGACAAAACAAAAACAGGAAGTAACCATAAGATTTCCTACAATTTTCTGACAAGTTTATTAAATAAATTAACTTATTTATTTAATATAATCATCTGATATTGTCGGAAATTACTACGAAAGGCTTTGTCGCTAATTCGTCGTAAAACTAATCGGGACATTGTTGAAAAAAACATTTCCTACAATGTTTTTTCCAACAAACATTTTTTTTCGTCGTTAACAGCCAATTCCGACAAATTTACTACGAAATCTATTGTCGTAAATTTTTTAGTTTTTTTATAGTGTCAGAGGCATCATGAAAGTAGTAGATGAGCTCATATGGATAAAGAAAAAGTAATTGAAAAAGATGATTTTCCATCAAATGAAGCAATTAGACAATGTTATTTGTTTACGCGTACATCAAATTCAACAAAGATGGATGGATTCTTGTTAAATTCGAATAAATCCTTACAAAAATGTTAGATGTCACATCTATTATAGACACAGACGCAGTTTTCCTTTTCAAACAAAAGAAACCAAACAAAGCTTCTCTATAAATAATATAGGTTAGTCGTGTACTTATTATCCGTCAGAAAGCAATTAAACTGTTTATTGGTGCTTATTCTTGGTATTATATATAAGTTAATCATGTGTGCAGTGGCAGGGCCGGCCCTTGACAAGGAAGTCCTGAAGAAACATTCAATCAGAGGAAATTGGAAAATAAAATACTTATCATACTTTCCAGGAACTTGTATACAAATATCTTTGAAAAGCTTTCATTGTTATTATTATTATTATTAAGCTAATAATCAATCAAGCAATCTAGCTCTACCAAATTAAGCATATATCCTTTATCTGGCACAATGGTTTGGGAATCTCCAAATGATGCCATGCCATGGGTGGGCTTGTATGTTGGTGTAGCGTCTTTGATATGCACCCTTGCAATGGCAGCTGATGCCGTCCAAGCAATTTGGCGATGGAAACTCTGGTTTCCAAATAAATTCTTCACTCTCAATGCTTCTATCATCACTCTTATTTCAATAGCAATGAAGCTCCCATTGGATCTAACAACTGATCCAACATCGTGTGGCAGAGTAGAAAATGCAAAGATTACGGGAATCTATTTCTTGGTCACGATGTTAGCCAATTTTCTCCCATCTTTTGGGCTTATGGATGATAGAGAGCTTCTAATGAACGTTGTGGCCTTGGGTATCCTCGTGATCACAGTTTATGTAAATATAGGGATCCAAGTTTTTACCCGTGTGCTTCAAATGTATGTAGACATACTTCTAGTATTTATATTTGCATTTGTATGGCCATTTTCAGTAGCTTTGACAGTTTCAGCATCTAGGAAAAGATTAGAATACCGGTATAAGGAGTCGCAACGATTGGTTTCTAGTTTTCAAGAGAAAAGGTTTTCCTCCAAGGGGTTGAAAAATTATGTGAAGAAGTATTGGATGATGACAGAAACTCGTAACCCCCAATTTGCCATCGCTTGCTCACCGGTCTCTTCTGCATTTGGGGTTATATGCTTATACATTTCTTTTGTTTCAGTTGTAAATCTTCTAGTGGGCCTTGAAGATTATATATATGGTGGTTGTGTTACTTCAGATTATAAGTGGTCACTTACGATAATTTATATAATGCAATCAGTTGGAATTGTAGTAGGTAGTATTGCACCGGTTTTTAGATGTCTCTCATCTGTTGGTCATTACAATCTCTCCAAGGAATGGAGCAAGAACCACTTAAACGTGTTTCGAGTATAAAAACATTGGATCGAGATGCTCCAGCAGTGGAAACATAGCCATGTTCATTCACATATTCCAGGTCGCCATTGCAAAATCGTTTTCCATAACGCAAAAAACACTTTTTTAAACGTTTGTATATTGCATCATGTTGGTCTTGATTATAAGTAAAACAATATGTCTTGTTCCAAGAACGTTTTTGATTTTACTTTCTTATTGTTGGTGTTTCTTCAAGTCATGTTTGGAAAGGTTTCAAAAGATAACAAACACGCCTACTAGCAATGCGAGCTCGGATATAAAAGAATATAGTATGTATGTTGTACAAATTGAAGAGGATGCGAAGCTTTCAGACAAAATATTAAGAAATACGCTTCGTTATATAACTCGGCTCCTTAATGCATCTGAGAAAAAAGAACCACACAACCTTATGGTGCTTCTCGAGAAATCTATAGGATTCAATGGAGTGGTAGAGTTTGAAAATGACCAAGTCCAGCCTTTATATGAGGAAGAAACCCACAGTTGTTGGAGCCTTGTCATAGTAACCTTAACATCAATTGCCATTGCACTTCCTAATATTGCATCTCGTCAAGTGAAGTCATTACTTTCTAGCATGAGGGAAGGCCTCCAAATTGTAAGAAATATTGAAGAATGTCTCGATGGAGATGAAGACACATTAAAGACAAGAAAAGCAACAAAACGAGTGTGGGCGGAAATGGAAGTATACCGCTCGTGGCTACAAATCGATCTTCAAAGGATGGCTCGTAAAGGAAAGACAACAAAGGAGATTCTTAGATGGTTGGGTGATGAAGCCGAAAAAATTTCGAGAGAGTTTAACATCAGCAAAAAGCCAAGTATAGATCAATCACCTTATAAGTTCATACTTGCAAATTCCATGTACAAAATCATTCGGTCTATGTTGCTGGAATGCGATCCTTAAGACACTGAAATCACGCCAAATTCCTGACATGGATATTGACTCGAGGGCATACATTGATAAATGGCGTGTACTACCCAAAAGTCAAGTACTCAACTGTGATCAAGGTGGTGCTTCTTCAACTCGGATTCGACCAGGTTCTACGAGTTGTAACGAACCATTCATAGTAACTATTGAGTAATGAGTGCGGATACATCCATGTTTGCATGATTTGGCATATATATGTATAATAGTTGTACTTGTGATACTTATCACTCTGGTTATTGTTTCTAACTAGTAATTTTACTCACATGTTGCAGCGTTCAATTCTCACATCACAACGGTATATCCGAAAATAAATAAACAGTTGCGCCGTTGTAAAAAATGATCCTAAACACGGAAGTGTACATTGATAAGTGACGTGTACTAACAAGTCATATAATGGTGGTGTTTCTTTAGCTAGCCTTCAACAAGGTTCATCGAGTTGTAATGAATCGCTCATAGTAACTATTATGTAGTATGAAAAGCTAGTAAAGTGTATTTGGCCCTCATAGTGTAAAGATTTTCCGTAAATTTACGGTGCAGTGCAATTCCTTGTAATAACGACTGATAAACCCAATTTATCCAATTAAATTTGGGTATTTTTTTGGTAAATCCAATATTGACTAATAAGCCCAATTTGATAAACCCAGCACTTCTCCTTCAAGAAGCCTTGTGAAATTGCAGGCTGGTAAAGGGAGTCTAGATTCAGCACAGCGCCTATAAGCCTCTAAAAGTCGAATGCTAAACTGCTCAATGATCGTCTCTGTTTCAAGTCCAAAAATTGGAATAACGTCTCTCATGGTACTTGAAAACGTATAAATTACTTCCATTTTCAACCTATGGCTATTAGCCCAAAATAAATCTTGTCGGGTAAAAGAACGTGACCGGCCACCCCCAAGCACAACCAATAAAAACCATTCAAAAGAACAGTAAACAAAGATAAAAAATTACAAACTTCCTAATTGTTTGCTTTATAATAGGCTTAGCCGTGATAATTGTGAATTATGTTAGGTGCATTTGTGTTATTTATAATTACATGATAGATTCTAGGATACATGAACGTGGGATGTATTGTGTTAGTAAGGCTATGTGTAGTGGGCTCTATTCGTTTAATTTGGAAGTTGTAATCAAGGAAAGAAAAGTTGGCAAAAATTTACTTAAAATTGATTCAATGTTTTATTTTTGGTTTGGAATATATTTGCTTTATTTTAGAGGAATTATTTTTAGAAGTAGTTTGTTTTGAATTAGCTTAAGGGTTAAGCAAGATTTAGTCTATATATATCGAGTCTTTGTTTAAATAAAAACTTGTCTGTTTAAATTCAATAACACCACCCATAACCACCATTAAGGTATGTGTAATGTAGGCGTGAGATATGTTGGAGGACGCGTGAGCCACCTCGCATTTTTGAGAAAAGTTCAATAACACCGCTCCGTAATACGTGAAAGTGGGGTCCGTTGTGTTTGAGAAAAGTTCATTATAAGGGTGGAGGGAGTGGTTAATAAAAAGCCGATGGAACCCTCTTCTTTTATCCAATTAAAATGTGTCATGTCATTTTTACCCTTTTGAACCCTCTCCAACCGTAAGAAAAGGGTGTGGAACCAATAAGCACTTGATTTTTTTTTTATTAAAAACAATATTTCATTAAAAAAAACCACATTTTATTAAATAAAAATAAAAATGATAATATTAAAAACCTAAAATTTAAAAATAATAAAAAGAAAAAAAAAGATTATTAACCTAAAAAAAGATGTAACCACAAATCCACAATCACAGCATCCCCTGTTTCTCACAGCATACTTCCATCTTCTCCATCACTCACTTCTCCAGCCATGGAAGCTCTCAGACCTCCCTCACCTGTTTCTCCACCTTCACTCATCAGAACCGAATTATCCAAACCCATTTTCAGTCTTTTCTCCATCGGTCTCCCCTTCCCCAACAGTCCCCCCAACGGCTATATATTCTCAAACGGGTACAAATTTCAACGGGTTTAAACGGGTTTATATACCCGTGCGAGAAAGCCCATGCGAAGCCCGCAGGACGTGCGGCGGTATTACCCGTGGAACCCACCCAACCCGTGCCCCACTCCGTCCACCCTAAGACTTTTTGTGCAAAAAACTGCATGTCTTGAATGCGACAAATAAGTTGACTATAAGTAACTTTTTGTGTAAAAAAACTATCTTGAATTCTACGGGTGTTTTTTTTTTCACATTTAGCGTTTAATTTTCTTCAAATATAAATGTGTCGTTTTTTAATTTGTTTGCTTGTTTTCGTTTGCACAAGTATGTAAGGATATTTAAGTGTTTAGAAGTGCGAACAATATCAAAGAGTAGACGTCTATTACAAGTATTATGTAAAATCGTGTAACTAAAAAAACAAAGTGACGGCCATGTCACTACCACGTAGGCAGTGGGATTCTTACTAACTAAACTCTTAAAAGTGTGTAATGATTTAACTAATTTTTTAATCTTTTGCTTATCATTGTTTTTTATTTAATTAAATATATTATTTTTCATTAAAATAATAACTTTAATTATAAAAGTTAACCATGTTATAAAATAAAATATAATAAAATAAAACGGGGACAGTGCGGCTCTCGTCAACCGTTTGATTAATATTTATATGCTAACGCACAACCGACGTGGCTTTAGAGGAAGGTGATCAACCAAACATGTAGTTTTCGACTGTTTAGACGATCGGCCAATCAGCGGGACTAGACGCCACTTTGAACATATCCTCAAAAGTTCTCAAGATTTTTCCATAGTGAACGCGACGTTATACTCATCTTTATATTGTTGTTGGGGCTCTACTAAAACGTCAACGTCGCTTGTACCACTTCCTCTCGGCCAATTGAAAGTAGTGTTAACGTGATTGTTCTTTATGCGCATTGCGGTCCATTTGCCTGGATATTTTGTTCGCGTTCTGGTATTCATCTCGGCCCATCGCGAAGTGAAAATTTTGACGAACCTGTTTCAAAAAAATTTCACCTGTTTGAGTATTTCCTATTTACAAAATATAATTAAAATTAGTAGAAAAATAAAAGTTTCTAAAAAATAATATACATTTCTAAAAAATTACAATTACCCGTCACCGGATTCTCGGAAATGTTGATCCAAGAACATGCGCGCCAAACCAAATTCTGCTTCACTCGACCACCTCTCTACTATTTTTTAACTTCCTCGACTTCTAGCTGGTTTTTTTTTGTGTTTTCTTTTGGAGGTGGTCCGTTGTGTTTGAAAAACCGTCTTGGAAGAATTTGGCGGATGCTGGTTGTTTTGGTTGAAGTACGAGCCGATATACACTGATTTGGTTGAAGTAGGTAGGATTAAATAGGTTGTTCAGGTTATTTAAATCGTTCGGGCGAAGATGTTGAAAAAACGGGTTGTTTGGGTCATTCCGATGAACGTGTTGTTGTAAAAACGGGTTGTTTGAATTGGATCGTTCGGGGTAAATTGTTTGAAACACGGGTTGCTAAGGCTCCACGGATTCATGTTTGAAGAGTTGGATAGGGATGAAAGAATAAAAAATTTTGATGTAAAAAAATGGAGTTGAAAATCTTTTATGAGTAAAAATGATAAAAGGTTTTAGTTATTTATAGATTTGAAAATAATTTTTTTTAAATTAGCCGAAGGCTACTTTCTTGTAAACTCAACCCAACGGCTTATTTTTAGTCCTTTAGCGGTCGTTAAACCCACACCCCGTCCCATAATACCTCACAAGCTTACATGTACATGTGAGCTAGCTCATTACATTTAATCTTATAAGCATGTAAAAAATAAAAGAATTAGAATTCAAATATCTGTTGATGTATGGAAGAAGAAATTCCAAGAAGGAAGCGTTTACTTTGGGTCAAGCGTAGCGAAATGATGCGTTTGCTAAACATTAAACTACATCCACAAAACTAAACATTACACTAGAAAATTAGGTAGGGTACTTTTGAGAACATTGCAAAAATTAGGTAGGGTCCTCTTGAGAACGAAAGAGAAAGAAACATTACACTGGAAATTTTGGAAATAAAATCTTGACTCCTTCCTCGAACATGCAAACAAATATAATTGTAAATTTTTTAGTTAAATAGGGTTTTAGTCCCGTGCTGTGAACAAATAACTATTTTATTCAAAAGATGAAATATGATTTTTTTTAGTATGTCCAATCGTTTTATTTTCATTTAAATTAATTCCACTTATTTAAGTTTCTTAATTTCCCGGTCCATGATTTACATCGGTTGTTCCACAAAGTGGAGTTTGTCATCGATTTGAATCTTCTTGAGTGGTATGATAATGTGTCATCATTTATACATATTTTGCATGCATAATAATTCTCATATTATGGTAGTAATTGAACAATAACCTTGCAATTGATACTTAAAAAGTTTTTATTTTGTAATTGCAGGTTATTTGGTGTTAAAAATAAAAATCAAGCTAAATCCTATCAAAAACACCAAAAAATCAAGCTTCTAGAAGGATCATTCCCGAGCTTTGACCCCCAAGAAGTTAAAATTGGTCAATAAAAGTCAACAAGCAGCTAAAAGACAAGACAGGGGAGCTGAGAGGGCATTGCACGGTCGTGCAATGCCATGCACGGGCGTACAAACCCAATCCTCTGTACCCGTTTTGATTCGCGAGGTCTTTGCACGACGGTGCAACCCAATGCATGGTCGTGCATTGCTCATATTGAGGCTTATAATAGAGGGCTAGGGTTCTTGGTTTCATACACCTCAAGAAGCACTAAGACACTATCCAGAAGAGAGATATGCATAGTTAGAGTAGTAAGTAAAGAGTAGAGGGGCTCCTTCTCTTTGTTCTGCAATAGGGGAGCCTATGAAACTCAGTGTTACGCTAGTAAATATGGCCATTCGTGACTAAACTCCTTGTATTGCTAGGGTGAAGATGAAGTTTGGTGCATGTTAATGTTCGACGTATTAATTTAGTGGTATTTTATGTTTTTAATTATTCGTCCTTAAAACCAACATTTGATGGGCTTTTATTATTGTCTAAATTCGTCTTTATATTTATGAGTCTTCTTGGTTTTAAAGTGTAAGATCGTAAAACATTTTTAGTCAAACTTCCTTTGAAGCTTGTACGTCTTTATACAAGCCGAGATTGATAAGCCATGGTTTGTTCTACACTATTAAGGTCGTACATCTTTATACGAACTTATTATGCGACCAAGAATTGATGAACTCAGGTTGGGAACGATACGTCTTTATACTCGGTCCCATTGTTACACCGCCTCCCGGTGAGCAAAATATAATCACCTATTTAACTATAATATAAAGCATTTAAGTTCGATGTCTTAAACCAACCTGGAGATAGCATTCAAAGGGTTGAGGGTAAAAGTTGTCCCTAGCGGGAGGCTCTACTAATTTAATTTAAAGATTTTAATTCGTGAATCAAATGTCGTGAGAACGAGGCTCTAGCGGTGACCCGGGTCACAAGTTTGTAGTAGTCATACCACTGAATTAGTAAACTTAATATTATCATGTATCAAGCGGATTCGAATCCCGAAGCAATACTCTTCGTGACCTGATCATTTCCGAGATATTCAATTTCTGTTATTTACTATTGTGTTCGTTACATTTCTGTTACACATATCACGCACATTTTTACTTTTATGCTATTTACTTTTCCGTCATTTACTTTTCTGTCATTTACTATTATGCTTCACAATCACAAAAAGCTCACTCACTAATTAATCCGGCTAAACGATAACAAAAGTTGAGTATTGGAACTCGACCATATCCATTGGTTCGATACTTGATTCTTACCTAAACTATATTATGATGCGATGGGTACACTTGCCTATTTTGTGTGTTTTAAGTTAAAGTAATTATTATTTTATAAATTTAAAATATGATCTCGTGAAAACATCTTAAAAGTATATTTATTGTATTTTTACTTATCACACGACACATCATATGACAAGTGTTTCATCTGATAGACACTTCTTTAGGTTTGATACATGAAAGGTGTCATGTGCATTACTAAGTTCCTGGGGTAGCTTACGTTGATAGACCATAGGGCGTACTCTTGACAAGATCTCGAATGGTCCGATGTATCGAGGATTGAGCTTACCTCGTTTTCCAAACCTAATGACCCCTTTTGAAGGTGAGACTTTCAAGAATACGTTGTCTCAAACTTGGAATTCTAAGGGTTTGCGTCTCACGTCAACATAGCTTTTTAGACGATCTCTAGCAGCCTTGATTCTTTCTCTGATCTTGAATATTTTTTTGTTTCTTGAATGATTCTGTTGCCTTTGAGTTGGCTGTCACCATCTTCTGCCGAACACAATGGTGATCGACACTTCCGACCATACAGTGCTTCAAACGGTGCGTCCTGAAAACTAGTGTGATAGGTGTTGTTATACGAAAATTCTATAAGGGGTATATGAGTATCCCAACTCTTTCCAAAGTCTATCATGCATGCCCTGATAATATCCTCGAGGGTTTGGATAGTCCTTTCACTCTTGCCATCTGTTTGTGGGGGATAAGGGGTGCTCATGTCAAAGTGTGTACCCAACACTTTCTATAGTGACTGCTAGAACCTTGAGGTGAAATGACTATCTCTATCTGAGATAATGGATATTGGCACTCCATGCCTCGAGACGACCTCCTTTAGGTAGATCCTAGTCAGTCTTTCCATTTTATCCGTTTCTTTGATCGGCATGAAGTGTGCTGATTTTGTTAATCGATCAACAATTACCCAAATAGTGTCGTGACCATTCGACGTTTTGGGTAACTTTGTGATGAAGTCCATAGAGATTTGTTCCCACTTTCATTGTGGTATCTCATGTTGTTGCAAGAGTCATGATGGCTTCTGATATTCTGCCTTAACTTTGGAACAAGTTAAGCATTTTCCCACGTATGTAGCAATATCTGCCTTCATGTTTGGCCATGAGTACAACTCTTTAAGATCCTTGTACATCTTGTCGGACCCGGGGTGAATTGAGTTCCTAGACTTGTGTGACTCGTCTAATACTAAGCCTCGTAGGTTTCCATAATGTGGTACCCAAATTCGATTCATGAAGTATCGAGTTTCATAGAATTTCGTTTCGTGTTGTTGATCCATACCTCTTAAGGATTCGTTTTTCAAATTTTCTTCCTTGAGTGCTTCTTGTTGAGCGTGTAGTATTTGACTAGTGAGGCCTGTGTGAATCGTCATTCCTAATGCATGTACTAGAAATGTCTTGACTCTTTCCTTCCTACTTAAAGAATCGGCTACGACGTTTGCCTGTGGTAGCGAATGTCACAATCGTAGTTGTTAAGTAATTCTACCCATTTTCATTGTCTCATATTCAACTCTTTCTGGCTGAAGATATGCGGGAGACTTTTATGATCGGTAAAAATGATGCATTTCGTACCGTAGAGGTAATGTCTCCAAATCTTAAGAGCAAACACGACTACTCTCAGTTCTAGGTCATGGGTAGCGTAATTTTTCTCATGCACCTTGAGTTGTCTAGATGCGTATGTGATGAATTTCTCTCTTCACATTAAGACACATCCAAGTCCTTGGTGTGATGCATCATAGTACACCACAAAGTCGTCGGTTCATACCGAAAGAGATAAAATAGGTGCACAACATAAATTCTAGTTATTTATAGATTTAAAAATATTTTTTTTAAAGCAGTCATTGGCTACTTTCTTGAAAATTCACTCCCTTAACAATAGTTAAACACAACCCCCCCCCCCCACAAACCTCCCACGTGCCCCATAACGCTCCGTCCGAAAAGGTGTTGGACACCCCCACGAGCTTACATGGATATGGGCGCCAGCCCATCTACATTCATAGGGCCGGAGTTGACCATGGCAAGGAGGGCGACCGCCCAGAGCCTGTTTTCCACGGGGGCCACAATTTTTAAAATTATATATATAATGTTAGGAGATCTGCACTATTCATCGGTTAACTACTACAGTACGGCATTCTAAAACTATAATTTTGTTATGTTTATTGCTGTAAAAGTTGTTTATTGTTGTACGTCATTTTTCTAGCTCGACTCGGGTTCCTAAATCCTCTGCTCCGGCCCTGTACATTTGGTCTTATAAGCGTGTAAAAAATCAATGACCTAGAATTCAAATATCTGTTTGTATGTGGAAGGAGATATTCCAAGAAGGAACCGTTTACTTCAGGTCAAGCATAGCTAAATAATGATGCGCTTGCAAAACTTTCAACTATATCCACAAAACTAAATATGTCCAGAAACATTGCACAAATTAGAAGGGGCCCTTTGAGAACGAAAGGGAAGGAAACATTACACAAGAAAATTTAAAAAAAAAATCTTTACTCCTTCCTCAAACATACAAACAAGAGTAAATTACGCTTTTAGCTCTAAAAGGTTGTAATTATGTAACTATTTCAGTGTCTGGCGTTAACTTTGTTAACTTTTTTTTTAAATCTAAGAGCATTTGAGTCATTTTATTTATAAAAAACTATTTTAACCCTTTCAGTCTGGAAAGCATTTTTTTAGTTTTTTTTCATCCAAACACTTTTTTAACTGATTTAAAAATGTTCTTTAAATTTTTTTAAAACCATTTGTTATTTTTTCCCCTAAAGACGTCTTTTCTTTTCTTTTTTAAAAACATTTATTTAGTTTTTTCGTAAAAAACATTTTTTAACTTTCAAGAAAAATTACCTTTTTAAAAAACAATTACTTAGTTATTTCAAAAAAACATATGTTTGATTAAAAGAACCCTAAGTTAATGTATATAAAGTTTAGGAAATCGAAGACGAAGGAAAGAAATTTGTATGAATCATCCTCTTCCTCTAGACCAGAGGTCATGGGTTCGAATCCTAGCCCTCTTCCCTCTTGACGATTTTCAAACCTTTTTTTAGGTTTTTGTGTTGCCTTTTTTTGTTTTACTTTACGGCTTTTTTTTGTTTTTAGTTTTAGTTTTTGCTTTTATTAATGTTATGTTTATCGTTGCTTTCGTTTTGACGTTTGCATTGACGGAGTACGTTTTAGGGTTATACGACGGAGTGGCAGCAATTACGACGACGTTTTATTATTTGGGATTTCGAGTACAAAAATATGGGGTTCGATCCATCTCTTTTGACTATTTTTCAAGTTCGATAATTTTTTGTTGGTCATACATATTTTAGAGTTCTCACCCCCGACGAGAAGCGAAGGTGTAGTTTAAGTTTTTTAAAAATCGGTTCAACATCGGCGCGAAACGAGAACGTTAAATCTTGTTAACTTAAAAGGTTAAAAGTTTAATTACGAATCAATTTAGGGTGTGTTTGGTTCAAAGAATTAAAAGGAATTGAAATTTGAATTCCATTTGTCGATGTTTGTTAGCAAAATTTGTTGGAATTGAAATCTGAATTCCATTATAATGTGTTTGGTTGAGACATGAATTGTAATTAGAATTATAATTAATTCCCTCAAATTCATTCCTTTAAATGATTTCAACAATACATCCAAATTTTGAAGGAATTCGACAAAAATATGGGTCCGCTACGGGTCCAATGTTCTCCTATAAAATAAGAACCCATGCTCGTCCATTCTCACAACATCTACGCACTCCACACCTTTCTAAACACACACATACACTATGAGTTCGCACTCCAAATCCAGTTCAAATGCGGCAACAAACGTAGTAGATAATTCTGAGGTACGTTTCTAACCAAATATTCAAGATTCAGTTACTTATCATTAAGCTAGGAATGCTTATTAAGTAATGCCAATATGATTTAGTATATTGTTCAAAGTGTTTGTGCTATGAGAGTTAACTAAGCCGAGATACTCTCCAAGTGAGTTTCTCTAAACTTGTATGTACTCCATTTTGTTTACAATATTTTGGGCATCTTGAAACATTGTGGTACCACTGAACGTAATTAAGCATAATCTTTGAATATCCCTTATTTGGTATAATGGTTTGGAAATCTCCAAAAGATGCCATGCCGTGGGTGGGCTTGTATGTTGGTGTAGCATCTTTGATATGTACCCTAGCAATGGCAGCCGATGCCATCCTAGCAATTTGGCAATGGAAACTGTGGTTTCCAAATAAATTTTTCACTCTCAATGCTTCTACCATCACTCTTATTGCAATAGCAATGAAGCTCCCTGTGGATCTGACGACTGATATAGAATCATGTGAGTTTAACGTTGAAGATGCAAAGATTTTGGGTATCTTTTTCTTGGTTACGATGTTAGCCAATTTTCTTCCATCTTTAGGGCTTATGGATGACAGAGAGGTTCTAACGAACACCTTGGCCTTGTGTATCCTTACGATCACCATTGCTGTAAATATAGGGATCCAAGTTCTTACTGATCAGGAGCTTCACTTTTATTTAGGCATATTACCAATATTTGTATTTATATTTGTATGGCCATTTTCAGTAGCCTTAACAGTTTCGGCATCCAGGAAAAAATTAGAATACCGGTATAAGGAGTCACAACGATTGGTTTCAAGTTATCAAGAGAAAAGGTTTTCGTCCAAGGGGTTAAGAAGTTATGTTAAAAAGTATTGGATGATGACAGAAACTCGAAACCCCCAATTTGTTATCGCTTGCTCAGCGGTTTCTTCTTCATTTGGGGTCATATGCTTATTCCTTTCTATTACTTCAGTTCTAAACCTTGTATTTAGCATAAAAAGTTATGTAGATCATGGTTGCAATGCTTCAGATTATAAGTGGACACTTGGGAAAATTGATATCGTGCAAACCATTGGAATTGTAGTAGGTAGTATTGCACCGATATTTAGATGTCTCTCATCTGTTGGTCATTACAATCTCTCCAAGGAATGGAGCAAGAACCATTTAAATGTGTTCCGAGTCGAAAAACATTGGGTGGAAATGCTTCAGCAGTGGAAACATAGCCATGTCCATTCACATATTCCAGGTCGCAATTGCAAAATTGTTTTTCAAAACGCAAAAAAAACCTTTTTGAACTTTTGTATATTACAGCATATTTTGGTCTTGGTTATATGTAAAACAATATGTCTTGTTCCGAGAATTTTTTTGATCATACTCTCATATTCTTGGTATTTATTCAAGTCTTGTTTGAAAATGTTTCAAAAAATCGTAAACACGCCTTCTAGCAATGCGAGCTCGGAAATAAAAGAATATAGTATGTATGTTGTACAAATTGAAGAGGATGCGAAGCTTACAGACAGAATACTAAGAAATACGCTTCGTTATATAACTCGGCTCCTTAAAGCATCTGAAGAGAAAGAACCACGCAATCTTATGGTGCTTCTCGAGAAATCTACAGGCTTCAATGGAGTGGTAGAGTTTGAAAATGAGCAAGTCCAACCTTTATATGAGGAAGAAACCCACAATTGTTGGAGCCTTGTCCTAGTAACATTGACATCAATTGCCATTGCACTTCCCAACATTGCACCTCGCCATGTGAAGTTATTACTTTCCTGCATGAGGGAAGGCCTCCAAATTGTAAGCCATATTGAAGAATGTCTCGATGGAGATGGTGACACATTAGAGACAAGAAAAGCAACAAAACGAGTGTGGGCGGAAGTTGAAGTATACCGCTCGTGGCTACAAATCGATCTTCAAAAGATGGCTAATAAAGGAAAGACGACAAAGGAGATTCTTAGATGGTTGGGTGATGAAGCAGAAAAAATTGTGAGAGAGTTTAAGAGCAGCAAAAGGCCAAGTATAGATCAATCACCTTATAAGTTCATACTCGCAAGTTCTATGTACAAAATCAGTCGGTCTATGTTGCTGGAATGCGATGAAAAACAAAGTTGGTCAAATGGGGAAAAACTTTTTGAATGGTTATCAAGCATAATTGCAGATATACAATTCGCATGCTTTACCAACCTACCGCGGATAATAAAATTGAAGTGTCATCACCATGCAATTGAGAAAAGGGGAGATAACATCCGGAACGCAGCTGAGCTTCTTGGTAAATCCAAGAAGATCCTTAAGATACTGAAAGCACGCCAACTTCCTGACATGGATATTGACTCGAGGGCTTACATTAATAAGTGGCGTGTACTAGCCAAAAGTCAAGTACTCAATGGCGGTCAATGTGGTGCTTCTTCAACTCGGATTGGACCAAGTTCTACAAGTTGTAACGAATCATTCATAGTAAGTATTGAGTAATGAATGCGAACACACCTATATTCGCATGATTTGGCATATATGTGTAGAATAATTGTACTTGTGAATTTTTTTCTTATGTAAAATAACATTACTGTGGTTATTGTTTCTAACTAGTAATTTTACCCGCACCTTACGGCTGTTCGATTCTCATGGCCAACGGTATATCCAAAAACAAATACGAAAGTGATTTAATAAAGAGTCTCGGATTTGAATAAAATTTACATAAAAATGTAAACCGACTCAGGTCTGGATAACGAAATGTTGATTAAAATAAGCACGATGCAACGCTATATCCGAAGTTTAGGAAAACATAATTTTTTAAAAGTTATAATAGAAAAACAAAATATATGTAAAATTAATTATATATATTAACATAATAAATATATTAATATGCATATTAGAATTAAAAAAATATTTTATAGTGGTAAAGTTCAACAATGACCAAGTCCCACCATTATATTCGGGGGAAACCCATAATGTAGTAGTATCTTTCCATTGAACTTTCTAAAAATGAAAAATAGTGATTTTATTGTCTTAGTTTGAGGCATGACAGTAGGCCTCCAATCTACAAGACAAATTGAAGAATGCTAAAAAAAGAAGCAAGACATGTGTTGACAGAAGTTGAGGTATACGGTACATGGCTACAAATTGAACTTCAAAAGAAGGCTCGTAGAGGAAAAACTTCTAAGGAGATTCTTAAATAGTTGGCGTTGAAGCAACAAGAATTGTGATATAGTTTAAGAGGAGACAACATCCGGAATGCAGCACAACTTCTTGGTAAATCCAACAAGATCCTTAAAGCACGTCAACTTCCTAACATAGGTTTAGACTAAATGACATACATGTGCTAACAACAAGTCATATATACCTAGTGGTGGCCGGTGTTTCTTCAACTAGCCCTCAACAAGGTTCGTCAAGTTGTAATATAGCGTTAAGATTCTTCGTAATTGACGGTGTAGTGTTCCTTGTAATAACGGCTAATAAACCCAATTTATCCAATTAAACATGGATAATTTTTGTTAAATCAAATAACGACTAATAAGCCCAATTTGATAAACCCAACACTTCTGCTTCAAGAAGCCTTGTGAAATTGTTAAATAAAAGAGAGAAAATCCAATATAATAAGCCCATTTATCACTTCTATGGGCCTCTTGGCTCTTCGCAATTAGGAAATTGCTACTGAATATATATAATATATAATAAATAAATATTTTTTCATAACACGTGTCGTCTTTATATTTATTCTTATCATTTTTTTCTTGGCTTTCTCTCCTATTAAATATCCTTCTATCTTCTAATAAAAAAAATTTCTTAAAGAAAATACTAATTATAGTAATATAACAAATTTATTTTAAATTATCCCTTAATATAAGAAACTTCAAAATCTAACGTGTCGTATCCATATTCATTCTCATCATTTTTTCCCGCATCTCTCTCCTATTAAATTCCTCTCTATCTTCTAATAATAATAAATTTTTAAAGAAAATACTAATCTATACATACTAATAAATAAAGGTTCTGGGGTGTCACATGTCATTCTCATATTTATCCTTAACATTTTTTTCTCGTCTCTCTCTCCTATTTAATGACACAAGTTTCTATAAAAAAAACTTCAAAATTTATTTTAAATTATCCCTAGTTATAGTAATATAACAAATTTATTTTAAATTATCCCTTAATATAAGAAACTTCAAAATCTAATTATACAACTTTTATTTTCATTTTCAATCAAAAAGTAATGAAAATCTGTCTTTAAAAAAAAGTAAATGAAAGTTAAATTAAATTAAATAGTAATTAACGTATTTTCGAAACTCAATTATATATTAGTTTTACATATTTTGAATTTTGTTTTACATCCTTAATATATGTAATACATTTTTACACCTATAAAATATATACATAAAAATTTAAAAATTTTATGTATTGATATTTTTCACACCGTGTATATTACACGGGTTCTAAGCTAGTGGGCTTATATATTTAAACTTTGAAACATACTGTTGAATCTATCATTGCTTTTGAATTTGGTTAAAGACGAACAAAGAGTTGCTACCGAAAGATAACCACTTTGATCTTTAACACAAAAGAAATCCTATATAACTAACTAAAACCGACATCGATAAGAAGTATAATACCACCATGTAAATTGAACGTGAATTGAACGAACACAATAACTTTCAATTGAATTGAACGCGAATTGAATGAAGACAATAACTTTCTATTGAATTGTGTATCGTTGATTGACCATTAGAAGACTTTGACTTTACAAACTATTTATAGTTTTCCCTGGTAACCGTCATTTGTAACCAACATGTAACCGCCACGTGAAGAGTTGCGAGAACTCTATTGGCATTCATTCATAACCAATAATATCGCGCCATGTGTCCCTGGTGGTTACCAAGTTTGGTTTCTAACAAACTAACCCCTAAAATTTACATACATGTAATTATAAACTAAAACATAGTTTCTAGTAATTACACTACAACCTCTATACTTTAGTATTTAGTTTAATATTTCAATACTCCCCCTTAAACTAAATATAGTTTAAAGAAAGTCTTCCACTTGCTTGATTTGTCTTTACAGCAACGCTGGTTCTTCGTCCCATACGAGATGAGCCTCTTGATCCTTCTCTTTCTCGTTATCCTTGAATTTGGTGCATTCTTTTGCATAGTGACCGTATTTACCAAATGCATAACACCTAACATCGTTTTTGTCTTTGTTTCCTCGATCCGTACTTGTTCTGTGTCCTCTTCCTTCCGTAAAACAACCTCTTCCACGACTTCTACCATGGCTTTGTGTACCACGTCCCTTACCGTGATGCCAGTTTTCAAAATTACTTGCATTTGCAATCAGGAGCTTTCCTTGATCATCCGCCGGTCCGTCTTGCCTTTTGAGACGTTCTTTAAAGGCTATTATCTTTCCTACTGCTTCCTCAAAAAACATTTTATCAACTTCTGAATACTGCTCGATAGTTGCCACGATTGGTAGAAACTTCTTTGGATCCGGTTAAGTAGCTTTCTTACAATTGTTTTGTCCTTAAGAGTTTCACCGAGGGTTTTAAATTTAGCCCTGATACTAACTAACTTTCCTGAGAAGGCACTTAGTGATTCACTTTCTTTCAAAATAGTTGCTACCGAAAGATAACCACTTTGATCTTTAACATAAAAGAAATCCTATATAACGTACTAAAACCGACGTCGATAAGAAGTATAATACCATATGTGATCATAAATAAATACCTAATATCAATTATGAATAAACACCAACTACATCTAATATATTGAGAGGAGGGTCTAAAGAAAGAAGCAAAATTCCATCATAATGGAAAAAATTAACAAATGCAGCCTCCTCGTTTCGATAGCAATAACAAAGTCTAGATTCAGCAAACGACCTGTAAGCCTCTAAGATCATTCGTAGTGGTTTCACGCCTCTCTCTTTCATGCCCCGCCACGTCAGCGCTACATCAGCGCCACATCAGCACAGGAGTTTTATTAGAAATTCTACAGCCTTTCACGCACCGGAACACTTCCCATAAATCATGGGAGATTATTAGAAATTCTCCCAAGTGAGGCCAAGTCCCGTTGATGTCCTCGTTGTCTAAACGAACTAAAACGTCATCTACCGGCGATTATTCGCCTGGTATCAATTCAAGAATTAATCTAAATGATACCGATGACGAATTTGAAGCACCGGAAGAACCGGTTCGTCCGCCCGGAAAAAACAAAGGTAAACGGGTTGCTTCTTCGTCAACACCGGACACCCGCTTTGAAAAATTAGACGAGAAGCTTGAAAAGCTACTTTCTTTTAGACAAGATAAATAACAGCTACAAGATATCAAGTTTCTAAATATGAACTTCACCTTACCGGAGCTGCTCGTAAACTAGCGGAGAGGCGAAAAATGAAATATACGAACGCCAAAACATAAACGATGGGGATGATGACGAGTAGTTTTTTTTATGAATGTAGTTTTTTTTTATAAATGTTGTTTTTTTTAATGTAATTTTTTTTTTAATGAATGTACTTTTTTAATTACTTTAATTTAATTTTATTGGTATTTAGTTAATTATTAGTTAATGATTAAAAATTAAATTCGGGGCGTGAAACCACTACGCACCTTAGTGAAAATGGGCAGTGAAAACTCCTGTCCTGATGTGGCGTTGACGTGGAGGGGCGTGAAACCACTACGGATGGCCTAAGCTTTCATCTGTTGCATAATTTAGTTATGTGTAGTGGCAGGGCCGGCCCTTGATAAGGAAATCTGTAAGAAACATTCAACCTGATGAAATTGGAAAATAAAATACTTATCATACCTTCCAGGAACTTGTAAATAAACATCTTTGTAAAGCTTACTAATATATATATATACACACATAGCTTAGTGGCTCTTTCTTTACAAAACTAATCACAATCTTCCTCTATCCCTTGTCTAATTTGCAAAATGGTTTAGGAATCTCCTAACGACGCCATGCCATGGGTGGGCTTGTATGTTAGCGTAGCATCGTTCATATATGCATCATTGCAATGGGATCTGATGTGGTCTAAGCAATTTGGAATTGGAAACTCTGGTTTCCAAACAGATTTTTCACTCTCAATGCTTCTACCATCACTCTTATTGCAATTGCGATGAAGCTACTGGTAGATTTAACGACTAATATATGTGAGGCCACTGAAGTTTTTGCCAATCCATGTGTCATTAGATATTCAAAGCTGAGCAGCATCAATTTCTTGGTCACAATGTTAGCTAATTTTCTCCCTTCATTAGGGCTTATGGATGATACAGAGCTTCTAATAAACATTGTGGCCCTCAGTATTCTCGTGATCACCATTGCTGTAAATATTGGGATTCAATATTATACTAAGGTGCTATTCCTCCTTGTAGACACACTCCCTATATTCATGTTTTCCTTTATATGTTCATTTTCAGTAGCCTTGACAGTTTCAACATCTAGAAAAAAATTAGAACACCGGTACAGGGAGTCACAACAATTGGTTTCAAGTCATGAAGAGAAAATGTTTTCATCCAAGGGACTTAGAAGTTATGTTAAAAAGTATTGGATGATGACTGAAACTCGAAACCCACAATTCGTAATTGCTTGCTCATCGGTTTCTACTGCTTTTGCGGCTATATGCTTATACTTGTCTTTGATTTCTGTCGATATCTTTATAAGAAGCATGGAATATAACTGGGATTCAACTTCAGATTATATGTGGTCACTTAAGATAATTTTTATTGTGCAATCAATTGGGGTTGTTGTAGGTAGTATTGCACCATTTTTTAGATGTTCACATCTATTGGTCATTACAGTCTCTCCACTGAATGGAGCATGAACCATTTAAATGTGTTCCGAGTTGAGAAAATTTGGACCCAAAGGATCCAACAGTGGAAACGTAGCCATATTCATTCATATATCCCAGGCCGTTATTTAAAAATAGTTTTTCATGAAGTAAAAAACATGTTTTTAAACTTTTGTATAGCACTTCAGATTGTAGTTTTGGTTATATGTAAAATAATATGTCTTGTTCCAAGAACTTTGCTGATCTTAATCTCTTGTTGTTGGAATCTTTTCACGGCTTGTTTGAAAAGGTTTAAAGAGGTATTAAATGTGTCTAATAGCAATGTGAGCTCAGAAATAGAAGAATATACTATGTATGTTGTACAAATTGAAGAGGATGCAAAACTTTCCAATAGAATGTTATGAAGAATATTCACAGAAGAGCCAATTCGATCGTACCACTTGTAGGCTCGTACGTGTTTGAAGATGTACGACTGTATGACATGATACGGGCTTACGGTTTAACCCGAATCGAAGCCTATATAAAGAAACTGACGGCCAGATACACGAAGATACACAAAGATACAAAGAAAAATCTAGAAAATCGCTAAATAGTTAGTAAGAGGAGGGACAAAAGTGCAGCATTCGAGTTAGAGATCATTGTCGAGGAGAAGCATTGAAGACCGGAGCCCTATAGTCGGTTCTATCTTTCTTCTTTATCTTCTTTGCTATCTTATGAGTTTTTTGTTTCATCTTTATACAATATTAGCGAAACTTATTTATGTCATCCAGATGTAGATGAGTTTTAACTATGAATATATGATTGTTTGATTAAGTTAATGAATCCTTTATGATTTGATTAATCTTATTTTAAAATCTTATTGATGGGTATGAGTTTATGTTGTTATTAAATTCAACTTTGAACTAAGTGTTGGTTTTGTTCTAGAGTGGAAGGCCTGCTCTTTATAACTATTATTCAATATGACTAAAGTATGGGTCTTGCTACTTGGGCGGGAGAAAGATGGGTCTAGATTATCTTGGTTAAATTTAAGCGCAATTAAATTATTAGTTTATTAAAGTTTTCCTTGTGTACTCTAGGATTTGTAAAACCTCTGGCAAGTGATAGTATTCCTTCACATGTCTTGGAATATCTAAGACATACATTAATTGTCTAAGATATTTTTAGGTTGATTAGTATTTTCTCTAATACGGACATTCATTGTACATCCAACAACCTTGGCGGGTGAGGATTCTTATTACAAGCTCAACAACTAAGGTGGTGGTTAATTCTTCATAGTAGTGAGCTTATGAAGACCGACAGTGAGTCCGGAAGTCTTAGATTAACATTCGTCTAGTTTGTTGTGGCGAGATTTTAGCTCTTTAGGGAGCTACCTTAATAACTCAGTCATTCAATTATTCATTATAATATTAGTCAAAATGATTCAAATCTAGATGATCCAATTTCTCATCTTTGAAATTTATCCAAAACTATCTTTTTAGTTATTTATTTATTTAAATATTCTTTTTCAAAAACCAAAATATTAACCAACCAGATTTTGATAGAAGGGTTACTATTAAGAGTTGTTACACATGTTCATGAATCGATACTTGGTTCTTATCATGACTATAATACACATACAATATGTGCACTTGCCTAATGTGTGTGTAGTAGTTATAATTAAAACCCTTTTTATAAATTTAAAACTTGTAATGAGTCTTAGGATCTCTATACACATACACAAGCACAACAAGGATATACTAAAAAAAGAACAATATCAAAAGTTGGTAGGGAAATTAATTTACCTTGCACATACAAGACTAGACATTGTTAATGTAGTGAGAATCATAAGCTGATTTATTCACAACCCTAGCAAAGATCACATGGGCACAACCTCCACAGTAAGAAATCATGCCACGGAATGGGTACTTTAATATGGTCAAAATGGACATCTTGATGTAGAACAAACAGATGCTGACTCGGCAGAAAAACAAAACGGTGGAAGATCCACATTAGGGTACTTCACATTTGTTAGAGGAAGCAATAACCAAAGCGTTGTTGCACTACCAAGTGGTGAAGCTGAATTAGACAATGTTGTGATGATGAAGGTGCAACCCGTATCTCCCAAAATCCATTTCAACAGGATAGAAAAAACATGTTGAGGTAGACCGACATTTCATAAATGAGAAACTTGGCGAAGATCATTTGGCAGATGTATTAACCAATGCAGTATGCGGAAAGATATTTTATGATTGATTCAACAAGATAGGTATGTGAGATCTCACTCCTAACTTGAGGGTGTGTGTTGAGGAATAATAACCATGACACATCAGTAACCAAAGCTGTGATCAAAACAATCAAATCAAGGAAATCAATGTATGATACAGAAATTTAATTTGATAGGAATAAACCACGCAACGGGTCAAACACTTTTAGTTTAAAGTTCTTATTGGGTCTAACTATTATTTTCATGTTTTATTCCATCACGTGAAGAACTAGTAATCATAAGTGCGTCTAACGTATGCATGTATATAGGCCGAAGGTCTGTAAATAGTCGGTCGTGCTTCTATCCCAGAATCTTTTCTAGTTGCTCTAAACTGATGCGTAGCAGCAGTTGAAACCGTCTTAACCCTATTCGCAATTGAAGAATTTAAAAAAAAAGGAAGAAACTGTTCGTATCTTTCTTCTGTTTTCTTTCTTTTATACGCAAACACACAATCACAGAAACACAAAGCACAATTGCACATACATGAAGAACATAAACAATCTTTTTAGACGATTCCACTGTGTCCTCTGATACCAACACTTGCCACGTGTCAGGACTTTTTAGAGTTCACTTGTACAGACCAAAACCCTTTTAAAAACCTTCAAGAAACTAAAACACTTAATCTATACACATACAAAACCAAAAAATTCAGTGAAACAACTCTTATGAATTGAAGAGGATAAAATCGAAATTTTAATTATTTTTATAGTATAATTTTCTTTCAAAGATGGAGTATTCTTGTCAAATTCGAATAGATCCTATATCAATAAGGCCTTACAAAAATGTTAGATGACACATCTGATAGTAAAATATATTTTGACTGTTTTCAGTGATGAAAACAAAGAAAGGATAATTAATCCTTTTGTTATTAATCATCTATTATAGACATAATGACGCAATTTTCCTTTTCCAAAAATAAACCAATCAAAGCTTCTCTTCAAATAATATTATTTATAAGAAGGTTAGTCGTGTACCAAACAAAGCCTGCATTTACTTAATATAAAATCTTTCATCCGTTGCATAAATTAATCATGTGTGCAGTGACAGGGCCGGCCATTGACAAGGAAGTCTGGAAGAAACATTCAATCGGGTGAAATTGCAAAATAAATTACTTATCATACCTTCCAGGAACTTGTATACAAACATTTTTGTAAAGCTTTTATTATTATTATTATCAAGCATGTTCGTTCTAGTTCTACCAAATTAAGCATAATCTTTGTATATCCTTTATCTGTGACAATGGTTTGGGAATCTCCAAATGATGCCATGCCGTGGGTGGGCTTGTATGTTGGTGTAGCCTCTTTCATATGCACCCTTGCAATGGCAGCTGATGCCGTCCAAGCAATTTGGCGATGGAAACTCTGGTTTCCAAATAAATTCTTCACTCTCAATGCTTCTACCATCACACTTATTTCAATAGCAATGAAGCTCCCAGTGGATCTAACAACTGATCCAACATTTTGTGGCAGAGTAGAAAATGCAAAGATTACAGGAATCTATTTCTTGGTCACGATGTTAGCCAATTTTCTCCCATCTTTAGGGCTTATGGATGATAGAGAGCTTCTAATGAACATTGTGGCCTTGGGTATCCTCGTGATCACAGTTTATGTAAATATGGGGATCCAAGTTTATACCCGTGTGCTTCATATGTATCCAGACATACTTCTAGTTTTTATATTGGCATTTGTATGGCCATTTTCAGTAGCTTTAACAGTTTCGGCCTCCAGAAAAGATTAGAATACCGTAATAAGGAGTCACAACGATTGGTTTCTAGTTATCAAGAGAAAAGGTTTTCCTCTAAGGGGTTGAAAAGTTATGTTAAGAAGTATTGGATGATGACAGAAACTCGTAATCCCCAATTTGCTATCGCTTGCTCACCGGTCTCTTCCGCATTTGGGGTTATATGCTTATACATTTCTTTTGTTTCAACTGTAAGTCTTCTAGTTGGCCTTCAAGGTTATATATATCATGGTTGTGTTAGTTCAGATTATAAGTGGTCACTTGGGATAATTCATATCATGCAATCAGTTGGAATTCTAGTAGGTAGTATTGCACCGATTTTTAGATGTCTCTCATCTGTTGGTCATTACAATCTCTCCAAGGAATGGAGCAAGAACCACTTAAACGTACTTCGAGTAGAAAAACATTGGATCCAGATGCTCCAGCAGTGGAAACATAGGCATGTTCATTCACATATTCCAGGTCGCCATTGCAAAATCGTTTTCCATAACGCAAAAAACACTTTTTTAAACTTTTGTATATTACCTCATGTTTTGGTCTTGATTATAAGTAAAACAATATGTCTTGTTCCAAGAACCACTTTGATCTTACTCTCTTATTGTTGGTATTTCTTCAAGTCATGTGTGGAAAGGTTTCAAAAGATAACAAACATGGCTACTAGCACTGCGAGCTCGGATATAAAAGAATATAGTATGTATGTTGTACAAATTGAAGAGGATGCGAAGCTTTCAGACAGAATATTAAGAAACACGCTTCGTTATATAACTCGGCTCCTTAATGCATCTGAGAAAAAAGAACCACACAATCTTATGGTGCTTCTCGAGAAATCTATAGGATTCAATGGAGTACTAGAGTTTGAAAATCACCAAGTCCAACCTGTATATCAGGAAGAAACCCACAATTGTTGGAGCCTTGTCGTAGTAACCTTAACATCAATTGCCATTGCACTTCCAAACATTGCATCTCGTCATGTGAAGTCATTACTTTTCGGCATGAGGGAAGGCCTCCAAATTGTAAGACACATTGAAGAATGTCTAGATGGAGATGATGAGAAATTAAAGACAAGAAAAGCAACAAAACGAGTGTGGGCGGAAGTTGAAGTATACCGCTCGTGGCTACAAATTGATCTTCAAAAGATGGCTCGTAAAGGAAAGATGACAAAGGAGATTCTTAGATGGTTGGGTGATGAAGCCGAAAAAATTGTGAGAGAGTTTAAGAGTAGCAAAAAGCCAAGTATAGATCAATCACCTTATAAGTTCATACTTGCAAGTCCCATGTACAAAATCAGTCGGACTATGTTGCTAGAGTGCGAAGAAGATCAAAGTTGGTCAAATGGTGAAAACCTTTTTGAATGGTTATCAACTATAATTGCAGATATATTATTCGCTTGCTTTACCAACTTACCAAGTGTAATAAAATTGAAGTGTCATCACCATGCAATAGAGAAAAGGGGAGACAACATCCGGAATGCAGCTGAGCTTCTTGGTAAATCCAAGAAGATCCTTAAGATACTGAAAGCATGCCAACTTCCAGACATGGATCTTGACTCGAGGGCATACATTGATAAGTGGCGTGTACTTCCCAAAAGTCAAGTACTCAATTGTGATCAAGGTGGTGCTTCTTCAACTAGGATTGGATCAGGTTCTTCAAGTTGTGATGAATCATTCATAGTAAGTAAGTATTGTGTAATGAGTGTGGATACGATCCATCTTCGCATGATTTGGCATATATGTGTATAATAATTGTACCTGTTATTTTTTTCTTATGTAAAATAACATTACTATGGTTATTGTTTCTAACTTGTAACTTTACTCACGTGTTACGGCCTTCAATTCTCACGGCATAACCGTTTATCCGAAAATAAATAAACAGTTACGTCGTTGTTAAAAATGATCCTAAACACGAAAGCGTGCATTGATAAGTGGCGTGTACTAACAACGAGTCATATAATGGTGGTGTTTCTTTAGCTAGCCTTCAACAAGGTTCATCGAGTTGTAATGAATCGCTCATAGTAACTATTATGTAGTATGAAAAGTTAGTGAAGTGTATTTAGCCCTCATAGTGTAAAGATTTTTCGAAAATTTACGGTGTAGTGCAATTCCTCGTAATAACGACTAATAAACCCAATTTATCCAATTAAAGTTGGGTCATTTTTGTTAAATCCAATATTGACTAATAAGCCCAATTTGATAACCCAACACTTCTCCTTCAAGAAGCCCTGTGAAATTGCAGGGCGGTAAAGGGAGTCTAAATTGTCTCTGTTTCAGGTCCAAAAATTGGAATAACGTCTCTCAGGGTACTTGAAAACTTATTAATTACATCCATTTGCAACCCCCAAACACAACCAATAAAACCCATTCAGATCAGTAAACAACGATAAAAAAATTACAAACTTGCTAGTTGTTTGCTTTATAATACGCTTAGCCGTGATAATTGTGAGTTGTGTTAGGTGGATTTGTGTTATTTATAATTAGATGGTAGATTCTGGAATACAGGAACGTGGGATGCAATGTGTTAGTAAGGCTATGTGTAGTGGGTAGTGGGCTCTATTCGCTTAATTTTACTTCAAATTGATTCAATGTTTTATTTTTGGTTTGGAATATATTTGCTTTATTTTAGAGGAATTATTTTTAGAAGTAGTTTGTTATGAATTAGCTTAAGGGTTAAGCTAGGTTTAGTCTATATATATCGAGTCTTTGTTTTGTTTTAGAGAGTTGAATTTTTTGTGAGTTTTTTTTATAAAAAGTCGAAACCCAGTTTTTGGTTTCAGTCTATGTTTTTTGTTTTGTTCTTGTTGTTTTTGTTGCTCCTCTGTCTTCAATTGGTATCAGAGCTAGGAAAAGAAGGAGTTAGCTGATTCAAAGGCGGGAGATTGAAGAATGGCTGGGGTAATCGCATTCTTCAAACTTTTCAAAACTCACGGAAAGGAAAAATCGACTATATTTCCAGCAAGGTTGGGGCTTGTTAACAACAAAAAAATCAACTGAGGAAAGGCAGGAAGGAAGGGCACCATAGCTAATCAGAATACAAACACTAATGCACTTGTGATTGCTCAAACCAGAGAGACCGGTGGGTTATCGCAACACGTTCTAAAGCATACTGGAAACAAGTACACTGCGTGTGATGGAGGCTATACCTGATGATCAGGGTGTGTGGGATGTTGTCCAGCCTTATGTTGAGCGGAACTAGATGAAGAAAGAAACAAATCAACCTCGGCGTTCCTATTCTAGGCTATTTCTGACGAGATCCTCTTTCAAATAGCAAAGTACAAGAATACAAAGGAGATTTGGGTAGCCCTGCGTATGCGATACATCGGGCCTTATCGTGTGCAAAGGGAAAGGCTCCAAACGTTGAAGAATGAAATTGAGAACCTGAGGATGAGGGACGATGAATCTATTGATCAAATTTCTCAAAAACTAAGTGGAAAGGCATCCAAAGCTGTGAGCCTTGGAACTTAATTACATTTAAATGATGAGTAAATATTCACCAATTAACGTTTAACTCTTAAATGTCCAAACCTTTTGCTTTTTAACTACTTCACTAAATTATTTACCGAATTAACCGTTTAAATATTTATACACCGAATTAAATTTCCGTATTTCTTGAACTATGATGTTTTCGATTAAACAATATTAATTGGTCGTTACCCAAAATGTAACTATTTGGATCGTAACTCGATAGCAACGTTAATTTTATTGACGATCGGACATCATATATATCCAACATTAACCATCGAGTTGTATAAAATCGCCAAGAAACATCTCCGAGTACCGATTTCTCGCCCATTCCATGGTCGAGTAGGCCGACTTTTGCAGCATTGCTAGAGTCACTCAGGATTAGCAATGTTTACTCCGACCACTCAACTTCAAAATTGATATTCCATTCATCTTAGCTCCGGTTTGGACACGATTTTTGTTCTATTGTGAAGCTCTAATGTTATAGAACACAACCCATATATGTTTAGTTATATTATATAATTGATATATCTCTTCTAATAAAAAAAACTAAATGGTTTTGCCACTTGGCATTACCATATTCAATCTCACAATTATTTCCCTCCAAAACTACATTTATATCCTTCATTTAATACTTTCATATTTAGCCTTTTTTTTTAAATTACATAAATAAACATTTTCATCATTATTACCATTGACTCACATTTTTAAAATTATTATCAAAAGTTAATATTTGAAAAAAATCAAGAATTAAAAAAAACGAGTTTTTAAAATTTTATTATTAAAAAAACCATTTTTTGAAATATTATTATCAAAAAACAAGATTTTTTCAATTTTACATATAAAATTTGGAAATACTACGTTTTCATTTTAAATAAATATATGTTAGAATTAAGTTTATTATTATTGAATTAGTAGTTTTTTAATTAAATTTGATATTTATAAATAATTTTTTTATTTTGATTTATAAATTTTAATACTTAGTTTTTAATAAAATTAAGAAACTTAAAAAGATTTATTTTTAAAAGTGTATTATATTTTAAACTTTAGATTTTTTTAAATGACGAGATTTTTTTCAAAAAACATGTTTACTAGTTTCAATTCTAATTTATTTAATTTTGAAAATTTGAATTTAATTGTGTCAAAATATGAAGGAGTGAAATTTTTAAAATTTTGAGTTTTAAATTTTGAATTTAAAAGAGATTGTTGAAATTTAAATTTTATTTGTATCTTTTTATTGTTTTTTGATGAGAGATTTAGTATTAAAATTTTAGCGAGATTTTCCGCATACAAGTACAAATAGTATCCGTCAATCAGAGCATCTTGATAATAATTATGATGAAAGTTTATAATCTCCTGAATTTCTAAATAGACTTACATTATCAGTTTTGTCAAAACATAAATTAGTTTTAAATGTCGGTGTTCTAATTATGCTATTAATAAATATTGATAAAAAATGGTTTAGGTAATGTAACAAGTCTTTACGTCAAATCATAAGGTAATCACGTTATAGAAGCGAATATTATATTTTGAAGCAACATTGATCAGCACAATTTTATACCTATAATTGGCTTAACATATTCAGACAAAAGAATTTCATCAAAACTTCAAAGAAAAAATATACAATTATTGTATTTTTGCAATGACCATGAATAAAAGTTTAGGACAATCACTTTAAAATGTTGATTTGTATTGAAAGATCCGGTGTTTATTCATGATCAGCTGTATGTTGCATTGTAAGACCCCGACCCGGGTATCCTATAATTGGTTCTCATAACGGGTCATCCCCTTATAAATGTAACTATTTTTAATCAAATTACAACGGAAGTCTTAAAATATTTCTGCTATTATTTAAAGTCGTTGTCATCATAAATTACCTCACGAATGCCTGCACACCAACCCGAGTAGCACCGCTCCCAAGCCAAGATACGTCGACTCCAAAGCTCACCCGCAACACAACCTAACGTACACACAAAGTCAGCTACGCTGAGTAAGTTCTAATAGTTTAATTTAATGAACGCCAACTCATCACAAAAGTTATTTGAACTATATTTAGGACTCACGGTCCTTATAAAATAGTTTATCAATTACTTAACACATAGATCACCCCTGTATCACATGATATCCCATATTTTTTCATTACCCAAGACTCGTCCCATAATAATAATAATCCCACAGTCTCGTCGACATAGGTCGAACCTACTACAATAGTAACTCATACTCTAGAACACGTATTAGCTTGACACTTGGTTAACCCAACAAAACCCTAGACATCAGCTTACTCGGCCTTAACCGCGACTTTTACATTTCAACTGACACGACAGTTGTACACGTCACGTCATAATCCTGACACAACGGTCAATCTAACTCCACGTACCACAATAATATCACCAACTTGTCACATTAACATTATCACATTAGTATCATCTACATGTCACATTAACATTACCACATTAGTATCATTACATGCATAATAAATATAGCTCAACGTTTGTATACAATTCGACGCATGTAACATCCCTAATCTTCCGATCCTATTTTAGTATATTTTGATTAATACAATAACAACACTACATTAAATTATGTATTTGATCAAGCACCTTAGGTCACGTAAACTATTATTTAACTAAAGTTTCTATTCAAAATCTAAACTTACGTTACATATTAAATTCTATAACACACTTTGTGTACGTATACATATATACGTATAATTATTTTTAAAGTTATGTATATAATTACACAATTAAAATCTTACATTTAAACCTCATGTTTGTGTCGGCAAGTGTTAAAACAAAGCGTTGGTTTGGTTGAAGTAGGTAGGATTAAATAGGTTGTTTGGGTTATTTAAATCGTTCGGGCGAAGATCTTGTTGAAAAAACAGGTTGTTTGGGTTATTCCGGTGAACGTGTTGTTGTAAAAACGGGTTGTTTGGGTCGTTCGAGGTAAATTGTTTGAAATACGGGTTGTTAAGGCTCCACGGATTCATGTTTGAAGAGTTGGATTGTGATGAAGAATAAAAAATTTGGATGTAAAAAATGGAGTTGAAATTTTTTTATGAGTAAAAACGATAAAAAGGTTTTAGTTGTTTATAGATTTAAAGATAATTTTTTTAAAAATTTCTTGTAAACCCAACCCAACGGCTCATTTTTATTCCTTTAGCGGTCGTTAAACCCACACCCCCTCCCATAATACCCCACAAGCTTACATGGACATGTGAGCAGAAGGAACCGTTTACTTTGGGTCAAGCGTAGCTAAATGACGTGTTTGCTAAACATTAAACCACATCCACAAAACTAAATATTACACTAGAAAATTAGGTAGGGTCCTTTTGAGAAGTGAGAACGAAAGGGAAAGAAACATTACTGGAAATTTTGGAAATAAAATCTTGACTCCTTCCTCGAACATGCAAACAAATATATTGTAATTTTTTTGAGTTAAATAAGGTTTTAGTTCCGTGGTTTGACCCAAATAATTATTTTATTTCAAAATATTAAATATGAATTTTTTAGTCCAATACTTTCATTTTTTTCTTCAATTAATTCCATGTGTCTAACGTAGTTTATTTGTTATGGTAAAATTTGTGTGAGTTCACCAAACTATCTCTTGTATAAGACAAGTAAAAAAAGTAACAAAATATAAAGTCAATTTTCTCTCTCTCCTCCTCCTCGTCTTCTTTCTATAAACCCTAAAAGTCTTCTATTTTGGGTCTTTATGAGTAATTACGACCTCCGACACACTCAAATACAGAGCTCCCGGATCCAGGATCAAGCTCTTTGTCATACCTAGAGTCAGATTCTTAAAATTTGGTAGGCGTTTTCAGGATTTCCCATTCCTTTACCGTCATGATTTTAGCCGGATCAACCACAATGTCGTTCGCGTTAATAACGTGACCTAGGAATTGGACACCCTGTGCCAGAACACGCATTTGGTGCACTTGGCATATAACTTTTCCTGTTTCAACGTTTCTAGTACCTCTTTTAAATGACGTACATGATCTCCCTCGTCTTTTAAGTAGATAAGTATGTTATGTATGAATACTATTACCGAGTGATCCAACATTGGACAACATACTCAGTTCCTTAAAATCCATGAAGGTCTCGGGAGCATTCGTCAAACCGAATGACAATACGAGGAATTTGTAATGTCCTTATCGTGTACGAAACGCGGGAGCATTCAACTTGCATCTTGTAATTGGTCAAAAAGATCATCTATCCTCGGTAGCGGGTGCTTGTTCTTTATCATTCTTTTGTTCAGCTCTCTATAATCTATACACATTCGCATTGAGCCATCTTTCTTTTTCCCAAACAGTATCGGAGCACCCTAAGGCGAGATGCTCGGTTGGATGAAACCTTTATCCAATATATCTTCTAACTGCACCTACGGTTCTTTCATTTCTGATGGGCTAGTCGATCGGTAATCTGCTTTAACAACTGGTTAGGCTCTTAGTAGTAAATAAATTTAAAATCTATCTCCTGATCTGGCGGCTCTCCAGGTAAGTCCTGATGGAACATCTCTAGAAAATTGCCCACCACAGGCACATTTTTCTTTCATGTAACTTTCTTTTTATCTTCTATAACCTAGGCCAGGTAAGGCTCGCATTCGCGCCTCATAAAGCTTCCAACCTTAAGCATTGAGATGATGTTCGGCATCAAGATATCTTTATCTATATAAATTGTGACTTCTCTGCCATTAGGAGCTTTAAGATGAGTGTTCTTCTCTTTACATACAATCTAGGCTTCCTTAGCGGTGAGCCATTCCATCCCTAATACCACTATCCCCCTATGGCTATAACCAACATCCTAGCAGGAAATATATGGTCGTATATGCTTATAGTATAGTTTTATACGGGCTATATTACTTTTGTATTTTCACCCACCACATGTTCTATGTTAAAGGCATGTTTTATCTTAAAAATGGTACATTTCAATTTATTACAAAACGTAGAGACTATAAAACTTCTGGTAGCACTAGAATCAAAAAATACTAATGTATAAGTGTTATTGACTAGGAACGTGTCTGACATGATGTCAGGGTTCCCCCTTGCCTCATCCTGTGTCAGGGCATAGGGCCTCATTCTTGCCTTGGGTTTTAAGGCCTCCTTCCCCTAGTCGGTATCTGTTGCCTTGGGTTTTGTGTAGTCTTTGGCCACATGGACAGGTATCCCATAGATGTGGCACTCTCCCATACCCATTCAGTTGTGTGAGTAATGCTCAGTCTTACCGCAACGGTACCAGATGTTCAACCCAAAACTACATTCCCCCATATTAATCTTCCCGCATTTACCCCATGTCATTTAACATTATTGCCCACATTCTTCTAAGCTTCAACCGGTTGTGGGTCCTCATGGTCAAAGTCGTCATACACAATTCTAACCAGTTCAACAACCGTTTCAAAACTCTTTGGAGTGTTAGCCGTCATAAGTACACGAGCTTTTGTGGTAGTCCTTTGATGTAGTACTTGATCAACTGCTCCTCCGACTCGACCAGATGATGAACTATTGTACCAGCACACTGTATTTGGAAGTGTACTAGCGGTGAGCCATGTTGCCAGCTTTGAGCCCCAAGAATTTGCTTTCTACCCGGTCAATCTCGTTCTGTGGACAACATCTACGGATCACCAACTTCTTTAGACAATCCCTAGTTATTATTTTAAAAGCAGTGGTGTAACATCCTGGAAATCCAGAAAACTAATGGTTCGGGTTAGTGAGTGACCCGAGTCTCTATTAAATAAAATGATAGCAAGTTTTTCGCATGAGGTGCGTTTAACTACCGTAAAGGACACTGTTAGTCGTTCAGGAAGTAACTCTAGATCGAAGCATGTGAGGCAAAAATGGAGGGACCCGAAAGGATATATAAGGAAACCCTAGGTCTTTGTTGACATGCTTAGCAGGCAAAAATGTAACGGCTCAAACCAGAGAAAGAGGCTCGTGTACACATGTTCTAAACTGGTCACGAACGGTCTGAACCATGTCTACGTGGAGGTAGGGTTCAGTGATTTGGAATGACAAGTGATTGAGACGAAGTGTGGGGTTTATATTATACGTTATTCGACGTACGATAAGAACGTATTCTGATCATGTGATCATACATTTAGTAGGTTCGGTTCATGAATAAATGGGCATTTTGCAGCACGGGAGTTGGCTCTTCTTAACCAGTGAGTTTCTAATCCCCATTTCACTTGTTTTGTGGCATCGTACATATACTTACACGTTTTATCGTATAAATAAATGTGTTACGAGAAATGGGTTAAACCTGTCAAGTTTTATGTGTTAACTACTTTTAAACAAATCTACGGGTCAATGCGGTGTTCGTAGGTTGTGTGGGTTGGATGTTAGTACGACACGGGTGTGTCGTATGATGACTTATTTGGGATAAGTCAAATGTTGTGTCTAGACGTTATGTAACATCCATAAAACCAAATAGTTGACGGTTCGGGTTACGGGTAACCCAAAATTCTATTAAATGACATGCTTAGCAGGGATCGTTGAGAAAAGCTAGGATTAATGGAAATTAGAGGAGCCGGTTAGCCAAGTAGTGAACAGTTCGAATTCAAAACTCGCAAGGCTTATCTAGAGGGACTCAGATGGAACATTAGAGGGTTTAAAAACACCTTAAGTGGAAAACCCTAGGTCGTGGATGAGCTAGGGTTTGCGACGGCCGGAACGGGAAAGAAAACATGAAAGGGATACCGGGCGAGAAGGAACAAAGGCGGCAGCGTGACGACGTGAGCTAGGAACCTCCGAGTCACGCATAGGTAACCCTCGTATATTCTTTTTCGTGTATTCGTTGTTGAGTTACATTGAAACCCGGTTAGGGGCTGTGTTATTGTTCATGGCCGACAAAGAGGAGAGGGATGAGGACGTTGGTGGCTGTTGCGGGTGTAGCAGTCGACCGAGGGAAGGTGTAGAAAAGGAGGCGAGCGACAAGGTTGTCCGGTAGGAACATGAATGGGGACGTGGGGTATTAGTCGGCTGCCGAGAAGGGAAGGACGAGGAGGAGAGGTCTGATGTGGTGGCGCACACGACGGCATGCGATGGAGAACGATGGTGGTACATCCGGCATTCAAAGGAACTCGAGTGGAGGCAGTCGGAGTTGGTGGAGCACGGTGGTAAGAAGAGTTGAACACGGTGGTGGTGACGGGCATGGTAGGCGAGTGGTGGCTAGGATAGGGGGTGTCTTGATGAATAAAAAGCAAGAGGAAAAAGGTCGGTTAATGTGGGGGTGGTCTCGTGAGCAGCCGGGATCAGAGGCAGCAGCGAGGGGTGGTGTCGGGGACCCATGGTAGTCGGCTGTGGTGGTGGTTCATGGTGGCGGACGGCAGGAGTGAGACGATATTGGTGTCCGACTCCTACGGAACCTGTTGGCACGATGGTGGTGCGTGGTTACGGCCGGCTAGGGTGGAAGCGAGGATGAAGACGGGAGCATGAGATCTGTAGTGGTGCGCGGGTGAGCTCAGGTGCGGGTTTGGAACTAGCCAGAGTTGTATGGAGAGGAATCATGGGCTAGGGTTTTGCATGGATTGTTGCATGCGTGCACAGGAATCCGACGAAGGTGACATGAGACTAGGGTTTCATGGAGTTGGATTGACAAGCATATGGGACACGGGGTTTTATTATATTGTTACCTGTTACCCAACATATGTTTTACAAGTATCTTGGGTTTGCAAGTGGGTGTACGGAGTACAGGACAAGGATCGACACTCGACATAGCCAGTGAGTTTCTAATCCCCCTCTTTAAATGTTTTCAACATTTTGGGGCTATCGTACATACTTATGTAAAAGGTTTATTTTATTAAATGCGTTAAGGGTTTTGGGGTTCTATCCCGATGAGTTTTGAATATAAGATAATTATTATTAAGAGGGTCGTAGAGTCTATGGGGAGATTTAGGGAAATGTGTGAGTTAAAGGTATGGGTTGTTAATGCGTGACGTGTAAGGGCCAAATGGGAAGATTCGTGCCTTATATTAAATGCTTATGAATTCATGTATAGTAAATATGTTGTTCTAGGATTATGCGTAAGGTGCAAGTGTAGTTAATGAGTCATGTAAATAATGTGTGATATTATGTGTTTAAATTTAAGTGTCGTGTTTGCATCGTTGTCATTATGGCACAACAAACGGGATTGTGAAGAATGAGGTCCTTCGGGAAGTCACCAACGGTGACATTTATTTGACAGGTTAATGATGAACTCGGGGTGTGTTGAACGCCCTGACGAGGGTAACCCTGATTAGGGTGCAGTAATGAGTTAAGTGCTTATGTGTTTATATAATTACATGTGTGCTGAATTGCATGCATACGTTGGGCTATATTTATTATGAATGTGATGATATTAAGGCGGTAACACTATCGTGACGTGTGAATGTTATTATTGTATAGTTAGATTATATGTGATGTCGGGATCGGGATGTGATGTGTACAACTGTTGTGTCAGTTAAAAAGTAGGAGCCTTGATTAAGGTCGGGTAAGTTGACGTATAGGGTTCTATTGGCTTAGCAAAGCGTCGGGTAAAATCTGTATTCTAGAGTATGAGTTATTAGCAGAGTAAGTACGGCCTATGTCGGCAAGACTAGGGGAGTATTATTACAAGTATTATTATTATTAATTACGGGACGAGTCATGGGCGATGAACGGTTATGGGATTCCGTGGGATAACAGGGGGTTAACTATTCGTTAATGAATCGTAAAACTATTTTATAATGACCAGAGGGTCCTGAGTGAAATAAACTAATAAATGCGACGTGATGGTTTCTGTTTAAATTAAACTATTAGAACTCACTCATCGTAGCTGACTTTGTGTGTACGTTAGATTGTTTTGCAGGTGAGCTAGTGCTGATGTATTTTGGCTTGGGAGTGGTGCTACTCGTATCGGGGTGCAGGCATTCGTAAGGTAAACTTAATAACATTAAATGGTTATAAATGATTTTAGAAAAACTTCCGCTGTAATTTGATTTACAATAAATATGTTTTAAATAAGAATGACCCGTTATAAGAATGAACTGTAGGATGCCCGGGTCGGGGTCTTACACGTTATGTGGGTACGTATATGGTAAGAGTTAGGTTATAGTACATGTGTATGTCATGCCATGTGTGTATAACTTGTTGTTTTATGTGCTAGTATTGTTTTCCGTGTGTACAGTCAACCGTGATGTGAAGGAGTCGGGCCTTTTGATGTTTTCATCATGTCGATGACGAGCAAGTCATCGTGTGGATGACGAGGTGGTCACCGTGTGATGTGACGAGGCACCGTAGGGGCAAAATTAAGACCAAGTGGGGTGCTCTGAGATGAAATGAATATCTAGAAGGGATAACCCTGACGAGGGTAATAAGACCAGCGAAATACTACCTTGTTTCATTCTAACATAATGACTCATTCTAATTCACCATACATTTGTACATACCAAATGTTTTGGGTAAAAATTATACGTACTAACTTTGTAACCAAATTTCGATAGTGAGGTAGCGCGCTTGTTGAATCTATGATTGTAAAATAGTAAAATCGACACGAGTGTTTACGAGGAAAGCCCTTGATCCTTGATGATCTCCGGCATAAAAACTGGGAGCCGACGAAAGTCGGACTGCCTTGATGTCTTGTATAAAACTGAAATTATCTAGTACAAAGAGAGCAAATAAGATCGTATGCTAAGTGTTACAGTAATTGTGAGTGCGGGTGTCGTTGTGTTCCTATACGATCATAATGCTTATTAAATACACAAATTATCTCCAACTAACTATCCGATAATAATGGGTTTGACCCTATATTCTCCTTATGACCGTTGCAAAGTTACTCACGCATATTCCACACATTCTACACGTGGTCCACGTCCGGGTCTTCAGGCATTAGTGATCGCACACGTTCTTCCTGCGAATAATAAAACAATAAACAAGTAGTCGTTAGTAATATTCAGGATACTGACCTTATCGGGATACCGGATCTTGGATCACGCATTACTCAGGATCCTGCTATGAATTTTAACCCATAACAATTGTCCCCAAAATTTGACAGTTGTAGGTACGAGTTACAGCTGTAAAATTTTTTAATTTCAAATTTATCACTTAATACGGCTGCTTGATAAGACGTGGTGCGGGAAACGAGGGTGTGATGAGACGTGAATCGATGAAGTTATAATTACACATAATTATCCTTTTTTCACTTCGATCCGACTTCATCTTCTTCATTTTCTCTCTGAGATTCCAGGTAACAATCTCATATTTTTCTTGTTTTTTCTGATTTTTGCTTTGGCAATGGCCAAGAAGAATACTCGTTCTTCTACTTCTTCCGATGACCTCTGTAGTCAAAACTTGATAGTCAATCCGGATTCTGAAAAGTGCCTATTTATGGATCTTGACATTCAATCCCTCAAATCTGGTGGCTTTTTTCCTGAAAATACCATATTTAGGCCTTTTGATCCCAAAACCAGAGCCGATTTTACCTCTGATAGCTGGGTTTGCTTTCCATTTTTTCCATTTTCTCTTGGTTTCGCATATCCCTTTCCCCCTCTTACCACTGACTTCTTCCAAAAGAGCCATCTTAGCTACTCCTAAGTCATTCCTATGGTTTGGAGGACCTTACATACCCTGGAATTCTTGATTAAACACCATGCCATAGAATTTTCTGCTTTGGAATTAGCCCATGTTTACAATCTTCGGAGCCACGACTCTTCTCGATTTCTGTTTCAAATCAAAACCGGCATGACCCACTTAATCTTGAAAACCAATGAGAATGATTCGAGATGGAAAAACAATTTCTTTTTCGAGAGAAGAGATTCGATTCCTAGTGGGGATAAGTTGCCAATCAAGTGGATTGTAAAGGGTAGGGCTCTATCTTTTAGGATATTTGGTAATTTGATATCCAGGATATTAACTTTATATTTTCGGTTTATATTTCAGCGCCGAAGTTTGATATACTTGCTCCTCCTGCTCCGGATACTGCTAAGAAGGTTGCTGCCTTTTTTAGCTTTGAGCCTATCGAGTGGACCTTTAGATTCAGGAATCCCTTGCTTGAGGCTAATTTAGAAGCTTCTTTCTCCGAGTCGAGTTTGTCTGGTAAGAGAAGCAACACATTTATTTTTCTTTTACTAGTTATCAATAATAAATTAACTTGTTCTTTTGAAATAGGCGTTCGCAAATCAAGCACCAAATTTGCCCTTAACGACATTGATAGCATGGTCACTAAGGGTAAGTTAGTCAAGAAGGAATCTCAGCAAGCCATCACTCTAGCAGCCAAACCGAATGCTCCTAAGCCTGAACCTTCCACTACTAAGCCATCTTCCAATAAGAAACGGAAGATCTCTGATCCTGCTGAACTGTCCATCCAAGATTGCACAGACTTTGCTGATGCATAACCTCAGTCATTTGGTGAGTAATATTCACCTTCCTAAATAATAGGATAAACCCTGCATAACTAATATGTTAAGTATGAACAAGATGGTTGCGTTCCATAACCAACTCCTGAAAGAATCTGATGCGCACAAGCTGAAGATCCAGGAATTGCAGAAGAATGGAGCTGTTAAAGAAAAGAAACTTTCAGATGTCTCCAAGGAGCTTTCTCAGGTTAAATTCGAAATGCAAGAGGTGCTGCTTCAGCATGCCCGGGATATTGACGAGTCCAATGAGCAAGCCCAAACTTCTGCTGCTATTTCTATCTTCCAGTCTAGAATCAAGATGGCCAAGGAAACTGAGGATAAAGATTTTGACAGGAGCACTTGGGATGTTGAAGAGTGGAAGAGGATGGTGGCCGAGTTAGGAGGAGAGCCAATATCGGAGAAGGATGCAGGGAAAGTGGTAGCTGAGGATCAGGTTGAAGGTTCGATGATGGTGAGGAGCATGAGGTAGTGGATGCAGGTAAGGTGGTTGACCTGGGCAATGAAGGTATTGATGCCTAGGCCTGAGCCCTCGTGTTTATGGTTTTAAGATGGATGTGTTTGTCTAGATAATTTTGAACAGTTTATTTTTCTTGCTGATGGGATCCCTATATGGGATAGACAATTTGATAACTTCTGTCCTTGGTGGATGGTTCCTTTTTTGGATGAAGCCCGGGACATTTTCTATTTTCTGCATGACTAATGTTAGTACCTTTTGACTATTCTGTCATGATTGTTCTTGTGTTTGAATGTGTTTTATAGAAAATTAGAAAAATATATTTATGTATATATTCATGATTTGGGATCCTCTAGGATAATTTATCAAACTTAGGCTTAGAAAACCGCAGGTTAGTTTCGATAAATAGAGTAAATCATGACTTAGTCAAACAAATTTTGATTCTACCTTTAATGGTGAATCAAGAAATAAAATTTGAAATAGATATATAGACATACTTGAATTTTGATGATTGTTTTAAGAAGCGTTGTAACATTGGGTTGTCCCCTGTATATGTCTATCAATCAAATTGTATGATCAGTAATAGAACTTCAGGATTCTCATAAGTCTTCACTCTAATTGAGAGTCTTGATTTAGCGTATCAAGGATTAGCATTTGCTAAGTATTAAACATTTGTGATATATAAAAAACATGGGCCAAGCCAGAATAACATGGGCCAAGCTAGACTTGAGTTAGCATGAAAATGCTAAAAACCTTAGGAGTAACACAGCTGTTACTATCGTAGATAACAAGTTATAGCCAACAGTGATGAAATTGTCAGCCACTTTTACATGGTCTGGTCGCACCACCTTAAACTATACTCGAACATCGTGTGCTTCTGGCGGAGTGTTTAAACTCAATTCGTAGAAAGGTGAAAACCTTTAAACCTTAGAAGGTATGCAGGATACCTTAACGTAGGAGAGATGGCTAATCTCTGTCTTGTGTCATGATCCTTGGAGATACTTCCTGCAAGACTCGAACTCTTGGTGAAGGTGGGTGTTAGCTAGGCTAACACCCCTTCGAATCTCAAGTCAATATATTGATATGGAATGATAATAAAATTAATTTAAATGGAAAGAATACGTACCGTTCTAAGTTAGAATATAAATTCTAACTTACATGAAGTAGGCTTTTAGATGAATAGCGTTCCAGGATCTTGGCAATATATCTCCTTCCAGAGTTGCTAGCCAATAAGCACCTTTGCCTATCTCTGAATCAATCAAATATGGGTCTTCCCATTTTGGCGCGAGTTTTCCATCGCTAGGATTGGTAGTATTCTGGAATGCTTTTCTCAATACGAGATCACCTACTTGAAACCTCCTCATCCTTATGTTTTTGTTGTATGATCTTGCTATCCTTTGCTGATAGGCCGCAATGCGGACTTTGGCGAGGTCTCTGAGCTCATCAATGGTGTCGAGATCATTTGAGAGAGCTTCACTATTATTTTCCTGAGTTTGAAGGCTGGTTCTGGCTATAGGGATAACCATCTCTGTGGGGATCATAGCTTCAGTGCCAAAAACCAAAGAGAATGGAGTTTGACCTGTTGCATTTTTTGTAGTTGTTCTATATGCCCATAGTGCAAATGGCAGTTCTTCGGCCCATTTCCCTTTCTTTGTTCCCAATCTTTTCTTGAGGTTATTGATGAAGATCTTGTTGCAGGATTCTGCTTTTCCATTGGCTTGAGGATGCATAGGCGCGAGTTATCATCTTGTCCCACAGAAGTTGCATGTTCTTTTGCCAAAGAATTGAGATCCGTTGTCACATGTTATTTCCGCTGGGATACCGAATCTCGTCAGGATGTTGCGCTTGATAAAGGATATAACTTCCTTTTCTCTGACTTGAATGAATGCTTCGACTTCGATCCATTTGGAGAAGTAGTCTGTCATTGCTAACATAAATACTTTTCCTACTGGTGCCTTTGGGAGCTTGCCAACTATATCCATTCCCCACTTCATAAATGGCTAGGAAGAAATAATTGGGTACAATGGTTCTGTTGGCTGGTGAAGGATGTTACTATGTCTCTGGCATGCATCTCACTTTTGGGAATATTCCATGGCATCTTTCTTCATGGTTGGCCAATAGTATCCTGGATCTTTGAGAAGAGTGCTCTGCCCCCAGTGTGATTTCCACAATCGTCTTCGTGTATATCTCTAAGGACTTCAAGTGCTTTAGGATTTTCTAAACATTTCAAATAAGGACCTGCAATAGATTTTCTGTACAAAACACCATGTAATATTATAAAACGAGATATTTTCATACGAAAAGCCCTGTGGTTCTTTTCATCTTTCAGGAATTATCCATCCTGTAAATATTTTATAATAGGTGAGATCCAGGATCTTTGACTGGACTTGAGATCCCGAGTGTCTGCTTCTTCGGCTTCCGTATTGGATACTTCATTTTTTCTTTTCAATTGCTGGACTCAGGATATGTATAAATGGTATCGTGGTCCCTTCTGGTATCTTGAGAGCCGAAGCGAGATTTTCTAAGGCATCTACTTCAGCATTTTCTTCTCTAGGCACCTGCGTTATACTAAAGATTTCGAATTTCACAGATAGTTGTTTAACTATCTCGAGGTACTTGATTAATCTTTCACCCTTTGCTGCATATGAGCCATTAAAATGGTTAGTAATCAATAATGAATCCACATATACCTGGAGATACCTAATCTTCATATCACAAGCAAGTTGTAATCCTGCTATCAGTGCTGCATACTCTGCCTCGTTGTTGGTTGCCTGGAACTCACAACTTATTGACTGGGGTAGTATGAAGCCGTGGCGATTTTAGTATGATTCCAAGACCTTTTCCTCTTATATTAGATGCACCATCTATGAATAAAATCCATTTATCATTGGATTCCTCTAGCTGTTAGACTTTAAGATCTGCTTCTTGCTGGATATCACTACTGAAATCAGCCACAAAGTCTACAAGTTCTTGAGATTTTATTGCAGTGTTGGGCTCATATTTGAGGTCTTATGCGCTGAGTTTGACTGACCATTTAGCCATTCTTCCAAACATTTCTAGTTTTCTCAAAACACACTTAATTGGATAATTATTCTTAACATGTATAGCATGGGTTTCAAAATAATGTCTAAGTTTAGTAGATGCCATTATTAAAGCTAATATCAATTTTTCTAAATGAGAATACCTGGTTTCCGCCGGGAGTAGACTTTTACTTACATAGTATACTGGATGTTGCTGACCTTCAATGATCTTTAACTAGTACAGCACTTATAGAGTGTCCAGATACTGCTAATTATAAGGATAATGGCTCGCCATCTTCAGGTTTCATTAATAGAGGAGCCGTGGACAAATACTCCTTTAGTGCTTGGAGTGCTTGCTCATGCTTCTCTTCCCATTCGAATCTTTTGTTTTACTTTAGGATATCATAAAATTCTTTACATCTCTCTGAGGATCTTGAGATAAATCTATTGAGTGTTGCTACTCTACCAGTTAGTCTTTGGACATATTTGGTGTTGGACGGGGATTTCAGATTGACTATTGCCTTGATCTGCTCAGGACTGGCCTCTATCCCTCGTTTAGTTACCATATATCCTAGAAATTTTCCTTCCCCCACTCCAAAGTGGCATTTGGAAGGGTTAAGTTTCATGTTATAATGATCCAGGATATCCAATGCTTCTTCAAGATCCCTAAGATGATCTTCGACTTTCTTTGATTTCACCACCATGTCGTCAATATAGACTTCCATGGTGTCCCCAAGTTTGTCTTTGAACATCATGTTTACTAGCCTTTGGTATGTAGCACCTGCATTTTTTAGACCAAAGGGCATAGCAATATAACAATAGATACCTGTCGGAGTCATGAAGGCAGTATCCTCCTGGTCAGAGGGTTCCATCTGAATCTGCTGAAATCCTGATGAGGCATCCATGAAGGTTAACATTTCATGGCCTGCTGTAGCATCCACCATTGAGTCTATATGTGGTAGAGGGAAGGGATCTTTCGGACACGCTTTTTTTAAGTTTGTGAAGTCTACACAAACTCTCCATTTCCCATTCTTCTTCTAGACCACTACAACTTGAGAATTTTACTTCCCTTATCATTCATGCTTTTAATAATCTCTCGACTTCCTCTTGGATGACTGTGTTTCTCTTTGGAGCGAATTTTCTTCTCTTTTGGTGTATAGGCCTGAAACTATTATCAAGTCCTAATTTATGAGTAATAACGTCTTTAGAAATACCTGTCATGTCTTCATGCTTCCAAGCAAAAGTTGAAATTCTGCTCTTTAGTAATCTTGTGAGGCTTTGCTCGATATCCTTGGGGATACTGGTTCCAATAAGCACCTTGATGTCAGGATCCTCTGAACTTAGGGATAATTCCTTGATATCATGTTCCTTGGCTTCTAGGACGTCTCTAGCCTATTTCTTTAATTGCTATGCTTGTCTAGTCTTTGCCGAAGCTTTCATTGAAGAAGTATAACAATCTTTTACATCTTGCTGATCGCTGTTGATTTTCACTACTCCCCAAGAAGTTGGAATCTTGACACATTGGTGATATGTCGAGGGTACCGCTTTCATGTCGTTTATCGAGGGTCTCCCTAGTATAACGTTGTAACAGGATAAAGAATCAATTATACAAAATATTTGAAAAGTGTTTACCCCTTCGATATATATCGGAAGCTTTATCTCTCCGACTGTATTTTTGACTTCTCCGCTGAATCCCACTAGCACTGCAGATTTGGAGATAATTTTGGAATTCGGGATCCCCATCCTTTTCAGGACATCATGCTGAATTATGTTCAACGAGCTTCCTCCATCGATCAGTATTCTTCGTATGAAGTGATTTGCAACATATAGGGTGATCACCAGGCCATCATGATGAGGATCTTGCACGTTATCCCTGTCATCTTCGTTGAAGGAGATTATCTTCTCTTTTGTTAGACTGTAAGTTCTGAGGGGTCTATCACCTTTCTCTGTTTTAGCTTCTTTGGCCTTTCTCTTAGTTACAGAGTAATAAGTACCACAAATGTCAGAACCACCAGAAATTTAATAAAACCTATTACCTTAGCATCAGGTGGCGGAGATTTGGCTCTTTGCGAAATTTTGTCATGATCCCTGACTTGCTTCTTTCCTTTGCCAAGAAATTCCTTAAGATATCCCTTGCTCAAGAGATAACTTATCTCTTTACACAGGGCAACGCAATCCTCAGTGATATGTCTGAAATCTTCATGGAAGGCACACCATTTGGACTTGTCTTTGCCCCCGGTATTCTTTTTGAATTTACGGGGCCACCTGGCTTTGTCTCCAAAATCATGCATGGCATATAACAAACCAGTTGTGTCAAGTGAAAAACAGTATTCAGATAACTTAGGATATTCTTCTTCCTCCTCGTCATCTTCCACATCATTGACTCTGTGATTATCAGATTTGGAATATGGCTTGGATCTATATGGTTTGAAAGGTGCAATCTCAGTCTTCCAGTTAGGTTGACTATAACCGGTTGGAGCATCCATTCTTTGCTGAATCTTCTTATCGTCTTCGAGTTTGATGAACCTTAGTGCCCTGTTTTGACTTCGTCAAGATTTCTGCACGTGTTCATGACAAGGTCCTCATAAAACTGAGAATCCTTCCTTAATCCCATTTTGAAGGCTTGGACTGCCGTGGCTACGTCAAGGTTCGGGATATCCAGGGATTCTTTGCCAAACTTGTTGACATAGTCTCGGAGGGATTCCCCAGGATTTTGAATTACCCTGTATAGGTCACTGGTCAATCTTTCAAAAGTTCTACTGCAAGAGTATTGACTGTTAAATAGATTAATTAAATGAGCAAATGAAGTAATAGAGTATGGAGGAACATTAAGTAGCCATTTTAAGGCTAATCTTGTTAAGGTAGAACCAAAGCCTTTGCATAAGCAAGCCTCTTTCAAGTCCAAGGGAATGGGGTTGATCTCCACTCTTTCTCTATATTGCGCCACATGCTCCTCAGGATCCGTTGTCCCATCATACAGCTTTATGTTGGGTGTTTGGAAACGCTTGGGGATCTCAGCATCACAAATGGGAGGTACGAATCTGGAAGTCCTATGGCTGGTAGCGGATATATCAGGTATGGGTTGTACCACACCAGGCACACCAGAGATCATCTCTCTCAGCTTCTTCAATTCTTTCACCATGGAAGGAGTGATCCCCGTATCCTACACCGATTCGTTAGCTTTCGAAAAATTATTAAATGTGTTACCCATGTCGGTATCTCTGAGAGATGATCCTGGGGTGAATCCAAGATTTTGAGTTGCAGTAACTCTGGTAGCCGGAGTTAGACCAAGACTTGTGACTCCGGTCCGCATGGGTAGGAAATCTCCCCGATGGACCCCCGAAGATCCCGGATAGTCAAAGTTCAGAGCCCTCTGCTGCAATGGAATTGTCATTTCCACCGGTTTCTTTGAATCTTTGATTCTTTCAAGCTCTCTGAATATTGCTTGATTAGTCTTTTTCTGCTGTTCCATCTGCTGCTTCACTTCCGAGAACACTTTGAGAATTTCGTCATTTGAAACGAGCACAGGTGGACTAGCGGATATTCCAGATCCTGAAAAACCCGTAGAAACAGTCTTCTGAGGCTGACTATCATTCTTTTTCTGGAATGAAGGAAGGGGAGGAATAGGGCTGACTAGCCCGGAGGTTGAAGATGAGAGACAGAAACGTTTTTTAATTGGGACGACATTTTTTAAATCAGTTTCGAAAGATAGTGATTAAACAAAAATTTTAATAAAGATTTGAAGATAAAAAAACATCACTTGCCCCACGGTGGGCGTCAAATTATTTTGGGTAAAAATTATACAAACTAACTTTGTAACCAAATTTTGATAGTAAGGTAGCGTGCTTGTTGAATCTATGAATGTATAACATTAAAATCGACATGAGTGTTTACGAGAAAAGCCCTTGATCATTGATGATCTCTGGCATAAAACCTCGGGAGCCGACGAAAGTCGGACTGCCTTGATGTCTTGTATAAAACTGAAATTATCGAGTACAAAGAGAGCAAATAAGATCGTATGCTAAGTGTTACAGTAATTGTGAGTGCGGGTGTCGTTGTGTTCCTATACGATCATAATGCTTATTAAATACACAAATTATCTCCAACTAACTATCCGATAACAATGGGTTTGACCCTATCTTCTCCTTGTGACCGTTGCAAAGTTACTCACGCATATTCCACACATTCTACACGTGGTCCACATCCGGGTCTTCAGGCATTAGTGATCGCACATGTTCTTCCTGCGAATAATAAAACAATAGACAAGTAGCCGTTAGTAATATTGCCTTATCGGGATACCGGATCTTGGATCACGCATTACTCAGGATCCTGCTCTGAATTTTAACCCGTAACACCAAACACTACCTTAATATTAAAAAAAATGTTAAATTCTTTTAAAATATTTGTATTTCATAATAGAGTTTAATAGACATTTTAACGGTGTTATTCTAATGAACTGAAATGACAAGTTTTGAAAACCATAGTGTATACAGGGAGAAAAATAAAAAAAATGGATGAAAGTTACAATTCAGACCAAAACAAAGGAATAAAAATTATAGTTTACTTACAAAAAATTGTAATTGTTTTTTTTTTTTTTTTTTAAAGGACACCGGAAAAAAAATTGATAGTTAATTTTGTTCTTGATAATGTAGTGCATCTCTTCAAATAATAGAGTTTGACAAAGTATATTTTTTAAAAGGACACGCCAAATTTGCTAATCCTGTACTTATTATACGTCAAAATAATTAAATCTGAAATACAACAAATTAGTTAATTGTTTGCAATTTTTGATCTGAATGTCACAAATTAGTCTAGGCATACTTTTTGAGGCGAAAATAAATCTTCATGGTTTGGGAAGAAATTTTGTCCGGGGGGTGGCCCTTAATGATGGTTCTTAATTGAACATGTCCCTATATGATGTGATCGCTTGCTCACCGATTTCTTCTGCATTTGGTCTTTTTTTATATATAGTTATATGGTTCTTAACTCGAAACCCCCAATTTGTGATCGCTTGCTCACCGATTTCTTCTGCATTTGGGGTTATATGCTTATTCCTTTCTTTTGTTTCAGTTGGAACTATTCTATTTAGCGTGGAATATTATGTACATAATGATTGCAATACTTCAGATTATAAGTGGTCAGTTGGGCTTATTGATACCGTGCAAATAATTGGCATTGTAGTAGGTAGTATTGCACCGATATTTAGATGCCTCTCATCTGTTGGTCATTACAATCTCTCCAAGGAATGGAGCAAGAACCATTTAAACGTGTTCAGAGTCGAAAAACATTGGGTCGAAATGCTTCAGCAGTGGAAACATAGCCGTGTTCATTCACATATTCCAGGTCGCAATTGCAAAATAGTTTTTCAAAACGCAAAAAACACCTTTTTGAACTTTTGTATATTACTTCATATTTTGGTCTTGGTTATATGTAAAACAATATGCCTTGTTCCAAGAATTTTTTTGATCATACTCTCATATTCTTGGTATTTATTCAAGTCTTGTACGAAAATGTTTCAAAAAATAACAAACATGTCTTCAAGCAATGGGAGCTCAGAAATAAAAGAATATAGTATGTATGTTGTACAAATTGAAGAGGATGCGAAGCTTACAGACAGAGTACTACGAAATACTCTTCGTTATATAACTCGACTCCTTAAAGCATCTGAAGAGAAAGAACCACGCAATCTTATGTTGCTTCTCGAGAAATCTACAGGCTTCAATGGAGTGGTAGAGTTTGAAAATGACCAAGTCCAACCTATATATGAGGAAGAAACCCACAATTGTTGGAGCCTTGTCCTACACTTCCCAACATTGCACCTCGCCATGTGAAGTTATTACTTTCCGGCATGAGGGAAGGACTCCAAATTGTAAGCCATATTGAAGAATGTCTCGATGGAGATGGTCACACAATAGAGACAAGAAAAGCAACAAAACGAGTGTGGGCGGACGTTGAAGTATACCGCTCATGGCTACAAATCGATCTTCAAAAGGTGGCTCGTAAAGGAAAGACAACAAAGGAGATTCTTAGATGGATGGGCGATGAAGCCGAAAAAATTGTGAGAAAGAGCAGCAAAAAGCCAAGTATAGATCAATTACCTTATAAGTTCATACTTGCAAGTTCCATGTACAAAATAAGTCGGTCTATGTTGCTCGAATGCGATGAAGAACAAAGTTGGTCAAATGGTGAAAAACTTTTTGAATGGTTATCAACTATAATTGCAGATATATTATTCGCTTGCTTTACCAACCTACCACGTGTAATAAAGTTGAAGTGTCATCACCATGCAATAAAGAAAAGGGGAGACAACATCCGGAATGCAGCTGAGCTTCTTGGTAAATCCAAGAAGATCCTTAAGATATTGAAAGCACGCCAACTTCCTGACATGGATCTTGACTCGATGGCATACACTGATAACTGGCTTGTACTACCCAAAAGCCCAGTACTCAATTGTGATCAAGGTGGTACTTCTTCAACTCGAATTGAACTAGGTTCTACAAGTTGTAACAAATCATTCATAGTAAGTATTGAGTAATGAGTGCGGATACATCTGTGTTCGCTTATTTGGCATATATATGTAGAATAATTGTACTTGTGATATTTTTCTCATGTAAAATAATATTACTATGGTTATTGTTTTTAACTAGTAACTTTACACGTGCATTGTGGTGGTTCGATTCTTGCGACGCAACGGTATATCAGAAAATAAATAAAAAGTTGCGTCGTTCTAAAATGAGGTAAACACGAAAGTGCATTTATAAAAAGTGTTGGATTTGAATAAAATTTACGTCTAATCGTAGACCGACTCGGGTCTAGATAAATTTATAATGAAATTTAGATTAAAATAAGCACGTTGCGATGTTATATACAGAGTGTACGAAAACACAATATTATAACAAATTATAAGAGAAAAACAAAATATGTGTAAAACTAATTATATATATTACCATGATAAAAATATTAATATAAATATTAAAATAAAAAAATATTTTATAGTTGTAAAGTTCAACAATGACCAAAGTCCCACTATTATATCCGGGAGAAACCCATATATTGTTAGAGGCTTGTAGTACTAACTTTAACATCGACTACCATTGCACTTCCTAAAATTGAAAATGGAGATTTTAATGGCTTAGTTGACGGCGTGACGGATGGCCTCCGAATTATAAGACATATTTAAGAATGTCTTGATGTAAATGGTGACTCAGTAATGACAAGAAAAGCAGTAAGACGTGTGTGTACGGAAGTTGAAGTATACGGTACATGGCTTGAAATTGAACTTCAAAAGAAGGCTCGTAGAAGAAAGACTTCAAAGGAAGTTCTTAAATGGTTGGGTGAGTAAGCAGCAAGAATCGTGATACAGTTTAAGAGTAGCAAAAATCAAAGTATAGATTACTCACCTTATAAGTTTATACTTGCAAGTTCCATGTATAGAATCAGGCAGACCATATTGGTGCAATGTAGTGAGCAGAAAATGTGTTGACTGATGCAGAACTTTTTGAATGGATATCAACTATGATTGCAGATATACTATTTACTTGTTTTACCAACTAACCACGTGTCATAAAAACAAAGTGTACGTTATCACCATACAATAGAGAAAAGATGAGACAACATCCGGATTGAGCGCAACTTCTTAGTAAATCCAAAAAGATCCTTAAAGCACGTCAACTTCCTGACATAGGTTTAGACTTAATAGCATACATTGATAAGTGGCGTGTACTAACAACGAGTCATATACTGATGGTGGTGTTTCTTCAGCTAGCCTTCAACAAGGTTCGTCAAGTTGTAATGAATCGCTCATAATAACTATTATGTAGTAAGAACAAAAGTGTATTTTGCCCTCATAGTGTAAAGATTTTTCGTAAATTTTCGGTGTAGTGTTCCTCCTAATAACGACATAACCCCGATTTATCCAATTAAAGTTGGGTCATTTTTGTTAAATCCAATATTGACTAATAAGCCCAATTTGATAAACCCAGTACTTCTCCTTCAAGAACCCTTGTGAAATTGTTAAATAAAAGAGAAAAAATCCAATATAATAAACCCATATATAATATATTAATACACATGTTTGTTATCCCACTCCGCACACCACATATTACTGCTTCTTCTATCGTGGATTAGCTCTTGGTGATCTTAATTAGGTTCTATAATTTTTTAATTTTTAAATGGGTTATTTACTTGTTTAAATAATTTAATTGGGGCGGGTAACTCATGACATATGCGTGATCTCGTAACTAGACAATAAGGTAATAAGGTTTATATCCATATGAATTACTTTGTGCATGGAGCATTGATCGCGTTGTCAAGGTCAATCAAAAACATTTAGAAAAACTACTACTTATCTACCTTAGACTGTAGACAGGGAAGTAGGGTTGTCGAATCCACAGGGAATCAGTGAAAAGATTAATTGCTTAGTTTAGTAAATTCTAATTAAAAAACAGATCAAATAAAGATGTAACTTCCTCCAAACTTCAGGTTCTATGTTTATGAAAAACTCAGTTATTTAATTGGACACCGCATAGACATAGTGTTAGAAAATCAGTTACAATAGTAATTGAATACAGGCTGTTGTCGGCAACCTATACAACCAGTTCTGTCACAAACCAGTATAATTTAATCACCCAATTTATGAATGTCAGGTTACCCCCTTTAGTCACCCAACTCTGCTACTAGGTTTTGTCATCACCCGAACAAGATCGTAAAGCAAGCAAACTCAAAGCACTCAAATAAACTGTTTAAAATAACTAATACATCAATCTACTCAGTTATTGTCAGAAACTAAATAGATCCAAAAACATAAACAACTGAATAAAACACAAGCCATATACGAACCGTCTGCCCGGAGAAAGCCACTAGTGAAATTAGCCGCGCATAATAAACAAAGAATCATATATTGTCACTCGATCTTCGTGTCTGATGACACCTTTGAATTGCAGCCGTCAAAGAGTTTCTGTTCCGTCCCCCCCCCCCCCCCCCCCTCCCACTCGTTTGCGCCTACTGCCCTTCTTTTTATTCTCCCAAGTTCCATCTCCAAAACCTCACGTGTCATCTAAACCGACTTTCTTCGGCCCAATAGAAAAAAATGCTTCAAGCCCATCTCCAATTTAATACCCTAACACCTTCTTGATTTAGTTACATTACAGCCCACATGAATGAATTAGTTGAGCCCATCTTAATTTCCTTAACTTGCTGTAGTTCATTCATATTTGAATTTACATGACTTCATTCTTGCATTTGGGTGACCTGTACAAATTAATTCAACCAAGTCAAAGGAATATTAAATCTATTTCTATGTCATATATGCAATCATATTTATATTTGAGTTACATAATTAACGTGAATTTCATGTTTACCATTTTGAAATAGAATATCTACTAACAATTAAAGCGTTCAAGTTAAATTATATTAATGTAATTATTGTTTGATCATTTTCTCATTTAGTTTAAATAATTTGTATTGTTTTTAACTCATTATATATAAAAACCTCTAAACTATAAAAACAAGTCAAACTAAATTATTTCACACATTATTTGGGTTAAAAACTTATGATTATATACAATTATCACGGGTAAATCAACCACTTATCAAGCATAATTCCATCATTGATGTTGTTATGTAGAGATTGTAAGTTAACTGTAGTTCCGGGCATACAATTTGTCTATTATTATATCAAATTGCTTGTAATTGTGTGCATAATATATTAAGTTGTCTCTGTGCGCACACTAACAAAACTGATGTTATTAACCTAGAGTTGAATCCTTTCATCCATTGATAAGGTAAAACCATGTCAAGAGATGACATTCAATGTGCATATCCATCACCAATGTCTCTGAGGCACCTGCAACAAAAGGTCATCTAGATGTCATAAATAAATAAAAACACAACTTATTTTCATATTCATAGCTTATTTGATATATTCATATTTACATTATTACCATTTATAGTATCAAGCATTGTCAAATTGTGTTCATCTAATAACATAAAACCATATTATCACTAACCAGAAAGTGATTTCCCACCTGAACCAGACGGAGCAGCATAGGCACAACCATCCTTTCCATCTCCACCACAAATCCCCAACTTTCTTAGCCCTAACAACTCCACTATCTTGGATCTTTAATGTAAGTGTGTATGAACCTTGTATTGATGAAACCACATTTTGGCTCAATAAGAAAACTGAAACACAAATACATGTATAGCACTATTAATCAACATTATATGATTTAAAGTTTTGTCTATTCGAGTACATCATTACTCATATATGGGTTTATTTTAAGAGGTTCAAGACATAAGACAAAGTGACTTACCATAGATTAGAGGCCATCAACTTCTAAAGGCGGGTTTAAAGCCATTTCATGCAGCTGTTGACCTACAATACGCGTTAAAATGTGAACATAATGAGCTAAAAGATGAACCGACTCAAAGAATAAGTTGTTTATGCATATTCTACACCTAACAGAGGATAAAGGTGTATAAAAATGATACTTTACATTGTTGAGCTGCAGCTAATATTACTCTTTTCAACCTATCCACTATGTTCTCGGAAATTGAAAGAAGTGTTTGGGATGAGCTACTTTCAATTTGCTTCTCTACAATAGATTGTTTCCCTCTAAAATAATGAGATAATTAAGCCACTCCATCCAAACACTCAACACTTCCTTTCTATTTCTTCTGATGCGAATCAAACCCAAATTGTGCATCAAATTGGTGTTCATTTGCTTCTTTTAATTTTCTTCTCTACAACAGATTGTTTCACTCTAAAATAATGAGATAATTTGCATTCTTTTTCAACAATTAATCAATTACAATACCTAATTTTGCACCTGAAATCAAAAGTCACAACACAATATTATCATCACCTGTTCAGAAAGAAGAGTCACATTTGAGCCAACAACAAGTAGCATTATTATTTTTATTAAATAAGAACTTTTTCATTATTATTATTTTTATTATAATATACGTGTCTCGTGCTGAAGAAAAACTAATTTATTATTTTCCAGTTTAAAATTATTATGTGTAACAACTAATTCATTTTATTCAATATTGTTAATTATGAATGCTATCATCGTTTAGTAGCACTGGAAAACTTTTTTTTTTCTAAATTACTATTTGTTAAAAAATAATTAACAGCCTATAATTTAAGCTGAGCTTTACATATCGAGTCCATTTTATAATCTATAATATGATGATCAAGTCGATTCTATGATTATAAGTTCATTTCATACCGGATCTGATCGGAATAGGGTTATATACATAAGCTAGGTTAGAATCCCGTTTATTACACGGGCTGACTAAAAGTAATGTTATATACTTAATTAGTATTAAAAAAATTTATGTTTTTAAAAACTCGTGTATTACAAGAGTTGAATAAAACTTTACGTGACAGTTATAAATTATGTTAAGTTAACTTTTAAAACATATTTTTAGCTAAGTATTAACTTTTTTTTTATGTAACTGATAAGTGTTAATTCATATTAAACTTTAGAAACTCGGTGTATTACATGTGTTAAATAAATGCAATGTTATATATATACTTAGTAATAAAGATTTACATTTTAGATATTCATGTAAAACGTTTTATAAAAAAATTATAAAAGTCATTATTATTTAATAGGAGAGAGAAAAAATAATTAAAAAAATTGTATAATTAATAGGAGAGAGAGGCGAGGAAAAAACTTGAGAATGCAAGAAAGATTGACTAGTGCCACATCAAAACCTTTATTTATTATATAGTATAGATATAGATTTGTAGTCATGTAAATACCTCTACTAGTGTATTAGACTTTTAGTCAAATAATGGAATATAGTCTATAAGTTAAATAAGTATACAGAGTAGATAATCGTATCTATTTTAATTACGTGTTATTTGTCATCAGACATCTGGTTTGGTGGTAAGAGGGTTTTTCGTGTAAAGGGTTTTCTTCTGGTGAGGTCATGATTTTGAATCCTGACAAGTCCTGACTATGGGAATTTTGTCAGTACCCTTCACAGGATTTGATGTTAATTAGTTGTTTAAAAAAAATTACGTGTTATTTATTATGGTGGATGAAAATGTACTTTAGAAATACGTGTATTCGATTAAATACTATGAGTACCCGAGACTTAATTAGTTGTTTTAAAAAAAAATGAAGTGTTATTTATTATGGTGGATGAAAATGTATTTTAGAGATAGAATTTTTTACATATTTTCCCTTCTTAAGCCTCTTAATAACATATATAACCTATTTACTTATTTACCCTTTTATGTTTTAAAACCTAATAATGATATATTTAAGAAGGGATATATGTAAATATTATTTTAATTGATTCATTAAGGGTAAAATAGTAATTCAATAAATTATTTTAAATGAATTGGGTAGATATGTAATATATATGTTTTAGGAAGGGGAAAGATGTAATTAAAATTAGGGGTTGGGTAAATATGTAATAAATGAAGTTAGGAAGAGAATATATGTAAATGACCTTTAGAAATATGTCTATTCGATTAAATAATATGAGTATGTGAGACTTAATTAAAATGAGAAGATTTTGGGTTCAAATCCCACTTGTGATAAAAAGAGGGTTCCAGGTTAGGCAAGTGAGTTTTCCCACATATAGTGGGTTTCCTCATAAGAGTGGTGGAGATGATCGGGTGGGCCAGTGACCCGTCAGTGATCCAAATTGTTGTTCAAAAAATAAATAATATGAGGACGGAATTTAATGTTCCAAAATACAAGGTGTTGGTGTTAATCTTGATGGTTCGGGTCAAGTCGGTGTTGGTGTTATTAATGTGACTTAGCTAGGGGTGTTCATCGGTTCGGTTAACGGTTTGTTCGATTTATTCGATTTGGTTTTCATTTTTTTAACCCTTATCGGTTAACCTAACCGAAACGAATTGGAAATTTTTCTAACCGAACCGAATAAACCGATTTCAAAAGGAAAGTATATCCTAATAAACCAAATAAATCGAATTTAACCGAATAAATCGAATAAACCGAACCGAATTGGAAATATGTCTAACCAAACAAACCGAATTAAAAAAAAAGGTATATCCGTGAACGAAACCAAAAACCGAATTCGCAATTCGGATACGGTTAATAACCAAACCGAATTCACAATTCGGTTCGGTTTTTTTTGTTACGGATACAATTAAGATTTCGGTTTTCTTTGGTTTTTGGTTTTTGGTTTTTTCGCACTCGGTAGATATGTTGACCGAGGAATATGGAGACAAAGATGGCGCCCAATTTGTTGGAGCATGGAAAGGAACGTGCGTGGACTAAGTAGCATGTATTGTGATATTTTCAATTATAAATAGTGTATCAGTAGCGTTATTAGTTTAATAGCAACCCCTTGTAATCCTTTTGATTTTTAATAGACAGACAGTACGTAAAGCGTGTGTTTGTGCAGTGTGTGTTTAACAAAGGGCCTGAACCAACACAAGGCACAAATCTTTGAACATTAATCCGGTTGAATGTTATTGCTTCTGATACAAGGAAATGTCTTAAACTAACTTTTAGGAATGAATTTAAAGCAAGTATCACTAATCTTTGCAATCCTGGTTTGGGGAAAGTGAGTAAATTTATTTCTTTACAATTCAATTTGAAAGTTGCTATTAATGTGGGATGTGAGGGGTAGAATTTGTCATATGACCCATGTTAAAGCTTCTGGTATAGTTAAGAATTTTAGTTCCTGCGTATTTTGTTAGCGCTCTTCATAAGTGGGTGTTGATTGTTAGCTATTAAAAAAAAATAAACATAAATTAGTAACTAACAAATATGTTAAAAAAATAAAATAAACATAAATTATGTAACATCCCAAAAATAGTAATTTAGTAAATAATAACGCAATAGATATTTAAACGTCATAGAACGAAAGAAAAATGGATGGGCTTGGGCTCGGCTCCAACGGGCCGATGGAAGCCCAGGTATATAAGGGGTAAGGCAGCCCACTTCACCATTTCATCTACATTTCATCATTCTAGAGAGAGAAATGAGAGCTCGGGTCTATAGAGAGAAAGTCGACGGATCGACACGAGATTGAAGGAGCACGTTACTGCTGAGCTCGTGAGCAAAACCTCCGAATCAGAAGTCCAATCCAAGTAACAATTCGACCATAATCTGAGTTTTTGTTTGTTTTGGAGTTTCTCGGGTTTTAGCTAAATAGGAGACGTTTTTATGGATGAAACCTGATAATAAGCTTAGAACTAGCATCTAGAATGAAAACCGCATGTTTTGATCAAAGAAAATTATAAGATTGGCATGATCGGGTTAACATGCAAGAATTTTGGATTTTTGTCCAAGAACCGGGTATTGCGTACTTAACAAGTACGCAAGAAGGACTTCTTGCATACTTTCCAAGTACGCAGGAGGAAGATCCTGCGTACTTGGTGAGTACGCAGGAAGGATGCTCTGTGCACTTGTCAAGTACGCATGAGTACGGTCCTGCGCACTTAGCAAGTGCAGGCAGCAGGCAGCATGCTGATTAAGTAAAGTTAGTATGTTTAGAATGATTAAACCGTTAGAGTCGGGATTGAGTCTGATGTGTATTTAACTACCTAATTCAGACCAGAAGTGACGATGTTGGACATTTGTTTAGGACAACCCAGATTAGCTTATCAGGTGAGTTCTATGTGCCCCCCTTCTATGTTATGTACAAATGATTTGTAAATATTTTGGGGCTGAAGTGTATACACTAAATGAATAAATGATATGAATGTCAATGTAATCATACGTGATATACTAAGGTATATTTATATATATAAGAGAATGAATTATGAACAAAGAATGAATCATATGTTTACAAAGAATGAATGAAAGAATGGCATAACGTAAATAAATGAAATCATGCTTTATAAATATATATATGGCATGTTATGAATGTATGTATACGTTATGGACGGAAACGAAGCTAACGGCTACTACGGTAGACGGACGACCACTTGACTATTATGCAACCAAAAAAGGAAGTCTAGAAAGGTTGACTAATTAATGGCCACTACGGTGGAGTAAATCGCTAAATCGATGCACGGTTGTATAATTAGTTCAAGTGGGAAACGGATGCCTTATGGCAGACGGGCGAATTTGACGGACTACGACGGTAGAACGGTTAAGGCGGACGGCCGAAGGTTGGCCGGACGGAAGTTAAGGCGGACGGTTTCTAGGACCGGACGAGTAAAAGGGCTACGACGGTAGCTTAAGGGCGTATGTCTTTGTGATATACGTAGTAAAAGACGGGTTGATCACCCTTATGTGTATGACCAATAAATGTTAAGGAAAGTAAAGGTGAATGCATATCTATGTAATCACATAAGAATGTTAAGGAAAGTAAAGGTGAATGCATATCTATGTAATCACATAAAAAGTTATGAATACGTATTTATATAATTATAAGGAAAGGAAATGTTTATATCTAATCGTTTTAAACTAGAACTCACCAGCGTTAGCTGACTTAGTATACATTTCAGGTAAAGGAAGAAAAGGTCGTACGATGGCGTGAAGGTTACCCGACACCAGACTGACATCCCACTTTAATATATGTGTTAAGACTTCCGCTGTTAAGTTATGTTATGTTATGTAATTGAATGACGAATGATATGTAATTGAATGATGAATGTTTTTAATTTAAATTCAGTATTTATAACTATGTTTATGAGTAAATCCAACAAGTGAGGTTACCCGGTTATGGGGCCTTACAAATTAGTAACTAAGAAATGATTTAAATAAGTTATTACCTCCGACCTGTCGACGATTATAGTATCATTTCTGTAAGCTTTCACGAAAAAATTCAATAAGTTTAATTATTGGTAGTTTTTGGGCATTAACTGACAAGGCGTTAATTGAATCTGCACTGTTAGATGTCATAACATTATTGCGTTGTCCAGACCTGTGTGCTCTAGCCCATTTTTCAAAACCAATATTAACAAGAGTATTGTAAATATTTGGACCGGCAGCACATAGTAGCCGCATCCCCTCATTAAACTCAGAAACTCTGTAAGTTTACAAGTTTTCCACCATAAACATTCAATTTCTTTTTTTGACCTTGCCTTTATGTGTAAGTTCATCATAAGATGCCGACAGCAGAGCCCGTGATAAGCATGTGGAAATACGTCCCTAATTGCCTGAGCAATTGATGCAGCCCTATATTATATGATCGCCAAATTTGGATTTTCGCCAATACAATCCTTAAGTCTTGACAAAAACCACGACCATGATTCACCACTTTCGGTTTTACCAACACCATATGCGATCGGCAGGATCTGATTGTTTCCATCCATGCCGACCGCCAGAAACATAGTGCCCAAAAACTTTCCTTTTAAATATGATCCATCAATAATTATCAACGGTCGTAAATAACCGACGAAACTTCGAATCTGTATATAAAAATATTTTTATTAGAACTTTTAAAACAATGAAAAATATTTTTTAAAAAATAGAATAATTTAAAAAATTCACTTACCGCCACACCAAGGGCAATAAAAAACATTTCAAATCTTCCGACTGCGTCCGTTAATGTGTTGGTAACTGTACCCGGGTTCATCTTTTTCAAATTATGACAGTAAACTGGGAGCCTGGCAAACGAATCCTCAGGAACCTGTCAATAGTTCAAGCGCAAAAGATTTTGCTCTCCAACCTTGAGAGTAAGATATATCAATTTTGTATTTCTCTTTAATATTTGTAACGATATCATTCGGCCGGTATATCCTCCCGCTATCTTTGAATTGATCTTTTATCAAGTGACCCAAGACCGTTTTATTGGCTTGACGTATATGAGGATACGTCTGAGTTCTTGAACATGTGTGTTGATCTTTAAAGTATCTCACTTAGAAAACGTCGGTGTTTTTAATCACATACGCCCTTATATGCCAATCGCAACCATCATTTTGACATAAAGCCTCAAATCGGGTTTTCGAAGATCTCTCAACTTTATATTCAAAACATTCAGTAATGTAATTTTTGCCCAGGTCGAGTTTTAATTCTTCTTTGTTTTTAAAAATATGACCCTCAGAAAAATGTGAAGAGTGTGAGTTAAGAACTTTTACTTCGTTTATTGTACGATCAAACAATAACTCGAGCATAGACCAAAAAAGGTTAGGTAAAACATTAGACTCCGAAGAAGACACTTGGATCTTTAAAATCAAGATGGGTTTCATTACACGGAACAGCTGAACTACTACCCACACCAGATTCTTCAATAACGTACAAAGACAACAATTCATTTGGTTGATATAAAACAACATTTAAAAAAAAATAAAACATCACTATCATCCAATAGATCAATTGAATGTGTGTAAGTAGACATTTTATAAGAAAAACGAATTTCATTGCTAAACCCACATTGTTCACAAATAAGATTTTTCAAACTTACGTAACTAATATTACTAGGAACAAAAAAAACACGTCGAAAACATTTTTTTTACAGGAACGTACTCTTCAACACCGTTAACAAAGTCCCATTTTCTATCGGTATATAAAATAATATTACAAGACATTACTTAAAAATAACTGGTAAGTGGATGGATAAAAGGATGAAGTTTATAACGTGGATAAGTGAAGAAATCTTTAAGTGGATGGAATGTGAAAGAAACTTAAGATAACTTATAATTTAGTGGAGTTTATGATAGAAGTTTGATGGTAAAGTGTATAGATAACTTGATAAAGTTTATTGGATAAGTGGAGAAAAACGAATGGTAGGGAGGGGTATAAATATTTGTTTGAAAATAATATTTTATTAAAATTCATTTTTTTATAAATTATTTTTACAAAAAATATTAAATTATAATAATTTAAAAATATTATTTTTTTATTAAAATTTAAAAATAATATGACCACTTGATATTTAAAAAATTTATAAAAATTTTAAATTATATAATATGAAATGGCAAAAAATCCATAATTTAAAAAAGTAATAATATTTTAATAAAATTCGGAATATTAAAAATTAATTTATAATTTAAAAAACAAAATGGCGAAAAAATGCTGAAATTCGTTCATATTAAAAAGTTTTAGAATCTCTAAAACTTTTTAAGTGTACAAAGTGGCTCATGTTTTTAAAAAATATAAGAGATTTCTTATGGTTGGTTAATATAAACTATAAAAAATTAACTTTATCTGATTTTATAAGCATATGTAAAATATGGTTTAAAATAATATTACGGTATAAATATATTTAAAAAATAAACGTACTTTTTATTAAAAAAATGTGACAACACAAGTCAAAACGCATTGATTACAGGTTATTTAATTTAGAATTTAGTTCTGTACTTTTAGGGCTGGCTACAATTACAGGGCAAGTGTACTCTGATGGGAGGTGATCTTTCAAAATCAACATTGATATACCCACAATAAAATGTTTTACTTAATGTTAATTTTTTTTAAATGAGAACAAAGTTGGCTCGAGCTCGGGCTTGAAATTAAACAAGCCAGCTCTGCTCGGCTCGATTTTTTTTTCGAGCTGAAAAGTTGAGCTCGAGCTCGGCACGTAAAAAGCTAGCTCGTGGCTCGTCGAGCTAGCTCGTTTTTTTTTTTTTCACATTAATATATATAAACAAAAAAAAGTTTTTTATTATCGGTTTAAATTTTATTGTCTTCAAAAAACTAAATAGATAGAAGAGACAATATATAAAAGACAAAAAAAACATACATAACTCAAAACTTATAAAGTTGAGAGTAAATACAACGGTAAATAAAGTAAAATTTTAGTTTAAAACTTAAAGTTCTTGAAAACAAATGAACTTAAAAAATCAAAACATTATACTTCAAATATAACACATATATAACACACACACACATATATATTAGTTATTTAGACGAGCCAACCCTAGCTCGAGCTCGGCTTGATTACAATTCGAGCCAGATCGGCTCGGCTTGTTTACAACCGAGTTTTTTTTTAGCCGAGCTTTTTCCGAGCTTGTCGCGAGCTTTTTGAACAACCCGAGCGAGCCGCGAGCTTTTTGAACAATCCTAGTATTCACTAGTCAACGTAACAGTGAGTTTGTATATTAGATTATATTGTTAGTAGCAGTACCCTAATCTCACACAATCCATCAATACAATATAATTATACACATAAAGGTGCTTAACTTGGTATAAGAGCCATGCACCCCTAGTTTAAGAGTCGTCGCTATTGATCAGCCTTCCCGAGTTGACTTAGTCTCCACATCTTTTTCTCTTGTTTTCTTTGCTTCTTTGCTACCCAATTTTCGAAACACTGTGTTTCACTCCCTGGTTGGTCTATTTGTGATACTTTAAGATGAAACTTGTATTTTTGGCCGAAACCTTTGCACAACAAAACTTTCACCAAAACTAATCTTTCGCCTTATACTTTCGCCTACCACACATTCACCTACCTTAACTTTTGCCTACCTTAACTTTTGTCTACCATAACTATTGCCTACCCATAGACTAAACAAATGGTTACGATCACGATCACGATCATTACACCACAAAAGAAAGTCTTTCTCAACTCACACAAATTTGCTTTCACCCTATCCCCTACAAATTATGGTTACCGGAAACCATGCTTGTAAGGCCCCAAACCCGGGAGGCCTCACTCGTTGGATTTACTTATACACAAACAGTTCTTATACTTAAATATCCAAATAACGTAGCGGAAAATTTCATTAAAACATAATCATGACATTGTTCAACATGCGGAAGCGTAACATAGTCTATTACATAAACATAACATAAGCTAATCATAACGGGATGCCAGACTTCATATCATCGGGGTAACTCATCAAGCCGCCCAGCATCACCGTCAATCATCATAACCTGCCTTAACCTGAATGTGAATACTAAAAAGTCAGCTACGCTGGTCATTTCTAGCTTTTCATAAAACCTTAACTTCAAATATTTGCCAAAAACATATCATTTAACTTCATTAATAAAAGCGTACGAAAACATGCAATAACATAACATAAATCATAAACATAAGTCAACGAACATATCGAATCTGCGCCTTCTCGTAACCGTCAAATCCAAACATCACATACTGGCGAAATAACCTAAGATCACCACCACTAGGCCCATCAACACCGTACTGTCCTTCGGGTGAAGAAATCCTAGGGCCCGATACTTAGGTCATTCAACACCAAATTTCAAGCATGGCATCACAAGGATGACGCGTACCAAACTTCAAGCACTGCACCCCGTAAGGCACAAGTACCAAACTTCAAGCACGACTACCCCGTAAGGTAAATCGTACCAAACTTCAAGGATCACGATAATCCCCTTGGTGACCGTCATCACCCCAGTTGTACAACATTTGGCCAGCACAAAGGCCCCTAAAAGGTAAATGCCCATAACATACTTCCCATAGCCATAACCTTCATTCCCTAAGGAATATTGACAAATTCGTTCGTTTGTGACTTTCGTAAACATTCATTTCTAGACACATTGAAGAATGTCTAGATGGAGATGATGACACATTAAAGACAAGAAAAGCAACAAAACGAGTGTGGGTGGAAGTTGAAGTATACCGCTCGTGGCTACAAATTGATCTTCAAAAGATGGCTCGTAAAGGAAAGACGACAAAGGAGATTCTTAGATGGTTGGGTGATTAAGCCGAAAAAATTGTGTGAGAGTTTAAGAGCAAGAAAAAGCCAAGTATAGATCAATCACCTTATAAGTTCATACTTGCAAGTCCCATGTACAAAATCAGTCGGTCTATGTTGCTGGAATGCAATGAAGAATAAAGTTGGTCAAATGGTGAAAACCTTTTTGAATGGTTATCAACTATAATTGCAGATATATTATTCGCTTGCTTTACCAACCTACCACGTGTAATAAAATTGAAGTGTCATCACCATGCAATAGAGAAAAGGGGAGACAACATCCGAAATGCAGCTGAGCTTCTTGGTAAATCCAAGAAGATCATTAATATACGGAAATCACGGCAACTTCATGACATGGATCTTGACTCGAGGGCATACATTGATAAGTGGCGTGTACTACCCAAAAGTCAAGTACTTAATTGCGATCAAGGTGATTCTTCTTAAACTAGGATTGGATCAGGTTCTTCAAGTTGTGACGAATCATTCATACTAAGTAAGTATTGCGTAATGAGTGTGGATACATCCATCTTCGCATGATTTGGCATATATGTGTAGAATAATTGTACTTGTGATTTTTTTCTTATGTAAAATAACATTATTATGGTTGTTTCTAACTAGTAATTTTACTCTCTTGTTGTGGCGTTCAATTTTTACGGCACAACGGTATATCCGAAAATAAATAAACAGTTACGTCGTTGTTAAAAATGATCCTAAACACTAAAGTGTACATTGATAAGTGGCGTGTACTAACAACGATTAATATAATGGTGGTGTTTCTTTAGCTAGCATTCAACAAGGTTCATAAACTTGTAATGAATCGCTCATAGTACCTATTATGTAGTGAGAAAAGCTAGTGAAGTGTATCTGGCCCTCATAGTGTAAAGATTTTTCGTAAATTTACGGTGTAGTGCAATTCCTCGTAATAACGACTAATAAACCCAATTTATCCAATTAAAGTTGGGTCATTTTTGTTAAATCCAATATTAACTAATAAGCCCAATTTGATAAACCCAGCACTTCTCCTTCAAGAAGCCCTATGAAATTATTGAAAGTTTATATATTATAATCCATGTGGACAAAGTCTAAGGGTCCGAAATGTTAATAGGTTAAAGTTATGTTTTAGTACGTTATGTAAACATGTAAATAGTATAAGGGTGTATTGTGTCAAAGTAGAAGTTAGTAACCCTCAAATACACGTGTTTGTGTATACTGGAATTAGGAACATGCACCACCAAGAGATGCAACGTTTCAAGGCAACAGTTAGGGGTTTTCCAATTAGTATAAATAGAAGTCAAATTGAGTTTGTAAAATCAACGATTGTTCATTCAATAAAAGATTAGTTTGATCAAATTGTATGTTCATTCGTTCAAAGAGAGAAGACCAACAGAAATTGCAGGGCGGTAAAGGGAGTCTAAATTGTCTCTGTTTCAGGTCCAAAAATTGGAATAACGTCTCTCAGGGTACTTGAAAACGTATTAATTACATCCATTAGCAACCCTATGCACAACCAATAAAAACCATTCAGATCAGCCGTGATAATTGTGAGTTGTGTTAGGTGCATTTGTGTTATTTATAATTAGATGGTAGATTCTGGAATACAGGAACGTGGGATGCAATGTGTTAGTAAGGTTATGTGTAGTGGGCTCTATTCGCTTAATTTTACTTCAAATTGATTCAATGTTTTATTATTGGTTTAGAATATTTTTGCTTTATTTTAGAGGAATTATTTTTTGAAGTAGTTTGTTTTGAATTAGCTAAAGGGTTAAGCTAGGTATAGTCTATATATATATCGAGTCTTTGTTTAGTTTTAGAGAGTCGAATTTTGTGATATTTTTTTATAAAAAGTCGAAACCTGGTTTTTTGTTTCAATCTGTGTTTTTTTTTGTTCTTGCTGTTTTTGTTGCTCCTCTGCCTTCAATTGGTATCAGAGCTAGCAAAAGAAGTAGTTAGCCGATTCAAAGGCAGGATATTGAAGAATAGTAGGGGTGATCGTATTCTTCAAAACGTTTCAAAACTCACGGAAAGGAAAAAACGACTGCATCTAGTTTCGAGCCAGGTTGGGGCTTGTTAACAACAGAAAAAAAAATGAGAAAAGGCAGGAAGGAAGAACACCATAGCTAATCAGAATACAAACACTAATGCACTTGTGATTGCTCAAACTAGAGAGACCGGTGGGTTATAAATAAACGTTCTGAAGCAGACCGGAACCGACCACTGCCTGGTCGATTGTGGTGGAGGCTATAACGGATGATCAGGGCGTGTGGGATGTTGTCCAGCCTTATGCTGAGCAGAACTAGACGAAGAAAGAAACAAAACAACCTCGGTGTTCCTATTCCAGGCTATTGAGATCCTCTTTCAAATAGAAAAGTACAAAACTACAAAGGAGATGTTGGTAGCCCTGCGTATGCGAAACATCAGGGCTTATCGTGTGCAAAAGGAATAGCTCCAAACGTTGAAGAGTGAACTCGAGAACCTGAGGACGACGGACGATGAATCTATTGATCAATTTTCTCGAAAACTAAGTGGAAAAACATCCAAAGCTGTGAGCCTTGGAACTTAATTACATTTAAATGATGTGCAAATATTCACCAATTAACCTTTAACTCTTAAACGTCCAAACCTTTTGCGCTTTAATTATTTCTTTAAATAATTAAATATCGAATTAATCGTTTAAATATTTATCCACCGAATTAAAATTCCGCGTTTCGTGAACTATAATGTTTTCGATTAAACGTTATTAATTGATGGTTGCTGGAAGTGTAAATCTTTAGATCGTACCTCGATAACAACGTTGATTTAATCGGCGGTCGGATATCAAATATCCAACATTATCCACCGAGTTGTATAAAATCGCCAAGGAACATCTCCGAGGACCGATTTCTCGCCTTTTTTCATGGTCGAGTACGCTGAATTTTGCAACACTGCTAGAGTCACTCGGGATTAGCAATGTTTACTCCGACCACTCAACTTCGAACATCGATATTCCATTCATTTTAGCATCGGTTTGGACACGGTTTTTGTTTTATTGTGAAGCTCTCATGCACATTATAGAACATAACCCATATATATTTAATTATATAATATAATTATGGATTATTGGATTTTAATAATCCCACCTTTTACCAATTGGCCGATAATAATCCCAACTGAGAATATTCTTACCACTGGTCCCTACTTTCAAACTATTTTTTTACATTGGACCCCCCGTTAAAAAAACTTAACGCCGTTAGAGTTTATATGACGTGGACATCTGCAAACCGCCGGAAAGTCGAGCCAAGCTAGCAGTGGTCTCGTGGTGGCTTTTGAAATTGGCTCTGGTGGTGTTTAACTGGTCTCGTGGGTCCGGAAAGTCCAAACAGAGAAAACGGTGGTGTTTAACGAGACCAGTTAAACACCACTAAAGCCAATTTCAAAAGTCAACACGAGACCATTGCTAGCTTGGCTCGACTTTCCGGCGGTTTGCAGACGTCCATGTCATATAAACTCTAACGGCGTTAAGTTTTTTTAACGAGGAGTCCAATGTAAAAAAATAGTTTGAAAGTAGGGACCGGTGGTAAGAATATTCTCAGTTGGGATTATTATCGGCCAATTGGTAAAAGGTGGGATTATTAAAATACAATAATAATTAATATATAAATATAACTGTTTGTGTCAAAAGATAGTAAAAACCCAATTTTCACCAAAATCCAACAATAAGCGTGTAAAAAATCAGTGACCTGGAATTCAAATATCTGTTGGTATATGGAAGGAGAAATTCCAAGAAGGAGCCGTTTACTTTGGGTCAAACATAGCTAAATGATGTGTTTGCTAAACTTTCCACTACATCCACAAAACTAAATATTACACAAGAAAATTAGGCAGGGTCCTTTTGAGAACATTGCATAAATTAGGTAGGGTCCTTTTGAGAACGAAAGGGAAAGAAACATTACACAACATAATTTGGAAATAAAATCTTGAGTCCTTCCTCGAACAGGCAAATAAATATAATTTTAAGGATTATTGGATTTTAATAATCCCATCTTTTACCAATTGGCCAATAATAATCGCAACTAAGAATATTCTTACCACCGGTCCCTAATTTCAAACTATTTTTTTACATTGGACCCCCGTTAAAAAAACTTAACGCCGTTAGAGTTTATATGACGTGGACATCTGCAAACCGTCGGAAAGTCGAGCCAAGCTATCAGTGGTCTTGTGTTGGCTTTTGAAATTGGCTATGTTGGTGTTTAACCGGTCTCGTTAAACACCACCGTTGTCTCTGTTTGGACTTTCCCGACCCAAGAGAACAGTTAAACACCACCATAGCCAATTTCAAAAGCCCCCACGAGACCACTGCTAGCTGGGCTCGACTTTCCGGCGGTTTGCAGATGTCCACGTCATATAAACTCTAACGGCGTTAAGTTTTTTTAACGAGGGGTTTAATGTAAAAAAAATAGTTTGAAAGTAGGGAACTGTGGTAATAATATTTTCAATTGCGATTATTATTGGCCAATTGATAAAGGTTGGATTATTAAAATCCAATAATCCTAATTTTTATTTCTTTTAAATATAAATATATGGCCCACTGTGAATTAATCAAGATCTGTGTTTGTTTAAATAAAAACTTGTCGATTTAAAATCAAGGTATGTGTAATGTAGGCGTGAGATGTGGGGTTGGGAGGACGCATGAGCCACCTGGCATTTTTATGGGCGTGCAACACTGCCCGTAGGATGTGAAAGTGGGTTCCGTTGTGTTTGAGAAAAGTTCATTATAAGTAACTTTTTGTGCAAAAAAACTGCATGTCTTGAATGCGACAAACAAGTTGACTATAAGTAACTTTTTGTGTAAAGATATCTTGAATCAGTCAACGGTTTTTTTTTTCTCACATTTAGTGTTTAATTTTCTTCGTATAAATGTGTCAAGTTTTTTTGTGGCTTGTTTCGCACAAGTATGTAAGGATATTTTAAGTGTTTAGAAGTGCGAACAATAACAAAGAGTAGACGTCTGTTACACGTGCTACGTGTAATCATCTAACTAAAAAAATAAAGTGACGGCCATGTCACTACCACGTACATGATCGCGGTGTCAAGTCTAACAAAAAACAATAATAAAAACCACTTCTTAGCTACTGAGACTGCAGACAGAGAAGTAGGGTTGTCGAATCCACATGGACCAGTGGAGAATGCTATTCAAGTTAAAACTATTCAAAGACTACTAAAGTTTAAAACTTTATTAATTAAACTCATGTAATTGAAAAAAAGCAACAAACTTTGATTTTAGAAAACAATTGGAGAAAAACGACCACGTCGGGTTTCAATTCAGCAAAACACACGCACAATTTTAGTTTAAAATCATATTAGAGATTACATAGACATAACCTTGTTTAACTGTTTAACCCAACCACACAATAATCAATTCAATCACAAAATCAGATTATTCCCGATGCAAGAAAACCAAGAAACGATGATAGATGCGATAAATCGAAAACATGCAATTGTTAAGAAATCAAACACACAATTGAATTCAAAGAACTTAAGAGGTTCACAAAACTTCAATCCAAACTGATCATTAACTAAAATTATACGACTACATGCATAAACCGTTCACCCGGAGGGATCACGAAAGCGTTTAGCCGCTCATGATTGTCGAAAACATTAAAGATTCAAACTTTATGTAGATGCATAATATGTCCCTAATCCCTTGTAATATGTATTTCATCTATGTTTAATGTAATTATTTGATGTATTAATGAAATTACATGTTTATCCTTAATGTTTACTCATATATAACGACTGTGTATTAAATGATCTGATAAATATCGATAACGTTGATCAATCGTGCTATTGAAAGGCCCATTCGCACGAATGGATCATGAGAATGATCCATTCGTGCGAATAGATCATGAGAATGATTCATTCACTAGAATATGTCATGAGAATGACTCATTCGCACGAATGAAACATTCTGATGATTCATTCTTACGAATGAACCATTCTGCTGATTCATTCGCACGAATGAGTCCATTCACATGGCTCATTCATACGAATAGCCTCTGCACTATATATATATAACTTTCACTTCATGAGCACATAACAGAGAAGATATACAACACATATACACATACTGTCCAGAGTAGAACAAGACTAAGAACAGAACACACAAAAACCCTCTTCACCTGTATTGTCTAATATCTGTCCGTTGAGAGTTTCTAGGTCTTGTATCCAACTTCTCTACACCAAAGGGTCGATAGAAACCTTCGATTCGTCGTCTAATCCGCTCGTTTCTTACGACCCGATCCGTGTCATAGATTGGATTGCCAATCAAATCGGATTCCGCACGATTTGGTTCGGTTAATGTGTTGAATCATTGGATCAAGGTAGATCCCGATCCAACAAAGTGGTATCAGAGCCATGTGTGCTCTAGATTCAACATAGAAAATCTGATCTTGCTTTTGATCTTGCTTTTTTTTCTAGCTTCTTGAATGTTATAAAGATCACTTGATCGTTGTTTAGCCACGTTCAAATCTTGTGTTTATTGCTTCTGAGTGATCTGATCATTTCAGTTTCAAGATCTGATAAGAGGCTCAATCATTGGTGCTTTTTGGTGCAAAAAAGTCAAACTCTCCTCTGTTGTACGAATGGCTACTATGATGAACTTCATTCGCACGAATGGCTCCTACCATTCGCACGAATAGATCAAGTCTCCCGCTCGTTTGTTCAAACTTCCAATCGCACGAATAGAAATTCCATTCGCACGAATAGAAAATTCCAATCGCACGAATAGAAAATTCCATTCGCACGAATAGAAAATTCCATTCGCACGAATAGAACCCATTCGCACGAATAGAACCCATTCGCACAAATCTCTTCTGAAATTTTTTTTAAGTGTCGAAAAACTTCGTTTTTTACCATGTCTGACTTAGCTTTTGTTGCCAGTCAGAACAGCAAAATCCAAAACTTGTTATTAATCGATAATGAAGCTGGAAATGCTAACAAGGCTCCAAAACTCATGACAATGGACGAATATCATCACTGGAAAAACAGGTTTGAGATACACATTAATGGAGTTGATACAAACTTATGGATGATGATAGAGAATGGATATCAAAAAGTGTTGAGTGAGGATGGAACTCCTGTTTTGGCTTCACTTTTATGCGAACAACAAAGAAAAGATTATGACTTAGAAAAGAAGGCATATGCTATCCTATCTCAGGCCATGTCAAGAGAAATATTTCATCAATTCAGGCTGTTTACATCTTCAAAATCTCTGTGGGATGCCTTAGAACAACGTCACGAAGGAAATGCTTCGTTGAAAGCTATCAATGCTAAGGCCATTCGGAAGGAATTTGATAATTTTATGTATATTGGAAATGAGTCCTTAGATGATCTATTTGAGAGATTCTATCACTTGATGAGTGAATTACATGCCCGTGGGGTCAAAACAACGAAAGAAGAAAAGGTTCAATGCATGGCAGATGCACTACCACCAAAATGGGATTCATTCTTGATGGTTCTCAAATAGAACAATACTCTTGAAACCATTGACATCAATGAATTTCTTCAGAAATTGAGAGAACAAGAGGTGATGAATAAGTGGAAGTTAAAGAGAGGTGTACAAGCTCAGGATCCTTCATTGTACTATTCTACATTAACTCAACAAAATGCTCCTTTGCAGACTGCGTTTGTATCAAACATGTCAAATGTTTCAGCCAGCCAGTCTTCAACAGCTCATGCTTCAGTTCCATCAAGCTCGGTTCCACAGCAGGGAAATACTGCTAGTACTCCTCCACCAAGCCCCATTAAATTGCAAACAGACAACTTCGACAAGGTTACTATCGAAGTGGCCAAGGAACACATGGCTCTGTTGTCTACCGTTGTCAATTCATATGACAGTCTTGTTGCTGGACAGGTTGGAAACAGTCATCTGACAGCAGAAGACTATGCTCAGATTGATAAGGATGAAATGGATCGAATTGATATAATGTGGGCTCTTGCAAGTGCAGTCAGAAGAGTGAGAGATTATGTAAAAAGGACCGGAAAAACTCTCGAAGGGAACAAAGACACTACTTATGGTTTTGATCTGTCTGCTGTTGTTTGTTTTAACTGTGGTGAGAAAGGGCATTTTGCTAGGCAATGTGAAAAGCCTAAACAGACTGGAAACCGTAACCCTTTCAACAACCGTCAAAGCCAACCGAAGCCATAAACTCAAAATACAGAAACAAACATTGTTCCAGTTACTCTTGCACAAGATAAAGGAACTTCAAGTGGAACAAAAGCTATGGTTGTTCAAACAGATGAGACTGTTGACCAGTCTTTTAAATTTGGAGCTGATGTCAGTTCAGGGGATAGAGCTTGCATGGCAAAGGTTGTAGAAATCAATGAAGAATCAGATTCTGATGCTGATAAAGAGATTGCTTCAGAAAGTTCATCGGATGAAGACGACACATCTTCAAACAGTTCTGGCTTCACAGCTGAGAATGAGGATAAATCATCTGTCGTCTCTGCAAGTCAATCGACAGCTGATGTGGATGATAACAATTCCTCTTCTGAATCTACCTGTAGCTGTGCTTTTATGGTAAAAACATCCACATGCATTCAGGTAAATTCTGACAGTTTTGAAAGTGAGTCTAAATCTCATCCGTGTTTAATTTGTGATGAACTTGAAAAGAAAGTTGAGGCACTTAAAAGTCACAACACAGACTTAATTACTGATTTAACTGCTTGTCTTGAAGCAAACCGTGTTTTAAAGGGAAACGAACTTGCCTTCAAAAACAAAATTGATCTTTTAAACAGACAAGTTCATGAATTAGAAATCTGTGTTATCAACAAACAAAATGCCATCACTTTTTATTTAAACACGATTGATGAAACAAAGAGAAAGCTGGCGCTAGTCGAATGTGATTATGAAACTTTAAATCAAAAGCTGAAAAGTTATTCAAATTCTTCTTACATTCTTGATTACATGATTTCACGGAGTCCAGGAAAGAAAAATGCTGGGATGGGGTATAAAAATTGTCCTCCTCCGGTGTTGAATACTATGGTAAACACACCGGATGATAACCCAATCATTGACTTTAAGGTCAAAACGCCTCTTGTCGTTGATCCAACCGAAAACAAAATTTGTCAACCAAAGGTTAACGATAATGGTGCTTCGACCTCGAAGTCCCAGTGTGTTGATGGAATGGTAGAAGAGTGGGATGAAGACGACGATGAGTGCTCTACTCGTGGTTTGGGACACAAAAGCTCGTCTGCTCCACAGAATGACATCATTGGTATTTCAAAATCAGCTTCTAAAAATGTTTTTAAAATTAAACAAACCAATCGCCGTCCATCTTATCCCACTACTTCTGATCAGAAGAGTCAAGTAACCAAAGCCTCAATCAAAAAGGTTAATTTTGTTAAAGCTGGAGAGTCTGTTCAATCAAACAAGTCACTCTCTTCAGCTAAACAAAAAGAAGCTAAGGCTGGTGGTTCAAAAACTCACCAAAGTGAAAATCAATACAGATCTCTGAGGTTGGTTGAGCGGAGATACTGTTTTGAGTGCGGTACAAAAGGACACGTTGTTGTCAACTGTCCTTATCTTCAGAAGCTAAGTAAAAGAGTTAACCATTTTCCAGAAAATAAACAAAAGCTTTTAAAGTCAAAATCTAACTCTTTTACCCGGCAACAAGTGCATCAAAAGAAAGTTAAACAAAAGATGCATGACTTGTTGGTCTCTGATTCGAGTTCCACACCTGTACAAATCATTAAGCAATCCACTGTTTACCACAAACAGTCGTTGCACAACCAACATGTGTGGAAAGAAAAATCAGATGATGCTTCTGACGACTGTACTTCAAAGTCAGGTGGTTGTTCCAAAAGTCCACAAAGACAGTGGATGGATTGTACTGTTGTAGATGTGACTGGGAAACCCAAGACCATAAAGGCTTGGGTTCCTAACTTAAACTAATTACTTTCCTTATTGTGCAGGTTGTCCTTTATAATTCTATTAGCAATAATTGGATTATTGATAGTGGGGCATCCAGGCACATGACTGGGAACTTAGCTCTCCTTTTCGACGTCAGAAATATCAAAGGGGGCTATGTTTCATTTGCAGGCGATAAAGGTGGCTTTATCTCAGCTCAGAGAACACTGTCTAATGGAGCTGTCAGTTTTGAGAAGGTCAACTTTGTCAAACAGTTGGATAACAACTTGCTTTCTGTTTCTCAAATCTGTGATAAGGAGTTCAAGGTTCTTTTTGATGACAAGCATTGTTATATCTTGAAAAAGGAGTTTATGATTCCAGAAGACATGGTGATTATGTCTGCTCCAAGAGTGAATGATCTTTATATCCTTGACATGTCACAAGCATCATCCTCAGTGTCCACAGCATCATGTTTTGTTTCAAAAGCTACTGAGAAGGATTCTATTTTATGGCACAAAAGAATGGGACATCTCAGTCTTAGAAAAATGAATCATTTGGTGCACAAAAATCTTGTTGAAGGAGTCACTGTGAAAATTTTTCATCTTCCTGACGTGTGTGTTTCTTGCAAGAAAGGCAAACAAACCAAGAAATCTCATAAACCCAAATCTCAACATTCCATCACTATACCACTAGAGCTCTTACACATGGACTTGTTTGGTCCTATCAACCGGAAGAGCATTGATGGAGACTTATATTGTTTGGTTGTGACGGATGAGTATTCAAGATATTCGTGGGTGATGTTCTTAAAAGAAAAATCTGAAACTTTTGAATATGTGGAGATTCTGATTACCAAATTGGAGTCTCTGTATAGGCTAAAGGTTAGGAGGATCCGTTCTGACAATGGTACTGAATTTAAAAATCACCTTATGGAAACGTTCTGTCAAAAACTTGGTATTCACCATGAATTCAGTGCGCCATATGTTCCACAAATGAACGGTGTTGCTGAGAGGAAGAATCGGACCTTGATAGAAGCGGCAAGGACTATGCTCGCTGACTCACACTTACCCGTGCAGTTCTGGAATGAAGCTATTGCTAATGCGTGTTACACGCTCAACCGGGTTCTAATTGTCAAGCGTCACGATAAAACTTGTTTTGAATTGTTGCATCGACGGAAACCGAACTTACAGTATCTTGAACCGTTCGGCGCTCCATGTACCATGTTGAAAAAAGATGCTCATGGCAAGTTTAACGATAAAGTAGAGGAAGGTTACTTCTTAGGGTACAGCACTCCAAATAAAAGAGTTTACAACAAAGCTTCTGGGAATGTAGAAGAATGGTACCATGTTGATGTTCAAAAGTATACCTCTCCTGCTGCTGGAAAAGGTCTTCCTTGGATGTTTGATTATGAAGAACTTTTTGCCTCGTTTAATCTTCCTCCAAAATGTTCAGATGAGGAGATTGATGTTCAAATGATGTAGGATGCTCAAAATGCACCTGATGAACATGTGCAACCTACTCCCTCATCATCTGACATTCCTGAGTCCTCCAGTAACACACAAGTCACACAGGATGATGATTCTTCTTCTTCTTCAGAGTATGAGGATTCTCGACAAGAAATAGACCAGCAGATTGAAGATCCTTCCCATGATGTTGTACAATTGAGTGATGATGTTTCACATTCTGTGGCAATTGAACAAAGTATCACAAACCTTGATCAAATTGTTGAGGTTCCTGCTCATCCTGTGGGTAGGATTGATAGAATTCATCCTCAACAGAATATTATTGGTGACCCCACATCTGGTGTCAAAACTAGGGGTCAGATCAACTCTGGAGTCTACTCAGAAATCATGGAATCTGGTGTGGTCAACGATTGTGCGCATTCGTGTTTCGTCTCGCAAATCGAACCACGGTCTATAACAGATGCTTTAAAAGAAGAATTTTGGGTAAATGCAATGCAGGAAGAACTACTCCAATTTCAGAAGCTCGGAGTTTGGAAGTTAGTTGATTTACCAGAAGGAGCTAAGAAGATTGGTACTCGATGGGTTCTTCGTTGCAAAAGGGATGATCAAGGAATAGTAATAAGAAATAAGGCTCGTTTGGTCATTCAGGGATTTAGGCAAATTGAAGGTATAGACTACAATGAAGTGTTTGCACCGGTTGCTCGTCCGGAAGCAATTCGAATTTTTCTTGCTTATGCATCCTACAAAAGGTTCAAAGTCTATCAAATGGATGTAAAGAGTGCATTCCTTCATGGAGAAATCAGTGAAGTCGTATACGTCAGTCAACCTCCCGGGTTTGAAGATCCTATGCATCGTGACCGTGTCTACAAATTGGACAAGGCACTGTACGGATTGCACCAAGCTCCGCGAGCGTGGTACGAGACACTTTCCACTCATCTTCTGAACAATGGATTTAGAAGAGGTGTCATCGACTGCACGTTGTTTATTCGAGAAAAGGGTGGAGAACTTTTAATGGTACAGGTATACGTGGATGACATTATTTTTGGATCGACGAATGATGTTCTGTGCAAAGAATTTGAAAGAGTTATGCAGGACAAGTTCGAGATGAGTTCCATGGGAGAGATGAAGTTCTTTCTAGGGCTACAAGTAGATCAATCTGAGACAGGGATTTTCCTTCATCAAACCAATTATGTTGGAGACATACTGAGCCGATTCAGTATGACTGATGCCAAACCTGCTGGTACTCCATTGGCGATCAATCACGGGATTTCGCCTGATGACAAGGGGGAGTATATTGATGCTACTCTCTATCGAGCCATGATTGGATCTCTCATGTATCTCACGGCATCTCGACCAGACATCATGTTCGCCACGTGTCTCTGTGCCCGATATCAGTCAAAACCAAAAGTCTCCCACTTAACTGTTGTCAAAAGGATTCTTCGTTATCTGAAGGGTACTCCTAATCTTGGATTATGGTACTCTAATGATGATAACTTTGAGCTTACTGCATATAGTGATTCTGATTATGGTGGTTGCAAAACAGACTTCAAGTCTACATCTGCAGGGTGTCAGTTCTTTGGAAACCGTCTTGTGACATGGCAATGCAAAAAGCAGACTTCAGTGGCTACATTTACATGTGAAGCTGAATGCATCGCTGCTGCCAGTTGCTGTTCTCATATTATCTGGATTCAACAGCAACTTCGGGACTACGGTTTGCAATTCTCTAACACTCCTATTTATGTAGATAATTCTGCTGCCATAGCTATCACTAAGAATCCGGTTCAGCATTCAAAAACCAAACACATTGGCATAAAATATCACTTCATTCGTGATTGTTTTGAAAAGAAACTGATTGATATGGTTCAAATTAACACTGATTTCCAAAAGGCCGACCTCTATACAAAAGCCTTTGACAAACCAAGATTTTTATTCTTGTTAGAGGTAAATGGCATGAAAAAGAAGGATGACGTTGTTCCGGACCAAGAGTCGAGTCAATAATCATTTTTATCAATTACGTTCCTGTATATATTTTCTTTCTTACGTTTATTAAAAATCTCAAAAACTCAAAAAGATTTTTCATTTTGAAATTTTAGGGGGAGAAAATGTCTGTAAGAAAATGATCTCTCACTAAGAAAAATGATAGTACACAGACGCTAGTTATCTGAGACTCCAAAAAGATTTCTATATTATGTACAGTTTGTTTTTTTTAAAAAAAAAAAAAAGATTTTCCATTTTTGTACAGTCTAAAACCCAAAATCATCTGAAAAACTCAAAAATGAGAAATCGTATCCAACCTTTGGGAAGTGATGGCACACTAACCATATGTATGAAGCACATTGCATTTAATGTCATAGTGAATAGTCACACTAAGTCGACATGTGATGCATTGATAGGCTTATCTTACTGAATCTCGACCATTGATGATCAATCTATACCATATTAGATATTGTCTTGTGAGTCACATAATGGTGAAAGGATTGACGAAAATCAACAATAGAAACTGAAGGTGTTTCTCATTCTATGCACACCAGTTATCATCGGTTTAATGAGATATCAGAAAGTAGTTATAAAATTAAAAATTAGATTCCGAAGTCGTATACGTGCCATATTGCCTTGTAAATACCTGGTTGAAGCCGTCCATGCGATTAAGAATAAAATAAAAGTATGAATCCGAATCCGTATATGTGCCATATTACCGGGTTGCAGCCTGGTTGAAGCCATCTATGGGATAGGATGAACACAAACACCGTTAGCTGCATACGTGCCATATTGCCTTGTAAATACCTGGCTGAAGCCGTCCATGAGCTGATGGCTATCACTGTGAATACTAAAAAAAAAGGGAATAACTGAGATCTCATGAACTTATGATGACTGGTTAAGTAAGTTGTGCTGATTTGAAACATTAACATGTTTTGAAAAGTAATTCAAGTCAATTCTTAACTAGTGTGGGACACACAGATAATGTACTTAATCCTTCAAGATTATCTTGTAAGTGTTGAGAAGAGGTCTGCATAAGTTTAAGATGGACAAACATATCAATGATCGCATTTTGACTAAGTGTACTTAAAGCTCAGATAATTTGCAATGTTGCTGATTGCTATGAGTTTAGTACTGATCCTATGTTCGGATCTTTCTCACAAAAAGATGTGTAAATACCATTGTATAGTTGTATCTACAAAATTCAAAATGTCTCAGATCATTAGTCACTAAGTCTGTATGATTTCTCATAAGGATCATTCTTACTAAGACATGCGTGTATATATCTTGTTGATATTATTTTCAGCATTACATATTCAAAAATCCAAAAAGATTTTACTTTTCCTAAATTTTAGATTATCTGATAAGACTCGAACGACTGTCTGAAAATCAAAATTTGAAAACCGCTTGACTTCCTGATTGATCAAATCGTTCCTTTACTTCATAAACTATTCCAAAACTTCATAATTGATCCCTCACTTCATAATTAAATGTAAATTACTTCATAATCAAATTGTTGTCAAGACCGATGTCGTCGGATATCCCATTTAACTTGAAAAGTTTGATTTGCATAAGGGGATTGTCCCATTCGTATGAATGGATGAGCAAAATGGCTCACTCGTACAAATGGACGAGGAGAATAGCTCATTCACACGAATGGACTGACCAGAATGATCCACTCGTACGAATGAGTGGCAGAATGAATCAAGTTTAGCTCATTCACACGAATGGACTGACCAGAATGGTCCACTCGTACGAATGAGTGACAGAATGAATCAAGTCTAGCTCATTCGCACGAATGGACCAGGCCATCCTATAAAAAGGCCATTCATTCGCATTCTCAGTCTCATTCGCATAACTCAGAAATCGCATTCGCACGTCTGTTTGATTAAATTCTGATTTTGAACAAAGCTCCGTCAAATCACCGATCTAATCTTTCGATTTCATTTTACAGGTATAACCCCACAAGTATTCATCAAGTGTATACCGATTCGTGGACGTTCGACTAGATTTAGGACTCAAAACCGAAAACAAAACCTAAAAAACGTAAAAAGTGACTTAATAAACCGATTAAAATGCTAAATACTGGTTGAAAACCATAATCGAGAGTTTTGGTGTCTTTTTCGGCAAATCTTTTCGTGTCTTGGTTGATTTTTGGACAATTTGGATCGCGACCCGTCTGTCGTACGAATGGACACACTCTTCATGTTCATTCGTACGAATGAGAACTCATTCACACGAATGAGCACTCATTCACATGAATGAACACTCATTCGTACGAATGAAAACTCATTCACACGAATGAAACTCATTCGCACGAATGAATACTCATTCATATGAATGAAACTCATTCGCATGAATGAATAGGCAGAATGATCCATTCGCACGAATGAACCAAAAAGGTTCATTCGTACAAAGGGAAAATGGTCCAAAAAGTTCATTTTTCCAAAATCTTGCATGTACTGATCTGATGTGCTTCATGTTTTTGTGTTTGCAGATTGATCGTTATGGCGAACAGAGCTCCAGTTGTTCTCAAGGCTTCCATTAAAAGCAACATATGTGCGTACATGATTCCTACATCAAAGAATGCCCGACCGTTTGTCGGCATGATCGAATTTCTGTCTAGATCAAGGATTGCTCATGCTATATCCTATCACTGCACTCCATATATGTCACACCAAAGGGAGTTCTGGGCCTCTGCCGAGATTGACTGCGAGGTATCTCCACCGGTCATACGCGGGAAGATCGTAGGTCAAGATGTGGTTGTATCGGCAGCTCACATTCGCCGATTGTGTCAATTCGGTGATCATCCTGAAGATCCAGTGACACTGGATAAATATCTGGTCCGCGGATGCTTCATGAGAATAAAGTACGACGGGAATGTTGCCGAAGGAGTTTTAAATAAAGCGAACCTCTGTCCGTAGTACAAGTATCTAGGACATGTTCTTCTACATTGCCTCGGTTCCCGTCGTGGCGGATTTGATGATATGCGCGAAACAATTCAGAGCGCATTCGTTGCATTGGTGTTGAACATTCCGTTCAACTTTTCCGAGATGGTGTTCACACATCTTAAGGAAAACATCTATCTAAAAGGGGACAATGCGTATCTTATGTACCCCAGATTCTTACAGATGATAATAGATGACCAACTTCCTCTTCTGCCAAGGTCAGACATCGACATGATCAAGCTAGAACACATGACGGATGTCACTCTCAACAGGGTACAGACCTACAAGGGAAGACCAACAAAGCCACCGCACAAAAGACTTATTGGACATCTGGCAAATCCAGATTATGTGGCACCAACAAACAGAAAATGGCGTCACGATAACAGTGATTCTGACAGGGAGGATATTGTTGTACCTCCAGCTGACGACCAAGATGATGACGACCAAGATGGTCAGGGAGATGGTGGCAATGCTCCAAATGTTCCATCTACCGCTGCCACCACCCACACTGTTGCTGCTATAGATTCTTCCCTTCCAACTAACCCAGAAGACGTTAACCTGGACACCGTCCTGTTTACTGATTCTGAGGACACTGAAGACGAATTTGTAATCAGTCAACAAGGGGCAAGATTGGTCGCAACAAAATGAAAAAGGGGAGCAGATCAAGGAAGCTCAAGGGTTGATGATGACGTCAGGGATGCTGACATTGTCCCTGACTGTCCACAAGTATCTGCTGCTCCTTCTTCCTAATCTACCCCAGTCAAGAAAGGAAGAGGAAAGAGAATGGCCAAACGCCAAAAGTTTAAACTTGTTAGAAGGACGGAGAGCACCTCTGCTACTACAGCAACTGCCACCAGATCTGAGGCTCCAATGTCAACATCTATGCCTCAGACACAAACTGTGCCTCCTCCCATCTACACGACTGCTCCTACATCACAGCCATCAACTATTCGAGCTGAATCTTCAATGTTAATGCCGACTGTTTCTCTGCACGACCAGATCAGTACTTTAAACAGTTTGGTACTTCGTTTACTGGCTCAGAATGAAGAGCAGTCAAAGCGTCTTGACCAACAGGGCTCGCAGATCAGTCAGTTGACTCTGTAAAATACTAAACAAGCCCAAGCCATCACAAGTCTTTCCACTAGGTGTAATGATCAACAAGCCCTCCTTCTCACTGCTACAAACCAGAATCAACAGTTGTCTAAAACTGTTGATGCACATGCTCAGAGAATACAAAGGATAGAGGAGGAAAATAAGAGACTGTTGGAAGACTTAGAAAGCAGAAGGGACACGACACCTAGAATTGAGGGTGCTCGAAATGATGGTGATGATGATGATGATGATGATGAGGATGATGATGGTTCTGATGATGATGATGATGATGATAGTGATGATGATGATGACAAGAATGACGAAGATAAGGATGATGGTGCCAATGCTGGTGCTGCATCAAGTGCTTCAAAGACAGCATAAGCAGAGGCACGCACGAAGCAAAAATTAGACAAACCAGTAGGCCCATCATCAGATACACAAAAGGGAACTGAAGGTTGATAGTTTTTGTTTTAAGTGTTTTAAGTTGTCTTATTGTAAATATTAGATTATTATGTAAATAATTTCAGTTTTATTTTGATTAAATCAATGAAATTTCTTATTCTCACATGTTTATTCTTTGTTTGTTTATGAAAATAGTTTTGGATGTGATGCCTCTCAAGCAACAACCTTCAAAGTTAACTTATGTGCTTGACATGCAAGGGATCATCCAACATTCAGTTATTTATGACAAAGAGGAAGGGGAAATCGTACACTGCTTGTCAAAAGAACAGATTGCCGAGCTATTTCAAATGAATCCCGACGAAGTCATTACTGAAGAGGCATCTGTTCCAACAACTGATTATCCCTCTTCTGACGAACTAGAAGACGTTGATGAGGTTGAAGTCGAAGACATCACTGATCAAGAATATCCAAAGTACACATCAGTAGATGGTGATGATCTTCCCTCCTTCGCGGACTTATTCACTCAGCAGTCCGAGGAGGAGGTCAACCGCATTATCGACAACAAACAGGATGAAGCCGGTCCCTCCACTATTGACATTGACGAGCTGAATGAACGTAAAAGTCAGTGGATGGAATACATGGCCGAATTAAAGAAGAACTCAAAGCCCTCTCCTCTAACCAAGTACACTAAAGTTTATCGACTCAAAGGACACAAGTCTGATGGTCGTATAATCAGTTGGGCATACTTCAACGACTTAAGCTGCTATGCTATAAAAAGAGAGAAGGGCCAGGTACCCTCATGATTTCAAGACGCTGCCCGCATTTGAAGTAAATCAATTGGCGCGTCTAAAGCTTCTATACAGCGAATCTTCCGGTCTATCCGAATGGTTTGAACGTCAATTACAGTACGAATACCGGAAGAAGTGGGTGAACTTCAAGCCACAAATGCCTACACGTTACATTCATAAGGAAAAGGTTCATCCAATCACCAAGAAGCCCCTAATTGTCTTAAAGTGGAAGCCTCCAACGATCATGAAGAAGATTCCTTTAAGGAAAATGATCCAGGACTTCTCAGGTCAGTTCAAATGGTGGTACTATGATGGGCGTACTGGTGAAGCTGTTATAGTGCTTTGTAAAGAAGGGTCATGGGAGACCATCAGGGTCTTTGATCCCTTATGGCTGACCAACTTGTCTGAACAAGATGTTACAACTTTATACAAGTGTCAGCCGTTTTTTGAAGTTGCAGATATAGACCAGGCGTCGCAGTATGTGAAAGTGATACGTATATGCTTTGCTTTTGACATACACGCCGGGGTCAACTGGAAAACTCGTACAAAAGAGATGTTGAAGACCAACTAATGTTAGTTAGGTCATTTTGAAGGGATCTAGGTCCAAGGGGGAGTATGTAGATGCATAATATGTCCCTAATCCCTTGTAATATGTATTTGATCTATGTTTAATGTAATTATTTGATGTATTAATGAAATTACATGTTTATCCTTAATGTTTACTCATATATAACGACTGTGTATTAAATGATCTGATAAATATCGATAACGTTGATCAATCGTGCTATTGAAAGGCCCATTCGCACGAATGGATTATGAGAATGATCCATTCGTGCGAATAGATCATGAGAATGATTCATTCACTAGAATATGTCATGAGAATGACTCATTCGCGAGAATGACTCATTCGCACGAATGAAACATTCTGATGATTCATTCTTACGAATGAATCATTCTGCTGATTCATTCGCACGAATGAGTCCATTCACATGGCTCATTCGTACGAATAGCCTCTGCACTATATATATAACTTTCACTTCATGAGCACATAACAGAGAAGATATACAACACATATACACATACTGTCCAGAGTAGAACAAGACTAAGAACAGAACACACAAAAACCCTCTTCACCTGTATTGTCTAATATCTGTCCGTTGAGAGTTTCTAGGTCTTGTATCCAACTTCTCTACACCAAAGGGTCGATAGAAACCTTCGATTCGTCGTCTAATCCGCTCGTTTCTTACGACCCGATCCGTGTCATAGATTGGATTGCCAATCAAATCGGATTCCGCACGATTTGGTTCGGTTAATGTGTTGAATCATTGGATCAAGGTAGATCCCAATCCAACAAAGATAGTACATTGCATTTAATGTCATAGTACACAGACGCTCTGATACAAAAAATGTCAGTAAGAAAATGATCTCTCGCTGAGAAAAATGATAGTACACAGACGCCAGTTATCTGAGACTCCAAAAAGATTTTCTAATTGTGTACAGTTTCTTTAAAAAAAAAAAAAAAAAAATTCCATTTTTGTATAGTCTAAAACCCAAAAACATCTGAAAAACTCAAAAATGAGAAATCGTATCCAACCTTTGGGAAGTGATGGCACACTAACCATATGTATGAAGCACATTGCATTTAATGTCATAGTGAATAGTCACACTAAGTCGACATGTGATGCATTGATAGGCTTATCTTACTGAATCTCGACCATTGATGATCAATCTATACCATATTAGATATTATCTTGTGAGTCACATAATGGTGAAAGGATTGACGAAAATCAACAATAGAAACTGAAGGTGTTTCTCATTCTGTGCACACCAGTTATCATCGGTTTAATGAGATATCAGAAAGTAGTTATAAAATTAAAAATTAGATTCCGAAGTCGTATACGTGCCATATTGCCTTGTAAATACCTGGCTGAAGCCATCTATGCGATTAAGAATAAAATAAAAGTATGAATCTGAATCCGTATATGTGCCATATTACCGGGTTGTAGCCTGGTTGAAGCCATCCATGGGATAAGATGAACACAAACACCGTTAGCTGCATACGTGCCATATTGCCTTGTAAATACCTGGCTGAAGCCGTCCATGAGCTGATGGCTGTCACTGTGAATACTAAAAAAAAAAAAAAAAAAAATCAGAGAAGATATACAACACATATACACATACTGTCCAGAGTATAACAAGACTAAGAACAGAACACACAAAAACTCTCTTCACCTGTACTGTCTAATATCTGTCCGTTGAGAGTTTCTAGGTCTTGTATCCAACTTCTCTACACCAAAGGGTCGATAGAAACCTTCGATTCGTCGTCTAATCCGCTCGTTTCTTACGACCCGATCCGTGTCATAGATTGGATTGCCAATCAAATCGGATTCCGCACGATTTGGTTCGGTTAATGTGTTGAATCATTGGATCAAGGTAGATCCCGATCCAACACTTTAAACTTACAAGCATGAAAAACTAAGAACAATTGGTCAAACAAGTTCTCGAATCGCCTTAGGGAAGCTATGGGACGACAAGTATAAGGTAATTCGAGAATGGAATTACAATGGCTTTATAATTAGAATTAGGTTTAATTTTGCCGTATTCCTTTTTTCTGCGCGTCGCAAACATCCAACATCAGTTCTTCGCATGAAGCAAAGAACAAAACAGTCGGGCCACTTTTTAAGTTTCTCGCGTGTCGCGAACTTCTTCCCCCGGATCTTCGCTTGGCGCGAAGATCCTACTTTTCAGGATTTTGACTTTTGAGCTTTGACTTTTCTTTCTTTGACCTCTCGGACTACGTGCCTTCGTATATATGACTCGTAAATTTCCCCCCTTTAGCACAATTAACCTGTAACACTTCAAACTACAATACACACTTAAAACCGACTCTATAAACACAGCTAAAACTCTCAAAAACACATAAAAACCGACACTTATACACAGGATATTTAACCCTACATCAGTACACGGTAGGATTCTCACTAACTAAACATTTAAAAGTGTGTAACGATTTAACTATTTTTTTAATCTTTTGCTAATCATTGTTTTTGATTTAGTTAAATATATTATTTTCAATAAAATACTAACTTTAATTATAAAAGTTAACCGTGTCATAAAATAAAATAAAAATAAAACATGGACAGTGTGGTTCTCGTCAACCGTATGTTTAATATTTATATGCTAACACAAAACCGATGTGGCTTCAGAGGAAGGTGATCAACCAAACTTGTAGTTTTTGACCGTTTAGATGATCGGCCCATTAGCGGGACTAGTCGCCACTTTGAACATATCCTCAAAAGTTCTCAAGATTTTTCCATAGAGAACGCGATGTTATACTCATCTTTATATTGTTGTTGGGGCTCTACTAAAACGTCAACGTCGCTTGTACCACTTCCTCTCGTACAACTATTATAGAAACCCAATTGAAAGTAGTGTTAATTGTACTTTCTACGCATTGCGGTCCATTTGCTAGGCATTTTGTTCGCGTTCTGGTATTCATCTCGGGCCACTGCGAAGTGAAAATTTTGACGAACCCGTTTAAAAAAAAATTCATCCGTTTTAGTAGTTCCTATTTAGAAAATATAATTAACATTAGTAGAAAAAATAAAAGTTTCTAAAAAATAATATACATTTCTAAAAAATTACAATTACCCGTCAACGGATTCTCGGAAATGTTGAGCCAAGAACATGCGTGCCAAACCAAATTCCTCTTCACTCGACCCCCTCTCTCCTATTTTTTAACTTCCTCGACTTCTAGCTATTTTTTTGTGTTTTCTTTTGGAGGTGGTCTGTTGTGTATGAAAAACCGTCTTGGGTTGCGGTTGTTTCTCAATAATTATTTCTTCTGTACATTGACTGTGGAAGAATTTGGCTGATGCTGGTTGGTTTGGTTGAAGTACGAGCTGATATACACCGATTTGGTTGAAGTAGGTAGGATTAAATAGGTTGTTCAGGTTATTTAAATCGTTCGGGCGAAGATGTTGAAAAACGGGTTGTTTGGGTCATTCCGGTGAACGTGTTGTTGTAAAAACGGGTTGTTTGAATTGGGTCGTTTGGGGTAAATTGTTTGAAATACGGGTTGCTAAGGCTCCACGGATTCATATTTGAAGAGTTGGATAGGGATGAAAGAATAAAAAATTTGGATGTAAAAAAATGGAGTTAAATAAGGTTTTAGTCCCCGTGTTTGAAAATTTGGGTCGTTCGGGGTAAATCTTGACTCCTTCCTCGAACATGCAAACAAATATAATTGTAAAATTTTGAGTTAAATAGGGTTTTAGTCCCCGTGTTATGAACAAATAACTATTTTATTCCAAAAGATGAAATATGATTTTTTTAGTACGCCCAATCGTTTTATTTTTATTTCAATTAATTACACTTGTTTAAGCCTCTTAATTTCCCGGTCCATGATTTACATCGGTCGTTCCACAAAGTGGAGTTTGTCATCGATTTGAATCTACTTGAGTGGTATGATAATGTGCCATACTTTATACATGTTTTGCATGCATAATAATCCTCATATTATGGTACTAATTGAACAATAACCTTGCAATTGATACTTAAAACGTTTATCTTTTGCAATTTGCAAGTTATTTGGTGTTGAAAATATAAATCAAGCTAAATCCTATAAAAAATACCAAGAAATCAAGCTTCTAGAAGGATCATTCCCGAGCTTTGACCCTAAGAAGTCAAAATTGGTCAATAAAAGTCAACAAGCAGCTAAAAGTCAAAACATGAGAGCTAAGAGGACATGCATGGCCGTGCAAACCCAATCTTGCTCCCCAAGGCCCAGTACACTGTCCTATGTACCCGTTTGGATTCGCGAGGCCTTTACACGACCGTGCATTCATTTTGAAGCCTATAATAGAGGGCTTGGGTTCTTGGTTTCATACACCTCAAGAAGCACTAAGACACTATCCATAAGAGAGATATTCGTAGTTAGAGTAGTGAGTAAAGAGTAGAGGGGCTCCTCCTCTTTGTTTTGCAATAGGGGAGCCTACGAAACTCAGTGTTACGCTAGTTAGTATGGCCATTCGTGACTAAACTCCTTGTATTGCTAGAGTGAAGATGAAGTTTGGTGCATGTTAATGTTCGACGTATTAATTTAGTGGTATTTTATGTTTTTAATTATTTGTCCTTAAAACCACCATTTGGTGGGCTTTTATTATTATCTAAATCCGTCTTTATACTTATGAGTGTTCTTAATTTTAAAGTGTAAGATCGTAAAACCTTTTTAATCAAACTTCCTTTGAAGCTTGTACATCTTTATACAAGCCGAGATTAATAAGCCAAGACTTGGTCTACACTATTAAGGTCATACATCTTTATACGAACTTATTATGCAACCAAGAATTAGTGAACTCATGTTGGGAACGATACGTCTTGATACTCGGTCCCATTGTTACACCGCCTCCTGGTGAGCAAAATATAATCACCTAAAGCATTTAAGTTCGATGTCTTAAACCAACCTAGAGATAGCATTCAAATGGTTAAGGTAAAAGTTGTCCCTAGCAGGAGGCTCAACTATTTTAATTCGTGAATCAAATGTCGTGAGTACGACACTCTAACGGTGACCCGGGTGACAAGTTTGTAGTAATCATACCACTAAATTAGTCAACTTAACATTATTACGTACCAAGCGGATTCGAAGCCCGAAGCAATACTCTTCGTGACCTGGTCATTTCCAAGATATTTACTTTTCTGCTATTTACTATTTTGTTCATTACATTTCTATTACACACATCACGCGTGTTTTTACTTTAATGCTATTTACTTTGCTGTCATTTACTATTCTGCTTTACAATCACACAAAACCCACTCACTAATTAATCCGACTAAACGATAATTAAAGTTGAGTATGGGAACTCAACCGTGTCCATTGGTTCGATACTTGGTCCTTACCTAAACTATATTACGATGCGATACGTACACTTGCCTATTTTGTGTGCTTTAAGTTAAAGTAATTATTATTTTATAAATTTTAAACATGATCTCCTGAAACCATCTTAAAAATATATTTATTATATTTTTACTTATCACACGACACATCATATGACAAGTGTTTCATCTGATAGACACTTCTTTAGGTTTGATACATGAAAGGTGTCATGTATGTATTTCCCAGAAAATTACGGCTTCTATTTTAACAATTCCGGCATTTGTACCCCTTTATTTTAACGTCTTACATCAATAATATTATCTTAATTACCCATTACATTCATACATACATACATTGGGTGTAATTTCAAATTCAATACATATTTATTTGGAGTTATAAATGTTTTAATCCTACTAAATGCATACATATATATATATATACACTAAGTTATTTTCTAAACCTATATATATATATATATATATATATATACAAACATGCAAAAACAAATGTTATAAATCCTACCAATAAACTAGGGATTTATAAATATTTAATTATATAAATAAAACCCTTTTATTTTACAAAAATTATAATTTGTATTTATAACCTTTAATTAGGATATAGGGATTACTAAATATAAAAATTTAAATGATTTTATGTTTTATAAGGTCCAGGGGTTAGTTATGCCTATTTCTGAAACTTAATTCTAATTAAAATCAAAGTTTGTTCATAAAATGATAAACACTTGAAACTCCAGGGACATATTTGCAAAAATCTGTTATCTCTTCTTCAACTCTTCGATTTTGACTTTCCAGAGTCAAACCAACCTCAATCCACCTTCCAATTGATCGAATCAATGCGTTTAACTGTAATTGATGTTACTACATCATTGCACGATTGTTTCCTAATGATTTAACGATACAATTTGTTAGAAATCAAGGATTTATTTACGAATTCAATCCAGTAACCGTCCCAATCAAGTGAGTAATCAATTCGTGTTCTCGGCTTGAAAATGGCCTATAAAAACCACTCCATTACACTCGTCGCAACTAGCACACAATTCCAAACTCACTGTATTTCCCCTCTAGATCGCGATCGAGTATCACGAAACCAAACTCGAAAGCCTTTGTCGTTCTCACCTTTGGCTTTGCCATTTCAGGTAAAATTGGTTTCATTGAACTCGCTTTGATCAGTAGATTGAAAGCCCTATGAATTCGAGATCGAATCAATGATCAATCGCCCGAGTTGAGAAGCTAGGGTTTTCGGGTTTCATATTGGGGACGAAGGGTAGCTGGGTTTGTTTATCAAAAGCATAGCAAATCAGCCACTGGACAAGGCATCAAGCCCAGTCCGGTGGTTAGTGCATGTGTGCAAGTGTTGAACCGCCTCAGCCGCGGGTTCGAGTCCCAGCCGATTTTGCTCTTTTTCCTTTTAAACCATTTTTAACACACTAATTAACATTTAAAAAATTTTAATTAATTTTTATAATTATGCAGATACATTCTCTAATATTCATGAAAATAAGAAAATTATAAATAGTGTTTTAACTACTTTATATTCTATTAAATCCCTTGAAAACTCTAAATAAATTAATATAAATCATTTGTTTAGACAAGCCTAATTTTGTTATTTATATACTATTCCATTTTTCTATTTAAATTTTGAACATTATTAAACTACTTAAAGTTATAAATAATTATTATTGATAAGAATAATCATTTAAATACTTCTAAATTTATAAACACCTAAATAATTACTTTAGATAATTATTTTTATTTAAAACCTATTTGTCTCTTGAAATTCATTCAAAAAGAATTATTAGTTTCTACCATTTTATTTATTGGAATGAATTAATTACCCCATTTATTTACATTAACTAATAATTTTACTATATTGTAAAAACTTATTAAACATTTTCCCACTTTATAATTTATTTATAAATTGTTCCAAGTATATTTAGTTTTCCATACCACATTATATGTATATAACAATTTATATACAATGTTATTTAAACATTTTTTCACACTATGATTTACTTGATTTTTAACTAAATATTTATGTGAATAAAATCCAAACATTTTTATGAATACATATGTCTTCTTACCAAACTTGCACAAACCCTATGCCCGATCTCAAATATCCCATGAAACCCTAAACGTCACAATATCTCCTAAATGCCATTTAGACATATATTAAAATTAGGTTACCGTTACGCGTGTAGGTTTGTTGTGAGAGTTACTCACGAGGCCTAACAATCTTTACCGGTTCATATATTTCTAGCTTTGAGTCAAGTGAGTTCATAGCCCCCCTTTCTCTTTACTATTATTTACAAATAGTCGGGGTGGAACATGTTTACATACTATAACAAATTCAATACCATTGTTCTCATTCTATTTACTATGTGTTTTATGTCTTAAACTACTTTACGACCATTGCATGTGTTCATGTCAGTACATTCATTAACATGCTACCCAGGCCTAAGGTAGTACCTAACATGATCATTTATAAGGGAATCCGATTCCAGTTAACAAAGACCTTGGCGGGTTTTGTGTGTACCATATTACTATTTTTCCAAAACATAATTAGTGGGATTGTACTTACCAGTTTTTCATTTACTACGACTTGAACTGTACGATTGGAACCTTGTGTGTTTTCACATTTATGCCATAGTTATGCTTTGAACATATTGAATTTCAAATCTTTTTACTTAACTTTTATTTGGTGTCAAAACCTATGTTACTCACTAACTACTTTTAGTTGACATTTACTCACATGTTTCAGGTGCACCAGTTTGAGGATTCAACTTGATCACATAGGACTGGACCTAGTTTAATTTGAATTATGTTATGTTTTGAACACGTTGTTTTCTTATTTCTATTTGTAACGAATGCTTTTAATTTTGAATAATAAATATTATCACATTTAATAGATGATCATGTGCATATGAGCAACCGTGTCAGCCCCAACATATAATCTGCCATCGGCTGGGGTGTGACAGATTGGTATCAGAGCCATGGTTATAGGGAATTAGGTTTTTAAACACATGGCCTAGACTATAACCTAGGAGTCTCAAACACAAGTTTAACTTGTGCCTTTTATTAAGAACTCCACTCTATACTTACTATGCATACTTACCTACATATATCCATTTCTGATTACATTACATGAACTACAACATCCAAGGGATTATATGAAACTATTTGAAACGACATATGCTTCATACTCTTAGCCTCAAAAGTCTAATCCAATCGAAACTCTCGTCGAAGGTATGTGAGTCCTAACTGATGAATGAGAACTTGTGCAATCTGGAAGGGTGGATGTCTGTATTCTTGGAGTTCTATTTAGGAAAGCATTTCGTATAAATCCAAATCGACCGATGGACCAGTTATGCTTTCCTGGGAATTCTTGGGATGAGTGTCCACTTATAGGCTAAAGCATGACTTCTTAAACATTAGAAGGACTTAAAGTACCTTGATAAGTCAATGTGCCCATTAGGGTACCACCTATGTTTCATCTAACATTTTCATGATTCATTTACAAACTCATATACATGATTCACATCTTATGAACTTTCTGTTCACCCGTTTGTAGAATGCCTCCCCGTCATGAGCGTAGGAATAACCTCACCTATAGGATCATCCAACAAATGGCTACGATCCTACCAACTATGGTCAACCAACTGAACCAGAATGTTGCACCAAGGAATCCCACGTGTACATTCAAACACTTCAACTCCTATAACCCCACCAAGTTTTATGGGAATGAAGGAGCCACCGGACTTCTCCAATGGTTTGAAAGCATTGAGGGGACTTTCATCAATGCTGACTGCCTTGAGAACCTGATGGTTCGTTATGCTACTAGTGTCTTCCAAAATAGGGCACTCACATGGTGGAATGGTGAAAAACGTAACCGTGGGATTGAGGTTGCACTAGCCTTGCCTTGGGCTGATGTCAAGACGCTCATGACAGATGAGTTTTGCCCCCATAATGAGGTCAAGAAATTGGATGCTGAGTTCTGGGATCTCAAACAAGACAGTGGTGAAAGCCTTGCTTACACCACCCGTTTCCATGAACTTAGCCAATTGGTGCCTCATATGGTCACTCCCCTCTCCTGAGCCATCGAAAAATGCATCAATGGTCTGCCCATGCAGATTCAGGACACTATTTTAGGTAGTAACCCAGCCACCCTCGAGGAAGCTATCCGTCTTGCAGCTACTGACAATCATGTTAAGGCAGGGACTCTATCTAAAAAGGGTGTCAAGAAGGCCCTTGAAAATTCCATAAATAAACCCACCAAAGAAACCAAGTCTGAGTCTTCCTTCAACAGCAAGAAGCGGAAGGGCAAAAACTTTGCCATTATCACACCTGCTACTCCTGTAGCCCAAGTAGCCCCTACTGCCTTCAACCATAACAAGAAGCCTTATGTGGGGACTCTACCTCTGTGCAACACTTGCCAGCTCCATCATACTACCTATATGCCATGTCGTCTATGTACCAATTGTGGAAGTTCTGGACATATGGCTAACATCTGTCGTACTGTTCCCCGAGTTAACCAAAGCCTACCAACCTGTTGTTCATGTTCCTGCTGCTATCGCCAAGGGTCATGCTTATTACGAGTGTGGTGACCCAAATCATTTCAGGAACCCTTGCCCTAGGTTGGTCATTGTGAACCAAGCCAACATGAATCAGGGCAACATGATTCAGGGAAACGGGAATCAAAGGAACATGATTCAGCGAAACAGGATCCATGGGAATATGAACCGGGGAAATGTGAATCAGGGGAATGCAAACCCCGTAGCCCGAGGACGTGCCTTCAACATCAATGCCAATGAGGCACAAGCCAACAAAGATGTGGTGAACGGTACGTACCTAACTAATCAACAATATGCTTCTATCATATCTGATACTGGTTCCGATAGGAGTTTCTTGTCCTTTGAATTTGAACCACAACTTGCTATGAGTCGAGCTAAGTTAGACAAGCCCTTGGATATTTTAGTAGCGGATGGTTATTCTGTTTCATTTGACACCATTATTTGAGATTGTACCTTAAACCTGAACCATCATGACTTCTCAATCAACCTTATCCCTATGGCTCTCGGAGGTTTCGATGTCATAGTAGGCATGGATTGGCTGACCAAGCACCGTGCTGAAGTCGTCTGTTTTGACAAGTATATCCGTATTCCTCTTGACTCGGGCGACATTTTGAACGTCTATGGTGAGGAGCCGTCAAAGGGGCTCAAGCTTATGTCTTGCACTACCGCACAGAAGTACTTACGGAAGAAATGTGTGGCATTCTTGGCACATATTGTGGAACGAAAATGCAAAGACAAGAGTCTCCAAGACATCCCTGTAATCAAAGACTTTTCTGAAGTTTTTCCTGAAGACTTACCCGGTCTTCCTCCCATACAGCAAGTCGAATTCAGTATTGACCTAGTCCCTAGAGCAAACCCCGTGACTAAATCACCTTACCGTCTTGCACCATCAGAGATGCAAGAACTTTCAAGTCAACTCCGAGAACTTTCTGACAAAGGATTTATCCGTCCTAGTGTTTCCCTTGGGGAGCACCTGTTCTATTCATCCAAAATAAGGATGGTTCTTTCCGGATGTGAATCGACTACGGGGAACTCAACAAGCTTACTGTGAAAAACCGGTATCCACTTCTGAGGATTGACGATTTATTTGACCAACTACAAGGCTCGACTTATTTCTCTAAGATTGATCTTCGTTCTGGTTATCACCAGTTACAAGTCCTTGAATCCGATATCCCCAAATCATCCTTTCGTACAAGATACGGTCATTACGAGTTCATGGTCATGCCCTTCAGGCTAACCTAGGGGTGTTCTTCGGGTATATTAATCGGGTTTTGGGTAGATCGAGTCGGGTAGTTCGGGTTTTTCATGTTTTATATTATAACCGATATCCGATCCATATGGTTGTCGGGTAGATCGGGTTCGGGTAGTTCGGTTTTCGGGTAGATCGGGTTTGGGTTATTCGGTTGTCGGGTAGAACGGGTCGGGTTGTTCGGTGAAGGTTTACAATTTAGCCCGTGAATGTTACAGCTATCTCAACTCTTGAGGTACCTATTTAGTCCTTCAAATGGTCAATATAGTGTGTTGACTTGACGTCTATTGATTATTCATAGTTTTTTTTAAATCATTTTATGACCAAACACTTCTCCATGTGTAGTCTGCAATCAAATTTACAAAATTTTCCCTAATAGTCATACTAAAACAGTAGATGCCCAATAATATGTTTGAGTTTTAAAGAAGTCAAACTGAATTTATGTATAGGAACAAAATGTATGAAATCAAATATGAATCTAAAAACTATACCATTCTGTTTCAAGTCCATAACAAGTTGAAATGCAAGATATCCCTACATGAATAACCCAGGGAAGAAATCGATCAAAAGTCAAAATTGATAACTTTAAATAAAAAATTACAAAATCTTGATATATTTGTGAACAAACAATCGGTTTATTCGGGTTAATCGGTTCGGGCTAATCGGGTTTTTGATGTTTGAAAGTCTAACCGAAACCCGACCCTAATAACAATCGGTTTAATCGGTTTTCGGGTTAATCGGTTACGGGTTATTCGGGTATGAGTTTAATCGGTTCGGTTGAGGTCGGGTCGGGTCGGGTTAATCGGGTATGGGTAAAATCGACAGGCCTAGGCTAACCAATGCACCCGCGGTATTCATGGATATGATGAACCGCGTGTGTAAACCGTACTTGGACAAGTTCGTAATCGTCTTCATTGACGATATTCTCATCTATTTAAAAGCAGAACACGAAGAACACTTGCGTTTGGTTTTGGATCTCTTAAAGAAGGAGCAATTATACGCTCAGTTCTCCAAATGTGAATTTTAGCTAAAAGAAGTCCAATTCTTGGGTCATATAGTCAACAAGAAAGGTATTCACGTGGATCCCGCTAAGATTGAGGCGGTGAAGAACTGGCAAGCTCCAAAGACCCCTACAGAAGTCCGCTCGTTTCTTGGTTAAGCGGGCTATTACTGCGGTTTCATATCGAACTTTTCAAAGATCACGGCACCACTCACAGCCTTAACGCATAAAGGCAAGCCCTACGAGTGGGGACCAAAGCAAGAGGAAGCCTTTCAAACCCTAAAGCAAAAATTATGTGAGGCTCCTATCTTGACTCTTCCCGATGGGACTGAAGACTTCGTCGTCTACTGTGACGCTTCCCACTTAGGCCTTGGTTGTGTGCTAATGCAACGTGGCAAAGTGATTGCTTATGCGTCTGTCAACTCAAAATCAATGAGAATAATTATACGACGCACGATCTTGAGTTGGGCGCGGTCGTATTTGCTCTCAAAATTTGGAGACATTACTTATATGGTACCAAATGTGAGGTTTACACCGATCATAAGAGTCTCCAATACATTTTCAATCCAAAGGAACTCAACATGAGGCAATATATTTAGGTTGAACTCCTAAACGACTACGACTGCAATATTCGTTATCATCTTGGTAAGGCGAATGTAGAGTCTAACCTTTTTGTATAAGCTGTTGATCAATGTATTTCTGTTAAACATTGTTTAGATAGTTTATTTTCATGTAATTTCTTTTAAACGAATTTACTGCTTTTTAGTCCAAGTCTGGGCCATCGAAACTATAGTTTCGAGTGAGATTTGTTCACTCGAAACTAGTAGTTTCGATCGATAGTAGTTTCGACAGGCACTTTTTCCACTTGTAAATGTTCACTCGAAACTAGTAGTTTCGAGGAACATAGTTTCGATACCTGTGAAACTACTATAAATAGCCTAGTTAGAGAATTTCTAGGGTGTGAGTTGCGGCTGTAACCCTGAATTCTCTCTTTCAGATTTGTTTTTGAATCAATACAATTTGCATTCGTTTAATGCTTGTTCTTACACTTTCACATATTATTTGCATTGATTCTTAGTGTGTTTGGCTGTTTTCTTCACCAAGTCTGTCTCTAATCCTCTGTTACCACACCATACATACAGATTCCGCCTGTGTGTGTGGGTAATCGATCACTTTCGTGATTTCCGACTGAAATCTGGACCTACAATTGGTATCAGAGCATTATGCTCTTGATTTCTGAGTATTACCAGGTTTTGTGATCGATTCTAGGTGTTTTGTGAAGTTTCTCGAAGTTTTTCTGCACTCGAGTTTTTGGAGCACTGTTTCATTGATTTCTGGCTTTATTTCTTTGGGTTTTTCGGATCTGAAGACTGTTTTGTGTTCGAGAGGTTACTTGGAAGCTTTTTGCTGGATTGGATTCTTATTTCGTCATTATTAATTATTGAAACTTTTCTTCAATGGAGTCTGCTGAAGCTTGAAGAAGAAGGTATCGAAACTTCAGGGAGACATTTTCTGCTATCTGTTGGTCATCGAAACTACTTGTCTGTACCTTTGTCTGTTGAAGGTACAATCGAAACTAGCATTTTTTTTGTCCTGTTATATCGAAACTTACCCTGCAGATTTCCCACTCGAAACTAGTCTCACTTGAAGCTGGGAAGTTTCGAGCAAGATTTCTCACTCGAAACTGGGAGTTTCGAGCAAGCTTGGTCATTCGAAACTAGTTTCACTCGAAACTAGTCTCACTCGAAACTAGGTAGTTTCGAGCAATTTTTCTCACTCGAAACTTGTTGTTTCGACCAAATCTGTTCACTCGAAACTAGCTACTGTTGGAATTTCTTTTTCTAAGACTATGGCATCTTCAAGCACCAATGAGTATGCCGGAGGAAACAAACCACCTGTCTTGGTGTCTACCAGAGATTTTGATGACTGGACAAAGAAGATGAAGACTTTCTTCCAGTTTCATGACCACACTCTCTTGCAATCTATCACTGATGGTCCACATAAGCCAGTTACTACTACTGCTGATGTTCAACGTCCGAAACTTGTGTCTGAGTATGATGACAAAGATAATGCCTTAATTGCCAGAGATAACAAAGCTTATGGATCTATTGCTATGGCACTTCCTATGGATGTTTTCAACATTTTTGCTGAGTACACTACTGCCAAAGATCTTTGGGTTGCTTTATGTACAAGATATGAGGGAAGTGCTGATATCAGAGAAAGCAAGAGGGATTTAATCAAGAAGCAGTATGAAATGTTTAGCAGTGTCCCTGGTGAACCCATGTCAGAATTAATCAACCGTTTCTCAAGTATTGTCTCTAAGTTGAAGGTTTTGGGAACTGAGTATCCCGTTCTTGAGTTAAACAAGAAGCTGCTTGATTCATTGCCTGAAGAATGGAACATGTACCGGATTATGATAAAGAAAACTGAGAAGCTAAGTGATCTGTCACAACAAGAACTCTTCAGCATCCTGGAGTCATATGAGTTGGAGATAAAGAAGGGTGCAGTTACTCCAACTAATCAGTCTGGCAACACAGCTCTTCTTGCAGGTCAAGGCTCCTCCACTTCGTCCAAATCTACAATGGCCTATTTTCAAACTGATGTTCCTCCATCTGCTGTTGCAATTCAACCAACTGGTTCCTCTGCTCCTCCAAAGACTACTACCATGATTCCTGATGAATATGTCCCTATCATGACTGCTTTCATGTCATGCTATGATGCACTGATTTCTGGAAACTTGACGCCGGTCAGTTTTCAACCTGATGACCTGGAGCAGATCAATCCAGATGATTTAGAGAAAATGGACATTGATTGGTGCATGGCAATGTTGACTCTACGGGCCAAGAGATTTATCAAAAGGACCGGAATGGACAGGTTCAAGCAAGGAAAGACTCTTGGGTTTGATATCAAGAAAGTACGATGCTACAATTGTGACCAGCTAGGTCATTTTGCCAGAAATTGCAAGGTGCCGTCTTCAAAGGAGCAGCATGAACAGAAGACTTCCTCTGGAAAGCAAGCTGCTGTCCCTCCCAAATCTTCTACATCTTCAAGTTCCACAGCTTTGGTCTGTCAAGCTGATGGACATTATCATTGGGGTGATCAGGAAGGTGATGCAGCTGACAAGGCACTGATGGCTGACATTGAAGAAAAGGATAAATGTGTCATGATTGAACCAGCTACAAATCTTACTGCCGTGCCTACCGAGGTAATATCTAGACTTTGTAGCGCTAAATCTTGCTTAAATGAAGTTCAGAAATATAGATTCATCAACCAGGCCTTGGTCGATGAACGAGATCACTTTAAGGTGATGTATGATTCTGTGGCTAAAAATGAGAAACTTTACTTAAAGAAAATTCGTGATATTTCTGGAGAAAACCGATCTTTGATTGTGCAACTTACCACACAAAAGAATAATAATGATATTTTAACTGAAAGAATTCAAAAGGCTGAAAAGGCTGATTTTCAAGTTGAACATATGGGTATGGATCAGAAAATTCTTTTTGGTATCATTGACAGTCAAATTCATAAAAAGGTCACAGAAGGCATTGGGTATAACTCTCACCCACCTCCTTATTCCAAGTCTGGAAGATTTGCTGATATGCCGGTTCCTCATGATCCCACACCTTTTGTTTGCAATTTATCTGCTGATGATTATATTCAAACTTCAGATTCTGACAGTTTTGCTTCATGTGTAGAGTCAGATTGTGTAGGTACCGAAGATGATTGTGATGAGAGTTCTTGTAAGGAAAATGTTTTAAATGATCTTGAGTCGGATGAATGTAATAATATGTCCGTTTCAAAACCAGATATTTGTGAACACGTTAAAAAATTGTATTTTGGTTCTATGCCTTCTGAGCCTGACAATTTGAGGAATTCGATTTCTAAATTTAAGAATGCTTTGCCTTTTGTTCCTAAATCTGTAAATGCTATGAGTCTTATTGCAAATTTCAAAAGTGCAGGGGTTGTTGTGACTGATATTCCACAAGAAACAATGAGTAATCTGGAATTTTTCAGATTAAAGGAAGATCAAAGGCTTCAAGAAAGAAATATTGAAGAACGAGTTGCCTCATGTTCAGATGCCTCAACATCACAATCATCTTCAGTTTGTGATGGCAATTATCAGACTAAGGCGTCTTGTGATAAAGTTTGTTTTAATTGTGGTGCCTCAAATCATGTTTCAAAGAGTTGTAAATTGACAACAGTCAATTATAATGAGAATTCGTCTCCTAAAATTTTATTAAAATCAGATGTGCCATCTCCTCATTTTAGAAAATCTCGGCGTAAAAGAATTAAAAATGCTAAAAATTATTTGAAAAGAACTTGGAAAATTAAAAATAATGCTCTATATGATGACCATACTTCTTCAAAGGAGGATTATGCTTATGATTCCCATATGATGTCCATTGATGTTTTATCTTGCCAAAAATTCTCTTAATAGCAACGGTCTTGGACAAAACGTGTAAATAATTTGTTGTGTATAGGGTCATCCTAGAAGAACGGGAGATAACATCTGGCATGTAGATAGTGGATGTTCAAGGCACATGACTGGTCAATTCAATCTGCTGCAAGATTATCATCAAGAGGATGGAGATTATGTAGCTTTTGCTGGAAATCCAAGAGGAGGAAAGATTGAAGGTCAAGGAACTGTGTCGAATGGTGTAAATAGTTTGGAAAATGTCAACTACGTTCCACAGCTAAAGTACAATCTGATGAGCGTCTCTCAGATCTGTGATAAAGACTTTAGTGCCTTTTTCAACTCAAAAGAATGTCTGATTTTGAAGCCTGGTGTAGTAATTCCAGAAGAACTCATTCTTATGCGAGCTCCTCGAAGATACAACACTTACAGTCTGGATATGAACAATCCATCAGGAATCGAATCCTGTTTTCTTTCCAAAGCTTCAGAAGATGAGTCTTTTCTCTGGCACAAGAGATTAGGACACGTTAATTTCAAGACAATGAATCGCCTTGTTCGAGGAAACCTTGTCACCGGTTTGCCTCTGAAAGACTTCTCACCAGTGGAACATTGTCTTTCATGTTCCAAAGGCAAACAGCACAAATCATCTCACAAACCCAAAACCACAAATTCCATTGACTCTCCCCTTCAATTGCTTCACATGGATCTTTTCGGTCCTGTCAGTGTCATGAGTCATGGAAGGAAATCATACTGTTTGGTGGTAACCGATGACTTCTCACGATTTACTTGGGTATTCTTCCTGGCAAAGAAAGAAGAGACGCCAGAGATTCTGAAGATTCACTTGCTTCAAATCGAGAATTTGTTCAATCTAAATGTGAAGATTATCCGCAGCGATCATGGAACAGAATTCAAGAATGTCACTCTCGATTCTTTTTGTGAAAGTAAGGGTATTGCTCGGCAATTCAGTGCACCACGTACTCCTCAACAAAATGGTGTAGCTGAAAGAAGAAACCGCACGTTGATTGAAGCTGCAAGAACTATGATCGTCGATTCTAAACTTCCTGTCACGTTCTGGGCCGAAGCAGTCAATACCGCATGTTTTGTACAAAATAGAGTTCTCATAACCAAAAGCTGTAACAAGACTCCTTATGAAATTATGTACAAGCGAAAGCCTGTTATTGACTTCTTCAGGAAATTTGGATGTGTTTGCACAATGCTGAATACTTCTGATCAGCTGAACAAGTTTGAAGCCAAAGCAGATGAGTGTTATTTTGTGGGATATTCGTCTAACCAAAGAGCTTTTCGTGTTTACAACAAGAGACGAAGGATTGTGCTGGAGTCCATTGATGTCAATTGGCATGAAAGCAATCATACGGACGCTGGGGACGGTCCTGATTGGCTTTTTGATGTCGACTCATTGTTTAAATCTTTTAATCTTCCTGATGTTACTAATATATCTGTCTCAGCTAATCCTCTTTTGCCTGTAAATATCTTAGGTACTGCTTCTGCTTCTGCTTCAAGCTCCTCTTCATCGTCCACTCCAGCTTCTTCAGACTCTGTAGCAACAAATGAAACTGTTGAGGAAGAAACTCCTCCAATAGTGGATGTTGCTCCACAATCTTCTGCTGACAGCTCAAGTAACGAAGATGCCGTTATTCCTGATCACAACTTTACCAATCTGGATGAACTTGTAGAAGAAGATGAGATTCCACAGTTGAGAGTCCACAAGAATCATCCCACAGAAAATATCATTGGTCCACTCAATGTGGGAGTACAAACAAGAAGTGCCACAGAAGCAATAAATGATGGTCTTTTCACCTGTTTCATATCTCAAATCGAACCCAAAAATATTAAAGCTGCTTTGCTCGAGAACAGTTGGGTGGAGGCCATGCAAGAAGAACTGCAGCAGTTCAGCAAGTTACATGTGTGGAATCTTGTAGATCTTCCGAAGAACAAAGTCCCAATCGGCACTCGTTGGGTATTTCGTAACAAGAAGGATGAAGGTGGAATTGTAATTCGTAACAAAGCCCGCTTGGTGGTTCAGGGGTTTTATCAAGAAGAGGGAATTGATTTTGAGGATGTCTTTGCACCAGTGGCTCGTTTGGAAGCCATCAGAATGTTTCTCGCCTACGCAGCCTACATGGACTTCACGGTTCATCAAATGGATGTGAAAAGTGCATTTCTGTATGGAAAGGTTCAAGAAGAAGTTTATGTCAAGCAGCCACCGGGTTTCATTGATCCAAGCTATCCTGATAAAGTTTACAAACTTGACAAGGCACTGTACGGTCTTCATCAAGCACCTCGTGCGTGGTATGAAACGTTATCTACGCATCTGCTGGATAATGGTTTCACACGAGGGGCAATTGACCAAACTTTGTTCAAGCGTAAGGATGGTGCGGACACTATTATGGTGCAGATCTACGTGGATGATATCATTTTCGGATCCACCAATCCTCGGTTATGCAAGGAGTTTGAGGAAGTGATGCGATCTAAGTTTGAGATGAGCTCCATGGGAGAAATGAAGTTCTTTCTCGGTTTACAAGTAGATCAGTCTGAGTCAGGAATCCTTATCCATCAAGAAAAGTATGTTAAAGAAATCCTGACCAAGTTCAAAATGACTGAATCTCATCCTTACAAGACTCCCGTGGAAGTTCGTCATTGTCTATCTCCTGATTTGGATGGTGAAAGCGTGGATCAGCACCTCTATCGCTCGATGATAGGATCTCTTCTGTATCTCACTGCCAGCAGACCAGACATCATGTTTGCAGTGTGCTTGTGTGCACGCTTTCAGGCTAATCCTAAACTCTCTCATTTGATTGCTGTTAAACGTATTTTAAGATACTTAAAGCACAAGCCAAAACTTGGACTTTGGTATCCTAAAACTAATTTGTTTGACCTTGTTGCTTATTCAGATTCAGACTACGGGGGATGCAACTTAGACCGAAAATCCACTTCTGGGGGTTGTCAGTTCCTTGGCAACCGTCTCATCTCCTGGCAATGTAAGAAACAAACCACCGTTTCTCAATCCACAGCCGAAGCTGAATACATTGCTGCAGCCCTCTGTTGTTCTCAAGTGAGATGGATCCACCACCAGATGCTTGATTACGGGATCACTTTTCATGAAACCCCCATCTTGTGTGACAACACCGCCGTTCCCCACATCACCAAAAATCCCGTTCAGCACTCTAAAACCAAGCACATTGAGATCAAACACCATTTCATTCGTGATTGTGTCGAAAAGAAACATATCAAGATCGTTGAAGTGAAAACCGACAAGCAGACCGCTGACATCTTCACTAAGGCCTTTGATTCTGCCAGATTTGAAAAACTGGTGGAGATGCTCGGCATGATAAACTTTCAATAACCCTTGTGCATACTGTTTTATTTCTGTTTAAACTTGTTAATCGGGAAGATTTTCAAAAAGATTTTCTGCTTTGTACAGTTATTTTCTTCTTTATTTTTGATAGCATAACTTTTGGGGGAGAATTAGATAGTTATGTCGGAAAGTAAAAGTTTTGCTTCGTATAGTTAAAAAAAAAAAAAAAAAAAAAATCTCTTTATTGCTTTTTGTCTGTTTCAATTGTATTTACTGTGAATATTTTGTTTTGTTTCAGGAAAATCGGATCTGACCTTGTGAGAAATGATAGAGTCTGATCACACTTCTTGAACATGGAATGGACCACAAGCGATGGTGCTTACTGAGGTATAGCCGGTAGGCCCGACATATGGTTATAACTCTCTAGTAGTGTGAAAACCTAATTCTCTACCGTACACGTGTGTTTGAACCCATTCTTGAAACATCTAACCCATTTTAAGCTAAGAAAACTGATTCAATCAGATACAGGCTTACGTGTTGGATTCTGATTCATGCACCAGGTGACCGTCAAAGTAACGAAAATTACCGCCGATGACCCCGTCTGTTTTGCTTACGCAAAGATCTCGGGAGTTCATCTTTTTCCCATCCACTTGGATGATTTGACCCCGTCTGTTTTGCTTACGCAAAGACCTCGGGTGTTCAACTTTTTCCTATCCGCTTGGATAATTTTACGACTTCTTCTGTTTTGCTTACGCAAAGATCTAGAATGTTCGTACCTTTTTTAATATCCACTTGGATATTTTTCATTTTACACCCATCTTACATCCTGTTGGATTTTATTTTACTTTTGGCGGTGAATTCAACTTACCAAGATGGTACCCTGGTTAACCTGCAAGAAATGATAAGATGAATGTGGGTATGTCTTGAGGATTGATAGGCTTTCAAAACCATTTTATTTCAATATGTGGGGTACACCGTGTTTCGTGCATTAAATGGTATCTTTTAATCACATGAAATTTTTGTATAAACAAATGCTCGGGTTTATCTTGCACACATATCGGCTATCTTCAGGGATTCACAGTAGCTGAGTGCAAAAATGAAGTGTTTCAAGAGTTTGACCAGACATGATCTCACGTTGGATCTTTTCCAAGGATAAGTGTTTATATCTTATTTTGGTTATTAAAAATATCTTTATCTTCCTTATTAACTTGTTTAAATTGTACATAGTTTTTGAGTTTATGTCTTTTGCCTTTGACCCAGTTTGACCTACCTATCGAAACTATAATCATACTTGAAAGGTTTGCCCCTAAAACATTTGCTCGAAACTTCCAAGTCCCTCGAAACTACCCTGCCCACTCGAAACTTCCTCGCTCACTCGAAACTATTAGTTTCGAGAGGGCCATTTCAGTCTTTTCACAAACTCAAATTAAATGTCTTCATAATCCATATTCATGCGGCGTTTCAGACGGTTGCCAAAGCTTACTTCATCGAAATTATGCTCAAGCTGACCAAAGCTTGAAGGTTTGCCCGAAACTCCATCCCACTCGAAACTCCATAGCCACTCGAAACTTCAGGTACTCGAAACTACTCTGCCCTATCGAAACTAGTAGTTTCGACAGGGGCATTTTAGTCTTTTGCCAAAATCAAAATTAAATACCCTCATTACCAGATCATGCTCATGCCTTGTTCACTATCACTCACCCGAAACCGTTTCACCTTCATTTTCACACACTAAAGCTCTCGATCCATCGGTCTAAGTTCGCAATATCAGTGTTGTTTTATCTGATTCCCCCGTCGTCTTCTTCATCAGGTAATGGTTTGTGGGTTTTTGAAAGTGATTTATGTGAATGAACAGGCCCTAGGGTTTGATTTCACAAGCGTTTACGACTAGTTCTTCATAATCTAAGTCGTCTGGTGTTCATTTCATGTTTTTGAGATCACCTTTGTTAATATCTCACTCTTTATGTGTTTAATTTTGCAGATTTAGGTTGATTCATCGGTAAGAAGGAGTTTCGACACTCTCAGGCCTTTATTAACCTTTTTCTTTGTTTTATTTTGCATTTGTTTCTTATTTCTAAGTTTGAGTCTGCATATATGTTTCGTTTGTTTTCTGTGCTTTTTGAGTCTGTTGATATTTTCAAGGGTTTGCCATCGAAACTAGGTAGTTTCAAGTAAAAGAGGGATTTTAAGAATTTGAAAGGTTTTTAGGTTTTGAACTGTCTTCACTCGAAACTCTGTAGTTTCGATACCCCCTGATGCTCGAAACTCTGTAGTTTCGATACCCTTGGTGCTCGAAACTAGTACTTTCGATATGGTTTCTTCACTCGAAACTTAGTTTCGATAGTCCCTTTTTCTGATATTTTCTAAGTGTTGGAAATAAGTAGTTTCGTTCGAAACCTATAGTTTCGATAGTGTCTTTCTCAGAATTTTTCTAAGTATTGAGACTTATGTAAGAAATTTTCTTTGTGATTTTCTTGTGCAGATATGGATCTTTTATTTGCCAAAAAGCACAATATCTGTGCTTACTTGAATGCCACTGACCCCAAGAATGCAGAGTTCACACCAGTTCTCAATTTCCTAGCCAACTCTAATATTAGCTTTGCCATAAACAACAATCTGCCAGTTTTTGAGACCACTATAAGACAGTTCTGGGCTACTGCTACAAGTGTCTCCGTTAACAATACAAGACACATTAGAGCCACTGTTCACAACCAAGAAGTGTTATTTTCTGAGGCTACTATCAGAGAGGTGCTACAATTTAATGATAACCCTGAAGCCCCAATTGAATTTCCAAGTTTTTACATTCGAGAATGTTTCAGAAGAATGGGTCACCCAAATAAATTCATAGGAGGGCAAGTCATCAAGAATGCTCTTCCTCCACTCTGGAGATACATCGTGCATATCTTTATTCATTGCATCTCTATTAGAAAAGGAGGATTTGACTCAGCAAATGCTTTGATAGCTTCGGCCATTCTTGGCTTAGTCAAGGGAAGGGAGTACAACTTCTCTGGTCTAGTGTTCGGACAACTGTTTGAGAACCTAACTGGGAGAGTCAAAGACAAATTTCTTGCATATCCAAGGTTCTTACAGATGGTCATCAATCATCTCCACCCAGATCTTCAACAAGATGGTCCTCTCCTGATTCTTGATCATATGAATGCAAAGACTCTGAGCTACATGAAAAGCTCCAGTTCAAGATCAAACCGAGTCATTGCCAATGTTCCTTTATTTGGACACATTCTGGGAGAAGAAGAAGAAGCCATACCTGATGTTGATCCAGAACTACCTGTTGAATCTTCATCATCATCAGCAGAAGAAGAAGAACCTCATAATGAGCAAGAAAACCAAGAGGCTGAAAATCAAAATGTTGAAGTAGAAATTCAGGAGAATGTACAACAGGAAATGGGACTAAATGAAGAAGATCTTATCTTTGAAGCTCCAATGAAAGATCAAGTGTTGGAGAATCCTGAACCAATTATTCAGGAAGAATATGTTGAGGCAGAAGCTGATTCAGAAGACACCTTGGATGAAGGCATTTATGGCACCAAGTATGACGTCTCAGATTATGAAACTGAAACTGAAGATCACACTGAACCTCAAGCATCATCTTCTAAGAGACAAGCTGAGTCTGAATCTGACTATGAGCTAGAAGAACCACTGGCTAAGAAGATTAAGACTGGTCTGGAGCCTTTAAGCACCTCTTCAGAGTCCTTAGATGACATTCCTGAAAACCTAACTCCTATTCATTCACCCATTCATGCTGCTACCACCCCTCAACCAACTCCACAACCTACACCACACTCACCTCCTCCATCTCCACAACATACACCTATTGCTACACCACCTGCATCTCCTGTTCCTGATCCATCTGCCTCTGTTCCAAGAGTGAAAACTTTAAGCCTAGAGGTGAAGAAGCTTCAAAGTAAAATAACAAAACAAGATGGTGTTATAGAAGGTCTGAAGTCTGAGTTGAGTGAATGCAAAAACGAAGCCAAAGACCTAAGGCAAGAAGTTGGAGGCTTGCACACTCAGCTTGATGTGCAGCAAACTCAATTGGAGACCCAACAAAACACCATTTCCAAGCAACAACAAGAAATCAAAGCCTTATCTGATATTGTAAAACAAATCCAAGCCTCAATGACTAAACCTTCCTCCCAAGAAACCCCTTCAACAACTCAGGGGGAGTTCACTGCTACAGATAAACCTTCCTCTCCTGTAGTTGTTTCAAATCCTTTGTCTGCTTTGACAATCCTTACTGGGCAAGCTGCCAAATCTAAGGATTCTGTGGAAGTGAAAGTTGAAGAAACTGATTATGATCTTCCCTCAGCAAGTGATAGAAGAGCTGACAAGAAAAAGGGAAAAGGAAAGGATAAGGATGATGAAGTTGAGGTGGTGGTTCTTGATGAAGAGAATGTACCTTCTGACGATGAGCTCAATACTCTACTGGATGAGATAGAGAACTTTGGATACAACGATCTACATCCTGAGATCCTTCAGACAGAAGACAAGAAGTCTGAAAGGACCAGGTACTTCACTAAGGAAGGTGATGAAATACAGACATTGTCAGATGAAGACCTAAATGAAGATGATATCCAGGTAGACTTATTGATGCCTGAAGAACCCTCCATAGCTAAAGCATCTCAAGCTCCCACTCAACAAACTGATGATCCAAAGAAATCTTGGTTCAAAGAAATGCCAGAACAGGAACCTGTCAAATATTATGAGTGGCTTGCTGAGCACCAAGAGCTGAAAAGGCCACCAGTTGGCTGGAAATATGATAATGAAAGGAGACTCTTCATTATTAGAAGATTCAAAGGGGGAGTACAACATTTCAAATCTCCAAATGAATTCAGCTCCCTCCCCAAGTATGACTTAAGGGCTCTTGCCAAGCTACCTTTGCAGAATCCAGAAAATGTGGGCATAGCTAATGATTTTGAAAATTTTCTAAGGAATCAAACTTTTAATGACTTCAGGTCCATGACCACTGCAAAATCAAGAAGGGTTATCTCCAAGACAAGGTTTCATCCAAGAACCCAGAAGCCCTTGGTAAGCCTGAGGTACAAACCAGCAGAAACTGTCAAAGAAATCATACTGCCTAAGTCTGTGCCGGTCCAGCTTCAAAACTTTACAAAATGGTATTACAACCCCATTATTGGAAGTGCTGTGATTGAAAGGGAAGGAATGGAAGGTATCAACATATTTGAGCCCATGGAGCTGTTAAAATTTCAACCCGAAGATCTTGAGGTGCTCTTCAAAAATCCAATCAAGCTCCTTAACAATGATGACGAGTCTGATGCTAAGGCATACCAACGGGTAGTGTCTCTTCATGCAAAGTCTCACATTCAGCAATTCAAACAAGGGCATTTCTGATTTGAAGACATTGATGCAGCAGCTTAGGGGGAGATTGTAGAGTCTAACCTTTTTGTATAAGCTGTTGATCAATGTATTTCTGTTAAACATTGTTTAGATAGTTTATTTTCATGTAATTTCTTTTAAACGAATTTACTGCTTTTTAGTCCAAGTCTGGGCCATCGAAACTATAGTTTCGAGTGAGATTTGTTCACTCGAAACTAGTAGTTTCGATCGATAGTAGTTTCGACAGGCACTTTTTCCACTTGTAAATGTTCACTCGAAACTAGTAGTTTCGAGGAACATAGTTTCGATACCTGTGAAACTACTATAAATAGCCTAGTTAGAGAATTTCTAGGGTGTGAGTTGCGGCTGTAACCCTGAATTCTCTCTTTCAGATTTGTTTTTGAATCAATACAATTTGCATTCGTTTAATGCTTGTTCTTACACTTTCACATATTATTTGCATTGATTCTTAGTGTGTTTGGCTGTTTTCTTCACCAAGTCTGTCTCTAATCCTCTGTTACCACACCATACATACAGATTCCGCCTGTGTGTGTGGGTAATCGATCACTTTCGTGATTTCCGACTGAAATCTGGACCTACAGCGAATGTCGTGGCCGATGCTCTTAGTCGTAAGGAACCTATCAAGATCCATAACATCTGAATCCAAAACGACATTTAAACTCGCATCCTTGAAGTACAACATCTTTCCATCACTGAAGGAAACATGTACAACGAAATGTCATGTGGTGCTGAACTTCAACTTGAAACCAAACCCAATGGGTTACTCTACTTTCTAAATCGTATCTGGATTCCAGATTGTGACAACCTTCGTATCTTTATCATGAACGAGGCTCACAAGACTCATTATTCTGTACATCCCGGTGCAGACAAGATGTACATGGACCTTCGTACCCAATATTGGTGGCCTGGTATGAAAAAGGGCATTGCCATATACGTGTCCAAATGCCTTACTTGTCTGATGGTTAAAGCCGAGCACCAGCGTCCATCCGGTTTACTTGAACAACCCGAGATTCCCTTTTGGAAAATGGGAGTGTATTGCCATGTACTTTATAACCAAACTCTCCCACACATCTCGTGGTCATGATAGTATTTGGGTAATCATCGACCGCTTGACAAAATCTGCACATTTCGTACCCATTCGTGAAGATTATCGCGTTGAGAAATTGGCTCGAATCTATATTGATGAGATTGTCAGTCGTCACGGTGTACCTCTCAACATTATCTCTGATCGTGATGGACGATTCATCTCTCGTTTCTGGAAATCTTTACAATCAGCCTTGGGTACTCAACTGAATCTTAGTACGGCTTACCATCCGCAAACTGATGGTTAATCCGAACGAACGATTCAAACTCGTGAGGATATGCTTAGAGCCTGTGTCATTGACTTCAAGGGAAATTGGGATTTACATCTACCCTTAATCGAGTTCTCGTACAACAACAGCTATCACACGAGCATTAACATGCCTCCTTTTGAAGCACTTTATGGTCGGAAGTGTCGCTCTCCTATCTGTTGGATTGAAATTGGTGAAGCACAAATCACTGGTCCCGAACTTATTCAAGAGACTTCCGACAAGATCATGTTAATCCATGACAACCTTTCGGTAGCAAGGAATCGGCAAAAGAGCTATGCTGACAAACGTCGGAAACCCTTAGAATTTCAAGTTCGCGATATGGTTCTTCTCAAGGTATCCCTTGGAAATGCGTGGTTCATTTTGGAAAGAAAGGGAAACTTGCACCAAGATTCGTAGGTCATTTTAAAATCCTTGAGCGGGTTAGGAAGGTAGCCTACAAATTGGACCTACCTGAAGGACTCAGTAACGTCCATCCGGCATTTTATGTCTCGAACCTAAAGAAATGCTTAGCCGACGAAAATCTTCACATACCACTTGACGAGGTGCACATTGATGAATCAATGCACTTCGTGGAAAACCCGTGGAGATCATGGATCGAGAGGTTAAGCAACTCAAGCGAAGCAGAATTCCAATCGTTAAGGTTCGATGGGAATCCAAACATGGCCCAGAATTCACTTGGGAACACGATGATCAAATGAAGACAAAATACCCACATCTGTTTCTAGGACCCTCTTACTAATCAATTTTGGGACGAAATTTCCTCAAGTATGGGAGACTATAACCCCCAGGAATTTTCTGCTTCTATTTTAACAATTCTGGCATTTGTACCCCTTTATTTTAATGTCTTACATCAATAATATTATCTTAATTACCCATTGCATTCATACATACATACATACATTGGGTGTAATTTCAAATTCAATACATATTTATTTGGAGTTATAAATGTTTTAATCCTACTAAATGCATACGTACATATATATATATATATATATATATATAAATATATATATATATATATATACACACTAAGTTAGGGGAAGGTTCATTTTAGAACACTAAATGTTGTGAGAACACGCAGAACAAAACGAATCATTCAAATTTTCAGTCATAAGAAGTTTTAAAATATAAGAAAATTATATAAATGTAACGTTTATTTGTTTTTCATGAAATTCAAACAAAAAAATATGAAAAAAATTCGTTTATATACACAGTGGCGGAGCTTGAAAATCTAAGAAGCGGGGGCCGAAAAAAATAAGCAGGGGCCGGCTCTATATGTAAAAAAAATTTCGGACGAAAACAGAAAAATTAACACTACTAACGGAAAAAACGGCAAGGGCCGGGGCCCTCCCTGGTGGCCCCTTCATAGCTTCGCCCATGTATATACATACCTACACTTGTGTAGAAACTTTTAAATATATAAAAACATACGAAAAAAATAATTTGATTATTTTTTTATGTATATAAACGTACATATTTGTATGTAAAAAGTAAAATTTTTAAATTTTTTTTATCATAGATCAAAAAATAAATGATTTAGATTTGTTCCCATTGTTCTCGCAATATTTAAGTGTTCTGAAATGAACTTCTCCCTACTAAGTTATTTTCTAAACCTATATATATATATATATATATATATATATATATATATATATATATATATATATATATATATAAACATGCAAAAACAAATTTTATAAATCCTACCAATAAACTAGGGATTTATAAAGATTTAATTATATAAATAAAACCCTTTTATTTTACAAAAATTATAATTTGTATTTATAACCTTTAATTAGGATATAGTGATTATTAAATATAAAACTTTAAATGATTTATGTTTTATAAGGTCCAGGGGTTAGTTATGCCATTTTCTGAAACTTAATTCTAATTAAAATCAAAGTTTGTTCATAAAATGATAAACACTTGAAACTCCAGGGACCTATCTGCAAAACTCTGTTATCTTTTCTCCAACTCGTCGATTTTGAATTTCCATAGTCAAACCAACCTCAATCCACCTTCCAATTGATCGAATTAATGCGTTTTAACTGCAATTGATGTTACTACATCATTGCGCAACTGTTTCCTAATGATTTAATGATAAAATTTGTTGGAAATCAATGATTTATTTACGAATTCAATCCCGTAACCGTCCCAAGGGTAATCAATTCGTGTTCTCGGCTTGAAATTGGACTATAAAAACCACTCCATTACACTCGCACACACTTCCTACACTTCCAAACTCACTGCATTTCTCCTCTAGATCGTGATCGAGTATCAAGAAACCAAACTCGAAAGCCTTTGTCGCTCTCACCTTTGGCTTAGCCATTTCAGGTAAAATTGGTTTCATTGAACTCGCTTTGATCAGTAGATTGAAAGCCCTAAGAATTCGTGATCGAATCAATGATCAATCGGCCGAATTGATAAGCTAGGGTTTTCGGGTTTCATATTAGGGACGAAGGGTAGCTGGGTTTGTTTATCAAAAGCATAGCGAATCAACCACTGGACAAGGCATCAAGCCCAGTCTAGTGGTTAGTGCGTGTGTGCAAGTGTTGAACCGCCTCAAGCGCGGGTTCGAGTCCCAGGGGAGCCGATTTTGCTCTTTTTCCTTTTAAACCATTTTTAACACACTAATTAACATTTAAAATTTTTTAATTAGTTTTTATAATTATGCAGATACATTCTCTAATATTTATGAAAATCAGAAAATTATAAATAGTGTTTTAACTACTTTATATTCTATTAAATCCCTTGAAAACTCTAAATAAATTAATATAAATCATTTGTTTAGACAAGCCTAATTTTGTTATTTATATATTATTCCATTTTTTTATTTATATTTTTAACATTATTAAACTCCTTAAAGTTATAAATAATTATTATTGATAAGAATAATCATTTAAGTACTTCTAAATTTATAAACACCTAAATAATTACTTTAGATAATTATTTTTATTTAAAAGCTACTTGTCTCTTAAAATTCATTCAAAAAGAATTATTAGTTTCTACCATTTTATATTGAATGAATTAATTACCGCATTTATTTACATTAACTAATAATTTTACTATATTGTAAAAACCTATTAAACATTTTTCCACTTTATAATTTATTTATAAATAGTTTCAAGTATATTACTTTTCCATACCACATTATGTGTATATAACAATTTATATACAATGTTATTTAAACCTTTTTTCTCACTATGATTTACTTGATTTTTAACTAAATATTTAGGTGAATAAAATCCAAACATTTTTATAAATACATATGTTTTCTTACCAAACTTGCACAAACCCTATGCCCGGTCTCAAATCTCCCATGAAACCCTAAACGTCCCAATATCTCCTAAATACCATTTAGACATATATTAAAATTAGGTTACCATTACACGTGTAGGTTTGTTGTGAGAGTTACTCACGAGGCCTAACAATCTTTACCAGTTTATACATTTCTAGCTTTGATTCAAGTGAGTTCATAGCCCCCTTTCTCTTTACTATTATTTACAAATAGTCGTGGTGGAACATGTTTACATACTATACCAAATTCAATACCATTGTTCTCATGCTATTTATTATGTGCTTTATGTCTTAAACTACTTGGCGACCATTACATGTGTTCATGTCAGTACATTCATTAACCTGCTACCCAGATCTAAGGTAGTACCTAACATGATCATTTATAGGGGAATCCTTTTCCGGTTAACACAGTGTACCATATTACTATTTTTCCAAAACACAATCAGTGGAATTGTACTTAACAGTTTTCCATTTACTACGACTTGAATTGTACGATTGGAACCTTGTGTGTTTTCACATTTATGCCATAGTTATGCTTTGAACATATTGAATGTCAAATCTTTTTACTGAAATTTTGTTTGGTGTCAAAACCTATATTACTCACCAACTACTTGTAGTTGACATATACTCACATGTTTCACGTGCACCAGTTTGAGGATTCAACTTGATCACATAGGACTGGACCTAGTTTAATTTGAATTATGTTATGTTTTGAACATGTTATTTTCTTATTTCTATTTGTAACGAATGCTTTTAATTTCGAATAATAAATATTATCACATTTAATAGATGATCATGTGCTTATGAGCAACCGTGTCAGCCCCGGCGTATAATCCGCCGCCGGCCGGGGTGTGACAATGTACATTACTATATTCATGGGGTAGCTTAAGTCGATAGGTCAGATGGCCTACTCTTGACAAGATCTCGAATGGTCCGATGTATCGGGGATTGAGCTTACCTCGTTTTCCAAACCTAATGACCCCTTTCTAAGGTGAGACTTTCAAGAATACGTTGTCTCAAACTTGGAATTCTAAGGGTTTGTGTCTCACGCTTTGGACGATCTCTAGCAGCCTTGATTCTTTCCCTGATCTTGAATATTTTTTTCGGTTGTTTCTTGAAAGATTTCGGGGCTGATGAGTTGGTTGTCACCATCTTATGCCTAACACAATGGTGATCGACACTTCCGACCATACAGTGCTTCAAAAGGGGGTGCAACCTGAATACTAGTGTGACAGGTGTTATTATACGAAAATTCGGTTAGGGGTATATGAGTATCCCAACTCTTTCCAAAGTCTATCATGCATGCGCTGATAATATCCTCGAGGGTTTGGATAGTCCTTTCACTCTGGTCATCTAGTTGTGGGTGATAATGGGTGCTCATGTCAACGCGTGTACCCAACGCTTTCTGTAGAGACTGCCAGAAGCTTGAGGTGAACCGACTATCTCTATCTGAGATAATGGAGATTGGCACTCCATGCCTCAAGACGACCTCCTTTAGGTATATCCTAGTCAATCTTTCCATTTTATCCATTTCTTTGAACGGCATGAAGTGTGATGATTTTGTTAATCGATCAACAATTACCAAAATAGTGTCATGACCATTTGACATTTTGGGTAACTTTGTGATGAAGTCTATAGAGATTTGTTCCCACTTCCATTGTGGTATCTCATGTTGTTGCAAGAGTCACGATGGCTTCTAATATTCTGCCTTAACTTTGGAACAAGTTAAGCATTTACCCCTTATGTAGCAATATCGGCCTTCATGTTTGGCCACGAGTACAACTCTTTAAGATTCTTGTACATCTTGTCGGACCCGGGGTGAATTGAGGTCCTAGACTTGTGTGCCTCGTTTAATACTAAGCCTCGTAGGTTTCCAAAATGTGGTACCCAAATTCGATTCATGAAGTATCGAGCTTCGTCGGATTGCGTTTCGAGTTGTTGATCCATACATCTTAAGGATTCTTTCTTCAAATTCTCTTCCTTGAGTGCTTCTTGTTGAGCATGTAGTATTTGACTAGTGAGGCCTGTGTGAATTGTCATTCCTAATGCCTGTACTCGAAATGTCTTGACTCTTTCCTTCCTACATAAAGCATCGGCTACGACGTTTGCTAAACCAGGGTGGTAGCGAATGTCACAATCGTAGTCGTTAAGTAATTCTACCCATCTTCATTGTCTCGTATTCAACTTTTTTTGGCTGAAGATATGCTCTTTCTGGCTAAATATATACGAGAGACTCTTATAATCGGTAAAAATGATGCATTTCGTACCGTAGAGGTAATGTCTCCAAATCTTAAGAGCAAACACGTCTACCAACCCCTCCCCACCCCCCAAACCTCCCACGTGCCCCATAACGCTCCGTCCGAAAAGGTGTTGGACGTCCCCACGAGCTTACATGGATATGGGCACCAGCCCATCTACATTTACATGGCCGAAGTTGACCATGGGCAAAGAGGGCGACCGACCGGAGCCCGTTTTCCAAAGGGAACCAAAATTTTTAAAATTATAATATTATATGTATATATATAATGTTAGGAGATCTGCACTATTCGTCAGTTAACTACTACAGTATGGCATTCTAAAACTATAATTTTGGTATGTTTATTGTTATAAAAGTTTTTGCCATAATAATGAATTTTTTAATTTAAAATTTTTATCGTTTGGATCCTTTTTTTCTAGCTCGACTCGGCCCCTAAATCCTCAGCTCCGGCCCTGTACATTTGGACTTATAAGCGTGTAAAAAATCAATGACCTAGAATTAAAATATTAGTTTGTATGTGGAAGGAGATATTCCAAGAAGGAACCGTTTACTTCAGGTCAAGCATAGCTAAATAATGATGCGCTTGCTAAACTTTCAACTACATCCACAAAACTAAATATGTCCAGAAACATTGCACAATTAGAAGGGGCCCTTTGATAACGAAAGGGAAGGAAACATTACACAAGAAAATTTGAAAAAAAAAATCTTTACTCCTTCCTCGAACATACAAACAAGAGTAAATTACGCTTTTAGCTCCAAAAGGTTGTAATTCTGTAACTATTTCAGTGTCTGGCGTTAACTCTGTTAACCTTTTTTTCAAGTCTAAGAGCATTTAAGTTATTTTATTTATAAAAAACTATTTTAACCCTTTCAGTCTGGAAAGCATTTTTTTTTAGCTTTTTTTTCATAGAAACACTTTTTTAACTTATTTAAAAATGTTCTTTAAATTTTTTTAAAACCATTTGTTATTTTTCCCCCTAAAGACGTCTTTTCTTTTCTTTTTTAAAAACATTTATTTAGTTTTTTCGTAAAAAACATTTTTTAACTTTTAAGAAAAATTACCTTTTTAAAAAAAATTATTTAGTTATTTCCAAAACTCATATGTTTGATTAAAAGAACCCTAAGTTAATGGATATAAAGTTTAGGAAATCGAAAACGAAGAAAAGAAATTTGTATGAATCATCCTCTTCCTCTAGACCAGAGGTCATGGGTTCGAATCCTAGCCCTCTTCCCTCTTGACGATTTTCAAACCTTTTTTTAGGTTTTTGCGTTGCCTTTTTTTATTTTACTTTACGGCTTTTTTTGTTTTTAGTTTTAGTTTTCTCTTTTATTAATGTTATGTTTATCGTTGCTTTCGTATTGACGTTTGCGTTGACAGAGTACGTTTCAGGATTATACGGCGGAGTGGCAGCCATTACCATGACGTTTTATTATTTGGGATTTCGAGTACAAAAATATGGGGATCAATCCATCTCTTTTGACTCTTTTTCAAGTTCGATAATTTTTTGTTGGTCATACATTTTTTAGAGTTCTCGCCCCCGACGAGAAGCGAAGGTGACGTTTAAGTTTTTTAAAAATCGGTTCAACATCGGCGCGAAACGAGAACGTTAAATCTAGTTAACTTAAAAGGTTAAAAGTTTAATTACGAATCATATGTTTGGTTCAAAGAATTAAAAGGAATTGAAATTTGAATTCCAATTTGTCGATGTTTGTTAGCAAAATTTGTTGGAATTGAAATCTAAGTTCCATTATAATGTGTTTGGTTGAGATATGAATTGTAATTAGAATTATAATTAATTCCCTCAAATTCATTCGTGTAAAAGATTTCAACATTACATCCAAATTTTGAAGGAATTCAAGAAAAGGGATTGAAATCTCTAACCATTCACTGTCGTCATACACACAATCCCCCCGATCACAAGACTGCAAAAACTCTAACAAACGGTTATGGTCAAAGGGTTACTAGATAATGATGATATCGAAGAATCACATGAGGTTATTAACATAAACATTGGTTGGGTTTGACACAAACTTCAGGGACTAAAAAATATTTTTTTTTTTGAAAAACGAGTCGGTAGCGGACGGCTACCAAAGAACTCGTGGTCTGCTACGTGGTTAAGAAGGTAGCAATGATGAGCTTACATGCGTAAGCTGACTAGCTCACACCAGGATACCCTATCGCGGACTCCCACAAGGTCCTTAATGGTCCGTTAAGCTACAAACAGCATAGCGGTTCGGTATCCAAACGCCTAATGGTCTGCTACTTGTTATGCGATAACGTATCCAGATAACAGGGCGGTAGCGCTACCGCCGGTTAAGGGTCCGCTACGGGTCCAAGTTAGCCCATTGTAGGTCCCGGTTCGGATGTGACGGATCTCTAGACTCGCGGTACGACACGGTGATAACGTGCGGAATCCATGATCAACGTGCAACGTGTAACTCAATCAACAACATGGTGTAAATAATCCTCTTTGTATTTCCACTCAGAATATCAGTTTACAAGATCTCTCAGTTTTTGTTCTACACTAATTAACTCTGATCTATCTGATCTATATTACTAAAACTGACATGTAAACCTCTATTTATAGGGAAACCACAAAGCACCACAGGCGAACTAACAAGTTCGCCCCTAACAAGCTTAGGCGAACTTAGCAAGTTCGCTCTAAGTTCCTTAGGCGAACTTGAAAGCTTTGCTAACTTACAACATAGAATTTCAGCGACAGTTACAAAACATGCTCTAACAGACTCCCCGTAACTGTTGCTTACAATTCTAACACATTACAAGCAAAGACTCTAAGACTAAGACATAGAATTTTTAAGCTCGTTGTCACCAGAATATGTTCCAACAGACTCCCCCTTGACAACAGCTTCAGAAGATTGTCATCAGTCCTCAAACAGATCATAGTCTTTGTCTTGTTCATCTGCACACTCTTTCTTTATTTCTAGAAGAAAACTTGGGAGAATGACCCCTTGTCAACTTCTATCTGCAAATTTTTATTTATGGCAAAGAAGAACAACCAAGTGTAACCAACAAGTAAAATTTCCATGGAAGATGGAAAAATAAAATCTTTTTGATTTTTCAAATATAAGAAAGACAAAATCTTTTGGTTTTTCTCTGTACAAACTGAAATGTAAAAATACAAAACACATCTTTTTGGTCGAACATCACGAGTAAGAAGATCATATCAGTATAAACAATGCATCAACCACACAATTTGGATAAACATCCCTAAACATTCTATGGGTATCCTATCCAGATTCATCATTTATTTATATCAGATAAGATCAAATCATTCAAGCTTCAACCAAAACACGTAATGATACGTGAAGAACTTCAAAGAAGATGGGATCAGATCATAACATGCTTATAATAAATTACATACGAATTTGCAACACATAACATGTCAATCTAAGTTGTCAACATTATAGCATTTGAAACCATCAGTATCTTTGTCCCATGTTCTTGTGAATTAAGGTACCATTTATTTTGTAATACAACGTGTACCCCACAAATATGCCAACAGAAAATAAATGTGCATTATCTTCAAGACATATAAGATCATTGCAAGATAATTTTCAATCTCCAGGATGAAATTATACTGTTAAACACAGGAAAATATCAAGCAGAGAATCAGAATGATTCAGAATCGAATGATTCAGAATCGAATGATTCAAATGTCTTGGTTTGGATGAAGTATCATGATTCATAGCAAAAGAAAGATTGTACCGATAGAATTTATCAACATAAGATTGATCAAGGAATCGATTGATTCAATGACATAGGGTAGCGTGATCCAACTGTTATCTGGATATATTCAATGGAATCAAGATAATTGATCCAAGGGCTAGTATATGTTTCAACAGATGTTGTCAGAAACATATTTTAGTTCAACATCACATTGTATGTTTTTTGATGCATGGGCAGTGAAGTGAACTGAAAAATTATGTTTAACGACATAACCGAAACTGGTCTCATGAAGTACTTTAGATCTTATATTCTTTATCTGATAATGATCTTTTACACACACACCCGAAATACCATGGGTTCAAATCACATTTGTCACAAAGTTCATTATGTTGTCACACTACTAATGGACCAAAGATACTTATAGCCTATTGACAATTCAGACTACATACTAGTATCCAAATTAAAATAAAAGCATCAAGCATCAATTTTTGTTCAACATAAGCAGTTATGAAGTTATCATTTCCCAAACTGTGCAGTATAAGAAGTTCTGATCAAAACATTTATCACAGATATATTAGATAAGCAATCATAAAGTCCAAATAAGGTCATGTGTGACTGAACATCTACTGATGTACGATCATTTCTCCTTATAACTTAAAGTAATGCCGATTTTATCTTTTTCAATTTGTTTGGCTTTTTCAAAATATTTTTGACAGAAAGTAAAACTTCCATGAAAGCATTGTTAAGAAAAACATTTTACTTGGTTACTTGAGATTAAGCAATTCAATCAATTCAAAAATCAAACCGATGTAATCGAATGCCTTAGCCTTTGACACCAACACAATTATGTACTCCCCCTGTCCTGTAGACTCCCCCTCAACTAGTCAAATGGTTGCATCAATCACTTTATGCTCACCATCAAAATCCTAAGTTTCAGGTTGTCTTTTGGACTTGATCAAACACTTTCCAAAACAACATTGTCAAAATATTTGTGTGGGACATTATCTCCCCCTTGAGCATCAAGTCGTTGAATCAAAAGATTTATCGTTATCAAACAACTCATTGCTCCTGCAGATGTCATTCCTTGTCATGTGCTATGAACACCACTATTAACAAACCAAATTGTATTAATAGTCCTTCTTGGTTAATCCTGCACATTAAACAAGAAGCATTAGTCTGAAATGGAAACCCAAGCCACGGTAGTCCCGGGTCATCCATCCGTATCAAAATAAATGACTTCACACAATTCATAGTCGAATCTATCCTCAATTTTTGGAGATTGTTCCGTTGAATCAGAAATTGAAACTTTTCTTTTCCAAACACTCTTCTGTTCATTAACTTCATTCCTCTTAAAAAGGGAACTGTTTGAACATTCTGGTTCATTTGAAACATGATGCGATTGCGAAACCTCTTGTTGCTCTAACAATTTTCTCAATCTTTTGTTTCTTCTCCGTCTCTGAGGTGAGAGAGCTTAACCTTCGATTGTGAATTAACAGAATTTCTATCAAATGATCTTGTCACAACTGGTCTAGTATTTGGTGTCTCAAAAGATTGGGTCTTTGAAGGACAATTCAAACAAATGTGACCCACTACACCACAATAAAAACAACTTCTCCTCTCAATAAACTTCCTTACGTAAGGAGCTTTAGGAGTCATATCTCTTTAACCTCTAGCACTAGACACTTCAGTTTGATTCACATATTTTGATGACTGAATTTTTGACTTTGGTTTCACCGGTATATATGAAACTTTTACATTAGGTTTAGAAACATCGGGTTTCTTCACAAGAACATATTTCACCACTGGCTTTGCTGGCAGTTTAACAAAAGGTCTTCCCAACTTGGGATCTTCTAACGCTTTCCCATATTCTTATCTGGATAATTTATCAAGATATGGCCAAAAAGCCCGCAATGAAAACTTGTTCGTCTTTCTTTGTAAACTTTGACATACTTCTCTCTCGGAACTCTTGTTGTACTGGATGATGTACACTGGGAAGTAGTGCTAGATACTTGAACAACCTTGGGTTTTTCTGAATCAACCTTAGTTTTAATAACATCAAGAGTTGAAGTTTTCTCAATTTTATTATTTTCTTGAAAATTAAAACCACTGCTCACAAACTTTTTAACTGGTTTAGGTTGTGGCTGTTCAATATCTTCATCTGGTTCAGTCAAGATGCACCGATCCCTGGTGACTTTCTTAACCACAACCGGTTCATCAACCTTGCAGTCTTTCACTGTTCCTTCAAATTTATCTAGATCAAATGTTTCATCATCGCTTGAATCATCATAAACCATTGTCCTCTCCTGTAATAGGATTTACCTTGAGGATGGTTTTTGGTTCTAGATCGTCTTCTGTCACAACCTTAGTAGTACGAGAAGTGTAATTACCATTGAAAGGTATATAATATCCAACACCTCCTCTAATAGCTTTCTCATCAAATGAAGGACATGAACTAACACCACCAACAACTTTCTCACTAGAAGCTTTCTCATTATAATATTCCAATAGAAAACTGGAATTCTTATATCCTTCGAGCTTTCTCAACAATTTGGTGACCTCACTCTGTAACTGGGCAAGTTTATTTATCTTTTTCTCATATTCAGAATATTCCACATCAATGTGAAAAGCTTGTTCATTTACTTTTATCTGTAAAATCTTGATATCGTCTTTCAATGATTCAATTCTTGCATTTAAAACCATTTCATTTTCTTTTAAAACTTGATTTGATGTGTATATTGCCTTCATGTCACAAATCAGATTTGTGTTGTCATCACACAATCTTACAATTTTCAAATCTGAATCAATGCACTTAGAACAAGAAATAACCTTATGTATATGTTTTGAATCAGCCATGGATGCATTTGCTTTAGATAACATCTCAGTAATTTTCTCAGTCACTTTCCCAGCAGCTCCATCATCAAGCAGATCTTTAGTTGAAAACTTTGGCTCAGCATTCTGAATGATAGATTCTTCAGTTTCAGCCACACTCCCAGAAACACTCAAGTCACTGTCTGAAGAACTAATATCAGAACCAGCATCTGTATGAACCTCGGATTTTATCTCTGAAGAAGAAGAGTGAAAACTTTCTCTATCACTTGATTCTGAAAAACAGTCACTCTCATAATCACTCTTGTCACTAACTTTAGTCACATCACCTTCTTCATAAGCATAAACTGTACCAATCAATTCCTCTAGAGACATATAGGTTAAATCCTCACTTTTCTTGATGAGCACCGAGTATTTCTCAAACTTAGGTGGAAGAGCATCCAACAACTTCTCATTCACCTTAGTATTAGTATAAGAAACATCACATTTTACCAACTCTCTCCAAAGATGGTAGTATTTGGAAACGATATCATCAACAGTTTCGTCCTCCAAATACTTGAAAACATGAATTGTTTCTCCAACAAATCTCTTCTACTCTTCGAAAAATTCGCCATCTCTGAGAATTTGTGTAAACGAACATGAGAAAAATTTCACTCCAAAAAACTCTTTTTAGGGAAGAAAAAATTTCAAAATTACAATATTCTCAAAAATGACTAAAAAGAAGTATATAAATGTCTTCTCAAAAAATTTCACAAGAAAATTTTTTCCTCCAAAAAACTTGCCTATCTGAGGGAACTTTTTTTTATGAACACTAGTGAACTTGCCTACCTGAGGGAACTTAGTAAGTTCGCATGAAACTGCCTGAGCGAACTTGTTAAGTTCGCCTGAACTTCACTGAGCGAACTTGGTAAGTTCGCCTCCCTAAGTTCGCCTGTAACTGAATCAGCAAGTTCGCCTGAAACGCTGAAACTTCAGGAAGAACACAAATACGAACCAACTCTGCTGAAAATCATGATTTCTGATCAATATGATGGAATTAGACAATTCTGAACCGTAGGATTGTGTAGAAACTGATTAGGAGCAATCCTATCGGATCAATTTCTTTAAACTAATCCAAAATCAATTCAAATTGATCAAAAATCTTCCATTTTTATCAAGAAACGAAAATGATGAAAAATCCTTCAAATTCAGTGATATTTGATGTTGATTGTACACGAAAACACCACGAATCTGCTGCTAATCGAGAGCAAAGTCTCTGATACCACTTGTAGGTCTCGGTTCGGACGTGACGGATCTCTATACTCGCGGTACGACACTGTGATAACGTGCGGAATCCATGATCAACGTGCAACGTGTAACTCAATCAACAACACGGTGTAAATAATCATCTTTGTATTTCCACTCATAATATCAGTTTACAAGATCTCTTAGTTTCTGTTCTACACTGATCAATGTAAACCTCTATTTACAGGGAAACCACAAAGCACCACATTAAGTTCGCCCCTAACAAGCTTAGGCGAACTTATCAAGTTCGCCTAACAAGTTCGCTCTAAGTTCCTTAGGCGAACTTGTCAGCTTTGCTAACTTACAACATAGAATTTCAGCGACTGTTATAAAACATGCTCTAACAGACTCCCACTTAACTGTTGCTTACAATTCTAACACATTACAAGCAAAGACTCTAAGACTAAGACATAGAATCTTCAAGCTCGTTGTCATCGGAATATGTTCCACCACCTATAAAATAAGAACCCATGCTTGTCCATTCTCACAAAATCTACGCACTCCACACCTTTCTAAACACACACATACACTCTGAGTTCGCACTCCAAATCCAGTTCAAATGCGGCAACAAACATAGTAGATAATTCTGAGGTACGTTTCTAACCAAATATTCAAGATTCAGTTACTTATCATTAAGCAAGGAATGCTTATTAAGTAACGCCAATATGATTTAGTATATTGTTCAAAGTGTTTGTGCTATGAGAGTTAACTAAGCCGAGATACTGTCCATGTGAGTTTCTCTAAACTAATATGTACTCCATTTTGTTTACAATATTTTTGGCATCTTGAAACATTGTGGTACCACTGAACGTAATTAACTGTTCCATGTGTATATAACACATTATAAGCATTTATTATGTTCTGTGTGGGTGGGACCTTGAAAGGGTCACCAGTTATATATATGTATTAACTCATGGGTGTTCCATGAGTGCCTCATAGTTGTTATATGACTGGAAATTGGGAATTTACATTGTACTTCATTCGTGTTTCAAGATACATTGGTGGATTTGAAAAATGTTTTGTTTATGAACTCATCAACTTATGTTAACCCATCTTTAAACATTTTTAGTACACATCTCAGATAATCCATAGTGTGTTAGTTGTCAAGAAGAAGATCATGAATTGAAGGAGCGTAGTGTAGTATAGTTCCTGGTTAGGAACTAGAGACACGTTGTCTTTGTTGTAAAACATTGAAATATAAATAAAAAGTTCATCATTTTGTTTCCGTTCCGTGTTTCTGTTCCATTCGTCACAAGTACCGGAATGTGACAGATTTCATGTTGTAAACCCTCCATTCCCTCATTTTTAATTTTGAGGCAACCATTCGTGATTGGCTTATTTTATGGGGAGGAGAGAGAGAGTTTGAATTACAATTTAACGGTGTTAGTTTAATGTACTGAAATGACGAGTTTTGGAAATAATGGTATATATCGGGAGGAAAATAAAAAATATGAATGAAAGTTGCAATTTGGACCATAACAAATGAATAAAATGATAGTTTACTTCTAAAAAAAATATTGTAATTGTTTTTTGTGAGAGAACAACTGAAAAAAAATTATAGTTAATTTTGTTCTTAATTAATAATAAAGTTGACTAACTATATTTTTTTAAAGGACACACCAAATATGCTAGTCATGTATTATACGTCAAAATAATTAAATCTTAACTACAACAAATTAGTTATTGTATTGGATGTAATTTTTTATGCGAAATATTAGTCTAGGCAATACTTTTTGATGCAAAAAAAAAAATCTTCATGTTTGGCCAAAAAATAATTTTGTCCGGGGCTGCCCCTTGAGAAGGAACTGGGAAGAAACAATTAACATATATCTTACTAACAATAATTAAGTATACTTACTCTTTTGCTCCTCAACTTTATTCAACTTTTGGTTATTTAAACAATAATTACACTTCTTAAATAACTACTATCTACGATTTTTCAACGGCCATAACTTTTTCATACCTTGATATTTTTTATAAAAAGTTATACCATAAAAACTAGCATTTCATTCTCTTTAATTTGAGTATGATATTGCTATAGTTTTTTTTTTAAATTAGCATGTTACGTGATTACATATCAACACATCCGTTTTTGTTTCCTCTATAGTAACTGACGGTATTTTCGCGACAATCTCAAAAAATTTTAAAATCCATCAAACGCCGCTAAAATAAAAATCTTAAGTTCAATGATATAAGATTCGACTACTTTGACTGCTTTTCAAATACACATATAGCAAAGCAATCGTACTCTCATGTTTTAGGTCTCCGTATAATCAGCACCCACATACTAACAATTATTTTTGATAAAAGTCCGTACATCAAGTTACATAAAAAATGATAGTTAATTTTGTTCTTAACAATAAAGTTGACAAACATGCGAATTAGTCTAGGCATACTTTTTAATACGAAAAAAAATCTGGTCATGTTTAGTGATCATATTGTCCGTAGCTATACATGTGAAGTTCTATGGATCAGTCTTAGCCAAAAATGAATTTACTACGCTTTCAACAACCAATAATTAATAAGAAATAATTTCTTTGGATCAGTCTTGTCCGTAACTGGCACAAATTAATTTTATCCGGGGGCCCTTGAGAAGGAACGGGGAAGAAACATTCAACCGGAGGCAATTGGAAAAAAATCTTGATCACACCTTCCAGGAACTTGTATGCAAATATCTTTGTGAACTTTTTTTCATATATAATTATATATAACAAGCATGTTTGCTCTTGCTCTACCAAATTAAGCATAATCTTTGAATATCCCTTATTTGGCATAATGGTTTGGGAATCTCCAAAAGATGCCATGCCGTGGGTGGGCTTGTATATTGGTGTAGCATCTTTGATATGCACCCTTGCAATGGCAGCCGATGCCATCCTAGCATTTTGGCAATGGAAACTGTGGTTTCCAAATAAATTTTTCACTCTCAATGCTTCCACCATCACTCTTATTGCAATAGCAATGAAGCTCCCTGTGGATCTAACGACTGAATCAGATTCATGTTACCACGTTGAAGATGCAAAGGTTATGGCAATCTCTTTCTTGGTCACGATTTTAGCCAATTTTCTCCCAGCTTTAGGGCTTATGAATGACAGAGAGCTTCTAACTAACATCGTGGCCTTGGGCATCCTTATGATTACCATTGCTGTAAATATAGGGATCCAAGTTTTTACTAACACACAATTAGGCATATTCCTTATATTTATATTTATGTTTGTATTTGTATGGCCATTTTCAGTAGCTTTAACAGTTTCGGCATCCAGGAAAAAATTAGAATACAGGTATAAGGAGTCACAACGATTGGTTTCAAGTTGTCAAGAGAAAAGGTTTTCCTCAAAGGGGTTGAGAAGTTATGTTAAAAAGTATTGGATGATGACTGAAACTCGAAACCCCCAATTTGTTATTGCTTGCTCACCGGTTTCTTCTTCATTTGGGGTTATATGCTTATTCCTTTCTATTTATTCAGTTGGAAACCTTCTATTTAACATGAAATATTATGTAGATCATCGTTGCAATACTTCAGATTATAAGTGGTCACTTGGGATAATTGATATCGTGCAAACCATTGGAATTGTAGTAGGTAGTATTGCACCGATATTTAGATGTCTCTCATCTGTTGGTCATTACAATCTCTCCAAGGAATGGAGCAAGAACCATTTAAACGTGTTCCGAGTCGAAAAACATTGGGTCGAAATGCTTCAGCAGTGGAAACATAGCCATGTTCATTCACATATTCCTGGTCGCAATTGCAAAATAGTTTTTCAAAACGCAAAAAATACCTTTTTGAACTTTTGTATATTACTTCATATTTTGGTCTTGGTTATATGTAAAACAATATGTCTTGTTCCGAGAATTTTTTTGATCATACTCTCATATTCTTGGTATTTATTCAAGTCTTGTATGAAAATGTTTCAAAAAATAGTAAACACATCTTCAAGCAATGGGAGCTCTGAAATAAAAGAATATAGCATGTATGTTGTACAAATTGAAGAGGATGCGAAGCTTACAGACAGAATATTAAGAAATACGCTTCGTTATATAACTCGACTCCTTAAAGCATATGAAGAGAAAGAACCTCGCAATCTTATGTTGCTTCTCGAGAAATCTACAAGCTTCAATGGAGTGGTAGAGTTTGAAAATGACCAAGTCCAACCTTTATATGAGGAAGAAACCCACAATTGTTGGAGCCTTGTCCTAGTAACGTTGACATCAATCGCCATTGCACTTCCCAACATTGCACCTCGCCATGTGAAGTTATTACTTTCCAGCATGAAGGAAGGCCTCCAAATTGTAAGCCATATTGAAGAATGTCTCCATGGAGATGGTGACACATTAGAGACGAGAAAAGCAACAAAACGAGTGTGGGTGGAAGTTGAAATATACCGCTCGTGGCTACAAATCGATCTTCAAAAGATGGCTCGTAAAGGAAAGACAACAAACGAGATTCTTAGATGGTTGGGTGATGAAGCCGAAACAATTGTGAGAAAGAGCAGCAAAAAGCCAAGTATAGATCAATCACCTTATAAGTTCATACTTGCAAGTTCCATGTATAAAATCAGTCGGTCTATGTTGTTGGAATGCGATGAAGAACAAAGTGGGTCAAATGGTGAACAACTTTTTGAATGGTTATCAACTATAATTGCAGATATATTATTCGCTTGTTTTACCAACCTACCACGTGTAATAAAGTTAAAGTGTCATCACCATGCAATAAAGAAAAGGGGACACAACATCCGGAATGCAGCTGAGCTTCTTGGTAAATCCAAGAAGATCCTTAAGATTCTGAAATCACGCCAACTTCCTGACATGGATCTTGACTCGAGGGCATATATTGATAAATGGCGTGTACTACCCAAAAGTCAAGTACTCAACTGTGATCAAGGTGGTGCTTCTTCAACTCGGATTGGACCAGGTTCTACAAGTTGTAACGAACCATTCATGGTAAGTATTGAGTAATGAGTGCGGATACATCCGTGTTTGCATGATTTGGCATATATATGTATAATAGTTGTACTTGTGATATTTTTCTTATGTAAAATAATACTACTCTGGTTATTGTTTCTAACTAGTAATTTTACCCGAGCATTGTGGTGGTTCGATTCTTACGGCGCAAAGGTATATCAGAAAATAAATAAAAAGTTAGGTTGTTGTAAAATTGAGGGTAAACACGAAAGTGTATTTGAAATAAAAAGTCTTGGAGTTGAATAAATTTTACGTCGAATCGTAGACCGACTGGGATCTAGATAAAATTTATAATGAAAGTTAGATTAAAATAAGGACGTTGCAACGCTAAATCCGAAGTGTGCGAAAACACAATATTTTAACAATTATAAGAGAAAAACAAAATATGTGTAAAAACTAATTATATATATTACCGTGATAAAAATATTAATATAAATATTAAAATAAAAAATATTTTATAGTTGTAAAGTTCAACAATGACCAAGTCCCACCATTATATCCGGGAGAAACCCATATATTGTTGAAGGCTTGTAGTAGTAACTTTAACATCGACTACCATTGCACTTCCAAAAATTGAAAATGGAGATTTTAATGGCTTAGTTGACGGCGTGACAGATGGCCTCCAAATTATAAGACATCTAAGAATGTCTTGATGTAAATGGTGACTCAATATTGGCAAGAAAGGCAGCAAAACGTGTGTGGACAGAAGTTGAAGCATACGGTACATGGCTACATATTGAACTTCAAAAGAAGGCTAGTAAAAGAAAGACTTCAAAGGAGGTTCTTAAATGATTGGGCGAATACGCAGCAAGAATCGTGACACGATTTAAGAGTAGCAAAAAGTCAAAAATCTCTGCCCTCGTGAACTTTCGGACAGATCCGCTTGAATGGAGGTCTACGGTGTTTGGGTGGGCAGGGGGAAACACGCTTGTGTGGACCTTACAGGAGTGTCCCCTCTTGTGGGGCTCAGGGACAATGGGTTTGTTGCGGGGCCAGGCTGCGTTGAAGGCGGAATCAGGCAAAGTTGCTAAACACAAGAAAGTTTGTTTAGAGAATCAACACGTGTTTATCCATTTTGCTTTTGATACATTTGGTTTCCTGGCCCCGAAGGCAGTGAAATTTCTTAATAGGATTCAGCGGGTCGTACACAGTAATATTTCGGCCCCTAAGACTCAAAACTTCGTATTTAGTAGGATCGGTTTTGTTATAAAAAAGGGGGTTGCGGCGCAGCTTGTTGCTCGTTTACCAGCCACTTTATTGTAATTTTCCAAAAAAAAAGCCAAGTATAGATTACTCACCTTATAAGTTTATACTTGCAAGTTTCATGTATAGAAACAGGCAGGCCATATTGTTGCAATGTAATGAGCATAAAATGTGTTCACTAAATCTTGAATGGATATCAACTATGATTGTAGATAAAAACGAAATGTTATCACCATGCAATAGAGAAAAGAGGAGACAACATAACAACTTCTTAGTAAATTCAAAAAGATCCTTAATATCCTTAAAGCACGTCAACTTTTCCTGACATAGGTTTAGACTCAATGACATACATTGATAAGTGGTAGTTACTTACAACGAGTCATATATTAATGGTTGTGTTTCTTCGGTTAGCCTTCAACAAGGTTCGTCCAATTGTAATGAATCGCTCATAGTAACTATTATGTAGTAGGAAAAGCTACTGAAGTGTATTTGGCCCTCATAGCGTAAAGATTTTTCGTAAATTTTTGGTGTAGTGTTCCTCCTAATAATGACATAAACCCGATTTATCCAATTAAAGTTGGGTCATTTTTGTTAAATCCATTATGGACTAATAAGCCCAATTTGATAAACCCAGTACACATATTTTTTATCTCACTCCGCAGACCACATATTACTGCTTCTTCTATATATTGTGGACTAGTTTAGATCCCGTGTCTACATACATGGTGAAAATTGAAAAATATTAATATATAAAATTTTTAAATATTTATATATATATATTTTACAAGTGTAAAAATATATTACATATACTAAGGAAACAAACTCAAATTATGTAAAAATTAATATATAATTGGGTTTCGAAAATACGTTAATTACTATTTAATGTAATTTGACTTTTATTTATTATTTGATAGAAATAAAAGTTGCATAATTAAATTTCAAATTTTCTTATAATAAGGGATAATTTAAAATAAATATGTTTTATTAATATAATTAATATTTTATTTAAATATATATTATTATTAAAAGATAGAAGTGCATTAAATAAGAGAGAGACGAGAAAAAAATGATGAGAATGAATGTAAAGGTGACATGTGACACTAAAAATCTTTATTTATTATATAGTATAGATTAGCTATTGATAATCTTAATTTGGTTTTAAAACTTTTTAATTTTTTAAATGGGTTATTTACTTGTTTAAATGATCGGCTCACCCAATATACGTGATCTCGTACTCTTTTAATAAAAAAACTAAATAATTTGGCGATATTTTCCCGTCCAATCTCTTTTAACCCATTTTACTAAAACGCATAGGTCATAACCCGACCCATTACGCAACTCTCGGATCTAATTTAAGCCTACAAACACGTCGTTCGTTAATTTCTAACCCTAATTTTTTGTTGCGCCTTCACCTTATTCTCCTTCTCACTCTTATCGCTGGCAAAAGGGCAGTAGGTCGCCGACGATGTTAATCTCCGTCACGGTCTCACGAAGTAAACAAGACGTATCGACGTTTAGAATCGAATCGATGCTTTGAAGAAGAAGTATAAGGTTGAGAAACCTAGGGTTTTGAGATCCAATTGGTCGTTTTACTCTCGCATGGAGACGTTAATCGGAGCCGTGGCGTCCTAAAAGAAGTCATCATCGTCATCTCTGACGTCCGCCGTACTGGACACCTCCGCCGACGGGAAATTTAAAGGATGCAGTTGTTCATGGATGCTCAAGTTCAATTGGAGAAGATTAAGCAAGCAAAAAAGAACGGTTTAGGATGATGTTGTTGTTTAAAGTTAAAGAAGAAAGAGGTTATCTTTAGCTTTTTTTCATTTGATAATGATGTTCGATTAAAGTAGGTATAGATATGATATCTGAATGATTTGAAGAAAATTGTTTTAACTTTTAACCGTAAGAGTAATCAAAATTGGTATTCAGTAGTTATTATTATTAGATGAGAACATCATAGTTGTAGTTTACTTCTATTAACAGGTGGTAGAACCTGTTAATCTTTCTTGAAAAAAATTGGATATTTTGATTACTTTTCTGATATATGAGATTCATAGCTCAACATTAAGGAAGAACAATGTAAAGCAAATTCTAAGGTAATTCCATTCAAACCAAAAGATTTCAGAACATACGTCTACTTTTGTTTGCTGATTGTCTTGCATAGGCAGAGTATATGGATCTTGAAACCATTTGGAATAGAGCTAATGATGTCATTAAAACCATAATTAGATTGGATTTCTTTGTGTTGATTAGATTATATGACATTTTTTTTATTGTAGAATGGAACGACGGAGGAGGCTAAGAAGATCGTGTCAACGCTTAATGTCAAACAAGTGCTATTCGTAGATGTTGCATGTAAGCAAAATCCAGGTAGTAATTGGTCAAATGAATTAATCTTCTAGCATCAAGATTATTATCAATCTTAACATATTTAGATATTCATATTATTAATCCAAACAACTACTCTATTTTTGCAGTGATTGTGGTGAGCCCACCATACATGTTCATCCCTTGTGTTAAAAGCGAACTGAAGCCCCAATTTCAAGTTGCAGCCCAAAATTGTTGGTTAAAGAAAGGTGGCACATTCACCGGCGAAATTAGGTATATTTCTTTGCATTTAATCACCATCCATGGCAAAAAGAAAGCATTAACCTCTCATTTCAAACGGATTTTGATCTGTAATTGGTATTTTTTGGTATGTGTAGTGCAGAAATGCTTGTCAACTTGGTTATCCCATGGGTTATCATCGACCACTCTGAAAGGAGAGCTCTATTAAATGAAAACAATGAAGTAATCTGTTTAATATATGAATGTTTCCTGTCCATTTGTTAGTGAATATATTAGTAACTTTTTCATTAATTTGTTAGTGTCCATTTGTTAGTTGAATGAACCACCACCCACGACGGCAGTGGAGTCGTCAACGACGAGTAGGTGGTAGTGACAAACAACGGTCGTAGGTGGTGCTGACCTTATTATATAATTTCAGTAAACCAAAGTTGACCCGCTCTATGTTTTTAGTTGACCCAAACTTGGTTTTAAATTGCGCGCATTATGCGCGCATAATGCGTATTGCGACGTTGCGTTTGATTCAGCGCATCGCTGCACCTGATGCGTAGCGATTACATGATGCGTGGATATTGCGCCGATTTCGCATAATGCGGTGGTCGCAAAATGCGCTCTGATGCGCGCAACTATGATTTTTTGGGTTTTTTGGCAGATTTTTTGGGTTTTTGAAATTCTATCTTCTTATTGTAGGTTCTTCCTTGGCTTATTCAACATTTTCTTTCTTAGAAATACTTTAGTATGCTTTTATGTGCTTTTGGAAGTATTTTAGCATGCCTCATTTAGTCATTTGGACAAAAAAAATGAAATTCTATCTTCTTATTCTATGACTTCTTTTTTGTTTAAGTATGTTTTTACAACTTGTTATGTATAAATAATATTTTTGTACTTTTTAATAAAGAGCGCATCGCATACGTGATGCGCTCGCATCACGCAAAACGCATCGCGCATCGGATTTTGGGACCAAACGCATCGGAGCGCATCGTGCAATTTAAAACCAAGGACCCAAATGAACCTATATGTAAACTTTTTACACAAATCAACCTATTCTTTTTAAAATGGTTGATATTGTCACCCTTAATAATTAATATATCAGATTAAAATTTTGAATTTTGTTAATATTTTATTTCAGACTAGATCTCAAGCTGGGATAATTTTTACCTTGCAGACGAGCCCGTTTGGGCTATTGTAACCGGGAAGGTTGCCACTCTAGCTCAGGCTCAAGAAGTAAGCCAGATAGTAATTTCTACTTTTAACATAAACATCATGTGTGAATATAAGTTTAATAAAATAACTATGATTAACAGGTACATGCAGAATTAAGAAAATGGCTTGAAACAAACATCAAGGCTGATGTGGCAGCTTCAACCAGGATTATTTGTGGAGGTTTTGTCAATGTATTTATAAAGTTTCTATTTTGGAAACTTAAAAATTAAATTAGAATGTACTTATTTGCAGGATCTGTGAATGGTTCCAACCGTAAGGAATTGGGAGGACAACAAGATGCTGATGGTTTCTTAGTTGGTGGAGCTTCTCTCAAGGTAAATTATATGATGATATATTCAACCCAAATTGCATACTTTTGCTCAACTTTCCCTCTTCACTAATTAAATATGTTTTCTTTTTTGACAAACACAAATTTCATCAAATGTTGTATAAGAAGACATGTTCAGATATTCATCAATCTAATGTTAAAGTTTACACCGTGTAACACACGGGATTAAAGCTTACTAGGTAATAAGGGTTGATATCTAGATGAATTACTTTGTGGAGCATAACCTGGATTCAATCATTGATGTTGTTATGTAGAGATTGTAAGTTAACTGTAGTTCCATTATAAATTGGCACTTGTCATTTGTTTATAAGTACAGCAAATTCAACAAAAGATGGATGTCAAATTAGATCATATCATATATCCTTACAAAAATGTTAGATGTGACATGTATGGTAAAAAATATTGTGATAGTTTTTTTTGTGACAACACATGAAAACAAAGAAAGGATAATTAATTTGTTGGTCTTAATCATCCACTATAAAATATTTGTAGGTGCTTCTTCTTGGTGTAATAGAAGAAATCCCAAAATTACAAAGCCTGCGTTTACTTTGTATAAACTAAGCTAGACAAAGCATTTACTAGCCTTTCATCCACTTGTACAGTATATTATGTCCGGGAGGGCTGACCCTTGAAAAGGGGAAGAAACATTCTGTTGGATCAAATTGGAAAATAAAATATTGATCATACCTTCGAAGAACTTGCAAACAGATATGTTTTAAAACTTCATTTATTATTTAAATTTATATAAAAGCATGTTAGCTAATTTGACAAAATGGTTTGGGAATCGCCTACAGAGGCCATGCCATGGGTGGGCTTGTATGTTGGTGTAGCCTCTTTCATATGCGCCTTCGCAATGGCAGCTGATGCGGTCCATGCAATTTGGCAATGGAACTCTGGTTTCCAAACAGATTTTTCACACTCAATGCTTCTACCATCACTCTTATTGCAATAGCAATGAAGCTGCCAATGGATCTAAATCTAACTACTGACAGATGTGAGGGAACTAAAGTTTCTCCTGGACCATGTAGCCCAAAAGTTCATAACAACCCGGGTGATACTGATTATGAAAAGATGAGCGGAATGAGTTTCTTGGTGACCATGTTAGCCAATTTTCTTCCTTCTTTTGGGCTTATGGATGACCAAGAGGTTCTAATCAACACTGTGGCCTTGGGTATCCTCTTGATCACCATTGCTGTAAATATAGGGATCCAATTGTATACTCAGGTTTTGTTCCTCTTTCCAGAAACAATTCCTATATATTTATTTGCCTTTCTATGGCCATTTTCAGTAGCTTTGACGGTTTCAACATCTTGAAAAAAATTAGAACACCAGTACGAGTCACGACAATTGGTTTCAAGTCATCAAGAGAAAATGTTTTCATCCAAGTGAAGAAACTGGTAAACGGAAGCATGAAAAGAGAACAAAGAATTGTTCTTAATTGATTCATTCATTCACGGTTTACAGATCCAAATAAATAGAAGGAAAAACCAAACTAAAAACCCTAAAAACTAGAACAATAATAGGGATAACAATGACTCAAAAGAGAAAATGATAAACCGATAAACATGAAATAACAAACTCCAATATTCCCCCCAAGTTGGAGCACGTAGATTCGAAATGCCCAACTTGTCGAGCAAAGATTTGAGCTGCTGTCCTCCCAATGGTTTTGTAAACAAATCAGCCATTTGCAAATGTGACTGTATGTAAGCTGGGGCGATTTCTTTGGATTCTACTCTTTCTTGAACAAAATGGCAATCCATTTCCACATGTTTGGTCCTTTCATGAAAGACGGGATTGTTGGCAATGTGACGAGCAGCTTCATTGTCACAAAAAAGTGTAGTAGGACCCTCTTGTGGTGTGTCGAGTTCTGTGAGCAGCCACCGAAACCACAGAATCTCACTAACCGTAGCTGCCATAGCTCGGTACTCGGCCTCAGCTGAAGATCGGGAGACAACCAATTGTTTCTTTGATTTCCAAGACACGGGAGCTCCTCCAAACATAAGAAGATAACCGGTGCGAGATCGTCTCGTGAATGGGCAACCCATCCGGTCGGAGTCACTGTAAGCAACAATCTGCGAACCACCCTCCTTCGGTAACAGAATGCCTTGTCCCAAAGTTGTTTTTAGATACCGAACCACCCGTAAAGCGGCAACAAAATGTGGTTGTCGCGGGTCAGCGACAAACTGACTTAGTAGGTTAACAGAATATGCAATATCAGGGCGGGTGGCCTGCAGATATAGAAGGCAACCAACCAGTCGTCGATATTGTCCAGCATCTACTCGTTCGTCGTTTTCGCCTTTGCCCAACTTTAAACCTTGTTCCATAGGAAAGGCACTAGGCCGACACCCTTCAAGCCCCATATCCCGTAAAATGTCCAACGTATATTTTCTTTGGCTGAGTACAATGCCATCCTTCGTTCTAGCGACTTCGATTCCAAGGAAGTATTTTAGAGTTCGAAGATCTTTGATGGTAAAACGACGATGTAACTCAGTCTTGGTGTCCCTTATCTTGTTGATATCATTTCCAACCATGATGACATCATCTACATATATTAAAACAGCCGCATGAACCACGTCCGTTTTGTATATGAACAAAGATGGATCTGCTACGAATTGCTTGAACCCCATTTCACATAACGTACTTGTGAATTTATGGTACCAATTTTGGGAAGCTTGTTTGAGTCCCTAAAGGGACTTTTGTAGACGACATACACGGGTTTCATTTTCACCATTTGTAAAACCGGGAGGAACTTTCATGTACTCTTCTTCTTCTAAGTCGCCATGCAAGAATGCATTGTTGACGTCGAGTTGGTGTATGTGCCAATTTCGTTTTACTGCCAAGGCCAATAGAGTTCTCACCGTGACTAACTTTGCAATGGGTGCAAAAGTGTCATGGTAGTTAATCCCCTCCATTTGTGTGAATCCTTTTGCAACAAGGCGGGCCTTGTATCTTTCAATCTCGCCACTCGGTTTATACTTAATCTTATAAACCCATTTGGAATCAATTGCCTTCTTTCCAGCAGGAAGTTCCTGAAGAGACCATGTATTGTTTTGTTCCAAAGCATGAATCTCATTCTTCATTGCCTCTTGCCATTTAGGATCCTGTGACGCTTGTTTAAAAGTTTTCGGCTCATTGATTGAGTCGATGGCAGTAAGAAATGCTTTATGATTAGCACTAAAATTTTTGTATGAAATGTAATGAGCCAAAGGATGTACCGTGGAGGTCGCTTGATTGTGAGTCGGGTCTGCATGATCTATCGAAGGTGGGAGCTCGACATTGTAATCTTTCAATCTCTGCGGCTGTGAGCGCACCCTTGTAGGCCGAGAATGGTATGTGACCGGAGCCTGAGCTTCATCAATGTGCTCAACAGCCGGTTCTGTATCGGATTCAGCATGCATGTTCACATCTTGTTCACTTTGTGGGCCCATATCCGATTCATGCATGATGTCGTTTGCAGAAGGATATTCATTATGTGCATCATCATCTTCAAAATCAGTAGGTGGAATTCCCCCTTTCGACCAATCAGGGTGCTCTTCTTCATCACTTTCTTTTACAATTTCTGGCTGCAACTTGTTGTCTACATAAGGAAAGATCTCTTCAACAAACCTCACATGTCTAGAAATGACAACCCTTTTTAGTTCAAAATCATAGATACGATATCCCTTTGTTCCACAAGGATAGCCAAGAAACACTCCTGGTCTACCTCTCGGCTCAAACTTGTCACCCTTTGTATCATAATTCCAATAATAAGCCAAGCAACCAAAAACTCGCAAATGATCGTAATGGGGTGGTTTCTCAAGCAAAAATTCATAAGGGGTTTTGTTTTCCAAAATTTCAGATGGGATGCGATTGATTATATATGTGGCGGTTAAAATGCACTCACCCCAAAATTTGATGGGTAGATTAGCCTCAAAACGAATGGCACGCACCATTTCGAGGAGATGTCTATGTTTTCGTTCCACAACCCCATTTTGTTGTGGGGTGTGGAGACAGGTTGTTTCTAGGATGATACCGTGTTTGGCATAAAAAAGCTTCATTTGATTTGATGTGAATTCGCCACCATTATCACATCTAAAACGCTTGATTTTCTTCCCAAACTGTGTTTCGACCAATTGGTGAAAATTCATTAAACACATGCTTGCCTCGCTCTTTTGTTTAATTAAGTATACCCAGACGGATCTACTATAGTCGTCTACCAAGGTGAGGAAATAATGAGCACGTGTTAATGATGGTGTTCGGTACCCTCCCCAAATATCGCAATGTACCATATCAAAACAACTGTTTGTCTTTATGAAGCTATTTGGAAAAGGTACTTTTGTAAATTTGGCACGAAGGCAAGAATCACAAACTTTATTATTCAAATTGAAATTAACATTCCTAAGAAAATTCACATGAGACAACTTCTCAGTTGAAGGATGCCCAAGTCGTTTGTGCCATGTGGTCGAGGTGACTGCCATTGCTTTCCTTTCGACTCTCTTGACTCCCATTCGATAGAGACCATCAATGCATTTACCCGCTCCAATCAAGCTCCTCGTTTCCAATCCCTGCATCACAAAGAAATTCGGAAAGAAGGTGATTGCACAATGCAAATCCCTTGTTAGACGTCTGACTGATAAGAGATTACATTTAAAATTTGGAACAAATAAAGCGCCCTTAATTTTTAATCCTCCCTTAAGAAGGACTTCTCCATTTCCCATAAGCGGTACACTAACTCCATTAGCCACTGTAACGGGTGTATCATCAGTATTTGTGATGATATCTCCGAGCACTCCCTTTTCACAAATCATATGCTCGGTTGCCCCCGAATCCATTGCCCCCAATCCCCTTCATCGTCAAATGTACCTGCGAGATTAGCTTGAGGCGTTGGTTCTTCACGTTGCTTATTCCCCCGAACATCTTTAGAAACAAGCCATATTGCTCTTCTGTTAACCCGGGGACCGAGCTTGGTAGCGTTTCTGCCAATACTGCTTTCGGTTTGGGACTTTCTTTCTTTGGATTTCCCGGCCACCAATCCGGATACCCTATTCGTTTGAAGCATCCTTCCTTATTGTGTCCATCTTTCCCACAAAACGTGCAGTGTTCAGCCTTGTTTGTGGTGTTGGCCTTGTCGCTTTTCTGCCACGGTTTCTTGCTTGATGAAGTTTCCTTTCTGTTAGCCTGAAAAGCTGTTACTTTCGGGACTGCCTTCTTCCCGGTCGCAATACTTCTTTGCTGCTCGTCTTCTACCACCATGTGATAAGCATTTCTCAGGCTAGGTGTTGGCTTTATGGCCAGAATTTGTGTGCGAATGACATCAAATTCTGTGTCAAGTCCAAGCAAGAATTCATACAGCCGTTCCCTTTCTTTCAGCTCAACGAGTTTCTTGCCAATTTCACATTTGCACTCATCACAAGTGCATCTTGGTGTTGGTAGGACGACATTAATTTCGTCCCAAATTCTTCTCAGCTTTGTATAATACGCCGACACCAATGCCCCATCTTGCCTTGTCACGTTGAGTGTTTGTTTCAACTCATACGCTCTTGGTGCACTCTCCTTCTCAAATCGTTCTTTCAAATCCTTCCGGATCTCAGCAGCGGTATTGGCGTATTTTACACTTGCTCGAATCTCCTTTTCCATAGCAGTGGTGAGCCAGCCTTTCACCATTGCATCACATCTCATCCAGGCCATGTAGTCTTTGTTTGTACTTTCCGGTTTCTTGAGCGTCCCGTCTACAAACCCGATCTTATTCTTGGCGAACAGAAAATTGGACATCTCTTGGATCCAATCGTTAAAGTTGCTGTCCGTCAGCCCTTCGTTTACCTGCATCTGTCTCGGGTAATCCGAAGGGTGAATATATAGAGGTGAGCTTGGATCAATTTGATCCCCACTCTTCGACCCCTCCGTTTCCACCATTAGTGTCTTTGAATTGAGGAACTTAATTTTGATCGGATTGCTCTGATACCATGAAGAAACTGGTAAACAGAAGCATGAAAAGAGAACAAAGAATTGTTCTTAATTGATTCATTCATTCACGGTTTACAGATCCAAATAAATAGAAGGAAAAACCAAACTAAAAACCCTGAAAACTAGAACAATAATAGGGATAACAATGACTCAAAAGAGAAAATGATAAACCGATAAACATGAAATAACAAACTCCAATACCAAGGGACTCAAAAACTATGTTAAAAAGTATTGGATGATGACAGAAACTCGTAACCCACAATTTGTAATTGCTTGCTCCCCATTTTCTTCTGCTTTCGGGGTTATATGCTTATATCTTGCTTTTGTTGAGAATACAAGTTAAATACAATTTATTTGGTCTATATTTGTTTTCCATTAGCATTTATATTGTAATTATTGTATTGCTATTTGTTAGGATTTAGTCAAGGCTATTATAACCTTCCTAGTTTGTGTACGTAATTGTCTCCTCCACTTTGTATTTATATTGGTTCCAAACCTCAATGAAAACATACAGTTTATGCACTCAATCAATACTCTATATGGTATCTAGAGCCACAAACAACTCCAACGAGTTTTGATCCAAAAACCCTAGCCGCCTACTTTTTTTTTCTCACATCTGATCATCACCATGACCATCGTAACCACCGACTCCTCTGGCGACAAAACCCCAGCCAAACAGATCATTCAACTCACTGCCATCACACACTTCCCCATCAAACTCTCCTCCGCCAACTTTGCGGTTTGGAGAAAACAGGTCCTCTCCACCCTTATTGGACTCGATCTCGACACCTTTGTCACCGGGACTGTTGCTCCGCCACCACAGTCCCTCGCCGGAGATCGGACCAAACTGAATCCGGACTACACGTTGTGGTACCTCCAGGACCAAGTCATCATCAGTGCCCTTCTCGGCAGTTGCACCGACACGGTTCAACCCATTGTTTCTTTATCCGAAACAGCAAAACAAGCTTGGGACAGTCTCAATGCCAGTTACGCTAGTGCCTCGCGCTCTCGGGTCATCTCCCTGAAATCTCGCCTCGCCAAGAACACTAAGGGGACTCGCAATATCACCGAATTCATGCATGACATGAAGAATATTGCAGATAAATTGGCTCTGACCAACCATCCTGTGCATGATGAAGACCTAATTGTGCACATCCTCAATCAACTAGGTGATGAGTACAAGCCTATTGCTGCTGCCATAAAGGTTAGAGAAACCAACATATCTTTTCCTGAGTTATTTGATAAATTGGTTGACTTTGAACGTGAAGTCCAAGACAATACCCATACCCCTGTTATGGCCACGCTGAACTTTTCATCTCGTCAACAACATCACTCCTCCAACCGAGATAACAGATTCAACCGATCCATGCAATCCAATTCAAACAGAAACCGGTCTCATTGGTCTCCTACCACCCAATCAAACAGTAACAGGAACCCGAAATCTACCTCCTGTCAGTTTTGCAACATACCCGGGCATGACGCCAAAGAATGTTGCAAGTTGGCTCTGTTGGGAATTCCGAATGAAGACTCCTTGGCGTGCAAGGCTAAAGGAGATATTTTAGGAGTGGATAATTATAAGTAATTAAATGTGTTTGATTTAATTATTAGTTGTAATTATCATGTCCTAGTTATTAGCAATCCTATTATATTTCTAACGTGATTAGGTTAGTTATAAATACCATGTATTGGGTATTAGGATTGTAGTTCAAGTTTTGTGAAGTTTCTTGAATATTAATAAAGTTTGGGTGTTTAGCCAAATTGAATGATTTTCCGATTCTGCATGTTTGTTTGATATCGACTTAACTTGAGTTGGTATCAGAGCGAACCTGGGATAAACACACTCGTAATCGCCGGCGACAACTGTGAAGACGATTCGGCAGGTTGGAGGCGGCTTCCTTGAAGCTGCTGATTGTCCTGTTGATCATCGAACACAAGCAGGTTGGAAGTAGTCTTACTGCTGATTGTCCTGCTGACTGTTCGATCAAGGGTTGGTCGGAAGTTTGTGAATCGGATCTGAAAGTGTAGGCTGGAGGGAGTTGAACCAGTTACACCAGGGTCATCCATCACCTACACTCGGAGAAAGAAGATGACCGGCGGCGAAGGTGCGGAACCACCTGCAAGGGCGAATCCGAATACTACATCACTCCAATGTCCTATGTTAACGCCTGTTAACTATACGATTTGGGCGATGCGGATTAGGGCTATCTTTAATGTTCATGGCGTGTGGGACACTATTGAACCGGGAACGGGGGTGGATGCGAAGAAAAACAACATGGCAATTGCATTGTTGTTTCAGTCGATACCCGAAGATCAGATCTTGCAAGTCGGCAATCTGAGGACGACGAAGGAGATGTGGGATGCACTAAAAACCCGTCACCTTGGGGCCGATCGGGTACGAGAAGCAAGGCTTCAAACACTTATGGCGGAGTTTGAGGGAATGAAGATGAAGGATCCGAGCACTGTGGACGACTTTGCCAGCAAGTTAATGGGGATTTCTTCAAAATCAGCGTCTCTTGGAGCCATAATTGAAGAGGAAAAAATCGTGAAAAAGTTCCTTAACGGGTTACCAAAACGTTTCATACACATGGTAGCTTCGATTGAGCAACTCATGGATTTAAAGTCTATTGAGTTCGATGATGTGGTTGGACGGATGAAGGCGTATGAAGAACGTATTAAAGACGAAGAATCACAGCCGAATAATCAAGGTACACAAGTAAAACTTTTGTTTAATAACTCTGATTCCTCTTCAAGTTCGAGACAGAACACACGCGAATCAAGTAGGGGACGCGGAAGGGGCTCGTATCGTGGACGTGGTGGTGGACGCAGCCGTGACCATTTTGGTCAGAGCCGTGGATCACAAGAAGGGTTCAACGATGGGGATAAGCAAAAAGGAAAAAACAAGGATTATTCGAAAGTTCAATGCTATCGATGTGACAAGTTTGACCACTTTGTTTCGAGGTGTCCGGAGCGAAAGAAAGATAACCAAGCAAACTTGGCCGATGCAAAGGAAGTAGACCCGTCATTGTTTATGGTTCAAAGCATTCAAGAAGTGGTGTTTTTGAATGAAGAAAAGGTTATTCCAAAAAATTACGAGAATGGTTCGAGTGAACAAGACTTGTGGTACCTGGATAATGGTGCAAGTAACCACATGACGGGTAACATATCCTTCTTATCTGAATTAAACAAGCGTGTTGGTGGCAAAGTTAAATTCGGGGATGGGTCTCAAGTAGAAATTTGCGGGAAAGGGTCTATTTTACTTGAAGGAAAACTGGGGGAGCAAAGATTATTAACTGATATTTATTACATCCCAAGTCTTCGAAGTAATATTATTAGCCTAGGGCAAGCAACGGAGTGCGGTTGTGATATTCGTATGAAAGACAATTATCTACATATGCATGATCATCAAGGAAGGTTGCTAATGAGTGTAACTCGCTCCAAGAATCGTCTTTATACAATTAATCTGAAAATGGTGAAACCCGTATGTTTGCAAGCTCGAATTGATAATGAAAATTGGTTATGGCACGCGAGACTTGGACACTTGAGTTTCGAGACAATGAAACAAATGGTGGAAAAGGAGATGGTAAAGGGGATGCCTAAAATCAATCATGAAAATCAAATCTGTGAATCTTGCTTGGTCGGGAAGCAAACGAGGCAACCTTTTCCAAAGTCAGCTTCATTCAGGGCGACGCGGGCCTTGGAACTTATTCATGGAGATTTATGTGGTCCAATCTCTCCAAATACTATAGCAGGAAATAAATATATTTTTGTTTTAATTGATGATTTTTCACGTTTTATGTGGACTTTTGTTTTAAAGGAAAAAAGTGATGCGTTTGACACTTTCAAAAAAATTCAAAGTCATGGTAGAAGTGGAAACCATGCATAAAATCAAGACGTTACGAACCGATCGAGGGGGAGAATTTACATCTCATGAATTCAATCGGTTCTGTGAAGATAAAGGCATTATCCGGCACTTAACCGCTCCATACACACCCCAACAAAACGGTGTAGTGCAGAGGCGTAATCGCACCTTATTAGAGATGATTCGAAGCATAATGAAGGCGAGACAAGTTCCGAATTATATGTGGGGGGAGGCGATGAGGCACTCAACCAATGTGATAAACAAAACTCCAACCCGAGCTTTAAAAAATAAAACACCGTACGAGATGTTGAAACGAAAGAAGCCATATCTTAGATTTCTCAAAGTTTTCGGATGTTTGGCGTATTCGAAAATTGTTGGTGGTATTCCTAAAAAATTAGATGATCGCTCGATTCGTCTAGTTTATCTTGGGAGTGAAAAAGGATCGGCGGCGTATCGTTTATACAACCCAATGACTCGAAAAATTGTCGTGAGTCGAGACGGCGATACTAAATTCGATGAAAAACATGGTTGGAATTGGGTTGACAACAATGCAAAAAATGATGAGGAAGATCTAGCACCTGGCATGTTTTGGGTAGAATTTGATAGTGTAATTGACACTGGTGTTGGTTATGTTAACACTGAAACAAGCAGCTCACTAAATGACTCGGAGAACTTGGGCTCAAATAGGAACAATGGTGATGGGCAGGGCAGCCCAGCTGATGAACTCAGCCAGGTCAGCTCACGGATGAGCAGCCCAACTGCGTCAGGCATGAGGCCAGCTGTAACCGGGTCAAGAAACCAAAACCAAGCTCAGAGCCGCCAAACAGGGACGGCTAACAGTAGCACATGAGCCCAGTTCGAGACACCCGGGCCTGAACTGAGGAGATCCAATCGCTCCACAGTTACCCCGGTACGGTTTTATGATTATGTTTTAAATTCGAGTTCGATTGACGAAGATTTTTTGTTACTTACTGATGATGAACCGGTTTGTTTTGATGATGCTAAATCTAAACCGGAGTGGATGAAATCAATGCGTGTTGAAATCGACTCGATAAATAAAAATAATACATGGACTTTGATCGAGTTACCACGTGGTGCAAAGGCGATTGGTTTGAAGTGGGTGTTCAAGATTAAGAGAAACGCGGATGGCTCACTAAATAAGTACAAAGCGAGACTCGTGGCAAAGAGTTATGTTCAGCAACCCGGAGTCGACTTTGACGAGGTATTCGCGCCGGTGGCTCGACTTGAAACGATTCGGTTGTTATTATCCCTTGCAGCGAATGAAGGATGGGAATTGCATCACCTCGATGTTAAGTCCGCGTTCCTACATGGCAAATTAAAAGAAGAGGTATTTGTAGCTCAACCAGAAGGATTCATTAGAAAAGGCGAAGAGCAAAAAGTGTATAAGTTATCAAAGGCGTTGTACGGGTTGAGGCAAGCTCCACGAGCGTGGAACACAAAGTTAAACGGTATTCTATTGAACATGAAATTTCAAAGGTGCTCGCAAGAACATGTCGTATATCGAAGAACAATTGGGACAGATGTGATATTAATCGGTGTTTATGTTGACGATTTAATTGTGACGGGTTCCAATTTGAGTTTAATTATGGAGTTTAAGCGTGGGATGGCTAAAAACTTTGAGATGTTGGATTTGGGAAAGCTTACATATTATCTCGGAATTGAAGTAATGCAAAGCAAAGATGAGATAAAAATTAAGCAAGAGGGGTACGCAAAGAAAATTTTAATTGACGCCGGAATGATGAATTGCAATCCAACAAATATTCCCATGAATTCGAATGTTAAGGTGTCTAAATATGAAGATGGGGAAGATTTTGATGCTACGAGATATAGGAAGATTGTTGGGTGTCTTCGGTACCTTTTACAAACTCGTCCCGATTTGGCATATTCGGTCGGTGTTGTAAGTCGGTATATGCATTGCCCAAAACAATCTCATGCAGCCCTAATCAAGCAAATCCTTCGGTACTTAAAGGGAACGAGTAACTATGGCATTACATATACTCGTGGGAAAAATGTGTTGGTCGGTTACAGTGATAGTAGCCACAACATTGATCAAGACGATGGGAGAAGTACTACGGGACATGTGTTTTACTTTGGGTCTTCACCAGTTACATGGTGTTCTCAAAAACAAAGTACGGTGGCGTTATCGTCATGCGAGGCGGAGTATATGGCGGCTAGTGCAGCCGCATGTCAAGCGGTTTGGCTTAAAGAATTGATAAGTGAGTTAATTGACAAGAAAGTTCAAGCGGTGGTGTTACGTGTTGATAACACATCGGCGATAGCTCTCGTGAAGAATCCGGTTTTCCATGGTAGGAGCAAACACATTCAATCCCGGTTTCATTACATTCGGGAATGTGTTGAACGTGAAGAGATAAGGGTTGAGCATGTAAGTGGCGTCGATCAACGAGCCGACATCTTAACGAAAGCTCTTGGGAGGATCAAGTTCAAGGAGATGGTTGATAAGCTGGGAGTTGAAGACTTGTCAGTTTCGAGTTCGAAATTCCGGGGGTGATTGTTGGGAATTCCGAATGAAGACTCCTTGGCGTGCAAGGCTAAAGGAAATATTTTAGGAGTGGATAATTATAAGTAATTAAATGTGTTTGATTTAATTATTAGTTGTAACTATCATGTCCTAGTTATTAGCAATCCTATTATATTTCTAACGTGATTAGGTTAGTTATAAATATCATGTATTGGATATTAGGATTGTAGTTCAAGTTTTGTGAAGTTTCTTGAATATTAATAAAGTTTGGGTGTTTAGCCAAATTGAATGATTTTCCGATTCTGCATGTTTGTTTGATATCGACTTAACTTGAGGCTCTTTTTCTCCGCGACAACCACATCACCATTTCCGCATCACCATCTACGGACCCAATGGTGAACACCTCTTCAGCCCGACCGACTACTCCTGTTCCACAATGGATGTTTGACAGCGGTGCATCTCACCACATGACCTCCGACCATGGCTCTCTCCACACACTCTCATAATACGGTGGACCGGATGAGATTGTTCTCGGTGATGGTAAGACCCTTGCTATTTCTCATATTGGTAAAACGACCCTTCCCTCTTCCGATCGTCCTTTATCTTTAAACGATGTCCTTTATGTTCCAAAACTTTTACGTAATCTTGTCTCTATTGGTAAGCTATGTCGCTCTAATAATGTTTCTGTGGAATTCTTTCCATATCATTTTTTTGTCAAGGACCTTCGCACGTGGGCGCGGCTCATGCGAGGAGTGAACATAAATGATATCTACTATGCCAGTTTTCCATCTACTCCACATCTGAATGCAACCTCCACCGAATCTCTTATTGCTTGGCATCACAAATTTGGTCATCCGTCTAAGAAAGTGTTCAAGTCCCTTCTCAAGACAGTAGGACTTAATTTTAATTCCTTGTCAAATTTATCCTTTCATTGTGACTCATGTTCGATTAATAAAAGCCATAAGTTACCGTTTGGCGAAAACACTTTTCGTGTCACGAAACCATTGCAATTACTTTATTATGATTTGTGGGGACCAGTTCAAACGTCCATCGATGATTTCCATTACTATGTTGTTTTCGTTGATTATTACTCTAAATACTCATGGTTATATCCCATGAAACGGAAATCGGATGTGCAAACACTTTTTCCTCAATTTAGGTTATTGATTGAAAAAATTTTCCAAACACCTATCATCTCTCTTTTTACAGATAATGGTGGCGAATACATAGGTCTAAAAACCTATCTCCAAACACATGACATATCACACTTCACCACTCCGCCACACACAGCGGAACAAAATGGTGTTGCCAAGCAACGTCACCGACATATTGTTGAAACCGGACTTTCACTACTTCACTTTGCCAACCTACCCCTCTCGTTTTGGTCTCATGCCTTTCAAACTGTGGTATATCTCATTAACCGTCTACCCACCTCGATCCTTGACAATCAATCTCCCTATACCCGACTTTATGGCTCCTCACCATCCTACTCCAAACTCAAACCGTTTGGGTGTCTTTGCTTTCCGTGGCTACGGCCCTACGCCTCCTCAAAACTACAACCTTGATCGTCCCGGTGCATATTTCTTGGATATTCGTCATCCAATCCAAGTCGGCCTACAACTGTTATGACCTCGCATCTCGACGTCTTTTCCATTCTCGACACGTTGAGTTTGTGCATTATAATTTCCCTTACAAAATTAAATCTGACCCCACCATCCTTCCTACTTCTGCCCACTTTCTAAACCCACCTAATATCACCACTTTCACCCCCTCCACACCAGAAACCACCTTTCCCACACCTACTGATTCCATGCACCCACCATACAAACACTCACCAACGTCCAAACTCCAAACACTACTGTTAATGTTCCCTTCTCACAAACTACTACACCAACCACACCCTCACACTCGTTCACCAATACACCTACCACTCCCACTGTCTCTGACATCTCAGACTCTGCCACCACCTTCTCTTCCTTACCAACAACTCCTACGGCTTCCTCATCCTCCTCTAGTGACATTCCCGAACCACCCACCACCACTTCCAACTCCACCACAGCCTACATCCTATACCTGGGTCCTAATATTATTTCCTAGAGATCGGCACGTCAAAAGTCAGTATCTCGGTCCTCCACTGAGGCAGAATACAAGGCACTTGCAAACGCAGCCGCCGAGCTTTCATGGGTTCGCAATCTCCTAATTGAACTTGGTATTACCGTCCCAAACCCACCGACGCTATTCTGTGATAATACCGGAGCTACTTATTTGTGTGCCAACCCAGTTTATTATTCACGAATGAAACATATTGCCCTTGATTACCACTTTGTTCGTGAACAAGTTTCTGCAGGCTCTCTCAAAGTATTACACATCAACTCAAAAGATCAACCGGCGGACATTTTCACTAAGCCGCTAAGTCGGGCTCCATTTCTTTACATTCGGTCCAAGATTGGAGTCTCTAATGGAGCCTCCATCTTGCGGGGGCGTGTTGAGAATACAAGTTAAATACAATTTATTTGGTCTATATTTGTTTTTCATTAGCATTTATATTGTAATTATTGTATAGCTATTTGTTAGGATTTAGTCAAGGCTATTATAACCTTCCTAGTTTGTGTACTGTTTGTGGATTTTCAAACGCACATGGATCATTATTATTTTGATACTTTGGATTATAAGTGGTCGCTCAACATAATTTTTACCGTGCAATCAATTGGGGTTGTAGTAGGTAGTATTGCACCAATTTTTAGATGTTTCACATTTATTGGTCATTACAACCTTTCCAAGGAATGGAGCAAGACCCATTTAAACGTGTTTCGAGTTGAAAAAAACTGGATCCAAAGGCTTCAACAGTGGAAGCGTAGCCATATTCATTCACATATTCCAGGTCGTCATTGCAAAATAATTTTCCATAACATAAAGAACACCTTTCTGAACTTATGTATAACACTACATATTGTGGTTTTGGTTATATGTAAAATAATGTCTTGTTCCAAGAACTTTTCTATTCTTACTCTCTTGTTGTTGGTATTTATTCACTTCATTTTTGGAAAAGTTTAGAGAGGTACCAAATGCATCTAACATAAATGTGAGCTCAGAAATAGAAGAATATACCATGTATGTTGTACAGATTGAAGAGGAGGAGAAGCTTTCAAATAGAATTTTAAGGAATACTCTTGATTACATAACTCGATTAATTATCCCCATCTGAAGAGAACGAGCCACGTAATCTTATAGTGCTTCTGGAAAAATCTACAGGATTCAATGGAATACAAGATTTAAACAATGAAAAAGTTCAACCTTTATATCCAGAAGAAACCCACAATTGTTGGAGCCTTGTAGTAGTAACATTGACATCAATTGCCCTTGCACTTCCTAACATTGCAAATGATCACTTCAAGGTGTTAGTTGCCAGCATGAGTGAAAGCCTCTTAATTGTAAGACATATTGAAGAATGCCTCAACACAGATGGTTACACAGTACAGGCTAGAAAAGCAGCAAGACGTGTGTGGACAGAAATTGAAATATACAGCTCGTGGCTAGAAATCGATCTTCAAAAGAAGGCTCGTAAAGGAAAAGCATCAAATTTGATTCTTAGATGGTTGGGTGATGAAGCAGAAAAGGTTATGAAACAGTTTAAGAGCAGTAATAAGCCAAGTATTGATCAATCACCATATAAGTTCATACTTGCAAGTTCCATGTACAGGACTAGTCACACTTTATTGTTACATTGCAATAAACAAGAAAGTTGGTGGAACGATGAAGAACTTTTTGAGCGAATATCAACTATAATTGCAGATGTATTATCTGCTTGCTTTACCAATTTACCACACGTCATAAAAATTAAGTATCATCACCATGCGATAGAGAAAATGGGGGAGAACATCCGGAATGCAGCTCAACTTCTTGGCAAATCCAAAAAGATCTTGAAGGTACTAAAAGCACGCCAACTTCCTAACATTGATCTTGACTCGAGGGCATACATTGATAAGTGGTGTGTACTACTCAAAAGTCAGATACCCAACGGTAGTGTTTCTTCACACGGAATTCAACAAGGTTCTTCGAGTTGTAATGAATCGCTCATAGTAAGTATTATTGAATAAGAGTGGATACGTTGTTTTTCTTATTGTTTTGTATATATTATTGTAAGTTAAACTAAATTTAGTATTATTTATATTAGTACAAGGGTCTATAGTGTCAATGTTGTAAACTAGGTTTACGTGTTAAAGTTGTAATGATGTAATTAGAAGGTGCTAAATAGAAATAAATGTCAATTAGGGTATAACTGTTCCTCCAAACGACAACGTTTGGAGGCGTCGGTTCGTAGTATGATCAATCTTTTTTATCTTGCCCCCTTTCATGTTGTGATTTGGCTATAACCAAACCACAATCCTTTCTTGATTTAAACATTCTTTCTTAAATGTTATGATCCTAAACAGACAAACTAATTCCTTGACTTGCTTTCATACTTGCTTTCTTGAGTTTGTCATTCCATTTGTCATTTGACTTGCTTTCATACATGTCGTTCCATTTTGAAACTATGTGAACACAACGATGGATTCAAAACAAAAGACTTTCATACATCCTTCCTGCCTCTGATGAAGCCCGCAACAACAGAAAATAACAATTCTTTTGTTTATGTTTCTTCTTACAATAAATAACCACAACTATTTACTGATTTTAGATAAATAAAAAACACGACAACATACATGATTGTTTTGGTATCTGCTTTGTGTTCTTGATTGACCAATTGTACAGATACTTGCCTCCTAATTATTTTCCTTAGATCGTCACTTCTGCTGCAAAAAGCCCTCGCTTTCTTCTGTCTCAAATCCGATTTACCTTCTTGCGAAATTCACCCCTTGGTTGGTCTTCTTCATTTCGTCGTCTTCTGCGAATACCCAATTATTAGGGTTATATCGCCTTCCTCCTTCCTTCATAATCGTCTTGTTTTTTCTTCTTTTCACATGCATACTTCCAAGAGCGTATCACGATCTGATACCACTGTAGCATCCCAATTAACATCCAATACTCAATCGATAAACAACAACAAGGATGAAGATAGATGATGGGATTAACCCTAAATAACCCTTCAGTTGATTCAAGAACCAACAATGTTTTTCATGCGTACAATTGAGTTTTATAACCCTAGTACTAAAAGACGCAACATATTAGAGGATGTCAGTTTCTAACTTTTAAACATGACATACAAACCCCCTAACTATTAACATATATATAAATGACTCTTCAACTAGGAACAATTTCATAAGGCACCATAAAACAAACTTTAGGCTAGTGACATTCTTGACCCATTAAATTTGGATAATTAAGGTTAACATGTTTAATAAGAAAACTTGTGACACTAACATTTTTTATATTCGCATCTTTATATAAGAAAATATTTATTATTGTTGATAATGTAAAATAATAGTTGCGAACCTTAGGGGGTGTTTGCCTTCACGAAGGTACGAACCTTGGAAGGTAACCCCTGGATATAGAAGCTGATTCTTCGCTCCTCAGTAGTGATCAAATAGGGCACCAGTCGGGCCATTTCATTGAACTTGAATGTATATTTCCGTTGTGTCATTGACCGGGCCTTCAACCCATTCCTCGGGCAAAACTTCTTAATCACCATCTCCTTTAGACCATTCCAACTCATCAGATCGATCTCCCGATCGTGTTTGGCTTGCCTCACAGTTTCCCACCAGTGCGCCGCATCCTCCCCTCAATGAGTCATTTTTTTAATCTATAGATAAATAAAGAAGTTCTCTTATACCAAAAACTGCCATGTCATTGATTTGTCTACCAGATTGGCTGCGGTTGTTGTCAACGGATTTAAAAGATTCTCATTTTCACAGACTACAACCAGAAGACTTTGTTGATAATTGGAAAAAAATAGAAGGAGGTAATAAATTACTAATTCAAATATGTTTTGTTATAGAGTTATCGCCCGAAAAGAAAACAAGCAACGACCCTTTTTTCTGCAACAACTTTTTGAATGAAGATGAAAACTTCTCACACGATTTGATGGATATTTTTTTGTTTTAATGTATATGTGTTTTTTTAACGTTTAGTTGGTTAATTTTTGTTTGAACGGATAAGATTTTGAATATAATCAATTTATGCATTTTTATCTTTGATTTTGAATGTTTTGTAATTTATAATAATTAAAGAAGTTAAAGAAATATTGTAGCTCGTATATTTTAGGCCCAAATTTAATATTTTGGGCCAACTTTTTTCGGCCCTAAATTTTCAAGCCCAAATGTTAAATCCAGAAAAAACTGAAACCCAAAAATTGAAAACGAACAGTTTTGAAAAACCCAAAAACCAAACTTTTGGTGTTGGTTTTATTCCAAAACCGACTCATGCACACTCTTATTGCCACGTCATTTTTTTTATTTTTAATTAAATTTAATGTTTTTATAATTAAAAGTTAATATTTTTTTGTAAAACTTTTATAAAATAAAATGTAAAACTAAAAATATCAATTTCATTAATAGATTAAAATAAAAAATGTTGTTAAGTTAGTTGGGGTAAAGTGAAATATATTTAATTTTTATTTATTTTCGACCGGTGCCCACCTCCAACGGCTATAGTGTCGTTAAACTTTCCCTCCACGAGCGGAATTCCCACAAACGTAATCTACGCGTAGGGGGTGCGGTGTTCCATGGCCCCACGCCAGCTAGCTTACCTCCACGTCGCCCCCTTCCACGGCCTCGGCCGAAAACACAAGTATGACACTGTGATAACGCATCTGATAGATTAACGAAAACATTGCCAGGTGTTATGCTTCATAAATAATTGGGATTGCTGCATATAAATGGATTTCAGATCTATATTTAATGCTGCAATCTGTCTCAATAAAAGTCGAGATTAGATTTTATTTTGTTAACTAAAAACCTTGAGGGTGTTATGTGTACAGGTTAGAAAGCCTAAGGATATTAAGTGCAAATTATTTCTTATTCAAGATGTTAGCCCGTTATCAACAAGAGTTCCCACTTAGATAGGGGCTAATATACAAATTTACGCATCTGATAGATTAATGAAAGTAACCATGTTTAGAATACCAGGATATAGCCTAGCTATGAGTTAAAGGAAATCATGAAAGTATTAATTTTTAGTGCGTTATAATAGGCATGCTAGAACAATTTCACACATAGCTTTGCTATACATAAATTTGTAGTCATGCAAATACCTCTACTAGTGTATTAGCCTTTTAGTCAAACAATGGAATATAGTCTATAAGTTAACAAGTATGAAGAGTAGATAATCGGATATATTTTACGTGTTATTTTTCATCATACATCTGGTTTGGTGGTAATAGGGTTTTTCTGTAAAGGGTTTCCTTATGATGAGGTCATGACTTTGAAACCTGACTAGGAGAATTTTGTCAGTACCCTTCACAACACTTGGTGTTAATTAGATGTTTAAAAAAATTTACATGTTATTTATTGTGGTGGATGAAAATGTATTTGTGAAATACGTGTATTGGATTAAATAATATGAGTACTCGAGACTTAATTAAAATGAGGAGATCTTGGTTTCAAGTCTCACTTGAGAAAAAAAAAAAGGGTTTCAGGTTGGGCCAGTAAGTTTTTCCACCTATAGTGGGTTTCCTCTTAAGAGTGGTAGAGATTATCGGGTGGGCCAGTGACCTGTCAGTGATCCAAATTGTTAGTTCAAAAAAATAAATAATATAAGAACGGAATTAAATGTTCCAAAATACAAGGTGTTGGTGTTAATCTTTATGGTTCGGGTCAAGTCGGGTCGTCGGATATGGGTCAAAGCTATGGATCAGATAAAAATGGGTCACATGGGTTTGAGAGAATGTTTATTAATGTGACTTAGCTAGGGTTGTTCATCGGTTCGGTTAACGGTTTGTTCGATTTATTCGATTCGGTTTATTCGGTTTTGTTTTTTTTAACCCTTATCCGTTAACCTAACCGAACTGAATTGGAAATTTTCTAACTGAACCGAATAAACCAATTTCAAAAGGAAAGTATATCCGAATAAACCAAATAAATCGAATTCAACCGAATATCGAATAAACCGAATTCAACCGAATATCGAATAAACCGAACCGAATTGGAAGTATGTCTAACCAAACAAACCGAATTAAAAAAAAAAGGTATATCCGTTAACCAAACCAAAAACCGAATTCGCAATTCGGATACGGTTAATAACCAAACCGAAAACCGAGTTCACAATTCGGTTCGGTTTTTTTCGGTTACGGATACGATTCGGATTTCGGTTTTCTTTGGTTTTCGGTTTTTTCGCACTCGGTAGATATGTTGACCGACGAATAAGGAGACAAAGATGGTGCCCAATTTGTTGGAGCATGGAAAGGAACGTGCGTGGACTAGTAGCATGTATTGTGATATTTTCAATTATAAATAGTGTATCAGTAGCGTTATTAGTTTAATAGCACTACCCCTTGTAATCCTTTTGATTTTTAATAGACAGACAGTACGTAAAGCGTGTGTTTGTGCAGTGTGTGTTTAACAAAGGGCCTGAACCAACACAAGGCACAAATCTTTGAACATTAATCCGGTTGAATGTTATTGCTTCTGATACAAGGAAATGTCTTAAACTAACTTTTAGGAATGAATTTAAAGCAAGTATCACTAATCTTTTCAATCCTGGTTTGGGGAAAGTGAGTAAATTTATTTCTTTACAATTCAATTTGAAAGTTGCTATTAATGTGGGATGTGAGGGGTAGAATTTGTCATATGACCCATGTTAAACCTTCTGGTATAGTTAAGAATTTTAGTTCCTGCGTAGTTTGTTAGCGCTCTTCATACTTTTTTATAGAGCTTGGCGTTTTGTTAACCCGTTTATATGTTAGGTGCATCACAAACATACTTGCACCCTCTTTTTGTTAGGCTTAAAAGTGACAACAAGTTACAGCATTGAGAACTTCTTACTGCAACTCATGGTGTTTGAAGACTTGGAATTAAACAGCAAGCAGCCTTTTGATACTTCTATTCACTATGTGAAGTTAAAAATCTACTATAAGTCCATATATTAATATACCAATGAAGCTTAAAACTCATACGAATATACACTACCAAAAAACAAAACAAATTTCTTGTCGGAATTGGCCGTCAGCGACAAGTTTCTGACGAAAAGTGTTTGTTGGAAAAACTCCCGTAGGATATGCGACAAAGTCCCGACTAATTTTCTTACGAATTATCAACAAAAGTCTTTCCTCTGTAATTTCCGACGATTATATTAAATAAATAACTTCACTTATTTAATATATTTGTTCAAAAATTGTAAGAACCTTATTGTCACGGGGTCATCTCTCGAGGCCACATGTGGTGCCCTGGGTTGCCCCAGGACCAGCCAATCCGTCCTGCTTATGATAGGGTCTACTGGTTTCGTCCTGCCTTTGACTCATCAGGCGGGCGGCAACAACTCGCGACTAGTGATGCTTTCGGTGTACCAACACACCTAGGCATGTTCACGTCATCTATCCCACTGAGGCCGTCCCCGATGAAGTCCGGACTAGCTAGCAAACCTAAGCGTTTAAGTACAAACATAGCATAACGATCATCGAATATTTGGTCCGTGACACTCTCCCACCACCATTTCATGCACGTCCTCGTGCATGCCCGCAATCCCATACTTGCTTGCAGCCATAGGACAATGTTTCACCCTTATGATTGAGCATAATTCACTTTGGTAAGAAGGACACCCGGTAGTTTAGTGCATCGGATTGATTTAAGTGGCGCCGATGTTCGCCTAGTTTCCAGTATGGGGACCTGGAGGGTTAGCAGCATTCATCTTCTTTTGCGGCGCTGCTGGACCGTAGTTGCTGAACTTGATCATGACGGGCTTCAATGTTAACTGGACTAGGGCGGCGCTCACGATCCCATACTCGCGGCGTACAAAGACCATCGCCAAAGTGCTCCCCATTTGGCCTTCTCCCACCACCATTGCATAATCATACTCGCCGGGTAAACGCACATCTAGGATAAGTCACGTTTCAAAGTATCTGAGGGTCGACCTGCTCTGATACCACTTTGTCACGGGGTCATCTCTCGAGGCCCCGTGTGGTGCCCTGGGTTGCCCCAGGGCAGCCAATCCGTTCCTCTTATGATATGGTCTACTGGTTTCGTCCTGCTTTGGACTCATCATGCGAGCGGCAACAGCTCGCGACCAGTGATGCTTTCGGTGTACCAACACGCCTAGGCATGTTCACGTCGTCTATCACACTAAGGCCGTCCCCGATGAAGTCCGGACTAGCCAGCAAACCCAAGCGTTCAAGTACAAACATAGCATAACGATCATCGAATATTTGGTCCGTGACATTATGGTTACTTTTTTTGTTTTTGTTTTGTCGATAACTTATTTTATTTTTTATATTTTGCTTTCTGATCTTTTCATACTTCTGTCTTCAGGTTGTCTTTTGGAAGTGGATTGAGGGTGCATTGCCTCCATTTCCTCTGGATTGACATTGAATTCTCTCCTTTTGGTATGTAAGCTAAAGGCTGTATTTTTGTCTACTGCGGTCAAGGAACACTACTACACTAGTGACAACACAGTTCAGCCCTAATGTATTTAATTAGTTTTTTTTATTTTAATTATTTTTATTGAGCAATTATTTGTCTGTAATAACTGTCTTAAATGAGATAGTGGGGAGTTGAATACCTTCCTCATCATATAATGCCATTTTTGTTTCTACGAAACGCTACGGTTTTGATTTTCAGGTTTCCCCCTTTTTTCTCGTCGGTCAGTTAGAACGGTTATTTGCATTGAATAATGGTTTATTCCCTCTTCTCTAGCAGTTCAATTTTAAGCATACAAACCAGTGTTATACTAATGTTCAGTTATAGCACTGTCATTCTAACCAAATTATTGATATCTTATTGCAAGGTATATGGTTGCTTTTTAATTGACAATGTGTAGTCCTTTTTCTTTTCTTTAGCTATTAGAGATTAAATACAATTTTAGGGTAATTAGTGTCCAAAGTTACAAACTTGGCTAAAGTTTTAAGCTTTACATCGAGTCAAATTTTGTTCTCATATGCACATGGAGTTATAAAATCATTTGATGGATGATAAATTCATAGAGTGCAAATCACTCGGAATTTGTTTGCAATTTAATTTAAGTCACTATTGAATTTTGTAACATAAAATACTATACGTCTGACAAATCTTCAGTCAAAGAACTAAATTTACTTTTTTGGATGTGACTGATTTTTCAAAAATTATATATGCTCTTTTGTAGGTTTGTAGAAAATGGAATATGGATGTCTTCTTTTTTGTTGGTCTTTAATTTCTAGAATCACTTTGACATATTTTTTAATTTGAATCTTCAATGTTATTTTTGAAATTTCTTTTGTTGGACTTTTAGACGTTGATAATACCCTTTGTGATTAATTTTCTTTGCCTTTTAACATAGAGGTTGAAATGTAATGTTTATCTAAAGTTTTACTTTGGCTCTTAACATGTTAAATGCGTTTGTTTTAACAAAGGGTGAAAATAGAAATAGGTTAAACGTCACCCAAAATGTATTTTAAATGCGTAAAACTATGTGATAGTGTGTTAATAGTTTATAATGTACAACCCCCACCCCCTCTTGAGATGTTTAAGACTTCTTGAGAGGTTATTTGTTTTCCTTTGTTTACAGCCAACAAAGAGTGCATGATGTCCAAGTGTTCAAGCTTCATATATTGATTAAGGTTAGTCGTTCTGTAATCATTTCAGTCTCTGGCGTTAACTCTGTTAACTTTTTTTGTTAAGTCTAAGAGCATTTGAGTCATTTTATTTATAAAAAACTATTTTAACCTTTTCAGACCGGAAAGCATTTTTTTAGTTTTTTTTCATAGAAACATTTTTTTAACTTATTTAAAAATGTTCCTTAAATTTTTTTAAAACCATTTGTTATTTTCCCCCTTAAAGACGTCTTTTCTTTTCTTTTTTAAAAACATTTATTTAGTTTTTTCGTAAAAAACATTTTTTAACTTTAAAAAAATTACCTTTTTAAAAAACAATTATTTAGTTATTTCAAAAAATCATATGTTTGACTAAAAGAATCCTAAGTTAATGGATATAAAGTTTAGGAAATCGAAGACAAAGAAAAGAAATTTGTATGAATTATCCTCTTCCTCTAGACCAGAGGTCATGGATTCGAATCCTAGCCTCTTCCCTCTTGACGATTTTCAAACCTTTTTTTAGGTTTTTGTGTTGCCTATTTTTTCCTTTACGGTTTTTTTTGTTTTTAGTTTTAGTTTTCCCTTTTACTAATGTTATGTTTACTGTTCCTTACGTATAGACGTTTGCGTTGACGGAGTACGTTTTAGGGTTGTACGACGGAGTGACAGCTATTACGACGTGTTTTTTTATTCGTGTTTTAAGACGTTTTATTATTTGGGATTTCAAGTACAAAAATATGGGGATCGATCCATCTCTTTTGACTCTTTTTCAAGTTCGATAATTTTTTGTTGGTCATACATTTTTTAGAGTTCTTGCCCCCGACGAGAAGCGAAGGTGACGTTTAAGTTTTTAAAAAATCGGTTTAACATCGGCGCGAAGCGAGAACGTTAAAACTAGTTAACTTAAAAGGTTAAAAGTTTAATTCCGAATCAACTTAGGGTGTGCTTGGTTCAAAGAATTAAAAGGAATTGAAATCTGAATTCCATTTATCGATGTTTGTTAGCAAAATTTGTTCGAATTGAAATATGAATTCCATTATAATGTGTTTGGTTGAGACATGAATTGTAGTTAGAATTATAATTAATTCCCTCAAATTCATTCGTGTAAAAGATTTCAACAATACATCCAAATTTTGAAGGAATTCGATAAAAGGGATTGAAATCTCTAACCACTCACTGTCGTCATACACACAATCCCCCCGGTCACAAGACTACAAAACTCCAGCAAACGGTTATGGTCGAAGGGTTACTAGATAATGATGATATCGAAGAATCACACGAGGTTATTGACATATGCATTGGTTCTGTTTGACACAAACTTCAGGGACCAAAAATAATTTTTTTTTTGAAAAACGAGTCAGTAGCGGACGGCTGCCAAAGAACTCGCGGTCTGCTACGTGGTGAAGAATGTAGCAATGATGAGCTTACATGCGTCAGCTGACTAACTCGCACCTGGAAACCCTATCGCAAACTCTCACAAGGTCTGTAATGGTCCGTTAAGCTGCAAACAGCTTAGCGGTTCGGTATCCAAACGCCTAATGGTCTGCTACTTGTATGCGATAACTTATCCGGATACCGGAATGTGACAGATTTCGTGCTGCAAACCCTCAATTCCCCCATTTTTAATTTTGAGGCAACCATTCGTGATCGGCTTATTTTATGGGGAGGAGAGAGAGAGTTTGACAGACAATTTAACGGTGTTAGTTTAATGTACTGAAATGATGAGTTTTGGAAATAATGGTATATATCGGGAGGAAAATAAAAAAAATATGAATGAAAGTTGCAATTTGGACCATAACAAATGAATAAAATGATAGTTTACTTCTAAAAAAATATTGTAATTGTTTTTTGTGAGAACAACTGAAAAAAAAAATTTTAGTTAATTTTGTTCTTAATTCATAATAAAGTTGACAAACTATATTTTTTTTAAAAGGACACGCCAAATATGCTAATCATGTATTATACGTCAAAATAATTAAATCTTAACTACAACAAATTAGTTATTGTATCGTATGCAATTTTTTATGCGAAATATTAGTCTAGGCAATACTTTTTGATGCAAAAAAAAAAACAAATCTTCATGTTTGGCCAAAAAATAATTTTGTCCGGGGCTGCCCCTTGAGAAGGAACTGGGAAGAAACAATTAACATATATCTTACTATATTATAATATAATGTATCATCAAAGGACATCTTAAAATTTAAGTAATACAATTATTAGTGCTTAAGGTACAACACTTAATGCATGTGTTCAAAACTTTTTTAGGGTAAAAATGTCTTTTAAACAATACTTACACCTTTGCCCCTCAACTTTATTCAACTTTTGGTTAAAACTTTTTCATACCTTGATATTTTTTATAAAAAGTTACACCATAACAACGAGCATTTCATTCTCTTTAATTTGAGAATGATATTGCTATAGTTTTTTTTTTTAAATTTACATGTTACGTGATTACATATCAACACCTCCGTTTTTGTTTCCTCTATAGTAACTGACGGTATTTTCGCGACAATCCCGAAAAATTCTAAAATCCACCAAACGCCGCTAAAATAAAATTCTTAAGTTCAATGATATAAGATTCGACTACTTTGACTGCTTTTCAAATACACATATAGCAAAGCAATCGTACTCTCATTTTTTAGGTCTCCGTATAATCAGCACCCACTAACAATTATTTTTGATAAAAGTCCGTACATCAAGTTACATAAAAAATGATAGTTAATTTTGTTCTTAACAATAAAGTTGACAAACATGCGAATTAGTCTAGGCATACTTTTTAATGTGAAGGTCTTTGGATCAGTCTTAGCCAAAAATGAATTTACTACGCTTTCAACAACCAATAATTAATAAGAAATAATTTCTTTGGATCAGTCTTGTCCGTAACTGGCACAAATTAATTTTGTCCGGGGGCCCTTGAGAAGAAACGGGGAAGAAACATTCAACCGGATGCAATTGGAAAAAAAATCTTGATCACACCTTCCAGGAACTTGTAAGCAAATATCTTTGTGAACTTCTTTTCATATATAATTATATATAACAAGCATGTTTGCTCTTGCTCTACCAAATTAAGCATAATCTTTGAATATCCCTTATTTGGCATAATGGTTTGGGAATCTCCAAAAGATGCCATGCCGTGGGTGGGCTTGTATATTGGTGTAGCATCTTTGATATGCACCCTTGCAATGGCAGCCGATGCCATCCTAGCATTTTGGCAATGGAAACTGTGGTTTCCAAATAAATTTTTCACTCTCAATGCTTCCACCATCACTCTTATTGCAATAGCAATGAAGCTCCCTGTGGATCTAACGACTGAATCAGATTCATGTTACCACGTTGAAGATGCAAAGGTTATGGCAATCTCTTTCTTGGTCACGATTTTAGCCAATTTTCTCCCAGCTTTAGGGCTTATGAATGACAGAGAGCTTCTAACTAACATCGTGGCCTTGGGCATCCTTATGATTACCATTGCTGTAAATATAGGGATCCAAGTTTTTACTAACACACAATTAGGCATATTCCTTATATTTATATTTATGTTTGTATTTGTATGGCCATTTTCAGTAGCTTTAACAGTTTCGGCATCCAGGAAAAAATTAGAATACAGGTATAAGGAGTCACAACGATTGGTTTGAAGTTATCAAGAGAAAAGGTTTTCCTCAAAGGGGTTGAGAAGTTATGTTAAAAAGTATTGGATGATGACTGAAACTCGAAACCCCCAATTTGTTATTGCTTGCTCACCGGTTTCTTCTTCATTTGGGGTTATATGCTTATTCCTTTCTATTTATTCAGTTGGAAACCTTCTATTTAACATGAAATATTATGTAGATCATCGTTGCAATACTTCAGATTATAAGTGGTCACTTGGGATAATTGATATCGTGCAAACCATTGGAATTGTAGTAGGTAGTATTGCACCGATATTTAGATGTCTCTCATCTGTTGGTCATTACAATCTCTCCAAGGAATGGAGCAAGAACCATTTAAACGTGTTCCGAGTCGAAAAACATTGGGTCGAAATGCTTCAGCAGTGGAAACATAGCCATGTTCATTCACATATTCCTGGTCGCAATTGCAAAATAGTTTTTCAAAACGCAAAAAATACCTTTTTGAACTTTTGTATATTACTTCATATTTTGGTCTTGGTTTTATGTAAAACAAAATGTCTTGTTCCGACAATTTTTTTGATCATACTCTCATATTCTTGGTATTTATTCAAGTCTAGTTTGAAAAGGTTTCAAAAAATACCAAACACGCCTTCTAGCAATGGGAGCTCGGAAATAGAAGAATATAGTATGTATGTTGTACAAATTGAAGAGGATGCGACGCTTACGGACAGAATCCTAAGAAATACGCTTAGTTATATAACTCGAGTCCTTAAAGCATCTGAAGAGAAAGAACCACGTAATCTTATGTTGCTTCTCGAGAAATCTACAAGCTTCAATGGAGTGGTAGAGTTTGAAAATGACCAAGTCCAACCATTATATGAGGAAGAAACCCACAACTGTTGGAGCCTTGTCCTAGTAACGTTGAAATCAATTGCCATTGCACTTCCCTACATTGCACCTCGCCATGTGAAGTTATTACTTTCCGGCATGAGGGAAGGCCTCCGAATTGTAAGCCATATTGAAGAATGTCTCGATGGAGATGGTCACACAATAGAGACAAAAAAAGCAACAAAACGAGTGTGGGTGGAAGTTGAAATATGCCGCTCGTGGCTACAAATCGATCTTCAAAAGATGGCTCGTAAAGGAAAGACAACAAACGAGATTCTTAGATGGTTGGGTGATGAAGCTGAAACAATTGTGAGAAAGAGCAGCAAAAAGCCAAGTATAGATCAATCACCTTATAAGTTCATACTTGCAAGTTCCATGTACAAAATCAGTCGGTCTATGTTGTTGGAATGCGATGAAGAACAAAGTGGGTCAAATGGTGAACAACTTTTTGAATGGTTATCAACTATAATTGCAGATATATTATTCGCTTGTTTTACCAACCTACCACGTGTAATAATGCTAAAATGTCATCACCATGCCATAAAGAAAAGGGGACACAACATCCGGAATGCAGCTGAGCTTCTTGGTAAATCCAAGAAGATCCTTAAGATACTGAAATCACGCCAACTTCCTGACATGGATCTTGACTCGAGGGCATATATTGATAAATGGCGTGTACTACCCAAAAGTCAAGTACTCAACTGTGATCAAGGTGGTGCTTCTTCAACTCGGATTGGACCAGGTTCTACAAGTTGTAACGAACCATTCATAGTAAGTATTGAGTAATGAGTGCGGATACATCTGTGTTTGCATGATTTGGCATATATATGTATAATAGTTGTACTTGTGATATTTTCCTTATGTAAAATAATACTACTCTGGTTATTGTTTCTAACTAGTAATTTTACCCTAGCATTGTGGTGGTTCGATTCTTAAGCCGCAAAGATATATCAGAAAATAAATAAAAAGTTAGGTCGTTGTAAAATTGAGGCTAAACACGAAAGTGTATTTGAAATAAAAAGTCTTGGATTTGAATAAAATTTACGTCGAATAGTAGACCGACTGGGGTCTAGATATAATTTATAACGAAAGTTAGATTAAAATAAGCACGTTGCAACGCTATATATCCGAAGTGTACCACTACTAGAAAACTGTGCATTTGGGAATGATCATGAGATAAAAACAATCCTAATGGTGTTTTTGGTTCGTATTGCATGTGAAATACGAGAGGTTCCGCGTACGCGAACCATTTATACGGAAGGTATAAACTTTACCCGTTAAGCTTTGATTTTATGTTAGAATAGTTTTATTAGTCATTGGTTGAGAATTGAACCCAAAAATATTTAGTATTGAGATATTTGATATTTTTAGTGGTTATTAGGTTATACACCCAACCCCGGTTCACGTGGAACAAATAATGCAATTAATATATTTATTTTTATACAACAATTGTTTTGATGGATTTTCTGAAAATGTAACCTAACACCCAAATTTATTTATAAACAGTAGAATTTATACAAAAAGTTTAATCTGTAAATTTGTAAGCAAACTCTTTATAGATTATTTATTAAAATTTCTACAAGTTTAATACATGAAAATTGGGAAAAATACCTCTGAGTATTAGAAAAATCTGGAATTTGGTCAGTAATTAGCTAAAACTAATTTGGTAAATACTTGGTGAAGTTTGGACAATTATAACTATTTTTCCCAAATTTGTTAAATTTTAACAATATTATATTTATAATAAATAATATGGATATTGAAAAATTATGAAAATTGGTCAGAAATTTTTATTTATGTATATGAACAATTAGTGAAAGTTTCAAGTATTAATGTTATGTTTAAATATAGTTTTAGAATTATTGTCCCCTAAAACTTTATAAAAAAAGTTGCTATTTTTGGAAATTTTTGTATAAATATATTTTTATAAAAGACTTAATGAGAGTTTGGACAGAAGTATTATCATATTAAAAATATAAAATTTGGACTTTTAAATTGGGTGTTAAAATCACACTAAAACCCTAATTTCGGATGTATCGGATTTTCAAACCGTAAATCAGACTTTAAGCGCGTAACCACGTTTTTGATCAAACGAAACCGTGACTTGAGATTTTATTGTATATGACTTTATAACTACTGATGTTCTTTATTAAAATCTAAAACTTAAGGTTTTAAGGTCACGAATTTATATAAAAGCCGGTTTTACAATTTCTAACAGTTCGTACGAGTATGCACGGGTTTGGGTATGCAACCGATTACATAACCACTTTTTGTTTTGTTGACTTGGTCACAACCTTTAGGAGTCCTGAATACATCGTTTGTGTCCACTTGACCAGTAGGACCCGATTAGGACTTGGATTTTTCTAGTATTTTGTCGTCTGTGACGCAGTACTCGTCGCACTTTTCAGGTGAGTTTTCGCGGCCCCTTTTTACTTACTGTTTTGCTATTTTTGGGGGAAAGCTGTTTCATTTTTTTTTGTCATATGCTACATGATACATTGATTACATGAGTTATTTTTTTTTATATAATGCCTTAAAGTCCCCAATTTTAGGCAATCAATTAGCTGAGCGTAGCCGTTGAAAATTTTGGGTAGTACTACTTGGGTTGACACCCCCGCTCAGGGTTTGGTCGCGCCAACCAGACATGTAGGGTCACTTGGGCGCAAAGCTAGCTAATTTTTAGGCGGTTGTTTGCATTAGACTTCCGTATGGGGTACTTTATTTTTAATTTCGTCGAGGCTTTGATTGCGGCTCATGGTTATTTGTTGTCTAGTACATGTGTACTCGATCAATGGATTTTTGATCACTTTGGATTTTTATCCGAAACTTTTTTATAGAGTCGCAAAACCTGCGAACTCACCAACTATTTATATAGTTGACCCGTTTTCGAAACATGCTTTCATGTAAACAGAATTGAAGAAGAGATTTTTATGAGGGCTCGCTTTTGGATTAGAACTATTGTTTTTAGTTTTGATTATGTACTTCGGTTATAGTCAGGCATTTAGACACTTTGTACTGTTTTAGAGATTTTTCTTGTATTTGTACTTTCGTTATAAGCATGTAGTATGGTTCAATGTAATGCACAATTTTCCTTTTAGTTTCTCTTGTACTTGTGTTCAATGCGATATTCCGGTTACATCCCATACTTCCGCCTTGTTGGGGTGTGACATTCAAGCTCGTTGTCACCAGAATATGTTCCAACACTTATAAAATAAGAACCCATGCTCGTCCATTCTCACAAAATCTACGCACTCCACACCTTTCTAAACACACCCATACACTCTGAGTTCGCACTCCAAATCCAGTTCAAATGCGGCAACAAACGTAGTAGATAATTCTGAGGTACGTTTCTAACCAAATATTCAAGATTCAATTACTTATCATTAAGCTAGGAATGCTTATTAAGTAACGCCGATATGATTTAGTATATTGTTCAAAGTGTTTGTGCTATGAGAGTTAACTAGGCCGAGATACTGTCCATGTGAGTTTCTCTAAACAAATAAGTACTCCATTTTGTTTACAATATTTTGTGCATCTTAAAACATTGCGGTACCACTGAACGTAATTAACTGTTCCATGTGTATATAACACATTATAAGCATTTATTATGTTCTGTGTGGGTGGGACCTCGAAAGGGTCACCAGTTATATATATGTATTAACTCATGGGTGTTCCATGAGTGCCTCATAGTTGTTATATGACTGGAAATTGGGAATTTACATTGTACTTCATTCGTGTTTCAAGATACATTGGTGGTTTTGAAAAATGTTTTGTTTATGAACTCATCAACTTATGTTAACCCATCTTTAAACATTTTTTGTACACATCTCAGGTAATACATAATGTGTTAGTTGTCAAGAAGAAGATCATGAATTGAAGGAGCGTAGTGTAGTATAGTTCCTGGTTGGGAACTAGAGACACGTTGTCTTTGTTGTAAAACATTGAAATATAAATAAATAGTTCATCATTTTGTTTCCGTTTGTTTCTGTTCCATTCGTCACAAGTACCGGAATGTGACAAATTTCATGTTGTAAACCCTCCATTCCCTCATTTTTAATTTTGAGGAACTGGGAAGAAACAATTAACATATATCTTACTATATTATAATATAATGTATCACCAAAAGACATCTTAAAATTTAAGTAATACAATTATTAGTGCTTAAGGTATAACACTTAATGCATACGTTCAAAACTTTTGAGGGTAAAATTGTCTTTTAAACAATACTTACACCTTTGCCCCTCAACTTTATTCAACTTTTGGTTATTTAAACAATACTTACACCTTTGCCCCTCAACTTTAGGCATACTTTTTAATGCGAAAAAAAAATTTGGTCATGTTTAGCAATCATATTGTCCGTAACTATACATGTGAAGGTCTTTGGATCAGTCTTAGCCAAAAATGAATTTACTACGCTTTCAACAACCAATAATTAATAAGAAATAATTTCTTTGGATCAGTCTTGTCCGTAACTGGCACAATTAATTTTGTCCAAGGGCCCTTGAGAAGGAACGGGGAAGAAACATTCAACCGGATGCAATTGGAAAAAAATCTTGATCACACCTTCCAGGAACTTGTATGCAAATATCTTTGTTGAATGATTTGGCAGCTGATGCGGTCCATGCAATTTGGCAATGGAAACTCTGGTTTCCAAACAGATTTTTCACACTCAATGCTTCTACCATCACTCTTATTGCAATAGCAATGAAGCTCCCTGTGGATCTAACGACTGAGCCAGAACCATGCTTCTACCATCACTCAAACGTTGAAGAAGCAAAGGATATGGGAATCTTTTTCTTGATCACGATGTTAGCCAATTTTCTTCCATCTTTAGGGCTTATGGATGATAGAGAGCTTCTAACCAACATCGTGGCCTTGGGTATCCTTATGATCACCATTACTGTAAATATAGGGATCCAAAGTTTTGCTCAGGTGTCATACACATATGCGAACACAATATCTATCTTTATAATTGTATTTGTATGGCCATTTTCAGTAGCTTTGACTGTTCCGGCATCTAAAAAAAGCTAGAATACAGGTATAAGGAGTCACAACGATTGGTATCAAGTTATCAACAGAAAAGGTTTTCCTCTAAGGGGTTGAGAAGTTATGTTAAAAAGTATTGGATGATGACTGAAACTCGAAACCCCCGATTTGTTATTGCTTGCTCTGCCGTTTCTTCTGCATTTGGGGTTATATGCTTATTCCTTTCTATTAATCCAGTCCTAAACCTCGTATTTAGCATAAAACCTTATGTAGATCATCGTTGCAATACTTCAGATTATAAGTGGTCACTTGGGATAATTGATATCGTGCAACAATTTGGTATTGTAGTAGGTAGTATTGCACCAATATTTAGATGTCTCTCATCTGTTGGTCATTACAATCTCTCCAAGGAATGGAGCAAGAACCATTTAAACGTGTTCCGAGTCGAAAAACATTGGATCGAAATGCTTCAGCAGTGGAAACATAGCCATGTTCATTCACATATTCCTGGTCGCAATTGCAAAATAGTTTTTCAAAACGCAAAAAATACCTTTTTGAACTTTTGTATATTACTTCATATTTTGGTCTTGGTTATATGTAAAACAATATGTCTTGTTCCGACAATTTTTTGATCATACTCTCATATTCCTGGTATTTATTCAAGTCTTGTATGAAAATGTTTCAAAAAATAACAAACATGTCTTCAAGCAATGGGAGCTCAGAAATAAAAGAATATAGTATGTATGTTGTACAAATTAGAGAGGATGCAAAGCTTACAGACAGAATACTACGAAATACTCTTCGTTATATAACTCGACTCTTTAAAGCATCTGAAGAGAAAGAACCACGCAATCTTATGTTGCTTCTCGAGAAATCTACAGGCTTCAATGGAGTGGTAGAGTTTGAAATTGACCAAGTCCAGCCTTTATATGAGGAAGAAACCCGCAATTGTTGGAGCCTTGTCCTAGTAACGTTGACATCAATCGCCATTGCACTTCCCAACATTGCACCTCGCCATGTGAAGTTATTACTTTCCAGCATGAAGGAAGGCCTCCAAATTGTAAGCCATATTGAAGAATGTCTCCATGGAGATGGTGACACATTAGAGACGAGAAAAGCAACAAAACAAGTGTGGGTGGAAGTTGAAATATACCGGTCGTGGCTACAAATCGATCTTCAAAAGATGGCTCGTAAAGGAAAGACAACAAACGAGATTCTTAGATGGTTGGGTGATGAAGCTGAAACAATTGTGAGAAAGAGCAGCAAAAAGCCAAGTATAGATCAATCACCTTATAAGTTCATACTTGCAAGTTCCATGTACAAAATCAGTCGGTCTATGTTGCTGGAATGCGATGAAGAACAAAGTGGGTCAAATGGTGAAAAACTTTTTGAATGGTTATCAACTATAATTGCAGATATATTTTTCGCTTGTTTTACTAACCTACCACGTGTAATAAAGTTAAAGTGTCATCACCATGCAATAAAGAAAAGGGGACACAACATCCGGAATGCGGCTGAGCTTCTTGGTAAATCCAAGAAGATCCTTAAGATACTGAAATCACGCCAACTTCCTGACATGGATCTTGACTCGAGGGCATATATTGATAAATGGCGTGTACTACCCATAAGTCAAGTACTCAACTGTGATCAAGGTGGTGCTTCTTCAACTCGGATTGGACCAGGTTCTACAAGTTGTAACGAACCATTCATAGTAAGTATTGAGTAATGAGTGCGGATACATCCGTGTTTGCATGATTTGGCATATATATGTATAATAGTTGTACTTGTGATATTTTTCTTATCTAAAATAATACTACTCTGGTTATTGTTTCTAACTAGTAATTTTACCCGAGCATTGTGGTGGTTCGATTCTTACGGCGCAAAGGTATATCAGAAAATAAATAAAAAGTTAGGTCGTTGTAAAATTGAGGGTAAACACGAAAGTGTATTTGAAATAAAAAGTCTTGGAGTTGAATAAAATTTACGTCGAATCGTAGACCGACTGGGGTCTAGATAAAATTTATAATGAAAGTTAGATTAAAATAAGGACGTTGCAACGCTATATATCCGAAGTGTACCAGTACTAGAAAACTGTGCATTTGCGACCGCATTTTCGGTCGCAAAACGGTCGCAATTGTCCTATTGCGACCGTTTTGCGACCGAAAATGCGGTGGGAAAAATGCACGTCGCAATTGCTCTATTGCCATCGAACTGCAACTGCTACTACATTTTGCGACCGAATTTGCAACGATAAAAACGGTCGCAAATTTTGCGACCGCCTTCTTTTGCCACCGTTTTGTGACCACGTCAGTTGCCTTCGATTTGCGACCGCTTCAGTTTGCCACCGTTTTAGCCTTCTTTTGCGACCGATTTGCAACCGCTTCAGTTGCTACCGATTTGCCACCGCTTCAGTTGCACTTGTTCTACACCAATGTGTCTAGTCTTCAAAGTAGTCCACACCTCTTTAGCAGTCTTGCTATTTGCAACTTGTAACACCATATCTTCTGGTAAGGCTTGAAATAGGTATGCAGTTGTAGCCAATTCTTTTTTGACATCTGGTTCAGTTGTAGCAGTCGGTTCTATCATCTCTCATAATCCATTTGCTTCTAGTATGGTCTTCATTCTCTTTATTGGTATGGATAATTGTTGTTGTTTTTTGTTGAATTGGCTATTACTCTTGAATTGATTCTAATTATTTAGTAGCCCTATTGTTCATTACATGTATTTGTTAGAGAATTGTTATCCTAGATTTCATGATCGTTATTTTTCAAGTATGGTATTTAGTTTTTTGTATTTTAACGTGATGTTGCTGCAAATTTTAGTGATTCATTGGTTCATGTTTTGTCTTTGTATGCTTGGAATATACACTTGACATATTTTATTGTACATATGTATGACTGTTTTTTTAACTGCGGTTACGTATCCCAAGTTGACTGTTTTTTAAATTCTTTTTAATTTTTTTTACTTCTTATTTGTTTATAAATTTACAGGATAATCAACACTGAGGTCACTTTTTAAAGGGATTTGGAGAACCGGATTGTGGTACAAGTTTCTTCATATAAATTTTTTTTGGCTAATACATTTAACTAAAAAGCAACCCGGTTCGCCGAGTGTTTCAGTATTTTCTAGAAATGGGTACTTGCCAATACGAGTCGGTATGCAAGTATAATCATTCGCCCGATAGGCGTGGTGCAAAGAAAATTAAGCAGCCGAGTCGCTTTTTTTTGCCATGATAAAGCTATTCCAGAGGAAACTAGGACTTTTTTGAATTATCACCAAGTGAAAAAAATATTGGTAATAGAACAGGTTGTATTGGTTATAAAAAAGATGTATCAGGTATAGCCGTAGATGTTGTATTAGAAGTTACACATTGTACTGTTATGAAAAAGATATATCTTTTTTTTTTCAAATGTTGTATAAAAGAAGTATTTATAGATTTATAAAGTGTAACTTTATTTAGAGATTTGTAAATTGTAATTGTTTTAATTATCATTTTTCATTATTACATATAATATGTGATTATTTATTACAAGTATTTAAAAATTTCTTTATTACATAATTTTTAGTACTCAACCCCGTGTAATACACGGGTCTTAACCTAGTTGTTAAATAAAAGAGAAAAAATCCAATATAATAAACCCATATATTAATACACATGTTTTTTATCCCACTCCGCAGACCACATATTACTGCTTCTTCTATCGTGGATTATCTCTTGGTAATCTTAATTAGGTTTTAATTTTTTTAAATTTTTTAAATGGGTTATTTACTTGTTTAAATGATTTAATTGGGACGGGTCACTCGATATGCGTGCTCTCGTAACTAGCCAATAAAGTAATAAGGTTTATATCCACATGAATTACTTTGTGGAGCATAACCTGAATTCAATCATTGATGTTGTTATGTAGAGATTGTATGTTAAGTGTAGTTCCGTGCATACAATTTGTCTATCAATATTAACTTGCTTGAAATTGTGTGCATAATATATTAAGTTGTCTCTGTGTGCACACTAAAAAGACTGACCGGTGTTATTAATCTACACTCTATATCTGTTATGATATCGAGAATGATCGCTAGAAATGAGCGAGAATGATAAACGAAAGAAAGAAAATGAGAAAGAATGATTGGGGTAAAATGAAATGATTTGATTGATAACTTGAATAATGGTTACAAAGAACTATTTATATACAATGAAAGAAAAAACAAACTAACTAAACAAAACTGAGACGGCCCCCTAGTTAAGTTCGCCAACACCCCCCTTCAAGTTGAAGGCGTATACAACCCCAACTTGCAAATGATAGTTGAATTCGGTTGACCAGCCAAACTCTTAGTGAATAAGTCGGCAAGTTGATCAGAAGTACGTGTATGAGAAAGCAGAATCAAACCGGCTTGAAGTTTCTCGCGGACAAAATGACAATCCAACTCGATATGCTTAGTTTGCTCATGAAAAACTGGATTCTTAGAGGTATGAATGGCCGCTTGACTATCACATTTGAGAGGAACGGGAGTAAGATTATCAAGCCTAAACTCTACAAACAACCGAGACAACCAAGCATGTTCTTGTGTGAAACAGCGAAGAGAACGATATTCAGCTTCAGCAGAACTAAGAGAAACAGTAGCTTGCTTCTTGGATTTCTAAGAAATAGGACTGTCTCCAAGAGAAATGAAATATCCACTAACAGAACGTCGAGTATTAGGGCAAGCTGCCCAATCCGAATCACAATAAGCAGACAAAGACATATCAGGATCATCATTAAAGAACATCCCTTGAGAACAAGTTCCTTTGATATACCGAAGAGTATGCCACACAGGATCCCAATGAGGAACACGCAGATCACTCATAAACTGGCTGAGGAACTGAACCACAAAAGCAAGATCAGGTCGAGTATGAGTGAGATAATTGAGTTTACCAACAAGGCGACGATAGACCAAAGGATCATCAAGAACTTGACCTTCGTTGAGCTTGAGTTGTAAATGTAAAGGCAAAGAAGATGAAACAGAAGAAACATCGTCTGTAGGAAACTCGGTCAGCAAATCCTTGGCAAATTTGCGTTGAGTCATTATAAGAACAGAGGGAGAGTTGAGAACCTCAATGCCCAGAAAGTAGTTGAGAGTGCCAAGATCCTTGATCTGGAATGTGGAATGTAAGGAAGCCTTCAAAGCAGACATCTTTTAATCATTATTACCAGTAAGAAGAATGTCATCAACATAGACAGTGACATGAACAACAGAATCCCCCATCGTATTAGAGAATAAAGAATAATCATTGGGAGACCACATATAACCTTTGGTCTTAAGATAATCAGAAAGCTTTCCATACCATTGCCTTGAAGCTTGCTTCAAACCGTAAAGAGACTTCTTGAGCTTAAGGACATGATCAAGAAAGGATAAAGGCATTACAGGAGGAGGAAGCATATAAATGTCTTCGTCAAGATCCCCATGTAAAAAAACATTATTGACATCCAATTGGTATAAACCCCAATGTCGTTTAGTGGAAACAACAATGAGACTACGAATAGTAGTCATTTTAACAACAGGAGAAAAAGTCTCATTATAATCAATTCATGCTTTCTGAATATCACCACGAACAACCAAACAGGCTTTGCAACGTTCAACAGTGTCATCAACATTATACTTGACTTTATACACCCATTTGCACTTAATGGCCTTTTTACCTTTAGGTAAATACATAACCTCCCAAGTTTGATTGTTTTCCAAGGCATTAAACTCCTTAGTCATAGCCTCTTGCCAAGCATGATGTTTAGCAGCCTCTTGAATAGAAGAAGGTTCCTGAACAATTGTGAGAAATAGCAGCAAAAAGCCAAGTATAGATCAATCACCTTATAAGTTCATACTTGCAAGTTCCATGTACAAAATCAGTCTGTCTATGTTGCTGGAATGCGATGAAGAACAAAGTGGGTCAAATGGTGAAAAACTTTTTGAATGGTAATCAACTATAATTGTAGATATATTTTTCGCTTGTTTTACTAACCTACCACGTGTAATAAAGTTAAAGTGTCATCACCATGCAATAAAGAAAAGGGGACACAACATCCGGAATGCGGCTGAGCTTCTTGGTAAATCCAAGAAGATCCTTAAGATACTGAAATCACGCCAACTTCCTGACATGGATCTTGACTCGAGGGCATATATTGATAAATGGCGTGTACTACCCATAAGTCAAGTACTCAACTGTGATCAAGGTGGTGCTTCTTCAACTCGGATTGGACCAGGTTCTACAAGTTGTAACGAACCATTCATAGTAAGTATTGAGTAATGAGTGCGGATACATCCGTGTTTGCATGATTTGGCATATATATGTATAATAGTTGTACTTGTGATATTTTTCTTATCTAAAATAATACTACTCTGGTTATTGTTTCTAACTAGTAATTTTACCCGAGCATTGTGGTGGTTCGATTCTTACGGCGCAAAGGTATATCAGAAAATAAATAAAAAGTTAGGTCGTTGTAAAATTGAGGGTAAACACGGAAGTGTATTTGAAATAAAAAGTCTTGGAGTTGAATAAAATTTACGTCGAATCGTAGACCGACTGGTGTCTAGATAAAATTTATAATGAAAGTTAGATTAAAATAAGGACGTTGCAACGCTATATATCCGAAGTGTACCACTACTTGAAAACTGTGCATTTGCGACCGCATTTTCGGTCGCAAAACGGTTGCAATTGTCCTATTGCGACCGTTTTGCGACCGAAAATGCGGTGGGAAAAATGCACGTCGCAATTGCTCTATTGCCATCGAACTGCAACTGCTACTACATTTTGCGACCGAATTTGCAACGATAAAAACGGTCGCAAATTTTGCGACCGCCTTCTTTTGCCACCGTTTTGTGACCACGTCAGTTGCCTCCGATTTGCGACCGCTTCAGTTTGCCACCGTTTTAGCCTTCTTTTGCGACCGATTTGCAACCGCTTCAGTTGCTACCGATTTGCCACCGCTTCAGTTAGTCACCGATTTGCCACCGCCTTCTTTTGCGACCATTTTGCGGTCGCAATTCCGTCGCAAATCCGATACATAATTAAAAAAAATACATTTTTAAAAATTCTTTACAAATCTATTAAAATTCCCAATAATATTCATATACAAATCAAATCAAATGCACCAAAAATCCCATAAAACAAATATATATTCAAAATACTATATAAATTCACAATTTTCTAAACAAAATATACAATAATCAAACATAGAGATCTCTAAAAAAATTTAAATAAATTATGAGATGCATCTCTAATGCCCAAAACCATTTGATGGAGCAACATCTTCATTCAAATCTGGTCGTGACAATATTCAAGTTGAAGTGTCCTTGTTCTTCAACCCATGGTAATTGAAGGACCTTCTAGGCTTGCACTAGAAAGCAGTGTTTTTAAACCCGGACCAAACCGGCCGGTCCGGTTCCGTGTGTTGAAACGGTCCTGCAGCGACACGGTGGTCGAACCGTTTGAACCGGTAGGCCGGTGGCGGTCTAATCGGATTGAATGACAAAGAATGTCGGAAATCGTTGTTGGAACTCAGATCTAGACGTAAAAGAACGCCGGAAGTTTTTCCTAGTCGGGAAACCTTTAAACTTACCATGTCACAAAACATATATAGAGAAAATAGGAACAAATATCATCGCTGTTATACAAATCTGGATGGAAAATGACGCCTAAAGTTGGCGGCTAAGATTGGTAAATAGCATGGAGGAGACGACTGCTGCTTGTACTCTACCTTTTGGGTGAATTTAACCTAGTAACCCTAAAAACCTTAATATAATTATATGATTTCTTCTAAACCCATCGGCCCACAGATGGTTAAAACATTTGAAATCATCGACCCACTTGAAGTAAATTGAAATAAACCAAATATACTTGATTTTATTTTATGTATACATTTGTGTAACTTTTATATTAGAACTTTTAATTAGTTTAAAATTTTAATTAATTATAATGTCATCTGGTTCTTAAAGCCGGTCCGACCAGTGAACCGGTAAAGCGACCGGTTCGACGTCCGGTCCGGTTATGAAAACATTGCTAGAAAGTGTGGCACAAACTTCATCTGCTTTTTGAATTGCAGCATTACACAGTTCTTGAACTTCTCCTGCAATAGAAAGTCTGCTTACGATGCCTCGCGCCATCATGGCAGAGACCCCACCCAGTGGGCCCACTTATGTCTCTAATTTGGTCCCTGCTTCTTTAACAATTTCATGGAGGCCTTGAAACCTTGATGTGCCATCAAAAAGTTAATTACACAAAAATGGAGAAGAGAATTAGCAAACTTTCTGATCAACCAAATAAGGTACACCGGGTTTTAAAGTTCTACATTAACCTTTACATAGTGTATTCATATATTTTTTGGTTTGTTCATTTCAGATTGAACCGGGCCTGCAGTTTACAGCTTGCTTAATAGATATTTCTCCCCCTAATTGGTTAACCTCTATACCGAGATAGTATGCCAATAACCCTAAATCACTCATCTCAAACTTTTCTTCCATTTGAGATTTAAAGTGATCAATTTCTTTCTTTGGAGTTCATGTTACTATCAGGCCATCAACATAAACTCCAATCAACAAGGTTGAATCTTTGTACTTCCTAGTATAGACCGCCTGCTCCAATGTGCATTTCTTGAAATCAAGTGATTTTTAACGTTTGATCTAATTTCATATTCCATGCATGTGGTGCTTGTCTCAGTCCATATAAAGCTTTAGAAAGTTTATAGACCTTGTCTTCATTTCCAGGTTTCACAAAACCTTTAGGTTGTGAAACATAAACTTCCTCTTTAAGATCTCCATGTAGGAATGATGATTTTACATTTAATGATGTACTTCCCACTCATTGTATGCTGCTAATGCTAGAATGAGACGTACTGTCTCAAGTCTTGCTACAGGAGCAAAGACTTCATCAAAGTCTACTCCATGTTGTTGTACATATCCTTTTGCTATTAGACGAGCTTTATACTTGGTGATCTTTCCATTTACATCCCTTTTGGTCTTGGATACCCACTTCAGACCAATTGCTTTATGATTACTTGGTAAAGAAGTTAATTTCCAAGTTTTGTTCTTATTGATAGAATCTAACTCTGCTTTCATAGCTTCTATCCATCTTCCGTCTTCTGCTGTCTCTTTGTAATTCCTTGGCTCTTCTTCAGCTAGAAGTAGTTCATTTGTTTCTACCACCGGTGCTACTTCATTTATCCTAGACAAGCTTTTAAAACCTCGAATAGGTGTATGATCAAATGGTCTAGCAGAGCTTCTAGAAGTTGATGAAACTGCTATGACCTCTGCTGAATTAGGTTCATAGGTATATGTTGGTGGAGTCTTAGGTGTATTAGGTGAACTTATTGGTGATTGAATAGTTTGTTCAAAGTCATCTCTAGATCTATGAGTTCACTTTCATTGTTATCTTGTAGACATATATCTTGATTGTCCATTATAGTGAAATCTACCCATTCAGCTTCTCCACTTCCAACTTCATTCATGTAATCTTCCCAATTCCATGAATCCTTCTCAATGAACTTTACATCCCTACTGATGCAAATTCTTTTAGTTATAGGATCAAATAACCTATAAGCCTTTGATCCTTCTTCAGTTCCTAGGTATACCATTTTGATGCTTCTATCATCTAACTTCTTCAGATGTTGTGATGGTACCTTGGAATATGCTACACAACCAAAAACTCTTAAAGGCCCCAAATCTGGTTTTCTACCCTTTAAGGCTTCATAAGGTGTACTGTTAGTTAGAGCTTTGGTTGGTACTCGATTCAATATATAGATAGCATGTCTGGCTGCTTCACCCCAAAAATTTTGAGGCATTTTCATTGCTTTCAGCATGCTTCTTGTTGTAGATAGCATTGTTCTATTCCTCCGTTCAACCACTCGTTTTGTTATGGTGAATAAGGTGCTGTGAGTTGTCTTGCTATCCCATTTTCATTACAGAACTGTGAGAATTCATTTGATGTGAATTCTCCACCTCTATCTGTCCTTAGCATTTTTAGCTTGGTTCCTACTTCATTCTCCACCTTCTTCTTGAATTCCTTAAAGACCTCAAATGCTTGGTCCTTTGATGTTAAGAAGTATACCCACATATAGCGTGTACAGTCATCCACGAGTAAATATATGTACTTTTTCCTGAGTGTGTTGGTGGGGATACGGGGCCACATACATCTCCATAAACTAAATCCAAAGGATTAAATGACTTGAATTTAGCTTGATTAGGAAATGGAGCTCTACTATGTTTCCCTAATAAGCATGCATCACAAACTTGGCTTGCATGGTTTATCCGGGGGATCCCTTGAACCAAGTTCTTCTGAGTCATGGTTTTGATTGAATCAAAGTTTAAATGACCCAACCTTGCATGCCAAAGCCATGCTTGATCTTCCAAACTAGCTAATAGACAGGTAGGCACACCAATCTTCAAATTGATGTTATAGAGTCTATTCTTTGAATGTGTAACCCTCATAAGTAGCTTCTCATTTTGATCATGCAGAAACAGTAGATTACGTTCCATGACAACTTTGCATCAATTTTCTGTTAGCTGTCCTAGGCTCAGTATATTACTTTTCAGACTAGGAATGTAATAAACTTGAGATACAATTCTCTGCTCTTTTTTCTTACATTCCAGTAAAATAGAGCCTTTTCCTTTGATTTCTACATGTGACCCATCTCTAAAACGAACTTGTCCCATGACCTTTTCGTCTATTTCCTTGAAGTGAGTTCTGGTGCCTGTCATGTGGTTACTTGCCCCGTTATCTAAGTACCATAGGCTTTCATCTTTAGATGTATATAGACTTGGCTTGATTTCCTTTTCGTTTAGGAATATTTCTTCATAATCTTCCTTTATTTCAGTAACTACCATTAGAAGAGTTGGCTCTTCATCTTCTTGCACGAGATTTGATTGTTCTTGTGCATTTTCCTTTGAATAACACTTAGTAGCATAGTGTCCTATTTTATTACATTTGTAACACTTCACTCTACTAGGATTCTTAGCTGCCCCCTTTCCTTTGTTGTAGTGAGGCTTTTGAGATGAGCTTTCTCCCTTGTCGGAGTCTTTGGTCTTACCATTACGCCAATTGTTTATGTGATGACTTGAAACCTCTTTGTCAATTTTTACTAAAGTGTTTTCCTCGACCATTGTTCTTGTCATAACGTGTAAATAATAGTTTATCTTGATTATCCGTATGACTTCCCTTCTTGGACTTGATTCTTTCTTCAAATGTCTTGAGCCTCCCGATGATCTCATCTAGCGTCACTGTATCTAGGTCCGTGATTTGTTCAATTGACGCAACTATTTGTATGAACCTCTCTGGTACCGAATTTAGAAGCTTGCGTACTAGAGTAGGTTGATCAAAGGATGATCCACAACTAGTTGCCCTAGTTACAATCCTAGTTATCTTTGATATGAAAGAATCAATTGTTTCATCCTCCTTCATTTGCAACAACTCAAACTCAGTTTTGAGTGTTTGCAACCGTGCCTTCTGCACTTGATCTACACCAATGTGTCTAGTCTTCAAAGTAGTCCACACCTCTTTAGCAGTCTTGCTATTTGCAACTTGTAACACCATATCTTCAGGTAAGGCTTGAAATAGGTATGCAGTTGTAGCCTTATCTTTTTTGACATTTGGTTCAGTTGTAGCAGTCGGTTCTATCATCTCCCATAATCCATTTGCTTCTAGTATGGTCTTCATTCTCTTTATTGGTATGGATAATTGTTGTTGTTTTTTGTTGAATTGGCTATTACTCTTGAATTGATTCTAATTATTTAGTAGCCCTATTGTTCATTACATGTATTTGTTAGAGAATTGTTATCCTAGATTTCATGTTCGTTATTTTTCAAGTATGGTATTTAGTTTTTTGTATTTTAACGTGATGTTGCTGCAAATTTTAGTGATTCATTGGTTCATGTTTTGTCTTTGTATGCTTGGAATATACACTTGACATATTTTATTGTACATATGTATGACTGTTTTTTTTAACTGCGGTTACGTATCCCAAGTTGACTGTTTTTTAAATTCTTTTTAATTTTTTTTACTTCTTATTTGTTTATAAATTTACAGGATAATCAACACTGAGGTCACTTTTTAAAGGGAGTTGGAGAACCGGATTGTGGTACAAGTTTCTTCATGTAAATTTTTTTTGGCTAATACATTTAACTAAAAAGCAACCCGGTTCGCTGAGTGTTTCAGTATTTTCTAGAAATGGGTACTTGCCAATACGAGTCGGTATGCAAGTATAATCATTCGCCCGATAGGCGTGGTGCAAAGAAAATTAAGCAGCCGAGTCGCTTTTTTTTGCCATGATAAAGCTATTCCAGAGGAAACTAGGACTTTTTTGAATTATCACCAAGTGAAAAAAATATTGGTAATAGAACAGGTTGTATTGGTTATAAAAAAGATGTATCAGGTATAGCCGTAGATGTTGTATTAGAAGTTACACATTGTACTGTTATGAAAAAGATACATCTTTTTTTTTTCAAATGTTGTATAAAAGTAGTATTTATAGATTTATAAAGTGTAACTTTATTTAGAGATTTGTAAATTGTAATTGTTTTAATTATCATTTTTCATTATTACATATAATATGTGATTATTTATTACAAGTATTTAAAGATTTCTTTATTACATAATTTTTAGTACTCAACCCCGTGTAATACACGGGTCTTAACCTAGCTGTTAAATAAAAGAGAAAAAATCCAATATAATAAACCCATATATTAATACACATGTTTTTTATCCCACTCCGCAGACCACATATTACTGCTTCTTCTATCGTGGATTATCTCTTGGTAATCTTAATTAGGTTTTAATTTTTTTAAAATTTTTAAATGGGTTATTTACTTGTTTAAATGATTTAATTGGGACGGGTTACTCGATATGCGTGCTCTCGTAACTAGCCAATAAAGTAATAAGGTTTATATCCACATGAATTACTTTGTGGAACATAACCTGAATTCAATCATTGATGTTGTTATGTAGAGATTGTATGTCAAGTGTAGTTCCGTGCATACAATTTGTCTATCAATATTAACTTGCTTGAAATTGTGTGCATAATATATTAAGTTGTCTCTGTGTGCACACTAAAAAGACTGACCGGTGTTATTAATCTACACTCTATATCTGTTATGATATCGAGAATGATCGCTAGAAATGAGCGAGAATGATAAACGAAAGAAAGAAAATGAGAAAGAATGATTGGGGGTAAAATGAAATGATTTGATTGATAACTTGAATAATGGTTACAAAGAACTATTTATATACAATGAAAGAAAAAACAAACTAACTAAACAAAACTGAGACGGCCCCCTAGTTAAGTTCGCCAACACCCCCCTTCAAGTTGAAGGCGTATACAACCCCAACTTGCAAGTGATAGTTGAATACGGTTGACCAGCCAAACTCTTAGTGAATAAGTCGGCAAGTTGATCAGAAGTACGTGTATGAGAGAGCAGAATCAAACCGGCTTGAAGCTTCTCGCGGACAAAATGACAATCCAACTCGATATGCTTAGTTCGCTCAAGAAAAACTGGATTCTTAGTCGTATGAATGGCCGCTTGACTATCACATTTGAGAGGAATGGGAGTAAGATTATCAAGCCTAAACTCTACAAACAACCGAGACAACCAAGCAAGTTCTTGTGTGACACGGCGAAGAGAACGATATTCAGCTTCAGCAGAACTAAGAGAAACAGTAGCTTGCTTCTTGGATTTCCAAGAAATAGGACTGCCTTCGAGAGAAATGAAATAGCCACTAACAGAACGTCGAGTATTAGGGCAAGCTGCCCAATCCGAATCACAATAAGCAGACAAAGACATATCATGATCATCATTAAAGAACATCCCTTGAGAACAAGTGCCTTTGACATACCGAATAGTATGCCACACTGGATCCCAATGAGGAACACGCAGATCACTCATAAACTGGCTGAGGAACTGAACCGCAAAAGCAAGATTAGGTCGAGTATGAGTGAGATAATTGAGTTTACCAACAAGGCGATAGGCCAAAGGATCATCAAGAACTTGACCTTCGTTGAGCTTGAGTTGTAAATGTAAAGGCAAAGGAGACGAAACAGAAGAAATATCGTCTGTAGGAAACTCGATCAGCAAATCCTTCGCAAATTTGCGTTGAGTCATTATAAGACCAGAGGGAGAGTTGAGAACCTCAATGCCCAGAAAGTAGATGAGAGTGCCAAGATCCTTGATATGGAACGTGGAATGTAAGAAAGCCTTCAAAGCAGACATCTTTTGATCATTATTACCAGTAAAAAGAATGTCATCAACATAGACAGCGACATGAACAGCATAATCCCCCATCATCTTAGAGAATAAAGAATGATCATTGGGAGACCACATATAACCTTTGGTCTTAAGAGAATCAGAAAGCTTTCCATACCACTGCTTTGAAGCTTGCTTCAAACCGTAAAGAGACTTCTTGAGCTTAAGGACATGATCAGGAGAGGATAAAGGCATTACAGGAGGAGGAAGCATATAAATGTATTCGTCAAGATCCCCATGTAAAAAAACATTATTGACATCCAATTGGTATAAACCCCAATGTCGTTTAGTGGAAACAGCAATGAGACTACGAATATTAGTCATTTTAACAACAGGAGAAAAAGTCTCATTATAATCAATTCATGCTTTCTGAATATCACCACGAACAACCAAACAGGCTTTGCAACGTTCAACAGTGTCATCAACATTATACTTGACTTTATACACCCATTTGCACTTAATGGCCTTTTTACCTTTAGGTAAATACATAACCTCCCAAGTTTGATTGCTTTCCAAGGCATTAAACTCCTTAGTCATAGCCTCTTGCCAAACAGGATGTTTAGCAGCCTCTTGAAAAGAAGAAGGTTCCTAAACAAAATCAAGATTGAGAAGGAGCTGCTGGGAAGCATGAGAAAGATCAACAAGATTAACAAAATGAGTAGCTTGGCAAGCACTAGACAAAGTATTAAAACAAGACGAATCAACAAAAGAAGCAGAATTACAAACATAATCCTGTAGATGAGAAGGAGGAACAGAAGAACAAGTAGATCTCCTGACCTCCGGAGGTGGAGGAGGAGGAACAGGAGGAGGAGGAGTGGAATCAACTCCAGGAGCAGCCGAAGAAGAAGAAGGAACAACAACTGAATCTGTCTCCTCAAACAGATCATTTAGAGAAGTGAACAAATAAGAAGGATCCAAAGAGTGTAAAGAAGGGAAAATATGTTCAAGAAAAGTGACATTCCCATAAACAAGAACTTTACCAAAGAGCATCTCAGAAGGATATTTGCCCTTGAGAACCCGTGTAGGGAAAATATTAATCAAATGAGTAGCAGTAAGAACACATTCACCCCAAAAATTTATTGGTAACTTTGATTGAAACATAAAAGCACGAGCAGTTTTGAGAAGATGCTTATGTTTACATTCCACCACCCCATTCTGTTGAGGAGCCCCAGGACAAGTAGTCTGATGAATAATACTCTTTTATTTAAAATACTCGGCATGATGAACACCCGAACCAAGTTCAAAAGCATTTTCGAGCACTATTATTCTTTGGTACATGCACAGAAGCATTCATAGAAGCATTCTGATGAATAAACTGTGCAGATGAATGAAACTCCATCTGTTTCTCATCTTGAATGAGGAAAGAATAAGCTTCATTGATTGAGGGAAGAGGCTTCATCATGATAATATTCCCACGAATCATGTCATAACAAGGGTTAAGACCCATCAGAAATTGCATCAATCGTTGATCTGTTTCGCGCTTAGCCATAAGCTGTGAAGTACCACATGTGCATGGAGGAATAGGCTCGATTGCATTAAGCTCATCCCAAACAGCTTTGATTTTGGTAAAATAAGTAGCAACATCATCATTCCCTTGAGAAATAGCAGAAATAGACTTTTGCAATTGTTAACACTTGGCCCCATTTCTCAGTCCATACCGGTTAGTTAACTCTTTTCAAAGTTGACGAGCAGTCTTAACATACAAAACACTCTCACTGATATCACTGGTCAGAGTGTTTAAAATCCAAGAAATAACCATATCATTGCATCTTTTCCATAACTCCATATTAGGAGAGGAAGTAGGTCTGACAACAGTTCCATCGACAAAACCAATCTTGTTCTTAGCAGATAAGGCAATGGACATGGCACGTTTCCAAGATCCGAAAGCAGATCCGTCAAAAACTTTAGAAACAAGTAAAAGACCCGGATGATCAGATAAATGTAAAAACAAAGGATTAGAAGAATCCATAGGAACAACAACTACGGGATCAGCAGTAGCAGGCATGACAAAAATACAGAAAGAAAATGAAGACTGAAATAGGCGAACTTGCTAAGTTCGCCAAGAAGCGAACTTATTAAGTTCGCTCGAAGAAGAAAAGGAACATGCGAACTTAATAAGTTCGCCCGTAACAGACAAGCTGAAGAACAAGTTCGTCTGCATGACAGAAAAACGTGAAAACGATCCAGAAATCATCATAACTCAAAATCCGAGAAGTATATGAAGAAATCCAACTGTAGGAATGATCAGAAACATAAAATGAATGTTTTGAACGGATCAAAACATGAAACGAACCCCAATTGATATGAAAGATGAGAAAACGAATGAAAAAAACGAAGAACGAGTGTGGAATAAGGAAGAAAATCACAGAATCGAGCATATACGCTCTGATACCATCTTATGATATCAAGAATTATCGCTAGAAACGAGCGAGAATGATAAACGAAAGAAAGAAAATGAGAGAGAATGATTCGGGGTAAAATGAAATGATTTGATTGATAACTTTAATAATGGTTACAAAGAACTATTTATATACAATGAAAGAAAAAACAAACTAACTAAACAAAACTGACCAACAATATTATTGCATTTAGTTAGATGATAATTATGCATCATACATTTGTTATAATCAAGTTATATGCTATAATGAAGTTTTTTAAATTGAAGTGAATACAACGGTTGAAAGAAATATTTTTATTAAGAAATACACTTTTGCGGGCCATATATGACCTTATTTCATGTTGAAACTTAATTAACGAGATATTTTTAACTTTGTAAGTAAAGTTTGGGTGGCACTATATATAGTACAGTTATCCTAAAACCATAACCATATCCTACTATTTTGTTAAGCCTTCAAGATGAATTGGCACTTGTTATTTGTTTATAAGTACATCAAATTCAACAAAATATGGATCAAATTAGATCATATCATATATCCTTACAAAAATGTTAGATGTGACATGTATGGTAAAAAATATTGTGACAGTTTTTTTTTGCAACGACACATGAAAACATAGAAAGGATAATTAATTTTGTTGGTCTTAATCATCCATTATAAATATAATTATGACGTGTTCTAGTTTTCGTTGGTAAGAGAAATCTCTGAGAAAATAAACCAAAGAAAAGCATCTCTTAAATTAATAGAGTTCGACAAAGTATACTTTTAATTATTATCCGTCACAAACTAAAAAAAACCTTCTACAAGAGTTAGTTTACGTAATTTAGAATGATTTTTTTAGAGTTACTTTCATAAATGGCCCATGTGGTTTAATCAAATTGTTAGTTTGTCCCGCATATTTTAGAAATTGCAAATTTAGCTTAAACCTTTGAGTTAAGTTTTTAGAGTTAAGTTTGCAATCGTAAGTCACATAAATAGTATATGGGAATCTCCAAATGATGCCATGCCATGGGTGGGCTTGTATGTTGGTGTAGCGTCTTTGATATGCACCCTTGCAATGGCAGCTGATGCCGTCCAAGCAATTTGGCGATGGAAACTCTGGTTTCCAAATAAATTCTTTACTCTCAATGCTTCTACCATCACTCTTATTTCAATAGCAATGAAGCTCCCTGTGGATCTGACGACTGATCCAAAATCGTGTGGCACACTAGAAAATGCAAAGATTACTGGAATCTATTTCTTGGTCACGATGTTAGCCAATTTTCTCCCATCTTTAGGGCTTATGGATGATAGAGAGCTTCTAATGAACGTTGTGGCTTTGGGTATCCTCGTGATCACAGTTTATGTAAATATGGGGATCCAAGTTTATACCAGTGTGCTTCATATGTATCCAGACATACTTCTAGTATTTATATTTGCATTTGTATGGCCATTTTCAGTAGCTTTAACAGTTTCGGCCTCCAGGAAAAGATTAGAATACCGGTATAAGGAGTCACAACGATTGGTTTCTAGTTATCAAGAGAAAAGTTTTTCCTCTAAGGGGTTGAAAAGTTATGTTAAGAAGTATTGGATGATGACAGAAACTCGTAATCCCCAATTTGCTATCGCTTGCTCACCGGTCTCTTCCGCATTTGGGGTTATATGCTTATATATTTCTTTTGTTTCAACTGTAAGTCTTCTAGTTGGCATTCAAGGTTATATAGATCATGGTTGTGTTACTTCAGATTATAAATGGCCACTTGGGATAATTCATATCATGCAATCAGTTGGAATTCTAGTAGGTAGTATTGCACCGATTTTTAGATGTCTCTCATCCATTGGTCATTACAATCTCTCCAAGGAATGGAGCAAGAACCACTTAAACGTGTTTCGAGTAAAAAAACATTGGATCCAGATGCTCCAGCAGTGGAAACATAGGCATGTTCATTCACATATTCCAGGTCGCCATTGCAAAATCGTTTTCCATAACGCAAAAAACACTTTTTTAAACTTTTGTACATCACTTCATGTTTTGGTCTTGATTATAAGTAAAACAATATGTCTTGTTCCAAGAACCTTTTTGATCTTACTCTCTTATTGTTGGTATTTCTTCAAGTCATGTTTGGAATGGTTTCAAAAGATAGCAAACATGGCTACTAGCAATGCGAGCTCGGATATAAAAGAATATAGTATGTATGTTGTACAAATTGAAGAGGATGCGAAGCTTTCAGACAGAATATTAAGAAATACGCTTCGTTATATAACTCGGCTCCTTAATGCATATGAGAAAAAAGAACCACACAATCTTATGGTGCTTCTCGAGAAATCTATAGGATTCAATGGAGTACTAGAGTTTGAAAATGACCAAGTCCAACCTATATATAAGGAAGAAACCGACAATTGTTGGAGCCTTGTCGTAGTAACCTTAACATCAATTGCCATTGCACTTCCTAACATTGCATCTCGTCATGTGAAGTCATTACTTTTCGGCATGAGGGAAGGCCTCCAAATTGTAAGACACATTGAAGAATGTCTAGATGGAGATGATGACACATTAAAGACAAGAAAAGCAACAAAACGAGTGTGGGCGGAAGTTGAAGTATACCACTCGTGGCTACAAATTGATCTTCAAAAGATGGCTCGTAAAGGAAAGACGACAAAGGAGATTCTTAGATGGTTGGGTGATGAAGCCGAAAAAATTGTGAGAGAGTTTAAGAGCAGCAAAAAGCCGAGTATAGATCAATCACCTTATAAGTTCATACTTGCAAGTCCCATGTACAAAATCAGTCGGTCTATGTTGCTGGAATGCAATGAAGAACAAAGTTGGTCAAATGGTGAAAACCTTTTTGAATGGTTATCAACTATAATTGCAGATATATTATTCGCTTGCTTTACCAATCTACCACGTGTCATCACCATGCAATAGAGAAAAGGGGAGACAACATCCGAAATGCAGCTGAGCTTCTTGGTAAATCCAAGAAGATCCTTAAGATACGGAAAGCACGCCAACTTCATAACATGGATCTTGACTCGAGGGCATACATTGATAAGTGGCGTGTACTACCCAAAAGTCAAGTACTTAATTGCGATCAAGGTGGTTCTTCTTCAACTAGGATTGGATCAGGTTCTTCAAGTTGTGACGAATCATTCATAGTAAGTAAGTATTGCGTAATGAGTGTGGATACATCCATCTTCGCATGATTTGGCATATATGTGTAGAATAATTGTACTTGTGATTTTTTTCTAATATAAAATAACATTATTATGGTTGTTTCTAACTAGTAATTTTACTCTCTTGTTGTGGCGTTCAATTCTCACGGCACAACGGTATATCCGAAAATAAATAAACAGTTACGTCGTTGTTAAAAATGATCCTAAACACGAAAGTGTACATTGATAAGTGGCGTGTACTAACAACGATTAATATAATGGTGGTGTTTCTTTAGCTAACATTCAACAAGGTTCATCAACTTGTAATGAATTGCTCATAGTACCTATTATGTAGTGAGAAAAGCTAGTGAAGTGTATTTGGCCCTCATAGTGTAAAGATTTTTCGTAAATTTACGGTGTAGTGCAATTCCTCGTAATAACGACTAATAAACCCAATTTATCCAATTAAAGTTGGGTCATTTTTGTTAAATCCAATATTGACTAATAAGCCTAATTTGATAAACCCAACACTTCTCCTTCAAGAAGCCCTATGAAATTATTGAAAGTTAATATATTATAATCCATGTGGACAAAGTCTAAGGGTCCAAAGTGTTAATAGGTTAAAGTTATGTTTTAGTACATTATGTAAATATGTAAATAGTATAAGGGTGTATTGTGTTAAAGTAGAAGTTAGTAACCCTCAAATACACGTGTTTGTGTATACTGGAATTAGGAACAGGCACCACCAAGAGATGTAACGTTTCAAGGCAACAGTTAGGGGATTTCCAATTAGTATAAATAGAAGTCAAATTGAGTTTTGTAAAATCAACGATTGTTCATTCAATAAAAGATTAGTTTGATCAAATTGTATGTTCATTCGTTCAAAGAGAGAAGACCAACAGAAATTGCAGGGCGGTAAAGGGAGTCTAAATTGTCTCTGTTTCAGGTCCAAAAATTGGAACGTCTCTCAGGGTACTTGAAAACGTATTAATTACATCCATTTGCAACCCCATGCACAACCAATAAAAACCATTCAGATCAGTAAACAACGATAAAAAAATTACAAACTTGGTAGTTGTTTGCTTTATAATAAGCTTAGCCGTGATAATTGTGAGTTATGTTAGGTGCATTTGTGTTATTTATAATTAGATGGTAGATTCTGGAATACAGGAACGTGGGATGCAATGTGTTAGTAAGGTTATGTGTAGTGGGCTCTATTCGCTTAATTTTACTTCAAATTGATTCAATGTTTTATTTTTAGGTTTGGAATATATTTGCTTTATTTTAGAGGAATTATTTTTAGAAGTAGTTTGTTTTGAATTAGCTTAAGGGTTAAGCTAGGTATAGTCTATATATATATCGAGTCTTTGTTTAGTTTTAGAAAGTCGAATTTTGTGATATTTTTTTATAAAAAGTCAAAACCTGGTTTCTTGTTTCAATCTGCGTTTTTTTTTGTTCTTGCTGTTTTTGTTGCTCCTCTGCCTTCAATTGGTATCAGAGCTAGCAAAAGAAGTAGTTAGCCATTCAAAGGCAGGATATTGAAGAATAGTAGGGGTGATCGCATTCTTCAAAACGTTTCAAAACTCACGGAAAGGAAAAATCGACTGCATCTAGTTTCGAGCCAGGTTGGGGCTTGTTAACAACAGAAAAAACAAATAAGAAAAGGCAGGAAGGAAGAACACCATAGCTAATCAGAATACAAACACTAATGCACTTGTGATTGCTCAAACTAGAGAAACCGGTGGGATATAAATAAACGTTCTGAAGCAGACCGGAACCGACCACTGCCTGGTCGATTGTGGTGGAGGCTATAACGGATGATCAGGGGGTGTGGGATGTTGTCCAGCCTTATGCTGAGCAGAACTAGACGAAGAAAGAAACAAAACAACCTCGGTGTTCCTATTCCAGGCTATTTCTGACGAGATCCTCTTTCAAATAGAAAAGTACAAAACTACAAAGGAGATGTTGGTAGCCCTGCGTATGCGAAACATCAGGGCTTATCGTGTGCAAAAGGAATAGCTCCAAACGTTGTAGAGTGAACTCGAGAACCTGAGGACGACGGACGATGAATCTATTGATCAATTTTCTCAAAAACTAAGTGAAAAAACATCCAAAGCTGTGAGCCTTGGAACTTAATTACATTTAAATGATGTGCAAATATTCACCAATTAACCTTTAACTCTTAAACGTCCAAACCTTTTGCGCTTTAATTATTTCTTTAAATAATTAAATATCGAATTAACCGTTTAAATATTTATCCACCGAATTAAAATTCCGCGTTTCGTGAACTATAATGTTTTCGATTAAACGTTATTAATTGATGGTTGCTGGAAGTGTAAATCTTTAGATCGTACCTCGATAACAACGTTGATTTAATCGGCGATCGGATATCAAATATCCAACATTATCCACCGAATTGTATAAAATCGCCAAGGAACATCTCCGAGGACCGATTTCTCGCCTTTTTTCATGGTCGAGTACGCTGACTTTTGCAACACTGCTGGAGTCACTCGGGATTAGCAATGTTTACTCCGACCACTCAACTTCGAATATCGATATTCCATTCATTTTAGCACCGGTTTGGACACGGTTTTTGTTTTATTGTGAAGCTCTCATGCATATTATAGAACATAACCCATATATATTTAATTATATAATATAATTAATATATAAATATAACTGTTTGTGTCAAAAGATAGTAAAAATCCAATTTTCACTAAAATCCAACAATAAGCGTGTAAAAAATCAGTGACCTGGAATTCAAATATCTGTTGGTATATGGAAGGAGAAATTCCAAGAAGGAGCCGTTTATTTTGGGTCAAGCATAGCTAAATGATATGTTTGCTAAACTTTCCACTACATCCACAAAACTAAATATTACACAAGAAAATTTGGCAGGGTCCTTTTGAGAACATTGCATAAATTAGGTAGGGTCCTTCTGAGAACGAAAGGGAAAGAAACATTACACAACATAATTTGGAAATAAAATCTTGAGTCCTTCCTCGAACAGGCAAACAAATATAATTTTAAGGATTATTGGATTTTAATAATCTCACCTTTTATCAATTGGCCAATAATAATCGCAACTAAGAATATTCTTACCACCGGTCCCTACTTTCAAACTATTTTTTTACATTGGACCCCCGTTAAAAAACTTAACGCCGTTAGAGTTTATATGACGTGGACATCTGCAAACCGTCGGAAAGTCGAGCCAAGCTAGCAGTGGTCTTGTGTTGGCTTTTGAAATTGGCTATGTTGGTGTTTAACCGGTCTCGTTAAACACCACCGTTGTCTATGTTTGGACTTTCCCGACCCACGAGAACAGTTAAACACCACCATAGCCAATTTCAAAAGCCCCCACGAGACCACTGCTAGCTGGGCTCGACTTTCCGGCGGTTTGCAGATGTCCACGTCATATAAACTTTAACGGCGTTAAGTTTTTTTAACGGGGGGTCCAATGTAAAAAAAATAGTTGAAAGTAGGGACCTGTGGTAATAATATTTTCAATTACGATTATTATTGGCCAATTGATAAAGGTTGGATTATTAAAATCCAATAATCCTAATTTTAATTTCTTTTAAATATAAATATATGGACCACTGTGAATTAATCAAGATCTGTGTTTGTTTAAATAAAAACTTGTCTATTTAAAATCAAGGTATGTGTAATGTAGGCGTGAGATGTGGGGTTGGGAGGACGCATGAGCCACCTGGCATTTTTATGGGCATGCAACACCGCCGCGTAGGATGTGAAAGTGGGTTCCGTTGTGTTTGAGAAAAGTTCATTATTAGTAACTTTTTGTGCAAAAAAACTGCATGTCTTGAATGCGACAAACAAGTTGACTATAAGTAACTTTTTGTGTAAAGATATCTTGAATCAGTCAACGGTTTTTTTTTCTCACATTTAGTGTTTAATTTTCTTCGTATAAATGTGTCAAGTTTTTTGTGGCTTGTTTCGCACAAGTATGTAAGGATATTTTAAGTGTTTAGAAGTGCGAACAATATCAAAGAGTAGACGTCTGTTACACGTGCTACGTGTAATCATCTAACTAAAAAAATAAAGTGACGGCCATGTCACTACCACGTACATGATCGCGGTGTCAAGTCTAATAAAAAACAATAATAAAAACTACTTCTTAGCTACTGAGACTGCATACAGAGAAGTAGGGTTGTTGAATCCACATGGACCAGTGGAGAATGCTATTCAAGTTAAAACTATTCAAAGACTACTAAAGTTTAAAACTTTATTAATTAAACTCATGTAATTGACAAAAAAGCAACGAACTTTGATTTTAGAAAACAATTGGAGAAAAACGACCATGCCGGGTTTCAATTCAGCAAAACACACGCACAATTTTAGTTTAAAATCATATTAGAGATTACATAGACATAACCTTGTTTAACTGTTTAACCCAACCACACAATAATCAATTCAATCACAAAATCAGATTATTCCCGATGCAAGAAAACCAAGAAACGATGATAGATGCGATAAATCAAAAACATGCAATTGTTAAGAAATCAAACACACAATTGAATTCAAAGAACTTAAGAGGTTCACAAAACTTCAATCCAAACTGATCATTAACTAAAATTATACGACTACATGCATAAACCGTTCACCCGGAGGGATCACGAAAGCGTTTAGCCGCTCATGATTATCGAAAACATTAAAGATTCAAACTTTAAACTTACAAGCATGAAAAACTAAGAACAATTGGTCAAACAAGTTCTCGAATCACCTTAGGGAAGCTATGGGACGACAAGGAATAAGGTAATTCGAGAATGGAATTACAATGGCTTTATAATTAGAATTAGGTTTAATTTTGCCGTATTCCTTTTTTTCGCGTGTCGCAAACATCCAACATCAGTTCTTCGCATGAAGCAAAGAACAAAACAGTCGGGGCCACTTTTTAAGTTTCTCGCGTGTCGCGAACTTCTTCCCCCGGATCTTCGCGTGGCGCGAAGATCCTACTTTTCAAGATTTTGACTTTTGAGCTTTGACTTTTCTTTCTTTTACCTCTCGGACTACGTGCCTTCGTATATATGACTCGTAAATTTCTCCCCTTTAGCACAATTAACCTGTAACACTTCAAACTACAATACACACTTAAAACCGACTCTATAAACACAGCTAAAACTCTCAAAAACACATAAAAACTGACACTTATACACAGGATATTTAACCCTACATCAGTACACAGTAGGATTCTCACTAACTAAACATTTAAAAGTGTGTAACGATTTAACTATTTTTTTAATCTTTTTCTAATCATTGTTTTTGATTTAGCAAAATATATTATTTTCAATAAAATACTAACTTTAATTATAAAAGTTAACCGTGTCATAAAATAAAACATGGACAGTGTGGTTCTCGTCAACCGTATGTTTAATATTTATATGCTAACACAAAACCGATGTGGCTTCTGAGGAAGGTGATCAACCAAACATGTAGTTTTTGACCGTTTAGATGATCGGCCAATTAGCGGGACTAGACGCCACTTTGAACATATCCTCAAAAGTTCTCAAGATTTTTCCATAGAGAACGCGATGTTATACTCATCTTTATATTGTTGTTGGGGCTCTACTAAAACGTCAACGTCGCTTGTACTACTTCCTCTCGTACAACTATTATAGAAACCCAATTGAAAGTAGTGTTAATTGTTCTTTCTGCGCATTGCGATCCATTTGCCAGACATTTTGTTCGCGTTCTGGTATTCATCTCGGGCCACTGCGAAGTGAAAATTTTAACGAACCCGTTTAAAAAAAATTCATCCCTTTTAGTAGTTCCTATTTAGAAAATATAATTAACATTAGTAGAAAAAATAAAAGTTTCTAAAAAATAATATACATTTCTAAAAATTACAATTACCCGTCAACGGATTCTCGGAAACGTTGAGCCAAGAACATGCGCGCCAAACCAAATTCCTCTTCACTCGACCACCTCTCTCCTATTTTTTTAACTTCCTCGACTTCTAGCTATTTTTTTGTGTTTTCTTTTGGAGGTGGTCCGTTGTGTTTGAAAAACCGTCTTGGGTTGCAGTTATTTCTCAATAATTATTTCTTCTGTACATTGACTATGGAAGAATTTGGCGGATGCTGGTTGGTTGGTTGAAGTACGAGATGATATACACCGATTTGGTTGAAGTAGGTAGGATTAAATAGGTTGTTCAGGTTATTTAAATCGTTCGGGCGAAGATGTTGAAAAACGGGTTGTTTGGGTCATTCCGCTGAACGTGTTGTTGTAAAAACGGGTTGTTTGAATTGGGTCGTTCGGGGTAAATTGTTTGAAATACGGGTTGCTAACACGGATTCATATTTGAAGAGTTGGATAGGGATGAAAGAATAAAAAATTTGGATGTAAAAAAATGGAGTTAAATAAGGTTTTAGTCCCCATGTTTGAAAATTTGGGTCGTTCGGGGTAAATCTTGACTCCTTCCTCGAACATGCAAACAAATATAATTGTAAAATTTTGAGGTAAATAGGGTTTTAGTCCCCGTGTTATGAACAAATAACTATTTTATTCCAAAAGATGAAATATGATTTTTTTAGTACGCCCAATCGTTTTATTTTTATTTCAATTAATTACACTTGTTTAAGCCTCTTAATTTCCCGGTCCATGATTTACATCGGTCGTTCCACAAAGTGGAGTTTGTCATCGATTTGAATCTACTTGAGTGGTATGATAATGTGCCATCATTTATACATGTTTTGCATGCAAAATAATCCTCATATTATGGTACTAATTGAACAATAACCTTGCAATTGATACTTAAAACGTTTATATTTTGCAATTTGCAAGTTATTTGGTGTTGAAAATATAAATCAAGCTAAATCCTATAAAAAAACACCAAGAAATCAAGCTTCTAGAAGGATCATTCCCGAGCTTTGACCCTAAGAAGTCAAAATTGGTCAATAAAAGTCAACAAGCAGCTAAAAGTCAAAACATGGGAGCTAAGAGGGCATTGCACGGTCGTGCAATGCCATGCATGGCTGTGCAAACCCAATCTTGCTCGCCAAGGCCCAGTACACTGTCCTATGTACCCGTTTGGATTCGCGAGGCCTTTACACGACCGTGCATTCATTTTGAGGCCTATAATAGAGGGCTTGGGTTCTTGGTTTCATACACCTCAAGAAGCACTAAGACACTATCCATAAGAGAGATATTCGTAGTTAGAGTAGTGAGTAAATAGTAGAGGGGCCCCTCCTCTTTGTTTTGCAATAGGGGAGCCTACGAAACTCAGTGTTACGCTAGTTAGTATGGCCATTCGTGACTAAACTCCTTGTATTGCTAGAGTGAAGATGAAGTTTGGTGCATGTTAATGTTCGACGTATTAATTTAGTGGTATTTTATGTTTTTAATTATTTCTCCTTAAAACCACCATTTGGTGGGCCTTTATTATTATCTAAATCCGTCTTTATACTTATGAGTGTTCTTGATTTTAAAGTGTAAGATCGTAAAACCTTTTTAATCAAACTTCCTTTGAAGCTTGTACATCTTTATACAAGCCGAGATTAATAAGCCAAGGCTTGGTCTACACTATTAAGGTCGTACATCTTTATACGAACTTATTATGCAACCAAGAATTGGTGAACTCATGTTGGGAATGATACGTCTTGATACTGGGTCCCATTGTTACACCGCCTCCTGGTGAGCAAAATATAATCACCTAAAGCATTTAAGTTCGATGTCTTAAACCAACCTAGAGATAGCATTCAAAGGGTTAAGGTAAAAGTTGTCCCTAGCAAGAGGCTCTACTATTTTAATTCGTGAATCAAATGACGTGAGTACGACACTCTAACGGTGACCCGGGTCACTAGTTTGTAGTAATCATACCACTAAATTAGTCAACTTAACATTATTACGTACCAAGCGGATTCGAAGCCCGAAGCAATACTCTTCGTGACCTGGTCATTTCCAAGATATTTACTTTTCTGCTATTTACTATTTTGTTCATTACATTTCTATTACACACATCACGCATGTTTTTACTTTAATGCTATTTACTTTGCTGTCATTTACTATTCTGCTTTACAATCACACAAAATCCACTCACTAATTAATCCGACAAAACGATAATTAAAGTTGAGTATTGGAACTCAACCGTGTCCATTGGTTCGATACTTGGTCCTTACCTAAACTATATTACGATACGATACGTACACTTGCCTATTGTGTGTGTTTTAAGTTAAAGTAATTATCATTTTATAAATTTTAAACCTGATCTCCTGAAACCATCTTAAAAATATATTTATTATATTTTTACTTATCACACGACACATCATATGACAAGTGTTTCATCTGATAGATACTTCTTTAGGTTTGATACATGAAAGGTGTCATGTATGTAATCCCCAGAAAATTTCGGCTTATATTTTAACAATTCCGGCATTTGTACCCCTTTATTTTAACGTCTTACATCAATAATATTATCTTAATTACCCATTATATTCATACATACATACATACATTGGGTGTAATTTCAAATTCAATACATATTTATTTGGAGTTATAAATGTTTTAATCCTACTAAATGCATACATATATATATATATATACTAAGTTATTTTCTAAACCTATATATATATAAATATATATATATATATATATATATATATATATATATACAAACATGCAAAAACAAATGTTATAAATCCTACCAATAAACTAGGGATTTATAAATATTTAATTATATAAATAAAACCCTTTTATTTTACAAAAAATATAATTTGTATTTATAACCTTTAATTAGGATATAGGGATTACTAAATATAAAAATTTAAATGATTTTATGTTTTATAAGGTCCAAGGGTTAGTTATGCCCATTTCTAAAACTTAATTCTAATTAAAATCAAAGTTTGTTCATAAAATGATAAACACTTGAAACTCCAGGGACCTATTTGCAAAAATCTGTTATCTCTTCTTCAACTCTTCTATTTTGACTTTCCAGAGTCAAACCAACCTCAATCCTCCTTCCAATTGATCGAATCAATGCGTTTTAACTGTAATTGCACGATTGTTTCCTAATGATTTAACGATACAATTTGTTGGAAATCAATGATTTATTTACGAATTCAATCCGGTAACCGTCCCAATCAAGTGGGTAATCAATTCGTGTTCTCGGCTTGAAAATGGCCTATAAAAACCACTCCATTACACTCGCAACAACTCGCACACACTTCCAAACTCACTGTATTTCCCCTCTAGATCGCGATCGAGTATCACGAAACCGAACTCGAAAGCCTTTGTCGTTCTCACCTTTGGCTTTGCCATTTCAGGTAAAATTGGTTTCATTGAACTCGCTTTGATCGGTAGATTGAAAGCCCTATGAATTCGGGATCGAATCAATGATCAATCGCCCGAGTTGAGAAGCTAAGGTTTTCAGGTTTCATATTGGGGACGAAGGGTAGCTGGGTTTGTTTATCAAAAGCATAGCGAATCAGCCACTGGACAAGGCATCAAGCCCAGTCCGGTGGTTAGTGCGTGTGTGCAAGTGTTGAACCCCCTCAGGCGCGGGTTCGAGTCCCAGGGGAGCCGGTTTTGCTCTTTTTCCTTTTAAACCATTTTTAACACACTAATTAACATTTAAAAAATTTTAATTAATTTTTATAATTATGCAGATACATTCTCTAATATTCATGAAAATAAGAAAATTATAAATTGTGTTTTAACTACTTTATATTCTATTAAATCCCTTGAAAACTCTAAATAAATTAATATAAATCATTTGTTTAGACAAGCCTAATTTTGTTATTTATATACTATTCCATTTTTCTATTTAAATTTTGAACATTATTAAACTACTTAAAGTTATAAATAATTATTATTGATAAGAATAATCATTTAAATACTTCTAAATTTATAAACACCTAAATAATTACTTTAGATAATTATTTTTATTTAAAACCTATTTGTCTCTTGAAATTCATTCAAAAAGAATTATTAGTTTCTACCATTTTATTTATTGAATGAATTAATTACCCCATTTATTTACATTAACTAATAATTTTACTATATTGTAAAACTTATTAAACATTTTTCCATTTTAAAATTTATTTATAAATTGTTCCAAGTATATTTAGTTTTTCATACCACATTATATGTATATAACAATTTATATACAATGTTATTTAAACATTTTTTCACACTATGATTTACTTGATTTTTAACTAAATATTTATGTGAATAAAATCCAAACATTTTTATGAATACATATGTTTTCTTACCAAACTTGCACAAACCCTATGCCCGATCTCAAATCTCCCATGAAACCCTAAACGTCCCAATATCTCCTAAATGCCATTTAGACATATATTTCTCTAAGAACACTTGCGTTTGGTTTTGGATCTCTTAAAGAAGGAGCAATTATACGCTCAGTTCTCCAAATGTGAATTTTGGCTAAAAGAAGTCCAATTCTTGGGTCATATAATCAACAAGAAAGGTATTCACGTGGATCCCGCTAAGATTGAGGCGGTGAAGAACTGGCAAGCTCCAAAGACCCCTACAGAAGTCCGCTCGTTTCTTGGTTAAGCGGGCTATTACTGCGGTTTCATATCGAACTTTTCAAAGATCACAGCACCACTCACAGCCTTAACGCATAAAGGCAAGCCCTACGAGTGGGGACCAAAGCAAGAGGAAGCCTTTCAAACCCTAAAGCAAAAATTATGTGAGGCTCCTATCTTGACTCTTCCCGATGGGACTGAAGACTTCGTCGTCTACTGTGACGCTTCCCACTTAGGCCTTGGTTGTGTGCTAATGCAACGAGGCAAAGTGATTGCTTATGCGTCCATCAACTCAAAATCAATGAGAATAATTATACGATGCACGATCTTGAGTTGGGCACGGTCGTATTTGCACTCAAAATTTGGAGACATTACTTATATGGTACCAAATGTGAGGTTTACACCGATCATAAGAGTCTCCAATACATTTTCAATCCAAAGGAACTCAACATGAGGCAATATATTTGGGTTGAACTCCTAAACGACTACGACTGCAATATTCGTTATCATCTTGGTAAGGCGAATGTCGTGGCCGATGCTCTTAGTCGTAAGGAACCTATCAAGATCCATAACATCTGAATCCAAAACGACATTTAAACTCGCATCCTTGAAGTACAACATCTTTCCATCGCTGAAGGAAATATGTACAACGAAATGTCATGTGGTGCTGAACTTCAACTTGAAACCAAACCCAATGGGTTACTCTACTTTCTAAATCGTATCTGGATTCCGGATTGTGACAACCTTCATACCTTTATCACGAACGAGGCTCACAAGACTCATTATTCTGTACATCCCGGTGCAGACAAGATGTACATGGACCTTCGTACCCAATATTGGTGGCCTGGTATGAAAAAGGGCATTGTCATATACGTGTCCAAATGCCTTACTTGTCTGATGGTTAAAGCCGAGCACCAGCGTCCATCCGGTTTACTTGAACAACCCGAGATTCCCGTTTGGAAAATGGGAGTGTATTGCCATGTACTTTATAACCAAACTCTCCCACACATCTCGTGGTCATGATAGTATTTGGGTAATCATCGACCGCTTGACAAAATCTGCTCATTTCGTACCCATTCGTGAAGATTATCGCGTTGAGAAATTGGCTCGAATCTATATTGATGAGATTGTCAGTCGTCACAGTGTACCTCTCAACATTATCTCTGATCGTGATGGACGATTCATCTCTCGTTTCTGGAAATCTTTACAATCAGCCTTGGGTACTCAACTGAATCTTAGTACGGCTTACCATCCGCAAACTGATGGTCAATCCGAACGAACGATTCAAACTCTTAAGGATATGCTTAGAGCCTGTGTCATTGACTTTAAGGGAAATTGGGATTTACATCTACCCTTAATCGAGTTCTCATACAACAACAGCTATCACACGAGCATTAACATGGCTCCTTTTGAAGCACTTTATGGTCGAAAGTGTCGCTCTCCTATCTGTTGGACTGAAATTGGTGAAGCACAAATCACTGGTCCCGAACTTATTCAGGAGACTTCCTACAAGATCATGTTAATCCATGACAACCTTTTGGTAGCAAGGAATTGGCAAAAGAGCTATGCTGACAAACGTCGAAAACCCTTAGAATTTCAAGTTGGCGATATGGTTCTTCTCAAGGTATCCCCTTGGAAATGCGTGGTTCATTTTGGAAAGAAAGGGAAACTTGCACCAATATTCGTAGGTCATTTTAAAATCCTTGAACGGGTTGGAAATGTAGCCTACAAATTGGACCTACCTGAAGGACTCAGCAACGTCCATCCGACATTTTATGTCTCGAACCTAAAGAAATGCTTAGCCGGCGAAAATCTTCACATACCACTTGACGAGGTGCACATTGATGAATCAATGCACTTCGTGGAGAAACCCTTGGAGATCATGGATCGAGAGGTTAAGCAACTAAAGCGAAGCAGAATTCCAATCGTTAAGGTTCGATGGGAATCCAAACGTGTCCCAGAATTCACTTGGGAACACGATGATCAAATGAAGACAAAATACCCACATCTGTTTCTAGGACCCTCTTACTAATCAATTTTGGGACGAAATTTCCTGAAGTAGGGGAGACTATAAACCCCAGGAATTTTCTGCTTCTATTTTAACAATTCTGGCATTTGTATCCCTTTATTTTAATGTCTTACATCAATAATATTATCTTAATTACCCATTGCATTCATACATACATACATACATTGGATGTAATTTCAAATTCAATACATATTTATTTGGAGTTATAAATGTTTTAATCCTACTAAATGCATACATATATATATACTAAGTTATTTTCTAAACCTATATATATATATAAATATATATATATATATATATATATATATATATATATATATACAAACATGCAAAAACAAATGTTATAAATCCTACCAATAAACTAGGGATTTATAAATATTTAATTATATAAATAAAACCCTTTTATTTTACAAAAAATATAATTTGTATTTATAACCTTTAATTAGGATATAGGGATTACTAAATATAAAAATTTAAATGATTTATGTTTTATAAGGTCCAGGGGTTAGTTATGCCAATTTCTGAAACTTAATTCTAATTAAAATCAAAGTTTGTTCATAAAATGATAAACACTTAAAACTCTAGGGACCTATTTGCAAAACTCTGTTATCTCTTCTCCAACTCGTCGATTTTGAATTTCCAGAGTCAAACCAACCTCAATCCACCTTCCAATTGATCGAATTAATGCGTTTTAACTGCAATTGATGTTACTACATCATTGCGCAACTGTTTCCTAATGATTTAACGATACAATTTGTTGGAAATCAATGATTTATTTACGAATTCAATCCCGTAACCGTCCCAATCAAGTGAGTAATCAATTCGTGTTCTCGGCTTGAAATTGGCCTATAAAAACCACTCCATTACACTCGCAACAACTCGCACACACTTCCTACACTTCCAAACTCACTGCATTTCTCCTCTAGATCGTGATCGAGTATCAAGAAACCAAACTCGAAAGCCTCTGTCGATCTCACCTTTGGCTTAGCCATTTCAGGTAAAATTGGTTTCATTGAGCTTACTTTGATCAGTAGATTGAAAGCCCTAAGAATTCGTGATCGAATCAATGATCAATCGGCCGAATTGATAAGCTAGGGTTTTCGGGTTTCATATTAGGGACGAAGGGTAGCTGGGTTTGTTTATCAAAAGCATAGCGAATCAACCACCGGACAAGGCATCAAGCCCAGTCTAGTGGTTAGTGCGTGTGTGCAAGTGTTGAACCGCCTCAAGCGCGGGTTCGAGTCCTAGGGGAGTCGATTTTGCTCTTTTTCTGTTTAAACCATTTTTAACACACTAATTAACATTTAAAATTTTTTAATTAGTTTTTATAATTATGCAGATACATTCTCTAATATTTATGAAAATCAGAAAATTATAAATAGTGTTTTAACTACTTTATATTCTATTAAATCCCTTGAAAACTCTAAATAAATTAATATAAATCATTTGTTTAGACAAGCCTAATTTTGTTATTTATATATTATTACATTTTTTATTTATATTTTTAACATTATTAAACTCCTTAAAGTTATAAATAATTATTATTGATAAGAATAATCATTTAAGTACTTCTAAATTTATAAACACCTAAATAATTACTTTAGATAATTATTATTATTTAAAAGCTACTTGTCTCTTGAAATTCATTAAAAAAGAATTATTAGTTTCTACCATTTTTTTTATTGAATGAATTAATTACCCCATTTATTTACATTAACTAATAATTTTACTATATTGTAAAAACCTATTAAACATTTTCCCACTTTATAATTTATTTATAAATAGTTTCAAGTATATTACTTTTTCATACCACATTATGTGTATATAACAATTTATATACAATGTTATTTAAACCTTTTTTCTCACTATGATTTACTTGATTTTTAACTAAATATTTAGGTGAATAAAATCCAAACATTTTTATAAATACATATGTTTTCTTACCAAACTTGCACAAACCCTATGCCCGGTCTCAAATCTCCCATGAAACCCTAAACGTCTTAGGTTACCATTACGCGTGTAGGTTTGTTGTGAGAGTTACTCACGAGGCCTAACAATCTTTACCAGTTTATACATTTCTAGCTTTGATTCAAGTGAGTTCATAGCCCCCTTTCTCTTTACTATTATTTACAAATAGTCGTGGTGGAACATGTTTACATACTATACCAAATTCAATACCATTGTTCTCATGCTATTTACTATGTGCTTTATGTCTTAAACTACTTGGCGACCATTTAATGTGTTCATGTCAGTACATTCATTAACCTGCTACCCAGATCTAAGGTAGTACCTAACATGATCATTTATAGGGGAATCATTTTCCGGTTAACACAGTGTACCATATTACTATTTTTCCAAAACACAATCAGTGGAATTGTACTTAACAGTTTTCCATTTACTACGACTTGAATTGTACGGTTGGAACCTTGTGTGTTTTCACATTTATGCCATAGTTATGCTTTGAACATATTGAATGTCAAATCTTTTTACTGAACTTTTGTTTGGTGTCAAAACCTATATTACTCACCAACTACTTGTAGTTGACATACACTCACATGTTTCACGTGCACCAGTTTGAGGATTCAACTTGATCACATAGGACTGGACCTAGTTTAATTTGAATTATGTTATGTTTTGAACACGTTGTTTTCTTATTTCTATTTGTAACGAATGCTTTTAATTTTGAATAATAAATATTATCACATTTAATAGATGATCATGTGCTTATGAGCAACCGTGTCAGCCCCGGCGTATAATCCACCGTCGGCCGGGGTGTGACAATGTACATTACTATATTCATGGGGTAGCTTAAGTCGATAGGCCAGATGGCCTACTCTTGATAATATCTCGAATGGTCCGATGTATCGGGGATTGAGCTTACCTCGTTTTCCAAACCTAATGACCCCTTTCTAAGGTGAGACTTTCAAGAATACGTTGTCTCAAACTTGGAATTCTAAGGGTTTGCGTCTCACGCTTTGGACGATCTCTGACAGCCTTGATTCTTTCCCTGATCTTGAATATTTTTTCGGTTGTTTCTTGAAAGATTTCGGGGCCGATGAGTTGGTTGTCACCATCTTCTGCCCAACACAATGGTGATCGACACTTCCGACCAGCTTCAAAAGGGGGTGCAACCTGAATACTAGTGTGACAGGTGTGTTATTATACGAAAATTCGGCTAGGGGTATATGAGTATCCCAACTCTTTCTAAAGTCTATCATGTATGCGCTGATAATATCCTCGAGGGTTTGGATAGTCCTTTCACTCTGGTCATCCGTTTGTTGGTGATAATGGGTGCTCATGTCAACGCGTGTACCTAACGCTTTCTATAGTGACTGCCAGAAGCTTGAGGTGAACCGACTATCTCTATCTGAGATAATGGAGATTGGCACTCCATGCCTCAAGACGACCTCCTTTAGGTATATCCTAGTCAATCTTTCCATTTTATCCATTTCTTTGAACGGCATGAAGTGTGATGATTTTGTTAATCGATCAACAATTACCAAAATAGTGTCATGACCATTTGACATTTTGGGTAACTTTGTGATGAAGTCTATATAGATTTGTTCCCACTTCCATTGTGGTATCTCATGTTGTTGCAAGAGTCACGATGGCTTCTAATATTCTGCCTTAACTTTGGAACAAGTTAAGCATTTACCCCTTATGTAGCAATATCGGCCTTCATGTTTGGCCACGAGTACAACTCTTTAAGATCCTTGTACATCTTGTCGGACCCGGGGTGAATTGAGGTCCTAGACTTGTGTGCCTCGTTTAATACTAAGCCTCGTAGGTTTCCAAAATGTGGTACCCAAATTCGATTCATGAAGTATCGAGCTTCGTCGGATTGCGTTTCGAGTTGTTGATCCATACATCTTAAGGATTCTTTCTTCAAATTCTCTTCCTTGAGTTCTTCTTATTGAGCATGTAGTATTTGATTAGTGAGGCCTGTGTAAATTGTCATTCCTAATGCCTGTACTCGAAATGTCTTGACTCTTTCCTTCCTACATAAAGCATCGGCTACGACGTTTGCTAAACCAGGGTGGTAGCGAATGTCACAATCGTAGTCGTTAAGTAATTCTACCCATCTTCATTGTCTCATATTCAACTTTTTTTGGCTGAAGATATGCTCTTTCTGGCTGAAGATATGCTCTTTCTGGCTGAATATATACGGGAGACTCTTATAATCGGTAAAAATGATGCATTTCGTACCGTAGATGTAATGTCTCCAAATCTTAAGAGCAAACACGTCTACCAACCCCTCCCCACCCCCCAAACCTCCCACGTGCCCCATAACGCTCCGTCCGAAAAGGTGTTGGACGTCCCCACGAGCTTACATGGATATGGGCACCAGCCCATCTACATTTACATGGCCGAAGTTGACCATGGGCAATGAGGGCGACCGACCAGAGCCCGTTTTCCAAAGGGAACCAAAATTTTTAAAATTATATATATATATAATGTTAGGAGATCTGCACTATTCGTCAGTTAACTACTACAGTATGGCATTCTAAAACTATAATTTTGTTATGTTTATTGTTGTAAAAGTTTTTGCCATAATAATGAATTTTTTAATTTAAAATTTTTATCGTTTGGATCCTATTTATCTAGCTCGACTCGGGCCTCTAAATCCTCAGCTCCGGCCCTGTACATTTGGACTTATAAGCTTGTAAAAAATCAATGACCTAGAATTAAAATATTAGTTTGTATGTGGAAGGAGATATTCCAAGAAGGAACCGTTTACTTCAGGTCAAGCATAGCTAAATAATGATGCGCTTGCTAAACTTTCAACTACATCCACAAAACTAAATATGTCCAGAAACATTGCACAATTAGAAAAGGCCCTTTGAGAACGAAAGGGAAGGAAACATTACATAAGAAAATTTGAAAAAAAAATCTTTACTCCTTCCTCGAACATACAAACAAGAGTAAATTACGCTTTTAGCTCCAAAAGGTTGTAATTCTGTAACTATTTCAGTGTCTGGCGTTAACTCTGTTAACTTTTTTTTCAAGTCTAAGAGCATTTGAGTCATTTTATTTATAAAAAAACTATTTTAACCCTTTCAGTCTGGAAAGCATTTTTTTTTTTAGTTTTTTTTTCATAGAAACACTATTTTAACTTATTTAAAAATGTTCTTTAAATTTTTTTAAAACCATTTGTTATTTTCCCCCCTAAAGACGTCTTTTCTTTTCTTTTTTAAAAACATTTATTTAGTTTTTTCATAAAAAACATTTTTAACTTTTAAGAAAAATTACCTTTTAAAAAAAAAATTATTTAGTTATTTCAAAAACTCATATGTTTGATTAAAAGAACCCTAAGTTAATGGATATAAAGTTTAGGAAATCGAAGACGAAGAAAAGAAATTTGTATGAATCATCCTCTTCCTCTAGACCAGAGGTCATGGGTTCGAATCCTAGCCCTCTTCCCTCTTGACGATTTTCAAACCTTTTTTTAGGTTTTTGCGTTGCCTTTTTTTATTTTACTTTACGGCTTTTTTTTTTGTTTTTAGTTTTAGTTTTCTCTTTTATTAATGTTATGTTTATCGTTGCTTTCGAATTGACGTTTGCGTTGACAGAGTACGTTTCAGGATTATACGGCGGAGTGGCAGCCATTACCACGACGTTTTATTATTTGGGATTTCGAGTACAAAAATATGGGGATCAATCCATCTCTTTTGACTCTTTTTCAAGTTCGATAATTTTTTGTTGGTCATACATTTTTTAGAGTTCTCGCCCCCGACGAGAAGCGAAGGTGACATTTAAGTTTTTTTAAAAATCGGTTCAACATCGGCGCGAAACGAGAACGTTAAATCTAGTTAACTTAAAAGGTTAAAAGTTTAATTACGAATCATATGTTTGGTTCAAAGAATTAAAAGGAATTGAAATTTGAATTCCAATTTGTCGATGTTTGTTAGCAAAATTTGTTGGAATTGAAATCTGAGTTCCATTATAATGTGTTTGGTTGAGACATGAATTGTAATTAGAATTATAATTAATTCCCTCAAATTCATTCGTGTAAAAGATTTCAACATTACATCCAAATTTTGAAGGAATTCAAGAAAAGGGATTGAAATCTCTAACCACTCACTGTCGTCATACAAACAATCCCCCCGATCACAAGACTGCAAAAACTCCAACAAACGGTTATGGTCGAAGGGTTACTAGATAATGATGATATCGAAGAATCACATGAGGTTATTAACATAAACATTGGTTGGGTTTGACACAAACTTCAGGGACTAAATTTTTTTTTTTTGAAAAACGAGTCAGTAGCGGACGGCTACCAAAGAACTCGTGGTCTGCTACGTGGTCAAGAAGGTAGAAATGATGAGCTTACATGCGTAAGCTGACTAGCTCACACTAGGATACCCTATAGCGGACTCTCACAATGTCATTAATGGTCCGTTAAGCTACAAACAGCATAGCGGTTCGGTATCCAAACGCCTAATGGTCTGCTACTTGTTATGCGATAACGTATCCAGATAACAGGGCGGTAGCGAACCGCTACCCCCGGTTAAGGGTCTGCTACGGGTCCAAGTTAGCCTATTGTAGGTCCCGGTTCGGACGTGACTGATCTCTAGACTCGCGGTACGACATGGTGATAACGTGCGGAATCCATGATCAACGTGCAACGTGTAACTCAATCAACAACACGGTGTAAATAATCCTCTTTGTATTTTCACTCAGAATATCAGTTTACAAGATCTCTCAGTTTTTGTTCTACACTGATTAACTCTAATCTATATTACTAAAACTGACATGTAAACCTCTATTTATAGGGAAACCACAAAGCACCACAGGCGAACTAACAAGTTCGCCCCTAACAAGCTTAGGCGAACTTAGCAAGTTACCCTATCAAGTTCGCTCTAAGTTCCTTAGGCGAACTTGACAGCTTTGCTAACTTACAACATAGAATTTCAGCGACAGTTACAAAACATGCTCTAACAGACTCCCCCGTAACTGTTGCTTACAATTCTAACACATTACAAGCAAAGACTCTAAGACTAAGACATAGAATCTTTAAGCTCGTTGTCACCAGAATATGTTCCAACAGACTCCCCCTTGACAACAGCTTCAGAAGATTGTCATCAGTCCTCAAACATATCATAGTCTTTGTCTTGTTCATCTGCACACTCTTTCTTCATTTCTAGAAGAAAACTTGGGAGAATGACCCCTTGTCAACTTCTATCTGCAAATTTTTATTTATGGCAAAGAAGAACAACCAAGTGTAACCAACAAGTAAAATTTCCATGAAAGCTGGAAAAATAAAATCTTTTTGATTTTTCAAACATAAGAAAGACAAAATCTTTTTGGTTTTTCTTTGTACAAACTGAAATGTAAAAATACAAAACACGTCTTTTTGGTCGAACATCACGAGTAAGAAGATCATATCAGTATAAACAATGCATCAACCACACAATTTGGATAAACATCCCTAAACATTCTATGGGTATCCTATCCAAATTCATCATTTATTTATATCAGATAAGATCAAATCTTTCAAGCTTCAACCAAAACACGTAATGATACGTGAAGAACTTCAAAGAAGATGGGATCAGATCATAACATGCTTATAATAAATTACATACGAATTTGCAACACATAACATGTCAATCTAAGTTGTCAATATTATAGCATTTGAAACCATCAGTATCTTTGTCACATGTTCTTGTGAATTAAGGTACCATTTATTTTGTAATACAACATGTACCCCACAAATATGCCAACAGAAAATAAATGTGCATTATCTTCAAGACATATAAGATCATTGCAAGATAATTTTCAATCTCCAGGATGAAATTATACTGTTAAACACTGGAAAATATCAAGCAAAGAATCAGAATGATTCAGAATCGAATGATTCAGAATCGAATGATTCAGAATCGAATGATTCAAATGTCTTGGTTTGGATGAAGTATCATGATTCATAGTAACAGAAAGATTGTACCGATAGAATTTATCAACATAAGATTGATCAAGGAATCGATTGATTCAATGACATAGGGTAGCGTGATCCAACTGTTATCTGGATATATTCAATGGAATCAAGATAATTGATCCAAGGGCTAGTATATGTTTCAACAGATGTTGTCAGAAACATATTTTAGTTCAACATCACATTGCATGTTTTTTGAGGCATGGGCAGTGAAGTGAACTAAAAAATTATGTTTAACGACATAACCGAAACTGGTCTCATGAAGTACTTTAGATCTTATATTCTTTATCTGATAATGATCTTTTACACACATACCCGGCATACCATGGGTTCAAATCACATTTGTCACAAAGTTCATTATGTTGTCACACTACTAATGGACCAAAGATACTTATAGCCTATTCACAATTCAGACTACATACTAGTATCCAAATTAAAATAAAAGCATCAAGCATCAATTTTTGTTCAACATAAGCAGTTATGAAGTTATCATTTCCCAAACTGTGCAGTATAAGAAGTTCTGATCAAAACATTTATCACAGATATATTAGATAAGCAATCATAAAGTCCAAATAAGGTCATGTGTGACTGAACATCTACTGATGTACTATTATTTCTCCTTATAACTTCAAGTAATGCCGATTTTATCTTTTTCAATTTGTTTGGCTTTTTCAAAATATTTTTGACAGAAAGTAAAACTTCCATGAAAGCATTGTTAAGAAAAACATTTTACTTGGTTACTTGGGATTAAGAAATTCAATCAATTCAAAAATCAAACCGATGTAATCGAATTCCTTTGCCTTTGACACCAACACAATTCTGTACCCCCCTGTCCTGTAGACTCCCCCTCAACTAGTCAAATGGTTGCATCAATGACTTTATGCTCACCATCATCATCCTAAGTTTCAGGTTGTCTTTTGGACTTGATCAAACACTTTCCAAAACAACATTGTCAAAATATTTGTGTGGGACATTATCTCCCCCTTGAGCATCAAGTCGTTGAATCAAAAGATTTATCGGTTATCAAACAACTCATTGCTCCTGCAGATGTCATTCCCTGTCATGTGCTATGAACAACCACTATTAACAAACCAAATTGTATTAATAGTCCTTCTTGGTTAATCCTGCACATTAAACAAGGAGCATTAGTCTGAAATGAAAACCCAAGCCATGGTAGTCCTGGGTCGTCCATCCGTATCAAAATAAATGACTTCACACAATTCATAGTCGAATCTCTCCTCAATTTTTGGAGATTGTTCCATTGAATCAGAAACCGAAACTTTTCTTTTCCAAACACTCTTCTGTTCATTAAGTTCATTCCTCTTAAAAAGTGAAGTGTTTGAACATTCCGGTTCATTTGAAACATGATGCGATTGCGAAACCTCTTGTTGCTCTAACAATTTTCTCAATCTTCTTTTTTTTCTCCGTCTCTGAGGTGAGAGAGCTTAACCTTCGATTGTGAATTAACAGAATTTCTACCAAATAATCTTGTCACAACTGGTCTAGTCTTTGATGTCTCAAAAGATTGGGTCTTTGAAGGACAATTCAAAAAAATGTGACCCACTACACCACAATAAAAACAACTTCTCCTCTCAATAAACTTCCTTACGTAAGGATCTTTAGGAGTCATATCTCTTTAACCTCTAGCACTAGACACTTCAGTTTGATTCACATATTTTGATGACTGAATTTGTGACTTTGGTTTCACCGGTATATATGAAACTTTTACATTAGGTTTAGAAACATCGGGTTTCTTCACAAGAACAGATTTCACCACTAGCTTTGCTGGCGGTTTAACAAAAGGTCTTCCCAACTTGGGATCTTCTAACGCTTTCCCATATTCTTATCTGGACAATTTATCAAGATATGGCCAACAAGCCCGCAATGAAAACATGTTCGTCTTTCTTTGTAAACTTTGACATACTTCTCCCTTGGAACTCTTGTTGTATCGGATGATGTACACTGGGAAGTAGTGCTAGATACTTGAACAACCTTGGGTTTTTCTGAATCAACCTTAGTTTTAATAAAATCAAGAGTTGAAGTTTTCTCAATTTTATTATTTTCTTGAAAATTAAAACCACTGCTCATAAACTTTTTAACTAGTTTAGGTTGTGGCTGTTCAATATCTTCATCTGGTTCAGTCAAGATGCACCGATCCCTGGTGACTTTCTTAACCACAACTGGTTAATCAACCTTGCAGTCTTTCACTGTTCCTTCAAATTTATCTGGATCAAATGTTTCATCATCGCTTGAATCATCATAAACCATTGTCCTCTCCTGTAATAGGATTTACCTTGAGGATGGTTTTTGGTTCTAGATCGTCTTCTGTCACAACCTCAGTAGTACGAGAAGTGTAATTACCATTGAAAGGTAGACAATATCCAACACCTCCTCTAATAGCTTTCTCATCAAATGAAGGACATGAACTAACACCACCAACAACTTTCTCATTATAATATTCCAATAGAAAACTGGAATTCTTATAACCTTCGAGCTTTCTCAACAATTTGGTGATCTCACTCTGTAACTGGGCAAGTTTATTTATCTTTTTCTCATATTCAGAATATGCCACATCAATGTGAAAAGCTTGTTCATTTACTTTTATCTGTAAAATCTTGATATCGTCTTTCAATGATTCAATTCTTGCATTTAAAAGCATTTCATTTTCTTTTAAAACTTGATTTGATGTGTATATTGCCTTCATGTCACAAATCAGATTTGTGTTGTCATCACACAATCTTACAATTTTCAAATTTGAATCAATGCACTTAGAACAAGAAATAACCTTATGTATATGTTTTGAATCAGCCATGGATGCATTTGTTTCAGATAACATCTAAGTAATTTTCTTAGTTACTTTCCCAGCAGCTCCATCATCAAGCAGATCTTTAGTTGAAAACTTTGGCTCAACATTCTGAATGATAGATTCTTCAGTTTTAGCAACACTCCCAGAAACACTCAAGTCACTGTCTGAAGAACTAATATCAGAACCATCATCAGTATGAACCTCGGATTTTATCTCTGAAGAAGAAGAGTGAAAACTTTCTCTATCACTTGATTCTGAAAAACAGTCACTCTCAGAATCACTCTTGTCACTAACTTTAGCCACATCACTTTCTTCATAAGCATAAACTGTACCAATCAATTCCTCTAGAGACATATCGGTTAAATCCTCACTTTTCTTAATGAGCACTGAGTATTTCTCAAACTTAGGTGGAAGAGCATCCAACAGTTTCTCATTCACCTTAGTATTAGTATAAGAAACATCACATTTTACCAACTCTCTCCAAAGATGGTAGTATTTGGAAATGATATCATCAACAGTTTCGTCCTCCAAATACTTGAAAAACATGAATTGTTTCTCCAACAAATCTCTTCTACTCTTCGAAAAATTCGCCATCTTGAGAATTTGTGTAAACGAACACGAGAAAATTTTCACTCCAAAAAACTCTTTTTAGGCAAGAAAAAAATTTTAAAATTACAATATTCTCAAAAATGACTAAAAAGAAGTATATAAATGTCTTCTCAAAAAATTTCACAAGAAAAATTTTCCCTCCAAAAAACTTGCCTACCTGAGCGAGCTTTTTTTTATGAACACTAGTGAACTTGCCTACCTGAGGGAACTTAGTAAGTTAGCATGAAACTGCCTGAGCGAACTTGTTAAGTTCGCCTGAACTTCACTGAGCGAACTTGGTAAGTTCGCCTCCCTAAGTTCGCCTGTAACTGAATTAGCAAGTTCGCCTAAACGCTGAAACTTCAGGAAGAACACAAATACGAACCAACTCTGCTGAAAATCATGATTTATGATCAATATGATGGAATTAGACAATTCTGAACTGTAGGATTGTGTAGAAACTGATTAGGAGCAATCCTATCGGATCAATTTCTTCAAACTAATCCAAAATCAATTCAAATTGATTAAAAATCTTCCATTTTTATCAAGAAATGAAAATGATGAAAAATCCTTCAAATTCAGTGATATTTGATATTGATTGTATATGAAAACACCACGAATCTGCTGCTAATCGAGAGCAAAGTCTCTAATACCACTTGTAGGTCTCGGTTCGGACGTGACGGATCTCTAGACTCGCGGTACGACACAGTGATAACGTGAGGAATCCATGATCAACGTGTAACTCAATCAACAACACGGTGTAAATAATCATCTTTGTATTTCCACTCATAATATCAGTTTACAAGATCTCTCAGTTTCTGTTCTACACTGATCAACTCTGATCTATCTGATCTATATTACTAAAACTGACATGTAAACCTCTATTTATAGGGAAACCACAAAGCACCACATTAAGTTCACCCCTAACAAGCTTAGGCTATCAAGTTCGCTCTAAGTTCCTTAGGCGAACTTGACAGCTTTGCTAACTTACAACATAGAATTTCAGTGACAGTTATAAAACATGCTCTAACAGACTCCCCCTTAACTGTTGCTTACAATTCTAACACATTACAAGCAAAGACTCTAAGACTAAGACATAGAATCTTCAAGCTCGTTGTCATCAGAATATGTTCCACCACCTATAAAATAAGAACCCATGCTCGTCCATTCTCACAAAATCTACGCACTCCACACCTTTCTAAACACACACATACACTCTGAGTTCGCACTCCAAATCCAGTTCAAATGCGACAACAAACGTAGTAGATAATTATGAGGTACGTTTCTAACCAAATATTCAAGATTCAGTTACTTATCATTAAGCTAGGAATGCTTATTAAGTAACGCCGATATGATTTAGTATATTGTTCAAAGTGTTTGTGCTATGAGAGTTAACTAAGCCGAGATACTGTCTATGTGAGTTTCTCTAAACTAATATGTACTCCATTTTGTTTACAATATTTTGGGCATCTTGAAACATTGTGGTACCACTTAACGTAATTAACTGTTCCATGTGTATATAACACATTATAAGCATTTATTATGTTCTGTGTGGGTGGGACCTCGAAAGGGTCACCGGTTATATATATGTATTAACTCATGGGTGTTCCATGAGTGCCTCATAGTTGTTATATGACTGGAAATTGGGAATTTACATTGTACTTCATTCGTGTTTCAAGATACATTGGTGGATTTGAAAAATGTTTTGTTTATGAACTCATCAACTTATGTTAACCTATCTTTAAACATTTTTAGTACACATCTCAGATAATCCATAGTGTGTTAGTTGTCAAGAAGAAGATCATGAATTGAAGGAGCGTAGTGTAGTATAGTTCCTGGTTAGGAACAAGAGACACGTTGTCTTTGTTGTAAAACATTGAAATATAAATAAAAAGTTCATCATTTTGTTTCCGTTCCGTGTTTCTGTTCCATTCGTCACAAGTACCGGAATGTGACAGATTTCATGTTGTAAACCCTCCATTCCCTCATTTTTAATTTTGAGGCAACCATTCGTGATCGGCTTATTTTATGGGGTGGAGAGAGAGAGTTTGACAGACAATTTAACGGTGTTAGTTTAATGTACTGAAATGACGAGTTTTGGAAATAATGGTATATATCGGGAGGAAAATAAAAAATATGAATGAAAGTTGCAATTTGGACCATAACAAATGAATAAAATGATAGTTTACTTCTAAAAAAATATTGTAATTGTTTTTTGTGAGAACAACTGAAAAAAAAATTATAGTTTAATTTTGTTCTTAATTAATAATAAAGTTGACAAACTATATTTTTTTAAAAGGCCACGCCAAATACGCTAATTAGTTATTGTAGTGTATGCAATTTTTTATGCGAAATATTAGTCTAGGCAATACTTTTTGGGGCAAAAAAAAAAATCTTCATGTTTGGCCAAAAAATAATTTTGTCCGGGGCTGCCCCTTGAGAAGGAACTGGGAAGAAGCAATTAACATGTATCTTACTATATTATAATATAATGTATCATCAAAGGAAAACTTAAAATTTAAGTAATACAATTACTAGTGCTTAAGGTATAACATTTAATGCATGTGTTCAAAACTTATTGAGGGTAAAAATTACTTTTAAACAATACTTACACATTTGCCCCTCAACTTTATTCAACTTTTAGTTATTTAAACAATAATTACACTTTTAAAATAATTACCATCTACGATTTTTAAGCGGCCATAACTTTTCATACCTTGATATTTTTTATAAAAAGTTACACCATAAAAACGAGCATTTCATTCTCTTTAATTTGAGTATGACATTGCTATAGTTTTTTTTTTAAATTAGCATGTTACGTCTCCGTTTTTGTTTCCTCTATAGTATCTGACGGTATTTTCACGACAATCCCGAAAATAACTAAAATCCGTCAAACGCCGCTAAAATAAAAATTTGAAGTTCAATGATATAAGATTCGACTACTTTGACTGCTTTTCAAATACATATATAGCAAAACAATCGTACTCTCATTTTTTAGGTCTCCGTATAATCAGCACCCACCTATTAACAATTATTTCGTACATCAACTTACATAAAAATGATAGTTAATTTTGTTCTTAACAATAAAGTTGACAAACATGCGAATTAGTCTAGGCATACTTTTTAATGCGAAAAAAAATTTGGTCATGTTTAGCAATCATATTAATTTACTACGCTTTCAACAACCAATAATTAATAAGAAATAATTTCTTTGGATCAGTCTTGAGAAGAAACATTCAACCGGATGCAATTGGAAAAAAATCTTGATCACACCTTCCAGGAACTTGTATGCAAATTTCTTTGTGAACGTTTTTTCATATATAATTATATATAACAAGCATGCTTGCTCTTGCTCTACCAAATTAAGCATAATATTTGAATATCCCTTATTTGGCATAATGGTTTTGGAATCTCCAGAAGATGCCATGCCGTGGGTGGGCTTGTATATTGGTGTAGCATCTTTAATATGTACCCTAGCAATGGCAGCCGATGCCATCCTAGCAATTTGGCAATGGAAACTGTGGTTTCCAAATAAATTTTTCACTCTCAATGCTTCTACCATCACTCTTATTGCAATAGCAATGAAGCTCCCTGTGGATCTAACGACCGAGTCAGATTCATGTTACCACGTTGAAATAGCAAAGGCTAAGGGAATCTCTTTCTTGATCACGATGTTAGCCAATTTTCTCCCATCTTTAGGGCTTATGAATGACAGAGAGCTTCTAACTAACATCGTGGCCTTGGGTATCCTTATGATTACCATTGCTGTAAATATAGGGATCCAAGTTTTTACCGGGGTGTTCAACAAAAATTTCAGTAGCTCTATATTTATTTTTATATTTGTATTTGTATTTGTATGGCCATTTTCAGTAGCTTTAACAGTTTCGGCATCCAGGAAAAAATTAGAATACAGGTATAAGGAGTCACAACGATTGGTTTCAAGTTATGAAGAGAAAAGGTTTTCCTCAAAGGGGTTGAGAAGTTATGTTAAAAAGTATTGGATGATGACTGAAACTCGAAACCCCCAATTTGTTATCGCTTGCTCACCGGTTTCTTCTGCATTTGGGGTTATATGCTTATTCCTTTCTTTTTATTCAGTCCTAAAGCTCGTATTTAACACGGAATATTATGTACATAATGATTGCAATACTTCAGATTATAAGTGGTCACTTGGGATCAATTGGTATTGTCGTAGGTAGTATTGCACCGATATTTAGATGTCTCTCATCTGTTGGTCATTACAATCTCTCCAAGGAATGGAGCAAGAACCATTTAAACGTGTTCCGAGTCGAAAAACATTGGGTCGAAATGCTTCAGCAGTGGAAACATAGCCATGTTCATTCACATATTCCTGCTCGCAATTGCAAAATAGTTTTTCAAAACGCAAAAAATACCTTTTTGAACTTTTGTATATTACTTCATATTTTGGTCTTGGTTATATGTAAAACAATATGTCTTGTTCCGAGAATTTTTTTGATCATACTCTCATATTCTTGGTATTTATTCAAGTCTTGTATGAAAATGTTTCAAAAAATAGTAAACCCACCTTCAAGCAATGGGAGCTCTGAAATAAAAGAATATAGCATGTATGTTGTACAAATTGAAGAGGATGCGAAGCTTACAGACAGAATACTACGAAATACTCTTCGTTATATAACTCGACTCCTTAAAGCATCTGAAGAGAAAGAACCACACAATCTTATGTTGCTTCTCGAGAAATCTACAGGCTTCAATGGAGTGGTAGAGTTTGAAAATGACCAAGTCCAGCCTTTATATGAGGAAGAAACCCACAATTGTTGGAGCCTTGTCCTAGTAACGTTGACATCAATTGCCATTGCACTACCCAACATTGCACCTGGGCATGTGAAGATATTACTTTCCAGCATGAAGGAAGGCCTCCGAATTGTAAGCCATATTGAAGAATGTCTCCATGGAGATGGTGACACATTAGAGACGAGAAAAGCAACAAAACGAGTGTGGGTGGAAGTTGAAATATACCGCTCGTGGCTACAAATCGATCTTCAAAAGATGGCTCGTAAAGGAAAGACAACAAACGGATTCTTAGATGGTTGGGTGATGAAGCTGAAACAATTGTGAGAAAGAGCAGCAAAAAGCCAAGTATAGATCAATCACCTTATAAGTTCATACTTGCAAGTTCCATGTACAAAATCAGTCGGTCTATGTTGCTGGAATGCGAAGAAGAACAAAGTGGGTCAAATGGTGAAAAACTTTTTGAATGGTTATCAACTATAATTGCAGATATATTATTCGCTTGCTTTACCAACGTACCACGTGTAATAAAGTTAAAGTGTCATCACCATGCAATAAAGAAAAGGGGACACAACATCCGGAATGCAGCTGAGCTTCTTGGTAAATCCAAGAAGATCCTTAAGATACTGAAATCACGCCAACTTCCTGACATGGATCTTGACTCGAGGGCATATATTGATAAATGGCGTGTACTACCCAAAAGTCAAGTACTCAACTGTGATCAAGGTGGTGCTTCTTGAACTCGGATTGGACCAGGTTCTACAAGTTGTAACAAACCATTCATAGTAAGTATTGACTAATGAGTGCGGATACATCCGTGTTTGCATGATTTGGCATATATATGTATAATAGTTGTACTTGTGATATTTTTCTTATGTAAAATAATATTACTCTGGTTATTGTTTTTAACTAGTAATTTTACAGCATTATGGTTGTTCGATTCTTACGGCGCAACGGTATATCAGAAAATAAATAAAAAGTCTGGTCGTTGTAAAATTGAGGGTAAACACCAAAGTGTATTTGAAATAAAAAGTCTTGGAGTTGAATAAAATTTACGTTGAATCGTAGACCGACTGGGGTCTAGATAAAATTTATAATGAAAGTTAGATTAAAATAAGGACGTTGCAAAGCTAAATCCGAAGTGTGCGAAAACACAATATTTTGACAATTATAAGAGAAAAACAAAATATGTGTAAAAACTAATTATATATATTACCGTGATAAAAATATTAGTATAAATATTAAAATAAAAAATATTTTATAGTTGTAAAGTTCAACAATGATCAAGTCACACCATTATATCCGGGAGAAACCCATATATCGTTGGAGGCTTGTAGTAGTAACTTTAACATCGACTACCATTGCACTTCCAAAAATTGAAAAAGGAGAATTTAATGGCTTAGTTGACGGCGTCACAGATGCCTCCAAATTATAAGACATCTAAGAATGTCTTGATGTAAATGGTGACTCAATATTGGCAAGAAAGGCAGCAAAACGTGTGTGGACAGAAGTTGAAGCATACGGTACATGGCTACAATTTGAACTTCAAAAGAAGGCTAGTAAAAGAAAGACTTCAAAGGAGGTTCTTAAATGATTGGGCGAATACGCAGCAAGAATCGTGACACAGATCTGCTTGAAGGGAGGTCTATGGTGTTTGGGTGGGCAGGGGGGAAACACGCTTGTGTGGACCTTACAGGAGTGTCCCCTCTTGTAGGGCTCAGGGACAATGGGTTTATTGCGGGCCAGGCTACGTTGAAGGCGGAATCAGGCAAAGTTGCTAAACACAAGAAAGATTGTTTAGAGAATCAACACGTGTTTATCCCTTTTGTTTTTGATACATTTGGTTTCCTGGCCCCGGAGGCAGTGGAATTTCTTAATAGGATTCAGCGGGTCGTGCACAGTAATATTTCGGCCCCTAAGACTCAAAACTTCGTGTTTAGTAAGATCGCTTTGCTATCAAAAAAGGGGTTACGACACAACTTGTTGCTCATTTACCGGTCATTTTATTGTAATCATCTTTTTTATTTAAAAAAAGGATTTTTCCAAAAAAAAAGCCAAGTATAGATTACTCACCTTATAAGTTTATACTTGCAAGTTTCATGTATAGAATCAGGCAGGCCATATTGTTGCAATGTAATGAGCATAAAATGTGTTCACTAAATCTTGAATGGATATCAACTATGATTGCAGATAAAAACGAAATGTTATCACCATGCAATAGAGAAAAGAGGAGACAACATAACAACTTCTTAGTAAATCCAAAAAGATCCTTAATATCCTTAAAGCACGTCAACTTCCTGACATAGGTTTAGACTCAATGACATACATTGATAAGTGGTAGTTACTTACAACAAGTCATATATTAATGGTTGTGTTTCTTCAGTTAGCCTTCAACAAGGTTCGTCCGGTTGTAATGAATTGCTCATAGTAACTATTATGTAGTAGGAAAAGCTAGTGAAGTGTATTTGGCCCTCATAGCGTAAATATTTTTCGTAAATTTTTGGTGTAGTGTTCCTGCTAATAATGACATAAACCCGATTTATCCAATTAAAGTTGGGTCATTTTTGTTAAATCCATTATGGACTAATTAGCCCAATTTGATAAACCTAGTACACATGTTTTTTATCCCACTCCGCAGACCACAAATTACTGCTTTTTCTATATTTTGTGGACTAGTTTAGATCCCGTGTCTACACAGGGTGAAAATTGAAAAATACCAATATATAAAAATTTTTAAATATTTATGTATATATTTTACAAGTGTAAAAATATATTACATATACTAAGGAAACAAACTCAAATTATGTAAAAAATAATATATAATTGGGTTTCGAAAATTCGTTAATTAATATTTAATTTAATTTGACTTTTATTTACTATTTGATTGAAATAAAAGTTGCATAATTAAATTTCAAATTTTCTTATAATAAGGGATAATTTAAAATAAATGTGTTTTATTAATATAGTTAATATTTTATTTAAATATATATTATTATTAAAAGATAGAAGCGCATTAAATAAGAGAGAGAAGCGAGAAAAAAATGTTGAGAATAATTGTGGAGGCGGCATGTGGCACTAAAAAACATTTATTTATTATATAATATAGATTAGCTATTAGTAATCTTAATTTGGTTTTAAATTTTTTTAATTTTTTAAATGGGTTATTTACTTGTTTAAATGATCGGCTCACTCAATATGCGTGATCTCGTAACTAGCCGACCACTCTTCTAATAAAAAACTAAATAATTTGCCATGTGTCAACCCTACATTCACTCTCACTAATATTTTCCTGCCCAATCTCTTTTAACCCATTTTACTAAAACATGTGGGTCATAACCCGACCCATTACGCAACTCTCGGATCTAATTTAAGCCTACAAACACGTCATTCGTTAATTTCTAACCCTAATTTAAGCCTACAAACACGTCGTTCGTTCATTTCTAACCCTATTTTTTTTCTTGCGCCTTCACCTTATTCTCCTTCTCACTCTTATCGCTGGCAAAAGGGCAGTAGGTCGCCGACGATGTTAATCTCCATCACGGTCACACTAAGTAAACAAGACGTATCTACGTTTAGAATCGAATTGATGCTATGAAGAAGAAGTATAAGGTTGAGAAACCTAGGGTTTTGAGATCCAATCGGTGGTTTACTCTCGCATGGAGACGTTAATCGAAGCCGCGGCGTTCGAAAAGAAGTCGTCGTCATCATCTCCGACGTCCGCCGTACTGGACACCTCCGCAGACGGGAAATTTAAAGGATGCAGTTGTTCATGGATGCTCAAGTTCAATCGGAGAAGATTATATTGGCGGTAATTAAAGTATTGTGAAAGGGCTGTTAATAACCGTTGGGTATTAATGGTTTGTTCTGCAAGTGAAGTTTGTTTTGATTCAAATAAATGACCGGGTTTCATGCAAGTCCTAGTCTCATGCAGCTTTTTAGGAGTATTTTGAATTTTCCTGTTTTATAGTTCTTAGCTGTTTTCTTTTGATTGAACCGTTGTAATCTTTGCCTATATATAGGCCTTGGTTATTGATGAATAGAGTGCAGAAAACTTTCAGCTTTCTTTTCTTTGTTAAGTTTCGGTGCCAACATTGTGGTATCAGAGCCAGGTTGCTCTAAAACCTGTTCTGATCTTCTGTTTGCTATGGCTCACCAACCCAATCACATTCCCTCTACTCCTCTTCCTAATTTCAAAGGCGAAGGATACGAATTTTGGCAGATTCGTATGAAGACTATTCTCCTCTCTCAGGATCTATGGGAGTTTGTAGCAACTGGCTACAATGATGCTGATAATGATCGAACTCGTCTTCGTGATAATAGGAAGAAGGATGCCAAGGCCCTATCTCTAATACAATCTGCTGTGCATGATGATATTTTTGCTCGTATTGTAGGTGCAACCACTGCTCGACAAGCATGGGTACTGCTTCAAAATGAATACCAAGGAGATTCCAAGGTTCAGGCTGTGAAGCTTCAAGGCTTAAGGCGTGAGTTTGAAACCATTCAGATGAATGATGATGAACCTGTTGCTGATTTCTTGTCCAAGGTCATGCAGATTGTCAATAAAAAACGCTCATATGGTGACAGAATCACTGATCAGACGGTTGTCGAGAAAGTTCTGAGAAGTTTGCCCATGAAATGGGATCATGTGGTGGCTGCAATTGAAGAATCCAAAGATCTAAGTACTCTTACTTATGATCAGCTCATGGGATCATTACAATTTCATGAGGCAAGAATAAATCGCAGCACTCCCATTGTGAAGAATGAGGAACAAGCATTCAAAGCCAAGGAGGATGATGGTGCTGGCTTATTTATGCGTGGAAGAGGGAAAGGTTCCCCTAGAAGTCGAGGACGAGGTCGAGGACGCGGCAATGGTAGAGGCCGTATCCAATGCTACAACTGCAACAAGTTTGGTCATGTTCAAGCTGATTGCTGGAATGAACCAGCAGCAAATGTAGTAGCTGCTGATGAAACTGAGGAGACTGAAGGACAGTTGTTCATGGCCAAGGTATGTGATTCTCATGAGCAAAATAGTACAAATGAAAATTGTGGTCCCAATAAGGAGGTCTGGTTTTTGGATAGTGGTTGTTCTAACCACATGACTGGCCAACGAAATCTCTTTACCAATCTTGATACAACTAAGAAGAAAAATGTAAAAATGGGCAATGGTAAAAAGATTTCTGTTGAAGGTACTGGAACTGTTCAAGTAAGTTTATCTTCTGGAAAATACAAAACAATCAAGGATGTGCAGTATTGTCCAGAACTTGGCTACAACTTACTTAGTGTTGGTCAGCTAATGAAAAGTGGGCACAAGCTTGTATTTGATGATGGTGTATGCAGTGTTATAAACAAGAAAACAGGAGACCTGGTGTGCAAAACTCCAATGGCTGGTAATCAAACTTTTCCTTTGAATGTAAATGATCATCTTGCATTGGTTGGTATAAAGGAAGAATCATTACTTTGGCATTTAAGATATGGCCATTTAAATGAAAAGTGTCTACAGAATTTAAGTTCTAAGGCTCTTGTTCATGGTCTTCCTGTAATCAAGAGGTGGAGTGTATGTCAAAGTTGTTCTTAAGGCAAACAAACTAGAGAATCTTTTCCTAATCATGCAACTCGAACTACTCAGATTATGGATCTTTTTCATGCTGACATCTGTGGACCAATGCCAACAAATTCCTTGGGAGGTAACAAGTATTTTTTATTGTTTACTGATGATCATAGTCGCATGACGTGGGTATACTTTCTTTCTGAAAAATCTGATGCATTTTCCAAATTTAAGTTGTTTAAAGTTAAAGTGGAAAAAGAAACTGGTTTGCAAATAAAAGCCTTAAGAACTGATAGAGGTGGAGAGTTCACCTCAAAAGAATTAAATGATTATTGTGAGAGTGAAGGAATTCGCAAGGATCTTACAGCTCCATATACTCCGGAGCAAAACGGAGTATCAGAAAGAAAGAATCGAACGGTGGTTGATATGGCCACAAGTATGCTTCAAGAGAAAAACTTAGCGAAGTGTTTCTGGGGCGAAGCAGTTGCAACTTCTGTATACTTACGAAATCTGGCTCCTACTAAAGCTGTTAGTGGGAAAACACCTTATGAGGAATGGTTTGGGAGAAAACCTTCTGTTACTCATTTAAAGGTGTTTGGATGTGTGGGTCATGTTCTAGTTCCAAAACACCTTCGCAAGAAATTTGATGCAAAGTCACACAAGTGCATTTTTGTTGGGTATGCTCCACATTGCAAAGCATACAGATTGTATGACCCGGTTCAACGAAAAATAATCACAAGTCGGAATGTATTATTTGAAGAACTTGCCAAGTGGAGCTCACATGAAGAAGATAAGCACTGTTTGCCAAGCACGTTTGTTGAATATGAAGCAGTGGAGGATGAAAGTGTTAGCAACTTACAAGAAGATGCAAATGTAGATGGTGATGGTCAGGATAATCATGCAGTCTCAAGCAATGATGTTGGAGAATCTTCCACATCAAATGCTTCAACCTCAAATCCCAAGGTACGTACTCTAAATGATTTGTATGAAAATACAACTGAAATTAGAGATTATACAGCTTGTCAGTTAGCATTATCCTCCATGGAACCAACAACATTTAATGAGGCTGCCAGAAAGAAAGAATGGGTTCTTGCTATGGCGGATGAGTTGAGAGCCTTGAAGGAGCATGATACTTGGTCCTTAACTACCTTACCTGAAGGTAAACAGCCAATAGGTGTCAAGTGGGTGTTCAGATTGAAATATGATTCAACAGGAAAAATTGAAAGGTATAAGGCTCGGTTAGTGGCGAAGGGCTATGCACAAGAGTATGGAGTTGATTATGAAGAGACATTCTCTCCCGTAGCAAGATTTGAAACCATCAGGGTTATTTTGTCTTTAGCTGCTCAACAAGGCTGGGATTTGTATCAATTTGATGTCAAATCCGCCTTTCTAAATGGTGTACTTGAAGAGGAAGTGTTTGTAGCTCAACCACCTGGTTTTGAAATTCCTGGAGAAGAACAGAAGGTGTATAGGCTTCACAAAGCCTTGTATGGTCTTAAGCAGGCTCCTCGAGCCTGGTACGATCGAATGGATTCATATCTTCAACATCATGCATATAATAGACTTAAAAGTGAACCTACAGTCTATACTAAGGTACATGGTACTGATTCTATTATTATTTGTGTGTATGTTGATGACATAATTTACACTAGTTCATCTAAGAAGATGGTGAGTGAATTTAAGGATAAAATGATAAAAGAATTTAGTATGTCTGATCTGGGAAAGTTGCACTATTTCCTTGGATTAGAGATTATTCAGCGAGAAGATGGAATCTTTGTCAACCAAAAAAAATATGCTGAAGATCTGCTCAAAAGGTTTGGAATGAATGGGTGTAAGTTGTCATTGACACCGATGAACTGTGGAGAAAAACTGCAGGTGATAAAAAATGATGCTGCTATTGATGTTGACACAAGATTGTTTAGAAGTTTAGTTGGTGGTCTTCTTTATTTGACACATACAAGACCAGATTTGGCTTTCTCAGTTGGTTTTGTTTCACGTTTTATGCAAGAACCTAGTTCTTGTCATTATGGTGCAGCTAAGAGAATCCTTCGATATGTCGCTGGAACAACTGATTATGGCTTGTGGTATGAAAGGGGCAAGAGTGTTCAGCTACAAGGATACACGGACAGTGATTTTGCTAGTTCTGTTCATGATAGAAAAAGTATCTCTGCAAATATTTTCTTTCTAGGAAGTGGAGCTGTAAGCTGGAGCTCTAAGAAACAGCCTGTGGTTGCTCTTTCTTCAACTGAAGCAGAATATGTAGCAGCAAATGCTGCATCATGTCAGGCTGTGTGGTTGAGAACTCTTTTAGAAGAAATGGGTTACAAGCAAGAGGTGGCAACATTGATCTTTTGTGATAATCTTTCAACGATTTTCTTGTCCAAGAACTCTGCATTGCACAGCAGGAGTAAACACATTGATGTGAAGTTTCATTATATTAAAAGTCTTGTTGAAAGTTGTCAAGTTAATTTGGAACCATGCTGCACACAAGATCAAGTTGCTGATTCATTGACTAAAGCCTTGGGCATTAAGCAGTTTGAGTATTTGAGAGACAAGATGGGAGTCACAAAGCTTGAATTAAGAGGTGGTATTGGCGGTAATTAAAGTATTGTGAAAGGGCTGTTAATAACCGTTGGGTATTAATGGTTTGTTCTGCACGTGAAGTTTGTTTTGATTCAAATAAATGACCGGGTTTCATGCAAGTCCTAGTCTCATGCAGCTTTTTAGGAGTACTTTGAATTTTCCTGTTTTATAGTTCTTAGCTGTTTTCTTTTGATTGAACCGTTGTAATCTTTGCCTATATATAGGCCTTTGTTATTGATGAATAGAGTGTAGAAAACTTTCAGCTTTCTTTTCTTTGTTAAGTTTCGGTGCCAACAGATTAAGCAAGCAAAAAAGAATGGTTTAGGATGATGTTGTTGTTTACAGTTAAAGAAGAAAGAGGTTATCTTTAGCTTTTTTTCATTTGATAATGATGTTCGATTAAAGTAGGTATAGATATGATATCTGAATGATTTGAAGAAAATTGTTTTAACTTTTAATAGTAAGAGTAATCAAAATTGGTATTCAGTAGTTATTATTATTAGATGAGAACATCATAGTTGTAGTTTACTTCTATTAACAGGTGGTAGAACCTGTTAATCTTTCTTGAAAAAAATTGGATATTTTAATTACTTTTCTGATATATGAGATTCATAGCTCAACATCAAGGAAGAACAATGTAAAGCAATTTCTAAGGTAATTCCATTCAAACCAAAAGATTTCAGAACACACGTCTACTTTTGTTTGCTGATTGTCGTGCATAGGCATAGTATATGGATCTTGAAACCATTTGGAATAGAGCTAATGATGCCATTAAAACCATAACTAGATTGGATTTCTTTGTGTTGATTAGATTATATGACATTTTTTTATTGTAGAAGGGAACCACGGAGGAGACTAAGAAAATCGTGTCAACGCTTAATGTCAAGCAAGTGCTATTCGTAGATGTTGCATGTAAGAAAAATCCAGGTAGTAATTGGTCAAATGAGTTAATCTTCTAGCATCAAGATTATTGTCAATCTTAACATATTTAGATATTCATATTATTAATCCAAACAACTACTCTATTTTTGCAGTGATTGTGGTGAGCCCACCATACATGTTCATCCCTTGTGTTAAAAGTGAACTGAAGCCCCAATTTCAAGTTGCAGCCCAAAATTGTTTGTTAAAGAAAGGTGGTGCATTCACCGTCGTAATTAGGTATATTTCTTTGCATTTAATCACCATCCATGGCAAAAAGAAAGCATTAACCTCTCATTTCAAACGGATTTTGATCTGTAGTTGGTATTTTTTGGTATGTGTAGTGCAGAAATGATTGTCAACTTGGTTATCCCATGGGTTATCATCAACCACTCTGAAAGTAGAGCTCTATTAAATGAAAACAATGAAGTAATCTATTTAATATATGAATGTTTCCTGTCCATTTGTTAGTGAATATATTAGTAACTTTTTCATTAATTTGTTAGTGTCCATTTGTTAGTTGAATGAACCACCACCCACGACGGCAGTGGAGTCGTCAGTGACGAGTAGGTGGTAATGACAAACAACGGTCGTAGGTGGTGCTGACCTTATTATATAATTTCAGTAAACCAAAGTTGACCCGCTCTATGTTTTTAGTTGACCCAAATGAACCTATAAGTAAACTTTTTACACAAATCAACCTATTCTTTTTAAAATGGTTGACATTGTCACCCTTAATAATTAATATATCAGATTAAAATTTTGAATTTTGTTAATATTTTATTTCAGACTAGATCTCAAGCTGGGACAATTTTGTCCTTGCAGACGAGCCCGTTTGGGCTATTATAACCGGGAAGGTTGCCACTCTAGCTCAGGCTCAAGAAGTAAGCCAGATAGTAATTTCTACTTTTAACATAAACATCATGTGTGAATATAAGATTAATAAAATAACTATGATTAACAGGTACATGCAGAATTAAGAAAATGGCTTGAAACAAACATCAAGGCTGATGTGGCAGCTTCAACCAAGATTATTTGTGGAGGTTTTGTCAATGTATTTATAAAGTTTCTATTTTGGAAACTTAAAAATTAAATTAGAATGTACTTATTTGCAGGATCTGTGAATGGTTCCAACCGTAAGGAATTGGGAGGACAACAAGATGTTGATGGTTTCTTAGTTGGTGGAGCTTCTCTCAAGGTATATTATATGATGATATATTCAACCCAAATTTCATACTTTTGCTCAACTTTCCCTCTTCACTAATTAAATATGTTTTCTTTTTTGACAAACACAAATTTCATCAAATCTTGTATAAGAAGACATGTTCAGATATTCATCAATCTAATGTTAAAGTTTACACCGTGTAACACACGGGATTAAAGCTTACTAGGTAATAAGGGTTGATATCTAGATGAATTACTTTGTGGAGCATAACCTGGATTCAATCATTGATGTTGTTATGTAGAGATTGTAAGTTAACTGTAGTTCCATTATAAATTGGCACTTGTCATTTGTTTATAAGTACAGCAAATTCAACAAAAGATGGATGTCAAATTAGATCATATCATATATCCTTACAAAAATGTTAGACGTGACATGTATGGTAAAAAATATTGTGATAGTTTTTTTTGTGACAACACATGAAAACAAAGAAAGGATAATTAATTTGTTGGTCTTAATCATCCATTATAAAATATTTGTAGGTGCTTCTTCTTGGTGTAATAGAAGAAATCCCAAAATTACAAAGCCTGCGTTTACTTTGTATAAACTAAGCTAGACAAATCTTTTACTAGCCTTTCATCCACTTGTACAATATATTATGTCCGGGAGGGCTGACCCTTGAAAAGGGGAAGAAACATTCTGTTGGATCAAATTGGAAAATAAAATATTGATCATACCTTCGAAGAACTTGCAAACAGATATGTTTTAAAACTTCATTTATTATTTAATTTTATATAAAAGCATGTTAGCTAATTTGACAAAATGGTTTGGGAATCGCCTACAGAAACCATGCCATGGGTGGGCTTGTATATTGGTGTAGCCTCTTTCATATGCGCCTTCGCAATGGCAGCTGATGCGGTCCATGCAATTTGGCAATGGAAACTCTGGTTTCAAAACAGATTTTTCACACTCAATGCTTCTACCATCACTCTTATTGCAATAGCAATGAAGCTGCCAATGGATCTAAATCTAACTACTGACAGATGTGAGGGAACTAAAGTTTCTCCTGGACCATGTAGCCCAAAAGTTCATAACAACCCGGGTGATACTGATTATGAAAAGATGAGCGGAATGAGTTTCTTGGTGACCATGTTAGCCAATTTTCTTCCATCTTTAGGGCTTATGGATGACAAAGAGGTTCTGATCAACACTGTGGCCTTGGGTATCCTCTTTATCACCATTGCTGTAAATATAGGGATCCAATTGTATACTCAGGTTTTGTTCCTCTTTCCAGAAACAATTCCTATATATTTATTTGCCTTTCTATGGCCATTTTCAGTAGCTTTGACGGTTTCAACACCTAGAAAAAAATTAGAACACCGGTACAACGAGTCACGACAATTGGTTTCAAGTCATCAAGAGAAAATGTTTTCATCCAAGGGACTCAAAAACTATGTTAAAAAGTATTGGATGATGACAGAAACTCGTAACCCACATTTTGTAATTGCTTGCTCCCCATTTTCTTCTGCTTTCGGGGTTATATGCTTATATCTTGCTTTTGTTGAGAATACAAGTTAAATACAATTTATTTGGTCTATATATTTTTGTTTTCCCTTAGCATTTATATTGTAATTATTGTATAGCTATTTGTTAGGATTAAGTCAAGGCTATTATAACCTTCCTAGTTTGTGTACGTAATTGTCTCCTCCACTTTGTATTTATATTGGTTGCAAACCTCAATGAAAACATACAGTTTATGAACTCAATCAATACTCTATAGCTTTTAGGTCTGGTGTACTATTTGTGGATTTTCAAACGCACATGGATCATTATTATTTTGATACTTTGGATTATAAGTGGTCGCTCAACATAATTTTTACCGTGCAATCAATTGGGGTTGTAGTAGGTAGTATTGCACCAATTTTTAGATGTTTCACATTTATTGGTCATTACAACCTTTCCAAGGAATGGAGCAAGAACCATTTAAACGTGTTTCGAGTTGAAAAAAACTGGATCCAAAGGCTTCAACAGTGGAAGCGTAGCCATATTCATTCACATATTCCAGGTCGTCATTGCAAAATAATTTTCCATAACATAAAGAACACCTTTCTGAACTTATGTATAACACTACATATTGTGGTTTTGGTTATATGTAAAATAATGTCTTGTTCCAAGAACTTTTCTATTCTTACTCTCTTGTTGTTGGTATTTATTCACTTCATTTTTGGAAAAGTTTAGAGAGGTACCAAATGCATCTAACATAAATGTGAGCTCAGAAATAGAAGAATATACCATGTATGTTGTACAGATTGAAGAGGAGGAGAAGCTTTCAAATAGAATTTTAAGGAATACTCTTGATTACATAACTCGATTAATTATCCCCATCTGAAGAGAACGAGCCACGTAATCTTATAGTGCTTCTGGAAAAATCTACAGGATTCAATGGAATACAAGATTTAAACAATGAAAAAGTTCAACCTTTATATCCAGAAGAAACCCACAATTGTTGGAGCCTTGTAGTAGTAACATTGACATCAATTGCCCTTGCACTTCCTAACATTGCAAATGATCACTTCAAGGTGTTAGTTGCCAGCATGAGTGAAAGCCTCTTAATTGTAAGACATATTGAAGAATGCCTCAACACAGATGGTTACACAGTACAGGCTAGAAAAGCAGCAAGACGTGTGTGGACAGAAATTGAAATATACAGCTCGTGGCTAGAAATCGATCTTCAAAAGAAGGCTCGTAAAGGAAAAGCATCAAATTTGATTCTTAGATGGTTGGGTGATGAAGCAGAAAAGGTTATGAAACAGTTTAAGAGCAGTAATAAGCCAAGTATTGATCAATCACCATATAAGTTCATACTTGCAAGTTCCATGTACAGGACTAGTCACACTTTATTGTTACATTGCAATAAACAAGAAAGTTGGTGGAACGATGAAGAACTTTTTGAGCGAATATCAACTATAATTGCAGATGTATTATCTGCTTGCTTTACCAATTTACCACACGTCATAAAAATTAAGTATCATCACCATGCGATAGAGAAAATGGGGGAGAACATCCGGAATGCAGCTCAACTTCTTGGCAAATCCAAAAAGATCTTGAAGGTACTAAAAGCACGCCAACTTCCTAACATTGATCTTGACTCGAGGGCATACATTGATAAGTGGTGTGTACTACTCAAAAGTCAGATACCCAACGGTAGTGTTTCTTCACACGGAATTCAACAAGGTTCTTCGAGTTGTAATGAATCGCTCATAGTAAGTATTATTGAATAAGAGTGGATACGTTGTTTTTCTTATTGTTTTGTATATATTATTGTAAGTTAAACTAAATTTAGTATTATTTATATTAGTACAAGGGTCTTTAGTGTCAATGTTGTAAACTAGGTTTACATGTTAAAGTTGTAATGATGTAATTAGAAGGTGCTTAATACAATTAAATGTCAATTAGGGTATAAATGTTCCTCCAAACGACGCAACGTTTGGAGGCGCCGGTTCGTAGTATGATCAATCTTTTTTATCTTTCCCCCTTTCATGTTGTGATTTGGCTATAACCAAACCACAATCCTTTCTTGATTTAAACATTCTTTCTTAAATGTTATGATCCTAAACAGACAAACTAATTCCTTGACTTGCTTTCTTGAGTTTGTCATTCCATTTGTCATTTGACTTGCTTTCATACATGTCGTTCCATTTTGAAACTATGTGAACACAATGATGGATCCAAAACAAAAGACTTTCATACATCCTTCCTGCCTCTGATGAAGCCCGCGACAACAGAAAATAACAATTCTTTTGTTCTGATACCACTGTAGCATCCCAATTAACATCCAATACTCAATCGATAAACAAGAACAAGGATGAAGATAGATGATGGGATTAACCCTAAATAACCCTTCAGTTGATTCAAGAACCAACAATGTTTTTCATGCGTACAATTGAGTTTTATAACCCTAGTACTAAAAGACAACGTATTAGAGGATGTCAGTTCTAACTTTTAAACATGACATACAAACCCCCTAACTATTAACATATACATAAATGACTCTTCAACTAGGAACAATTTCATAAGGCACCATAAAACAAACTTTAGGCTAGTAACATTCTTGACCCATTAAATTTGGATAATTAAGGTTAACATGTTTAATAAGAAAACTTGTGACACTAAAATTTTGTATATTCGCATCTTTATATAAGAAAATATTTATTATTGTTGATAATGTAAAATAATAGTTGCGAACCTTAGGGGGCGTTTGCCTTCACGAAGGTACGAACCTTGGAAGGTAACCCTGGATATAGAAGCTGATTCTTCGCTCCTCAGTAGTGATCAAATAGGGCACCAGTCGGGCCATTTCATTGAACTTGAATGTATATTTCCGTTGTGTCATTGACCGGGCCTTCAGCCCATTCCTCGGGCAAAACTTCTTAATCATCATCTCCTTCAGACCATTCCAACTCATCAAATCGATCTCCCGATCGTGTTTGGCTTGCCTCACAGTTTCCCACCAGTGCGCCGCATCCTCCCCTCAATGAGTCATTTTTTTAATCTATAGATAAATAAAGAAGTTCTCTTATACCAAAAACTGCCATGTCATTGATTTGTCTACAAGATTGGTTGCGGTTGTCGTCAACGGATTTAGAAGATTCTCATTTTCACAGACTAAAACTATAAAGACTTTGTTGATAATTGGAAAAAATAGAAGGAGGTAATAAATTACTAATTCAAATATGTTTTGTTATAGAGTTATCGCCCAAAAGACCTTTTTTTCTGCAACAACATTTTGAATGAAGATGAAAACTTCTCATACGATTTGATGGATATTTTTTTGTTTTAATGTATATGTGTTTTTTTAACGTTTAGTTGGTTAACTTTTGTTTGAACGGATAAGATTTTGAATATAATCAATTTATGCATTTTTATCTTTTGATTTTGAATGTTTTGTAATTTATAATAATTAAGAAAGTTAAAGAAATATTGTAGCTCATATATTTTAGGCCCAAAATTAATATTTTGGGCCAACTTTTTTCGGCCCTAAATTTTCAAGCCCAAATGTTAAAACCAGAAAAAACTGAAACCCAAATGTTAAAACCAGAAAAAACTGAAACCCAAAAATTGAAAACGAACGGTTTTGAAAAAACCCAAAAACCGAACTTTTTGTGTTGGTTTTATTCTAAAACCGACTCATGCACACCCTTATTGCCATGTCATTTTTAATTTTTAATTAAATTTAATGTTATTATAATTAAAAGTTAATATTTTTTTGTAAAACTTTTATAAAATAAAATGTAAAACTAAAAATATCAATTTCATTAATAGTTTAAAATAAAAAAAAATGTTGTTAAGTTAGTTGGGGTAAAGTAAAATATATTTAATTTTTATTTATATTCGACCGTTGCCCACCTCCAACAGCTATAGGTGTCGTTACAGTTTCCCTCCACGAGCGGAATTCCCACAAACGTAATCTACGCGTAGGGGGTGCGGTGTTCCATGGCCCCACACGCCAGCTAGCTTACCTCCACGTCGCCCCCTTCCACGGCCTCGGCCGAAAACACAAGTATGACACTGTGATAACGCATCTGATAGATTAACGAAAACATTGCCAGGTGTTATGCTTCATAAATAATTGGGATTGCTGCATATAAATGGATTTCAGATCTATATTTAATGCTGCAATCTGTCTCAATAAAAGTCGAGATTAGATTTTATTTTGTTAACTAAAAACCTTGAGGGTGTTATGTGTACAGGTTAGAAAGCCTAAGGATATTAAGTGCAAATTATTTCTTATTCAAGTTCTTAGCCCGTTATCAACAAGAGTTCCCACTTAGATAGGGGCTAATATACAAATTTACGCATCTGATAGATTAATGAAAGTAACCATGTTTAGAATACCAGGATATAGCCTAGCTATGAGTTAAAGGAAATCATGAAAGTATTAATTTTTAGTGCGTTATAATAGGCATGCTAGAACAATTTCACACATAGCTTTGTTATACAAAAATTTGTAGTCATGCAAATACCTCTACGTAGTCAAATAATGGAATATAGTCTATAAGTTAACAAGTATGAAGAGTAGATAATCGGATATATTTTACGTGTTATTTGTCATCATACATCTGGTTTGGTGTTTCCTTATGGTGAGGTCATGATTTTGAAACCTAACTAGGGGAATTGTCAGTACCCTTCACAACACTTGGTGTTAATTAGATGTTTAAAAAAATTTACGTGTTATTTATTATGGTGGATGAAAATGTATTTTAGAAATACGTGTATTGGATTAAATAATATGAGTATACAAGACTTAATTAAAATGGGGAGATTTTGGGTTCAAGTCTCACTTGTGACAAAAAAAAGGGTTTCAGGTTGGGCCAGTGAGTTTTTCCACCTATAGTGGGTTTCCTCCTAAGAGTGGTAGAGATGATCGGGTGAACCAGTGACCCGTTAGTGATCCAAATTGTTAGTTCAAAAAAATAAATAATATAAGAACGGAATTAAATGTTCCAAAATACAAGGTGTTGGTGTTAATCTTGATGGTTCGGTCAAGTCGGGTCGTTGGATATGGGTCAAAGCTATGGATCAGATAAAAATGGGTCACACGGGTTTGAGAGAATGTTTATTAATGTGACTTAGCTAGGGGTGTTCATCGGTTCGGTTAAAGGTTTGTTCGATTTATTCGATTCGGTTTATTCGGTTTTGTTTTTTTTAACCCTTATCCGTTAACCTAACCGAACTGAATTGGAATTTTTTCTAACTGAACCGAATAAAACAATTTCAAAAGGAAAGTATATCCGAATAAACCAAATAAATCGAATTCAACCGAATATCGAATAAACCGAACAGAATTGGAAGTATGTCTAACCAAACAAACCGAATTAAAAAAAAAGGTATATCGGTTAACCAAACCAAAAACCGAATTCGCAATTCGGATACGGTTAATAACCAAACCGAAAACCGAATTCACAATTCGGTTCAGTTTTTTTCGGTTACGGATACGATTCGGATTTCGGTTTTCTTTGGTTTTCGATTTTTTCACACTTCGTAGATATGTTGACCGAGGAATAAGGAGACAAAGATGGCGCCCAATTTGTTGGAGCATGGAAAGGAACGTGCGTGGACTAGTAGCATGTATTGTGATATTTTCAATTATAAATAGTGTATCAGTAGCGTTATTAGTTTTATAGCACTACCCCTTGTAATCCTTTTGATTTTTAATAGACAGACAGTACGTAAAGCGTGTGTTTGTGCAGTGTGTGTTTAACAAAGGGCCTGAACCAACACAAGGCACAAATCTTTGAACATTAATCCGGTTGAATGTTATTGCTTCTGATACATGGAAATGTCTTAAACTAACTTTTAGGAATGAATTTAAAGCAAGTATCACTAATCTTTTCAATCCTGGTTTGGGGAAAGTGAGTAAATTTATTTCTTTACAATTCAATTTGAAAGTTGCTATTAATGTGGGATGTGAGGGGTAGAATTTGTCATATGACCCATGTTAAACCTTCTGGTATAGTTAAGAATTTTAGTTCCTGCGTAGTTTGTTAGCGCTCTTCATACTTTTTTATAGAGCTTGGCGTTTTGTTAACCCGTTTATATGTTGGGTGCATCACAAACATACTTGCACCCTCTTTTTGTTAGAGGCCTAAAAGTGACAACAAGTTACAGCATTGAGAACTTCTTACTGCAACTCATGGTGTTTGAAGCAGGGGCGAAGCATAGAAGGTGCCGGGGCCTCCCATTTTTTCCGTTAATAGTGTAAATTTTTGCGTTTTCATCTGAAAATTTTTATATGTATTGAGCCGGCCCCCCCTTATTTTTTCCCTAAAAAATTCTTGGCCCCGTCTGATTTTTTATCCCTAAAAATTTCAGTTCAATGCTCTATTCAGATTGATTCGATAAGTTATCAGTACGAAATTAAAAAAAAAATTTGTGGATTTAAAAAATAAAAGAGTAAGTTTAGGGGGGGAATGAAAAGTTGAAATCATTCACCCTAAAATTGAAATCTCCTCCTATGCCTTTCGTCGATCATTCCCGCCTCCTCCAAAATTGAAATCCCCTTCACCAGTTCACTCCTTCACTACTTTAGTGCCTCTCGCCATCGCTCGCCGCCCTCGCTTGCCGGCCTGTTGCCGCTCGCTCGCCTCTCGCTTGCCTGTTGCCGGTCGCCGCCCATCGCTTGCCACCGCTTCACTCCTTCACACATCTAATTCTTGGTAAGTACTAACTTAGAATTGTTAAGTATTAGGGTTAAAAACTTATGGATTATGATTCATTGATTTTATAATTTGATTTATGATTTATGAAGTGTTTGGATAAAAAAACTGCTTATGCTTAATTGCTTATCTTAGGGTGAAATTGTGTTTAAATAAGCAAATCCCAAACACCCAGAAATTGTGTTTTCTTGGTCATTGTTGTTCCTATTGAGGTTTCTTAATGTTTTCTCTTTATGAGTGGTTATTTTTTAGGTGTTTCAAGGTCGAGTTAATTTTGAGAAGGATGAGAAGAAGGCAGAAGCAATACGGGTAAGTTTTTAGGAAACCTAAGTAATTTAAAGATTTGACCGTGTTAGTCCCTCTACATATTGGAATAATTTAGTAATTTAATCATATTGACACACTGATTATCTTTTTAAATTTAAATTTGTTAGGTTGCTCAAATTCTCGGGAAGGTCGTCGGGCTAAGTTGTAATTCTTCTTCCAGGTACTAACCATTTTTCTCTCGCATCATCATAGATAATTAGATATTTAGAGGTATTTATTGTTGATTTGTTTGACCCGACCCGAATTGAATCGCCGACCCGAACATGTAACCCGAAACATTGCGATAGGAAAAAAAATTTTGGGTCTCGTGATTTTCGGCCCCCGCAACTTATTTTTTCAAGCTTCGCCACTGGTTTGAAGACTTGGAATTAAACAGCAAACAGCCTTTTGATACTTCTATTCACTATGTGAAGTTAAAAATCTACTATAAGTCCATATATTAATATACCAATGAAGCTTAAAACTCATACGAATTAACACTACCAAAAAACTAAACAAATTTTGACGGCAGATTTTGTGGGAAATTTGTCGGAATTAGACGTTACCGACAAGTTTCCGACGAAAAGTGTTTGTGGAAAAACTCCCGTAGGATATGCGACAAAGTCCCGACTAATTTTCTTATGAATTATCAACAAAAGCCTTTCGTCTGTAATTTCCGACGATTATATTAAATAAATAACTTCACTTATTTAATATATATGTTGGAAAATTGTAGGAACCTTATTGTCACGGGGTCATCTCTCGAGGCCCCGGGTGGCGCCCTAGGTTGCCCCGGGGCCAGCCAATCCGTCCCGTTTATGATAGGGTCTACTGGTTTCGTCCTGCCTTAGACTCATCAGGCGAGCGGCAACATCTCGCAACCAGTGATGCTTTCGGTGTACCAACACACCTAGGCATGTTCACGTCGTTTATCCCACTGAGGCCGTCCCCGATGAAGTCCGGACTAGCCAGCAAACCCAAGCGTTCAAGTACAAACATAGCATAACGATCATCGAATATTTGGTCTGTGACACTCTCCCACCACCTTTTCATGCACGTCCTCGTGCATGCCCGCAATCCCATACTTGCTTGCAACCATAGGACAATGCTTCACCCTTATGATTGAGCATGATTCACTTTGGTAAGAAGGACACCCGGTAGTTCAGCAACAGAGATCTTCGTCTTGACCGTTCATTTTAGTGCATCAGATTGATTTAAGTGGCGCCGATGTTCGCCTAGTTTCCAGTATGGGGACCTGGAAGGTTAGCATCATTCATCTTCTTTTGCGGCGCTGCTGGACCGTAGTTGCTGAACATGATCATGACAAGCTTCAATGTTAACAGGACTAGGGCGGCTCTCACGATCCCATACACGCGGCGAACAAAGACCATCGCCAAAGCGCTCCCCATTTGGCCTTCTCCCACCACCATTGCATAATCATACTCGTCCGGTAAACGCACATCTAGGATAAGTCACGTTCCAAAGTATCTGAAGGTCGACCTGCTCTGGTATCACTCTGTCATGGGTTCATCTATCGAGGCCCCGTGTGGCGCCCTGGGTTGCCTCAGGGCCAGCCAATCCGTCCCGCTTATGATAGAGTCTACTGGTTTCGTCCTGCCTTGGACTCATCAGGCGAGCAGCAACAGCTCGCGACCAGTGATGCTTTCGGTGTACCAACACACCTAGGCATGTTCACGTCGTCTATCCTACTGAGGCCGTCCCCGATGAAGTCCGGACTAGCCAGCAAACCCAAGCATTCAAGTACAAACATAGCATAACGATCATCAAATATTTGGTCCGTGACATTATGGTTACTTTTTTGTTTTTGTTTTGTCGGAAAGTTGTCGATAACTTATGGGAAATTTTTTTGTGGGTAACTTGTCGGAAAATTTTGTAAAAAACATTGATATAAATTAGATCACTTACAGATGTTTACTATTGATATCTCAATACTATATATTATGCTTTTACTTCTGTAACTAATGAATTGTCCAAATTTTCAAGCTCAAGTGCCAGGAACTACTCAAGACCACTTACAAATATTTAATATTGAGATGAAAGCCAAAATTAAGTCCAATAGGATGCCTGAGCAGGTAGCAGGAATAACTTCAAAAATCAATGGTTGATGGCCTTCTTATTTTATTTTTTATATTTTGCTTTCTGATCTTTTCATACTTCTGTCTTCAGGTTGTCTTTTGGAAGTGGATTGAGGGTGCATTGCCTCCATTTTCTCTGGATTGACATTGAATTCTCTCCTTTTGGTTTGTAAGCTAAAGGCTGTATTTTTGTCTACTGCAGTCAAGGAACACTACTACACTAGTGACAACACAGTTCAGCCCTAATGTATTTAATTAGTTTTTTTATTTTAATTACTTTTATTGATCAATTATTTGTCTGTAATAACTGTCTTAAATGAGATAGTGGGGAGTTGAATACTTTCCTCATCATATAATGCCATTTTTGTTTCTACGAAACGCTAGGGTTTTGATTTTCAGGTTTCCCCCTTTTTTCTCGTCGGTCAGTTAGAACGGTTATTTGCATTGCATAATGGTTTATTCCCTCTTCTCTAGCAGTTCAATTTTAAGCATACAAACCAGTGTTATACTAATGTTCAGTTATAGCACTGTCATTCTAACCAAATTATTGAAATCTTATTGCAACGTATATGGTTGCATTTTAATTGACAATGTGTAGTCCTTTTTCTTTTCTTTAGCTATTAGAGATTAGATACAATTTTAGGGTTAGTGTCCAAAGTTACAAACTTGGCTAAAGTTTTAAGCTTTACATCGAGTCAAATTTTGTTCTCATATGCACATGGAGTTATAAAATCATTTGATGGATGATAAATTCATAGAGTGCAAATCACACGGAGTTTGTTTGGAATTTAATTTAAGTCACTATTGAATTTTGTTACATAAAATACTATACGTCTGACAAATCTTCAGTCAAAGAACTAAATTTACTTTTTTGGATGTGACTGATTTTTCAAAAATTATATATGCTCTTTTGTAGGTTTGTAGAAAATGGAATATGGATGTCTTCTTTTTGGTAAGTCTTTAATTTCTATTATCACTTTGACATATTTTTCAATCTAAATCTTCAATGTTATTTTTGAAATTTCTTTTGTTGGACTTTTAGACGTTGATAATACCCTTTGTGATTAATTTTCTTTGCCTTTTAACATACAGGTTGAAATGTAATGTTTATCCAAAGTTTTACTTTGGCTCTTAACATGTTAAATGTGTTTGTTTTAACAAAGGGTGAAAATATAAATAGGTCAAACGTCACCCAAAATGTATTTTAAATGCGTAAAACTATGTGATAGTGTGTTAATAGTTTATAATGTACAACCCCCACCCCCTCTTGAGATGTTTAAGACTTCTTGAAAGGTTATTTGTTTTCCTTTGTTTACAGCCAACAAAGAGTGCATGTTGTCCAAGTGTTCAAGCTTCATATATTGATTAAGGTTAGTCGTTATGTGGTCTTTAACTTTTTGAATAACACGTTGTGACCCGTATAAGTTTTTAATCTAATTGTTGTGTTGAGCCGAACCAAAATGACCATTCTTTAAGATGACCAAAAAGTGTATTTATACAATATGAAGAAGTTACGAAAAGGTATTTCGGCCCATAACCTAGCATGAAGTATACATGTTGCGACCCGTATTGGTTTTTATAAAAGTCATTTTGACCCGTATCAAAATGACCATTTTTTTTAAAAACACCAAAAATTATACTTAAAAATAATTAAGATTTGCGATCCAACTACACCTAACACCTTTCGACACATTATCTAGCTTCAAATTTACCCGTTATGACCCGTATGGGACTGAAAGATGTGTGGTTCATAGAGATATTAAGCCTTCAAATATCTTTCTTTCTTCAAGAAAATCACCTAAGCTTAAAAAGAAGTTGGTTTATCATATGCTCACTTTCATTTAAACCTGTTGTTAAGATTAATAATTTATATTTTACTTGATCTTATACCTTCAAAAAGGCAAAGTATATTAACCACTAATCCAGCAACTTAGACAATTCCAATCTGGATGCCACTTTAAGAGGAAGTGGATCGTCAAATTCTTATACTTATGGCCATCAATTTTTAATATAGGCATCTATAAAACATTTGTTAAATCAATACAAATGGGTTTTAGGATTTTTCATGGGTTTTAACATAAAGATCAGATTTTTACATGTTAAAGGATGGGTAAAGCATAGATCTAGTTTCATGGAAGCTAGATAAAGGTTTCGAACGTAAAAGATATGAGTTTTGGATCAAAAACCAGCCTGTATGAAAGCTGTGTTCTTGAGCCAACACTCAAGTGTCGGCCACCTGCAATGTGCCGACACTCGACGAGGAAGAAGATGCTGAGATAGTCGAATCTCAAAGTGTCGAGGAGTGTCGACCCTCCAAACACAAGTCCTGAACGCAAGTTGTTGCTAGTGATAGTCTCGGTCAACACTCTAGGTGTTTCGGGGGATACTCTCGACCGACACTCTAGTGTTGCTGGCTATAGTCTGGGCTGACACTCTAGTATTCTTAGCGATACTCTTGGTTGACTCTTGCACAAAATAATAGAACACGCGTCTTGACTTATGTGCAGATTGGTGTACGCGTTAGCAATAGATAAGATGTTAACTCCAAGTTGAATACCAATAGTCAGGTGAGTTTTTATTACTCTTTCTCCCTAATAGTTTTGTGCTGGCATGCATATTGGTAGAAAGATTTGTAAGGCAAAGTATAATATTTATAAAAAATATTATTTTTATAAAGTGAAAGAGAACATCATAGCTTTTTATAAAAAGTTACTTTTATAAAAAGAAAGGTAAAGTGTTAAAGAATACAGTACTATCTTTGAAATGTATGTTTAGGAAAGTAAAGAGTTAAAGTAGAGAATGGTAAACAAGTTGTACTTCGGTGCAGCTTGACAGTGACATATGCTATATTATATGTTTATGTATTAATATGTGTTGTCTGTCTTTGTGTTATGTGTTTCAATGGCATTATATTATGTGACGTAGTATAAAAGCATAGTACTTGCATTGTAAAAGGTACCGCATGTAAGCAAAGTAGAAGTCTCACCTTGAGGTGTGAGCAAACAAAGTAAAAAAAGTCTCACCCTAAGGTTGAGCAGGCAAAGGAGTCTTACACTTTGATGTAAGCGAGAAAGTCCCACCCTGAGGTGTGGACACAGCAAAGTAAAAGTCTTACCCTGAAGTGTAAGCGAGGAAAGGGATCTTTATCCTCTGACGTTGATCCATATGTGATAGTTAAAGTATGTTATAGTGATTTGCCCTATACGAGTGAAAAGCAAAGTTGAAAGAATAAAGGAGGACACCTTAACCGGTTTCCTTAAAAATTAAAATTTAATAAAGATAGAAACGGAATGATTTTATAAATTGTAACGTTGTAAAGTTTTAAAGTAAAGGCATAGTTATTTCGAAGTAATGAAAAAAACCTTATTTTATTTTTATAAAACTAGCTACATAATGAATTTTTAAAGTTTAAAGTAAAGATAGAACTCACCGCCGTTAGCTAACTTTTAGTATGTACGACAAGTAGTAAAGGTAAAGTGAAACTTAAGTAAAGGAGTCGTGAAGGCCGGAAGGCATGGGGTTGTTGCGTTGAAGACTGGCATTTACGGTTCCGGATAATTCATGTTGAACTATGTTTAGTTAACTTTTATGAAATTGAATGATTAAGACAAGACTTCCATTGTAATAGATTCTGATTAATGGTTTAAGAACTATGTTTAGTTATGTTTTGTGTCAACTATGAGATGTTCCCGGTTTGGGTCCTTTCAATATTGGGGTTCAGTTCGTCACGGTAGCATAACGGTAACGTCACTCGCTATAGACAACGATACAAAAAAAACTCGATTTTGAATACAACTCCGTTTTAAAAAAAAAGTGTTATTTCGGGACGTTGACAAATAAAAATAAAACCAACCGTGCACTCTGTATTATAAAAAAGTTAACGAACAAAGTTATTAAAAACCCGAAATTAATAGAAAATGAAACAGATTAAAAGAGTGTATTATATATAATTAAAAGGTTGAAAATGAAAATATAAAATAAATAAATAAGTTTACGTGTCAAAATTTGTATACTTACGAAATCTGGCTCCTACTAAAGCTGTTAGTGGGAAAACACCTTATGAGGAATGGTTTGGGAGAAAACCTTCTGTTACTCATTTAAAGGTGTTTGGATGTGTGGGTCATGTTCTAGTTCCAAAACACCTTCGCAAGAAATTTGATGCAAAGTCACACAAGTGCATTTTTGTTGGGTATGCTCCACATTGCAAAGCATACAGATTGTATGACCCGGTTCAACGAAAAATAATCACAAGTCGGAATGTATTATTTGAAGAACTTGCCAAGTGGAGCTCACATGAAGAAGATAAGCACTGTTTGCCAAGCACGTTTGTTGAATATGAAGCAGTGGAGGATGAAAGTGTTAGCAACTTACAAGAAGATGCAAATGTAGATGGTGATGGTCAGGATAATCATGCAGTCTCAAGCAATGATGTTGGAGAATCTTCCACATCAAATGCTTCAACCTCAAATCCCAAGGTACGTACTCTAAATGATTTGTATGAAAATACAACTGAAATTAGAGATTATACAGCTTGTCAGTTAGCATTATCCTCCATGGAACCAACAACATTTAATGAGGCTGCCAGAAAGAAAGAATGGGTTCTTGCTATGGAGGATGAGTTGAGAGCCTTGAAGGAGCATGATACTTGGTCCTTAACTACCTTACCTGAAGGTAAACAGCCAATAGGTGTCAAGTGGGTGTTCAGATTGAAATATGATTCAACAGGAAAAATTGAAAGGTATAAGGCTCGGTTAGTGGCGAAGGGCTATGCACAAGAGTATGGAGTTGATTATGAAGAGACATTCTCTCCCGTAGCAAGATTTGAAACCATCAGGGTTATTTTGTCTTTAGCTGCTCAACAAGGCTGGGATTTGTATCAATTTGATGTCAAATCCGCCTTTCTAAATGGTGTACTTGAAGAGGAAGTGTTTGTAGCTCAACCACCTGGTTTTGAAATTCCTGGAGAAGAACAGAAGGTGTATAGGCTTCACAAAGCCTTGTATGGTCTTAAGCAGGCTCCTCGAGCCTGGTACGATCGAATGGATTCATATCTTCAACATCATGCATATAATAGACTTAAAAGTGAACCTACAGTCTATACTAAGGTACATGGTACTGATTCTATTATTATTTGTGTGTATGTTGATGACATAATTTACACTAGTTCATCTAAGAAGATGGTGAGTGAATTTAAGGATAAAATGATAAAAGAATTTAGTATGTCTGATCTGGGAAAGTTGCACTATTTCCTTGGATTAGAGATTATTCAGCGAGAAGATGGAATCTTTGTCAACCAAAAAAAATATGCTGAAGATCTGCTCAAAAGGTTTGGAATGAATGGGTGTAAGTTGTCATTGACACCGATGAACTGTGGAGAAAAACTGCAGGTGATAAAAAATGATGCTGCTATTGATGTTGACACAAGATTGTTTAGAAGTTTAGTTGGTGGTCTTCTTTATTTGACACATACAAGACCAGATTTGGCTTTCTCAGTTGGTTTTGTTTCACGTTTTATGCAAGAACCTAGTTCTTGTCATTATGGTGCAGCTAAGAGAATCCTTCGATATGTCGCTGGAACAACTGATTATGGCTTGTGGTATGAAAGGGGCAAGAGTGTTCAGCTACAAGGATACACGGACAGTGATTTTGCTAGTTCTGTTCATGATAGAAAAAGTATCTCTGCAAATATTTTCTTTCTAGGAAGTGGAGCTGTAAGCTGGAGCTCTAAGAAACAGCCTGTGGTTGCTCTTTCTTCAACTGAAGCAGAATATGTAGCAGCAAATGCTGCATCATGTCAGGCTGTGTGGTTGAGAACTCTTTTAGAAGAAATGGGTTACAAGCAAGAGGTGGCAACATTGATCTTTTGTGATAATCTTTCAACGATTTTCTTGTCCAAGAACTCTGCATTGCACAGCAGGAGTAAACACATTGATGTGAAGTTTCATTATATTAAAAGTCTTGTTGAAAGTTGTCAAGTTAATTTGGAACCATGCTGCACACAAGATCAAGTTGCTGATTCATTGACTAAAGCCTTGGGCATTAAGCAGTTTGAGTATTTGAGAGACAAGATGGGAGTCACAAAGCTTGAATTAAGAGGTGGTATTGGCGGTAATTAAAGTATTGTGAAAGGGCTGTTAATAACCGTTGGGTATTAATGGTTTGTTCTGCACGTGAAGTTTGTTTTGATTCAAATAAATGACCGGGTTTCATGCAAGTCCTAGTCTCATGCAGCTTTTTAGGAGTACTTTGAATTTTCCTGTTTTATAGTTCTTAGCTGTTTTCTTTTGATTGAACCGTTGTAATCTTTGCCTATATATAGGCCTTTGTTATTGATGAATAGAGTGTAGAAAACTTTCAGCTTTCTTTTCTTTGTTAAGTTTCGGTGCCAACAGATTAAGCAAGCAAAAAAGAATGGTTTAGGATGATGTTGTTGTTTACAGTTAAAGAAGAAAGAGGTTATCTTTAGCTTTTTTTCATTTGATAATGATGTTCGATTAAAGTAGGTATAGATATGATATCTGAATGATTTGAAGAAAATTGTTTTAACTTTTAATAGTAAGAGTAATCAAAATTGGTATTCAGTAGTTATTATTATTAGATGAGAACATCATAGTTGTAGTTTACTTCTATTAACAGGTGGTAGAACCTGTTAATCTTTCTTGAAAAAAATTGGATATTTTAATTACTTTTCTGATATATGAGATTCATAGCTCAACATCAAGGAAGAACAATGTAAAGCAATTTCTAAGGTAATTCCATTCAAACCAAAAGATTTCAGAACACACGTCTACTTTTGTTTGCTGATTGTCGTGCATAGGCATAGTATATGGATCTTGAAACCATTTGGAATAGAGCTAATGATGCCATTAAAACCATAACTAGATTGGATTTCTTTGTGTTGATTAGATTATATGACATTTTTTTATTGTAGAAGGGAACCACGGAGGAGACTAAGAAAATCGTGTCAACGCTTAATGTCAAGCAAGTGCTATTCGTAGATGTTGCATGTAAGAAAAATCCAGGTAGTAATTGGTCAAATGAGTTAATCTTCTAGCATCAAGATTATTGTCAATCTTAACATATTTAGATATTCATATTATTAATCCAAACAACTACTCTATTTTTGCAGTGATTGTGGTGAGCCCACCATACATGTTCATCCCTTGTGTTAAAAGTGAACTGAAGCCCCAATTTCAAGTTGCAGCCCAAAATTGTTTGTTAAAGAAAGGTGGTGCATTCACCGTCGTAATTAGGTATATTTCTTTGCATTTAATCACCATCCATGGCAAAAAGAAAGCATTAACCTCTCATTTCAAACGGATTTTGATCTGTAGTTGGTATTTTTTGGTATGTGTAGTGCAGAAATGATTGTCAACTTGGTTATCCCATGGGTTATCATCAACCACTCTGAAAGTAGAGCTCTATTAAATGAAAACAATGAAGTAATCTATTTAATATATGAATGTTTCCTGTCCATTTGTTAGTGAATATATTAGTAACTTTTTCATTAATTTGTTAGTGTCCATTTGTTAGTTGAATGAACCACCACCCACGACGGCAGTGGAGTCGTCAGTGACGAGTAGGTGGTAATGACAAACAACGGTCGTAGGTGGTGCTGACCTTATTATATAATTTCAGTAAACCAAAGTTGACCCGCTCTATGTTTTTAGTTGACCCAAATGAACCTATAAGTAAACTTTTTACACAAATCAACCTATTCTTTTTAAAATGGTTGACATTGTCACCCTTAATAATTAATATATCAGATTAAAATTTTGAATTTTGTTAATATTTTATTTCAGACTAGATCTCAAGCTGGGACAATTTTGTCCTTGCAGACGAGCCCGTTTGGGCTATTATAACCGGGAAGGTTGCCACTCTAGCTCAGGCTCAAGAAGTAAGCCAGATAGTAATTTCTACTTTTAACATAAACATCATGTGTGAATATAAGATTAATAAAATAACTATGATTAACAGGTACATGCAGAATTAAGAAAATGGCTTGAAACAAACATCAAGGCTGATGTGGCAGCTTCAACCAAGATTATTTGTGGAGGTTTTGTCAATGTATTTATAAAGTTTCTATTTTGGAAACTTAAAAATTAAATTAGAATGTACTTATTTGCAGGATCTGTGAATGGTTCCAACCGTAAGGAATTGGGAGGACAACAAGATGTTGATGGTTTCTTAGTTGGTGGAGCTTCTCTCAAGGTATATTATATGATGATATATTCAACCCAAATTTCATACTTTTGCTCAACTTTCCCTCTTCACTAATTAAATATGTTTTCTTTTTTGACAAACACAAATTTCATCAAATCTTGTATAAGAAGACATGTTCAGATATTCATCAATCTAATGTTAAAGTTTACACCGTGTAACACACGGGATTAAAGCTTACTAGGTAATAAGGGTTGATATCTAGATGAATTACTTTGTGGAGCATAACCTGGATTCAATCATTGATGTTGTTATGTAGAGATTGTAAGTTAACTGTAGTTCCATTATAAATTGGCACTTGTCATTTGTTTATAAGTACAGCAAATTCAACAAAAGATGGATGTCAAATTAGATCATATCATATATCCTTACAAAAATGTTAGACGTGACATGTATGGTAAAAAATATTGTGATAGTTTTTTTTGTGACAACACATGAAAACAAAGAAAGGATAATTAATTTGTTGGTCTTAATCATCCATTATAAAATATTTGTAGGTGCTTCTTCTTGGTGTAATAGAAGAAATCCCAAAATTACAAAGCCTGCGTTTACTTTGTATAAACTAAGCTAGACAAATCTTTTACTAGCCTTTCATCCACTTGTACAATATATTATGTCCGGGAGGGCTGACCCTTGAAAAGGGGAAGAAACATTCTGTTGGATCAAATTGGAAAATAAAATATTGATCATACCTTCGAAGAACTTGCAAACAGATATGTTTTAAAACTTCATTTATTATTTAATTTTATATAAAAGCATGTTAGCTAATTTGACAAAATGGTTTGGGAATCGCCTACAGAAACCATGCCATGGGTGGGCTTGTATATTGGTGTAGCCTCTTTCATATGCGCCTTCGCAATGGCAGCTGATGCGGTCCATGCAATTTGGCAATGGAAACTCTGGTTTCAAAACAGATTTTTCACACTCAATGCTTCTACCATCACTCTTATTGCAATAGCAATGAAGCTGCCAATGGATCTAAATCTAACTACTGACAGATGTGAGGGAACTAAAGTTTCTCCTGGACCATGTAGCCCAAAAGTTCATAACAACCCGGGTGATACTGATTATGAAAAGATGAGCGGAATGAGTTTCTTGGTGACCATGTTAGCCAATTTTCTTCCATCTTTAGGGCTTATGGATGACAAAGAGGTTCTGATCAACACTGTGGCCTTGGGTATCCTCTTTATCACCATTGCTGTAAATATAGGGATCCAATTGTATACTCAGGTTTTGTTCCTCTTTCCAGAAACAATTCCTATATATTTATTTGCCTTTCTATGGCCATTTTCAGTAGCTTTGACGGTTTCAACACCTAGAAAAAAATTAGAACACCGGTACAACGAGTCACGACAATTGGTTTCAAGTCATCAAGAGAAAATGTTTTCATCCAAGGGACTCAAAAACTATGTTAAAAAGTATTGGATGATGACAGAAACTCGTAACCCACATTTTGTAATTGCTTGCTCCCCATTTTCTTCTGCTTTCGGGGTTATATGCTTATATCTTGCTTTTGTTGAGAATACAAGTTAAATACAATTTATTTGGTCTATATATTTTTGTTTTCCCTTAGCATTTATATTGTAATTATTGTATAGCTATTTGTTAGGATTAAGTCAAGGCTATTATAACCTTCCTAGTTTGTGTACGTAATTGTCTCCTCCACTTTGTATTTATATTGGTTGCAAACCTCAATGAAAACATACAGTTTATGAACTCAATCAATACTCTATAGCTTTTAGGTCTGGTGTACTATTTGTGGATTTTCAAACGCACATGGATCATTATTATTTTGATACTTTGGATTATAAGTGGTCGCTCAACATAATTTTTACCGTGCAATCAATTGGGGTTGTAGTAGGTAGTATTGCACCAATTTTTAGATGTTTCACATTTATTGGTCATTACAACCTTTCCAAGGAATGGAGCAAGAACCATTTAAACGTGTTTCGAGTTGAAAAAAACTGGATCCAAAGGCTTCAACAGTGGAAGCGTAGCCATATTCATTCACATATTCCAGGTCGTCATTGCAAAATAATTTTCCATAACATAAAGAACACCTTTCTGAACTTATGTATAACACTACATATTGTGGTTTTGGTTATATGTAAAATAATGTCTTGTTCCAAGAACTTTTCTATTCTTACTCTCTTGTTGTTGGTATTTATTCACTTCATTTTTGGAAAAGTTTAGAGAGGTACCAAATGCATCTAACATAAATGTGAGCTCAGAAATAGAAGAATATACCATGTATGTTGTACAGATTGAAGAGGAGGAGAAGCTTTCAAATAGAATTTTAAGGAATACTCTTGATTACATAACTCGATTAATTATCCCCATCTGAAGAGAACGAGCCACGTAATCTTATAGTGCTTCTGGAAAAATCTACAGGATTCAATGGAATACAAGATTTAAACAATGAAAAAGTTCAACCTTTATATCCAGAAGAAACCCACAATTGTTGGAGCCTTGTAGTAGTAACATTGACATCAATTGCCCTTGCACTTCCTAACATTGCAAATGATCACTTCAAGGTGTTAGTTGCCAGCATGAGTGAAAGCCTCTTAATTGTAAGACATATTGAAGAATGCCTCAACACAGATGGTTACACAGTACAGGCTAGAAAAGCAGCAAGACGTGTGTGGACAGAAATTGAAATATACAGCTCGTGGCTAGAAATCGATCTTCAAAAGAAGGCTCGTAAAGGAAAAGCATCAAATTTGATTCTTAGATGGTTGGGTGATGAAGCAGAAAAGGTTATGAAACAGTTTAAGAGCAGTAATAAGCCAAGTATTGATCAATCACAATATAAGTTCATACTTGCAAGTTCCATGTACAGGATTAGTCAGACTTTATTGTTACATTGCAATAAACAAGAAAGTTGGTGGAACGGTGAAGAACTTTTTGAGCGAATATCAACTATAATTGCAGATTTATTATCTGCTTGCTTTACCAATTTACCACACGTCATAAAAATGAAGTGTCATCACCATGCAATAGAGAAAATGGGGGAGAACATCCGGAATGCAGCTCAACTTCGTGGCAAATCCAAAAAGATCTTGAAGGTACTAAAAGCACGCCAACTTCCTAACATTGATCTTTACTCGAGGGCATACATTGATAAGTGGTGTGTACTACTCAAAAGTCAGATACCCAACGGTAGTGTTTCTTCACACGGAATTCAACAAGGTTCTTCGAGTTGTAATGAATCGCTCATAGTAAGTATTATTGAATAAGAGTGGATACGCTGTTTTTCTTATTGTTTTGTATATATTATTGTAAGTTAAACTAAATTTAGTATTATTTATATTAGTACAAGGGTCTTTAGTATCAATGTTGTAAACTAGGTTTACGTGTTAAAGTTGTAATGATGTAATTAGAAGGTGCTAAATACAATTAAATGTCAATTAGGGTATAACTGTTCCTCCAAACGACGCAACGTTTGGAGGCGTCGGTTCGTAGTATGATCAATCTTTTTTATCTTGCCCCCTTTCATGTTGTGATTTGGCTATAACCAAACCACAATCCTTTCTTGATTTAAACATTCTTTCTTAAATGTTATGATCCTAAACAGACAAACTAATTCCTTGACTTGCTTTCATACTTGCTTTCTTGAGTTTGTCATTCCATTTGTCATTTGACTTGCTTTCATACCTGTCGTTCCATTTTGAAACTATGTGAACACAACGATGGATCTAAAACAAAAGACTTTCATACATCCTTCCTGCCTCTGATGAAGCCCGCGACAACAGAAAATAACAATTCTTTTGTTTATGTTTCTTCTTACAATAAATAACCACAACTATTTACTGATTTTCGATAAATAAAAAACACGACAACATACACGATTGTTTTGGTATCTGCTTTGTGTTCTTGATTGACCAATTGTACAGATACTTGCCTCCTAATTATTTTCCTTAGATCATCACTTCTGCTGCAAAAAGCCCTCGCTTTCTTCTGTCTCAAATCCGATTTACCTTCTTGCGAAATTCACCCCTTGGTTGGTCTTCTTCATTTCGTCGTCTTCTGCTAATACCCAATTATTAGGGTTATATTGCCTTCCTCCTTCCTTCATAATCGTTTTGTTTTTTCTTCTTTTCACATGCATACTTCCAAGAGCGTATCACGTTCTGATACCACTGTAGCATCTCAATTAACATCCAATACTCAATCGATAAACAAGAACAAGGATGAAGATAGATGATGGGATTAACCCTAAATAACCCTTCAGATGATTCAAGAACCAACAATGTTTTTCATGCGTACAATTGAGTTTTATAACCCTAGTACTAAAAGACAACATATTAGAGGATGTCAGTTTCTAACTTTTAAACATGACATACAAACCCACTAACTATTAACATATACATAAATGACTCTTCAACTAGGAACAATTTCATAAGGCACCATAAAACAAACTTTAGGCTAGTGACATTCTTGACCCATTAAATTTGGATAATTAAGATTAACATGTTTAATAAGAAAACTTGTGACACTAACATTTTTTATATTCGCATCTTTATATAAGAAAATATTTATTATTGTTGATAATGTAAAATAATAGTTGCGAACCTTAGGGGGTGTTTGCCTTCACGAAGGTACGAACCTTGGAAGGTAACCCCTGGATATAGAAGCTGATTCTTCGCTCCTCAGTAGTGATCAAATAGGGCACCAGTCGGGCCATTTCATTGAACTTGAATGTATACTTTCGTTGTGTCATTGACCGGGCCTTCAGCCAATTCCTCGGGCAAAACTTCTTAATCACCATCTCCTTCAGACCATTCCAACTCATCAGATCGATCTCCCGATCGTGTTTGGCTTGTCTCACAGTTTCCCACTAGTGCGCCGCATCCTCCCCTCAATGAGTCATTTTTTTAATCTATAGATAAATAAAGAAGTTCTCTTATACCAAAAACTTCCATGTCATTGATTTGTCTACAAGATTGGTTGCGGTTGTCGTCAACGGATTTAGAAGATTCTCATTTTCACAGACTACAACTAGAAGACTTTGTTAATAATTGGAAAACATAGAAGGAGGTAATAAATTACTAATTCAAATATGTTTTGTTATAGAGTTATCGCCCGAAAAGAAAACAAGCAACAACCCTTTTCTGCAACAACTTTTTGAATGAAGATGAAAACTTATCACACGATTTGATGGATATTTTTTTGTTTTAATGTATATGTGTTTTTTTAACGTTTAGTTGGTTAATTTTTGTTTGAACGGATAAGATTTTGAATATAATCAATTTATGCATTTTTATCTTTGATTTTGAATGTTTTGTAATTTATAATAATTAAAGAAGTTAAAGAAATATTGTAGCTCATATATTTTAGGCCCAAATTTAATATTTTGGGCCAAGTTTTTTCGACCCTAAATTTTCAAGCCTAAATGTTAAAACCAGAAAAAACTGAAACCCAAAAATTGAAAACGAACGGTTTTGAAACACCTAAAAACCAAACTTTTGGTGTTGGTTTTATTCCAAAACCGACTCATGCACACCCTTATTGCCACGTCATTTTTAATTTTTAATTAAATTTAATGTTTTTATAATTAAAAGTTGATATTTTTTTGTAAAACTTTTATAAAATAAAATGTAAAACTAAAAATATCAATTTCATTAATAGTTTTAAATAAAAAATGTTGTTAAGTTAGTTGGGGTAAAATAAAATATATTTAATTTTTATTTATATTCGACCGTTGCCCACCTCCAACGGTTATAGTGTCGTTAAACTTTCCCTCCACGAGCAGAATTCCCACAAACGTAATCTACGCGTAGGGGGTGTTGTAACATCCCAAATAATAGAAAGTAAATAAAAAGGAAAAGAACAAGTGGGCTTGGCCCAGATTTCGGCCCATGGGCCGATATTAGAAGGAAACCCTTCTACATCTGCACACAGCCTCTCCCCATCCTCTCATTTGCGCAAGACTAGAAAGAGAAAGAGAGAGCTCAGTCTAGAGAGAGAAAGATCGGGATCAAGCTCAAAGTCTCGAAGATTTGTTGCTCACTGCCTCTGGAGCATAAAGAAACAGGAAAGAAGCAGTAACAGGTAATCGCTATACCTAAATCTGAGTTTTTGTAACTTTCGGGTTAAAGGGTAAAAATCGAGTGAAGAGGTAGATTTTACGTGTGAAACTTGAAACAAACCACATATTTGGGTTCATAGGAAGTAAAGGAACGTTTCGAACGTAAAAAGTTCAAAGCTTGATCGATTAGAATAAATGGTCAGATCTAGGGTTTCTGTTTGGGGAAGATGACTGAGTCATCGAAACTACATAGTTTCGATACAGACCCTAAACTTAAACTACTAAGATTTTACACAAGTCACCACTCGAAACTACATAGTTTCGATAGGCAAAGTATGACTCGAAACTACATAGTTTCGATAGACAGAGTACCACTCGAAACTACATAGTTTCGATAGACAAAAGTATAACTCGAAACTACATAGTTTCGATAGACAAAGTATGACTCGAAACTACATAGTTTCGATAGGCAAAGTATGACTCGAAACTACCTAGTTTCGATAGAAAGGGTATGACTCGAAACTACGGGGTTTATACTTAGTAATGTCTAGTGTCATTTAGGAGCAATACCTTATGCATATAACTTTATTATACAGATCGTGAGTAACCCTAGTGACGCTCAGTGACCAATTGAGAGCATTTCTGAGACCACCCATCAGGTGAGTTCAAGATCCCTATTTTACTGTTTTAGGGTGGTGTGCATACTCAAGAATTAGACGTTTATAAATAAATGTATATTATTTAATTAAACGTTTTGTAAGAAAGAAAGATAACGGTTGTTAAACCGAATGTTTTGACAGGAAGAAAGATAACGGTTGTTAAACCGAACGTTTTGAAAGAAAGAAAGAAAGAAGAATGGTTTATTTAACTATATGTTTTATAAACAAGAGAAAGAGAAGAAAGAATGGGTTATTTAACTATATGATTTATAAACAAGAGAAAGAGAAGAAAGAATGGTTTACTTAACTATATGTTTTATAAACGAAGAGAAGAATAATAAGTCAAATACATTGTCTAATCTGTAAGAGTATGCTTATACGACGAAAGACTTGGAGTAGTAGCGTAGTCCTAGAGGCTAGTGCTACTCTAAGCATAGTAGCAAGTCTTGAGGTAGTAGTATAGTCCTTGAGACTAGTGCTACCCGAAGCCGATGCTGCGTCATGGACAAGTCCATGATGCACCATGAGAGAAATCGGGACAGTGCTCGGCAGGGCATTGTAACGAGGATGTTGCAACTGGTTAAGATGAGTAACGACGGTTACTCTAGCGGCGACGGTCGCTAAGAAAGAATGAAGAAGCCCGCTTGGGGGCACAGAAAGTCGGTTATCGGCCTTTGGACGTTGAGCCTTAGGGAACAATAACCGCGAGAAAGAGTTCCTTCGGGAAGTAAGAACGAAGAAGCCCGCTCGGGGGCACAGAACAGATTGTAGACATTAATGTATGACTTAAAGAAAAGAGTACAAAGTAAATACGTATGAATATAGAAGAAGAAAGAAAGATTTTTATACGTATGTATTTTAAAGAAGGAAGACATATTTTAATGTGTATGTATTTAAAGAATAAAGAAAGATTTCATTGTATTACGTGTATAATATAATACGTATATTTAAAAGGGAAAATCCTTTTTATATATATATAAAGCTAAAGAAAACTTGAACTCACCAGCGTTAGCTGACTATTTTAGTATGCACATCAGGTAGCAAAGGAAAGGAAAAGAAATGATGGTTTCGAGGGCTTAGGAGTGAATGGCTGGATGGCTGCTGCTGATGAAGACTGACATCCCCATTTGCTAGTTTTAGATTGTTGAACTATGTTTAAATTTTAAGTTTTAATTGACTCTGAATTTTGTAAAGACTTCCGCTGTTAGTTTAATGTTTGATTCAAAGTTTAAGAACTATGTATATGCAATGTTTGCCAACTGTGAGAGGTACCCGGTTTGGGTCCTTTCAAGTTGGTATCAGAGCCATAGTTTGAGAGATTCGGACATTCGCCAAAATGTCTGAACTTGAACTGAGAATGGGACAGAAGAATGGGATGTCAGTCAGAACAGCCAAGCCACGAAAGGAGAACAGTAAGGCCTTAGTAATTAGTGACTGTAGAAACAGTAAACAGTAAAGGGCCTTAGAATAGTAAGGTAGTCCATGTCCTAGTTTAGAAACATAGACACCAAATACCTTAGAATAGAAAGTAGAGCGAAGGTGCCTTGATGTAGAAACTCTGGACTTGAGTACAAACGTCACTCTGACGGGGAATGTTCAGAACCCAGGAAGTAAAGTAAATTAGTAATTTCATACCGGTCTCTGTAATTAGTAATTTACATTACTCAAGGTGTTCTAAATAATTACCTATCAGGATAACATGAGTATCTCCTTGTTCGCAGTGAGAAAACGTCATGGCTGGAAGGAAAGGTGCAAAGGGGGGAGCCGGCACGGGACGTAGGGGCAGGCCCCGTGTCAACCGGGTTGAAATAGAAGAAAGTGAACCCTCTGTTCATGGGTCGGTGTCGATCCATACTACTAATGAGGATGCTCCGAGTAACCCCGGAGCACAGGATGAAGAAGGCTTAGTTTTGGAGCCAATTGTCAGGAGAGCGATAGCCGACGAAGTGGCTGCAGTTCTGAAGAATACTCTACCTGCAGCACTCGCTGAAACCCTGAAGACTGTGGAAGGGGAGAGAGAAAGGGGCTTACGGGCCGAAGATAGAAATATGATCGAACCTGAGTCTGAAGGTGAGGACTCTGACTATGAAGAGAAACGCGGATGCGACTACAAGTCCTTTCGAAATTGTGATCCGCCAACTTTTGATGGGAAGAAAGATGCTATTGCCGCATACTACTGGATTGACCGCATGACTGCAGTCATTAAGATGAGTGAATGCCGTGCTGACCAAGCGGTAGGGTTTGCCGCTCATTCTTTCGCCTTCGAGGCACTGAGCTGGTGGGAGAATGTGAAGAAAGCTAAGTCTGAAAGGGATATTGATAGAATGAAGTGGGAAGATCTAAAAACACTGGTTATTCAGAAGTTCTGTCCCCAAAATGAGATTGATAAGATGGAAGAAGCCTTCGTGGAACTCAGGGCTGGTAGCCTGACTCATCGACAGTTCACCTCCAGGTTTAATGAGTTAACTCAGCTGGTTCCCCACTTGGTGAACACAGAAGAAAGAAGGATCAAATGCTATATCCAGAAGCTACCTCCAAGAGTTCGCACAATCATTAATGCCAACACCCCTGGAGACTTTGACTCGGTGGTGGCTATGAGTGGAAAGATTTTTGATGATGTGGCCGCAGAAGGCATAACCCCCGCTGAAACTCAAAAGAAATGGTCTAACGCCACTAAGCGCTCGGGCGGGGATTGGTCTGCCTCAAAAAGTAAGAAGCCAAGACCGGAGGAAAGGGTCAACTGTAGCAAATGTGATAGGCCACATCTTGGGGAGTGCAAGTATGGGTTGAACATATGTTACCGTTGTGGCAAGACCGGGCACATCTCTCGTGAATGTCCCAACGCTCCCGGTTCTGCAAACAATAGAAAGTGCCACAACTGTGGTGGATCAGGACATTTCTCCAAGGATTGCCGTAAACCAAGAACAACAAACAATGAGAAGGCAAAGGAGGCTGAGAAAGGGGGAGCAAGAACCAGAGCCTATGCCCTGACACAGGAGGAAGCAAGGGGAGATCCCAACGTGGTGTCAGGTACGTTCATCCTTGGCCACACCTTTGTTTCTGTTCTGTTTGATTCAGGTGCTAGTAAAAGTTTTATATCCTCCTCGTTCTGTAAAAGACTGAAATACAAAACTTCCAAGATAGAAAGAGCCTTTAATGTTGAGACTGCAGTGGGTAGAAACACTAAAGTGGTAGAGTTGGTAGACGATCTTACCATAAAGATAGAGGGCCATAGATTTCCGGTTAGATTATTCGTTATAGCCTTGGGAGGATTCGATGTAGTACTGGGAATGGATTGGTTATCTGCCAATGAAGCTCGGATTGTGTGTAAACGAAAAGTGATTCAGCTCAACGCTCCTGACGGCAGCGAGGTCGTAATTTATGGGGAACGAGACATTCCGTTGACTAATGTAATCTCACAAATGAAAGCAGAAGAGTATATGAGGCGTGGGTGTGAGGCCTACTTGGCGTACGTGATCGATAAAGACGTAAAAGTAAAAGAGTTAAGCGAAGTACCCGTGGTGTGCCATTATCCGGAAGTGTTCCCTGAGGAACTGCCCGGATTGCCGCCTGATCGGGAGACATAATTCCAAATAGATTTAATGCCAGGTGCCCAGCCCGTTGCCAAAGCACCTTACCGGCTAGCGCCACTTGAGATGAAAGAGCTGATGACCCGACTGGAAGAACTTTTGGAAAAGGGATTTATCAGACCGAGCATTTCACCATGGGGTGCTCCGGTGCTGTTTGTCAAGAAGAAAGATGGTGCCATGAGAATGTGCATCGACTACAGAGAATTGAACAAAAGAACTGTGAAGAATAAGTACCCACTACCCAGAATCGACGATCTATTCGACCAATTACAGGGCGCCAAATGGTTCTCAAAGATCGACCTGCGGTCAGGTTATCATCAACTAAAGGTAAGAGAGGAAGACATACCTAAAACCGCATTCCAAACGCGATATGGACACTACGAGTTCCGAGTGATGTCCTTTGGGCTTACAAATGCTCCCGCAGCCTTCATGGATATGATGAACAGAGTGTGTCGACCAATGTTAGACCGGTCAGTGATAGTCTTCATCGACGATATACTCGTATATTCTAAGAGCAAGGGTGATCATGCATGTCACCTGCGAGAAGTTCTAGACACATTAAAGACAGAGAAGCTTTATGCTAAGTTCACGAAATGCGCGTTCTGGCTAAAGGAAGTCCAATTCTTAGGTCATGTGATTAACGCTGAAGGCATCATGGTAGACCCAGCAAAGATTGATGCAGTGTGGAATTGGGAAATTCCGAAAACACCAACGGATGTACGAAGTTTTCTAGGTTTGGCAGGCTACTACCGGAGGTTTATACAAGACTTCTCTAAGATAGCCTCACCTCTAACCAAATTGACTCGTAAGGACGTAAAATATGAATGGGGCCAGGCCCAAACCACTGCCTTCGAAGAATTAAAGAAGAGATTAACCCGAGCACCGGTGCTGACCCTACCCGATGGTAACGAGGACCTAGTGGTGTATTCTGACGCCTCAGGCCAGGGGTTAGGCTGTGTGCTTATGCAACGAGGAAAGGTGATTGCGTATGCATCACGACAATTAAAGACTCACGAAGTCAACTACCCGACTCACGACCTTGAACTCGCGGCCGTTGTCTTTGCCTTAAAGATTTGGAGACATTACCTCTATGGAGTCAGATGCACCATCTACTCCGACCACAAAAGCTTGAAGTATTTCTTCGAACAAAAAGAGTTGAACATGAGGCAGCGGCGATGGTTAGAATTATTAAAAGACTACGACTGTGAAATCCTTTACCACCCCGGAAAGGCGAATGTGGTGGCCGACGCCTTGAGTCGAAAGGAGGCGACAACTCCTATCGAAGTGAAATCCTATCAACTAATCGTGACTCCAGATCTTATGACAGAAATAGAACGTGCCCAAGATGAAGCCTTGAAAGAGGAAAATGTCAAGAGGGAAAGGATAGTGGGTCAGCAAGAAAAGTTAGAAACCAATGCTTATGGGGTACGAACTCGGTTCGGAAGGATGTGGATACCCAAGGGTGGCGAACTTAGAGTCAAAATCCTTGACGAGGCTCACAAGTCTCGTTACTCTATCCATCCCGGAACTAACAAGATGTACCATGATTTGAAGAAGGAATACTGGTGGCCCGGCATGAAAAATGATGTAACCGATTATGTGAGCAAATGCCTAACTTGCTCTCAAGTGAAGGCCGAACACCAGAAGCCGTGCGGAAAGATGCAACCACTATTCATTCCTGAATGGAAGTGGGAACACATTACCATGGATTTCATAACCAAGCTACCGCGTACAGCTAAGGGACATGATACTATATGGGTAATTGTGGATAGACTAACGAAGAGTGCTCACTTCTTGCCCATGCGTGAGAGTTACTCGTCAGAAAAACTAGCAGAACTATTCATTAACGAGATCGTGGCCAGACACGGTATGCCATTGTCAATTGTGTCAGACCGGGACACGAGATTCACATCAAGGTTCTGGAGGCAATTCCATGAGGGAATGGGTACGAGACTTAATATCAGTACAGCTTACCACCCGCAAACCGATGGCCAGTCCGAAAGGACTATCCAAACTCTAGAGGACATGCTGCGGGCATGTATCATTGACTTTGGAGGTAGTTGGGATAGTCACTTACCACTGGCGGAGTTTTCTTACAACAACAGTTACCATGTGACCATTGGAATGCCGCCTTATGAGATGTTATATGGAAGGAAGTGTAGAACGCTCGTATGTTGGGGCGAAATTGGGCAGAAAGATTTCGCAAGCCTTGACGTAGTCAAAGCAACTTCTGAGAAGTTTGACCAAATCAAAGCGCGAATGAAAGCCGCTAAGGATAGGCAAAAGTCTTACGCTGATAAGAGAAGGAGAGACCTTGAATTCCAGGTTGGAGATAAAGTACTATTGAAGGTGTCTCCGTGGAAGGGAATAATTCGATTCCGAAAAAGAGGGAAACTAAGTCCGAGGTTTGTCGGACCATTTAAGATTGTGGCACGAGTTGGAAAGGTGGCTTATCGACTAGAACTGCCTGAAAAATTGAGTGGAATCCACCCTACTTTTCACGTTTCGCAATTGCGAAAGTGCCTAGCTGACGAATCGGCACAAGTGTCACTCGATGACATCGAAGTAGACAATAAGCTTAACTATATTGAGGAGCCCACAGCAATCCTAGACAGAAAAGAGAAGCGACTACGCAATAAAGTTATCCCGCTAGTCAAAGTTCAATGGAAACATCGAAAAGGATCAGAAGCCACGTGGGAGACGGAGTCGGAAATGAGGGAGTTGTACCCTCAGATGTTTGACCCATGAAAGGTTTCGAGGGCGAAACCTCTAATAAGAAGGGTAGACTTGTAACATCCCAAATAATAGAAAGTAAATAAAAAGGAAAAGAACAAGTGGGCTTGGCCCAGATTTCGGCCCATGGGCCGATATTAGAAGGAAACCCTTCTACATCTGCACACAGCCTCTCCCCATCCTCTCATTTGCGCAAGACTAGAAAGAGAAAGAGAGAGCTCAGTCTAGAGAGAGAAAGATCGGGATCAAGCTCAAAGTCTCGAAGATTTGTTGCTCACTGCCTCTGGAGCATAAAGAAACAGGAAAGAAGCAGTAACAGGTAATCGCTATACCTAAATCTGAGTTTTTGTAACTTTCGGGTTAAAGGGTAAAAATCGAGTGAAGAGGTAGATTTTACGTGTGAAACTTGAAACAAACCACATATTTGGGTTCATAGGAAGTAAAGGAACGTTTCGAACGTAAAAAGTTCAAAGCTTGATCGATTAGAATAAATGGTCAGATCTAGGGTTTCTGTTTGGGGAAGATGACTGAGTCATCGAAACTACATAGTTTCGATACAGACCCTAAACTTAAACTACTAAGATTTTACACAAGTCACCACTCGAAACTACATAGTTTCGATAGGCAAAGTATGACTCGAAACTACATAGTTTCGATAGACAGAGTACCACTCGAAACTACATAGTTTCGATAGACAAAAGTATAACTCGAAACTACATAGTTTCGATAGACAAAGTATGACTCGAAACTACATAGTTTCGATAGGCAAAGTATGACTCGAAACTACCTAGTTTCGATAGAAAGGGTATGACTCGAAACTACGGGGTTTATACTTAGTAATGTCTAGTGTCATTTAGGAGCAATACCTTATGCATATAACTTTATTATACAGATCGTGAGTAACCCTAGTGACGCTCAGTGACCAATTGAGAGCATTTCTGAGACCACCCATCAGGTGAGTTCAAGATCCCTATTTTACTGTTTTAGGGTGGTGTGCATACTCAAGAATTAGACGTTTATAAATAAATGTATATTATTTAATTAAACGTTTTGTAAGAAAGAAAGATAACGGTTGTTAAACCGAATGTTTTGACAGGAAGAAAGATAACGGTTGTTAAACCGAACGTTTTGAAAGAAAGAAAGAAAGAAGAATGGTTTATTTAACTATATGTTTTATAAACAAGAGAAAGAGAAGAAAGAATGGGTTATTTAACTATATGATTTATAAACAAGAGAAAGAGAAGAAAGAATGGTTTACTTAACTATATGTTTTATAAACGAAGAGAAGAATAATAAGTCAAATACATTGTCTAATCTGTAAGAGTATGCTTATACGACGAAAGACTTGGAGTAGTAGCGTAGTCCTAGAGGCTAGTGCTACTCTAAGCATAGTAGCAAGTCTTGAGGTAGTAGTATAGTCCTTGAGACTAGTGCTACCCGAAGCCGATGCTGCGTCATGGACAAGTCCATGATGCACCATGAGAGAAATCGGGACAGTGCTCGGCAGGGCATTGTAACGAGGATGTTGCAACTGGTTAAGATGAGTAACGACGGTTACTCTAGCGGCGACGGTCGCTAAGAAAGAATGAAGAAGCCCGCTTGGGGGCACAGAAAGTCGGTTATCGGCCTTTGGACGTTGAGCCTTAGGGAACAATAACCGCGAGAAAGAGTTCCTTCGGGAAGTAAGAACGAAGAAGCCCGCTCGGGGGCACAGAACAGATTGTAGACATTAATGTATGACTTAAAGAAAAGAGTACAAAGTAAATACGTATGAATATAGAAGAAGAAAGAAAGATTTTTATACGTATGTATTTTAAAGAAGGAAGACATATTTTAATGTGTATGTATTTAAAGAATAAAGAAAGATTTCATTGTATTACGTGTATAATATAATACGTATATTTAAAAGGGAAAATCCTTTTTATATATATATAAAGCTAAAGAAAACTTGAACTCACCAGCGTTAGCTGACTATTTTAGTATGCACATCAGGTAGCAAAGGAAAGGAAAAGAAATGATGGTTTCGAGGGCTTAGGAGTGAATGGCTGGATGGCTGCTGCTGATGAAGACTGACATCCCCATTTGCTAGTTTTAGATTGTTGAACTATGTTTAAATTTTAAGTTTTAATTGACTCTGAATTTTGTAAAGACTTCCGCTGTTAGTTTAATGTTTGATTCAAAGTTTAAGAACTATGTATATGCAATGTTTGCCAACTGTGAGAGGTACCCGGTTTGGGTCCTTTCAAGTTGGTATCAGAGCCATAGTTTGAGAGATTCGGACATTCGCCAAAATGTCTGAACTTGAACTGAGAATGGGACAGAAGAATGGGATGTCAGTCAGAACAGCCAAGCCACGAAAGGAGAACAGTAAGGCCTTAGTAATTAGTGACTGTAGAAACAGTAAACAGTAAAGGGCCTTAGAATAGTAAGGTAGTCCATGTCCTAGTTTAGAAACATAGACACCAAATACCTTAGAATAGAAAGTAGAGCGAAGGTGCCTTGATGTAGAAACTCTGGACTTGAGTACAAACGTCACTCTGACGGGGAATGTTCAGAACCCAGGAAGTAAAGTAAATTAGTAATTTCATACCGGTCTCTGTAATTAGTAATTTACATTACTCAAGGTGTTCTAAATAATTACCTATCAGGATAACATGAGTATCTCCTTGTTCGCAGTGAGAAAACGTCATGGCTGGAAGGAAAGGTGCAAAGGGGGGAATCGGCACGGGACGTAGGGGCAGGCCCCGTGTCAACCGGGTTGAAATAGAAGAAAGTGAACCCTCTGTTCATGGGTCGGTGTCGATCCATACTACTAATGAGGATGCTCCGAGTAACCCCGGAGCACAGGATGAAGAAGGCTTAGTTTTGGAGCCAATTGTCAGGAGAGCGATAGCCGACGAAGTGGCTGCAGTTCTGAAGAATACTCTACCTGCAGCACTCGCTGAAACCCTGAAGACTGTGGAAGGGGAGAGAGAAAGGGGCTTACGGGCCGAAGATAGAAATATGATCGAACCTGAGTCTGAAGGTGAGGACTCTGACTATGAAGAGAAACGCGGATGCGACTACAAGTCCTTTCGAAATTGTGATCCGCCAACTTTTGATGGGAAGAAAGATGCTATTGCCGCATACTACTGGATTGACCGCATGACTGCAGTCATTAAGATGAGTGAATGCCGTGCTGACCAAGCGGTAGGGTTTGCCGCTCATTCTTTCGCCTTCGAGGCACTGAGCTGGTGGGAGAATGTGAAGAAAGCTAAGTCTGAAAGGGATATTGATAGAATGAAGTGGGAAGATCTAAAAACACTGGTTATTCAGAAGTTCTGTCCCCAAAATGAGATTGATAAGATGGAAGAAGCCTTCGTGGAACTCAGGGCTGGTAGCCTGACTCATCGACAGTTCACCTCCAGGTTTAATGAGTTAACTCAGCTGGTTCCCCACTTGGTGAACACAGAAGAAAGAAGGATCAAATGCTATATCCAGAAGCTACCTCCAAGAGTTCGCACAATCATTAATGCCAACACCCCTGGAGACTTTGACTCGGTGGTGGCTATGAGTGGAAAGATTTTTGATGATGTGGCCGCAGAAGGCATAACCCCCGCTGAAACTCAAAAGAAATGGTCTAACGCCACTAAGCGCTCGGGCGGGGATTGGTCTGCCTCAAAAAGTAAGAAGCCAAGACCGGAGGAAAGGGTCAACTGTAGCAAATGTGATAGGCCACATCTTGGGGAGTGCAAGTATGGGTTGAACATATGTTACCGTTGTGGCAAGACCGGGCACATCTCTCGTGAATGTCCCAACGCTCCCGGTTCTGCAAACAATAGAAAGTGCCACAACTGTGGTGGATCAGGACATTTCTCCAAGGATTGCCGTAAACCAAGAACAACAAACAATGAGAAGGCAAAGGAGGCTGAGAAAGGGGGAGCAAGAACCAGAGCCTATGCCCTGACACAGGAGGAAGCAAGGGGAGATCCCAACGTGGTGTCAGGTACGTTCATCCTTGGCCACACCTTTGTTTCTGTTCTGTTTGATTCAGGTGCTAGTAAAAGTTTTATATCCTCCTCGTTCTGTAAAAGACTGAAATACAAAACTTCCAAGATAGAAAGAGCCTTTAATGTTGAGACTGCAGTGGGTAGAAACACTAAAGTGGTAGAGTTGGTAGACGATCTTACCATAAAGATAGAGGGCCATAGATTTCCGGTTAGATTATTCGTTATAGCCTTGGGAGGATTCGATGTAGTACTGGGAATGGATTGGTTATCTGCCAATGAAGCTCGGATTGTGTGTAAACGAAAAGTGATTCAGCTCAACGCTCCTGACGGCAGCGAGGTCGTAATTTATGGGGAACGAGACATTCCGTTGACTAATGTAATCTCACAAATGAAAGCAGAAGAGTATATGAGGCGTGGGTGTGAGGCCTACTTGGCGTACGTGATCGATAAAGACGTAAAAGTAAAAGAGTTAAGCGAAGTACCCGTGGTGTGCCATTATCCGGAAGTGTTCCCTGAGGAACTGCCTGGATTGCCGCCTGATCGGGAGACATAATTCCAAATAGATTTAATGCCAGGTGCCCAGCCCGTTGCCAAAGCACCTTACCGGCTAGCGCCACTTGAGATGAAAGAGCTGATGACCCGACTGGAAGAACTTTTGGAAAAGGGATTTATCAGACCGAGCATTTCACCATGGGGTGCTCCGGTGCTGTTTGTCAAGAAGAAAGATGGTGCCATGAGAATGTGCATCGACTACAGAGAATTGAACAAAAGAACTGTGAAGAATAAGTACCCACTACCCAGAATCGACGATCTATTCGACCAATTACAGGGCGCCAAATGGTTCTCAAAGATCGACCTGCGGTCAGGTTATCATCAACTAAAGGTAAGAGAGGAAGACATACCTAAAACCGCATTCCGAACGCGATATGGACACTACGAGTTCCGAGTGATGTCCTTTGGGCTTACAAATGCTCCCGCAGCCTTCATGGATATGATGAACAGAGTGTGTCGACCAATGTTAGACCGGTCAGTGATAGTCTTCATCGACGATATACTCGTATATTCTAAGAGCAAGGGTGATCATGCATGTCACCTGCGAGAAGTTCTAGACACATTAAAGACAGAGAAGCTTTATGCTAAGTTCACGAAATGCGCGTTCTGGCTAAAGGAAGTCCAATTCTTAGGTCATGTGATTAACGCTGAAGGCATCATGGTAGACCCAGCAAAGATTGATGCAGTGTGGAATTGGGAAATTCCGAAAACACCAACGGATGTACGAAGTTTTCTAGGTTTGGCAGGCTACTACCGGAGGTTTATACAAGACTTCTCTAAGATAGCCTCACCTCTAACCAAATTGACTCGTAAGGACGTAAAATATGAATGGGGCCAGGCCCAAACCACTGCCTTCGAAGAATTAAAGAAGAGATTAACCCGAGCACCGGTGCTGACCCTACCCGATGGTAACGAGGACCTAGTGGTGTATTCTGACGCCTCAGGCCAGGGGTTAGGCTGTGTGCTTATGCAATGAGGAAAGGTGATTGCGTATGCATCACGACAATTAAAGACTCACGAAGTCAACTACCCGACTCACGACCTTGAACTCGCGGCCGTTGTCTTTGCCTTAAAGATTTGGAGACATTACCTCTATGGAGTCAGATGCACCATCTACTCCGACCACAAAAGCTTGAAGTATTTCTTCGAACAAAAAGAGTTGAACATGAGGCAGCGGCGATGGTTAGAATTATTAAAAGACTACGACTGTGAAATCCTTTACCACCCCGGAAAGGCGAATGTGGTGGCCGACGCCTTGAGTCGAAAGGAGGCGACAACTCCTATCGAAGTGAAATCCTATCAACTAATCGTGACTCCAGATCTTATGACAGAAATAGAACGTGCCCAAGATGAAGCCTTGAAAGAGGAAAATGTCAAGAGGGAAAGGATAGTGGGTCAGCAAGAAAAGTTAGAAACCAATGCTTATGGGGTACGAACTCGGTTCGGAAGGATGTGGATACCCAAGGGTGGCGAACTTAGAGTCAAAATCCTTGACGAGGCTCACAAGTCTCGTTACTCTATCCATCCCGGAACTAACAAGATGTACCATGATTTGAAGAAGGAATACTGGTGGCCCGGCATGAAAAATGATGTAACCGATTATGTGAGCAAATGCCTAACTTGCTCTCAAGTGAAGGCCGAACACCAGAAGCCGTGCGGAAAGATGCAACCACTATTCATTCCTGAATGGAAGTGGGAACACATTACCATGGATTTCATAACCAAGCTACCGCGTACAGCTAAGGGACATGATACTATATGGGTAATTGTGGATAGACTGACGAAGAGTGCTCACTTCTTGCCCATGCGTGAGAGTTACTCGTCAGAAAAACTAGCAGAACTATTCATTAACGAGATCGTGGCCAGACACGGTATGCCATTGTCAATTGTGTCAGACCGGGACACGAGATTCACATCAAGGTTCTGGAGGCAATTCCATGAGGGAATGGGTACGAGACTTAATATCAGTACAGCTTACCACCCGCAAACCGATGGCCAGTCCGAAAGGACTATCCAAACTCTAGAGGACATGCTGCGGGCATGTATCATTGACTTTGGAGGTAGTTGGGATAGTCACTTACCACTGGCGGAGTTTTCTTACAACAACAGTTACCATGTGACCATTGGAATGCCGCCTTATGAGATGTTATATGGAAGGAAGTGTAGAACGCTCGTATGTTGGGGCGAAATTGGGCAGAAAGATTTCGCAAGCCTTGACGTAGTCAAAGCAACTTCTGAGAAGTTTGACCAAATCAAAGCGCGAATGAAAGCCGCTAAGGATAGGCAAAAGTCTTACGCTGATAAGAGAAGGAGAGACCTTGAATTCCAGGTTGGAGATAAAGTACTATTGAAGGTGTCTCCGTGGAAGGGAATAATTCGATTCCGAAAAAGAGGGAAACTAAGTCCGAGGTTTGTCGGACCATTTAAGATTGTGGCACGAGTTGGAAAGGTGGCTTATCGACTAGAACTGCCTGAAAAATTGAGTGGAATCCACCCTACTTTTCACGTTTCGCAATTGCGAAAGTGCCTAGCTGACGAATCGGCACAAGTGTCACTCGATGACATCGAAGTAGACAATAAGCTTAACTATATTGAGGAGCCCACAGCAATCCTAGACAGAAAAGAGAAGCGACTACGCAATAAAGTTATCCCGCTAGTCAAAGTTCAATGGAAACATCGAAAAGGATCAGAAGCCACGTGGGAGACGGAGTCGGAAATGAGGGAGTTGTACCCTCAGATGTTTGACCCATGAAAGGTTTCGAGGGCGAAACCTCTAATAAGAAGGGTAGACTTGTAACATCCCAAATAATAGAAAGTAAATAAAAAGGAAAAGAACAAGTGGGCTTGGCCCAGATTTCGGCCCATGGGCCGATATTAGAAGGAAACCCTTCTACATCTGCACACAGCCTCTCCCCATCCTCTCATTTGCGCAAGACTAGAAAGAGAAAGAGAGAGCTCAGTCTAGAGAGAGAAAGATCGGGATCAAGCTCAAAGTCTCGAAGATTTGTTGCTCACTGCCTCTGGAGCATAAAGAAACAGGAAAGAAGCAGTAACAGGTAATCGCTATACCTAAATCTGAGTTTTTGTAACTTTCGGGTTAAAGGGTAAAAATCGAGTGAAGAGGTAGATTTTACGTGTGAAACTTGAAACAAACCACATATTTGGGTTCATAGGAAGTAAAGGAACGTTTCGAACGTAAAAAGTTCAAAGCTTGATCGATTAGAATAAATGGTCAGATCTAGGGTTTCTGTTTGGGGAAGATGACTGAGTCATCGAAACTACATAGTTTCGATACAGACCCTAAACTTAAACTACTAAGATTTTACACAAGTCACCACTCGAAACTACATAGTTTCGATAGGCAAAGTATGACTCGAAACTACATAGTTTCGATAGACAGAGTACCACTCGAAACTACATAGTTTCGATAGACAAAAGTATAACTCGAAACTACATAGTTTCGATAGACAAAGTATGACTCGAAACTACATAGTTTCGATAGGCAAAGTATGACTCGAAACTACCTAGTTTCGATAGAAAGGGTATGACTCGAAACTACGGGGTTTATACTTAGTAATGTCTAGTGTCATTTAGGAGCAATACCTTATGCATATAACTTTATTATACAGATCGTGAGTAACCCTAGTGACGCTCAGTGACCAATTGAGAGCATTTCTGAGACCACCCATCAGGTGAGTTCAAGATCCCTATTTTACTGTTTTAGGGTGGTGTGCATACTCAAGAATTAGACGTTTATAAATAAATGTATATTATTTAATTAAACGTTTTGTAAGAAAGAAAGATAACGGTTGTTAAACCGAATGTTTTGACAGGAAGAAAGATAACGGTTGTTAAACCGAACGTTTTGAAAGAAAGAAAGAAAGAAGAATGATTTATTTAACTATATGTTTTATAAACAAGAGAAAGAGAAGAAAGAATGGGTTATTTAACTATATGATTTATAAACAAGAGAAAGAGAAGAAAGAATGGTTTACTTAACTATATGTTTTATAAACGAAGAGAAGAATAATAAGTCAAATACATTGTCTAATCTGTAAGAGTATGCTTATACGACGAAAGACTTGGAGTAGTAGCGTAGTCCTAGAGGCTAGTGCTACTCTAAGCATAGTAGCAAGTCTTGAGGTAGTAGTATAGTCCTTGAGACTAGTGCTACCCGAAGCCGATGCTGCGTCATGGACAAGTCCATGATGCACCATGAGAGAAATCGGGACAGTGCTCGGCAGGGCATTGTAACGAGGATGTTGCAACTGGTTAAGATGAGTAACGACGGTTACTCTAGCGGCGACGGTCGCTAAGAAAGAATGAAGAAGCCCGCTTGGGGGCACAGAAAGTCGGTTATCGGCCTTTGGACGTTGAGCCTTAGGGAACAATAACCGCGAGAAAGAGTTCCTTCGGGAAGTAAGAACGAAGAAGCCCGCTCGGGGGCACAGAACAGATTGTAGACATTAATGTATGACTTAAAGAAAAGAGTACAAAGTAAATACGTATGAATATAGAAGAAGAAAGAAAAATTTTTATACGTATGTATTTTAAAGAAGGAAGACATATTTTAATGTGTATGTATTTAAAGAATAAAGAAAGATTTCATTGTATTACGTGTATAATATAATACGTATATTTAAAAGGGAAAATCCTTTTTATATATATATAAAGCTAAAGAAAACTTGAACTCACCAGCGTTAGCTGACTATTTTAGTATGCACATCAGGTAGCAAAGGAAAGGAAAAGAAATGAGGGTTTCGAGGGCTTATGAGTGAATGGCTGGATGGCTGCTGCTGATGAAGACTGACATCCCCATTTGCTAGTTTTAGATTGTTGAACTATGTTTAAATTTTAAGTTTTAATTGACTCTGAATTTTGTAAAGACTTCCGCTGTTAGTTTAATGTTTGATTCAAAGTTTAAGAACTATGTATATGCAATGTTTGCCAACTGTGAGAGGTACCCGGTTTGGGTCCTTTCAGGTGTGGTGTTCCATGGCCCCACGCCAGCTAGCTTACTTCTACGTCGCCCCCTTCCACGGCCTCGGCCGAAAACACAAGTATGACACTGTGATAACGCATCTGATAGATTAACGAAAACATTGCCAGGTGTTATGCTTCATAAATAATTGGAATTGCTGCATATAAATGGATTTCAGATCTATATTTAATGCTGCAATCTGTCTCAATAAAAGTCGAGATTAGATTTTATTTTGTTAACTAAAAACCTTGAGGGTGTTATGTGTACAGGTTAGAAAGCCTAAGGATATTAAGTGCAAATTATTTCTTATTCAAGTTGTTAGCCCGTTATCAACAAGAGTTCCCACTTAGATAGGGGCTAATATACAAATTTACGCATCTGATAGATTAATGAAAGTAACCATGTTTAGAATACCAGGATATAGCCTAGCTATGAGTTAAAGGAAATCATGAAAGTATTAATTTTTAGTGCGTTATAATAGGCATGCTAGAACAATTTCACACATAGCTTTGTTATACATAAATTTGTAGTCATGCAAATACCTCTACTAGTGTATTAGCCTTTTAGTCAAATAATGGAATATAGTCTATAAGTTAACAGGTATGAAGATAATCGGATATATTTTACGTGTTTTTTTTCATCATACATCTGGTTTGGTGGTAAGAGGGTTTTTTTTGTAAAGAGTTTCCTTATAGTGAGATCATGACTTTGAAACCTGACTAGGGGAATTTTGTCAGTACCCTTCACAGCATTAGGTGTTAATTAGATGTTTAAAAAAATTTACGTGTTATTTATTGTGGTGGATGAAAATGTATTTTAGAAATACGTGTATTGGATTAAATAATATGAGTACTCGAGACTTAATTAAAATGGGGAGATTTTGGGTTCAAATCTCACTTGTGACAAAAAAGAAGGGTTTCAGGTTGGGCCAGTGAGTTTTTCCACCTATAGTGGGTTTTCTCCTAAGACTGATAAAGATGATCGGGTGGACCAGTGACCCGTCAGTGATTCAAATTGTTAGTTCAAACAAATAAATAATATAAGAACGGAATTAAATATTCCAAAATACAAGGTGTTGGTGTTAATCTTGATGGTTCGGGTCAAGTCGGGTCGTCGGATATGGGTCAAAGCTATGGATCAGATAAAAATGGGTCACACGGGTTTGAGAGAATGTTTATTAATGTGACTTAGCTAGGGGTGTTCATCGGTTCGGTTAACGGTTTGTTCGATTTATTCAATTCGGTTTTTTCGGTTTTGTTTTTTTTAACCCTTATCCGTTAACCTAACCGAACTGAATTGGAAAATTTTCTAACTGAACCGAATAAACCAATTTCAAAAGGAAAGTATATCCGAATAAACCAAATAAATCGAATTCAACCGAATATCGAATAAACCGAACCGAATTGGAAGTATGTCTAACCAAACAAACCGAATTAAAAAAAAGTATATCCGTTAACCAAACAAAAAACCGAATTCGCAATTCGGATACGGTTAACAACCAAACCGAAAACCGAATTCACAATTCGGTTCGGTTTTTTCGGTTACGGATACGATTCGGATTTCGGTTTTCTTTGGTTTTCGGTTTTTTCGCACTCGGTAGATATGTTGACCGAGGAATAAGGAGACAAAGATGGCGCCCAATTTGTTGGAGCATGGAAAGGAACGTGCGTGGACTAGTAGCATGTATTGTGATATTTTCAATTATAAATAGTGTATCAGTAGCGTTATTAGTTTAATAGCACTACCCCTTGTAATCCTTTTGATTTTTAATAGACAGACAGTACGTAAAGCGTGTGTTTGTGCAGTGTGTGTTTAACAAAGGGCCTGAACCAACACAAGGCACAAATCTTTGAACATTAATCCGGTTGAATGTTATTGCTTCTGATACAAGGAAATGTCTTAAACTAACTTTTAGGAATGAATTTAAAGCAAGTATCACTAATCTTTGCAATCCTGGTTTGGGGAAAGTGAGTAAATTTATTTCTTTACAATTCAGTTTGAAAATTGTAGCTATTAATGTGGGATGTGAGGGGTAGAATTTGTCATATGACCCATGTTAAAGCTTCTGGTATAGTTAAGAATTTTAGTTCCTGCGTAGTTTGTTAGCGCTCTTCATACTTTTTTTATAGAGCTTGGCCGAGCTTGGCCCGTTTATATGTTAGGTGCATCACAAACATACTTGCACCCTCTTTTTGTTAGGCTTAAAAGTGACAACAAGTTACAGCATTGAGAACTTCTTACTGTAACTCATGGTGTTTGAAGACTTGAAATTAAACAGCAAACAGCCTTTTGATACTTCTATTCACTATGTGAAGTTAAAAATCTACTATAAGTCCATATATTAATATACCAATGAAGCTTAAAACTCATACGAATATACACTACCAAAAAACTAAACAAATTTCGACGGTAATTTTGTGGGAAATTTGTCGGAATTGGCCGTTAGCGACAAGTTTCCGACGAAAAGTGTTTGTTGGAAAAACTCCCGTAGGATATGCGACAAAGTCCCGACTAATTTTCTTACGAATTATCAACAAAAGCCTTTCGTCTGTAATTTCCGACGATTATATTAAATAAATAACTTCACTTATTTAATATATATGTTGAAAAATTGTAGGAACCTTATTGTCACAGGGTCATCTCTAGAGGCCTCGGGTGGCGCCCTGGGTTGCCCCAGGGCCAGCCAATCCGTCCCGCTTATGATAGGGTCTACTGGTTTCGTCCTGCCTTAGACTCATCAGGCGAGCGGTAACATCTCGCGACCAGTGATGCTTTCGGTGTACCAACACACCTAGGCATGTTCACGTCGTTTATCCCACTGAGGCCGTCCCCGATGAAGTCCGGACTAGCCAGCAAACCCAAGCGTTCAAGTACAAACATAACATAACGATCATCGAATATTTGGTCCGTGACATTAAGGTTACTTTTTTGTTTTTATTTTTGTTTTGTCGGAAAGTTGTCGATAACTTATGGGAAATTTTTTTGTGGGTAACTTGTCGGAAAATTTTGTAGAAAACAGTGATATAAATTAGATCACTTACAGATGTTTACTATTGATATCTCAATATTATATATTATGCTTTTACTTCTGTAACTAATGAATTGTCCAAATTTTCAAGCTCAAGTGCCAGGAACTACTCAAGACCACTTACAAATATTTAATATTGAGATGAAAGCCAAAATTATGTCCAATAGGATGCCTGAGCAGGTAACAGGAATAACTTCAAAAATCAATGGTTGATGGCCTTCTTATTTTATTTTTTATATTTTGCTTTCTGATCTTTTCATACTTCTGTCTTCAGGTTGTCTTTTGGAAGTGGATTGAGGGTGCATTCCATTTTCTCTGGATTGACATTGAATTCTCTCCTTTTGGTATGTAAGCTAAAGGCTGTATTTTTGTCTACTGCGGTCAAGGAACATTACTACACTAGTGACAACACAGTTCAGCCCTAATGTATTTAATTAGTTTTTTTATTTTAATTATTTTTATTGATCAATTATTTGTCTGTAATAACTGTCTTAAATGAGATAGTGGGGAGTTGAATACCTTCCTCGTCATATAATGCCATTTTTGTTTCTTCGAAACTCTAGGGTTTTGATTTTCATGTTTCCCCCTTTTTTCTCGTCGGTCAATTAGAACGGTTATTTGCATTGCATAATGGTTTATTCCCTCTTCTCTAGCAGTTCAACTTTAAGCATACAAACCAGTGTTATACTAATGTTCAGTTATAGCAGTGTCATTCTAACCAAATTATTGATATCTTATTGCAAGGTATATGGTTGCTTTTTAATTGGCAACACTACAACAATATCACCCTATCCCGACGATTTTTTTTGACCATATAGGGACGACTTGTCGTCGGTATAGGCTATACCGACGACATGTCGTCGGTATATATGTCGTCGGTATTGCTTCGTCCCAATAGGTCAAAGTTGTCGTCGGTATAGGTGTCGTCGGCATAGGTCGACCTATACCGACGATATATCGTCGGTATAGGGTTTAATTAAAAAAATCAAAAAGAAATTGGAAATACCCTATACCGACGACGTCGGTATATGCCCAACTTATCCGGACGACAAGTCGTCGGGATAGACCCAACTTATACCGACGACATGTCGTCGGTATAGGGTATTTCCAATTTTTTTTAATTAAATTTGAAAAATACCTATACCGACGACATGTCGTCGGTATAGGTTTTTCTGTATTTTTTTAATTTTTATAAAATTTTCAAAATTTTCCAGAAATATTTAATTTCTAATTACCAAAACCTGCAAATCAGATAAATCAAACCATTCAAAAATTGAAATCCGAAACATATTGTTCGATACAGAAACCTGTTCGACACACAAATCAAATATTTAAACATTAAGTTGTCCGACACACAAACATAAAAATTGTTCAAAAATTCAACAAAAACACCGACAACCAAGGCATAGGCGCAGCAACTTCAAGCTAATTATCGTCGCTGCTAGTTCTGCGTTCCCACATTCGACGCATTTCATCCATTTGTCGTTGCATTTCAAGCATTTGTTGATTATGCACACGACGTTCTTCATCTCGTTGTGCTTCTCGTTGGGATTCGCGTTGTTGTTGATCTTCATCTCGTTGGGCTTCGCGGTGTTGTTGATCTTGGAGTTGTTGTTGAAGTTGAGTTACACGCTCATCCACTTCTTGCCAATGTGGTTGTGGAGTGGGGGTACTGAACAAATCCGATATGGGATTACTCACCACACGACTGACACCCCTGATATGGCCACGCCGTTGACCCAATGCACGCTCCATGCATGCAAACTCATCGATAGCAGACGAGTCACCACCAAACTCAGCAGAGGATCTTGCATACTCCTCTTGGATTCGGTCCTGCATTAACCAATGTAATAAACAATCACTTGACTATTTTAATAAAATTCGACAGCATAACTGCTGTAAAATGGATAACCAACCTGTTAAACTATAAGTTATAAACGACCCAAATTCATAAATTCTAATCAACCAACGCTAATAACAACAAATACTAATAATACTAGCAAAAATAATCAACAATTGGGCTCAAGTTGAATGTTCTAAGTCTATTAAAGTGTGTTTGAATCATTTTGACCCGTTTTAAGTTACAGTTGGATGTTCTAAGTCTAGTAAGTATAACAACAAAATCATTTGACTTACATAATCTGATGATGCATTCGTGTTGGCCCAACCGGTCCCTTCTTTATAATGGGTCGATTTGAACACATCAATTGGGCCGGTACCCTGTGAAAAACAAAAATAATATCACTAAGAATTAATAAGCATGTTTATATAATACTAACAATTGTATTTTCATACCTCCATGTGTCGGCGCTGGGCGTATGATTTACTGCCATGGTAACTTGGGTAACGTTGTTTTGATCGGTTTTGTTTGTTCTTCGTCGCACGGTTTTTATAGCTCGCATCTAAAAACAGCCCAATTTGGATAATGTGGCGGAACAACCTTTTCAACCTCCAACGAGATAGAACGGATAAAATCCGAAGCGTTGGGACCCACAAACTTGTACCCCCCGGCATGAAGTTCTACATCAATGGGAAGAGGCTTCCTCCCATTTTCCTCAAATTTATCCCTATTAGATAAATTTTGGACGGGTATATTCTAAAGGGTTATCCTAAATAAACATACTAGTGTACACAATATGAGACATGACATACATAAACAAAGACGTACATAAATGACATTAGGGGTGTAAGCCTTTTTCTTATTTATTTTATAAAATTATAAAATATATATATTTTTTTAATATATAAGTAATAGTATTTATAAAATTATGATAAACGAGCCGTTTACACCCTAAATGAAATAAAAAATTAACTACACAAAGGCATAAAAGTCGGAATACGTACCTTAAATAAATTCAATGAAACACAAATATGATGTTATTCACACCTCGTCAACCGCAATGAGTTCCGAACTTGCAACAAAATTAAATAAAGTTACATATACATACAAACATATATACATACATCCACAAATCATACAATTAAATAAACATACATACAAACATACATACAATACATACACATATACATATATATTATATACAAACATACATAAATAAATGCCTAAATTCTCAAATTACATACATAAACACAATTCCATACATAAAAATACATACAAACACACATACACATATATACATACATATTATATACATACATAAATAAATGCCTAAATTCTCAAATTACATACATAAACACAATTTCATACATAAAAATACATACAAACACACATACACATATATACATACATATTATATACAAACATACATAAATGCCCAAATTCCTAAATTACATACACAAACACAATTCCATACATAAACATAATCAAAATTCATACAAACACACAAACACAAATATATACCTACATATTATATACAAACATACATATATAAATGCCTAAATTCTCAAATTACATACACAAACACAATTCCATACATAAAAATAATACAAATACTTACAAACACACATACACATATAAATGCCCAAATTACATACACAATTCCATACATAAACATACATACAAACATATATACAAACATACATATATAAATGCCCAAATTCTCAAATTACATACACAATTCGATAAATAAACATACATACATATACACAAACAATTGTCAAACAATTAGCTTTAAATAGCTTGAAATCCTCAAACAATTGTCAAATAATAAATGCCCAAATTTCCCAAATTTTCATCTAAACCTAATTTAATCCCAAATTTTCATCTAAACAATATACATACAAACATACATCCAAATTCCCAAATTTCATCTAAACCTAATTTCATAATAAAATTTCATAAATATTTATAAAATCATACATCTAAATCATATATACATACATACAAAACAAACACAACAATATACATACAAACATAATCTAAACATAATTTATAAAAAAATTACTAACCAAGTTTGCAAATATCTTCGAATAGCTTGAAATCCTCAAACAATTGTCAAAGCTTCAAACACCTAACAACAAACAAAGAAATTAACCAAAAAACCCAAAAAATTTGATTTTATAGTCAAAATTGAAACATATAAGTTAACTAACCTTAAAAACCGAGAGATTAGTGAAGATTGCTCCACAAAACACACCAAAAACGGGAAATCGCCAAAGAGAGAAGATGAGAGAGTTTTGTGGTTTTTTTTCATGGAAATGGGAAGCAGAAAGCTGCTGTCTGAGTTTAATCGTGCTGAGACCTATACCGACGACATGTCGTCGGTATAGGCTAAAAAGTCGGCGCAATAGGTTACCTATACCGACGACATGTCGTCGGTATCGGCTTCGTAAGGTTTTGACTGGTCAATAAAGTAAAAAAACCTATCCCGACGACATGTCGTCGGTATAGGTCATTTTAGAATTTTTTTTAATTTTTATTTAAATTTTTTTTTGACTGACGAAATGTTTATTATATTAAAAATACAAAAATAAAATCAAAATAACCCTATACCGACGACATGTCGTCGGTATAGGGTTTTTCCCAATAATTCATTGGGCGCCATTTTTCCCTCCATCTGGCTCAACCCTGTACCGACGACATGTCGTCGGTATAGGGTGTCCCTGCAAAAATTTTGGTTTTGACCTATGCCGACGACATGTCGTCGGTATAGGGTGACCTATGCCGACGACATGTCGTCGGTATAGGGTGACCTATGCCGACGACAATTGTCGTCGGTATAGGCGGCGTCGGCACAGGGTCTTTTTGTTGTAGTGCAATGTGTAGTCCTTTTTCTTTTCTTTAGCTATCAGAGATTAGATACAATTTTAGGGTTAGTGTCCAAAGTTACAAACTTGGCTAAAGTTTTAAGCTTTACATCGTGTCAAATTTTGTTCTCATATGCACATGGAGTTATAAAATCATTTGATGGATGATAAATTCATAGAGTGCAAATCACACGGAATTTGTTTGCAATTTAATTTAAGTCACTATTGAATTTTGTTACATAAAATACTATACGTCTGACAAATCTTCAGTCAAAGAACTAAATTTACCTTTTTGGATGTGACTGATATTTCAAAAATTATATATGCTCTTTTGTAGGTGTGTAGAAAATGGAATATGGATGTCTTCTTTTTGGTAAGTCTTTAATTTCTATAATCACTTTGACATATTTTTCAATCTAAATCTTTAATGTTATTTTTGAAATTTCTTTTGTTGGACTTTTAGACGTTGATAATACCCTTTGTGATTAATTTTCTTTGCCTTTTAACATACAGGTTGAAATGTAATGTTTATCTAAAGTTTTACTTTGGCTCTTAACATGTTAAATACGTTTGTTTTAACAAAGGGCGAAAATAAAAATAGGTTAAACGTCACCCAAAATGCATTTTAAATGCGTAAAACTATGTGATAGTGTGTTAATAGTTTATAATGTATAACCCCCACCCCCTCTTGAGATGTTTAAGACTTCTTGAAAGGTTATTTGTTTTCCTTTGTTTACAGCCAACAAAGAGTGCATGTTGTCCAAGTGTTCAAGCTTCATATATTGATTAAGGTTAGTCGTTATGTGGTCTTTAACTTTTTGAATAACACGTTGTGACCCGTATAAGTTTTTAATCTAATTGTTGTTTTGAGCCGAACCAAAATGACCATTCTTTAAGATGACCAAAAAGTGTATTTATACAATATGAAGAAGTTACGAAAAGGTATTTCGGCCCATAGCCTAGCTTGAAGTATACATGTTGCGACCCGTATTGGTTTTTATAAAAGTCATTTTGACCCGAATCAAAATGACCATTTTTTTAAAAAAGACCAAAAATTACACTTAAAAATAATTAAGATTTGCGGTCCAACTACACCTAACACCTTTCGACACATTATCTAGCTTCAAATTTACCCGTTATGACCCGTATGAGACTGAAAGATGGGTGGTTCATAGAGATATTAAGCCTTCAAATATCTCTTTCTTCAAGAAAATCACCTAAGCTTAAAAAGAAGTTGGTTTATCATATGCTCACTTTCATTTAAACCTGTTTTTAAGATTAATAATTTATATTTTACTTGATCTTATACCTTCAAAAAGGCAAAGTATATTAACCACTAATCCAGAAACTTAGACAATTCCAATCTGGATGCCACTTTAAGAGGAAGTGGATCGTCAAATTCTTACACTTATGGCCATCAATTTTTAATATAGGCATCTATAAACATTTGTTAAATCAATACAAATGGGTTTTAGGATTTTTCATGAGTTTTAACATAAAGATTAGATTTTTACGTGTTAAAGGATGGGTAAAGCGTAGATCTAGCTTCATGGAAGCTAGATAAAGGTTTCGAACGTAAAAGATACGAGTTTTGGATAAAAAACCAGCCTGTATGAAAGTTGTGTTCTTGAGCCAACACTCAAGTGTCGGCCACCTGCAATGTGCCGACACTCGACGAGGAAGAAGATGCTGAGATAGTCGAATCTTTTGAGTGTCGACGAGTGTCGACCCTCCAAACACAAGTCCTGAACGCAAGTTGTTGCTGGTGATAGTCTCGGTCAACACTCTAGGTGTTTCGGGGGATACTCTCGACCGACACTCTATTGTTGTTGGCGATAGTCTCGGCTGACACTCTAGTATTCTTAGCGATACTCTTGGCTGACTCTTGCACAAAATAATAGAACACGCGTCTTGACTTATGTGCAGATTGGTCTACACGTTAGTAATAGATAAGACGTTAACTCCAAGTTGAATACCAATAGTCATGTGAGTTTTTATTGCTCTTTCTCCCTAATAGTTTTGGGTTGGCATACATACTGGTAGAAAGATTTGAAAGGCAAAGTATAATATTTATAAAAAAATATTATTTTTATAAAGTGAAAGAGAACGTCATAGTTTTTTATAAAAAAAGTTACTTTTATAAAAAGAAAGGTAAAGTGTTAAAGAATACAGTACTATCTTTGAAATGTATTTTCAGGAAAGTAAAGAGTTAAAGTGGAGAATGGTAAACAAGTTGTACTTCGGTGCAGCTTGACAGTGACATATGTCATATTATATGCTTATGTATTAATATGTGTTGTCTGTCTTTGTGTTATGTGTTTCAATGGCATTATATTATGTGACGTAGTATAAAAGCATAGTACTTGCATTGTAAAAAGTACTACAGATGAGTAAAGTAGAAGTCTCACCCTGAGGTGTGAGCAAACAAAGTAAAAAAAAGTCTCACCCTAAGGTTGAGCAGGCAAATGAGTCTTACACTTCGATGTAAGCGAGAAGGTCTCACCCTGAGGTGTGGACACAACAAAGTAAAAGTCTTACCCTGAGGTGTAAGCGAGGAAATGGATCTTTATTATCGAACGTTGACCCATATGTGATAGTTAAAGTATGTTATAGTGACTTGCCCTATACGAGTGAAAAGCAAAGTTGAAAGAGTAAATGAGGACACCTTAACCGGTTTCCTTAAAAATTAAAATTTAATAAAGATAGAAACGGAACGATTTTATAAATTATAACGTTGTAAAGTTTTAAAGCAAATGCATAGTTATTTCGAAGTAATGAAAAAAAAACTTATTTTATTTTTATAAAACTAGCTACATAATGAATTTTTAAAGTTTAAAGTAAAGATAGAACTCACCGTCGTTAGTTGGTTTTTAGTATGCACGACAAGTAGTAAAGGTAAAGTGAAACTTAAGTAAAGGAGTCGTGAAGGCCGGAAGGCATGGGGTTGTTACGTTGAAGACTGACATTTACGGTTCCGGATAATTCATGTTGAACTATGTTTAGTTAACTTTTATGAAATTGAATGATTAAGACAAGACTTCCATTGTAATAGATTCAGATTAATGGTTTAAGAACTATGTTTAGTTATGTTTTGTGCCAAATATGAGATGTACCCGGTTTGCCCAGGATTCACAACTGGGTAAACCCCCTAACCTGACCATATACCTCTTTTTTGCTGTGGCCGGGATTCAAACCCAAGACCTCCATTATTGGAAGTCTTGGGGCTACCATTGCACCAGATGGCCAACGGTTATAATGTCTTAACTAATAATAATAACTAGAATTATACCTCGCGCGTTGCTGCGGGTGGCGCGTTGTAACGATTCGGTTACAATCTAAACGAATAGTAGGCGGAAATAAGCATGTCACGGCGGCGGCGTTGCATCGTAGAATTTTTTACATCAAAACATTAATAAAAATAAGCATGTCGATTCCCCACGTATTACCATCTACCGCACATGTATAGTAAAGTAAAAAAAATATTTTTTTTTTAGAAGAGGGATTACACAGCTCAATGTAAAAAAAGTAGGAGCTACATCTGGTTTACTTATTATTTAGGTTTTTTTATTTTAAACTAAATATGCATCATGTGCTTGTACAACTTCCTTTAAAAATTGTATAACATCTACAGTGTTTTATCTTCACAACCCAAAGTTGGGTTTTAATATCTATCTATACTATATAATAAATAAATATTTTTATTGGCACGTGTCGTCTTCATATACATACTCATCGTTTTTTTTCCGTCTCTCTCTTATTTAATGCATTTCTATTATTTAATAATAATATATATTTAAATAAAATATTAATTATACTAATAAAACAAATTTATTTTAATCTATCTTTTATTATAAAAAACTTTAAAATTTAATTATTTAACTTTTATTTTAATCAAATAGTAAATGAAAATAAAATTATATTAAATAGTAATTAACGTATTTTTAAAATTCAATTTTATATTAACTTTTACATATTTTGAGTTTGTTTATATCTTTAGTATACATATATAATGTATTTTTACACCTTTAAAATATATATATATATATATATATAAAGATTTAAAAGTTTTAATATTAATATTTTTTTAATCCGTGTGTAGACACGGGATCTAAATTAGTTTAATAGTATAAGAGTGTTGAGTTCCATACACCATTTAAATCACATACACCATCATAATAAAAAGTATACATAAAAAGTCGTGTCAATTATATTAATTTTAAATTTTTATTTGTTTGACCGATTTGACACCTTATTTATCATTATTATTAATTTATATTTATAAAAAATAGCATTTTTAGAAAAATTTCAAGATACATTATTTAATAAGTTTATACAAAGTCATTTCACTAAAAAGTAATAAAAATCCTCATATTTTGACGATACATTATTTAAAAAAACATTTAAAACAAATTACTTAACTATAAAATACATAGAAAAAAACTCATTAAGTTTTGGGTACAATTTTCTATTGCATTGATACAAAGATGATTTTCTTAAACTTTGAGACTACTTCTCATCATGCAACAATAGTTTATGTATGCTGCATAATGTTAAGTTTTTTTACCATTAGTATTTATATATTTTTAATAGAATTTTATGTTTCTCTTTTGTTATAAGCTATGTTAAGTTACCTTTATTAATAATATATGTTACTTTATTTTCATGTATAATTAAACTATTGATTTTTTTTATATCAGGTTAATTAATGAGAATATAACATATATTGTACAATTTTTTTCTAATATCCTCATTTAATTATTTCATGTATAATTAAACTATTGATTTTTTTTCCTTTATTAAAACGCACGGGTTTATATTTTCATGTACAATTTTTTTCTAATATCCTCAATTAATTATTTCATGTATAATTAAACTATTGAACTTTTTTTGTTTACTTTTTTTATGTACAAAATAATTATATATAAATATATATAAATTAATTAATAAATAATAAATGAACCGAGCCCGAGCCGAGCTCTAGTTTGAAAAACTACCCACGAGCCGAGCTGGTACTGTGAAGAATGAGACAGACACCGACTGAAAACACACCGGTACTGTTATATAACTGTCTTTTATCTATAATCGATTTCCACAACCGAGTCTTCATAACTTCATATGTTTCTTTTATATACTTAATCATGTTTTTTTAGTGTGTTTAGCCACGTTAATGTCACCACCTCAACAGTGTCCATCTCATGCCGCATAACGTGGGGCAAAATTAATTTAATCACGTTTCTTTTTGTGTTATTTACGTTAATGTCACCGTCTTAAACGTTTAAAGTTTGTTCTCCGGAGAATGAGGGGCGAAATTAATTTTTTATTTATTAATAAATTTGATTGTTTATTTTCTTATTTAAAATTTATTTATTTTTTTTATTTGTTAGTAAAATTTTTATTGTTGTTATTAATTTTCTTTTGAGATTTACATACAATTTAAAAAAAAATAGTTAACTTAAATTAATAAAAAAAATAGTTAACTTAAATTTTAAAAAAATTATATTAAGTTTATATACAAAATTTATAGTAAAATAAAAAAAACAAAGAAACCAAATAATAATGGGTAAAATTAAGAGTAAACAAAATTAAAACTAGTTAACTTAAATTAAAAAAAAAAGACTGATTTGACATCATGTTTAAAAACAAAAAAGTCACCTCAAGTGGTTTAAATATCTTAATACCATGGTATATGAATCATGGTTCACTAAGGTTGTGTTCCCGAGTTTACTAGAGGAGAGAAAAGAAAAAAAGTTTTCTTTTCCTCTCTTTTCTTTTTTTTTTTATTTTCTCTCCAAATTTCTCCAATTTGAAAGGATGTAGATAAGCTTAGTTTTTCCTTCAAATCCCTCCATTTGACTTCTAAAAAAACTATGAAACATCCTTTCTCCTATTTTCTTTCTTTTCCTCCCTTAAAAAAACTGTGAAACAAGAGTTCCATTCCCCCTTCCCTTTTTTCCTTCCTTAAATGAGTCTCGGAAACACAGCGTAATATAATTTGTAATATAGGAAGTTGCATGATAGTGGAGTAATTGAATTTTTATTCTGTCGCTTTCTCTTTTGTTTTCTTGGTTCCCACACACTTGGGCTTACGTAAGAAGTTTTGATTTTAATATTTTATTATTTTTATATTTATTATTAACTTTACAAATATTTTGTTTTTCTCTGATAATGTTATAAAATTCTTGTTTTTATCTACGTTTTAACATAAATTTTATATAAGACCGAGTTGGCCTATGTTTAAAAGTAAATTTAATTAAAAAAAAGAGTCGGGTCAAATATGATATATATATTACATCTTATTTTCAAATACGCTTTCATGTTTTTTAAAGGTCATTTTTATAATGACGTGAAATGTTCTCGATTTTCGAATATACCGTATCGACGTGTTTTTTTAACGTTTTGATATTCATAAGAGAGCTACCACAACTTCATACATTTCTCTTTACGTAACTAAAAATATCAATGTAAACTGCGCATGACAACGCAAGCTGTATATATTATACTTTTTATTTTATTTTACGTACACCATGCATTTGATGCGACATAAATTGAATACCTTTTAAATGGTGGGACTCACAAATGCAATGGGACATGAGTAGATGGCAGGATATGACCGTTTGATTTAATGGAAATTCACGAAAATGGTCATTTGACCAAATAAAAAATACCATTGACTTTTTTTTATAAAAATAGCCAAAAAGCGAAAAATTAATTTTCGCTGGAATTTAGTATTAATTTTTTTTTTCACATTTTATGGGCCCGAATGGCGATTGGGTTTGGCGAAATTTTTAAAAAATGGCGAAAAAATTGAAATTGGCGAAATTTTGGGAAAAGTGGTGAAATTTTAGGAATTTACGAGAATTTTGAAAAGTGGCGAAATTTTGACCACATCTGACGAAAATTTCTAAAAAAGGGCGAAAATTCAAGGAATCTTGAAAAAATGGCGAAAATTTCAAAAAAGTGGCGAAATTTTGACCACTTTCGGTGAAAATTCAGTCTTTGACCAAAAGTAGCGAAAATTTGACTAAAAGTGGCGAAAATTTGACCAAAAGTGACGAAAATTCAGAAAAATGACATAAAGTGATGGCGAAAATTCATGGAATCTAGCGTTAGGATTTGACATGTTTTCGCCATGTTTACTATAAATTCGCCATTCACTCGTAAAAATTCAGAAAAATGACATTTTCTCTGCATCTTGACAACTTTCTTCAGCAAGCCTAAGCTACACCATTAGATTGATTAATAAAAACTATACAAACAAAGAATCTCACAATTAGGTAGACCATAGCATTATGAAAGAAGGGTAAATGTGTAGATTATAAATCCACCTTCTGAAGCGCATTCTCATTCTCTTCTTATAGCATATCAAGTTGCACAAAACTGTAAAAGTACAAAAAAATATACATATAATCAGATTTAACATCATATTTTTTACATCTCTGATATGTAACACTCACCATATGGTCACATGTGCAGATCAGGAAAGAAAAAGTTAAAAAGAGAAGTTTATCACATAAAACGTTACAGTTGTAAAAGCATGTTTTTGTAACTATAGATAAAATTCTATGTATCAGTGTACGTGGCTAGTACGTAGGAGGGTGTTCCTGAGTACTTAGCCTGTACACCATATTGGTCTTGCGTACTTGCTAAGTACGCAGGAAGTGTTCTTTCCCCTATAAATAGAAGACTTGTCTTCATTTGTAAGTGGAACTTCTGGAACAAGGTTGAGAGGTGTCCGGGCGAGATGTGCTCTCCCGCCCCTGGACCGTGAGCGTAGATGAGAGATGTGTGCTCCTTCGGTATGTTGTCTGTAATACGGGATGACTTCTATGTTATGGATTACGTATCGTTTGATTCTCTTGTTTGTTTGTTCATGTATTCTCTGTCTCGTTTCCTTTGTTCGCACACAAATCACTGAACAGATCCATGTATTTTCGCTGTGTAACGAGGCTTCCGGGCCCTACAATAATCAGAATTCAATACATCCATTCATTACATCAATTCATTAATAATAAAACGTTACAGTAATGCAAAAGAATACGAAATATTTTTTACTACATTTATAAAATAAATACTTTCAAACACTCAACCACTTCTATTCCCCCATGTCATCTTGAGAACCTAACGTGCACAAAAAACCAACAAAAACACGTCTGAGTATACAATTATACTCAGTGGGTGGATAACAAAATCATATACATAAAACTATAACTTATAAACATATAAACTTTTATCTCGTAATCATATAACCGTGTCACTCGTAACTTTCATAACATGTCGTCATACTAATTAAGGTGTCTAATAATGTGGTTGAGACGATATCTCCTCACTAGGATTCATACATACGTCTCCGGATATACTTTCGTTCACATATACTTATCGAGATAATGTATCATTACTTTGGGATTAGTCCCCAAACATATAAACATATTGAGACGAAGTATTCTTTCCTTAGGATCGATTAATACGGCTAAACACACGAAACAGAAATTCCTCAAAACATACAAAATGATCGATAAAATATATATTCATCAAAACATATAACAAAAATCAAAACTAGTCGTTGCGGGTCCAAAAATGCAACGATCATAATATCATTCAAAAAAGTAATCTCATACTTAAAAATCATAAGAATTCATAATATCAATAATAAAACAAAGTAATCCAACTGTAACTTTAAACGGGTCAAAATGACCCAAACACACTTTAATAGACTTAAAGCATTCAACTCGAGCCCAATTGTTGAATATGTGTGTTAGTATTATTAGTATTTGTTGTTATTAGTGTTGGTTAATTGGAATTTGTGAATTTGGGTCGTTTATGACTTATAGTTTAACAGGTTGGTTATCCATTTTACAGTAGTTATGCTGTCGAATTTTAGTAAAATAGTCAAGTGATTGTTTATTACATTGTTTAATGCAGAACCGAATCCAAGAGGAGTATACAAGATCCTCTGCTGAATCTGGTGGTGACTCATCTATTGTCGATGAGTTTGCTTGCATGGAGCGTGATCTACGTGGCCATATCCGGAGTGTTGGTCTTGTGGTGAGTAATCTCACTCCGGATGTGTTCAGTACCCCCCTCCACAACCACATTGGCAAGAAGTGGATGAGCGTGTGGCTCAACTTCAATAACAAGTTGAAGATCAACGACGACGAGAGCAACAACGAGATGAAAAACAACGACAACATAATTAACAAATGCTTGAAATGCAACGGCAAATGGACGAAATGCGTCGAATGTGGGAACGCCGAACTAACAACGATGATAATTAGCTTGGAGTTGTTGCGCCTTTGCCTTTGTTGTTGGTGTTATTGTTGAATGTTTGAACAATTTTTATGTTTGTGTGTCGGACAACTTTATGTTTGAATATTTGGTTTGTCGAACAACTTTGTGTATCGAACAATATGTTTCGGATTTGAATGTTTGAATGGTTTGAATTATCTGATTTGCAGGTTTTTGTTTTTAGAAATTTTATATTTCTAGAAAAATTTTCAAAATTAAAAAATATTAAAAAATTGAAAAAAACCTATACCGACGACATGTCGTCGGGATAGGTTGGGTCAGTTCAGACGACATGTCGTCCAGATAGGCCCAAACCCTATACCGACGACATGTCGTCGGTATAGGTTTTCTTTTTGACTTTTTTAATTACACCCTGTACCGACGACATGACGACACCAATACTGACAAAAACTTTGATCTATTGGTACGAAGCAATTCCGACAAACGTTATACCGACGACTCACTATAGGCCAAAATAGCCTATCCCGATGACACGTTGTCGCGATAGGGCTAGGTTTTGTCGTCCCTATAGAGTGTTACTGTTGTAGTGCCACCACGAGACCACTGCTAGCTTCGCTCGACTTTCCGGCGGTTTGCAAATGTTCACGTCATATAAAATATAACCGTGTTAAGTTTTTTTAACAGGGGGTCCGATGTAAAAAATAGTTTGATATTAGGGACCGATGGTAAGAATATTCTCAGTTGAAATTATTATTGACCAATTGGTAAAATGTGAAGTTTATTAAAATCCAATAATCTTTTTTTAAAGGAGGAATGTATAGTCTAACTTGTTTTTATTTTATAGAAAGTGCTATCCTTTGAGAAGGAAAGGGGAAGAAACAATTAACCGATTGAAAAAAAATCTTGATCACACCTTCCAGGAACTTGTATGCAAATTTCTTTGTGAACTTCTTTTAATATATAATTAAATATATCAAGCATATATGTTTGCTCTTGCTCGACAAAATTACGCATAATCTTTTACAATCCCTTATCTGGCACAATGGTTTGGGAATCTCCAAAGGAGGCCATGCCGTGGGTGGGCTTGTATGTTGGTATAGCATCTTTGATATGTACCCTAGCAATGGCAGCCGATGCCATCCGAGCAATTTGGCAATGGAAACTGTGGTTTCCAAATAAGTTTTTCACTCTCAATGCTTCTACCATCACTCTTATTGCAATAGCAATGAAACTCCCTGTGGATCTAAACACCGATCCAACGACTGAGCCATATTCATGTAACCACGTTTATGATGCAAAGATTTTGGGAGTCTTTTTCTTGGTCACGATTTTAGCCAATTTTCTCCCATCTTTAGGGCTTATGGATGACAGAGAGCTTCTAACGAACATCGTGGCCTTGGGTATCCTTGTGATCACCATTGCTGTAAATATAGGGATCCAACTTTTTACTGATACGGAGCTTAATTTTAATTTAGGCATATTACCTATATTTATATTTGTATTTGTATGGCCATTTTCAGAAGCTTTAACAGTTTCGGCATCCAGGAAAAAATTAGAATACAGGAGTCACAACGATTGGTTTCAAGTTATCAAGAGAAAATGTTTTCCTCAAAGGGGTTGAGAAGTTATGTTAAAAAGTATTGGATGATGACTGAAACTCGAAACCCCAATTTGTTATTGCTTGCTCACCGGTTTCTTCTGCATTTGGGGTTATATGCTTATTCCTTTCTTTTGTTTCAGTTGGAACCCTTCTATTTAACATGAAATATTATGTAGATCATGGTTGCAATACTTCAGATTATAAGTGGTCACTTGGGATAATTAATATCGTGCAACCATTTGGTATTGTAGTAGGTAGTATTGCACCGATATTTAGATGTCTCTCATCTGTTGGTCATTACAATCTCTCCAAGGAATGGAGCAAGAACCATTTAAACGTGTTCTGAGTCGAAAAACATTGGGTGGAAATGCTTCAGCAGTGGAAACATAGCCATGAACATTCACATATTCCAGGTCGCAATTGCAAAATTGTTTTTCAAAACGCAAAAAAAAACCTTTTTGAACTTTTGTATATTACTTCATATTTTGGTCTTGGTTATATGTAAAACAATATGTCTTGTTCCGAGAATTTTTTTGATCATACTCTCATATTCTTGGTATTTATTCAAGTCTTGTTTGAAAATGTTGTACAAATTGAAGAGGATGCGAAGCTTACAGACAGAATACTAAGAAATACGCTACCTTATATAACTCGGCTCCTTAAAGCATCTGAAGAGAAAGAACCACGCAATCTTATGTTGCTTCTCGAGAAATCTACAGGCTTCAATGGAGTGGTAGAGTTTGAAAATGACCAAGTCCAGCCTTTATATGAGGAAGAAACCCACAATTGTTGGAGCCTTGTCCTAGTAACGTTGACATCAATCGCCATTGCACTTCCCAACATTGCACCTCGCCATGTGAAGTTATTACTTTCCGGCATGAGGGAAGGCCTCCAAATTGTAAGCCATATTGAAGAATGTCTCCATGGAGATGGTGACACATTAGAGACGAGAAAAGCAACAAAACGAGTGTGGGTGGAAGTTGAAATATACCGCTCGTGGCTACAAATCGATCTTCAAAAGATGGCTCGTAAAGGGAAGACAACAAACGAGATTCTTAGATGGTTGGGTGATGAAGCCGAAACAATTGTGAGAAAGAGCAGCAAAAAGCCAAGTATAGATCAATCACCTTATAAGTTCATACTTGCAAGTTCCATGTACAAAATCAGTCAGTCTATGTTGCTGGAATGCGATGAAGAACAAAGTGGGTCAAATGGTGAAAAACTTTTTGAATGGTTATCAACTATAATTGCAGATATATTATTCGCTTGCTTTACCAACCTACCACGTGTAATAAAGTTTAAGTGTCATCACCATGCAATAAAGAAAAGGGGACACAACATCCGGAATGCAGCTGAGCTTCTTGGTAAATCCAAGAAGATCCTTAAGATACTGAAATCATGCCAACTTCCTGACATGGATCTTGACTCGAGGGCATACATTGATAAGTGGCGTGTACTACCCAAAAGTCAAGTACTCAACTGTGATCAAGGTGGTGCTTCTTCAACTCGGATTGGACGACCATTCATAGTAAGTATTGAGTAATGAGTGCGGATACATCCGTGTTTGCATGATTTGGCATATATATGTATAATAGTTGTACTTGTGATATTTTTCTTATGTAAAATAATACTATTCTGGTTATTGTTTCTAACTAGTAATTTTACCCGAGCATTGTGGTGGTTCGATTCTTACGGCGCAAGGGTATATTAGAAAATAAATAAAAAGTTAGGTCGTTGTAAAATTGAGGGTAAACACGAAAGTGTATTTGAAATAAAAAGTCTTGGAGTTGAATAAAATTTACGTCGAATCGTAGACCGACTGGGGTCTAGATAAAATTTATAATGAAAGTTAGATTAAAATAAGGACGTTGCAACGCTATATCCGAAGTGTGCGAAAACATAATATTTTAACAATTATAAGAGAAAAGCAAAATATGTGTAAAACTAATTATATATATTACCGTGATAAAAATATTAATATAAATATTAAAATAAATTATATTTTATAGTTGTAAAGTTCAACAATGACCAAATCCCACCATTATATCCGGGAGAAACCCATATATTGTTGGAGGCTTGTAGTAGTAACTTTAACATCGAGTGCCAATGCACTTCCAAAAATTGAAAATGGAGATTTTAGTGGCTTAGTTGACGGCGTGACAGATGGCCTCCAAATTATACGACATCTAAGAATGTGTTGATGTAAATGGTGACTCAATATTGGCAAGAAAGGCAGCAAAACGTGTGTGGACAGAAGTTGAAGCATACGGTACATGGCTACAATTTGAACTTCAAAAGAAGGCTAGTAAAAGAAAGACTTCAAAGGAGGTTCTTAAATGATTGGGCGAATACGCAGCAAGAATCGTGACACAGTTTAAGACTAGCAAAAAGCCAAAAATCTCTGCCCCCGTGAATTTTCTGACAGATCCGCTTAAAGGGAGGTCTACGCTACGGCCATCTGACATTCTTGTGTTTGGGTGGGCAGGGGGGAAACACGTTTGTGTGGACCTTACGGGAGTGTCCCATCTTGTGGGGCTCAGGGACAAAGAGTTTGTTGCGAGCCAGGCTGCGTTGAATACGGAATCAGACAAAGTTATTAAACACGAGAAAGCTTGTTTAGAGAATCAACACGTGTTTATCTCTTTTGCTTTTGATACATTTGGTTTCTTGGTCCCGGAGGCAATGAAATTTCTTAATAGGATTCAGCGGGTCGTGCACAGTAATATTTCGGCCCCTAAGACTCAAAACTTCGTGTTTAGTAGGATCGGTTTTGCTATCCAAAAGGAGGTTGCTGTGCAGCTTGTTGCCCGTTTACCGGCCACTTTATTGTAATCATCTTTTTTATTTGAAAAAAGGATTTTCCAAAAAAAAGCCAAGTATAGATTAGTCACCTTATAAGTTTATACTTGCAAGTTTCATGTATAGAATCAGGCAGGCCATATTGTTGCAATGTAATGAGCATAAAATGTGTTGACTAATTCTTGAATGGATATCAACTATGATTGCAGATAAAAACGAAATGTTATCAACATACAATAGAGAAAAGAGGAGACAACATAACAACTTCTTAGTAAATCCAAAAAGATCCTTAAGATCCTTAAAGCACGTCAACTTCCTGACATAGGTTTAGACTCAATGACATACATTGATAAGTGGTAGTTACTTACAACGCGTATATTAATGGTGGTGTTTCTTCAGCTAGCCTTCAACAAGGTTCGTCTAGTTGTAATGAATCGCTCATAGTAACTATTATGTAGTACGAAAAGCTAGTGAAGTGTATTTGGTAATCTTAATTTGGTTTTAAAATTTTTTAATTTTTTAAATGGGTTATTTACTTGTTTAAATGATTTAATTGGGGCGGGTCACTCAATATGTGTAATCTTGTAACTAGCCAATCCCTCTTCTAATAAAAAATAAATAATTTGCCATGTGTCAATCTTACATTCACTCTCACTAATATTTTCCCGCCCGTTCTCTTTTAACCCATTTTACTAAAACGAGCGGGTCATAACCCGACCCATTACGCAACTCTCAGATCTAATTTAAGCCTACAAACCCGTCGTTCGTTAATTTCTAACCCTAATTTTTTCTTGTGTCTTCACCTTATTCTACTTCTCACTCTTATCGCGGGCAAAAGGGCAGTAGGTCGCCAACGATGTTAATCTCTGTCACGGTCAAACGAAGTAAACAAGACGTATCGACATTTAGAATCGAATCAATGCTTTGAAGAATAAGTATAAGGTTGAGAAAACTAGGGTTTCGAGATCCAATTGGTGGTTTTACTCTCGCGTCGAGACGTTAATTGTGTTAGCATAATAAGTCTGATATGGGCCTTAGCCCATTTAGCTTTCTATTTAATATTTGCTTTGAGTTCATTTGTAAGCTAATCTTCATTTGTGTAATATCAGAGACTCCATCTTTTCTCTGTCATATTCATTTGTTAACATGGTATCAGAGCCTACTCTATTCATGCTTGATTGAAGATTTTTGTTGTCTCTTCCACTCCGTCGTTGATTCGTTGTTTGGTTTGTTCGTTGTTGAAGGGTTGTTTCGTTCGTTGTCGCATCTGCCCAGTTTACAACGGTTTTCGTTGACTCGTGAGGTATAAAAGTTACGGATTATGTTTTATTTGAACTGACTTGTGTATTTGGAAGAGCCTCTGGACAGATTGATAGGTTTGGACCTCGTTTCTGTCACAATTTTCGAATTTTCCGGTTTGTTCATCAAGTTTGCGGTTCAAAAGCTTGCAGTTTTCACGAAGTTTGCGGTTACAAAGTTTGCGGTTTTACAAAGTTTGCGATGTTTGAGGTTTGCGGTGTTTGAGGTTTGCGGTAATTTGAAGTTTACGGTAATTCAATTTTGCGGTTATTCTGTTTTGATAATATGGCTGGGAAAGATGACTCTTTTCAGTCTATTAGTACTCGTCTGGATGGTAAAAACTACACTGACTGGAGTTACGTAATGAAAAACTTTCTTCGAGGGAAAAATATGTGGGGTTATGTCACAGGTACTAAGGGAAAGCCTACTGATAAGTCTAAGGCTACGGAATATGACTTAGCTCTCGATACATGGGAAACGGATAATTCTAAAGTTATAACTTGGATCAACAACTCTATAGGTCAATCCATTGGTATTAAGTTGGTTAAATATGACTCAGCTAAAGAAGTTTGGGATCATTTGGAAAAGTTGTATACTCAGTCTAACTTTGCTAAACAGTACCGGTTGGAGTTTGATATCCGTGCTCTTCAACAAAATGAGATGAGCATTCAAGATTTCTATGGAGCTATGTCAGATTTATGGGATCAATTGGCACTTATGGAATCTGCAACATTGAATGGGTTTAAACCTTATATTGTTTGAAGGGAGGAACGTTTGGTACAGTTTTTGATGGCATTACGTTCAGATTTTGAAGGACTGCGTGGAACGATTTTTCATCGTTCCCCTCTTCCAACAGTTGATTCGGTTGTTCACGAGTTGATTGTAGAGGAAACTCATTTAAAATCTCTTGTTGATAAAGGTCCTAAAGTAACTACTACTCCAGTTGTGTTTGTCGTTCCCCTTAATCAACCTTGAGGTGAAATGACTATCTCTATCTGAGATAATGGAGACTGGCACTCCATGCCTCGAGACGACCTCCTTTAGGTAGATTCTAGTCAATCTTTTCATTTTATCCGTTTCTTTGATCGGCATGAAGTGTGCTGATTTTGTTAATCGATCAACAATTACCCAAATAGTGTCGTGACCATTTGACATTTTGGGTAACTTTGTGATTAAGACCATAGGGATTTGTTCCAACTTCCATTGTGGTATCTCATGTTGTTGCAAGAGTCATGATGGCTTCTAATATTCTACCTTAACTTTGGAACAAGTTAAGCATTTTCCCACGTATGTAGCAATATCTGCCTTCATGTTTGGCCACGAGTACAACTCTTTAAGATCCTTGTACATCTTGTCGGACCCGGGGTGAATTGATTTCCTAGACTTGTGTGCCTCGTCTAATACTAAGCCTCGTAGGTTTCCATAATGTGGTACCCAAATTCGATTCATGAAGTATCGAGCTTCGTTGAATTTCGTTTCGTGTTGTTGATCCATACCTCTTAAGGATTCGTTCTTCAAATTTTCTTCCTTGAGTGCTTCTTGTTGAGCGTGTAGTATTTGACTAGTGAGGCCTGTGTGAATCATCATTCCTAATGCATGTACTAAAAATGTCTTGACTCTTTCCTTCCTACTTAAAGGACCGGCTACGACGTTTGCCTAACCAGGGTGGTAGCGAATGTCACAATCGTAGTTGTTAAGTAATTCTACACATTTTCATTGTCTCATATTCAACTTTTTTGGCTGAAGATATGCGAGAGACTCTTATGATCGGTAAAAATGATGCATTTCGTACCGTAGATGTAATGTCTCCACATCTTAAGGGCAAACATGACTACTCTTAGTTCTAGGTCATGGGTAGCGTAATTTTTCTCATGCACCTTGAGTTGTCTAGATGCGTATGTGATGAATTTCTCTCTTCACATTAAGACACATCCAAGTCCTTGGTGTGATGCATCACAGTACACCACAAAGTAGTCGGTTCCTTCCGGAAGAGATAAAATAGGTGCACAACATAAATTCTAGTTATTTATAGATTTATAAAAATATTTTTTTAAAGCAGTCATTGGCTACTTTCTAGAAAACTCACCCCCAACGGATCCTTTTTTCTTCTTTAACGATAGTTAAACACAACCCCCCCCCCCCTAAACCTCCCACGTGCCCCATAACGCTCCGTCCGAAAAGGTGTTGGACGCCCCCACGAGCTTACATGGATATGGGCGCCAGCCCATCTACATTTACAGGGCCGGAGTTGACCATAGCAAGGAGGGCGACCGACCAGAGCCCGTTTTCCAAGGGGTGCCACAATTTTTTAAATTATATATATATAATGTTAGGAGATCTGCACTATTCATCGGTTAACTACTACAATACGGCATTCTAAAACTATAATTATTTTATGTTTATTGCTGTAAAAGTTGTTTATTGTTGTACGGCATTTTTCTAGCTCGACTCGGGCCCCTAAATCCTCAGCTCCGGCCCTGTACATTTGGTCTTATAAGCGTGTAAAAAATCAATGACCTAGAATTCAAATATCTGTTTGTATGTGGAAGGAGATATTCCAAGAAGGAACCGTTTACTTCAGGTCAAGCATAGCTAAATAATTATGCGCTTGCTAAACTTTCAACTACATCCACAAAACTAAATATGTCCAGAAACATTGCACAAATTAGAAGGGGCCCTTTGAGAATGAAAGGGAAGGAAACATTACACAAAATTTGAAAAAAAAAATCTTTACTCCTTCCTCGAACATACAAACAAGAGTAAATTACGCTTTTAGCTCTAAAAGGTTGTAATTCTGTAACTATTTCAGTGTCTGGCGTTCACTCTGTTAACTTTTTTTTTGTTAAGTCTAAGAGCATTTGAGTCATTTTATTTATAAAAAAACTATTTTAACCCTTTCAGTCCGGAAAGCATTTTTTTAGTTTTTTTTCATCGAAACACTTTTTTAACTTATTTACAAATGTTTTTTAATTTTTTTTAAAACCATTTGTTATTTTTCCCCTTAAAGACGTCTTTTTTTTTCTTTTTTAAAAACATTTATTTAGTTTTTTCGTAAAAAACATTTTTTAACTTTTAAGAAAAATTACCTTTTTAAAAAACAATTATTTAGTTATTTCAAAAAATCATATGTTTATTAAAAGAACCCTTAGTTAATGGATATAAAGTTTAGGAAATCGAAGACGAAGAAAAGAAATTTGTATGAATCATCCGTTTCCTCTAGACCAGAGGTCATGGGTTCGAATCCTATCCCTCTTCCCTCTTGACGATTTTCAAACCTTTTTTTAGGTTTTTGTGTTGCCTTTTTTTATATTACTTTACGGCTTATTTTTGTTTTTAGTTTTCGTTTTCTCTTTTATTAATGTCATGTTTATCGTTGCTTTCGTATTGACGTTTGCGTTGACGGAGCACGTTTTAGGGTTATATGGCGGAGTGGCAGCCATTACGACGACGTTTTATTATTTGGGATTTCGAGTACAAAAATATGGGGATCGATCCATCTCTTTTGACTCTTTTTCAAGTTCGATGATTTTTGGTTGGTCATACATTTTTTAGAGTTCTCGCCCACGACGAGAAGCGAAGGCGACGTTTAAGTTTTTTTTAAAATCGGCTCAACATCGGCGTGAAACGAGAACGTTAAATCTAGTTAACTTAAAAGGTTACAAGTTTAATTTCAAAACAATTTAGGGTGTGTTTGGTTCAAAGAATTAAAAGGAATTGAAATTTGAATTCCATTTGTCGATGTTTGTTAACAAAATTTATTGGAATTTAAATCTAAATAAAAACTAGTTAACTTAAATTAAAAAAAAAGACTGATTTGACATCATGTTTAATATTAAAAAAGTCACCTCAAGTGGTTTAAATATCTTAATACCATGATGTATGAATCATTGTTCACTAAGGTTGTGTTCCCGAGTTTACTAGAGGAGAGAAAAGAAAAAAAGTTTTCTTTTCCTTTCTTTTCTTTTCCTCTCTTTTCTTTTTCTTTTATTTTCTCTCCAAATTTCTCCAATTTGGAAGGATGTAGATAAACTTAGTTTTCCCTTTAAATCCCTCCATTTGACTCCTAAAAAAAACTATGAAACACCCTTCCTCTTATTTCCTTTCTTTTCCTCCCTTAAAAAAAACTCTAAAAACAAGAGTTCCATTCCTCCTTCCCTTATTTTCCCTTTTTTTCCTTCTTTAAATGAGTCTCGGAAACACATCGTAATATAATTTGTAATATAGGAAGTTGCATGATGGTGGAGTAATTGAATTTTTATTCTGTCGCTTTCTCTTTTGTTTTCTTGGTTCCCACACACTTGGGCTTACGTAACAAGTTTTGATTTTAATATTTTATTATTTTTATATTTATTATTAACTTTACAAATATTTTGTTTTTCTCTGATAATGTTATAAAATTCTTGTTTTTATATACGTTTTAACATAAATTTTATATAAGACCGAGTTGGCCTATGTTTAAATGTAAATTTTATTAAAAAAAAGAGTCGGGTCAAATATGATATATATATATATATATATATATATATATATTACATCTTATTTTCAAATACGCTTTCATGTTTTTTAAAGGTCATTTTTATAATGACGTGAAATGTTCTCGATTTTCGAATATACCGTATCGACGTGTTTTTTTAACGTTTTGATATTCATAAGAGAGCTACCACAACTTCATACATTTCTCTTTACATAACTAAAAATATAAATGTAAACTGCGCACGACAACGCCAGCAGTATATATTATACTTTTTATTTTATTTTGGTGGGACTCACAAATGCAATGGGACATGAGTAGATGGCAGGATATGACCGTTTGATTTAATGGAAATTCACTAAAATGGTCATTTGACCAAATGGAAAATAAAAAATACCACTGACTTTTTTTTATAAAAATAGCCGAAAAGAGAAAAATTTTCATAATTTTTCGCCTCAAATTTTCACCGGAATTTAGTATTAAAATTATTTTTTATTTTTTTTATTTTTCACATTTTATGGGGCCGAATGGCGATTGGGTCTGGCGAAATTTTTAAAAAATGGCGAAAAAATTGAAATTGGCGAAATTTTGGGAAAAGTGGTGAAATTTTAGGAATTTACGAGAATTTTGAAAAGTGGCGAAATTTTGACCACATCTGACGAAAATTTCTAAAAAAGGGCGAAAATTCAAGGAATCTTGAAAAAATGGCGAAAATTTGACCAAAAGTGACGAAAATTCAGAAAAATATTGGAGGCGCCGGTTCGTAGTATGATCAATCTTTTTTATCTTTCCCCCTTTCATGTTGTGATTTGGCTATAACCAAACCACAATCCTTTCTTGATTTAAACATTCTTTCTTAAATGTTATGATCCTAAACAGACAAACTAATTCCTTGACTTGCTTTCTTGAGTTTGTCATTCCATTTGTCATTTGACTTGCTTTCATACATGTCGTTCCATTTTGAAACTATGTGAACACAATGATGGATCCAAAACAAAAGACTTTCATACATCCTTCCTGCCTCTGATGAAGCCCGCGACAACAGAAAATAACAATTCTTTTGTTCTGATACCACTGTAGCATCCCAATTAACATCCAATACTCAATCGATAAACAAGAACAAGGATGAAGATAGATGATGGGATTAACCCTAAATAACCCTTCAGTTGATTCAAGAACCAACAATGTTTTTCATGCGTACAATTGAGTTTTATAACCCTAGTACTAAAAGACAACGTATTAGAGGATGTCAGTTCTAACTTTTAAACATGACATACAAACCCCCTAACTATTAACATATACATAAATGACTCTTCAACTAGGAACAATTTCATAAGGCACCATAAAACAAACTTTAGGCTAGTAACATTCTTGACCCATTAAATTTGGATAATTAAGGTTAACATGTTTAATAAGAAAACTTGTGACACTAAAATTTTGTATATTCGCATCTTTATATAAGAAAATATTTATTATTGTTGATAATGTAAAATAATAGTTGCGAACCTTAGGGGGCGTTTGCCTTCACGAAGGTACGAACCTTGGAAGGTAACCCCTGGATATAGAAGCTGATTCTTCGCTCCTCAGTAGTGATCAAATAGGGCACCAGTCGGGCCATTTCATTGAACTTGAATGTATATTTCCGTTGTGTCATTGACCGGGCCTTCAGCCCATTCCTCGGGCAAAACTTCTTAATCATCATCTCCTTCAGACCATTCCAACTCATCAAATCGATCTCCCGATCGTGTTTGGCTTGCCTCACAGTTTCCCACCAGTGCGCCGCATCCTCCCCTCAATGAGTCATTTTTTTAATCTATAGATAAATAAAGAAGTTCTCTTATACCAAAAACTGCCATGTCATTGATTTGTCTACAAGATTGGTTGCGGTTGACGTCAACGGATTTAGAAGATTCTCATTTTCACAGACTAAAACTATAAGACTTTGTTGATAATTGGAAAAAATAGAAGGAGGTAATAAATTACTAATTCAAATATGTTTTGTTATAGAGTTATCGCCCAAAAGACCTTTTTTTCTGCAACAACATTTTGAATGAAGATGAAAACTTCTCATAAGATTTGATGGATATTTTTTTGTTTTAATGTATATGTGTTTTTTTAACGTTTAGTTGGTTAACTTTTGTTTGAACGGATAAGATTTTGAATATAATCAATTTATGCATTTTTATCTTTTGATTTTGAATGTTTTGTAATTTATAATAATTAAGAAAGTTAAAGAAATATTGTAGCTCATATATTTTAGGCCCAAAATTAATATTTTGGGCCAACTTTTTCGTCCCTGAATTTTCAAGCCCAAATGTTAAAACCAGAAAAAACTGAAACCCAAAAATTGAAAACGAACGGTTTTGAAAAAACCCAAAAACCAAACTTTTTGTGTTGGTTTTATTCCAAAACCGACTCATGCACACCCTTATTGCCATGTCATTTTTAATTTTTAATTAAATTTAATGTTTTTATAATTAAAAGTTAATATTTTTTTGTAAAACTTTTATAAAATAAAATGTAAAACTAAAAATATCAATTTCATTAATAGTTTAAAATAAAAAAAAATGTTGTTAAGTTAGTTGGGGTAAAGTAAAATATATTTAATTTTTATTTATATTCGACCGTTGCCCACCTCCAACAGCTATAGGTGTCGTTACACTTTCCCTCCACGAGCGGAATTCCCACAAACGTAATCTACGCGTAGGGGGTGCGGTGTTCCATGGCCCCACGCCAGCCAGCTTACCTCCACGTCGCCCCCTTCCACGGCCTCGGCCGAAAACACAAGTATGACACTGTGATAACGCATCTGATAGATTAACGAAAACATTGCCAGGTGTTATGCTTCATAAATAATTGGGATTGCTGCATATAAATGGATTTCAGATCTATATTTAATGCTGCAATCTGTCTCAATAAAAGTCGAGATTAGATTTTATTTTGTTAACTAAAAACCTTGAGGGTGTTATGTGTACAGGTTAGAAAGCCTAAGGATATTAAGTGCAAATTATTTCTTATTCAAGTTCTTAGCCCGTTATCAACAAGAGTTCCCACTTAGATAGGGGCTAATATACAAATTTACGCATCTGATAGATTAATGAAAGTAACCATGTTTAGAATACCAGGATATAGCCTAGCTATGAGTTAAAGGAAATCATGAAAGTATTAATTTTTAGTGCGTTATAATAGGCATGCTAGAACAATTTCACACATAGCGTTGTTATACAAAAGTTTGTAGTCATGCAAATACCTCTACGTAGTCAAATAATGGAATATAGTCTATAAGTTAACAAGTATGAAGAGTAGATAATCGGATATATTTTACGTGTTATTTGTCATCATACATCTGGTTTGGTGTTTCCTTATGGTGAGGTCATGATTTTGAAACCTAACTAGGGGAATTGTCAGTACCCTTCACAACACTTGGTGTTAATTAGATGTTTAAAAAAATTTACGTGTTATTTATTATGGTGGATGAAAATGTATTTTAGAAATACGTGTATTGGATTAAATAATATGAGTATACGAGACTTAATTAAAATGGGGAGATTTTGGGTTCAAGTCTCACTTGTGACAAAAAAATGGTTTCAGGTTGGGCCAGTGAGTTTTTCCACCTATAGTGGGTTTCCTCCTAAGAGTGGTAGAGATGATCGGGTGAACCAGTGACCCGTTAGTGATCCAAATTGTTAGTTCAAAAAAATAAATAATATAAGAACGGAATTAAATGTTCCAAAATACAAGGTGTTGGTGTTAATCGTGATGGTTCGGTCAAGTCGGGTCGTTGGATATGGGTCAAAGCTATGGATCAGATAAAAATGGGTCACACGGGTTTGAGAGAATGTTTATTAATGTGACTTAGCTAGGGGTGTTCATCGGTTCGGTTAACGGTTTATTCGATTTATTCGATTCGGTTTATTCGGTTTTGTTTTTTTTAACCCTTATCCGTTAACCTAACCGAAATGAATTGGAATTTTTTCTAACTGAACCGAATAAACCAATTTCAAAAGGAAAGTATATCCGAATAAACCAAATAAATCGAATTCAACCGAATATCGAATAAACCGAACCAAATTGGAAGTATGTCTAACCAAACAAACCGAATTAAAAAAAAGGTATATCGGTTGACCAAACAAAAAACCGAATTCGCAATTCGGATACGGTTAAAAACCGAATTCACAATTCGGTTCGGTTTTTTTCGGTTACGGATACGATTCGGATTTCGGTTTTCTTTGGTTTTCGGTTTTTTCGCACTCGGTAGATATGTTGACCGAGGAATAAGGAGACAAAGATGGCGCCCAATTTGTTGGAGCATGGAAAGGAACGTGCGTGGACTAGTAGCATGTATTGTGATATTTTCAATTATAAATAGTGTATCAGTAGCGTTATTAGTTTAATAGCACTACCCCTTGTAATCCTTTTGATTTTTAATAGACAGACTGTACGTAAAGCGTGTGTTTGTGCAGTGTGTGTTTAACAAAGGGCCTGAACCAACACAAGGCACAAATCTTTGAACATTAATCCGGTTGAATGTTATTGCTTCTGATACAAGGAAATGTCTTAAACTAATTTTAGGAATGAATTTAAAGCAAGTATCACTAATCTTTTCAATCCTGGTTTGGGGAAAGTGAGTAAATTTATTTCTTTACAATTCAATTTGAAAGTTGTAGCTATTAATGTGGGATGTGAGGGGTAGAATTTGTCATATGACCCATGTTAAACCTTCTGGTATAGTTAAGAATTTTAGTTCCTGCGTAGTTTGTTAGCGCTCTTCATACTTTTTTATAGAGCTTGGCGTTTTGTTAACCCGTTTATATGTTGGGTGCATCACAAACATACTTGCAGGCTTAAAAGGGACAACAAGTTACAGCATTGAGAACTTCTTACTGCAACTCATGGTGTTTGAAGCAGGGGCGAAGCATCGAAGGGGCCAGGGGTGGCCCCGACCCCTCCCGTTTCTTCCATTAGTAGTGTAATTTTTTGGGTTTTCGTCTGAAAATTTTTATATGTATTGAGCCGGCCACCTCTTATTTTTTCCCTAAAAAATTTTTGGCCCCCTCTGATTTTTTATCCTTAAAAATTTCAGTTCAATGCTCTATTTAGATTGATTCGATAAGTTATCAGTACGAAATTAAAAAAAAAGTTTGTGGATTTAAAAAATAAAAGTGTAAGTTTAGGGAGGAGAAATGAAAAGTTGAAATCATTCACCCTAAAATTGAAATCCCCTCTATGCCTTTCGTCGATCATTCCCGCCTCCCCCAAAATTGAAATCCCCTTCACTAGTTCACTCCTTCACCACTTCAGAGCCTCTCGCCGTCGCTCGCCGCCCTCGCTTGCCGGCCTCTTGCCGGCCAGTTCACTTCTTCCAGATACTAACCATTTTTCTCTCGCATCATCATAGATAATTAGATATTTAGAGTTATTTATTGCTGATTTGTTTGACCCGACCCGAATTGAATCGCCGACCCGAACATGTAACCCGAAACATTGCGATAGGAAAAAAAATTTTGGGTTTCTTGATTCTCGGCCCCCGTAACTTATATTTTTAAGCTTCTCCACTGATTTGAAGACATGGAATTAAACAGCAAACAGCCTTTTGATACTTCTATTCACTATGTGAAGTTAAAAATCTACTATAAGTCCATATATTAATATACCAATGAAGCTTAAAACTCATACGAATTAACACTACCAAAAAACTAAACAAATTTCGACGGCAGATTTTGTGGGAAATTTGTCGGAATTTGTGACATTTCAAAATTTCAGTTATAATATATTTTAAAATTATTTGAGTAAAATGTAGGTTCAGAATTACTTGAAATTTCTGATTTGATCGAAACTATTTTTGGTAGTGTAAAGTATCGAAACTATGTTCAATCGAAACTACTAGTTTCGATTGATCATAGAAATGTCGAAACTATGTTCAATCGAAACTACTAGTTTCGATTGATCATAGAGCTGTCGAAATTATCTTCTATCGAAACTACTTAGTTTCGATTGAATTAAATAAGTAGTTATTATGTATTTTCATTTTTTTAAAATAGTTGAAGGTTATAAACTATATAAATTATGTTATTAAATTGAATAATTTATATATGGTTTTCAATTTTATTAACCATTCAATGAGATTGATTATAAATAAAAACATAACTTTTATAAAATTTTATATGCTTAAGTTTTATTTGGTTTAAAAGAATTTAAGTAAAATAAACTTATTAATTTAATAAGTAATTTAATGTATTATTTCAATAAGATAATTATTTAAAAATAATTAGTTTTTTTTAAATAAAATGGATTTAAAAAATGTATAAATATAATCTGAATTAATTAAGGTTTAAAAAGAAACTAAATTTTGTAATTAAATTAAAGTCAGAGGGCTGTTTGGAATTAAACAGAACTGTAGGGGCTTGCTTTGAAATTCTTCCAGGGCCTGTTTTAAACGTTTTCAAACCCCAGGGACCTAAATTGCCAATTGCATTTCGTTTCCCCGGTCGCCCTGTCCCTTGGTCCGGCTGGTAAACCGCTTTTCCGGCGAGCCCGACAGCCCTGTCCCTCTACCCCTCAACACCTAAAACCTGCGCCATTGTACTCGCCGTCCTCACGCGACCACGTTCCCCCGACCAATTTACTTTTTCATCATCAGAATTCCCGCGACACCATTTATCTCCGAAGTCAACCCATGAAATTCGACCGACACACAGTACATCCACGACTAAAAGCGGTCTCGTTAGTTTCGTATGACATGTCTGAACCCAATTGTGGAGACAATTTATGGTTCCATCATACGGATTTCCTTCGGGTATAAATGACCATACCCGGTCCTTCTCGAGCTCGATTCTCCCTCATATCGCCCTCTCTCTCTAAATCGGCAACACCCTCAGGCTCGTACCCTCATTCCGAAGCCCCACCTCTAAATTGGAGTTCCAATTCGACCCCAAGGTCTGGTTCCAGTTCTGGGTACTCTCGGCTTCGTTCTCGACTTCGCAGACCCCTTCGGTTCAGGTATTATCACCACATTTCGTTCCTTAACCTTCGTTTATCTTAGTGCTAACAATTCCAATCGTCATCTTGACCGTAGCCGCCAAACAAGGTTGCCCGGACACGAGTCCTGGTCGTTGCCGAGAACCAGTGGACAATACTCTAATTAGTTATAATTTAATTAACGTATACATGACCGGCGATGGGCTATAGCCCGGCTGGTCAGTGTCTTGTGCGGTGAATGAAGTGTCCCGGGTTCGAGACTTGTGGCCTCCGGCCCACCCCCCTTTTTTTTCAGTTTAAGCCCTCTTGACCCGTTTCCCTTTTCTGAACCTGGATTCGGGTCTGGGCCGACCCGGTCCGACCCATTTGACTATTTAATCTTATTTTATCTATTATATATATATATATTAAAATAATTAATTTAAAACCCACTTATTATTACTTATTTAAATTAATTGTTCTAAAATCCATTTAACTATTTCTAAATATTTTAACTCACTAAAAATTATTTCGAGCCCATTAAGTCGACCCGTTTATTTTTAACCCAACTTTTGAACATATTCAAACCCGTTAGATTTTATAAAATAATAAAACCGACATTTTTCTTAAGTTATTTAATTATTTAAGCCCTCAGAAAATAATAAAATAACATTTTTATAAATAAATAAAAATACGCGTTATTTAGAATATAATGTTTTCACGAAATTTAAAATAGGTAATTTAGGATTTATAAAATGCAAGTGTTATTAAAAATTTTTTTTTTTTTTGAGAAGTTTAAATATTTAATTTGGAATTTTATAAAAATACAAAATCTTCCAAAAATTAATTTGTACAATGATTTTAAAACATATAATTTTTCACAAAGGCTATTCCATTTACAAATCCACATATATTTAAACAAATATACGCGTGCGCGAATATATAATTGATACATATTCGTTTACATAGGATTTCATCGTGTATAACAACAATACAAATATCACCAACACGCGTGAAGTAAAACCCTTGCTGCAAGGTGAGTTACATATCCCCTATTTATATTTTTATACATTTTGGGGTGAGACGTAATCTGTGCATACTCACATACAATTCAACTTGTGTTTACATGCGTAGATTATTGTGCTTTTATGCATGGTCACTTGTTATGCTATGGATACTTTTAGGGTGGTTCTTAGACGGTGTGTGACCCACATAGTCTTGATTCCATGCCTATCACGTTAAACCTTTGTGCTTACACATACTTGCATGCTTTGTATACTTTTAGGGTGGTTTTAAACTGTGTGTGACCCACATAGTATTGATTCCATGCCTATCACGTTAAACCTGTATGCTTATACTTACATGCTTACAATTGGTATACACATAGTGAATTCTCCACATTATGACGTATCTTACCATGTCAAACCAAGAATTGTATAATCGTTTTTAATTAAACTTTTATTTTATTCAAACATATGTAAACTCACCAATCTCGTAGTTGACACTTGTTTTGGATTACATTTCATGTGAAGATATGTAATTGTGTGACTATGTGTTGAAGGTGCTACACATAAGGCTTTTGGACCTAGTAAAATAATTATGTGTAACATTCTAGAATATGGTGTTGTAACTTGAATTGTATTTGGATATTTGGTATTTAAATCCTATTAATGAATTATGCAACCTTAGTAGATCATGTGCTTATGAACAATCATTTCATTGTCCGCCTCGATGATTCCGCCATCGGTCGGGGTGTTACAGAATTGGACGTTAGCGACAAGTTTCCGACGAAAAATGTTTGTTGGAAAAACTCCCGTAGGATATGCGACAAAGTCCCGACTAATTTTCTTACGAATTATCAACAAAAGCATTTCGTCTGTAATTTTCGACGATTATATTAAATAAATAACTTCACTTATTTAATATATATGTTGGAAAATTGTAGGAACCTTATTGTCACGGGGTCATCTCTCGAGGCCCCGGGTATCTGTCCCGCTTATGATAGGGTCTACTGGTTTCGTCCTGCCTTAGACTCATCAGGCGAGCGGCAACATCTCGCGACCAGTGATGCTTTCGGTGTACCAACACACCTAGGCATGTTCACGTCGTTTATCCCACTGAGGTTGTCCCCGATGAAGTCCGGACTAGCCAGCAAACCTAAGCGTTCAAGTACAAACATAGCATAACGATCATCGAATATTTGGTCCGTGACACTCTCCCACCACCATTTCATGCACATCCTCGTGCAAGCCCGCAATCCCATACTTGCTTGCAGCCATAGGACAATGCTTCACCCTTATGATTGAGCATGATTCACTTTGGTAAGAAGGACACCCGGTAGTTCAGCAACATATATCTTCGTCTTGACCGTTCATTTTAGTGCATCAGATTGATTTAAGTGGCGCCGATGTTCGCCTAGTTTCCAGTATGGGGACCTGGAAGGTTAGCATCATTCATCTTCTTTTGCGGCGCTGCTGGACCGTAGTTGCTGAACATGATCATGACAAGCTTCAATGTTAACTGGACTAGGGCGGCGCTCACTATCCCATACTCGCGGCGAACAAAGACCATCGCCAAAGCGCTCCCTATTTGGCCTTCTCCCACCACCATTGCATAATCATACTCGTCCGGTAAACGCACATCTAGGATAAGTCACGTTCCAAAGTATTCGAAGGTCGACCTGCTCTGATACCACTTTGTCATGGGTTCATCTCTTGAGGCCCCGTGTGGCGCCCTGGTTTGCCTAAGGGCCAGCCAATCCATCCCGCTTATGATAGAGTCTACTGGTTTCGTCCTGCCATGGACTCATCAGGCAAGCGGCAACAGCTCGCGACCAGTGATGCTTTTGGTTTACCAACACACCTAGGAATGTTCGCGTCGTCTATCCTACCGAGGCCGTCCCCGATGAAGTCCGGACTAGCCAGCAAACCCAAGCAGTCAAGTACAAACATAGCATAACGATCATCGAATATTTGGTCCGTGACATTATGGTTACTTTTTTGTTTTTGTTTTTGTTTTGTCGGAAAGTTGTCGATAACTTATGGGAAAGTTTTTTGTGGGTAGCTTGTCGGAAAATTTTGTAGAAAACAGTTATATAAATTAGATCACTTACAGATGTTTACTATTGATATCTCAATATTATATATTATGCTTTTACTTCTGTAACTAATGAATTGTCCAAATTTTAAAGCTCAAGTGCCAGGAACTACTCATGACCACTTACAAATATTTAATATTGAGATGAAAGCCAAAATTAAGTCCAATAGGATGCCTGAGCAGGTAACAGGAATAACTTCAAAAATCAATGGTTGATGGCCTTCTTATTTTATTTTTTATATTTTGCTTTCTGATCTTTTCATGCCTGCCTCCATTTTCTCTGGATTGACATTGAATTCTCTCCTTTTGGTATGTAAGCTAAAGGCTGTATTTTTGTCTACTGCGGTCAAGGAACACTACTACACTAGTGACAACACAGTTCAGCCCTAATGTATTTAATTAGTTTTTTTATTTTAATTATTTTTATTGATCAATTATTTGTCTGTAATAACTGTCTTAAATGAGATAGTGGGGAGTTGAATACCTTCCTCATCATATAATGCCATTTTTGTTTCTACGAAACGCTAGGGTTTTGATTTTCAGGTTTCCCCCTTTTTTCTCGTCGGTCAGTTGGAACGGTTATTTGCATTGCATAATGGTTTATTCCCTCTACTCTATTCAATTTTAAGCATACAAACCAGTGTTATATTAATGTTCAGTTATAGCACTGTCATTCTAACCAAATTATTGATATCTTATTGCAAGGAATATGGTTGCTTTTTAATTGACAATGTGTAGTCCTTTTTCTTTTCTTTAGCTATTAGAGATTAGATACAATTTTAGGGTTAGTGTCCAAAGTTACAAACTTGGCTAAAGTTTTAAGCTTTACATCGAGTCAACTTTTGTTCTCATATGCACATGGAGTTATAAAATCATTTGATGGATGATAAATTCATAGAGTGCAAATCACACGGAATTCGTTTGCTATTTAATTTAGGGGGATTCTAACCACACACGGAATATTGCTAATTGGACCCGCCGTCGCGCGATACGTCCTTGTATAGGTCAATACGAGGGCGTATTGGGTTTAGTCTCTGACACCAGAATGACACGTGTCATTCTGGTGTCCCATACGATTCGTATTGCCCTATACGCCTCGTATGAGACAGGGCTCAATATTTTTCTTCAAAAGTTGGAAGATTTGGTGATAAATAATCCTATACGTGGCGTATAGACCTATACGCCACGTATAGGATTATTTATTTAATTATATTTTTTTAAAATTTATATAATTTTGTTTATATAAGTTTGTTAATATATGTTTGTTATCTATTTATAAATTTTATATATTTTATATTTTTTTTAAACATTTATTATATTTTTACAGTATAATCAAACAAAATATTAAACATTACAAACCAAACAAAATATTAAACATTACAAACCAAACAAAATATTAAACATTACAACCAAACAAGTAAACTAAACATTATATACATTACATCATAAAATTAAATATATACATCAAAATGTTTTACATACATAACAACGAAATAAACAAAATACAAATAAAAGAACTAAATCTAATCGGCTCCGGCCTCACCCTGACCTGCCCCGGCCTCACCCTGACCTGCCCCGCCCTCATCCTGAACGGGGTCGTCCGGATAATGACGTGGCGGTGGTAGTGGGGGTGGCTCGATGCCGGCGGCTCGTGACTGATTCACGAGCTGTCCAACCGCCCACGTCATCAGGTCCTCCATGCGATCGAGTTGACGACCCTGTCGCCGTGAGTCGGCAACAAGGCCATCAAGCAATGCCTAGGTAGCCCTATCCAGCCTAACAGACCGACGTACATTTCGGGGATGCTGTGGCGGATGCTCGTGGACCTGCTCGACGTGTGGAGGCTCGTCCTCAATCGCCATACCCTGCAGCGGCTGAGGCATAGGCGGGTCCCCCTGTCCAGGCATCTGCGGCAACGGCACCGGGACCCAAACCTGGTCCTGGACGGCCCCTACGAACCGAAGGCCCTGCGGGAATCGGTGCGTGATGCGCATGCCGCTCGCCGTGCGACGATCTAATCGGACAGGGGGTATGGCCGGTAACATCTGAGGCTCATGGTGGCCAAATGGTATGACCGACCGCATGATATGCGTGATGAATGCACCGCCATATAAAAGTCCGCGCCTCTGTCTCATATAGGCTGAAGCAAAATAAAGCGCCATGCTCGTGGACAGGTCGCACCGTCTCCCAGTAAGCAGGGAGAAAAGGAAGAAAAGATCTCTATCAGTGCACCACTCACGGCTTTTCAGACGCGGTGCGATCGACGTCGAAATAAGTCGGTGCAGATATCTATACAAAGGGTCTCTAATACCCGAGACCCTCCCCTTGGTACCCAACCAAGGACTATCTGAAATCAAGCCTCAAAAAACAAGGAGTTCCTCCTTGTCAACCTCCGTCACCGCCTCGGTGAATAGCGGCGCGACCGTCTCAGGCTCGTAGTACAAGCCCGTCGTGACGGCCCACTGACGGAGGGTCTGACGGTAAACGACCCCAAAAACAGAAAAAGAAATACGATCCGGATCCTCAATATCCGGCGCCTCCCCGGGTAGAGGCTGCAGCCCAGTCTCTGAATAGATGAACGTCGAAAGAAACTCGACGACAAGCTCTCGGTATGTCTCCTCAAAAGAAAGGTCAAAAAGACGCGACCATGGCGTGTCCTCACCGATGATGGCCCTAGCTCGCTCGGCCTCATGCACCTCCTCGAGGAGGGCCCAATCCACCGCCGTACCCCGACCCATCTGAACCTCCCGGAGCTTCTGGGACCGGGAATAAGCCTCTTTATCGGGCGGAAAATCTAGAAAAGGATAGTGCGCAAAATCGTCTAGCTGATCCATCTGAACATCATCATCATAATCCGCCATATCTGATAATAATTAATTGTTTTTAATATTTTAATTTAAATAATAAATAATAATAATAATAATATATTGTTTAAATTTTAAATAATAAATTGAATTAATAATAATATTAATATATTTTTTTATTAAATAATAATAAATAATAAATTTAAATTTTAAATTAAAAACCTATACGCCACGTATAGGCTTATACGTGGCGTATAGGCGGTTGCCGGGTAAACTGAGCCATACGCAGGCCAAATAGGCCATACGCGGGCGAGTTGCCGGGTAAACCAAGCCATACGCGACCTAACTAGGCCATACGCAGGCATGTGACCGGGTAAACTGAGCCATACGCAATAATAACCTCACATTAATGATCGTGCGTTAAGACACGTACCTTTTCAAAGTTTTTTTGATGGCACAATCCAAATCAACGAGCGTTTTATAAGCGGGTCGCGTATGACTTTGTATATTTGATAACTTGTACCACTCGTTTTCTATCAAATCTAGAGCTTTATGTGAAACTTTACCGTGCAGGATATCAAACAATTGAATAGCAATGTGGCTGTCCATTTTCCTTATGATGCTTGTTCCAAACCCAAACTGTAAGTGATAATACTGATCTGATACAATTTCATCAACAAACCCAACAAGTCTATCTAGCGAGTTGTTAGCGTTTCTAAGATAGCTCTTTAAGAGCGAATGCTGGCTCTCGACTCGGTTCGTTGTATGTTGACCAAAATTGAGGTTTTTGTTGGACCACGCGGATACAAACTTTTCTTTATACGGGTCCAGCCAATTTTTAGTCACATAATCAATAACTCCTAGAAAAATATTCAATATTGAATAAATATTTAAATACTTGAATATTAAATATTTAATATTTAAAACTTACTTCCTCGTTTGGCTGCGTACAGACGTTCATAAAGTCGGTTGAAGTTGTACTGGTATATATCTGGCGTGGGAGACTCACATAATAACGACCATGAATACTTGAAAATTTTACAGTCTTCGTCTGTAAATGATGCCCTGCAATGTTTTGCGATATTCTCGTGTATGTGCCACCGACATAGGTTCTTGGAACAGCTCGGAAATATTTTATCACACGCGTTCATAAGAGCTTTGTCCCTGTCTGTTACTATCACACGCGGCTCCATACACTTTTGCAACATTGCTTTTATTTGAAGTAACACCCAGACGAAGTTTTCCTCCCGTTCTTTTGATATAAATGCATGAGCGACGCAAAACGACCGGTGTGTGGAGGTCACACCGACCACTTGGACAAATGGAAGTTTGTACATGTTTGTTTTGTATGTCGCGTCGATCATCAACACGTGCGGGAATGCACGCCACATCTCGTACGATTTCAGATGAACAAAGAATATCTCCTCCACACTATTTGTGGCAGGATCTTCTCGAGTATAGTAGACGTATTTTTTTGAAGAAAGCAGGTTTTCCAGAATTTGTATTGGAGTTTCACCGACTCTCGTTTCGTTTTTTATCTTTTGTATTGCATTATAAATGTCTTTTTTAATGCAACTACTCTCTGGGTTTTGTTCCCTTATAGTTGCTAGAATGTTTCGTGGCAACATGTTTTGCGAATACAACTTCCCCACCAAAAGTTGTTCCGACTGAGACAGTCTCCTTGCAAACGAGTGCGCCTCAAGATGTTGACTAGGATCGTGGTTATGACTGTCATCCTTCACCGTTAATTTCCAATCACCAGTATTTTCTTGGTACCCTCCTTCCAATTTAAAGGGACAACCAATTTTCTTGCTACCGGCACGTCTAACCGTGGCAGTAGACGCACGTTCACCGTGACGGTCACACACAAGCCACACCTTGATAAACGGTTCTGTCGGATCGTCGCCTTTTCTCCTCGATCGTCGGGTGACAATGACGTAACCATTGTCACGTCCTCTCCGGATAGCCCAATCAACCAACTGCTCACGAGACTGAAAATTTTGGTTAGTTTTATAAGACATATTTTGATTATTTTGTTCTTCGTCTTCGGAATCATCGGTTTGTTGTGTCGGGTAAGAGACTTCATCGTATACGTATTCGTTCGTGGGTTGTGTAAGGTAAGACGGTTCACCGTATACGAACTCGGGATTGCTTAGTGGCTCGTTCAAATCTGGAAGCCTTACCCGTTGATGAGAATAAACGTTGGACGAGACCTCCTCCTGGTTCACCTCTTGAACGCCAAAACTTTGCGGATTGTTTTCCACCGACTCGTTAGAATATACCTGAAAACCGTAGTTACCATCCCACCACCAAGACATGTTTACAATTTTTGAATTTTGAAAGCATACGTTCGGTTCGAATGAGAATTCTGCATGGTTAAATACACAAAATTTGGGCCCTATACGCATCGTATAGCCCAATACGATGCGTATAGGGTACGAGGTGATGTGACTAGTGGCAGAAGGTACATTGTACCCTAAACTGCAGCGTATTGCCCTATACGAGGCGTATACGATGTTTGAATGACCAGGCTGGAAGAGAATGTCGGGCATGGGAAATTGTGAAGGGCTATACGCATCGTATTGCCCTATACGATGCGTATATGGCCAAGTCCAATTAGCATTTTTCGTGTGTGGTTAGTAGTGCCCTTAATTTAAGTCACTATTGAATTTTGTTACATAAAATACTATACGTCTGACAAATCTTCAGTCAAAGAACTAAATTTACTTTTTTGGATGTGACTGATTTTTCAAAAATTATATATGCTCTTTTGTAGGTTTGTAGAAAATGGAATATGGATGTCTTCTTTTTGGTAAGTCTTTAATTTTTATAATCACTTTGACATATTTTTCATGAACGAAGTTATTAAAAAAATAAAATTAATAGAAAATGAAACCGATTAAAAGGGTGTATTATATATAATTAAAAGATTGAAAATGAAAATATAAAATAAATAAATAAGTTTACGTGTCAAAATTTGTATAGAGTTGACACTGTTCAACTGTGTCTTCTATTCTATACTTGTACATGACACATTCCAAATTATAATCTACTGTACTTACTATTCATCTCGATAATGTCTTAACTTTTTTTTTGAACGGTAACAACTAGATATTATAAGATAATTGGGTTTCCCCGGGTCAACACCTAAAATATCTAAGGCAGCCCACCACAGAAGGAACCCACAACTATGTAAACCCCTAACCTGACCACAGACCCCTTTTTTACTATGGCCAAGATTCAAACCAAAGACCTCCATTATTAGAAGTCTTAGGGCTGCCATTACACCAGATGGCCAACGGTTATAATGTCTTAACTAATAATAATAACTAGAATTATATCCCGCGCGTTGCGGCGGGTGGCGCGTTGTAACGATTCGGTTACGATATAAACGAAACGTAGGCGGAAATAATCATGTCGCGGCGGCGGCGTTGCACCGTAGAATTTTTTACATTAAAACATTAATAAAAATAAGCATGTCGATTCCCCACGTATTACCATCTACCTCGCGTGTATAGCAAAGTAAAAAAAATAGTATTTTTTTTGTAAAAGAGGGATTATAGAAGGAGCCCATTTGGTTTACTTATTATTTAAGCTTTTTTTCTTTTAAATACTTATTTATTTTAAACTAAACATGCATCATATTAATGCATCATCTGCTTGTACAACTTGCTTTAAAAATTGTATAACATCTACAGTGTTTTATCTTCACAACCCAAAGTTGGGTTTTAATATCTATCTATACTATATAATAAATAAATTTTTTTATTGACACGTGTCGTCTCCATATTCATACTCATCGGTTTTTTTCCCGCTTTTCTCTCTTATTTAATACATTTCTATTCTTTAATAATAATATATATTTAAATAAAATATTAATTATACTAATAAAACACATTTATTTTAAATTATCTTTTATTATAAAAAACTTTAAAATTTAATTATTTAACTTTTATTTTAATCAAATATTAAATGAAAATAAAATTACATTAAATAGTAATTAACGTATTTTCAAAATTCAATTTTATATTAACTTTTACATATTTTGAGTTTGTTTATATCTTTAGTATACATATATAATGTATTTTTACACCTTTAAAATATATATATATATATATAAAGATTTAAAAGTTTTAAATGTTAATATTTTTTAATCCGTATGTAAACACGGGATCTAAACTAGTTTAATAGTATAAGGGTGTTGAGTTCTATACACCATTTAAATCACATACACCATCATAATAAAAAGTATACATAAAAAGTTGTATCAATTATATTAATTTTAAATTTTTACCTTATTTATCATTATTATTAATTTATATTTATAAAAAATAGCATTTTTAGAAAAAAAAAATTCAAGATACATTATTTAATAAGTTTATACAAAGTCATTTCACTAAAAAGTAATAAAAATCCTCATATTTTGACGATACATTATTTAAAAAAAACATTTAAAACAAATTACTTAACTATAAAATCCATAGAAAAAAACTCATTAATTTTGGGTACAATTTTCTATTGCATTGATACAAAGGTGATTTTCTTAAACTTTGAGCTACTTCTCATCATGCAACAATAGTTTATGTATGCTGCATAATGTTAAGTTTTTTTACCATTAGTATTTATATATTTTTAATAGAATTTTATGTTTCTCTTTTGTTATAAGCTATGTTAAGTTACCTTTATTAATAATATATGTTACTTTATTTTCATGTATAATTAAACTATTGAATTTTTTTTATATCAGGTTAATTAATGAAATTATAACATATATTGTACAATTTTTTTTCTAATATCCTCAATTAATTATTTTATATTTTCATGTACATTTTTTTTCTAATATCCTCATTTAATTATTTCATGTATAATTAAACTATTGATTTTTTTTCCTTTATTAAAACGCACGGGTTTATATTTTCATGTACAATTTTTTTCTAATATCCTCAATTAATTATTTCATGTATAATTAAACTATTGAACTTTTTTTGTTTACTTTTTTTCATGTACAAAATAATTATATATAAATATATATAAATTAATTAATAAATAATAAACGAACCGAGCCCGAGCCGAGCTCGAGTTTGAAAAACTACCCATGAGCCGAGCTGGTACTGTGAAGAATGAGACAGACACCGACTTAAAACACAGCGGTACCGTTATATAACTGTCTTTTATCTATAATCGATTTCCACAACCTAGTCTCCATAACTTCATATGTTTCTTTTATATACTTAATCAAGTTTTTTATTGTGTTTAGCCACGTTAATGTCACCGCCTCAACCGTGTCCGTCTCTTGCCGCATAACGTGGGGCAAAATTAATTTAATCACGTTTCTTTTTGTGTTATTTACTTTAATGTCACCGTCTTAACCGTTTAAAGTTTGTTCTCCGGAGAATGAGGGGCGAAATTAATTTTTTATTGATTAATAATTTTGATTGTTTATTTTCTTATTTAAAATTTATTTATTTTTTTATTTGTTAGTGAAATTTTTATTGTTGTTATTAATTTTCTTTTGAGATTTACATACAATTTTAAAAAAATAGTTAACTTAAATTTAAAAAAAATTATATTAAGTTTATGAGTAAATTTCGTTTTTGGCCCATGTGGTTTGGCCTATTTAACCCTTTTAGTTCAAAAAGAAATCTTTTAACATATCAAACCCTGAGGTTTGTTTTTTTTTACCATTTCAGTCTATAACACTAACCCTGTTAACTTTTTCTGTTAAGTTTAGGGACATTTTAGTCATTTTATTTCTAAGTGAACTAGTTTAACCTTTTCAGTCCAATAAAAACTTTTTTTAGGCTTTTTCATAAAAAAAAATTTCTACTTTTTTAAAAACGTTTTTTTTTTTACTTTTTTAAAATCATTTTTTTAGTTTTTTTTCGTAAAAACGTCTTTTTTGAACCTTTTTAAAAACGTTTTCAAATTTTCTAAAAATATTTTTTTCATAAAAAAAGTTTTTAAAAACATTTTTTTTAGTTTTTTTATAAAAACGTTTTTTTAGCTTTTTTGTAAAATGTTTTCTTAACTATTTTAAAAATGCTATTTTTATAAAAACGTTTTTTTGATATTTTTTTCATAAAAACATTTTTTAGTTTTTTTATAAAAACTTTTTTAGCTTTTTTGCAAAATGTTTTTTAACTATTTTAAAAACGTTTTTTTTTATAAAAACGTTTTTTTTTATTTTTTTTCATAAAAAACGTTTTTAAAATCATTTTTTTAGTTTTTTTTATAAAAACATTTTTTAGCTTTTTCATAAAATGTTTTTTTTAACTATTTTAGCCCAAAAAAAAAGTTTTTAAAATAGTTTAGAAAACATTTTACAAAAAAGCTAAAAAACGTTTTTATAAAAAAAAATGTTTTTAAAAGCGTTTTTTATGAAAAAATATTTTTAGAAAATTTTAAAACGTTTTTAAAAAGGTTCAAAAAAGTCGATTTTACTGAAAAAAACGATTTTAAAAAAGTAGAAAACTTTTTTTTATGAAAAAGCCTAAAAAAAGTTTTTATATTACTGAAAAGGTTAAACTAGTTTACTTAGAAATAAAATGACTAAAATGTCCCTATACTTAACAGAAAAAGTTAACAGGGTTTGTGTCATGGACTGAAATGGTTATAAAAAACAAACCTCGAGGGTTGATATGTTAAAAGATTCTTTTTTAGACTAAAATTGTTAAATAGGCCAAACCACATGGGCTAAAAGCGAAATTTACTCTAAGTTTATATACAAAATTTATAGTAAAATAAAAAAATAAAGAAACCAAATAATGATGGGTAAAATTAAGAGTAAACAAAATTAAAACTAGTTAACTTAAATTAAAAAAAAGACTGATTTGACATCATGTTTAAAAACAAAAAAGTCACCTCAAGTGGTTTAAATATCTTAATACCATGGTGTATGAATCATGGTTCACTAAGGTTGTGTTCCTGAGTTTACTAGAGGAGAGAAAATCCTTTCTTTTTTTTTTTCCTCTCTTTTCTTTTTCTTTTATTTTTTTTACAAATTTCTTCAATTTGAAAGGATGGAGATAAACTTAGTTTTCCTTTCAAATCCCTCCATTTGACTCCTGAAAAAAACTATGAAACACTTTTTCTCTTATTTCCTTTCTTTTCCTCCCTTAAAATAAACTCTGAAACAAGGATTCTATTCCCCCTTCCTTTCTTTTCCCTTTTTTCCTTCCTTAGAGTCTCGGAAACAAAGCCTAATATTATTTGTAATATAGGAAGTTGCATGATAGTGGAGTAATTGAATTTTTATTCTGTCGCTTTCTCTTTTGTTTTCTTGGTTCCCACACACTTGGGCTTACGTAACAATTTTGATTTTAATATTTTATTATTTTTATATTTACTATTAACTTTATAAATATTTTGTTTTTCTCTGATAATGTTATAAAATTCTTGTTTTTATCTACGTTTTAACATAAATTTTATATAAGACCGAGTTGGCCTATGTTTAAACGTAAATTTTATTAAAAAAAGAGTCGGGTCAAATATGATATATATATTTTACATCTTATTTTCAAATACGCTTTCATGTTTTTTAAAGGTCATTTTTATAATGACGTGAAATGTTCTCGATTTTCGAATATACCGTATCGACGTGTTTTTTTTAACGTTTTGATATTCATAAGAGAGCTACCACAACTTCATACATTTCTCTTTACGTAACTAAAAATATCAATGTAAACTGCGCACGACAACGCCAGCTGTATATATTATACTTTTTATTTTATTTTACGTACACCATGCATTTGATGCGACATAAATTGAATACCTTTTAAATGGTGGGACTCACAAATGCAATGGACATGCGTAGATGGCAGGATATGACCGTTTGATTTAATGGAAAATCACTAAAATGGTCATTAGATCAAATGAAAAATAAAAAATGATCATTGACTTTTTTTTTATAAAAATAGCCAAATTTTTCATAATTTTTCGCCGAAATTTAGTAATAAATTTTTTTATATTTTTCAAATTTTATGGGGCCGAATGGCGATTGGGTCTGGCGAAATTTTTAAAAAAATGGCAAAAAAATTGATATTGGCGAAATTTTGAGAAAAGTGACGAAATTTTTGGAATTTACGAGAATTTTGAAAAGTGGCGAAATTTTGACCACATCTGGCGAAAATTCAGGGAATCTTGAAAAAATGGCGAAAATTTCAATAAAGTGGCGAAAATTTGACCACTTTCGGTGAAAATTCAGCCTTTGACCAAAAGTGGCGAAAATTTGACTAAAAGTGGCGAAAATTTGACCAAAAGTGACGAAAATTCATAAAAATGACATAAAGTGATGGCGAAAATTCAGGGAATCTAGCGTTAGGATTTGACATATTTTCACCATGTTTACTATAAATTCGCCATTCACTTATAATTTCGCCATTCACTCCAAATTTTCGCCAGTAGCTCCTTATTTTCTCTATTTTCTTTCATTTTCGCCAGTTTTCTCTCCGCTTACGTTATAAAAATGAATGTTAATGTAAGTTTTTATTATTATCAGTTATTTTTCTTTTTATTTAATATTTGATAAAATCTCATTTAATTAGTTATAACTAATTATATATATATATATATATATATATTTGTTTATTTATACAGAAACACTATTATGCCGCACAGGTGGCTATTAGATGTAATATGAAAATTGTTAAAGAAATTTGTGAAAAGTTAAGAACATATCCAAGTGCACTCATTTTTTTTAGTAACACATGTTTTGGATATTGGTTAAGATGTGAATCTCTTAACAGTGAAGCATCATTAGTTCAGTTGATATTTCAAACTCAAATATTAACTGATAATTCAGAAAATGGCATAAACTTTTCAATCTGTGGCCGCACTTTAACTTTTGGTCCTAGAGAATTTTGTTTGATTATTTGTTTTAAATTTGGTGAAGTTAAACCTCACATAAATTACCAAAGTGCTCCTTTTTTAAAAGAAAGGTTATTTGATAGTCACAAAGTTAAGTCAGAAGATTTATTTTATATTTTTAAAAATGATTTGCTAACTTTAAAAGAGATGGATGTTGTTCGGGTTTGTTTGTTATTATTGGTTGAGGTCGGATTCAAGGGGTTAGAACCTAAAAATTTGTTGGATCCGTTTCTTTTAAAATTGGTTAATGATCTAGGGGCATGGAACGATTATCCATGGGGTTCTTATATTTGGAAATACACGTACCCACATATTCATAATGCGCTTTTAAAAATAATAGAGACGATCGAAAAATAAAATTAACATATAACATCAAGGGATTTATTTGGGTATTTAAGATTAGTATTTGTTTATTTTTATATAATACATTATTTACTTTCGTTTTATATTATATTAAGTTAATTATTTTTATAATATCCATTATTTAAATTACAAAAATGTATATACGACAAATATATGTATTAAAAACATACAATTGACTCTATATAACCGTTTCCAGAATACCCTAAGAGGGTACCCCAAAAATCTCTATTAAGTCCAGTAACGCCCTTACAACGAACCCTGCACCATTCTGAATCTCCGTTGTACAAGAATTGGAAAACATTTCGTGACCAATTCAAACCTGTCTGAAAATAATGGTTCTCAACCGGTGACGGAATGTCGGCTATGACCGGATCATTTGAAGATGACCCATTCAAACGCCTTGTGCTTCTTCTACTTCTACCGTTATTGATGTCTCTTACGTTAGAAGACATGTTATATTCTCAATAGTGTTGTGAAAGGAATAGTCATATTGTGCTGTTGTTGTATTTATAGGGATGCAGGTCAAATAATTGAATTATCACGCGATTAGGTTTGTTGAAAATGTGTTTTGTAAAGTAGAATTATCTTGAGTTTTAATGTCAAACAACCATCTTTAAGTGCTGATAATTCCCCTGTATAATCTCCGTTTAGAACACGGGTAGGTTCGTTGAATACACCTCACGTGACATTACAGGGAAAAGAATACAAAAAGTATTATTTTAACCTATAAAATATAATTTTATAACTCCAAAGATACAGAAAATGTGTTTTGTAAAGTAGATTTATCTCGAGTTTTATTATCAAACAACCAACTTTAAGCGCGGATAACTCTCCTGTATAATCTCCGTTTGGAACACGTGTAGGTTCGTTGAATAGACCTCACGTGATATTATAGGGAAAAGAAAACAAAAAGTATTATTTTAACCTGTAAAATATAATTTTATGACTCCAAAGATACAGAAAATGTGTTTTGAAAAGTAGAATTATCTTGAGTTTTAATGTCAAACAACCAACTTTAAGCGCTGATAACTCCCCTATATAATCTCCGTTTGGAACACGAGTAGGTTCGTTGAGTAGACCTCACGTGATATTACGGGGACAAGAAAACAAAAAAGTATTATTTTAACTTGTAAAATATAATTTTATGACTCCAAAGATAGATAAAATGTGTTTAGAAACAAAAAACAAAAAATATTAAACAAAAAACAATCTTAATAATATAATTTAACAACATTTTCAACATATTACGTAGACTAATTAATAATAATAATAATAATAATAATAATAATAATAATAATAATACAACATAACATAGTTTTTATCACTAAAGATCATTTAGATCAAAGTCAAATTTTTGTGATCCCTTGCCTGTTGTATCGACGATATAATCATGAAAATTTTGAGGATCGACATAAACACTTGGTTGGGTTTGAGGGTTGCTTCCTCCGGCTCTCCCGCTAGATGATAGTTGTGATGGATTGGGTTGATTACAACTGACACGAGTATGCCCTTCATTACGACATCGGGTGCAAAAAAGCGGTGTTACAACATCTCCGACTTATGGTATACGTCTATTTTCACGTGGTCGACCGGCCTGTCTTTTATTCATGCGTGGTGGTTGAATTGGAACATAGTCATCTGGTATCTCCCATTTTGTTTGATCGGGAAAAGGATTTACTGTCTCTTGATACGTTCCCCGATAAAACTCTGCTGAAAACCAATTCAAAGCCCAATGACTACAATCTGTTTGATTTAGATATCTCGAAACACAAATTACGTGACCACAAGGTAAACTAGAGAGTTGCCACTGTTTACATGTACAAGTTCTATTAACCAAATCGACTAGACCTTTTTTTTCACTCTGTCATCAACCTCAAACTTGTTTTGATCAATACCAATAACTCTCCATGACCCACTTTTTGAAATTCTTTTACTAATTTTACCCTGACCGTACTGGGTAAGTGAGTGTTGATTGTTAGCTATTAAAAAAAATAAACATAAATTAGTAACTAACAAATATGTTAAAAAAATAAATAAACATAAATTAGTAACTAACAAATGATTTAAATAAGTTATTACCTCCAACCTGTCGACGATTATAGTACCATTTCTGTAAGCTTTCACGAAAAAATTCAATAAGTTTATTTATTGGTAGTTTTCGGGCATTAACCGACAAGGCGTTAATTGACTCTGCACTGTTAGATGTCATAACATTATAGCGTTGTCCAGAATATTAACAAGAGTATTGTAAATATTTGGACCGACATCACATATTAGCCGCATACCCTCGTTAAACTCGGAAACTCTGTAAGCTTTACAAGTTTTCCACCATAAACATTCAAATTTTTTTTGACCTTGCCTTTATGTGTAAGTTCATCATAAGATGCTGACAGCATAGCCCATGATAAGCATGTGGAAAGACGTCCCTAATTGCCTGAGCAATTGATGCAGCCCTATCTTATATGATCGCCAAATTTGGATTTTCGCCAATACAATCCTTAAGTCTTGACAAAAACCACGACCATGATTCACCACTTTCAGTTTTACCAACACCGTATGCGATCGACAGGATCTGATTGTTTCCATCCAATGCGACCGCCAGAAACATAGTGTCCAAAAACTTTCCTTTTAAATATGATCCATCAATAATTATCAACGGTCATAAATAACCGACGAAACTTTGAATCTGTATATAAAAATATTTTTATTAGAACTTTTAAAACATTGAAAAATATTTTTTTTTAAATAGAATAATTTAAAAAATTCACTTACAGCCACACCAAATGCAATAAAAAACATTTCAAATCTTCCGGCTGCGTCCGTTAATGTGTGGTTAACTGTACCCGGGTTCATCTTTTCAAATTATGACACTAAACTGGGAGTCTAGCAAACGAATCCTCAGGAGAACTTGTCAATAGTTCAAGCGCAAAAGATTTTACTCTACAACCTTGAGAGTAAGATATATCAATTTTGTATTTCTCTTTAATATCTGTAACGATATCATTCGGCCGGTATATCCTCCCGCTATCTTTGAATTGATCTTTTATCAAGTGACCCAAGACCTTTTTATTGGCTTGACGTATATGAGGATACGTCTGAGTCCTTGAACATATGTGTTGATCTTTAAAGTATCTCACTTGGAAAACGTCGGTGTTTTCAATCACATACGCCCTTATACGCCACTCGCAACCATCATTTTGACATGAAGCCTCAAATCGGGTTTTCGAAGATCTCTCAACTTTATATTCAAAACATTTAGTAATGCAAATTTTACCCAGTTCGAGTTTTAATTCTTCTTTGTTTTTAAAAATATGACCCTCAGAAAAATATGAAGAGTGTGAGTTAAGAACTTTTACTTCGTTTGTTGTACGATTAAACAATGACTCGGGCATAGACCAAAAAAGTTAGGTAAAACATTAGACTCTGAAGAAGACACTGGAACTTTAAAATCAAGATGAGTTTCATTACACGGAATAGCTGAACTACTACCCACACCAGATTATTCAGTGACGTACAAAGACAACAATTCATTTGGTTGATTTAAAACAACATTTAAAAAAAATAAAACATCACTATCATCCAATAGATCAATTGAATGTGTGTAAGTAGACATTTTATAAGAAAAACAAATTTTATTGTTAAACCCACATTTTTCACAAATAAGATTTTTCAAACCCACGTAACTAATATTACTAGGAACACAAAAAACACGTCGAAAATATTTTTTTTACAGGAACGTACTCCTCAACACCGTTAACAAAGTCTCATTTTCCACCGGTACATAAAATAATATTATAAGACATTACTAAAAAATAACTGATAAGTGGATAGATAAAAGGATGAAGTTTATAAAATGGATAAGTGAAGAAATCTTTAAGTGGATGGAATGTGAAAAAAAAAAAAGCTAAAGATAACTTGTAATTTAGTAGAGTTTATGATAAAAGTTTGATGGTAAAGTGTATGGATAACTTGATAAAGCTTGTTGGATAAGTGGAGAAAAATGAATGGTAGGGAGGGGTATAAATATTTGTTTGAAAATAATATTTTATTAAAATTCGTTTTTTTATAAATTATTTTTACAAAAATTATTAAATTATAATAATTTAAAAATATTATTTTTTTATTAAAATTTAAAAATAATATGATCACTTGATATTTAAAAAATTTATAAAAATTTTAAATTATATAATATGAAATGGCGAAAAATCCATAATTTAAAAAAGTAATAATATTTTAATAAAATTCGGAATATTAAAAATTAATTTATAATTTAAAAAACAAAATGGCGAAAAAATGCCATATTTTTTCGTCGGAGAAAAAAATGGCGAAAATTAGTTATTTATTTATTTTTTAGCAAAAATTCAGATAAAATTTGGCGATTTTTTTTGTTTTTGACGAAGCTGATGGCGAAGCATGTGATTGGTTGAACATTTTTATAAAAAAAAAGTCGAAGGCTATTTTGAATTTTCATCTTTGATTAAATGGCCTTTTTGGTGAATTCCGCTTGATTTAAAGGTGAAACAGTTTATTACCGTCATGTAAGACAAAAATATCAATCAACACTCGTTAGAACAACACTCTGGCCAACACCAACACTACCAACATATTCAATCCCTATAATAATTAATACATGTATAATATCAAGTGTTTTTTTCAAAACTAATAATCACATCATATGTGTTTCACTACGATACACGTCACTTTTTATTCGAAACAAGTTTTTATCTTTATAGCAATAAAAAATTATATAAAAAATATGAACGAATTTCAGAGATGGTGACACATCTTGTTGTCCGTTTACCTATCACTTTATTGTAATTCATCATCCTGTTTGTATATAATAGTATTTAATAGTTAAAAAAAATTTAGGTTTGTTTGCACCATTTGTCAAATTTCTTTTAAATATATAACATCCAACTTATTTTTGTAAGAACGCAAAATGTTTTTATCATTCGAAACCTTTTCGAGATTCTAAAACTTTTAAGTGTACAAAGTGGCTCATGTTTATAAAAAATATAAGAGATTTCTTATGGTTGGTTAATATAAAATATAAAAAAATTAACTTTATCTGATTTTATAAGCATATGTAAAATATGGTTTAAAATAATATTACGGTATAAATATATTTAAAAAATAAACTTACTTTTTATTAAAAAATGTGACCACACAAGTCAAAACGCATTGATTACAGGTTATTTAATTTAGAATTTAGTTCTGTACTTTTAGGGCTGGCTACAATTCCAGGGCAAGTGTATTTTGATGGGAGGTGATCTTTCAGAATCAACATTGATATACCCACAATAAAATGTTTCACTTTTTTTTTTTTTTTGATAGGTGACTTTTATTTTTAAATGGAAGTCACATCTCCTAATCGGAGATCCGTTACCCCTTAATCTGATCACTACGTTGTCTGAACCGGGCCCGCGGGTTCAGAACGAGAGGCTTTAGGCTATCATCGGGAAACCATGGAGCCTGCTGCCATTTGACAACAGTTGTGCCGCTACACGGGCCAAACCCCGCTAGCGTAACGCACTCCGGACTAAAACCCAGGTTGGCTCGGACTCGAACCTGCGTGGGCAGGTTGAGTCTTCATCGCCATAACCACTGGACCAAAGCCCAGTAGTTATAAAATGTTTTACTTGATGTTAATTTTTTTTTAAATGAGAACAAAGTTGATGAAAATTAATTTCATGTCTACGCACAACTCAATTTCCCGGTCCCATTACTCGTCTTAAATATTTCTGGTTTCAAATGTAGGAAAAACAGTTGGGTGATTATTGCATCAAATGTTTTCTTTTAAAAATAAATAAATAATGACATACATGAGTATATTTATTTTATTTTGATTTAACACATATTCTTAAATCATTTTCTATATGATATCTTAACCAAGACTTTCACTTTTTATAAACAATGTTTCAAGTTGATTAAAAGTTGTAATGTGGTTGAATACACATTAAGGGTTTTCATTTACAACTTCAATAATATCGTTGTTCAGACACTACTAGAAATCAAAAGTATCATTGTCGGATATTTACCGAGGGGTTATTATACGGATTATCAAGGGATCCCACGAAATCTTAATAAATTAAAAAATAATTATAAATATTTACTGACAAAATAAAAAAAAATATGGGAAAATTACTGACAGAATACAAAAATAAAAAAGAAATAATTTTTTTATCGCAAATTGGTCCGTATGTAATCCGTCGCTAAATCCATCGGTATACAGATTAGACCCACATTTGTATATATAGCCGACGGACTTTCACAACAGAATCTCATTGGCTACCACTATTACTGATGGATTTCAAACGAAATTCGTCAGTGATACTTCAGTTTTCTAACAGTGAAAAATGGTTTATATAAGATGCTTATCTGGAAGCAAAATGATTCCAAACATGTGGTCCGCAGTAGCTTGGTATAACACTTTAACGATCCGAAATGACACAAATCAAATTTGGCTTCCCTAAGTGTATTATTTCAATGTACAAACCCCAAACATTAATAAACTAAAATAAAAACGAAGTAAAAAATATGTCATAAACCATAGTTGACCTACGACCAATATACCATAAGGCTACAATCGGTCTACAAAGTTAATTTTCTAAAAAAATACATCGTATAAGCACCGTACTAAATGAGAAAAAGCCCCCAAGTGGTGTAAGGCTACAGTCCTTCCACTTCAAGCCTACGATGCTTTAGATGATTCCTTCCACAACAAAGTACCAAGTGTAAAATCTTGTATCACATTCACCAGTTTTCCTCATGTATTCGGGCCGTAAACGAGCCGAGCCGAGCCAGGCTTGGCTCGAGCTCGGGCTCGAAATTAAACGAGCCAGCTCGGCTCGGCTCGATTTTTTTTTCAAGCTGAAAAGTTGAACTCGAGCTCGGCTCGTAAAAAGCTCGAGCCAGCTCTTTTTTTCTTTTTTTTACACATTAATATATATAAACAAAAAATAGTTTTTTATTCTCGGTTTGAATTTTATTGTCTTAAAAAAACTAAATAGATGGAAGAGACAATATATAAAAGACAAAAAAAAACATACATAACTCAAAACTTATAAAGTTGAGAGTAAATACAACGGTAAATAAATTAAAATTTTAGTTTAAAACTTAGAGTATTTAAAAACAAATGAACTTAAAAAATCAAAACATTATACTTCAAATATAACACATATAACACACACACACATATTAGTTATTTAGATGAGCCAACGAGCCGAGCCACGAGCTGAGCTCGAGCTACAGCCGAGCCAACCCTAGCTCGAGCTCAGCTTGATTACAATTCGAGCCAGCTCGGGTCGCTCGTTTACAACCGAGCTTTTTTCGAGCCGAGCTTTTTCCGAGCTTTTTTTGAGCGATTTTCGAGCGAGCCGTGAGCTTTTTGAACAGCCCTAGTATTCACTAGTCAACGTAACAGTGAGTTTGTATATTAGACTATATTGTTAGTAGGAGTACCCTAATCTCACACAATCTATCAATACAATATAATTATACACATAAAGGTGCTTAACTTGGTATAAGAGCCATGCACCCCTAATTTAAGAGCCGCCGCTATTGATCAGCCTTCCGGAGTTGACTTGGTCTCCACGTCTTTTTCTCTTGTTTTTCTTTGCTTCTTTGCTACCCAATCCTCAAAACATTGTGTTTCACTCCCTAGTTGGTCTATTTGTGATACTTTTAGACGAAACTTGTATTTCGGTCGAAACCTTTGCATAACCAAACTTTCACCAAAACTAATCTTTCGCCTACCACACATTCACCTACCTTAACTTTTGCCTACCTTAACTTTTGTCTACCATAACTATTGCCTACCCCTAGACTAAACAAATGGTTACGATCACGATCATTACACCACAAAAGAAAGTCTTTCTCAACTCACACAAATTTTCTTTCACCCTATCCCCTACAAATTATGGTTACTGGAAACAATGCTTGGACTTTTCCAGTACAAACAATCTTTTCGGGTATGTTGACGGTTCTATAGCATGTCCATAACAATCTATTGCCACATAATCTCATGCTACAACGACTGCCACCGTCAACCCTAAATACACTACATAGATCCACAATGATGCCCGTGTCTGAATGATTATAATCTCCACAATCTATTAAGCCTCGTTTTCTCATGTTCAAGGCACAACTGCTCGTGAACTATGACTCTCATGTAACATCCAAGATTTTTAACTTTTTAACTTTTATGAAATAAGAGAAATGAATAATGGAATGACCAACAGGGTAAACAACAAACAAGGGGTGGAGTCATCCCGCTATACTGAAAGTCGCCACCCTCCCTCTCATTTCTCCCTTTCACTTTGCGAAAACTAAAGACTAGAGATAATGAGATCTCGGCTACGGAGAGTAAGGAGGAATCAAGTTTAAACCTTACATCTTGTTTTCCTACGTTGAGGATCATCAAAGAAGGAGGAATACAAAGATTTACACATCTGAGGTAAAATCATCTTCCAAATCTCGGACTTTAGCTTAGAACGGGTTTTAATAGTAAAAGAGGGTTTAACCCAAAAGGATGGAATTTTTAAGTGTGTAATAGCATAAAAACTACAGATCAGACATTCTGGGTACTAAACGGATGTTTTGAAGAACTAAGTTTGAATCTTGATGCAAGAATCGGACCAGAAGCCACTATGTAAAAGTTAGGGTTTTGCATAAATGAAGAAATGGGTATTCGCACGATGTACTCGTGCGAATACTTAGAGTATGCGCATGAAAACTTTAAACGATTACTAGGAGTACTCACACCAACTACTCGTGCGAATACTCATGGTACACGCATGCATGAATTGGGCGATGATGTGCCAACATTTATACATGTTTTGCATGCATAATAGTCCCCATATTATGGTACTAATTGAACAAAAGTCTTGCAATTGATACTTAAAACGTTAATATTTCATAATTGCAGATTATTCGGTGTCCTGAGATAAACAAAGCAAAAACCAATCAAAAACACCAAGAAATCAAGCTTTTATAAGGATCATTCCCGAGCTTTGACCCCCAAGAAGTCAATCAAGGTCAACAAAAGTCAAACAAGCAGCTAAAAGATGAAACAGGGAGCAGGCAAGGCCTTGCACAACCACACATCCCATTGCATAGTCGTGCAAACCCTGTCTTGCTCCCCAAGGACCCATTACACTACCACTCGTACCCGTTTTGATTCGCGAGGCATTTGCACAACCGTACAAACCCAATACACGGTATTGCATTGCCCATTTTGAAGCCTATAAATAGATAGCTTAGGTTCTTGATTCAACACATCCCAAGAAACAAATAAACACTATCCAGATAGAGCATTTTTGTAGTTAGAGTAGAGAGGCTCCTCGTGGCTAAACTTTTTATATTGCTAGGGTGAAGATGGAGTTTGGTGTATGCTAATTTTTAATGTATTAATCAAGTGGTATATTTTTGTCTTTAATTATTCGCTCTTAAAACCACCTTATAGGTGGGCTTTTATTATTATCTAAAATTGTCTTTACACTTGTGAGTGTTCTTGATTTAAAAGCGTATAAGACCGTAAAACCTTTTTAATCAAACTTCTCTTGAAGTTTGCACGTCTTTATACAAGTATATTTTTATAAGCCAATGTTTGGTTAATAATAATAAGGTCGTACGTTATTATACGAACTTGTTATGAGACCAAGAATTGATGAACTTGTGTTGGAAACAGTACGTCTTCCTACATGGTCTCATTGTTACACCGCCCCCCGTTGAACAAAGTCTAAAAACCCTTTTAATAATAATAAATAAGCACTTAAGTTTGATGTTTTAAACCAACTCGGAGAGAGTACCGAAGCGTTGAGGGTAACGATGTCCCTAGCTGGGAGTCCTACCCTTTTATTATTAAAGAATATAACTCGTGAACTAAATGCTGTGAGAATGAGGCTCTAGCGGTGTACCGTTCACACGTTTGTATTAGTTATACCACCGGATTAGTCAACTTAACATTATCATATACAAAGCGGATTCGAAGCACAAAACAATACTTTTCGTGACATGACCAAACTCGAGATATTTATTTTTATGCTATTTACTATTCTACTATTTACATTTTTGTTACACACTTCACGCACATTTTTACTTTTTTGTTATTTACTTTACAATCATTTACTTTTCTACTTCACAAGCACACAAAACCCAATTAAACCGACTAAACGATAACAAAAGTTAAGTATTAGAATTCAACTGTGTCCATTGGTTTGATACTTTGTATTAGTTATACCACCGGATTAGTCAACTTAATATTATCATATACAAAGCGGATTCGAAGCACAAAGCAATACTTTTCGTGACATGACCATACTCGAGATATTTACTTTTCTGCTATTTACTATTCTACTATTTACATTTTTGTTACACATTTCACGCACATTTTTACTTTTTTGTTATTTACTTTACAATTATTTACTTTTCTACTTCACAAGCACACAAAACCCAATTAAACCGGCTAAACGATAACAAAAGTTAAGTATTGGAATTCAACTGTTTCCATTGGTTTGATACTTGGTTATTACCTGAACTATATTACGATGCGATAGGTACACTTGCCTATTGCGTGCGTGTTTTAAGTTTAAATTAATTATCATTTTTTAAATTTAAAATCTGATCTCATGAAACCAACATCTCTAAATATACTATTATATAATAAACTAGGTTAAAATCTCGTGTATTACACGTGATGAATAAATAAAATGTTATATACTTAGTAATAAAATTTTTATATTTTAAAAAACCTGTGTAATACACGGGTTGAATAAACTGGTATATTACTTCAGTTGAATAAAATATAATGTAATTTGTTAACAAACACACTTGTCAAAATATGTTTTAAAAAAATATAATTTGTCGTTGAAAAGACGTAATCTCAACAAGAATAGAAAGAAGACAACCACAACATCAATAATATTCATCATGCAAGAATCAGATCCATTGAATTGTACATTTCTTCTCTAAAGTACAGAGAAAGAAGCTCCTTTTTAATAAAGGAGAGCTCCATATTTATAGTGTCATATTTTACAAAACTTAAAACCCTAATGGACCACTTTCAACCTGGGCTTGCCCTAAATGGGCTTACAAGTATCGGGCCTATTAGAAATGTGCATCTTCAAGTCCCCCAGTCTAGCGTGACGTAGCGTTAGACACGTTATGTTAGACTTATACAATATGTTGTCGTCGATGCATAGCCCTGCATAGGTTCGATTAGAAGGATAGCTCTATAAGTCCCCTGGTATAGCACGACATTGATCCATGCCTTCTGGTTTGGATTACTTGTTTGTTCAAGTGACTTTTTGTCAGTGCGAGTCTTGGTTTTTTACTTTCGTTGCGAAGTGTCCATGTTCTCATCATGTCTTTACATTCTTTCCTTCAAGACCCAGATAAGGTGATTCGGCCAGGTATATGCGATGTTATTAAACCTTGAGTGATGCACACCTTTAATGCGCTCCAGACACCTGGTTCGAATTATATACTTGGGTTTTTAGACATTTTTCGGACACGTGGCATAGTCATTTTGAATGATGAGTACATGTTCCATTCTTTTGGTGTCGGACTTATGTTTCGACCCCTCTATTGTCGGACTTGTGGTCTACTTCTTTAGCTTTAAACTTATAATGCAATCCTTTCATTTTATCGGGCCTTTGTATGGTCTTTTATGTTTTGTCGGACACTTGGTCCGGTCCTTATATTGAACTTATAGTTCAAGTTCATTCTCTTTATTGTGTTGGATGCATGGTCCGGTCCTTATATTGAACTTATAGTTCAACTTCAATCTCTTTATTGTGCCGGACACATGGTCCGTTCTTTGTGGAGGACACGTGTTCCGGTCTTTGATTGTGCCGGATGCATTGATCCGGACTTTTAAAAGTGTTGGATTAAAATCCAATCTTTTTATGATACCGGACACATGGTACGGGCTTTGATTGTGCCGGATGCATTGATCCGGTCTTTTAAAAGTATTGGATTAAAATCCAATCTTTTTATGATGTCGGACACATGGTCTGGTCTTTGATTGTTACATTGATCCGGTCTTTTAAAAGTGTTGGATTAAAATCCAATCTTTTTATGATGTCGGACACTTGGTCAGGTCTTTGATTATGCCGGATGCATTGATCCGGTCTTTTAAAGGTGTTGGATTAAAATCCAATTTATGATGCCAAACACATGGTCCAGTCTTTGATTGTGCCGGATGCATTGATCCGGTCTTTTAAAAGTGTTGGAGGACACATGGTCCGGTCTTTGATTGTGCCGGATGCATTGATCCGATCTTTTAAAAGTGTTGGATTAAAATCCAATCTTTTTATGATGCCAGACACATGGTCCGGTCTTTTGCATGCCGCCTTGTAGGTCGGTCTTACTGTCTTTTATTGTGCCGGACATGTGGCCCGGTCTTTTGCATGCCGCTTTGTAGGTCGGTCTTACTGTCTTTTGTTGTGCCGGACACGTGGTCCGGTCTTTTGCATGCCGCCTTGAAGGTCGGTCTTACTGTCTTTTGTTGTGCCGGACACGTGGCCCGGTCTTTTGCATGCCGCCTTGTAGGTCGGTCTTACTGTCTTTTGTTGTGCCGGACACATGGCCTGGTCTTTTGCATGCCGCCTTGTAAGTCGGTCTTACTGTCTTTTTTTGTGCCGGACACGTGGCCCGGTCTTTTGCATGCCGCCTTGTAGGTCCGTCTTACTGTCTTTTATTGTGCCGGACACGTGGCCCGGTCTTTTGCATGCCGCCTTGTAGGTCGGTCTTACTGTCTTTTGTTGTGCCGGACACGTGGTCCGGTCTTTTGCATGCCGCCTTGTAGGTCGGTCTTACTGTCTTTTGTTGTGCCGGACACGTGGCCCGGTCTTTTGCATGCCGCCTTGTAGGTCCGTCTTACTGTATTTTGTTGTGCCGGACACGTGGCCCGGTCTTTTGCATGCCGCCTTGAAGGTCGGTCTTACTGTCTTTTATTGTGCCGGACACGTGGCCCAGTCTTTTGCATGCCGCCTTGAAGGTCGGTCTTACTGTCTTTTATTGTTTTATTAGAGATGCGTACCAGGGTAATGATGATGTGGCATGTAACTAGATGATAATAATAATGTGACATCTAGCAATGGTAGAAATGCGGATGTAATAGCAATCTGGCGTCAATAACTCATCTGGTTTATATTTACCTTCATATAATAACCTCCGAAGGATGTTGCTACCTGTCGGACTTCCATAAGTGGTAAGATTTGTCCATAATACAAGAGCATCTGACAAGTGTTGATGCTATAACATTTGTGCTTCTAGCCATTGTCCTTGGAGAAGGATTATTCGGTATATATAAATCGGATTGTTCGAAGCATTTGATTGGGTCCATGATAGCGGTGTACTAGTCCCCCCGTTCAATGACATCCATGCATGGTAGGGAATCCCTTGCTTACAGAAATCATTTGATTATTATACTGCCGGGGCAAAGCTCCAAACATTATTGAAAAAGATTTTTTGACGAAGAAACCCCTTCTGCCATGGGATATAATACGGAGACGGTTTGGTGCTATGGATTGTCTAATAGGTTATGTAACTACCGTCCCGTAGAGAAATCCAACGTTATTCCGGGTTATGGCGGGCGTTGCCTGTTACTTCTAGGTGATCCGAGCGATATGAAACACCAATAATAGGTCACCATAACGATCAGTGGTAACAATATCCGAATTGTAAGCCCTTCTTCCCTTAATAAACGACAATAATTAACGACATGGATGATGGAAAATATGACCGCGGATTCTTCCGGTAGAAAATAAATTGACCGGAACCTCACCCGACAAAGACAAATGATCTGGACTTCATTCCGCTATAATAATGAACGACGGATGTGGACCCTCTGAAAAAGGTGAGTGTAACTTCTTCGAGATATAATAACGATCCGGAAACAACGATTGTACCTTAGTCGGGTTATTTGCTGGAGCTTTGTGGGATATTGTAACCTTAAGGCTAGCACGAATTTCTTTGAGGGACGACATCAAAACACTAGACGTTCCTCATAATGGTCGCTCCTATATATATATTTCAAACAAAGAGAAATGAATCGTGGCTATGATCATTTGAAAGCAACAACAATCATCCGGCCAAGGCAAAACAAAATCTTGACATTAACAATCTACAAGTTTGACCTCCCTTTTTTATTGGAACTACTTCCATCTTGTTGGAGCCCAACAAAGGAGGTCCGGCAAGAGTATTTCCTGATGAGGACACCATCATAGTTTCTGCTATAGATTTGTTCCTGAAGATCTTTACATAATAGAAAACGTGGATGATAACTTCATGTAATATCCGGTTGAAATGTTCTTGCATTTATGTAAAAGTCCGGGAATAGTGATGTTACCACAACCTAAGGTGGTGATGATATTCAGTCAACATGATAGCACATCATAATAATACGTAAACAATGAAATCCGGCGACATCATAGTCCCGAAATAGTGAAGTCCGACAAGGTAGATAGTACGGTCGAGAGGTAGCTCAATCAAGAGTTATCACGACGATGAGGTTATTTGGCATAACGCCGCCGGACAGGGTGTAGCACGGCACGTCAGTAAAAAGGACAACACAAAAACCATCTGGCAAAGTAGACAGCACGACCAGAATTGTCCGGCAAATGCTATTATGGAAATAACCCAACCCGTCAAGACGACCCTCCGGCAGTAACGAAGCCTGGCAAGTGCTTATACGGTGATAACAAGACCGGAAGCTCGTCTTCCTGGTGATAATAAAACACGGCACTTGCTTCGCTGGTGCTAACGAAGTGCCTCATCCTTAGTGCATGTTCCCAAACCCACGCAACGATAATGAGAACGACCGTCCTTGAGTGAAGCTACCGTCATGTTCTCATATGCCTTTGTCAAAGGTGGAAATACAAATAAGTTTGAGCCACATCAGCGAGGTGGCATAGAGACAAAACCAATGTGGCAACCCGGCATGATGGCACAACAGCTAAATGCGGCACCAAAACTTAGCCATGGTAATCCGACGAGATAAACTTTGTTTATCAGAATGACCGACGACTAGACCATAACCTCCAAACAAGTCTGAACAGTGGAGAATGTAAACCCGCATGATCGCCTGGAGTCCCCATCCGTCAATAATGTGGACCGGTGAATCCCGACACATGAATTTCGAAACCAACGAGAACATCCGATCATAATGTCGTCCGGCCGTACCGGGGAATATAGTCGTGGCCTCAGATGTGAGGGTCTGACTGTCCATATCTCAAATCTTGAAGATGTTTGGCAGATCATCTTTTTATATGTATAGGATGAAAGATGCATGATTCAAAACGAAACATAGTTATATATACACGATGTGAAAATGTAACTTCCCAAATTCTCTTTTATTAAAACACGAGATTTCGTTTAGTACTAAGGTTGTCAAAGAACGAAAAACCGGTCGATATTTTAACTCCTAATCAAATTAAATAGATGGTAATATAAATTATACAAAGATGAGGGGGCCAAAGTGGAAATTCAATTAAACCTAAAATGACTATTTTCTTCTTCAGCCGCCATAACCCATTCTTAATTCTACTTCTTCATTTCTTTCGCCTGCAACTAGAAACCGAAACAACCATTAACATCTTTCTCAGCTACTAATCCCCCCTATATTCGTTTCCTTTTTCCCTCATCGCCGGCAACCCAAGACGGGGACACACCCCTACCTCCGATTTAAACCCTAAACCGACCAATTAGCCATTAAAGCTTGCACGGTTCAACTAGAAAGGCTCAACTCTGTTTCAAAGCACAAGAGACGGAGACGTACAACGACTCACGACTTCGGGTTATGCACACTGGTGGTGGCAGTTCAGTCGGAGAAGGGGAGAGAGACAGCATTGGTGGCCGACTGCTGAGGAGCATCCCGACGACAAAAAGTAAGCGGAGGAACTGCTGCCATGGCTCTGGCAGTAGCGTGGGTGCTCGTATGCAACCGATAGCGGTGGTGGTTCTTAACGATGAGTTCCTTACTTCCTGATTACGACGGCGAATGCATGTGAGCTGCTGCCATGGCTCGGCAGCAACAGTGGGTAACGGGAAGACGGAGATGGTGATGCGGGTTTAGATGGCGGCGTGATTAAGGCAGCTGTAACTTCATGGTAATGGTTCGAGAGGTGGTTCAACAACAGCGGTAGTTTCGGGTTTGATGGTAAGCTTCACGATGACGACCGGGTGGGAAACAGGATGGAAACGGGTCTTCCGGCAACCCTCACGGCAGCAGAATTAAGAGGGTAAGCTGCTGCCATAGCTCCGGCAGCAGCGGGGTGTCCCTAGTAGCCTGGTTACGGATGCGGCGATGATGTTGGTATTGGAAACAACCTCGCGGTGGTGGCGATATGATGGTCTCAGGTAGTTTCGGTGATGAAGATTATAGTTTCGATGATGATGATTATGTTATTAGTTTCGATGATGATGAGTATGATATGGTAGTTTCGATGATGAATATGTGAAGTGGTTAACGTTAGTTTGATGATGATGATATGATGATGGTGACGGTTAGATGATGGTGATGAGTAGGTGATGATGATGATGATGATGATGGATAAGGTTCGGTCAGGTCTCGGTTATAACTTACGGGTCCGTGTTCAAGAAGGTATATCCTTTAAACTCGTAGAATGATAATTATCATTTTTTTGTTCATCATATTTGAGGAGAACGCATGGAGATGATTTATTTGATAAAACGATAACCGATAAAAGATTTATTATTTTTATATATAGAAAGAGATCGAAGCTAGAAGTTGGAACACGATTCGTTGTGGATTATGATTTATTGATTTGGTAAAGAAAATGGACAATTATTATCGTCAGGTTTTAGATAAAAACAAACGAGACCTTGTCCAAATTTCGTTAAAATTAAATAAGAATATTTTACAACTTAAACGTCCTCCTTGCGTATCGGGAAAGGACCCAGTTCAGGTGAACCTAGTATGTTCGCCTCGAGCATAAGTAGCGAACTTAACATATTCGCTTAAGCTAAGTATGGCGAGCTTACCTAAGTTCGCCTAACCCTAAGGATATAAACGAAGTGTCGGTTAGGTCAGTTACCTTAACTTATACGAATGGCTTATACAGATTTTGTGTGACACCTAGAGACGTATACTGACCAGTGATAGTATCTCAGGACCCGCCTACCAGGTGAGTTCTATGTGCCCCCTTCTATGTTATGTGCAAATGATTTATAAATGTTTTGGGGCTGAAGTGTATACACTAAATGAATAAATGTTATAAATGTCAATGTGATCATACGTATATATATATATATATATATGTAAATATTTATATATGAAAATGAATTATTAATAAAGAATGAAGCATATGACTATAAAGAATGAATGAAAGAAGGACATAACGTAAAAGAATGAAATCTTGCTTTATATTACATATATATTGCATGTTATGAATGAATGTAAACGTTATAAACCCTTCTGTGACAACGGCTACTTCGGTAGACGGACGACCACGTGATTATTTTGCAACCGGGATAAAAACGTTCCTTCGCAAGCTAGGACGTATGTAAAGGTATTAATGGACGGTCGAAGCAAGCCTTAACTAATGTAGAATGGTTGCATACATAATGGTCACGTGGGAAACGGATGCCCTAGGGCAAACGGACAAAAATGACGGACTACGACGGTAGGACGGTAAAGAGCGGACGGACAAAGGTTGCCGGACGGATTTAAGGATATGACGGACGGTTTTCTAGAGCCAGACGGTAATGAAACGGGCTACGACGGTAGCTCTGACTGCGATGTCTTTGTGACATTCGCGACAAGTATGATGAGTTGATCTCCCTTAAGATTATGGCCAATATGTGTTCTCTCAAAGAAAGTATGTATGTACATATGTATATACCCTCAATGAATGTTATGTGAGAACAACAAAGTAAAGAATATTTAAAAGTACGAATATACATATATACATTATATGCATGATAAGATAAATTTTATGTATGATTGTCTTTAAACTAGAACTCACCAGCGTTAGCTGACTTTTAGTATACATTTCAGGTAACAAAGGAAAGGGTCGTGCGAAGGCGTGAAGGTTACCAGACACAAGACTGACATCCCACTTTAATATATGTGTTAAGACTTCCGCTGTTATGTTATGTAATTGAACGACGAATGATTTGTAATTGAATGATGAATGTTTTTATTTTAAGTTCAGTATTTATGACTATGTTTATGAGTAAATCCAACAAGTGAGGTCACCCGTTTTAGGGGCCTTACAAGTTGGTATCAGAGTAATAGTTTGAGAGATTCAGACATCCCTAAATGTCTGGACTCAAACTGATTATGGGACCAACGCACGGATGTCAGTACGGGTAGCCAACGCCAAAACAGTAAGTAAGTAGCAAGGTTAATACTTGAAGCTTAGGGTAGATGCTTTAACATAGAGCACATGCCTTAGATATCAATGTCACTACTAATATGAATAATAACACATAGGACATAAGATGGTAGACAATTTGAGCACATGAGTACAGTAAATGATTAATAATAACACGTAGCTACTGTTATCAATCATCTACCGTGTAAGTGTGTCTCGATTTGCCATCCGTCGTATGTACCCACCATAAAGAGTGAAAGAGATGTTAGTCTAATACTACGAAATGCACACAAATTATAAGAATGGTGAGATCCATGTTAGGTGAATCACAAACAACGAGCAGAAGTTCGATAAACCACAAAGAAAGAAAGATGACGGAATATCAACGGTCCGAGTAGATCGGTAACGAACCTTCATGAACGACTTCCGTCAACAAGGAGTTCGGAAAGAGAAGAAGGATACATGGATTAAATACCGCTTATAGAAGACATTTAAATTATGAAGCATTATAAGAGGAGTCGGGAATTCACACGTAAGGTAAGTTAGCAATTACGTCAGGATCCACGTAATTGTAAATTTACATGTGCTTGTGCATACTGATGAACCTTATCGTGTAGATTAATACACATGTTACCAAAAACAATTAAATCCCTCCAACCAAGACTATGAGATTAGTCACCAAAGTAATGGCGATTGTAACGAATTAGCAAGACGAATGATGGCAACGACACACCAAAGGTGGAATGAGAAGAAACGAAACCCTAAATGAAGTTTGCTAAATTTGAGTGACACGAAGAAACAAGTTTAGAAGGACTGATGAAACCTGGTTCGGAACCTGATGTGATAGTGATGGAAGTAGTAAATCAAGCAACGACAAAGAAACGGAAAGATTACAATAGAAGATAATTAGTACGAGGATGATAAGAGAGCCTATCACGTCCAGTGAGAAGATTACTTCGCATGGAAACCCGTGAGCGGCGAGACTGATTAAGTAGTTTTTGAAAACACTTGATTATTTCTTTGAGAAAATAGCTACCAAGGATTACACGTTAGTACGAGATGTGAGTGCTACATATGTCAGAAGAACATGCGTTTAGAAACTGCTTTTGAACAGGAATTGTCTATGCTTAACGCAAAACATGGACCTACGAAGAGAATAACCACACAACTATATGTCCAACGAAAAGATGAGTACAAGAATGCACAAATGGTATCTCTCCATGTAGAAGACAACCCCAGATAAACTACTAAGAGTATTCACTGAGACGAGAAGATAGATATATCAACGACAACAAACGACTGGAACTGCGATGATAATTACAACGTGCAACAAAATCAAGTGCAACTACATCCAACCTAGGGATTGTTTGATTAGAATGAATGTGAGGTTCAACTTATGAACAATGATGTGAAGTAAGGAATGAGTACCAGCAAGGACTCAAGGTAAGTCAGAAAACACTCCACAGTGATTAAGACAAAACAATAGCACGTGAGACTGCTAAAATTGAAAAGCCAATAAAGAACCTAATGAGACCAGAAGTGAAAGGAAGGATCGAGTATCACCGCACGTGTCATCTATTCGTAACGAAACCTATGAATGTAATTCAAAAAGGTTCACATACGGAAGAAAATGTTAACGATCACGAAAAGTAGAAGATGGATATTTCGGTCATAAGGGATGCCAATCCCTAAGACTATTCAATGGTACAAAGAACGGATAGTGCATAATAGACTAATGATGAGAAATGTGAAACCATGACGATTATGTTTTAAAGAAAGGCAAGAAGGGAGTTACGTGTACAGGAATATGAATGTAAGGATTGCATACCAAGTATTCCGTCTGAATGAATACCTTCTCAGAAAGTTGAGTATGATAGAGTAATGCTTCTAATGGTTCCTTCGTGAACGAAACGTTCCTTTGGGAACGCAATGATACGGTTCCTTCGGGAACGAAATGACAAGGTTCCTTCGGGAACAAACTGATATGGTTCCTTCGGGAACAAGATGATGGGATTCATTCGGGAACAACATGGTATGGCCCTTCATGGGCAAATGCACGGAGGATAATTTATGAGGTACACGTAATAACCAAAGCGGCTTGGAAAGTGAATGATAACAACTGTCTAAGGCACGATGTAGACAATTTAAACTAGATCCCATGCTACCAAAGAGACACTTCCGAGTGTTGAGAGTAATCCATGACTTGCTTAACATGTTAGATCCACGCAAGTGTTTAGTGGATACTAGCTAAGTCCACCCATGAGACGTGCGTAAAAGTGATGCCAGTTATACTATTCAATATAACATCCGAAGGGTTCGTTACAGAGAAGAACAGATAGTAGGGACTCGTGAATGGCATCGAATGATCACTATTCAAAATAATACGAGACCTACCAATTTGAAGGGGACCAGAAAGGCAACCTAGTCACTAGAAGAAAAGTTTAATTAGGTTACGAGAATCACAAATTTCGAGGACGAAATTCTTATAAGGAGGGTAGACTTGTAACATCCCAAATTCTCTTTTATTAAAACACGAGATTTCGTTTAGTACTAAGGTTGTCAAAGAACGAAAAACCGGTCGATATTTTAACTCCTAATCGAATTAAATAGATGGTAATATAAATTATACAAAGATGAGGGGGCCAAAGTGGAAATTCAATTAAACCTAAAATGACTATTTTCTTCTTCAGCCGCCATAACCCATTCTTAATTCTACTTCTTCATTTCTTTCGCCTGCAACTCGAAACCGAAACAACCATTAACATCTTTCTCAGCTACTAATCCCCCCTATTTTCGTTTCCTTTTTCCCTCATCGCCGGCAACCCAAGACTGGGACACACCCCTACCTCCGATTTAAACCCTAAACCGACCAATTAGCTATTAAAGCTTGCACGGTTCAACTAGAAAGGCTCAACTCTGTTTCAAAGCACAAGAGACGGCGACGTACAACGACTCACGACTCCGGGTTATGCACACTGGTGGTGGCAGTTCAGTCGGAGAAGGGGAGAGAGAGACAGCATTGGTGGCCGACTGCTGAGGAGCATCCCGACGACAAAAAGTAGGCGGAGGAACTGCTGCCATGGCTCTGGCAGCAGCGTGGGTGCTCGTATGCAACCGATAGCGGTGGTGGTTCTTAACGATGAGTTCCTTACTTCCTGATTACGACGGCGAATGCATGTGAGCTGCTGCCATGGCTCGGCTGCAACAGTGGGTAACGGGAAGACGGAGATGGTGATGCGGGTTTAGATGGCGGCGTGATTAAGGCAGCTGTAACTTCATGGTAATGGTTCGAGAGGTGGTTCAATAGCAGCGGTAGTTTCGGGTTTGATGGTAAGCTTCACGATGACGACCGGGTGGGAAACAGGATGGAAACGGGTCTTCCGGCAACCCTCACGGCAGCAGAATTAAGAGGGTAAGCTGCTGCCATAGCTCCGGCAGCAGCGGGGTGTCCCTAGTAGCCTGGTTACGGATGCGGCGATGATGTGGGTATTGGAAAAAACCTCGCGGTGGTGGCGATATGATGGTCTCAGGTAGTTTCGGTGATGAAGATTATAGTTTCGATGATGATGATTATGTTATTAGTTTCGATGATGATGAGTATGATATGGTAGTTTCGATGATGAATATGTGAAGTGGTTAACGTTAGTTTGATGATGATGATATGATGATGGTGATGGTTAGATGATGGTGATGAGTAGGTGATGATGATGATGATGATGATGATGGATAAGGTTCGGTCAGGTCTCGGTTATAACTTACGGGTCCGTGTTCAAGAAGGTATATCCTTTAAACTCATAGAATGATAATTATCATTTTTTTGTTCATCATATTTGAGGAGAACGCATGGAGATGATTTATTTGATAAAACGATAACCGATAAAAGATTTATTATTTTTATATATAGAAAGAGATCGAAGCTAGAAGTTGGAACACGATTCGTTGTGGATTATGATTTATTGATTTGGTAAAGAAAATGGACAATTATTATCGTCGGGTTTTAGATAAAAACAAACGAGACCTTGTCCAAATTTCGTTAAAATTAAATAAGAATATTTTACAACTTAAACGTCCTCCTTGCGTATCGGGAAAGGACCCAGTTCAGGTGAACCTAGTATGTTCGCCTCGAGCATAAGTAGCGAACTTAACATATTCGTTAAGCTAAGTATGGCGAGCTTACCTAAGTTCGCCTAACCCTAAGGATATAAACGAAGTGTCGGTTAGGTCAGTTACCTTAACTTATACGAATGGCTTATACAGATTTTGTGTGACACCTAGAGACGTATACTGACCAGTGATAGTATCTCAGGACCCGCCTACCAGGTGAGTTCTATGTGCCCCCTTCTATGTTATGTGCAAATGATTTATAAATGTTTTGGGGCTGAAGTGTATACACTAAATGAATAAATGTTATAAATGTCAATGTGATCATACGTATATATATATATATAAATATTTATATATGAAAATGAATTATGAATAAAGAATGAAGCGTATGACTATAAAGAATGAATGAAAGAAGGACATAACGTAAAAGAATGAAATCTTGCTTTATATTACATATATATTGCATGTTATGAATGAATGTAAACGTTATAAACCCTTCTGTGACAACGGCTACTTCGGTAGACGGACGACCACGTGACTATTTTGCAACCGGGACAAAAACGTTCCTTCGCAAGCTAGGACGTATGAAAAGGTATTAATGGACGGTCGAAGCAAGCCTTAACTAATGTAGAACGGTTGCATACATAATGGTCACGTGGGAAACGGATGCCCTAGGGCAGACAGACAAAAATGACGGACTACGACGGTAGGACGGTAAAGAGCGGACGGACAAAGGTTGCCGGACGGATTTAAGGATATGACGGACGGTTTTCTAGAGCCGGACGGTAATGAAACGGGCTACGACGGTAGTTCTGACTGCGATGTCTTTGTGACATTCGCGACAAGTTTGATGAGTTGATCTCCCTTAAGATTATGGCCAATATGTGTTCTCTCAAAGAAAGTATGTATGTACATATGTATATACCCTCAATGAATGTTATGTGAGATCAGCAAAGTAAAGAATATTTAAAAGTACGAATATACATATATACATTATATACATGATAAGATAAATTTTATGTATGATTGTCTTTAAACCAGAACTCACCAGCGTTAGCTGACTTTTAGTATACATTTCAGGTAACAAAGGAAAGGGTCGTGCGAAGGCGTGAAGGTTACCCGACACAAGACTGACATCCCACTTTAATATATGTGTTAAGACTTCCGCTGTTATGTTATGTAATTGAACGACGAATGATTTGTAATTGAATGATGAATGTTTTTAATTTAAGTTCAGTATTTATGACTATGTTTATGAGTAAATCCAATAAGTGAGGTCAACCGGTTTAGGGGCGTTACAGAAAACTAAACTCTAGCATGCATATATATTTTCACAGTTTCCTTTGTTTCCTTTATCATCCATCTAATAAAAAGAAATACAAACATGAGGTGGCTCATTAGGGAGATTAATCCGGACAACCTCTGATAACATAGGTAACCCGATGACAAAATGCCCGGGTGACAGCCCCAGTAACCCGGAAAAGGATAGCCCAACCATATAGAGCCCGGAAGGAAAGTGCTCCGTAACGCGGATGGTCCGGTAAGAGACAATCCAGTAACATGGGAAGTCAGGCAAGAGGCAACGTGGGTAGTCCAGCATGGATTGCTTAGACCAAAAAATCATCCGGGAAAGGCATAGCACGGCCCGTAGATCGTGCCGGAAGGAGATGGCGCGGCAACGGACTTAATTGTGCCCCCCGGCAAGGTGACACGGCTACTAAACTCTGAACGAAACTTGGATCTTGCGATCCATGCAAGATGAACCCATGTCTGAAGGAGTGAAGACTAATGTACAACTTCCAAACATGACGCGGGGTTGAATGGTGGAGAATATCGACCCGCACCCTCGTCCGGAATCAACCTTCCGGCAACAATATGGACCAGGAAAAGACAGCGGCAAAAGGGAAATCAACCTTCTGACAAAAAACTAACCCACGGTGCCCGGCACATGAATATAAAAAACCGGCTAGACTATCCGGCCAAAGTGCCTTCCGACTGCATCTGGGAATATAATCGGGGTTTGAGATCTTGAATGCGTCTATCGATTTTAGCTGTCTCCCACTTTTATGAGTAAAAAATACTTAACAAACAAAACAGTAAGCGCACTATGGGTCGTACCCTATGCAGACTAGGTGGTACTCCCTCTTCTTGGTGAAGAGACGCATCAAAGTACCTAGACTCCTGTTAAATGCTGAATAGAGCCAATTTTCCTTATAGCATCTTTTTTGCTTAGAGGGGATGGGATAAGGTTGTGCATTATGCTCTTGTATAAAAACACAAGCAAATGCTAATTTAAAGGGGATAGATCATCAATATTTAAAAATAGAGTAAATCTAAGAGATTGTGGATCCGAATCCTAGGGCAAACAGATCCGAACCTCACCTCCAAAAAACACCTGTCTAAGAATATACAGCATGAAATCTGAAGATCTGAAAATCCTAGATCCAGAAAAACCATGTGGGAAGATCGGATCAACGCAGATCTGCAATAGTGATGATCATAAATAGCCTATAGAAATTCAAAGTAGCATAGATCTGAAATCTAGCATGGAGAGAACGAAGTGTGATTTGTTGTCGGTCCCACGGATGACGCCAATGAAGAGACGTAATCTCAACAAGAATAGAAAGAAGACAACCACAACATCAATAATATTCATCATGCAAGAATCAGATCCATTGAATTGTACATTTCTTCTCTAAAGTACAGAGAAAGAAGCTCATTTTTAATAAAAGAGAGCTCCATATTTATAGTGTCATATTTTATAAAACCTAAAACCCTAATGGATCACTTTCAACCTGGGCTTGCCCTAAATGGGCTTACAAGTATTGGGCCTATTAGAAATGTGCATCTTCAGTCGTGACAGTTATAAGGTCTGTTAAGTTAGTTTTTAAAACATTTCTTTTTTCAACTGAGTATTAATTTTTTTAATTTAATTGATACATGTTAGTTTATATTAAGTTCATTAGATTGATGATATAATAACTATTTATTATTAAATAATAAGTATCCGTAATTAGATTTATATTAAAAATATAAAAATAAATTCTTTTAATATCATTATTTGATATGAGAGAGAGATGTTAAAAAAAAAATGATACAAATGAACTAGAAAGTGAAATGTGTCCATAGAATTTAATTTTTAATAACGGGATTATTATTTAATATGAGAGAGAAACAGAAAAATTAATATTTAATAGGATAGAGAGGCAGAAAAATAAATGTAAGGAGTAACCAGAGAGTGACACGTGACCCCATGATTTTATTTTATTATATAGTATATATACTTAATACCACGCACATCAGGCGAATACTAGAAGAATGCGCAAGATTACCCTTGTGCGGGTACTGAGGGTATACACACGTATACTCTCAAGCGCATATTATGAAGTACTCACAATGAATGATGAGTGTATACTTAGTATGAATACTTTCTTATGAGCTTAGTTTGAATTAATGTGCTTATACAGGTTTGGCCTGGTCAATAGAGTGTACAGGTTTTACCAGAACTAAGCATTCATAACGAACAACCACTATGAGTTCTAGTTGCCCTAGCTAATTAAGTTTTTTAACGTTTCAGGCCGAGGTTCATACTTATGTGTTAATGAAAGTTTTTATTATGAATGATTAACCAAATGCGTCTTTATGATGATGTTGATTATTAAATGAAAAGTCTCCTAAGTGTATGTGTTAACATATTACATTATTTTTTATTCAACTCGTACAATACACGAGTTTATTTAACCCATATAATACACAGGTTTTTAAACACGTAATTTTTTTTATTACTAAGTATATAACATTACATTTACTCAACTAAAGTAATACATGAGATTCTAACCTAGTATTTAATAATTAATTAAGTTCAAAAAAGTCTAACCTTACAAAGATCATAGTATTCAAGTCCAAAAGATGAAATCGTAGTTCTAATCACTCTTCTAGTTTAAGAAAAAGATAAAAACGAGACATAGCAAAAAATACTAGGAAGTGAAAATTTTATTTACAAAAATATAGGTCTAACCAAAAGAAAAAAAACCATGACTTACTCAAAAATACCTTACGTCTAAAATATTAATTAAAATAGCTAAACTTTATAAAATATAGTTTCAAACAAATTAAAAAAAAACAAAAATTGAAGTGTGTATACAAAAAAAGTTTAAATACAAAAATAAAAAAACAAAAGGGTGAAAACAGATAGGACCAACAAGGGTTTTTAAATAAAATATTAAAAAAGAAAACAAAATGTCAAGCATTTATGGAAAGCTTGGGTCACCTGTGATTTTATCATGTATTTTACTATTCATTTACGTGTTTAAAAACCCTTCCTTAACAAATACCAATACATATAAAATTAGCTTTTAAATTCAAAATTTTAAACGATGTTAACAGTTTGAAGGATCATATCATTGGATAAGTAACAACTTTTTGACATTACACCCTTCCTTAACAATTTTATGTAAAAGTTGGTTACTCTTCCTTAACAATTTTTATGTCAAATTTGGTTACTCTGCTCTTGAAGCTACCCCTACTAAATATTCGAACAAGTCAAATACATATAAAAAAATGTAAAATTATATATATCTTCATATTTTCAACCTTAATTACATATATAACCAACCCAAAAGTTAAATTACATATATCCCCCTCTTTTTATAAAATTAGCCTTTTAACCTTACAAGAAATACGACTATTCTTATTTTATTGATCCAAACTCTAACCTTCTGATTCTCGTTTCTGATCGATTCCAATATCCAACGTCGCTTCTGATCGATTTCATCATCCAGTTGGGTATATTTGTAATTACTAAATAAATTTTTAAGTTGTGTATATATATGTAATTAAAAAAGTTTTTAGAGGGTAAATAAAACACAAGCTAACACTCATATAAACAAATAGATAAACAAACAAAAACACAAGTTAATATAGACAATTTTTCCACGAATGCACATAAGTATAATCATCTAAACTATATACATAAGTTTAATCATCTAAACTATATACGTAAGTATAATCATCTAAACTATAAGATATCAAGAACAAATACTTCCAAACATCTGGTCGTCTCGTATTTTAAGTATTTTAAAAACTCAACCGTATGCGTACTAAATAATTCTACGTAGCAATAATTTGATAGGGGAGAGATGCCTTGTTAGTTGGGGAAAGGGTTGATAGTTAAGGGCTTGTTGTCTCATGTCCACAAATACAAAATACATTTGGTCCTTTTATATGTTTTGTGACAACCATTGCCAGCAATCTCTTTATCATATACAAAACAAATGCTCAAATTTAGTAGTTGTTAATTTGTCATCAATGCAAATGCCACAAAACTTTTGGAACTTCAATAGGAAAAAAGTACAAAATAATTGTTATATATTTATTTGAATAAATATCGTTCTTCATTGTAATTTATATTCTCATACATATTTCAATGTTTTAGGTTAATACTATTGAGTATGTTACCTCATATAAAAAATCTTAACCTTTAAAGGATGATAGTAGCGTTAAACACCATAATAATCTCTAGTAAAGTTTCACGTTCGAATCTTACTTTTAGTACCGGTTCGCAGATTTCAGAGGCCATGTGAAACAAGTAAAAAATGGGCCCCTTAAATAGAAAACTAGGTTAGAAATACGTGTTTTACGCGGGTTGAATAAAGTAAATAATAAATTAGTTAATAATGAAAATTTAGAAATTATAAAAAAAACATAAAATAATTATGAAGATTTACGAATTAATAAAGAAAATATTAAATAGTTAGTAATTGAGAAAAAATAAAAGAAAAGAATCTTGTACAGACATAATAGTGACTCATGACGCAAACACTTATTTATTAGGTCTAAACTCACTAATACTACGATAATTATTACGACAATATACTTAATATATTGGGCCCTTCAAAAATACAATTTCATCAAAAACACCTTTTTAGCAAAAATAAGACTTATTAAGTCCCTTCAGAAGAAGTTGTAATTAGTAAAAGGTTTATGTTTTTTATATATGTTAATTGACTTACGGTACGTAAACATGAAAAAAAAACGACCCCCTCTAGAACATTGGCCATGTGCGGTCGTCCACCCTACACACTTCAAAGACGCCCTTGCTTGCTTTCATAACATCTTCAAGGTGACGTGTCCAACGCAAGCTGTGATTACCTGATCTCATTGATCAGCAAAGTGTATTGGTCTTGTGGATAACTTATGTTTAACTAACTAGTTTTCCCTCGCGCTTCGCGACGGGAGTTTGGTTGTTATTAGTTCGACTCGTTTGTGTCAACGCTTGTCTTTCCGTTGTAAAACACTAAACCATACCTCGCCTATGAAAACACATCACAACGGTTATCACTCTGTACTAGAACCGTAAAACATAACCCGTCGTTAAAGCGAGTGTCAGTCCGCCAAAAAACCCAAAAGCGTGGCGTAGAGTAACCCGCACGCAAACCCTATAGCATACTCGTTGTAAAAGCGAATGTCCCTCCGTCATTAAACCTAAAAGCGTAGCGTTAAGAAACCCGAACGTAAATACAGACGCAACCATTAGAAAAATCGATCTAAATTGTATAGGTTATAAAATATACTAATTAATTTGTTGTTATCAAGTCACGATGACGCCAATGAAGAGACGTAATCTCAACAAGAATAGAAAGAAGACAACCACAACATCAATAATATTCATCATGCAAGAATCAGATCCATTGAATTGTACATTTCTTCTCTAAAGTACAGAGAAAGAAGCTCCTTTTTAATAAAAGAGAGCTCCATATTTATAGTGTCATATTTTATAAAACCTAAAACCCTAATGGATCACTTTCAACCTGGGCTTGCCCTAAATGGGCTTACAAGTATTGGGCCTATTAGAAATGTGCATCTTCAGTCGTGACAGTTATAAGGTCTGTTAAGTTATAACTATAGCTTAACAGACCTTATAGCATACTCGTTGTAATAGCGAATGTCCCTCCGTCATTAAACCTAAAAGCGTAGCGTTAAGAAACCCGAACGTAAATACAGACGCAACCATTAGAAAAATCGATCTAAATTGTATAGGTTATAAAATATACTAATTAATTTGTTGTTATCAAGTCACGAGCCTTTCACGATAGTTCATGAGTGTATCACAATGGAGTCATGACGGATTCATTACAAAATAACGATAACTAGTTGGTTCTCGGCCCCGTGCTTCGGGACAAGATGGATCGACGTAGAACACAAAAGAGTTGAATAAGCTTGTATAAAAGAACACCCGCGTCTAGTCGCGGGAGTATGATCGTTTTTCACAAACGTCCAGCGGCAGGAGTTTGGTAGTTATCGGTCCAGGCCGTCGAAGAACGTAAAAGCGAATACTGACACCAGTTTCAATTAGGGGTGTACAAAAATACCTGTATCCGAAATTCGGAAAAGAAAAACCTGAAATATCCGAAAAATTCGGATATCCAAATTTTCGGATTCGGATATCAATTTTAGAAAAAATCGGATATCCGATATCCGAATTTTTAATTTTATTTTATTAATAATATTATTTTATCTATTTATTTTGGCACCAGTAACTAAATACCCTAAACCCTAATTGCATTCGTTTCCCACCCACTTCACTTTCTCCTTGTGCAGCGCAGACCGAGTGAAGCGAACCCTAGCCCTAGCAGCCGCCGGCAGCCGGTAGCCGGACCAGCTTCCGTCGACCTTCACTCTTTCAGATTCGTTGCTGTTAGTTGCTGTTTAGTCTTCAATCGTTGATTTCGTTGCTGCTAGTTGTTGTTTAGTCTTCAATCGTTGATTTCGTTGCTGCTCTAAGTCTTCAATCATTTGCTGTTAGTCTTCAATCGTTGTTGTTTCAGATTCAGTCGCTCACATATTATATTGTATTTTGTTTGTTTTGGATGTTCTTGTAACAAAGCTTGATTTCGTTGCTGTTGTTTTAGATGTTCATTGTTTTTTTTGTATGGATTTGTTTTTTGCAAGTTGGTACTTTTTCAGAATTTTAACATTGTTTATACAGGTTTATTTTTTCCAGAATTCGGATATCCGACTTACTATCCGAACTGGATATCCGAAATTTCAGATACGGATTCGGATAGCAAAATCCACTATCTGAAAATTCGGATATCTGGTTTTGTACCCCTAGTTTCGATAACACCAATACATGCAATAATGTTAGCTTATAATATGTTCGGGTCGTCACGGTACCATAACGGCAACGACACTCGATATGAGCTATGATAAAAAAAATACTCGATTTTGAATACAACTCCGTTTTAAAAATATATATATATCGAAATGTAAAAAAAAAAACAACGGCACATTCTGTTTTAAAAAAAAAGTTAACAAACGAAAGTTATTATAGAAAAACGAAATTAATACATAATTAAAGGGGTTAAAAGCGTTGCTCTTTAATAGAGTTAGTAATGAGCGTTGCTTCCAAGGGCGAAGCTTAGTGAACCCCCCCCCCATATTTTTCACTCACAACTGATAATTTATACGTATTCGGTCGAAAATTTTATAGGTATTAAGTTTCGGCCCACCACTATACGTTTTTTTTCATGATTCGCCACTACGTTGCTCTTTGATGGAGTTAGTAATGTTACGTAATTTGGAATGGTAGTTAAATTTATTTTTATTATTTAAAATTGTTAAATTATATAATGAGTTATTGCTTTATTAAAAAAAATACAATAAAGTTATTGTTTAATCTATTTAAGTGTATGTTAATTTTGTAAATAACATAATTTATGTTTGGTTTTCAAAATGACAAATTAATTAAATTATACTATCATGTAAATTTTAACGTTTTCATTTAGAATAACTGGCCCATCGAGTGGCGCGGGTTTTGATTGCCAGTTAAATACAACTACATAGTTTCCTCGCGCTTCGAGACGAGACGTATCTACGCAGAATGAATAAAAGAGTTGAATAAGTTTCTATAAACGAATACTCACGCGGCGGCGCGGAAGTTTGGTCATTTTTCGTCAAAGCCTTGCGACGTGAGTTTGATCATTATCGGTTCGGGTTGTCAAAAACAATAAAAAACGAAAATCAATAATGTTCGTTTATAATAGGTTCGGGTCGTCACGGTACCATAACGTTAACAGAAATCGTTATAGGCTACGATACATAAAAAAACATTGGATTTTGAATACAACTCCGTTTAAAAAAAATTATATCGGAATGTAGAAAAAAAATAAAAGCAACCATGCGATCCGTTTTAAAAAAAGTAAACTAACGAAAGTAATTAGAGAAGAACAGAATTAATACATAATTAAACGGGTTAAAAAACGTAAATTATATAATGTATAAGGGTGAAAATGAAAAAGAAAATATTTATCAGGCTGCTTGCTTGAGTAGCCAACTATCTTCACTATTCATAAAAGTTGCTTCTTTATAGTATTACTAATTGGTGGAAAAAAATAGTGGAAGATTAACTACGAAATTGTGTTAACTTATGAAAAGTGTTTTGAAACCCGGACCAAACCAGACAGTTGGACTGGGAACCAAAGGCTTAGGCGGTCAAGTTTATGTGTGTTGAAACGGTTATGTAGCGACCCATCGATTATATATATATATATATAATATATATATTTTTTCTTTTTTAACTCTCTTGGATTCGTGTATGGCCTCAAACCCGAGAGGCTTCACATGTTGGATTTACTCATTTACAAACAGTTCTTAAACTTCAAACATTCAATTAGCTGCGGAATTTAAACGTCATTACATTTGTCTCAAAATAGCAACAAGTTAAAACATTGTTTAATACATTCATCATTAGAAGTCATTCATAACGGGATGCAAGATTTCTCTTGTCGGATAACTCTAAGGAATAGCCAAGCAACATCCACTCATCATTCACCTCATCCTTAACCTAACATGCATACTAAAAGTCAGCTAAAGCTGGTGAGTTCAAGTCTTTCATTCATTTTAGGAAATGGTTATCATTCGTTCGTTCATTAATTAGGGTCTAAACATCCATAAGAAAACAAGGCTTATCATTTACATTCAATCATTTAACCATTCAGTCGTTGTTAAAGCATTATTTAACCGAACATTCATTTAAACATTTAACATTCGTTTAAGTCATACATTTATTTGTCTAAATATGTGTCATCGTTCTTTCCGTTCATTTCGTTTTCCTTTCATTCACCGCCCTCACGACTCATAGATCGATAAGGTAATATCACTGTCCTTACGACTCGTAGGCTGGTAAGGCAATAACATTCACCTCCCTTATGACTCATAGGTCGATAAGGTAATAACATTCACAGGTCACGTTAACCTCGAGTGATCGTCATTACCCTTCCCCCGCCAGCTGCACAACCGTTGTTCCCATTGATAGGCCACATAGGCACTATCCCTATTATACTTATGGTATTATGGTTTTCCCATAACATACCATAAGGTTGTCGCTCGTGAATTCGTTCATTTAACAGATTAGACATGTAATGACTTCTTTAGAACCTTTGTCTATTTCTTTTCATAAAACATTACATTCATTCACAAAACCCTTTTCATTCACTTAAAACCACTACTTTATAACATTTCGTTTCATAAACGTTTCTTTCGTAAACATTCCTTTCACAAACCTTTCATTTCGTAAATGTTTTTTTTTCAAACATCGTTTCTTTCATAAACCGTTCATCCGTAAACATTTCATTTCACTCATTCGTCTTTTCATAAACATTCGTTAAGTATGCACATCACCCTATAAACAAGAAATTAGGGATTCTTGACTCACATGCTCGTTCGCAATTAAACCTGAGTCAGACGTCTAGTTGGGCTAACGTGTGATACACGATCTGCATATAGGTCAACACACAAATTCTATCATACTTTCCCAGTGTCGCCTGTTAGTGTCGCAAGAAAAAGATCAATTTTGCTGACACATAATCAGTGTCGCCAGACACACTATCAGTGTCGACATAACTTTACCTTATGCATTGCATACAATAATAATAACCAAATAATAAATGAAGAAGGGATAAATAAGTAAAAAAGAAAACTTCTAGAGTCAATAATGTAGCTTATGAATGATAAAACTGTACCTTATGGAAAACAAGATGTACCTCAACCAATTGTCGGAACTTATCTCTCTGTCACCTCACCTTTCCCAAACCACACGAATGCTAACACCCAAAGTAGTAGGATGACAATTTATCGTGTATTTATTCCACAATTTATAGCGTTATTTGAGATGTTATACACAACGTATTGTCTTTAGTACGTGATTATAATGCAACACACTTACCCTCTGAAATTAAATGAGATGAAGCTAATTTATAACAAAAAGATAAACCAAGTAATTCTAATTAGGCCATGTGTAGTGGACGTGTAGGGGACGTGGGTGCATTTGATGTCAACAGCTCACCAATCATAAATGCATACTTCATCATTTTATTTTTTAATTTAATATTTACATTTTAATTTAATTTGATTTTTCTTAAATAGCTTATGATTGATAATTACTAAAAAAACAAAATACACAACATCACATTATTTTAATGAAAATAAAGTTGTTTAAAAAAATTATTTTGATCTCATACGTGGTTTAACACGCGTATTGTTATTTATAAAAATTAAGTTAACATTTTTATTTTTTTGCCTTCATTTTATTAGCTAATGATTAAAAATTTAATACCAACAATGACATGACAGTAAAAGCATTATAAAGCTTAATGATTTTGTTAGTTATTGCCCACGTGCTGATGTGACGAGACATGATTACTTTTTTTGTGAAAACACTATAGTTAGCCTATAATAAATCAATAACTTTATCATTCACGTATCGACTTGTGGTAAAGTTAGATTTTTACTTCCCGTCACTTTCTTCTATTAAATGATAATTATCTTAAATAATTTAACTGATAATAAATTTTGTTTCTCGCATCTCTCTCCTATTAAATAATAATGATTTTAAATAATTATGTATTTAAAATATAAATCGATCTTCTCAATCTAATAATTTATTAAAACTTATGAAATAATAAAATTATTCAGTTATATCTTATTTTAGTGTCGCCAATCATTAGTGGTGTCACCAATTAGTGATATCACTACCTCGATTATCGTCAGCTTCCCCACTAAACCCACGACTAGTGTCGCCCTAAGAATAGTGTCGCCACTTGAATATCAAGCGATTCAGTCACTACTTTTTTATCTAAAACCGTAACTTTTTACATCAAAATCTCTTGTCTAACTTTTATTAAGCAAACCCTTGTGTCTTTACACAATTCCATAAGTTTAAACCCATGTTTTACGATCAAAACCATAGTTTTTCACCTGAAACCCTAACCGGACGAAAACACAAGATTAGGATTGAAATGCAATTCGTGCTTTCTCTGCTAGAATGATTACCATCAATTTCCAATGCTTGAAAGCTTTCAAACACCAAGAATCCTTGATTTCTCTCTCAAGATTTTCTCTAATCTCTCTTTAAAACGTATTTCGAACTTATATAGGGTTTAGGAGACTCCAGTAATTCAACTCCTTTGACCCTCGTTTTCCATAATCTTACCCGTTTAACCCCAAACTTGAAAAATAAACAGAAACGGTTTTTGGATGTTACATCCTTAATATGAACTTCAACATTAGGTTGCATATATGGAAAGGTGAAGATTCACAACGATGACAATAATAAAGTAAACTTTATCTCGTCTGTTAACAAGTTTATGCTCGATCAATAGATTCACAACCCAGTTCCAGCTCGGATCTATCGGGATCGAACTCAACGCCATGTGTTTCTTTAGGCTCAATTGCATTACTTGCTCATCACAGGAAAGTTTTAATGCTAGTTGGACAAGCTCTTTGGGTTTAAGTAGATCAATTTCAAATAGAATCAATTAAAACCAGTTGCTGAGTGTGGCGTCAGTGGATCCAACCTTCGGAACACCAAGTTATCATGGTATGTGAGGTCAACCGAGGAGATGATTTGGGAGGTTTAAGAAAGTGATGTGGTGGTGCTGACATAGTGTGAAAGAGAACAAAAGGCATCAAAGAAGAAGGAACAGTGACCGAAGTTGAAATTAGAGATGACTTGGGTGACTAATAAGTATGTTGTGGAAGACGAGTAGGGTTTGGCGGGGCCGGCCCATTGGGCCTATGGGCAACACATTTGTAGTAGGCCTAACATTTCGAGGGGCCAAAAACAAAATTAAAAAAGTTTATATATATATATATATATATATATATATATAGGGAAGAGTTCAAATGCTAACCATGTTTTTAGGTGATAACCATTATAACCACTATTCAACCAATCATATAATTTGTAATTATTTATTTTATTTTATTATTAAAATAATATTATGGTACAATAACACTTCCACTATTTCAGGTAATTTAATTTGTTATTCCTTTATTTTCTCTAACAATTTGACTTTTTATATTAAATAATTCAAACAAACATATATAAGGATGAACCATCAGGTTGTAAAATCTATAACACGTTATGATCAATTCATGACATTTTTCCTTTTAATTTGTAATCCCTTTTACCTATTTACATATTGATTTCATCTTACAAATCCATTTTCAATTCATGACCGTTTTCCTCCAAAATGGACGAGACCAAAACCTCCACCTTTCTTCACACCCAGGTAATCCATCATTTTCCTTTCTTTATATTTTCAACAACACATTTCATTTTCAACCTGAATTCCCATCCTTTTTATAGATTTTACGACATGATGTTCAAACGCCCACTATCAGAGAAAATTAAACACTAAATTTTGGATGAAATCATAAATTTAATAAGTTGGTGGTTCTAGATTTGCTCGTTAGTTCCAGATTTGCTCATCAACGGTGAAGTTGGTGAACCGGTGAAAGAGATGCGGGTGAAAGATGTCGGCCATCGATTTTGGGTTTGGATTTTAGATTTTTTAGATATCGGTGTGGTGGAAAGTGGTCGATTTTGGGTTTGGATTTTAGATTTTTAGATATCTAATTCAAAGATAGATTGTATTTATTAGATGTTAATTAATTAATTAGTTATGAGGTTTATGGTTTATTATTGTGGATGAGGTTTTTCTAATAGTAATTTCATATTGCATGGTTTTGAATACTTTAAACTTTTCTTTTTTTGTGTTCCATATGTGTTAACTTAGTTGAAAGTCTTTAACTAACAGGGCGGTGATTTCTATGTGGGTACTTGGGCCAATTTTCTATAGATATGTCATATTGTTTATTAATTTTTATCACTCTTATTCTTACCTCCCACTCTATGAGATCAAGTTTACGAGGTACATATAAACATAATTCGTACGTATATGTAACAAAGGTGTTACATATATGTATCACATATGTTACGTATATGTAACACAATTCGTACGAATATGTCACACGGGTGTTACATTTATGTATCACATGTATTACATATATGTATCACGGGTGATACATATATGTATCACATGTGTTAAGTATATGTAACTCACGATCGATTGATCAATAATTTGTAAAGTAATTAATTTTTCTTCATAAAATGATCCATGGTTGTACATTTTTATTTGGTACATTGTAGTCCATTGAACCACTTCATTATTTCGATTTGATTGTACATATACGTATCAATAGGTTACCGATTCACAAATAATTTTATAATAATTTATTTTTATTTATCAATGGCATATGAATGTATTATCAATTTTCAAATTTATTTGTTCTTTTATCAAACTTATGGTAGTTTTGTGATTATTAGGTATATTTAATTTAACTAGTTAATTAATTTAGGTGAGAGAGAGAAGAGAGAGATAGGAAAGAGAGTGTGAGAAAATTTAGGAAACTAATTAACGGATTTACAAATTAAATTACTATTGTACCCTTTTGTAATTAATTTAAATTAAATCAAATTTAGATAATTACAAATTTGTCACTAAATCATATCAACCATAGATTAATCTTAATCCATGGCTAGGATTTAGTTTACATGGTTAGCATCTAAAATGGGGTTACAATTTGAACCCTCTCTCTCTCTCTCTATATATATAATTTTCAAAGCTTTAAAAAATAATTTATTGGGCCTTTTTTTCGACTCGTGTAGAGCATTCGAATTCTCGGGACTGACTGTGGGTTTGAGGGAGATGTATCCATGAGAGGTTTTGCATTAGGGGGAGGAGAGGACATTTGGACGTGCTGGATTTTGTGGAAATAAAAAATACAAAATTGCGTTCCACATCCTTCTTAGCCTATATAGGAAAAATATTCTTAATATTTGATAATTCTTATATATGGAGGTGAGTTATGGTACAAAGGACTTTTATCATACAAAGGATACAAAGACATCAGGACGTGACACATGTCTTTAGGCGAGAACTAAATTCGTTCGCACCATAATTACATACGAAATTACATAATTATGCACACTATAAACTTATTAAGCAACCACCTGTATAACTAATTACACACAAATAATAATGTGTCATATACAAATAATTACCCAACTTATATAAAATAATTACACAACGTAAATAATTACAACGCAATTTATGTTTATAACGCACAACACATCGGAATTTTTTAAAAATAAGTCGATTTCTTTTTGTAATAAGAGTATAGTAAGACTATAATCCTTATTATAATTAATAAGTAATTAGGAGGACACGTTTCACTCTTCGGTGTCAGCTCACTCTTATTTTCTCGTCTCTCTCTTCTGTTAAATGAGGCCGTCACCCATATTTTCTCGCTTCTCTATCGTAATTAAATAATGATATTAAATAATAAAGATATTAGAAGAATATATTTTTAGATATTTAATAATGGATAATCATTATATCACTAACTATATAAATTTAAAATAGAATTATATTTATAATTTCCGACATTACTTATTAATTTTGAAAAATAAATTTGTATTATGAATTGTTATTTTATCATCAAGAGTGTTTTTTCATTTTAATCAACTATATTTTTTTACACAACTAAATTACTAATTCGTTTTAATTTTTATCTATAAAATTTGCAATTAATTTTATTAATCATCAATTAAACTGTTCAGTGGTTTTATAATTTTTAAATCATCATTAGTACTTAACTTTTTTTATTCAGCTCGTGTAATACACGAGTTTTCTAACCCAGTCAAATTATAAAGAATAACATCCTCAATTTTATGGTCTATATATTTTTTTTAAAAGCAATTTTATATGAAAAAGTTATACACGTTAAAAAAATATATATAACTAAAAGAAGTAAAGGAAAATGATAGGTTATTTCATTTTCCCTCTTCATACCTTTTCCACTCATAACCTTTAATATGAAGTATTGATTTTTTTTAATCAATACTTTAGAAGTCATAGTGTTAATTGTATGATAAAACCTTTTTTATTTAAAGTGAAATATATACACCTTAACATCTAAACCGGTTAAAAGTAATAATACGACCATCCCACGTTCTTAGTTTGTGAGAGAACGACTCGGTACTATCTCCGGTCCATTTATTTCTTTGTTACATCATATCAACAAAGTAACAAAAATGATATAACCATTTGGGAGATGAGTTTTTTCAAAAGCACAATTAAATTAGAAATGTTAAAAAGAATAAATATACACCCAAAAGCACATAAAAAGTACACTAATAATTCCACATTAAAGATTCGAAGTCACTGGAAACCACATTCTTCTGACCGGAGACATGCCCACCGTCGCCCTCGCCACCGTTGTTCATCCATTGTGGTGGATACAACCACCCCTCCGCCACCGAGTCGATGTATACAAACTCTTTATTCGACTCCACCAATTCCAAACCCGGACCGAGAACCGGAAGCTTAGTTATCTCATCCAGTTCTAGAACTGACGACACCGTGGACGGTGCAGGTGGGAAGTCAAACATTTCCATTGCGGCAGCTTTTGCTGCCGCAGCCTGCACATCCCTCGGTGACGATGAAACTGGTCGGGGAAACAACCCGACCAGTTCAGGAAAATTAATGATAGCAGAATTACCTTTAATGCTAAGTGCGGCTACGTCATGTGCACGGGCAGCCATTTCCGGGTTTCGGTATGTTCCAAGCCATATTCTTGATTTCTTCTTTGGTTCACGGATTTCGGACACCCATTTGCCCCAATTGCGCATTCGAACGCCGCGGTAGACCGGGTGTTTCGTTCTTGTGTCGCGGTCTCTCTTGGTGGTTCCGGTTTTAGGGTTTTGTGGTGTGTGAACCGGTAGGGTTGAACCGGGTGAAGAAGATGGTGAAGTGAAGGAGTTTGAGCTGCAATCATCAGGTTCAGAATTGGGATTTTCTGCACTCATTGTGACTGCAACAAGTGATGAATGGATCTTAGTAAGTGCATATGTTGTTTGATGGCAAAATGGTGAAATAAAGTTGTGATCTTTTGAGATGATAAATAGAGTGTGTTTACCTTATTGAATCATTTCTGACTGAGTGATAACTTATAACAAGATGATGAAAGAGAGAGAGAAAGAGGGGAAGAGAGACAAGACAATGGTGTGGTACAAGTGGGTCGAAATTTATAAGTACAATTTAAACTAGATATATTTTAAAAAAGTCTTGTTTTTATGGTCTACATCTAGTAACTTCACTTTCATATTAACCCTCTTTATCTAGACTTTCTTTTTTCATGCAGTGTGAAGTTTGTTGGGAGAGTAGGTGACTCACAACCGAATCTTTAACACAAACTATAATCATGCCTTTGGGAAGAAATTCTAGATGCTAATGACATCAAAATTACAAGAAAATTGAGATTCATTATTAAAAATAGAAAGAATACTTTTTTAACAATTTTTTATTTCTAAAATTGAGATTCATTATTAAAAATAGAAAGAATACTTTTTTAACAATTTTTTATTTCTAAATATCACATGACTTGCATTTATAGAATTTTAACTTACATAATTTTTATGATTGACAAACACCAATGTTACTACGTCTGAGGGTTATGTGTATTACACGATACTTAATGTGATAAATTAATTTTTCATATTTTAACTATTTAGGAATAAGCTACATATCATGCCTATTATTCAAAAGTTACATTTGTATTTTTAATTGTATTTATTTGGTCAATATTTTAGTTATAGGCTTTCTTATTTAATCCATGTAATTTCTCCTTTATTTTCCTATATTTGTAAATTTAGAATGAATAATGAAATCATCGATCATCTTCATCTTTCTTTGAATTCATATGGTATCAGAGCTTCGTTCAAGCTCTCATTCTTCTTCTGATCAATCGCAACCTTCATATCCGGTCAACACGCAAACCGATTTCTTCCTTGATTCCAATCCTCCTTCACCGATCAAGATGACCGACAACAACGACAACGATTCAAGCGTCGATCAACACCTCCATGAAAGACCTAACTTTGGTTACTTTCCCATCCACCCTCAAACTCAATTCCAACAATTATTTAGGTTGGACAACTCAAATTTATGGCCTACTTTATGAGCTAGATCTTTTTTGATTTGTCGATGGTTCCCATCATGCTCCTAACCTTACCATCGCTGCCGATGGAACAAAAACCCCACAGAAGGACCATTGAAAATGGTAGAGGCAAGACAAGCTTCTTTTTGGTGCCCTAGTCGGAACCCTTTCACCGAAAATCGTATATCTTGTAACAAATGCCTCATCTTCACGAGAGGCATGGCAAGTCCTTGCTAGCAGCTATGCCAATCCTTCCCGAGGTCATATCAAGTAGTTACATCATCATCTTAAATAGATTACCAAAACACCTACCCAAACCATTATCGACTATATCCAGAATATCAAAACAGTGGTGGAAGAATTGGCCATTCTTGGAATGAAAATGGATCAACATGATGTGATCGACACCATCCTAAACTAAAAGATAAGGAAGGGTGGGCCTTAACGTCATCATGCTAGTTAACAAGTAGAACACAATAAGTAATGTAAGTTGTTAATACACATTTTCCATCTGCAATTAACCATTACGCTAATTCTTGGTTTATATTTGATCACCTTTATGATTATCATTAAAAACCCTCGGCATAATCTGGCTCATCTAGGGGGGGGGAGAAAACATTACCTACTAAACTCGTCTAATGATTTGGCTTCAAGTTACCTGTACTAGCATCCGTTACTTGGTCCCATTCTCAGTTTAAGTTCAGACATTGGGATGGTCAGAATCTTTCAAACTATAATGATATCAACTTGTAAGGCTATCATCTCTCCAGTCTATACAACTTCAAACCATTGACAGGCCACATAAGCACTTTCCTATTGTGCTTATTGCAACTATGGCTCGCTATTCATAATCTACCAAGGTCATAAGGCTTGTGGTAATTCCAGTCAAGTGGACTGACCACCAATCAAGACTTCATATTTATTACCGTCATTCCCTTAGCATATTAGACATGTATAACTTCATATAACTTTGACCCTTTTTCTTTTCATAAAAACATAACTTTCCATTTCTTTCATTCATTCTTGTTTCTAAAGAGTTTTATAAACCATTCATTTTCATAACCAATTCCTTTTAAACGTTTAATTTCATAAACATCATCTTTCATAAACGTTTCATTTCGTAAACATTTATTTTCATAAACGTTCTCTTTCATAAATATATCATTTCATAACATACGCGTCACATTCTTTAAACATATCTTCTCTTTCATAAATATATCAACATAAAAACTAACGCGCAGAAACTATCAACCTGAGTTAGTGTCGCCTAGCACTAGTGTCGTCTACTTTTAGTGTCGCTGCTTGGGGCCAGTTTCGTTGGTTACCAGTGACGCCAATGACAGTGTCGCAAAGACTAATGTCGCCATAACTTTTGTTACGGACATAGTGTCGCCACACATCAATGCCGTCTTCTGAGGGTTGTCTTCTTCAAGAGGTAGCGGCTAGTGTCGCTAATTACTTAATGTCGACACATGAAGATCTTCCCCAATAGTCCCATTTTTATCCAAACTCGTAAATTTTTACGAACAAATCATTAGCTAGATCCCTATTGGCGGACCTACCCTTCGATGGGTGGGTCGGCCGACCCCCATGAAATATTTTTTCTATTTGTTATATATGCGGTATAATCTTGACCGACCCCCAATAAATTTTGACACCGACCCCCATAAAATTTTGACCAACCCCAAAAAAGAAATAATTTTTAATATCGACCCTCATTTAAACTAATAACTTAATTGGACATTTGGAGTAAAATGAACTAAATTTTATTTGTGAGAACTATTTTTTTTTAACGACATTTGGTCAGGATGGCTTGTGTAAACTATTACACTCACATTTAATTAACCTATTACATATTTAGACAATTAAGTCTACATTTAGTTGACATGTTACACATTTAAATTTTTAAATAAAGTAACCTAATAAAAAATCTAAGTACCGACAATCATGATCCATTAACGTCTCGACATTTCATATTCACGTTTCACGCAATCTAAAGAAAAAAAAGACAATTTGCTAATCACGATTCTCGCCATGCCTCCTCACGATTCAGGCCTCTTCGCTAATCACGAGTTTACGATTCTCGCCTTGCTAGTCGGTTCACCATTCACAGTCTTGCGCTGTTACCTACTCACGATTTCAAGTAACTTTTTCTCTCTAAGTTTTGAATTTTGTTTATCATATGTCGTATGTGTTATTTCCTAATTGTAATTAGTGACAGTGTGTGTACTAATTGACCTGACTTGAACCAGATTGAATTTTTATTTTAATGTTTAGCGATAGACAATCGACTTCAAAAATTTCCGACCCCCATGAAAAAAATTTATTGGTCCGCCACTATGGATCCCTAGGCTTTATATACCATATTACACATAAAAAACCGATCATTTGAGATTAAAACCTTTGTTTTACCCAAAAAACCATTTAAATCGAAAACATAAGTTTTAGGTTCGATCTTTACCTCAAATGCTGTTATTTTTCATGCATTCTCTTTCCCAATCACCGGAGAAAAAGAATGGGGATGATCTTAAAACAAATAGAGAGTTCTTGACTTTTTTTTTCTCTCTCTCTCACTCCCCTCAACGGGATGAGGCTGATCTAGTGGGGTGGCTAGGGTTAAGAGAAACCATTCCCCAATCTTTCACTTTGCCTGGCTTTGCCCCCTCGTCCATGTCTCTTTCGTTTCTAAACCCGAAATAATATAGAAAACATGTTGGATTTTCGGGATGTTAAACCATTATACGAACTTTTTTTATCTTATAATATACATAATTGAAATTTTGGTGACCGGACCAGGGAAAAAAAAAAGCATCTCTAGACATTTAAAAACCAAAATATCACGATACAGTGAAAGTTTTTATGTGTCCGCCACTTGTTGCGATTCAAATCCAGCTATAGAAACTTGGTACTATGTAGTTGCTTTGATTATCGGGAGCACGATATTTATTATGCATGTAGCCTTGTGTCTCATGGCTAAATAGTTTTTTATAAATCACCTATAGGACAACCGTCTATTAGATGGGACATGTATTTAAGACTTGTGTCTAATCCATTTTGACTAGACTTCTTTTTAATACCCGTAAGAAATGTTCATGTATCCGTTACTGATCTCGTCATGGGGATATTAATTGTCCATATAAGACGAATCCATTATGTAACTCAAAATTAATATGAAGTAGGGAGCAAGTGGCATAACCTTAGAGCATGTGGTATGGGTGCTGTAAGGCTCACCGTGAGCACCTTCACGACGTGAAGGAGGATGCAAACACCACCCCTTTGATGACGTGAGGGGGTGAGTGAGACCTTGGCGTGAGGTTCTTCACAGGAAGGAAGACGTGCTGAGAGCCACCAAGAAATTATTTTTTAACAGAAAATGCCTAATATTTCTTCAATTGCATTTAATGCTCACACCACCCTCACTCACTTGGGTATTTCCCTTGCCAAGTGAGAATGGTGTGAGATTTGATGGAGATGACGTGACGTCACATGTCAACCACTTTTTCTCTTATTAAAGGCTCACTCACTAGAGTATACCACATGCTCTTAGTACTCTAAGTACGTCCTAATGACTTTATCCAATGAGAGTGTCACTTTATTTTTACCCAAATTTAACTCTAATTAAGTACCCTTAGTGGTGGGGGGAATACCTTAGGTATCCTAAGCCTATTTTTTTAAACGAAACGGCTAATTCAAGGAATGATACACGGGTACATGTAGCCGATGAGAATACCCACAAAGGATACCCGACCATCATGCGGTGGTGTAGCCGATCATCCCGAATGTTTTTTAGTTAAGGTTCTCATAATTATTTGCCTTAAAAGAAGTCATTAGTTCTTAAATTTATTAATTCTCGTTATTATTGACTCTGTTTTGTCATTATGTATCTCAAGGAAAAGAAATCGTGTAGTCTGGTTTGCTAGCTAGGTGGCAAATTAATTCATATTCACGTGTTTATTTTGCCTTCCATACAATTGTTTACAAGAAATCTAAGTTAAGAATTGAATTTCTACGGTTGGGCATCTAACTCCTCCTGACTGATGTTGAGTTGGAGCTTAAAATCTTATAAGTCTTAGATTTGAATCTTGATATTTGAGTCTTGCTTTCAGCCTATACTGAGTGTCTTGGGTTGGGTTTAACCCGATCCGAATAGGAGGCTTAGATTTTCTTTTCTAAAAAAATGAATCTCTACATTTTGATGATTCATGTTAAACAACTTCTATGTGTGAAAATGATGATAACTAAATTTAAGGTTAATACCGGCCAGAATAAGTAGCATACTTTGTTACTTTACAAAAAAAATTATATTCTATGTTAATTTTAGTATATTATTTAAGTAAATAAATTTGTAAAAAACAAAAAAAAGTACAACCTAGTCTTGGTATATTGAAGTCCATGAACTTATTTACAATGCACGTGCTTATGAAAAAAAATTATAACAACTTGTTATCTTTTAATTTGCTCAAAAATAAGATGTTATCTTTTAATTTGCTCAAAATGTTCCAACGGACTTTTAAAATTTTTAGTTAGTTCATGGGTTGCAAGCCATTATTTTAATTAACTTTTTTCAAGTACTTGCATGTAAGATAAGTTTTAATACCAGGATTGGATTGAAGGACTTTTAACAACTTTTGGACTTAAATATACCAACGTTGGGTGGAGAGATTTTTTCTATATAAAATAAGAAAGTATCATAGCTTATTACAATGCTTAATTTAGCTACGATGAAATTCTTAATTAGATTCAGACCTGGCAAAGCTAACCCACACACTTTAATTTGGGTCATTATGGGTCTTTTGTAATGACTTGCTGGTCATTCTGGGCATGGGTAAACCCAAGAACGGGTCAGAATGGGCTGATCCAAAATAAGAAAAAGTTAATTACGGGTCAGAATGGGTTCTTACTTGAAACTCAGAGGGTTAGAATGGGTTTTGGGGTTAGAATGGCAGCCCAAGCCTAATACCTTGCGCTTCTTCATCCCTTTAACACCACAACTTACAAGTCACAACCACCAACTTTCGGTCGCCGGCTGAACTTCCGGCCACCGTTGTCGCCGCCGCTTAGCGTATACCACCGTTAATTGGATCTACTAGTGCCGATTGTTGATATGAGTGAATAAGAAGCGGTAGTTAGCGGTGGAAGCCGGATCTGGTGGTGGACGATGGACTACTTGGACTTGTTTGCGGCTGTTAGGGTTTAGAGAGAGAGAGCTTATGGTGTGTGACGACGTGGGCGATGGACCTGTGGAGTGTGGGGTGAGGTTCTTACTTCTGGGCCAGAAATACGTAGTCTACAAAGACAAAATGTATAAGTTGATTATAATAAATATAAATCAACAAAATATATAATAATAATAACATACTAAGAATAATAATATATTAACAATAATTTAATTCAAATAAACCGAGCAAGTTTTGATTCAGCCTTTTATCCGACCAAAACGATCATTTATTAAAAGACCCGTTCTGACCCGTACCCATTTTTGGTAAGACCCGTTCTGACCCGGACCAAAATGACATTTTTTTGGAATGACCCGTTCTGACCCGAACCCATCCTGACCCGAACCCGTCTTAACCCGTGACCCGAACCCGTCTGACCCGCCCAGTTTGCCAGGCCTAATTAGATTTAATATTACAATAGTCAGATATTTCATTCAGGTCAGGTGTATTTCCTGTAAAGGATTTTTTTTATTTCGAATCCTGGCAAGGAATCCTGTTGAGGAGAATTTTACTATAACATCCAGAGGTCTAGGGCTTAGCCATTAAAAAAAGATATTTAATTCATTAAAATTTCAAATGCAGTATCACAATAACTTTATCTTTTTTACATATGTTTTAAATACTCTACCAGTGCAGTTTAGAAAATAAAACTACAAGTACAAACGACATAGAATACCGGCCATGAAATTAAATTTAGCCGTCTCAATCCCACATGATAAAGTAAAACTATTGACATACTTGATGTTTTGACTTTTAAAGTCTAGTTCACTTATCATGATATGGGAGTTGTCACACCCCAACCGACGGCGGAAATTTCGGAACGGGACATGTAGACTGTTCATAAGCTCATGATTTACTAAAGTTGTGATAATTAAACAATAACTTTCATTTCATATCTCAAGTAATCAAGTACAACTCTTACAAGAATAATAATACATGAATAACTTTATTTAATTTTAAAACTAGGTCCTCAATCCTAAATAAAGCGACTTGAAATCTTAACTCAAACACTGTACCTGAAACATGATAAAATGAAAGGGTCAACTATAAATAGTTGGTGATCATACATAGGTTTTGACACCACAAGTAAAGTTCAAATGTTTTGTGTACAATTCATATGATGCATGGTTTATAAAGCCTTTATGGAGAATCTAAGTTAAGCTAAATGCACAAATGAAACTGTGTAATTGAAGGGCATAACAACACATGTAATCATAATGTAGGGCATAACAACACATGTTATCCTACTGTAAATGTAGGGCATAACAACACATGTTATCCTAATATAGGGCATAACAACACATGTTATCCTAATGTAGGGCCTAACAACACATGTTAGCCTAAAGTAATGTATTTGTGTTTGCACGTGTATATCATGTATATGTAGCCTTAACAATTAGCATTCAAGCATAAAGCACAAATAAACACATATGATCATATCGTAGAATTGTACGTGTGTAATTGCAAATAGTATTTGAATGTAATCATGTTTCACCCCAAATATGTAAATACGAAAAATGGGCTATGTAAACTCACTTGAATCAAGAGTGTAGCTAGCACGCGAGTCTATGTGGCAAAACGATTCTTGTAACTCACCACGTTAACCTAGTGTATAATGTGTATTGAGTTAATTAGTGTGTACAAAAGTCTATGTCTAAGTCTAGGGTTCAACAGGTTTTGATGTGTGTGGGTTAGTACAAATAGATTTGTGTTATTCTATGTAAGGGCATACTATGTTTAAATACGAATTTAATGTGCATTATGAGTTCAAGGTATATATGTATGAACTTCATAGTCACTGACGTAGGATTGGATTTAAATAAAATAAATAAATAATTTTTATTTATTTATTTGTGAAAATATGTTAAAATATATGAAATGTGAATGTTTAGAAAGATTAGTGTTTAATTTAAATAAATAAAATAAATAACTAATTTTATTTATTTAAATAGATTAAATAAATAAATAATTTTTATTTATTTGTTTGTGAAAATATGTTAAAATATATGGATGTAAATATATGTTTAGAAATTCTACTTATGTGATTAGTGTTTAATTTAAATAAATAAAATAATTAAATATATTAATTTATTTAAATAGATTAAATAAATAAATAATTTTTATTTATTTATTTGTGAAAATATGTTAAAATATATGGAATGTAAATATATGTTTAGAAATTAATTTTAGATAATTAAAATTTTTGTTTTAAAAGTTAAATGTGTAATTTTAACCATTTAATTTGGATTAAAATCTTAATTTTTATAGGAATTTATAAATTCTGGTTTTATTCTTTTATAAATATTTTAAGGTTTATAAAAATATTATTTATAAAATTTTTTGAAGCTTTAAAAATCGGTTTAAAAATATATGCAGACCACCCGGTTCGAACCCGGGTGGTTTCTGTGTGGGTCTGGCGTGTTACCGGTGGACCAGGGACTGATCCTTGACACGTAAATGTTTCTACTTAATGTTAAACAAAAGGGGCAATGGGTCGGGTTCTGGTATCAGAAAACGCGCAAAAGGACTCGTTGGATGTGGGTTTCGAACCGGTGACCATCCGTGTAGGAGCTAAGCGGCGTAGCCAGTGGGTCTTGGTAGGTGCTATGATAAAAACCGGTTTCGAATTTAGAAAAAGATTTAAGCCTTCAGTCCCTTCGTCCCCAAACGTCCACGTTCCAAACCCTAACCCCAATGTCACCCAATTCGCATTCTATTAAACAAGAAAATATGGGGCTTTCAATCCTCACAAAAAAACGAAACTAAGGGTACCGATTTTACCTGTAATGGTTGAGGATTGAAGGAGACCAACGAGTGGGCCGACATCGGATTTCTTTGAGCTCGTCGGAGTTCTGGAGACGCAATGACGATCGATTGATGATTGAGAGAGTTTTAGAGGAATTGTGTGATGGTGTGTGGTGAGTTAATTTGTCCAATTCCATCTTAAATGCATGATTCGATTGCGGGTTTGAATGTGACAATTGTTAGTATCCATTACGCGTAAATTTGAGTGACGGAGGATGAATCAAGTCATGTTTTTGGACTGGATACACGAGAAATAAATCAGGGAGTGATTTACAGCTTTAATGCGTTCCAATTCCTTGATTTGAAGATCGAATTGAATTTGGTTTGACCTTGAATGGTCAAACGCGTTTGAGTTTTGAATTCAGCGCTAATTTCGGCAAATTGTTATGATCAATGAATTTGGAACTGGTCGACAACGTTTATGTAAACAGGGAGAGTTCAACGCAATTGGATTAATTGGTTTTGAATGCGGAATTACACAATTCCGGTCATGTTTGACTTTTAAAAGTCAAAACAGGTCAAAGTTGGTACTTGGGGTCAGAATTGGGGTCAAAGGTCCAATTTCAAAGGTGGGGGGGGGGGGGGGGGGCTTCAATGTAAAGGGGTTCAAGACTCCATGGGGTTCAAGGCTCAACATTTATTTCCTTACATTCCTTTTTATAAAATTTATAAAAATCTAGTTGTTATTATATTTATTTATAAAGGAAATAACTTTCATTTTAATAGGATTTACAAAGTGATATATTTATGTTTATATATATATATGCAAAGATGTAACTAAACTTTGTAAGTTTTATTTTGATCTAATTTTTGTAGTAAGGTATATATATATATATATATATATATATATATATATATATATATATATATATATATATATGTTATATATTTAATAGAAAATAAAATGAAACTAAAATGTTGAAATTTTTGGTTGATACCCGTTAAAATAATGAGTAATGTGACATAAGACGCTAGACAAGTACGGGTTTGAAATGGTGTGTCATAATTACAAAAACAAATAAGTTAAAGGTTAGGCCATAAAATCATGGATGTTACAGTCTCCTCCTGTTAAGGGAATTTCGTCCCGAAATTTAAATAGTGGAGACTACTAAATCAGAAAAGGAATGAGTTTGAGTTTTGATTGTCGGTTTGAGGAGTATGATAGATAACAAGATTTAGGTCTATAGCTCAAGTTAAGTATGAATGATATCCGTGGATTTTGGTTTCAAGAGAGTTTAGGGTAGATTTGTCGAAGAATCTAAAGGTGAAATGCCCTTCTTGAAATGAATTTGATGGGAACTTGACGATCAGGATTTGTTTAAAAGGTAGTCTAATATGCTCAAGAATTGTTAGTGGATAAGATATTTTTTCAAACATTGGCCCGTCAAACAACATAAAACTTTACGTGGAAAGAATAACCTACTTCTGATTTTATGACAGGAACACTTATATATAGGAAGTACCAGCGGCGTATCCACCATGTCCTTATCATATCACATTAGTTTTGTTACTATATCCCACGATAGGTTTCATGTCATAACACACGACAGATTTCACTATGTCTTCCATGTGCTGATTTTTATAATTACGTGTGCACCCGTAATTATCCAAATCGTTGCATGGTCCACATAGTTCATCCTATTGTGTGTGGGGTCCAGGGAGTAACACAAAAACACTTAATTCGTAACTATTGTTTTCACGTATGTGTTGCTAACGAATAACTATGTTCATAGATAGTAGAGTCGATCAGGTACTAAAGAGTAATAGCGTGGCATAGTTTAGGGTTTTCATAGCTTCCTCGTGTTTGGACGAGAATACGTCAAAACCCAAGTAGTTTTCATGGATAAGGTGAATATCATGCTTTGTGTATGATGTACTTAATCAATTGCAACAATGTAGACAATCTAATTCCGTGTGTAATGTAAACACTCATGTTTCATGTATGATCTAATTGTAAGCGAATATGTTTCAAGTATAGTGTGAACAATTTGATATCATGTATAAGCAAATATGTATAATGTGATCACTCTAGTATTATGTATTTTGTGAATGTTTATTGAGTTTCATGCGTATCGGAAACTATCGGATTTTGTAGGCGATCGGGTGTGTTACTCGGCGTTCATGCACGATGTAGGGAGATGAGTTTTATCTTCTAAATTCGTTGGTGTTTATATGGACGGTTAATGGCGAAATGATTCACTTTCTGAAGTTGGCTAGCAAGTTCAAGTTTATAGTGACAAACCGTAGTAGATGTAAATAGTTCTGATAACGACATAAATAACATAAAGGATTTCAATACATAATTTATTCCAGGCTAGATCCTTATTCGACTCCATCTTGCATTAGCTTCAATTGGTTTCATTTTCTGCCTCGGCATTGTCTTGAGTTTCATTAGCGTTTATGTTGAAGGCATGCCCACGAGCACCACCTTGGTTTGCATTGGCTATCCTTGGGCATTGGTTTTTGAAGTGGTTTGGATTATTACATTCATAATATGCACGCCCATTAGTAATGGCTGGTACGACTTGATTGGCAACTTGTTGATTGGCTCGGTTCCCTTGGTGGGTTTGACTAACAGTTGGTCTGGATTGACAAGTGTTTACTACATGACCATACCTTCCACAATTGGCACATAGACGGCATGACATGTTTGGGAAGTGGTGATAGTTGCACGTGTTGCACAGAGGGTTGTTGCCTGCATATGGTTTCTTATTCTGGTTTTGGGCTAGGGGAGCTACTTGGTTAATTGGTACAGCAGGGGTAATGACAGCAAAGTTACGTTTCTTATTGAAGTGAGGGGGTTTGGGTTTGTCTTCCTTAGAGGGTTTAGAAGAGGCTGTTGGGTCAGTGACTTTCTTTGCGCCTTTCCTTGTTAGTGTACCCGCCTTCACATGGTTATCGGTTAATGTGGCAGCTAAGCGGATAGCGTCTTCAAGAGTAGCTGGATTTCTTCCTAGGACTGTATCTTGGATTTTCATGGGTAGACCACCGATGTACTTCTCAATACCCCGAGTTAGTGGAGTGACCATGTGGGGTACTAGAAGGTTTAACTCATGGAAACGAGTTGTGTAGGCTAAACTTTCACCACTGTCTTGGGTAAGATCCCAAAACTTCTTCATTTCATTACGAGGACAGAACTCCTCGGTCATGAGTCTCTTAACTTCATTCCATGGCAAGGCCATGGTCACATCCACACCCCGGTTCCTTTTCTCACCATTCCACCAAGTGAGCGCCCGTTTCTAAAAGACGCTGGTGGCATAGCGAACCCGAAGATGGTCAGGGCAATCACTGTTGAGAAAGGTGCTTTCAAACCACTGAAGGAGTCCTGTGGCTCCCTCGGTACCATAGAACTTAAGAGGACTACAGGAGTTGAAGTGCTTGAAGGTGCATTGTGGTGGGTTGGCACCACCACCACCATTAGTTCCATGGTTACCATTGGCGGCTCCATTGGCTTGGGTGAGTTGAGTTACAAGTTGTGCAAGGATAGCAACAATATCGGTGTTGTCGTTGGTCATGGCAGCACGACGGGGAGGCATTCTACAGATTTACACAAGACAAGAAAGATATGAGAACTTGTGAAAGTTGCTTGGATTTAAAAGGATAAGATATTAAATAAAAAGGTTAATCATAGTTTGGATTGTACTCGATAGTGACATAATCACATGAATACTATGACACATTAAGGTTAATTAGACTTATATAACTTTCAAGGAGACGTGCTTTAGCCTATAAGTAACACTCATCCCGGGAATTCCCAGGAAAGCATACGGGTCCCTCGGTTGATTAGGATTTATACGAAATGCTTTCCTAGACAGAAAACCTAGAATACAGGTGTCACCCTTCCAGATTGCACGTTTCCTCTACTAGTTAACAAAGTTTAAAACCCTAACGAGGTGTGAAAAGAAGTTTAATAGACTTATGACGTTCCACATGCTATGATGGTAGTGATGTAGTAGAAAGATTGAGGCTTAAGATAAGGGTAAGGATATTATTGTTTTTAATTTATTATTTAGGTGAAGCCTAATAAGTCACATAATATATTAAACATGTAGCACATAGCATGTAGCATATCATAGATTCATAGAGCATGGCATAAATGGGTGTCCTGAGGTTATAGTCTAGGTCAAAAGTGTCTAATAACATAATTCCCTATAACCAAGGCTCTGATACCAATCTGTCACACCCCAACCGACGGCGGAAACGTCAGGGCGGGACATGTAGACTGTCATGGTTTACTAAAGTTGTGATAATTAAACAATAACTTTCATTTCATATCTCAAGTAATCAAGTACAACTCTTACAAGAATAATAATACATGAATAACTTTATTTAATTTTAAAACTAGGTCCTCAATCCTAAATGAAGCGACTTGAAATCTTAACTCAAACACTGTACCTGAAACATGATAAAATGAGAGGGTCAACTATAAATAGTTGGTGAGCATACATAGGTTTTGACACCATAAGTAAAGTTCAAATGTTTTGTGTACAATTCATATGATGCATGGTTTATAAAGCCTTTATGGAGAATCTAAGTTAAGCTAGATGCACAAATGAAACTGTGTAATTGAAGGGCATAACAACACATGTTATCCTAATGTAGGGCATAACAACACATGTTATCCTAATGTAAATGTATGGCATAACAACACATGTTATCATAATGTAGGGCATAACAACACATGTTATCCTAATGTAGGGCATAACAACACATGTTATCCTAATGTAGGGCATAACAACACATGTTATCCTAATGTAGGGCCTAACAACACATGTTAGCCTAAAGTAATGTATTTGTGTTTGCACGTGTATATCATGTATATGTAGCCTTAACAATTAGCATTCAAGCATAAAGCACAAATAAACACATATGATCATATCGTAGAATTGTACGTGTGTAATTGCAAATAGTATTTGAATGTAATCATGTTTCACCCCAAATATGTAAATACGAAAAATAGGCTATGTAAACTCACTTGAAACAAGAGTGTAGCTAGCACGCGAGTCTATGTGGCAAAACGATCCTTGTAACTCACCACGTTAACCTAGTGTATAATGTGTATTGAGTTAATTAGTGTGTACAAAAGTCTATGTCTAAGTCTAGGGTTCAACGGGTTTTGATGTGTGTGGGTTGGTACAAATAAATTTGTGTTATTCTATGTAAGGGCATACTATGTTTAAATATGAATTTAATGTGTATTATGAGTTCAAGGTATATATGTATGAACTTCATAGTCACTGACGTAGGATTGGATTTAAATAAAATAAATAAATAATTTTTATTTATTTAATTGTGAAAAATATGCTAAAATATATATATCATGTAAATATATATTCATGTTTAGAAAATGAACTTTGGTTCATGTAGATGGTGTTTAATTTAAATAAATAAAATAAAAAAATAATTTTATTTATTTAAATTGATTAAATAAATAAATAATTTTTATTTATTTATTTGTGAAAATATGTTAAAATGTATGAAATGTGAATGTTTAGAAAGATTAGTGCTTAATTTAAATAAATAAAATAAATAACTAATTTCATTTATTTAAATAGATTAAATAAATAAATTATTTTTATTTATTTGTTTGTGAAATAATGTTAAAATATATGGATGTAAATATATGTTTAGAAATTCTACTTATGTGATTAGTGTTTAATTTAAATAAATAAAATAATTAAATAATTTCATTTATTTAAATAGATTAAATAAATAAATAATTTTTATTTATTTATTTGTGAAAATATGTTAAAATATATGGAATGTAAATATATGTTTAGAAATTAATTTTAGATAATTAAAGTTTTTGTTTTAAAAGTTAAATGTGAAATTTTAACCATTTAATTTGGATTAAAATCTGAATTTTTATAGGAATTTATAAATTCTGGTTTTATTCTGTTAAAAATATTTTATGGTTTATAAAAATATTTTTTGTAAAATTTTTTGAAGCTTTAAAAATCGGTTTAAAAATATATGCAGACCACCCGGTTCGAACCCGGGTGGTTTCTGTGTGGGTCTGGCGTGTTACCGGTGGACCAGGGACTGATCCTTGACACGTTAACGTTTCAACTGAATGTTAAACAAAAGGGGCAATGGGTCGGGTTCTGGTATCAGGAAACGCGCAAAAGGACTCGTTGGATGTGGGTTTCGAACCGGTGACCATCCGTGTAGGAGCTAAGCGGCGTAGCCAGTGGGTCTGGGTAGGTGCTATGATAAAAACCGGTTTCGAATTTAGAAAAAGATTTAAGCCTTCAGTCCCTTCGTCCCCAAACGTCCACGTTCCAAACCCTAACCCCAATGTCACCCAATTCGCATTCTATTGAACAAGAAAATATGGGGCTTTCAATCCTCACAACAAAACGAAACTAAGGGTACCGATTTTACCTGTAATGGTTGAGGATTGAAGGAGACCAACGAGTGGGCCGACGTCGGATTTCTTTGAGCTCGTCGGAGTTCTGGAGACGCAATGACGATCGATTGATGATTGAGAGAGTTTTAGAGGAATTGTGTGATGGTGTGTGGTGAGTTAATTTGTCCAATTCCATCTTAAATGCATGATTCGATTGCGGGTTTGAATGTGACAGTTGTTAGTATCCATTACGCGTAAATTTGTGTGATGTTGTGTGGTGAGTTAATTTGTCCAATTCCATCTTAAAGTCATGTTTTTGGACTGGATACACGAGAAATAAATCAGGGAGTGATTTACGGCTTTAATGCGTTCCAATTCCTTGATTTGAAGATCGAATTGAATTTGGTTTGACCTTGAATGGTCAAACGCGTTTGAGTTTTGAATTCAGCGCTAATTTCGGCAAATTGTTATGATCAATGAATTTAGAACTGGTCGACAACGTTTATGTAAACAGGGAGAGTTCAACGCAATTGGATTAATTGGTTTTGAATGCGGAATTACACAATTCCGGTCCTGTTTGACTTTTAAAAGTCAAAACAGGTCAAAGTTGGTACTTGGGGTCAGAATTGGGGTCAAAGGTCCAATTTCAAAGGTGGGGGGGGTGGGGGGGGGGGGGGCTTAAATGTAAAGGGGTTCAAGACTCCATGGGGTTCACGGCTCAACATTTATTTCCTTACATTCCTTTTTATAAAATTTATAAAAATCTGGTTGTTATTATATTTATTTATAAAGGAAATAACTTTCATTTTAATAGATTTACAAAGTGATATATTTATGTTTATATATATATATGCAAAGATGTAACTAAACTTTGTAAGTTTTATTTTGATCTAATTTTTGTAGTAAGGTATATATATATATATATATATATATATATATATATATATATATCTATACATATATGTTTATATGAATAACATACATATGTTATAATTTTAATAGAAAATAACATGAAACTAAAATGTTGAAATTTTTGGTTGATACCCGTTAAAATAATGAGTAATGTGACATAAGACGCTAGACAAGTACGGGTTTGAAATGGTGTGTCATAATTACAAAAACAAATAAGTTAAAGGTTAGGCCATAAAATCATGGATGTTACAGGAGTGACATGTGATATTTGATGAAATTATTCATAAAGGGTAAACTGGTATTTTCCGTATAATTTAGTAATGATAAGATCATATAATCATGATAAGTTGAATTGCATAATAATTTAATTGGTTTTGAGTATTTGAAATTATTTCTTCTTTATGGTTTTGTCCATCCTTATTTTAACAAACAACACATGTGTGTTGTTTAGAATTTATTGTGTTGTTTTAAACATATGCTGAAATATGTAATTGACACATGTATAGTGGTTGTAGGTACTGAATGTTGTTTGTTAATAAACAATGTTTTCAAAGTTATATGTACCGAAAGTTACAAAGAATGTTAGTATACTGCATTTATATCCAAGTAACAGTAAGTATTGTAATTTAAAAATCATGTTTACAAAGAATGTTGATGTACTGCATTTTATCAAAAAAAATAACAGTACATTATAACTTTTAGTGTACTGATTAAGATATGTGTTGCTACAATGTAGTCATTACTTTCTGAATTTCCAATACATATGGCTTTCAAAACGTGGTTTTTAACCAAAAAAAAATATTCACTACATATAGCTAGTGTACATGCATTGATTACATATTTCAAAAAATGTGATTTATAAAAATGCACCTGTTATTTATCTTAATCAGTACATTAAAATCCGTAATGTACTGTTAGTTTATGATAAAATGTAGTACATCAACATTCTTTGTAAACATGTTTTCTAAAATGCAGTACTTAATGTTATTTGGTTATAAATGGAGTACGTCAACATTCTTTATAACTACAATATATATGGCTTCCAATACACTTAATATTGTATCGTACTTTATGAACTTCCGGTGCATATAGCTTTGAAATCGTTGTTTTTTAACAAAAAACATACAGTACATACAAAACATTGCTTTTAAACAAAAAAAATTCAGTACTAGTATACATGTGTTGATTACATGTTTCAGCAAATATGAGTTCTAAACATGCATTTGTTTTTTTAACCAGTACTAGAACCGTGTTTTTTGGAAACCAGTATGTTGGTTATTTATTTCGGTTATAGGGAATAAGACATGCAATAGGGAAGCCATTAATGATTACCTAAATTGCAGGGATAATTAGGAATTAATTGGTATTGTCAATTACAAAAAGTTTAAATTGCCCTTATTAACTATTGCAAATCAACATCAAACTTTAAAATAGATCTTAAACATTAATCAATAAAATGGACGATTGAGATGGCTTCCTAGGCTTTTTAGGGAAAAAGTACTTTGTAGGGGAACCATCCTCTATCTTTTTAATGATTAGAATAAAACATATTGTCATTAAGGACATTTATTAGAATAATAGTCATGTTGGATTTAGTTTTTTTTTAACGGCGAATATTGAATGTTATGACGTCGCCCCCCCCCCCCCCCCCGTTCACATGGGAGAGCCTCGTCAAACTCCGGCCAATATGTTGTCTTAACCGGGCCCACTTGGCGTCAGAGTTGGAGAGCATCCAAGGAAATATCCCACCCAATACGGCCCCTTCCGGGCTTGAGGGAGAGCCGAGGCTCGAACCCTGGATCGGCGTGGGTAAAACCCAGGTGAATCAGCCTAAAAGCTAGGCCTCATTTGCATGTCTCATAAACTAATGAGGAGAGCAGGGATTGAACCTGTGTTACAAGGAACACCAGATCTCTCCTTTATCACTCCACCAATAGCTCATTGACATGTTGGATTTTAGTGATGTTTTCATTGTGAACTAAACGGAGAAGAAGGGTGGTTGAATATTAATTTTGTGTACATATAAATTTTGTATATAAAGAATAATATTGCGTTTGAATATTTTTCTGTATATGATATATACAAGTAGTCTATAATATTTATAAGATAAAATTTGTAAATAGTTCTGGGGATATGATTTATAAACCGCAAAAAAAGTTTCCATACACATAAACTAAATATATTATGGCTATAATATAAGTGAGTCAATAAATCTCTTTGATTAAATGGGTACTAACTGACTTGCGAATAAAAATCTTTTTTTTTTGGAACGACAGTATTTTATTAAAAGAACACATCTAGTACGACATACTAGAGGGGATGAGAAAAAAACCAAATTACATGAGAAAAAAACCAAATTACATGAAAGGATTTTGAATCTACTCTATCTAGTTTTTCTTACACTTCTTATGTCTCGAAGAGTATCACCCCTTACTGGACGACGCCAATTGCTAGTCGATGACATCTGAGTAGAAACCAAGCATTTTTTTTCCAACGCTAAAGAGTGAAGATGAGGAAATAAAGCCTTCAAAGTAGTATAACCCAACCAAAATTCCTTCCATAAAAAAGTAGAAGATCCCGACCTAATATATTTCGATAAGGTTGACAATGGAATAGTACCCGATTCCTCCAACTTTAAGAAACACTTACACATAGAATCCCATAAAAGAACCTTTACTAATACTTTGGATCCTTTGAGAATCCATGTTCGACCCGTATAAAGCAACCACCACCCGAACCTACAAGCTATCTAACGCGTTGAAAAACCTTCATCGCCATTTATAAAGAAAAGCCTTATTAAATAATTCTAAAGAACCAATCCCTATACATATATCCCTCGTCTTTTGAGGCCATAACTTGCTTCCAAGCAATCCAATGTAGTTTGTGGTAATTCTTCTTTTGACCCCGAAATAAATCATATCTCATAGATTCTAACATGTTAATGACGGATTTAGGAGCCAAAAAAAGGGACATATAATATATCCCCAAACTTCCCAAAACCGAATTCAACAGCAATAAACGAGCCCCAATAGATAAATGGTTGATCATTCAACATACAAGAATGGTCGAAACTTTCGTTGGAGAAGACGAGGTCAAAGGAATAAAAGAAGGGGGAAAAGGAGGGGGGAGTAAAAATACATTTTGCTCTCACGTGGCAAATACGTGACCAGACTTAAAGGTAAAATTTAATGGTCGTTAAAGGACGTATATTAAAATATGTGTAATATTTAAAGAACGTAATTTGTAATTTGCTCTAGATTCTATGCATTGATAACTTTTTGACATCCAATCATATGAGTCTCATTCTCAATGGCGTACCCACATGATAGGTATGGGGTCGGTCGACCCCGATGAAAAAAAAATTGTTTGTTATATGGACGATCTAATTACGAGTGACCCTCATAAAATTTTGACACCGACCCCCATGAAATTTCTTTGGACCAAAACGACACCCAAAAATTTACTATAAAACTTTAAAATTTTACAAATATAAACGTATTAATTATTATAAACTAATTAACAAATATAAACTTATTATAAATTAATCTGTTAATTGGACATACCCATTAATAAGTTTTATAAACAATTAACCCCACTATAGCACTAACCATTTAACCAAATAACATTTTATCCTTAGCCATCTAATCCCTTCTAAACAATTAACCGGTTTTGTCATACATTTCCCATCTTTATCGAACGTAATTAAGTGAAACAGAAAAAAGCGACTATTGACGGAGAAGTGCCCCCCCTCTAAACCTAATTAAAAAAGCGTGAGTCATGTTGTGTGTTAGAGGTTGCCCCTCCTCTCCCGAATCTTGTATCAAAAGATCAAATAACCCTAATTTAGGTATTTGTTGAACTTTTTTCTCTAACAAATTAAGTATTTTTTTAACTTTTACTCTAAATTTCACTTTATTATTTGATTATTTGCTATATTATTTATTCGAATATTTGATTATCGACATCCAAACACCGAAAAAAGTTCGGTGACCTGACTTTTGGCTAAAAAAGTTTCAATGACCCGACCCGATAAAGAAAATCTTTTTTAATAAACATCCGAACACCGAAAATTTTTCGACACCCACAAATTTTTTTTTGGGTCCGCCACTGCTCATTCTTACTTAGGTCCCGATCCATAGGAGCACCACTACGTGTCATGGGTTTAAACCTAAGCCATCACTCCCCAACTTGCAACGTCTCCTTGAATAATTAAATTCGATGGTGTGGAAAGGAAGCATTTCGAATGATATCAGTTTACCCTACAATTTAAATGTGGCTTTCCAATAGTAAAAGTACCAGGGCCCTTGCCATCCAGTTTTTTTAAACATTGGTGATGCGTCGTATATCGTACTGTAGAGATTGTTCAACCGTATCGAATCACCTTAAGGTTCAAGTACTCGGTTAATTAACATGACAAAAATATTTTCCAAATTTCAAAACGAATTGGAGTGTTGTTAATAAAACGGTCATATATGTTTGTGTATTCTTTTACTTGTAAATAAAGCGATCATATCATGACGAAAATCTTTTTACTTGTATTTCTGTTTAGGACACAAGTATCATTGTAACATGATTACAATATGGATGCAATACGTAAATAACCGTGCCCACACACAAGTTATTTGTCTCATTCCCTCCAAATGGTCCCAAACTAAGAAACTTATGTGCAACTCTCCCAACTCACCCAAGGGAAAGTCTCTTTCATATATGTTACACAACAACAAAGATAACAAAATGTATAATCAATGACAAGTTTCCAAAATTGACATGTTATACATATGAATTTTCCTAATTTTTACGCATGCGAAGAAGTAGAGTGGTCTGGAATGTCTGTTAACCCTTTTCTATCAACAAAAGTATTCAATGTCGTTGATATCTCGTTGGTTGACCTTTTTATTTGTTACAGATACATTAGTTAATATAACGCGGTTGATTTATATTATGAACTCGGTTGAAAGGTTCTTGTTCTGCTATTGTTGTTCTTGTGCATGTGTTTAGTTGTAACAAAAATAGAAACACTACATGCATCATCATAATTTTATTATTTTATTATTTTATCATACACAAAACTTAATCTTTTTCTATTGCATGCGACAGAGATATATTTTCATACATTTATATGTAATGAGTTTACATCGATAAGCAAAACAAAATATCTTTCAATTTAGTACAATTATTTTAGATATAATTACATCGAAATATAAGTAAATTCTGTACAATGCAAAAAAAACTATCTTATATTGACGTCAATATAACCCGAATAAACTTAAAATCGTGTAACCCGAACATGAAGTTGTAACTCATTTATCTTTTTTTAACAATATTTTTTTACTCATAAATACCACGTAATCTACTTGATGAGGGCAAGAACTCGTTGGATTTTATACAGTTAATCTCCGACGAGGTTGTAAGGGTTGTCCCTATACATTATTCTAGTTGGATGAATGATCCGGATGACAAAAAAAATTAGGCCGTATTTTCCACAATTTTAGTAAGTATACAATTTAATTTTTTATTTGTATTTCATGACTATTAGATTTTTTTCTAATTACTTCCTTTTGTATGAATTTTATGATCTCGAGGGTTGAAGAATTAGCGACGCGTGGGAAGGCATAAGACTCGGAATCAATGCCGAGTGTCAAAAGGCTAACAAGGAACACATATGACATTTGAAAACACATTTTAATAAGCGTGTAGGAATCAATGTTGAGTGTCATATTCTTTGGTTGCTCCTAAAGTTGAATCCTCTCCTCATGTTTCTCTTGTTACTTCTCTTCCTGTTAGTCATGTTCATCCTTCTCCTCACGAGCTTAGAAGATCTTCACGTTCTTCTGTTCCTCCATCTCACTGGCAGGATTATGTTTGTAATTCTACTTTCGTAGATTCCTCTTGCTTTCATACTTTCTTCAGTGCTTTTCAAGCTTCTTTTTTTGTTAATCTTGATGATCTTTCTCCTGATTTTCAGTAGCTTCTTCTCAATCTTAACTTTGTTCATGAACCTTCTTCTTATCATGAGGCTACTCAACATCCTGCTTGGCAAGAGGCTATGTCTAAGGAATTTAAAGACTTGAAATGTAATCAAACTTAGGATGCCATGCATTTACCTAAGGGTAAAATGCAAATGGGTGTATAAAGTCAAGTATAATGCTGATGACACAATTGAACGCTGCAAAGCCCGTTTGGTTGTCCATCGTGATACTCAGAAAGTTCTTACTGTTTATAATGAAACTTTCTCCCCTATTGTCAAAATGACAACTATTCGTAGTTTTGTTGTTGTTGTTGTTGTCACCAAACGACATAAGGGTTTATATCAGTTGGATATTAATAATGTGTTCTTATATTCGGATCTTGATGAAGACATTTATATGCACCCTCTTCATGGGATGCCGCTATCCTCTCTAGATTATGTTTTTAAGCTCAAAAAGTCTCTTAATGGTTTGAAGCAAGCTTCATGTCAGTGATATGAAAAACTTTCTGATCCACTTAAAACCAAAGGGTATATGCGTTATCCCAATAATTATTCTTTGTTTTCAAAGACCATGGGAGATTCTATTGTTCATGTGGCTGTTAATGTCGATGACATTCTTCTCACTAGCAATAATAAACAGGAGATGTCTGCTTTAAAGGCTCTCTTACATTCCACTTTTCAGATCAAATATCTTGGCAGCCTTAACTATTTTCTCGGCATTGAGGTTCTCAAGTCTGCTTCTATTCTTATTATGACTCAACGTAAGTTACAAAGGATATATGGACTGAGTTTCCTACGGATGATGTTTTTTCTGTTTTGTCTGCTTTGCCTTTGCATTTACAACTCAAGATCAATGAAGGTCAGGTTCTTAATTGATCATTTGGTCTGTCGCCGGCTTGTTGGTAGACTCAACTATCTCACTTACACTCGGCCTGATTTTGCTTTTGCGGTTCAGTTTCTCAGCCATTCCATGAGTGATCCTTATGTTCCTTAGTGGGATGATACGTGACATACTCTTCGTTATGTCAAATACACTTGTTCTCAAGGGTTGTTTTTTAATGATACTTTCGATATGCCATTATCTGCGTATTGCGATTCTGATTGGGCGGCTTCCCCTAATACTCGGCGATGTGTGAGTGGCTATTTCATTTCTCTTGGGAGCAGTCCTATTTCTTGAAAGTCCAAGAAACAAGCCATAATTTCTCTTAGCTATACTGAAGCTGAGTATCACACTCTTTGCCTAGTCATACATGAACTTGTTTGGTTAACTCGGTTTATTATGCAGTTTTAGCTTCCCAACCTCACTTCACTTCCTCCCAAGTGTGACAGTCTGACTGTCACACCCCAACCGACGGCGGATTATACGTCGGGGCGGACGCGGTTGTTCAATAGCACAAGGTTGACTATTAAAGTTTCAATATTTCATTAATAATAGATTCAAAAGGTTCAATACAAGGAAACATAACAAGAATACAACATTTAATTTAAGTAGTCTAGGTCCAAAGCATCCTATGTGATCATGAATAAGTCTCATGATGTAAACCTGAAACATGTGAAAGAATCTGTCAACTACAAAATAGTTGGTGAGATACAAAGGTTTTGACACAGTTTAACAAGTATTTGAGAAGAATTACAATTCACTATGATATATGCATTCTTTAATGTAAGTATGAGAACAAGTATCTTAAACATTGTGCACTTCAACCCTCCAACCAAGTTTAGGCATAACCCGCAGGTTACCCTTATAAGTCTCAAGTTTAAAGTTTAATTCAGTAACAATCACCAAGGGCTCCCCCCCGAAGGGGTGAATCAATCAAGGTGGATTGGTCAAATACAATAGATCTATCATTGTTACTATAGGCTTGATCAAAGTTAATGAATGTGCTAGTTTTAAGTTTAATCTAAGCATACAAGTCTCAAGTTTAACATAAGAATAAACACGTAGTCATAGTTGTACAAGAATTGTATAAGTTTAAGAAGTTTGAACATTGTTTCACCCCAAAAGTATAGAAAGAAAAAAGGGGCTAAGTATACTCACTTGGATTTGGATGAAGAGTATTCGACAAGAGTTTGCAAGAATTGGAGCGGGAGAATATCCTCACAATAAGCCTAAGTATGCAAGTTTAAAGATTTAAGTATGATCCTATAAGTTTATGGTAAGGATCTAGGATTTCAAGATCGACTAGGGTTCCAAGCTTTTGACTAGGATTGTCTAGGGTTCCAAATGGGAGTCGGGAATGATTGGTGTTTATAAAGTTTATGTAAGTCTCTAAAATGGAGTTTTACAAGATTTGAATATCAAAGTTTAATAAAAGTAATTATCAAAATCTTACCACCATTAATTACACAAGTTAGGTGATTACCATTAGAATAGTCTTCTAAATACCCAGAAGTAAAATGATAATAATAGACAAAAGATAAACTAGATTTAAGTTTATCAATAGTCATTTAGGAAAACAAATAACCATTTTAATAATAATTATTTAACAAATAATGATTAGGGTTTTATGATAATCATTTTAAGAATACATAATTATCAAGAATAAATAATCATTCAATTGGAAATAATAAATATAAACCATTTACGATTTATTCAAACATTTAAGTAATTAGTACATTTTATAATGTTAAACATGAAAACAAATGAAGTATAGTTATAGTTTAATTATAGTGTCAAATAGCATTTCTCATAAAGTTTTATATATTAATCTATAAGTTTTAAAGTTTATAAGTCTATAAATATAACGTTAAAGTATTTAAGTAAGGTTTATAAATTTATAAATGTTTAAAGTTATCTATTTATAATGTTTATAAATTTATACCTTTATGATTTTCTAATATAAAATACGTATGTTCATTTTATTTAAATGAATAAATCTTGAATTTTAAATGTTAAACTAAAGTTTATAAATCAATTTAATGTTTAAACTAAATAATATGTTTATTTCAGAAAGTATAAAATAATTTTATAGTTTCTGATTATTAACATCATTCCGGTTTAGAGTAAACGTTTTATAAAGTTTTAAAAGTATTTTTATAGTTTTAAGTGTTTAAACTAATCTTAAAGAACTACTTATTATAAGTTTTAACTAAGTTTAATTTAATTAAAATACTCCCGGAATATAAAAGTGTAAATAAAAATCGAATTCAGGTTTATAAAAGTATCACATAATTTATAAAAATTATAAAAGTTTAAAAACAGTTTTTAAAAAGGCTAAAACAATTAAAGTGGGCAAAACCGGTTCCCCCGGATTCGAACTCGGGTCCGGGACTGGGTCGCAACCACACACACACTCCCAGCCATCCCGCCTACGGGTCTCGGTGGGAATATAACTGAACCAGAAATCTTTAAATGGCAGTTCCGGTTATCCCCCAAATCCATATGAACCCTAGAATTTCTAGTCCCAAATTCGATTCGATTTGCCCTCTGTTAATGAAATTAAACAGAAGGCTTTTGATCTATACACGAATGCGAGTAATATGGTCACAAGAATTACCTTAAATGATGTTGAAACGAGTGAGAACGGGTTGAAGGTGAAGTCGGCTGTCGTGAGTTCGAATCGTGCAATGTAGGTGATGAACGACCGAATTAAGAGTTTGGAGAGTTGAGGGGTGATGTTGATGAGGTTCGGAGGTCGGTATTTATAGGTGATTTCGCCATAAATGCTCAGTTGGTTGGGGAGATTTCGGTTGAGTAATGGCGGATCAAATTCGAATTCGCGCGTGCCTTGGGCCGTGTCCGAGCATTGAATGGCCTCGGATGTTGGTCGCACGCCTTAGGCGAGTTCGGGGTTCATCCGAATCTGGACAATTTCGCGTTTTGGATAAATCGGGTTGAAAAACGGGGCTAGCGGGTATCGACATGGAACCGATTTCTGGGATTAGGAGTTTGGGCAGTTGGCAAGACAGGTCCCTAAGGTTTCCCTCAGTTAGCATTTTGTGTGAAAAGTTAAGTTTTAATTTAAAACAAATTTCGGTTTTTGACAGTTTTAGTCCTCGGACTTTATAAACAAATAAATATGTTTTATTTGAATAAGTTTTCTCAAATGATTTTATAATTTCTATAAAATGATTTATAAGATTTGTAAGTTTAAGTAATTAAAATAAGTTTATATTGTATAATTACAAACTTATAAAGTTTTAGAATTTTAACATATTCGTATATGTATACTTTTAAATAAGCCTTATATATATATATATATATATATATATTTCAAGTATAAATGTTTTTCCTTAACTATATATTAATTAAATTAATATTTATTGTTTAAGGAATAGTTTTAAAACGAATTCGAGTTTTCAATAAATGATATGTGCAAGGGTTTAGGAAAAGGTATGACGGAAAAATCCTGGATATTACACTGACGCCATTCACATCGCTGAGAATCCAGCTTTTCGTGAGCGCACTAAGCATATTACGTTGGATTGTCATTTTGTCCGTGAGAAACTTCAAGGCGGTTTCATTCTGTTTTCTCATACGCGTAATTTCGATCAACTTGGAGATTAATTCACCAAGAGTTTTACTGGTCAACCGCATTCGGCTATCATTTTCAAGTTGTGGTTGTATACACCTCCAATTTGAGGGGGTGTTGGCGAACTTGTGACAAGTTTGCTTGTTTAGTTTAGTTCGTTTTTTATGTATATAAATAGTACTAGGTTATATACCCATGTATTACATGAGTTTATTTAATAAGTATAATAACATGTAAATGTTTTTTAAAATAATGTGTAAAACAAAAAATAAAATTCTTTGTTTCATTAATTAAGTAATAATTAGAATTCAAGTTTTATATTATTTTTTCTAAAAAAAATAAAAACATTAAGATAATTAAATTTCAAAATTAAAACTTACTTAAAATAGAGAAAATTAGAAGATTTTAATAAGAAAAAATATGATGATAACAAGTGCCATTATTTGTAATCATTATTAAGTTATCAATCAAATCATTCAAATTTTCCTTTAGTTTTTCTTTTGTTTTAATTTTCACTCTCATTATCATAACAAAACTTTTGATATTGTAATACATTTTTTGTCCTTATCTTATGGAGTCTGTATGTTCGTTTTAATTTTATCTCTTTCATGTCCTTTTGTTTTTTTTTTCTTCCACGGGTTCATAGAAAATTCTACTAACTCGGTATAATCTTCTTAACATTAAAAATAGTTTTTCTTTTAGTAGACTGTATAATACTTTTTGTATACACTTATACTATGTGTTACGTTTATCTTTCATCTTTCACCATGTTTAACGCCACATCACCACCTTCTATCTTTCCCCCATCTTTTAACTATGTTACGGTCATCTTCACCCATCTTTTAGTAACTTTTTAATATATTAAAGAGAACGAGAGCGACGAAGAAGGATAGTTGTACTGTGCAAAACCCTCGCATTTTGGTTTATTCTGCGGCATCACATAGAGGGCACGACGTCCTCCATCACGCCGCATATTGGGAGGTGAACATACCACATAACACATAGGTTTAGGGCAGCAAATAATGTACTTAAATGAAGAATTATTGGACTAGTTTCTGGACACCTAGGTGTTTCATAGTTCCATTATGTGGGCCAGAAGTTTTTTTTTAAAGGCAAATTATATTTAATCTTGTAGGAGTGGAACTTAAACCCATGATCTACTTAAGCCTTAAAGTTTATAGAGTATTTTCCTCTATCATTGGATCACCAACCTCAATGACTTCCTAAAATAGAATCTTAATGTGACCAGAGGGAAAACAACATGTGTATGATCTCTAATGTTTTAGTTCACAAAGTTTTATTTAATTTCTTAACCTTTTTTCTTTTTGTAATGTTTTGATATTAATTTTGTCGACGTAAACTTTGAACATTTTAGTTTTTTCAAAATGATTTTGACTTCCTTTTCAACCTGATACCAATCCTTTATCAGATTAATGCATTAACTTTTGTAATTGTTATGATTTAGTATTTTATCATGATAACACTAATATTCTTTTTGTTTACTATAATTGTTATTATTATTAGTACTATTTAATATTGTTTAGATAAAATTTAGTTTACTTTCTTTTAGAAATGTTACTTAGACTTTATATTTTTTTTATTTAAGAGTTCTAAATATGAAAAGTAACAGATAATATATTGGAGTTTATATGTTAAATTTCTTAATGAAAAGTAAACTAAATTTTATATAAACAATATTAAATAGTAAACTAAGTTTTATATTGTAATTTATTTTTTACAAAAAAATTAGTTTACCTTCTTTTAAAAATGTTTAGACCTTTATTAGTTTTAAGAGTAAACTTATGTTTTGCTACCTGTGTTTTGACCATTTTAAACATTTTGCTCCATTAGTTTAAGAATAGTCATTTTGCTCCCTGTGGTTATATTTTTTTCTCCAATATTCTCCCTGGCCCTAACTCCGTTTATTATCCCCGTTAAATGGTAGTCACGTACCCCTCACATGAGAGGCAATTCTGTCTTTTCCATTCAAATCATATTCAACGCCTATTTAACTATGGTTTTTTTTTTCAAATCACCTGTGAGCGTTGAATCTGATTTGAACGGAAAAGACAGAAATGCCCCTCATGTGAGGGGCACGTGACTGCCATTTAACAGGGATAATAAACGGATTTAGAGGTGGGGAGACTATCGGAGAAAAAATGTAACCACATGGAGCAAAATGGCTATTTTCAAACTATTGAAGCAAAATGATTAAAATGATAAAACCACATGGAGCAAAACAGAAATTTACTCTAGTTTTAAATAAATTACCATTTTAATTATCATATAAAATTTGTATTTCACATGAATACACACACCGTCTCTCACACACATAGAAAGAAGAAAGTAGTGAGGGAATATGGTCGGGCAAAGAGAGGACTGCACTTATGACACTCCGTGATATATAATTATATACTTTCTTTGTTGGACCTTTCTATCTTATTATTTGTGTGGGGGCCCGATATGCATATATATATATAGACTATTAGGTATATATAAGTAATATAGACACTCATAAATGCATAGAAAATGTAACAAGGAGATTGCACAAGATCCACACTTTAAAGTGGAGAAAATTTGACTTCTTACGCCCAACAATGCTAGCTTTCAAAGGGTAATAATTCTGGAGGCTGTGAAATTACTGAACAAGGGTTAGCGGGTCATGCATAGAGGTGAACAAAAAAATCGGAACAGGAACGGAAACCGCCGAAGGAACCGGAACCGGAACCGGTTCTTCCCGAAAACCGGTTCTTCCGGAACCAAACCGGTTCTTGAAAAACCAGAACCAGGTACATAGGTTCCGGTTTTTCAACCAAGAACCGGGCCTGGAACCGGAACTAGTTCTTGAGAATACCCGATTTGTGCACCTCTACCCTTGTGTCTTGTGACATTAATCCATCTATGTTTACAGATTCGTGGCGCGTATATGCTTAAAATTTTAATAATGGTAAAACTTAAATTGGTTAAAATTAAAAGTGAAAAAAATGTTTTATAAATCAAACGGGTCAATCTAGATTTTTTATATAATTTATCTATGTTTTATTAGTTTATGTTTTAAACATTTATCTATTTTGTAACATTTTAAGTTTTTAATGTTATTGGACTTTTTAAGTTAGTTATTTATATGTTTAATTAATGTATTTATATGTTTAACTAAGTTTTTTGAATAACCGGGTACATAGGTTCCTGGCTTTTTAACAAAGAACCGTACCTGGAACCGGAACCCGTAAAAACCAGAACCGGTTCTTGAGAAAACCGATTTGTGCACCTCTAGTCATGCATAGTAATTTTTCGGCCCCGGTGACCCAAAGCCTTGTTTTTAGTAGGATCAGTTTTACTATCCAAAAAAGTTCTGTTTACCTGTCACTATATTGTAATCATCTTTTTTTACACACTAATGAACGGTTAAAGTGTTCATCAATTTGTTCCTATGCAAGAAATGGTAGTCTTTTACCTATCAAAAACTAGGGATTATAAAACCTTGTATAAGGTGGTGAGTTTCATAAAAGACGCAAAAAGATTCCTTTAATAAATATATGTTGCATTGGATCACTAATACTATTAAGCTAGTCAGGAATCTGGGGTTTGTTATTGGGGTGGTGGTTCAATGGTATAGGCAAGCCTTTTAAACACCTAAAAGATCTAAATATTACGAGTTGAAGTCTTATTAAATAAAAAAAAATTACCGTTAAAAAATGAAATCTGGGTTCCAAGTGAGGCTAGAAGAAAAAAATATTTAGAAATGATGCATGGTCATCCTAGAGTTAGTATACTCGGAGACAAAAGGGTTAGAAATGACTTAACTTAATAGTTCATAACTTTTAATTCTTTAATGCTTTGACTACACTCACAAACATAAATTTATTCATCAGGATCTTTTTTTTTAACGACGTGGACTCAACTGTCACGTTCCACCAGGGGAGGCTCATACATCAGTCTACACATACAACCTCCAAGGAATTCGAATCTACAGAGGGTGTTCCTAGTTTTTATGAAATGCATCTTACAATATTCAAACCTATTATCTCCACAGATAGGAAACCCTTTAGAAAAACTCTACTAACCATCAAAGCAGAACCTTGATGGCTATTCATCAGGATCCCGACTTTAACTTCCGGATTACCTCCACTTTTTAATATTCTATTTGATTCTCTTATTAGTGTATAAATAGTAGATTTAATAATTCACGTCTTTATTTAACCATACGATTTCATTCATTTTTATTATGAAGTTCAAATTTTAAGAGGTAATGTTACCGTTTAAAATTCAAACCATCATATAAAAGACGGTTTAGTTTTATGCTTAAATATAATAAATAATAATATTACTTTACTTTTAAAAAATAATGTTTCCAGCCCTATGTTTGCATCTCTGTTTCGCATAAATAGACCCGTTAGTCTTATTCAATGAGTCTATAAGGTAATTGCAAGAAGGTCATTGGTTCCGTTGCTAGTAACGTTCAATCAACCATCATGGAGGGCAGGTTTATTCTTGATAGGCCGATTATAGATGACGGGGTGATTGCGTGGCTTAAGTCCATAGAGAAAAAAATGTAGTTAAAGGTTGATTTTGAGAAAGCATTTGACTCGGTCAACTAGGACTTTCTAGATTCGATTCTAGATCTTATGAATTCCCGGTAATATGGAGAAAGTGGATTCGTGGGTGTCTAGTCTCTTTTACCCGGAACGTCGATTTTAGTGAACTGATACATTGTCCATTGGTGGTAGAATTATTTTTATTAAATCTATCTTAGGAAGCATCCCCTTTATTATTTATCTTGAACCTTTATTATTAATAGTAAATGTGGTTTTGATTTATTCATATTACATATTAAACTCTCATTCTATTAGTCTACTAGCTTAGAACCTGTGTATTACACATGGTGAAAAATATCAATGTATAAAATTCTTAAATATTTATATATGTATCTTATAGGTGGAAAAATGTACTACATATAATAACAATAGAAAACAAAATAAAAAAAATATGTAAAAATTAATACATAATTGAATTTAAAAATACATAAATATTATTCAATGTAATTTGACTTTTATTTACAATTTGATTGAAAACATAAGCTAAATAATTACATTTCAAAGTTTCTTATAATATAAGATAATTTAAAATAAATATGTTTTATTAGTATAATTAATAATTTGTTTAAAAATATTATTATTGAAAATATGGAAATGCATTTATTATGAGAGAAAGGCGGAAAAATTTTTATAAGGATGAATATGGAGACGACAAGTGGCATTGTGAAACCTTTATTTGTTATATAGTATAGATTTTAGTGATTTTAGTTACTTTATTTATTCTTTACCCACCATATTAAATAAATATTTTTTTTTCAAAAAGATACATCATTTGAAGATTAATTTTTTCTATGATAATAATCAAATAAGAGCACATACCATGAAGATCTATTTTTTTAATTCAGTTTCATATATATGGGTATTAAATATAAAGTCTTATTTGCCATAAAAGCGTAATAAGCATTTTGGTTTCAAACTAATTCAATTGTTAGGATAGAATTAGAAGTTATTAATGGCTAAAAGAAAAACCTCAAACCAGAAAGTCGCATAGTTGTCATAAAACATTAAAAACATAGTTTTTAAACATCAAATCATTCGAAACGTTACAACGAAAGTCTTAACATATAATAATCCATACAAATTAAAACATTCAATTTGTTCATTGTTAATTAAACATGAATGTCAGTCTTCGCATATAACAACCCGGCATTCCATGCATTCCAATCATTCCAAGCCCTCGCGGCTCCTATCATTATTTTTCATCATTTACATGAGGTGCATGCTAAAAGTCATATATATTGAGTGATTTCTATTTTACTTTAGTAATTAAACGCTTCATCATTTTCTTTCAAAACAACTTAAATATAAATATAGTAAAAGTTTGTCTTTCAAAACACTTTCTTTCATTCAAACATTCGGATTCCCAAAACGGGAATCCATTCATTCTTCAAAATCATTTAAAACGTTCATGCTAGCTTTTTGTTCAAAAAATTCACATTCAATTAATATTTATGCTAGCCCTTCTTTCATTCATTCTTTCTCTTTCTTATCATCGAGTGAATAACCACTCGAATGATATCATTGCGTCTTTACCGTCTCAAGTCCCGGAGGCTTGGTACTTTGTGCTTGCACAAATGCAAGACTCCTCTGTTGCTTGTGTACAAGACTCCCCATCACAAGGGACGACTCCTTTTTTTGCTTGTCCGAAGACAAGTCTCCATTGTTGCTTGCATAAGACTTTTCTTTCATTCTTTCTTTCGCCCCGGTGTAAAATGCACATTTAATCAAACGCAAATATACATGCTACCACACAATGAAATACATTAACATATTTATAAACAATTGCATATATTATAACCTAAGTTAATAACACATAAATTGTCATAAACATTTGGGTAAAAACATCGTTTTTTCTTTTTATTCAAAAAGCATGCACTTCAGCCCAAAAGTTTAAAGGAAAATGGGCGATAGAAACTCACCAGTTCTGGTCTTACTTATAAACTCCTTAACTGATTGTGCTAGTCAGGATGCTAGAAATCTGTTAGAACGGTCATTCTCGAGAAGCGTCAACTACACGGTTAAATCTAAAACACTTTTTCCCGAAAACCAACCTTGGTCGAAAACAATTTTCGGCCGAAACCACTTTCGATCGAAATCCCTTTAGGCCGATATCTCTTTCGACCAAAAGCTTTTCCGTCCGAAATGTTTTTCATCCGAAAACCCTTTCGATCGAAAACCTTTTCGTCAGTAGTAGTTTTCCGTTTGGAACGCAGTGTTACTCATTCAACCGAAATACTTTTCATCCCATTCTTCCATACGAAGACCCAGCCATGTGACAGAGTTTAAAGGACGGTACTTGAATTGAAGACCCAGCCATGCGACACAGTCAAATGGATGTCACTTTCCATGTCCAATAGTAGTAGCCATGCATGCAATTAGGAGAGAATAAAGTGCACGTTTCACTCTGTTTCAGTAGTAATTTCCTTATATTAATTAGGTGCATGTAATTTTCCTTTCAAGTATTTATATATTGTGATCAGCATTTGGATAAAGATAATCAAAAAATTATTGTAAAAGTTTATTATTTCTCTAATTTCTTTGGGAGTACTAGTGCCTATTAAAAAAAGGCTAATTATCTTGGGAGATTAATCATCTCGAATCGACCTCTATCACACTAATGGCTAGCCATCCAGGATTTTCCAATGTGTTCTTTTGAATCGCATGCCTCATTCCAGATCATTTTTTTAATAGCAAACTAATTTAATCATTCCAACCTACAACTTACGACTCACGAACTCGTTTAATTTTTTTTAAAGGCAAATTTCTTAATTTCTTTAAACCCATGACCTCTTCAAACCTTGTTTTTATTAGAGGATTTTCATCTAACACTGAGTCACCAACCCCAATGTACCTAGTTTAATTAGCCCACGTTTTTCCAATTTGATTTGAGCCTCGTTAAATCACCCATCATCGGCGACGCTATGCGACACCACAATACTTGGAAAACAAGATCATTCAGAGTCTCCGGGAAGATATTGGGAACTCGTCGGAAACCACATGCGATTAATTTCAACACAAAGAGAGGCAGGTGAGGGGGTGAGGTTAGGGTTTTTTTTAATTAGAAAGTTACATGAATAGTCCGTCTATTTTACAAATTTAATAGATTTTTACTTTTATTTTGTCACAAGGGTAAAATCATTATTTACACAACATTTACAGAATTTTAATCAAAGTTAGTGATAGAACTTAAACTTGTTTAGAAACTAACACTACAACAATATCACCCTATCCCGACGATTTTTTTCACCCTATAGCGACGACTTGTCGTCGGTATAGCCTATACCGACGACATGTCGTCGGAATAGATGTCGTCGGTATTGCCTCGTCCCAATAAGTCAAAGATGTCGTCGGGATAGGTCAGCCTATACCGACGACTTGTCGTTGCTATAGGGTTTAATTAAAAGTTTCAAAAAGAAATTCTATACCGACGACATGTCGTCGGTACAGGTTGACCCTATTCCGACGACATGTCGTCGGTATATGGTTTTTTGTTTTTTAATAATTTTTTAAAAAGGCCTATAGCGACGACATGTCGTCGGTATAGGGTTTTTGTTTTTTTTAATAATTTTTGAAAAAAGCCTATAGCGACGACATGTCGTCGGTATAAGGTTTTTTGTTTTTTTAATAATTTTTGAAAAAGACCTATAGCGACGACATGTCGTCGGTATAGGTCTTTTCTGTTTTTTTATTAATTTTTGAAAAAGGCCTATAGCGACGACATGTCGTCGGTATAGGGTTTTTTGTTTTTTTTAATAATTTTTGAAAAAGGCCATGTCGTCGGTATAGGTCTTTTCTGTTTTTTTTTTATTTTTTAATTTTTAATATTTTATCCAGAAATATTAAATTTCTAAAAACAAAAACCTGCAAATCATTAAATATAAACCATTCAAACATTCAAATCAAATAAAAACTAATATCCGAAACATAAACCAAACATCCAAATTGTTCGACACACAAACTTGTCCGACAAATCAAATATTCAAAACATAAACTTGTTCGACACACAAATATACAAATTACACACATACATACATATACCTACAAACACTAATTTACATAAACTAAATTATATAAAATAAGCACACATCTAAACCAAATGACCTAAACTAATCATAATTTAATAATTCCATCATACATACAAATATACATACTCATACATACAAACATACATACAAACCTACATACATAACACATATATACAAAATCTTAAAAATCTTAGATCTAAACCAAATTTCATCACAAATTAGTAATTAAAACGAGTATTTACCTTCACAAAGCTAGAAATCCAAGAAATGATGAAATTCCTCCAAAACCTAACCAAAATAAACAAACAAAACTTCAAAATCTTGAAAAAGTAGCTAAAATATGAAACCCGGATGTTAGCTCACCTTAAATACCGAGAGTTTTTTTGAAAGTTGCTCCCAATAAATACCATCTTATATACCTACACATCACAATTACATACATAAATAAATGTCCAATTACATAATTACAAACATATACATACAAACATACATACACATATATACATTCATATTAACTAATCATCATAAACACAAATTACACACATACATACAAACTAATCATCCAAACTAATCATCATAAACACAAATTGCACATATACATACACTTACATACAAACTAATCATTATAAACACAAATTACACACACACATACATATACATACAAACACTAATTTACATAAACTAAATTATATAAAATAAGCACACATCTAAACCAAATGACCTAAACTAATCATAATTTAATAATTCCATCATACATACAAATATACATACTCATACATACAAACATACATAACACAAAAATACAAAATCATAAAAATCTTAGATCTAAACCAAATTTCATCACAAATTAGTAATTAAAACGAGTATTTACCTTCACAAAGCTAGAAATCCAAGAAATGATGAAATCCCTCCAAAACCTAACCAAAATAAACAAACAATACTTCAAAATCTTGAAAAAGAAGCTAAAATATGAAACCCGGATGTTACCTCACCTTAAATCCCGAGACTTTTTGTGAAAGTTGCTCACAAAAAGTCCAAAAACCGTGAAATCGCCGGAGAGAACAATTTGGGAGAGTTTTAGAGGATTTTGGGTGGAAATGAAGGTCTGCCGTCTATTTTCCCTATTTGTTCGCGCTGCACCCTATGGCAACGACATGTCGTCGGCATAGGCCCAAATGTCGTCGGTATAGGTACCATATGCCGACAACATGACAGGGTTCGTAGGATGTTTACCAGTCAATAAAGGAAAAAACCCAATCCCGACGACATGTCGTCGCCATAGGGTTTTCCGGAATTTTTTTAATTTAAAAAAAAATAAAATTTGACCGACACCCTATAGCGACGACATGTCGTCGCTATAGGTTTTCCCAAAAAATTCAACGGTCGCCAGCTTTCCCTCCAATCTGCCTCAACCCTATAGCGACGATATGTCGTCGCTATTGGGTGTCCTATTCAAAATTTTGGTTTTCACCTATCCCGACGACATGTCGTCGACATAGGGTTTTCCAGAATTTTTTTTAATTTAAAAAAAATAATTTGATTGACGGAAATTGATTAAATAAAAAAACAAAAAGAAAATCAAAATTAACCTATAGCGACGACATGTCGTCGCCATAGGATTTTCCAGATTTTTTTTTAATTTAAAAAATAATAATTTGATCGACGGAAATTGATTAAATAAAAAAACAAAAAGAAAATCAAAATTAACATATAGCGACGACATGTCGTCGCCATAGGGTTTTCCAGAATTTTTTTTTAATTTAAAAAAAAATAAAATTTAACCGACGGAAATTGATTAAATAAAACAATTCTATGTTTTTGAGATTTTATTTTATACTTTCAGATATTATATATATATAACTTGGACCCTAAAACAAAAAAGAAGAACAAGTTTGACTTGAAAAAGTAAAAACCCATTTTCCCTCTTCTATTTCCGTTGAATTCGCAATCAAAACTCAATTCTTTTGAATCCTAAAGATCGTGTATTAATTGCGTATCAAGCCCCAATTTGATAGATTAGGATCGAAATCGTGAGATTTGGAACCTAATTTGGTATGTCACGTAAATGGGTATGAGATTGCTTAAATCACCGAAATCAAGCCCGTAATCCCATAGATCTCGTCAATTTAAAGTTGTAAACGTGTTATAATCACCCTATATATAATCCCTATCATCTTACAACTCTACAGCACCTCCAAATTCTTTTTTTTCTTCCTCTCGGTTTGCAATCGGCGCAAGGGGGGCTCTCGATCTGCGACGACTCAAGGACAACTCGGTGTCATTCTTTCCTTCGGAATCGATAGTAGGTACCCATTTACATCTGATGTCTCCCAGACGTTCTATATAAAAACTAACAAAACCTAACCTAGACTCATAAGTAATAAATGGAGTACCTTCGAACTAAACCGCACTGACATGCAAGTATACCTATCGAGTGTAGCACCGCTTAACGGTAAACCGAGTATCGAACCCTAGAGACACTACGAATAACAAAACTAGACTTTGACTTGGACTAAAGAATGATTATTGGTTTAGGGGGTTTGACTACAATACTGATTAAACTAGTGAATGCCGAAAACTAGAACGACTCAACTATCAAGATAAGAACTGAGGTGAAATCAAGAATTGGGAAAAATACTACCTAGGTCGGAATCCTACGTGCAAAGCACAACTTCTACCGGTTCTGGAAACTAAGATGGATCTGGGTTTCTAAGGATGACAACTAAAGACTACCTAGTGGATCCCTAATCACCCTCAGGGTGTCACTAATTAAGCTACCTAAAGCGTACTAAACTCACCAGATAGTTGGGTCACCTCTCGGGTATTTCCAACAATGATAAAGTACCCACATGACAGATTACCTCTCAGTCTCACTATCCACAATACATTCGAAGAATGCACAGGGTAATCTTTAGATAACAACTATGATTTAACCTAGCAACAATCACTAGACACCTAATACTAACGTCATCTCAGACTGTTAACACTCGAATTCCTAATGATGAAGACTAGACAAATACTTCTCACCACTCGGGTATTGAACTAGGACACACATTCACTCTAATCAGCAATCCATCACAACTCTTATGGTCACTATCTCTAGTAAACCATACACAATCACAAACCCTAAGATCTATGACCTAGATACGCAAATCAAACTGACAGACAACCACAATCAACGCATGGAGTTATAATCAATCACACAATAAGAATTAAACATGCTTATACATCATAATTAATATCCAAAGATCGTTTACAAAATCATTCAGCCATCAAAATCGTCCTAGGCTCTCTCTCAAACGGCTGGAATGCGAACTTCTCAAATTATGGCATTAAAAATCTATTAAAAGTCGATTTTAGGGATTTTCGCGATTTAAGGTTCTCTCGCGTACCGCGAGAGACTGGGATGAGTTCCTCGCGTACCGCGAGGAACTGAATTTCAACAAATTGTTCTTCGGGATTTAGCTTCCTATTCCACACGAGCTCCTAAAAGTGTAAAATAGACTCAAATACAGACGGAAATTTAAAAAAAAAATTTGACCGACGTAAATTGATTAAATAAAAAAAAACAAAAAGAAAATCAAATTAACCTATAGCGACGACATGTCGTCGCTATAGGTTTTCCCCAAAAATTCATTGGGTGCCAGCTTTCCCTCCAATCTGCTCAACCCTATAGCGACGACATGTCGTCGCTATAGGGTGTCCCATTCAAAATTTTGGTTTTCACCTATCCCGACGACATGTCGTGGCCATAGGGTTATTTTTTTAATTTAAAAAAAAAAATTTGACCGACGGAAATTGATTAAATAAAAGAACAAAAAGAAAATCAAAATTAACCTATCCCGACGACATATCGTCGCCATAGGGTTTTCCAAAATTAACCTATCCCGACGACATGTCGTCGCCATAGGGTTTTCCAGAATTTTTTTTAATTTAAAAAAAAATTTTGACCGACGGAAATTGATTAAATAAAAAAAACAAAAAGAAAATCAAAATTAACCTATAGCGACGACATGTCGTCGCCATAGGGTTTTCCAGATTTTTTTTTTAATTTAAAAAAAAAATTTGACCGACGGAAATTGATTAAATAAAAAAAATAAAAAGAAAATCAAAATTAACCTATAGTGACGACATGTCGTCGCTATAGGTTTTCCCCAAAAATTCATTGTGCGCCAGCTTTCCCTCCAATCTACCTCAACCCTATAGCGACGACATGTCGTCGCTATAGGGTGTCTCATTCAAAATTTTGGTTTTCACCTATACCGACGACATGTCGTCGCTATAGGGTGACCTATGCCGACGACAAATGTCGTCGGTATAGGCGACGTCGGCACATGGTCATTTTCTTATAGTGTAAAACCACGTAACTCAACCTACAACTTGTAAACTTAAGACCTAAAAAAGTATGACTTACACCAAATCGCATTGTCTATTTGTGTAATTAACTCAATAAATCTATATCTATCTATATAATAAATACAGGTTTTTCATTACACATGTCGTCTCCATATTTATTCTCATAATTTTTTCACGCCTCTCTCTCCTATGAAATACACCTCTATCTTTTAATAATAATATATTTAAAAAAATACTGATCTTTATATTAATAAATCTCCTGACATATTTTGACGAATATATGTGTTAACAGATTATATTGTATTTCACGGGTTTATTCAACCCGTGTAAACACGTGTTTTAAAAAAATAAATTTTTTATTACTTAATATATAATATTCAACCCGTGTAATACACAAGATTTTAACTAGTAATACAATATATATATAAGCTATTTCAGTTTAAAATAATTGGTCCGACTAGATTTAAACCCAAAAAAGTCAATATTTGCAGTTGATTCTTTTTACCCTTAATACCATTTTTAGATTTTTATTATTTACAAATGTTTAACCGCTCAATCTTAACAATTGAAATAGTGAGATCAACGGTCCCGTATCATTTCCTAAGCATCTTATAAAAAACATTTTTATTTGATCCACACGAGATAATGTACAAAATGGTTAATTTTTCGTGCGAAGAGTACGAAAATACCTAAATGTGAAATATGGTTGGACGGGTATTTGCGTCATAAACAAATTTACGCTATAATCACGTTAAAGATATACTTTAAATAATAAAGCTATAATCACATGTGAGACTTGAAACCAAAACCTCCTTATTTTAATAAAATCTTGGGTAAACACCTTTGTCACTAGACAAATTCCGACTCCTTAGTTTGTTTTGGTAGGATTTAATAGCCACCTTCATTAAGGGGGTGTTTGGATTAACTTATTGAAAACAACTTATAATTTTTTAGAAAATTAAGTACACACTTACTTTTAACTTATAACTTATAACTTTTTCACTCTTTAAAAACAAACTTTTTCACATTTACCCAAACAAAATTTTGACTTATTGACTTCTTGGATAAGGTAATAAGTCAATAAGTAAGTTTGAAAAGTAATCCCAAACATCCCCTAAGTACTCAACTACTATCTACTGGTATAGAAAACATTTTGCTGTTGCAAAAATAAATAAAAATATTATATACTCATCGCAAAATCCAAATGTTAGAAAAATGAAGCTCTTGTGATCCATCGTGAGTGGTGGTGCCCCTACCCATGCATGGGTGACGAGAGGGAAAGCATCTATCAATCTCAAGGCCCATAAGCTATGGCATGCATTTAGATCGGTGGCCCATCTATCAAGAAAATTTATGTTGAGTGGTATAGAGAAGCATGATTTTAATGTTTTTGTCGGGAAAATTAAAATCGACTGGTCCTCCGTTTTTGGGATACCCCCAAGTAAGCCAAAAGAAGAATATGCCATACATATCAAATTCAACCACATATATCTCAAAAGCATTTACTACTTCTACGGGTTGATGTTTGAGTGCTCTTATAAAGAACGTTTTCATGTATCTAAACTACCAAACGGGCTTTGTCCTGACGGTACCCCCGGTGACTTTTAAATGGGAGGTCACCGGTTCGAATCCAGGCCACAACAAAAAAGGTGTATTTGACCAGATCGGGAGGTTTACACAGTTAGGGGTTGACCTGGATGTTCTAGGTCAGTGGCGGAGCTTGAAAAACTAAGAAGCGGGGGCCGAAAGTTACGAGACCAAAATTTTTTCCTATCGCTATGTTTCGGGTTATATGTTTGGGTCGGGCCAAACAAATCAATAATAAATAACTTTAAATATAAAATAATCTATTATAATGCGAGAGAAAAATGGTAAGTACCTGGAAGAAAATTACAACTCAGTCCGACGACCTTTAATATTTTTGAATTCATCGATTATGGATTCCGAATCAAACTTATTAGCAATTTCTTTTTCTATGTAAATAACCAAGCTATTCGTGAGATACTCGTCTGCCATCTTATTGCGAAACCGATTCTTGAATATTTTCATTGCTGAAAATCATCTTTCTGAAAATACTTAACAAGAATACAACTAAAGAATGCAAGAAATCAAGAAATTAGGGCTTGATTCAAGAATGCAAGAAATAAAAAAATTAGGGCTAAGCTAGTATTCAACACCTGTGAGCGGAGCAGCAAACAGTGGCGACTGGTGGTGGAGAGTAGCGGCAGAGCGACGGCGACTGGCGGCGAGCAGCGGCGACAAATGGAGGCGACTCGGCGAGCAGCGATTTGGGGCAGGGCAGTGGCATAACTGATATGGAGGAGGAGAGGATATGGTCGATTGTTTTTTTAGGGAAAATTAAGTTAGGTTAAAAATAATTTTGAATTTTTCATCCCCCCCTAAACTTACACTTTTATTTTTTAAATGAACAATCTAATTGTTTATCGAATTTTTTCATTTCCCCCCCCATAACTTATCGAATCAATCTTAACAGAGAATGAATTCTTTAGGGAAAAAAATAAGCGGGGGCCGGCTCTATACGTAAAAAAATTTTTGGACGAAAACGGAAAAATTAACACTACTAATGGAAAAAACGGCCCCGGCCCCTTAATAGCTTCGCCTCTGTTCTAGGTGTTGCCCCGGGTAAACCCAATTGACGTAGAATATCTAAGTGTCGGCGTTTTAAAAAAAATTGTATCTAAACTAAAATTTGTTGTTCTTAACAGTCCTACACGCATATAGTTAGTAGCTTGTGCTTAGGATCGGCTTCATAATTTACAAACACCATGCCTTTGAATCGTCAAGCACACGATATAAAATTCAAAGGACCATATTATGAAGGTATTGATTGTGTGTATTATGGAATAGAATTACAAGGGTAGATATAGGAGAGAAATACAACTGTAAGTACACAAATTAAGGAGCTATACATGGTAATTATAGAAACTAAACCGTCAGTGATACCAGGCTGGGTTGCGGAATTGATAGGCCAAGTTCAGAAAGCAAGTTTTGAATCCAAGTTAATTCGGCAGCAACATTAGCCAAAGCTTTGTATCCGGCTTCAGTTGAGGACCAGGAAAATTATTTCTGCGAGCGGAGCGCCAACACTACTAGAAAACATGTATATTTTCTATAAAAGTTTCCGACAAGTTAACAACAAAAGAAATTTCCCACAAGTTTGTGACAACTTTCCGACAAAACAAAAACAAAAAAGTAACCGCAAGATTTCCTACAATTTTTCGACAAATTTATTAAGTGAGTTAACTTATTTATTTCGTCGGAATATTGTCGCTAATTTGTTGGAAAATTAGTCGGGACTTTGTCGGAAAATACATTTCCTACGGGTTTTTTTTTTCCAACAAACACTTTTTGTTGGAAACTTGTCACTAATGACCAATTCTGACAAATTTCCCATGAAACTGTTGTCGTAATTTTTTTAGTAGTGCAAGAGATGATGTTCGACCAGAGATAAACAAGTTACGTGGTTGTAGATCGACCTTTTGTGGAGATGCTACCCCAATATGAGTCCGAAAAGGCGGTGAGATCCAAAGTGGAACACCGATTTAAGAATAGCGTGCCCATTAATGGTACCCTTTAAATAATTAAGCAGTTGTTTTAGAACTTGCCAATTAACTTTCGATGGAGCGTGCATAAATTGGGATAGCTTGTTAATAGCAAAGGAAATGTCGGGTCGACTAAAGGAAAGATATTGAAGAGAACCCACCAGCTTGCGGTATGGGGTCAGATCAACTTTGGGAGCACCATCCTCTTCAGTTAGAGTTACTGATGTACCTAAAGGAGTAGTCGCTTCCTTAGCTCCATCCATCTTGAAGTGAGTCGGAATGTCTTGAATGAGACCGTGCTGTGATAGAAAAAGACCCGTTGTTCAGTGGGCTTCGCCCTCTTGATACAACAAGGTGTCTTTAGCACTAAAAATCATTAAATCATCAAAGAAGTGTGCATTCCACACTTACCAACTTGTTTGATGTTTCATTATGACTTATCATTTGGTCATTAAGTAAACCCAATTACATAAAATAGGTAGATGACACTAAAATCACCAACAATATTTAGGGAAAATTAATTAATTTTGATTGATTCGCAACCCCTTCACGAGTAATTAAGTTCCATGCTTGAAAACTATTCTCCCCATGTTTCTTTGTTCTCTTCTAGAAATTTTTTGGCTTGTTTGGAGCTGTTAAAAACCAGTAGTATCTTTAAGCCCCTATATACACAGTCAGTGCATCTCTAAATGATTTAGATACATAGACATATGATGTTCTTCTGCCATGTAATGTTTTTTTTTTGTATCAATCATGTGTGTTGTGTTTACCGCCTGTTTGTTTCTCTATATTTGCTGACCAACTCTTTACCATGTCTATCGAGTTTTGCCACATTCGATGTTAACTTTGCACCTTCAATCTTCACCGTATTAAGTGCTTCCTCCTGTAATCTTATGTCATTAACATTAACAAATTTTACGAACGCGAAGTTGTTTCCCCAGCATGTCTTCCTTCTTGGCCATGTATGTGTCAACCCAAAAGGTTTGAACATCTTTTAGATCAATGAGCTTAAGCATTCATATGGAAGGTTTGAGATGAAGAATGGTGTGTGTATTAAACTAAGTGATATATTATAAGGACTAGACTTGTAATATGGTGTTTTGTATAAACACCTTCTTATCAATCACAAATCTAATACAATTAAATAAAAACATTCTATTATCAACAAAATACATTTCTTGTATTACAGACAAACATCATCACAAAACTTTTACTCTTTCAATGTCACATATTTAGCATAATTTAACTGTATTTATGATGTCACCTTTTTCAAGTAAGGTTCTTCTATACCTCTATAAAACCAGTTGTGAAAACTCTAGTTTACCACACAGAATGAAGAATCATATGAAACAAATCATACTTAACAGGCTCAGGATGCCAAAAAAAGTGTTCTCTTACCTTTTTTACTCTCTCAAACATCTCAACATACTTCTCACGAGATATCGAAAGCAATACCGTTTTCAAGTTCGGAATATCCTTCTCGGGTATAAAAACCGCAAACGATTCCCAGTTCAAAACATCAAAAAACGGGGGCACGTAATTATCCGATATGATCACAGGGACACAATTGTAAAATAACGACTCCACGACCCGCGGGCTGTGCACTGCAAAACCGCGAGCACAGATGCAAAACTTGCTTGTTTTCATGTGATCAATGTAGTTTTGGTTACCTTTGACATGTGGCATTCGGGTTAATATTTTCATGTCGGTATCGTTTCCCCAATGGGCTAGTAAAACGGGCCAGACATGACCGTGCATGTGGCCCGCGAAGAAGGTTAGGATTGGTCTGTTAGAAGGCGGTTCGCCACCTACATTTTTTAGAGGATTTGTTGCTGACTGTACATATGTTGTTGGAAGTGAAACATCTTTGCCTATGTGAAAACCTGTTTGAATGTCTGCATTTGATAGAACCCTAAGTTGTCGGCTTGATTGATTGAAAAGTAAAATACAGATAGTGCCCTGTTCGAGAAGGGTGATCTCCGATTACAAGGTTAGAAACCCTAATTTTGATTAATAAAACATCGACCCCTAATTGAAACTCTTGACTCCCTATTTCTAGACTGCTAAAGCAGTTACAAAACTGAATAGAAAACCCCCCACTACACTGGAACTACTCCCGCCACTTTTGAGTAGCTGGGCCAAAACTGGGCCAACCCAGTCAGGTTAGCCCAATGGCCACCCCGACCCAGTCAACCTGGGTTCGTATCAGCATTACAAAGGGCCCTTATGGTATTTAGCAAACGTCCTCTGGTTTCAGCTGGGGCCTGAGGAAATACAAAGTTAATAGTATGTGAAATGACTAAAATACCATTTTTCAAATGATTACATTAAATTTTGTATGGTGAAAATCTGAAAATTGGTGTGTCTGTTTATAAGTTTCTGATGGCAAAAATTAGGCCCCAAGATGGAAAATATGGCAATTTATATCATACCCAAATGACTAAAATACCCTTCAGAAGTTTCCATCTTGGGGGTCTCTAAAGCCAAAATTTAAATGCTCAGAATAGCAAATTGGAACGTTTTATTTGATTTTATATCCAAATGATTAAAATACCCTTTTTTATAGACTATGGAAAAATGACAACCAGTAGACAGTTATTTGAAGATTGGAAATTTTCAAGAAAGGGAAACAGGACAAAACTGGAAATTACTTTAATATCTCATGGAATATAGGGAGTACAAAAAATTGGGCAATTTTAGCAACCAGCTATATTTAACTGCAAAATGGAAGTCAACTAACAGATTCTTAACTGAATTTATAACTAAATTGCTGATATGGCACTGGTTGATACCATATCAGCAGCCATATCATATCAAATGCCACATGTGGGAAAAAAAATAAAAAATAAATTATTTACTAGTTTGAAATGCTTTCTAAATTTACATAAAAAATAATTATTAAATTTCTCATACGCGGTTTGGCATATACGTACGTATACCTTAAAATGAAAAATAAGACGTCACGTCAGCAATTTTTGAAAAACTAGTAACATTTTTTTATTAGAAACTTTCAAGATTGTGATTCAGTTAATGAATGACGATTCCAATGAAATGACAGGTAAACGGGAAACAAGTTGCGCCGCAACAGGTAAGATTCATTGCTACAATCAGTAATAAAATTTAACCTGGTTGCTGAAATCATTAACATGTACAGTCGGTTTCTATATTCGCACACTTCGCCCTTCTAATTCTATATATAGAAACTAGAAGGAAGAAACACATACCCAATCATGGCAAGCAGCTAGGAAATGATCTGATCCATTAGTTCTTTTCCAGAATGGATATTTTGTTATAAGCATTTCAGTGTGATTCTTCATGAACTGAATCAAATTATCACGACTGTGTGAATGAGGAACGTATAATGTTAACTCAAGCAACCGTGAACTAAAAGGTATGTAAAATAAATGTGCTTCACTCGGGTCTTCTGTAACAAACTGTTTATTTGCTTCTATCAGCTTCAGAAACCAGCCCTCAGAAGCATATATTCCCTCTAGAATAAAATCATGAAAAATCGGCTTTTCACCATCTTTGTAAATGTAAACTTTAAGCATCTGTTCCATTATCTCATAACTCCTGCACATTTGATGATAAAATGTTTATTACACCAAAATGTAACTTATTTTCACCTTTTTATCATTATATGAATGAAACATTGTATAGAATACACTTTCAATTTTTTTAACATTGTATGCAAGTAACATTCTGTAGCAAGTAAAATGGTGACATGGCAAGCCACGACGTCTTCAGAAACTTTTACAGAAAGTCACTTTCGTACAGGGATATGAATTTCTGACATGACACGAGCCTAAACGAAATTCACGAGTTTGTGAGTTTGGGTTTAGTATAAATGGATTCGGGTCAGTCTCGGGTCGAACCCGCGAACAGGTTTAGCTAAATGGGTCGTGTGTCAACCCAACGTGTTCACGGATTGATTTGTCTAACCCATTTATTTTTAAATTTTATAAAATATGTTTTACGCCAAAAATTAAATTGATTTGAGTATTTATCCCAAAAATTAAAAGTTAAAACGTAAATTGACAAAAGATTTTATGATTAAAGTGTAATTGTTTGATATAAATTTGCATTTTTGGTTGTAAAATTGTATTTTTAAAATATTAATATGTAAAAAATAAAAAAATTCAGGTTAAACGGGTTGTATATAATCCTGTCATGTTTGTGTTCATATCATGTCGTGTTCGGGTTGGACCTGTCAACCTACGAACACGACTTGTTTAGCACCCCTACTTTCATACGATCGTAAAAAACTGACAATATATTGCATACAGTTAGAAAAATACATACAATCCCAAAAAGGTAAAACTAATTTACATTTTCATGTAACAAACTGTTACAAGTATCACCACAAGGTCCAAAAATAAGCTATATGAATATATGTTATAAAGGTACCTCTTAAACATGGAAATATTCCGATAAATCGGGGCGTAAAGATCTGTTTCATTGTTTGTGATGATGGCATTCTCAATTTGTGATTTTGCTTCAAGTAGTTCTTGATCAACCCGCGATGAGAGTTGAGATGGCTGCAAATAAACAACACAAAAGATGCTAAAAAAATATGAACATAACACTAAAAATGTTTTCACATAAATTCAATTAGACTAACCAAATCAGCATACGAAGGTCATATACATACGACTGAACGAGGTGCAAAACGAGTCTTCTGAAGCAGCTCGTTCATCTGGGAAATCGACAGTACTGGCAAACTCTCCGGTTTGGGCTTTTTCTCATCAGCCATGGAAAGATTTGTACTTTTGTCGGTAATTACTGACCTGTTAAAATCCGGATATGAATCTTTTAAACTGTGTGACTTGACACCAGAAAGTAGAAATGATAAACTGCTGAAAATTGGAGGTTGAGAATACTGAACAGTCAATAAAACAGCAGATGCAATTCCAAATAAGCAGATCCATTTTATAGTTTGCTTTAGATATAGATAGTGAGTAAATCGAAACCCGTGATCCATTTAGATTAGATGGATCTAAATCTGGAGTTCAAGAATCACTCAGAAAATGGTTGATGTTGCTGCAAGACTCTCCATATGCAACAATTTGATCAAATCTGTGATTGCAAAACACCAGAGTTAAGTAAATTGTGGAATTTCAATCTTTGTTATATCATTGCAGTATGTATAAATGTACAAAAACCGTTGAAACTATTCAAACCGAAGCCAATACAGTTTAGTTCAAAGTTTACTGTTCGGTTCAAAGTTTGGAACTGGGAACTTGTCATGTAAAAATAAGTGAGAAAAATGAAATATTAAATAGTTAGTGACGAAGAAAAAATAAGCAAGAAAAAGAAATATAGGGCTCACAGAATTGTGGCACATGGTGCAACCAGTTACTTAAATATTAGGCATAGATTTATTTATTTTTTCTGTGTTTGGAATATGCATTTATGCATATGTATACTATTCATCAACCATCTTTATCATTTTTTTAACGATTTAATACAAGCTAACGACTTTAAATTAAAGAAAAACCTTGTTCAAACCGGCAAACCACCCAAACTGAACCATTTTGGCTGGTGTGGCCGACCCAACTGAAACGCCCCAACCTGAATTGGGTTGACGCTTATACAAAGATTAGAATCAAACGTCATTTCATCAACATTTAAGCTTTAAAATAAATTAACTTAACTGACAAATTACGTATTTGATTGTTTTCTTGTTGGTGACTTTTGTATCATCTAGCTATTTTGTGTAATCGGGTTTACTTAATGATCAAATGAAACATCAAACAAGTTGGGTAAGTGTGGAGTGCACACTTCTTTGATAATCTTATGGCTTCTGGTGCTAAAGACCTTGTTGTATCAAGGGGGCGAAGCCCAGTGAACAACAGGGGTCCGGGGGCAGCGTGCTGACCAAGTTTACTACTCCGGAGTAAGTTTACTCATCCGGAGTAAGTTTGTCTCTCCAGAGTAGACTGCTCCTCCGGAGTAGATTGTCTTTCCGGAGTAAAATGATAAACTAACGGTTCTGGCGGTTTTCAACCAATAACAGTCATGACGTTCCACTGTTTCTATTTACCCTATATATGCCTGAGAATTTGGTCGGTACGAAATACAGAGAAATATTGTTTTAATCTAAAAGTGATTCACAATTCTCAAGAGAAATCCACGAAGAACGATCTCGAATAACTACATTTCTTTTCCTGGAAAAACATATCATAGAAGAAATTTCACAAACTAAGCCGTGAAGATCTACTATTTCTCAACACAGAATCTACTAGAAATTACAATCGGTAACTGTTGAACAGATAAATTCGTGTGAACACAGATATCTAATAAAAGTAAATATTTTATCAGATTTCATAAAGAACGAACATGTTGGATCAAGAACTGCAGATTAGAAATTTGAATAGTAATATGAATGAAAATAAGATGACTTACAGGTATTGATGACGGTTTTATGATCGAAAATTGAATTAGAATGAAGTGATTTGAGAATTGAGATTCGATCATCTTCAAATTAAAAAAAAGTCTATGCACTTGATGTCGTTTCACATGTGTCCAGAAAGAATATTTAATTACGAGAATAATATTTTTTTATTTATATTTAATAGGTTAAAAACGTGGGTGATTAAAGAAAAATTTAAATAATCAGTATTTAAATATTTAAAAATTATAAAATAAATATTAAATAAATAATCAAAATTTAGAAACTAATAAATGAAAATATTAAATGGTAATGAATATTTTTAGATGTTAATAAATTAAATATTAAATAGTTGGTAAGGAAAAATTTAATAGTTTGTAATGAATAAAATAGTAAGCGGAAATTTTTTTTAAGCTCACAGAATCATGCCACGTGGTGCATCAAGATACTTATTTGTTAGATACACATAGATACGTCATTGTTTCATCAAATAAGTTTTATTTTTTCATAAAAAAATCTACTTTATATGTCAAAAAATTTGTAGTGGTTTATTCGGTATAATAACTATAAAACTAGTTATGTAGATATTAGATGGTTGGAAAAACAAAATTAGATAAAAAAAATTCACATGTATATAGTTTGTGAGAGAGGGGCCCACTATCGTTCGTCGGCTGGCATCTGGGATTCCGGACGACCTCTCCACCATCCGAATCTGGACGAGCCCTCCAATGAGGCCGTCCGACCACCTAGACGTGCCGCATAGACGGTCCACTTTTAACGTTTGGAGATTCTCTAAGAATGTTTGGTTTTCTCAAAAATTTTTGTAACATGTGAGTTGTGACTCAAATATTAAATGTATGCTTCGGTAAATCAAATATTACATACACTTTACCTCTTTCCAGTAAAAACAAATATATTACATACACTTTACCTCTTTCCCATTTGCTTTGGAAAATCCAAAAAAAAGTTATTAGCTAACATATTACATTTTTTTTTGGATTTTTCAAAGCACACTTTACAATAAAATAAAAAAATAAAAAATTGGTGTATTTACAAGATATATAAATTAACCACCCTGGGGTTTAATTTACTCTAGCAACTCTAGTATACCATACTGAGTGTAGTATCATGTGAAAAATGTCATACTTAACTGGCTTAACATGCCAAAGAAAATGTTGCTGTACTTCTTTAACTCTCTGATGCATTTTTAAATACCTACTTTTCGGGATCGAAAGAATAATATTTTTCAGATCCGGGATATCTTTCTCGGGTACGAAAACCGCAAACGATTCCCAATCCAATACCTCAAAAAAAGGCGGGACAAAATTATCGGATATGATCACAGGAACACATTCGTAGAAAATAGCCTCCACAACTCTAGGACTGTTGACTTCAGAACCTTTGGCACATATACAAAACTTGCTGTTTTCATAAAGTCAACATAGTTTTTGTCATCTTTGACTTTCGGAAGTTGTTTAAAGATTTTCATTTCGGGGTCTTTGTTTTCCCAGTGGCGTAATAGGATTGGTCGAAGATAACCGTGCATTTTTCCAGCAAAGAAAGCAAAAATGGGGCGTTTGGATGCGGGTTTACCTCCAAGATTTCGTAGTGGATTTTGAGGATAACGGATGTTTGTTTCAGGGAGAGAAATATCTTTTCCCAACTCGAAACCGGATTTTTGGATGTCTGTGTTGCAAATGGCTCTTATGCAGGTACCCATGAATCGCTTTGTTTCATCTGCAGCCTTGAAATTTGAATATACAGTAGAAAGTTAGATGCAAATAAGTAAATATGATTAAAATATTGTAAATAGAAAAGAAAAGGTTACAACTTTTATACATTTTTATCACCAACTTGATCAGATGGGTTAAGATAAATGAGTTCACTAAAAACTAAACATGCCAAATGGGTCAAAATAGTCAAATGGGTCGGAAGTCATCCGAAAATACATTAAAACCTCCTAAAAATTAATATAATTTCTATAATCATATTTTGCACATTTTTATTATAGAAACTCATTTAATTGAGAAGAAAATGTGTTTATGGGTTCAGTCGACCCGACAAACCCATTTTGACCCGCACTCTAAAATTACCCTTTTGAACCCGTATCCAACCCGCCCATCTTAATAATGCTTACGGAAATATGCCTTACCCAATCATGACAGGCAACAAGAAAATGGTCATCCCCATCAGTTCTATTCCAGAAATTATATCTCCCTGAGATCATGTCAATGTAGTTCTTCAAATATGGTACCACACTTTCCCGGTCATAAGAGTTAGGGGATAAAGTTGCTTTTAACAGTTTAGAGCTGTAAGGAATGTAAAACAAATGGGCTTGTTTTGGGTTTTTTGTAATAAATCTTTTGCTTGATTTCATTTGCATCATAAACCATCCTTCAGATGCATATATTCCCTTCATAACCGCCTCTGGCTGGTGGAATATGGGTTTTTCACCTTCTTTGTAGATGTAAATTTTGAGTGTTTTCTCCATTAATTCATAGCTCCTGCATTTAAAAGCAGAGAAAATGCAAACTGAGCCATAGTTTTTATATATTGATGGGCAAATAAGTAAATTTAGCACGGAATTGTGTCAAAAAGGATACATTGTTTATGCTAAAATACACTTTCATGTAGAAAAATTATGAACTAATCATGGGGATGGGTAAATAATTTATTTAACTCGGAAACTTGTCAAAAAATAGAAAAATTGCTATCAATGTCGGAGAACTTGTGCCCGTAAACCTTCAAGGGGGTGGCGCAACGGTAAACACATGATTCCCTCTAGCTGAGGTTTCAAGCAAGAATCCAACTTCCATTGGTTTCTGCCTTTAATCCCTTGAGCCAATTGTGCAGCGCAAGCTAAGTCTTACGTGGTTCCACTAGTTAGTAGAGTATTAGTGGGGCCCGTCGGTGATGGGTTCTCATAGTTACAAAAAATATAAAACACTAGTGCTTGTAACATTCTTTTCAACCTTATTGAACTTTTTAATGGGACATACATAATAATATCCTATGGTCACATATCATCATACAGATTCTACAAATGCAAGTTTCCAATAGCCATAATTGCCTTTTGAACTACAACTAAAGTTCAAACAACACCAAAAACACATGAAATAAATAGGATAACAGATCAACACCCGAAGCAATTTTTATGTTTCAAGTTATATGACTATACTTAAAGTATGCTTACCTCCTAAACCTTGAAATATTACGGAACACAGAAGGATAAAGGTTATGATCATCTTCATTAAAAGAAGCATTTTCAATTTGCATCTTTGCATTCTGTATTAGACTAAGTGATATAGTATAGGGACTAGACTTGTAATATGGTGTTCTATATAAACACCTTTTTATGTAAACTCTAATCATACAATCACATTCTAATACAATCATAATACAAGGTTTAACTTGGTATCAGAGCTAGGTTACAACCACCTGAAAACATCTCCGGCGGGGCGGCCGCCGCCGCTCCGCCACACCTCTCTTTTCTTTACAAGCTTTTTTTTTATCGTTCAATAACCAGATCCCCCACCGCCAAACCCTAGATCTGCCGTCAACAACAACCATCTCCATCACTCTACACGACCAGCCGCCACCACAAAAACCCTAGATTTGCCGCCACCGCCTACCTACCAAAACCCTAGATCTCCGACGCTGCCACCACAGGCAGCCACAGCTCCTCCCATGTCAAGGGTTAGCAGACACACTGCTCTAGAATCCTAGCCGTCGTCGCATAAAAGGCGACGCCAACGCAGATCGTCGTCGCATACAACGCGACGACACCGCAGATCACCGCCGCTATACAACAGCGGATTATTCCGGCGGCTGTTGCAGGTCCACCACCAAACAACCGCGCTTAGTCTTCTCTATCCACTCCTACTGCCGCCGTCAACCACCACTGCCGCCTCCACCTATGGCGGAACCCTAGCCGCCGCCACCACACCTTCACCATCCAAAACCCTTCTGCCGCCACACAACCAACAACCACCACTACACAACCAGTGGCTCCACAACGCCACAAGCCCGCCGCCTCCATGCTGCCACTGCCACCACAGGTACGTCACTGCAGCACCTCCCCGCGTCTAGGGTTAGCAAATACAACTTGCTTTCTTGGCTCTAGACGCCGTCACCGCCACCATACAACGGTGGCCGTTTTTCCGGCGACGTGCACCTCGTAAAAGCCACAATGCTTTCAGTTCCGTTTATTCGAGGGTTGCATAAAAAAAATAGAGATCTACAATAAGGGAGTAAAAAAAAGGGGGGAACAAACCCATAGTTGTTGAAGAACTCCGGCGAACGACGAAGTGGTGATAGTCGGAAGAAGATTAGGGTTTTCCTAATGTAATTTCGATTGGACTTTTGAGGCAGGGCCTCACAAGCCCATTTACCATTGCTGTAAAAAAAGAAAAAAAATGTGTGTGACGGGCGAAAGCATGGTGGAGAAGGAGAAGACCAACTATCTTTTTAGTTTTATGTTTTTATATTTTCAACCTAAATCTCTCCCGAGCTTAGTTTGCGGGGGAATATTAGACTAAGTGATATAGTATAGGGACTAGACTTGTAATATGGTGTTCTATATAAACACCTCTTTATGTAAACCCTAATCATACAATCACATTCTAATACAATCATATTACAAGGTTTAACTTTATGTAATTCTTGATCAGCTCTTGAAGTCCACAATGGTTTCTATATAAATACTAGAATCATGTAAAAAGTTGAAACAACAAAAATCAGCATAAAAAGTTCGAGAAACTTATGTTACAAGGCAAAATTTAGGATTTTGCATACCAACGAATGAGAAGAAGCCCGGTTGTGGACTAAAATATCACGCATCTCAGAAATCAACACTACTTTCACCGTTTGCTTCTTACGATGGACTTCAGTCACAGTGGATAAATTGGCTGATGGGAAAATATCTCTACTTGATGATGATTCATTTTTTGTGAAATTAGGAACAGAATTTGATGCATTTTTGTATGTTTCTGATATGTTGGAATCCAAGAGATTTTGAAGGGCTGATAAAGTAATATTAGCATTATCTGTAGAGTAATTGCTGCCATTACTCTTAGCACCATAGGTTATGTGAATCTTGCTAGCAGAAAATAAAGATGATATAACATGACCATAAGGAAACTCATAATACTGTAAAATTATTATAACAGCAAACACCACTCCCCCAAAGTATGCCAATCTCTGAATTCCCAATATATGCTGAAATCCATGGCCCATTTGTATATAACTTGTTCTCCAAGCAAACTGAACCCCCTACCCCTGCAATATTGCCAAAAAATTATCCAAACATATATTCCTAATCTTATTAATTATTTCCAAACTAACTTAACCAGAAATCACACAAATATAGAAGTATTACCAAATTTTAGCCATCAAGCTGCAAAATATCAAAATCATAGACTGAAGAACATAATTCTCAAAATTCACCATTAATCAAGCATAACTGACAGTAATCTGCTAATTCAATCATCCAAATAACAAGTAAAATTAAGCAGCACGAACTACTTCCAATCCATTTGAATCTCAACCAAGCAACCATATATGGATTTTACACTTTTCGAGTATAAATTGATTGCGCGAATGAACTATGTAACTGATAAACACATCAATTTTGCATCAAAAGAAATTGAAAAGGAAGGAATCGATACAGATTATAAACCCTTCTGATAATCAAAATTATAGACCCTAACTATGTAACTGATAGACACAAGTGCTTTGAAGAACACACACTAACAAAATTCATATACTGAAGAATAAAATTGACAGCTTAATCTAGAATCATAACTGAAAATTCATCGTTAATCAAGCATAACTGACAGTAATCTGCTTATCCAATCCTCCAAATTACAAGTAAATTCAAGCAGAACCAACTACTTCCGATCGATTTGAGTCTCAGCCAGGTATATATGGATTGTACACTTTCGGAGTATAAATTGATTATGCAAATGAACTATGTAGCTGATAAATCTGAGTGACTTTTATGAGTCGCCGCTAATGCCCTGTAGAAGATCAGCCCTTGGATCAGGTCAGTTATCAACGGTCATATGAGTTGCAAAGGATTTCACCCGGATTTTGAGCAATAGCGGCGACATGTCGCCGCTAATGAGTCGCCGCTAATGCCCTGTAGAAGATCAGCCCTTGGATCAGGTCAGTTATCAACGATCATATGAGTTGCAAAGGATTTCACCCGGATTTTGAGCAATAGCGGCGACATGTCGCCGCTAATGAGTCGCCGCTAATACCCTGTAGAAGATCAGCCCTTGGATCAGGTCAGTTATCAACGGTCATATGAGTTGCAAAGGATTTCACCCGGATTTTGAGCAATAGCGGCGACATTTGGCATGTCGCCGCTATTGCTTGTATTTCTTGTAGTGTCAATGAATCGGGAACAGAGATAGATATTATATAATAATGAAATTGCTGATTTCAAGTTTCATGATGACAGATACGTACTACTGGTGATGCAGGGACGCCATGGTTAAAAACTTAAAACTTGGGAGCTTCATCATGCTTATTTGTGAAAAAAGAACAAGGAAAAGAAAAAAACAAAATAGAAGGTAGTTTTATTTCATCTCCCCTGAATGGGTTGTTATTGTTACAATACAACTCTGGCATTGCATTATACGACCTGTATTTTTTTTAGTCAACCGACAAAAGCCGTCAAACCTGATTTCGGTTATCCTATACGGGTCGTATAGAACAATATAAACGTGTAATGTTAGATATGACCATACTCACGTTGACTCATATGGGTTGTATCGTACCATACGACCTGTGTTGATGTTGAGATATTGATAGGCTTTTTTTTAATTATTTGACACGACATATTATTCCTCAATATGCGTGCCACTAAATTGCGTGACGTAAGAATCCGTCAAAAAAAATTAATTAGCTCTTTACCGACGACAAGTCGTGGGGATAGTCAGCCTATTCGGACGACCCCTATACCGACGACTTCTTTGACCTATTGGTTCGAACCTTTGCCGATAGGGGTGTTCAAAGTTGGATATCCGAATTTCGGATATCCGAAATTTTCGGATAGTGGATTTCACTATCCGAATCCAAATCCGAAGGATATCCGAAAATTCGGATACGGATTCGGATAGTGAAACGGATATCCGAAAATATAAAAAAATAAAAAAATTAATATTTTTAAATTACAAAAACAATTAAAAACGTTAAAAACATTAGAAAATATATATATAAAAATATATAAATATAATATATCGGGTTTTGATTCAATTTTTCTTATTTTTAAATAATAAAAACAATTAAAAAAATATATAAATATAATATTTCGGATATTCGGATATCCGAACTATCTGAAATATCCGAAAATCACTATCCGAATCCGAATCCGAAAATTCGGATATCCAAATTTTCGGATATCCGAATTTTCGGATAATTCGGGTTCGGTTTCGGATTTTTTTGAACACCCCTATTTGCCGATGAAACCTTATACACACGAAAGGTCGTCGGGATAGGTCAAATCACCATGTCCTGACGACATGTCATCGAGAAAAGGTATTGATTTTTCGTCCCTATAGGATTTTACTATTGTGGTGGGCGTTGTAATTCTTCTATTAAAATCAATGGTTAAAAAGGGCCGCTCTCATTGTTGTTTCATTGGTCTCATTTAAACTTTTTGGGATGACAAAAACCACTTCAATTTTTTTAACGGTAATTTGGATCACTGATGGGTCACTGACCCACCCGATCATCTTCAACACCCTCAAGAGGAAACCCATCACAGGTGAAAAAACCTGCTGGTCCAACCTGTACCTCCCTTTTTTTGTCACTGTGAAACTTGAAACAAGACCTCTACATTTTAGTAAAAGGGATAGGGCTCCAACTAACAATCGTGAGATGCCATGAAGTGTAAACACTTCTATCACACGTCTTTATGTAATCATTGAGACACTCCTAACATATTAGACTTCTTTATAACCTTACCCCCTAGCATTTTTTTATTCACCTATTAGAAGTGATATCATTTTTTTTTCATTTTACCACATACACTATTTGAGGAGATGTAGTTTAACAATTCATAAGCTCACATATTCATAAAAAAATTGAAGTTATTTAAATGAACCAACCCAAATATCCTCTTAGTTTTTAATACTAAATAATATTACTTTTAATATTTCCAAATTGAAAAAATAAACAATTTTTATCACTATTAAATAGGAAAAAAAACAATCATAGCAATTATTAACATGAAATAAGATTTAACATTGAAATCAAAATGCTTTATAATTTATTTCATATAAAATGATACGATATCTTATTGGAATTCAACAAAAAAAAAAGAATTTATTTTTGACAAATCTATTCACAGCAAACTAAATTTGCTCAAAGACAAAACTCTTTAACTAACAGGATTTACCCTAAAAACTCTATTATACCATATTGAATGCAGTATCATATGAAATATATCATACTTCACAGGCTTAACATGCCACAGAAAATGTTGTTGTACCTTCTTAACTCTCTGCTGCATCACTAGATACCTCCGGTTCGATATCGATAAAAGAATGTTCTTCAAATTCGGGATATCTTTCTCCTCAACAAAAACCGCAAACGATTCCCAGTTCAAAATCTCGAAAAACGGGGGCACGAAGTTGTCGGATATTATCACCGGAACGCATTCGTGAAAAATGGCCTCTACAACTCTTGGACTGTTGACTTCATAACCTTTAGCACATATGCAATACTTGCTACTCTTCATGTAGTTGATATAATTTTTGTTTCCTTTAGATTTTGGAAGCTTTTGGAAGATTTTCATGTCGGGATCTTTGTTTTCCCAATGTTGTAGGAGGATCGGGCGGACATCACCGTGCATCTGGCCTGCAAAGAAAGCAAGAATCGATCGTTGGGAAGGGGGTTTGCCGCCAAGTTCACGTAACGGGTTTTGAGTGGACCGAACGTATGTTTCGGGGAGAGAGACGTCTTTTCCTAACTCAAAATGTTCTCTACCGACATCCGAATTGCATAGAGCCCGTATGCAACTGTCCATCGATTTTCTTGTCTCGTCTGTGGCCTGAAAAACGTACGGTTTTGTTGGTTATACATGGATCGCCAAAAGGAATTTAATCCGAGCCCATTTTGGTCAAAAACCTGTTTTGACCAGAACCAAAATGATACCCTTTTAGAACGACACATTTTGCCCATTACCCGACCGCCCGTATTGCCCATTACCTGACCCGACCCACCTATTTTGCCCGTTACAATAAATTCGCCTAATTTTGAAACACTATTTCAAGCCATTCAAATATCAATTTGGATTTGTATAAGCCAACCCTGCCCAAAAAAATGCAAATTGACAGAAACACCCCAAACATAAAAATAATACAAAGGGTAACTTAGATATGTAATACCTATAATACCCTTTCATTTAAAATAACAAAAAAAAACTCAGTTTGAGATATTAAGCATAATTGACATCAACTTAGGGGGTGTTTGGGATTACTTTTCAAACCTACTTATTGACTTATTATCTTCTCTAAAAAGTCAATAAATCAAAAGTTTGTTTGGGTAAGGGTAGAAAGTTATAAATTAAAAGTGAGGACTTACTTTTTCAAAAAGTTATAAGTCGTTTTCAATAAGTAATCCCAAACACCCCCTTAATTGTGATAATTGATAACCCAAAGGGGGTTGCGGCGCAGCTTGTTGCCCGTTTACCTACCACTTTATTGTAATCATCTTTTTATTAATGGTAAAAATGTGATAGTAGTGATAACTGATAACCAAAATTGCCCTCTTCTTCATCCCAAAACCAAAATTGAAAATGGCTTCTTCCTAATCAACTTCAAACACAAATGTTCTTTGTAGTTTTTTTAGGGCAACTTTTTTATTTTAAAATTTCCCAACCAGTTTTTAGCCCTAATTGGTATAAAGGAAACTAAATTACCAGTTGTTTAAATAATTGGGTAGCCCACTCATATTTAATATTAGGATTAAAGATCAAATGGCTTCTTCCTAGTCAACTTCAAACACAAATGTTCTTTTGTAGTTTCTTAGCGTTAGGGGCAACTTTGTCAAGTTTGTGGCCGAATTGGTATAAAGGAAACCAAATTACAAGTTGTTTTAATAATTGGGCAGCCAACCTTATTGTTAATATTAAAATTAAAGATTAAATAGCTTACCCAGTCATGGCATGCAACGAGAAAATGATCTGAACCACCAGTCCTATTCCAAGAATCATATCTCCCGGCAATCAGGTGAATGTAGTCCTTCAAATACTGCACCATGTTGTCACGACTGCCAGACCCGGTCACATACAATTTTTCTTCCAACATTCTAGAGCTAAAAGGAATGTAAAACAAATGGGCTTGTTTTGGGTTATTAGTAACAAAATGTTTGCTTTCTTTCATATGTTTCATGAACCATCCCTCAGATGCATAAATTCCACTAAGCACTGCTTGTGGCTGGTGGAATATCGGTTTTCCACCCTCTTTGTAGATGTAAACCTTTAGAGTCTTTTCCATTAGTTCATAGCTCCTGCATTTTGAAGAAGTATTTAGCCAAGAAATAAGAAATTTACTGATTAGATTGTATTTTTCTCACCTCTTAAATCTTGAAACATTACGATACAAAGGAGGATATAGTGCCCAGTCATTGCTGTTTACCGGAGCATTCTCAATTTGCAGTTTTGCAGCTAGTAGTTCTTGATCAACCATTAAAGACCATTCTGGTTTCTGCAAGATCAAAGTTGTATATGTAACATATAAGCAACTATAACAAGCATACCCATAAAAAAAGGGAATTCATGAGAATCGACAAGTTGATTAAAAAAATTAACAAAATAGGCATCGACTTTTAAGTGGGTTGTGGAGGTGTCGAATTATCAGTGTCTGGGATATTAAGGTGCCGGATTATGGGTGTGTGGGCTGTGAAGGTGCCGGATTTATGGAGTGTAGGCTGTGAAGAAACCGGATTGGCATTGACTTTTTAGTGGGTTGTGAAGGTGCCGGATTTATGGAGGGTGGGTTGTGAAGGTGCCGGATTATGGGTGTGTGAGATGTGAAGGTGCCGAATTATTGGCGTGTGGGCAATGAAGGAGTCGTCCCGGTTATTTTTCCTCCTCTGATTATTATTTGAACAAATGTAAAAGTCAATTGCCTATTTGAACCAAAATAGTGGTCAACATGCCTATTCTCATGATTTTCCCAAAAATAAATCATAAAAACAGTAATTCAATAATATGTATACCATTGAACGAACTGAAGCGCGATTATGAAGAAAGATGCCATGCATATCAGCTATTGTTACTATATCCCCAATTGGTCTCTCATGAGTTGCTTTCACTGGAGGAAGTTCCTTCACTGGTGACTCACCAACTGACAAGGCAGGATTGTTCTCTGATGTTGCAGGCTTCTTCAAATTAGGGTCTAAATCGGGTGCATTTACTTCTGGTTTAGATGTTTTGTTATCCAAAGCTATTGAGGGAGAAATTGCTGTGCTATTGACTGTTGTTGGGGGTGTTAAAGAAGCCGATAAACTTGGTGGTGGACTGGTGGTTGAATCATTTGACTGAATATTGATTTCAATGCCTATACTATTTCCCTTATCAAGTGTATCAACAGGCTCTGTGATATTAAACACATCAAAAATGGTAACGTTGCCTGGTGATTTAGGGGATTCAGATGAAGTTTCGGTTTGGTTGGTTTGACTCAATGGTGGTTGAGCGCGGCGCACAGAAAACATGGAAGACGAAACATCACCATATGGAAATTCAAAGTACTGGAACATTATAACCACAGCAAATACCACTGCCACCAGCCATACTAATCTTTTGGATTCCAATATATACTGAACTTCATGACCCATTGTTATAAACCACTAAACTAACTTGTAGTCAGAGCACACATATCCTATCACCACTGCAAAATCGCCAATCAAATTGTCTAGATGAATCTTATTCAGAGAAAACATTTAAGCAACACTACATGTAGATATGAATATCAAATATGATAAAACAGTCTAGCATTCTCACAAAGATGAACACATCCTGTCAACAATAACTGAAATCATTCCTTTCATAAACTAAAGACCATAAACATCAACTGAAATAATGTTGAACTCAAATATCGAATCAGAGAACATAAATTGAATTTTTTTGGATTTATTTGGGACTTACAGAATTGATTTTGGTTTCTATATGAAATTTGAAAGCAATTTTGTTTTACTAGTCCACAGACTTTTGCAAATCTAGCACGACTCCGCTCATGTGGCAATTTGACTCAGTGACTCCGCTGAGGTGGCAAGCAGACTCTGCATAGCATCTCTGAAAAGAAAAGCTTTTTCGTAAAGAACAAGGACATGTAGAGTACGCTACCTCACCTCAGAGGAGTCAAAGAGTCTGTTGGCCACGTAAGCGGAGTTCTGCCGGCTTGAGTCCCCTCCCTAGGTAGGGAAACTACCTATATACCAAATTTTCTTCAAAATTTCACATAGAAACCAATATGAAACCTAACAAAATTCCATAAATTGCTATTTGGCAAGCAGTAGGTATGAACAAAGTACCAAAACCAAATCTTAGGTCTGATTTTGGTACAAACAGAGCAAAATAGAGCTATTAACGCAATTTAAGAAGTTCAATCGACTTCTGTTTTTGTCAATCAATCAATCAATCAGATCATCAAATTAGCAGTCAAAACAGAGAATGAGCATGAACAGCTTACTCAACTGTTAAATCTCAACATTCTACTAATTAGGCAACCAAATTCCAGCAACACGAAGCAACATGCACACGCAATTCCAAACCAAAGCCCCAAACCACTCTATCAACCGTAAAATACAAATTACCACACGCAAACGCCAAGTCTCCGATCATCAGATAAAAAAATTCATCGATCTAAAACAGATTACGTGATTCAGCTAACAAATCAATTGCAAAATCAAAAAACTTAAAACTAAAGTTGCCTTAGAATTTACGATTGTGATATTCATTGATCAAAGCGCATTGAAACGAGCGAGATATTGAAACGGATGCCAGAATTGAATGCGATTGCATGAAGATTAGCGATTTAAATATTGAGAATTAAATACCTAGCAGAGACGTGGTTGTGAGTTTTGGTAGCTTGCTTGAGGTTTTATGCCAGATGTTGCAATGGCGGCACAGGGATATGTATTCCCCTATATTTTATTGAGAACTTGATTGGGAAATGATGCATGACCGCATTATATACTCAACTGATACAGGGATATTTGCAATTTGGTCCTCGTACTTTGTAAGTTTGTAGTTTTTGGTAACTGTTGTCTTGGTTTTATTCTACGTGTCGCAAATTTCTTTCTTTTGCAAGTAAAGAAGAAAAAGAAGAGTTGCTACTTCCTACGTAAACATTTGATTTATAAATTAAAAGTATATTATGAGGGTGGACGAAGTGGAGGGCACGGGTTGGAGAGGGTTTCACGGGTTAGACAAGTAACACCGTCGCAACCATTGCGGGTTGCTCACGGGTTGAATGGCACGGGTATATTAACCCGTTGGAAGCCGTGGATGTTACCGTTGGGGTCGATTTCAATAAAAAAAATTCCTTTTATAAATAAAATCAAATATATTTATCCAAACAATATCTTTCACCTACAATAACCTCTTCTCAAAACATCAAATATATCTCAAATCCCACAAAATTTAAAATGTTTAGGCGCTCTATTTACATCCCGGAATCATCTAATAGTTCGTCGTCGTCCGACTCGAGTTGTCGTCCGACTCGAGTAGTCTTGAATTTTTAAACCTCGTTGTTCAAGCAGCTAAGGTTGAAGACACTGCAAGATCGACTCGCCGACATGTGGAACGTGATCGTGTCCAAGCATATGAAACTCTAATGGCAGATTACTTTGTTAAGAATCCGAAATTCAGCGAGGACGTTTTTAGAAATAGATTCCGCATGTAGAAGACACTATTTTTAAAAATAGTTGACGACATTAACGCAAATTTTGAATACTTTCAAGTTAGTCAAGTCGCACGGAAGAAATAAAGTTTCACTCCACTTCAAAAATGCACATCGGCTATAAAACAACTCGCAACAAGTAATATTCCCGATTCATACGACGAATATTTATGTATGTCCGCAAGAACCTCTAGGGAATGTCTTAAGTATTTTTGTAATGCTATTGTTATTCTATACGGTCATGAATACCTGCGTGCACCAACTAGTCAAGATATTTCACTTTTATACCAAGCACACGGTGATAAGCACGGACTTCCCGGGATGCTTGGTATTATCGATTGTACTCATTGGGTTTGGAGAAATTGTCCCACTAGTTTAAGAGGTCAATATCACTGAGGTGATCACGAGTACCCAACGGTCATGATTTGTGGTTTTGGCATGCATATTTTGGTATTGCCGGGTCGAACAATGACATAAACGTCCTCAATCAATCTTCATTGTTCACAAATGAGTTGCATGGAACTGCTCCTAGGTGCCCATTATTTTGTTAATGACCATCAATACAAGCGGGGTTACTATCTTTCCGATGGCATATACCCTTCCGGGTCCATATTTTTGAAATCATATTCTTATCCAACGGACGTGAATCAAAAAAATTTCAAGAAAACGCAAGAGGGGGCAAGGAAAGACGTCGAACGAGCATTCAGCGTATTGAAGGCTAAATGGGCCATAATTGCATGACCGGCACGTCAAATGGAGGTGGAAAAGTTGAAGAGCATGATGTACGTGTGTATCATATTACACAATATGGTATTAAAAGATGACTGAAATGCAATCTCACCGGTTCACATTGCGGATCTGCCTACCAATCCAGTTGTTTCCGATAATATTATAATGGAATTGCGGAACGAAACCACACATTTTCATATAAAGTTTGATCTTACGACACATGTTGCCACAAACTTGGACATCCATCTAACAGACGACGAAGACGAGTAGTTTTTTTTAATAATTGTACTTTCTTTTATAATTTTTTTTATTGATTGTATCTTTTTTATTAATTGTATTTTCATTTATGTTTATTTAATGAAATATTGTTTTAATAAAAAAAAATCTAGGGCTTATTGGTTCCACACCCTGCTCTTAGTGTTGTAGAGGTTTCAAGAGGGTAAAAATGACACATTTTAATTGGGAAAAAGGGGAGGGTTTCATGGGCTTTTTTTACCACTCCCTCCACCCTAAGGGGATCATGTATACGTGTTGTAAGAGCCTCGTGAAGCACGTTAACCGTGTGGAACACCGTCTCCTTTATAATGTAACGGGAGAGTGAGACAATGGCGTGAGTCTACTCAAAGGGAGAACAAAATTAGGTTGGGGTATCAGAGTTTCGACACGACGACTGTAAGAAAACAAGAAGTATAAACATAACTTAAAAATAACTTACAGTGTTATTTTGATGTAGAAAGCAGCGGAGGTTGAGTATTTGCAGAGGTTGTAGAAGCGGATATTTGCAAAGTTTTTTTTTATCTAGGATATAGTATGAAGGGCTTAGAAAACTAATAAGAGAGTAAGGGTTCCAGCAAGAAACCAGAAAGAGAAAGTTTAAGTATTCATAGAGAAAAGAGATTCTTGCTATTCGAAACTCTAATACCCCAACCTAATTTGGTATCAGAGCAAAGGCTTTTCTAATATCTAAAAGACTAAGACATGTCTATGTCAGGCAGCTGTATGCTTAAGTCCTATTTATATGGAAACACGCTTAGGTGAAGATTAGAAAAAAAATTTGCTTTGAATTACTAAAACTAGAGAAAGATATCATAGATTTTTACACTTCGTAAATATTTTTAGTTTACTTATGTCGATTATTTTTCTTATGATAAAAATGGGATATAGAAAAATATTTTAAGAAAACTAAAGAGATAAGGTGTTTTCTAAAAGAAATCAGATTTTTTAATCAAAAAATTATTGAATCAGCAAAAACTTTCAAAAAACTTGAATTCTTAAACTTAGAATTTTCCGATAAAAGTGATCATAAAACCATACAAAATAATTACTATAATCATATTTGTAGATTTAAAGAACTACATACACATAGTCTTCATACAGATAATACACACCTTAATAGTATCACATATTTAATTATAAACCTAGGATTCAGTCTACAAAAAGAATCCATAAATAATAAATATCTATTAGAAAAAATTATACACTTAATAACCAAAGAAACAGAAGAAATTAAAAAATTTACAGATAACTTAGATTACATAAAAGAGTAAAATAACCAAATTTTGCTAGAAGTAAAAAATATCAAAAAAGATAAACATATAGAAGTAGGAGACTCTACTGAAATTAACAAACTTATAAATAAACTAAGAAAGACACATATAAGTGAAAAACCTAAACCTTATAAACATTGAAAACCCAACAATGAATAAACAAATCATCCAAGGATCCAGAAAATCAACTAGTAATATAAAAGATATTATTTCTTCAGACACTTTTTTAAACAGAATTTTAAAAAAGGGATCATCTTCTAAAAGCACACAACAAATAATACAATTAGAAGAAGAAATCGACTTAGACAAAAATATAAACTTATACAATCAACATCAATTAGATATCTTAAATCCAAGAACGCTATACGAGACAGGTATGCTACATGTAAACACAACTTTAATACAGAGTAGTAGAGAATAAAGTCAACGAGCAATAGATAAAATGGTATAAATAGACTTATTTTCACCTAAAACAATTCAAAAAATTAAACAATCAGAAAAACAATTTATACACACAAGACTTATAGTCATAGGAATAAAAGCTCTAGGAAGAAAAAACCTAGGAACTAAACTTTTAACTTTAATATTAGACAAAAGCTTAAAATCAGAAATGAAAAAGGCAATAATCTCATGAATGAAAATAGATTTAAGCCAAAATACAGCCTTATTTTATTGTAAACCTGGAATACTAAAAGACATAAAAGACTTGCAAAAATTAAAAATAGCCTTACAAACAAAAGGATATGAAAATTATGAAGGAAATAACATGGTAATAAGCATAGGAGTCTTAGGAAAAGCTAGTAATAGATCAGGAATGAAATACAAAGTAAATATAGAAGGTATAGTAAATACAGTTGCATCTAAATCCATACAAATGATTGAACCAGTTAAAATAGATCCTGAAGAGTTAGCATGATTAGAATGACAAATAAATGATTTAACAGAAAAAGATAGTTCAACATTAATTCCTAAAAGGAGTCACATATATGAAAATATAGACGGAACACAAAGTCTAAGATTTACAAATTTTAACAAGAAGAAAATAAATATGAAGAAAGCAATTGTTTTGAAGAACAACCTCAAGAACCACAATATAATTTTATGAACGTAGAATCAGATGATGAATCTGAATACGGACAACCTATATATGATACAGAAAATGAAGAAAATGAATACACACTAAATTCAGAATTCTCAAAATTCGAACAAGAAGATATATATTACAGTTTACTAGAAGAAACAAATACAACTTTTAAAACAGACGAAATTAACAAATCCTATGAACAAATAACAAACAGAAAATTTATATATATATATATATGGGACGTATCAAATGAAAACTCTGAGTTGTTGTAAAAACCCTTAAACTCTATATGAGTCACACATTAATTTTCTTGATTTCTTTATTTATTTTAATCTGCACGGGCATTTAGGTCATTTTCTTTAAATCCCTTTAAATCCATCATTTATTCTCTCTATCTCTCTCTTTAATGATCAGATCTGTTTATCTCTCTCACCATCATAAATCTCATCTCTCACCCCTCAAATCTCACCAGACATATGATCATCCTACCATCATAGATATCGATTACGGTGGAAATCGTTGCAGGGAGAAGATGAAGCTCTGATGACTTCGCTCGGTGGTGGAAAAACGTCTCTAGATCCGGCCGATCTACGGTTTTTACAGCTACCAATCTCTACTGTTCTAATGGAGATCTCAAACATATTTTTTTTATATGGCTACTGATAATATTCTTCCATCAAAAGGTATTGTGAATTCTTTTCTAATATAATCTTGAGTTAGTGATTTTTGTAACGTGGTGTGGGGGGTAATTTAATTTTACTATATTTTATAACCATTATGAAAAGGGAGAATTTTGATCCACAAATTTTGTTTTGTCTTTGGCATTTTTGGTTTTTTACTTTAACTTTTCCTAAAAAGAAGAGTTTGTGGATTTCTTCTATTCGCCCAAAGAGGAAAAACAATGCAGCAAGTGATTTTTTGCAGATCTATAGTTTATTCTCTCGATAAGTTAGATGTTCGCTGAACATATAAAAAGTACCTGTTATGTCGAAAGGACAAACCGATCTTTCGTAAACCAACAAGATATCACTCACTTGACGATGAATTCAATTGTTTGTGGCTTAGGATTTCAATTGTTTTTTAATCATCAAACTGGATTGCCTGGGTGGTAAAAGTCAGCAATTATGAATTGTGATTTATGGTAAAAGCCAACAAGGTAATTTTTTGGTTTCTGATTTGTATAAAAGTCAGCAATTATGTTGTACCAATGTGTAGAGATTTCTTTTTTGGTACATCTCTTTTCAAATTTGTATAAAAATTTAAAAAGTTTTTAAACTTATTTAAAAAGTTTCTTGTTAAAAAAGTATTTACACACGTTTATTTGGGGCTTTATGATTTTAAACGGATCTGAATCATAAAATAGGGTTTTTATATAGACTTGGAAAGCCCCAATTTTAATTTACACATGTTTAAACTGAATTTATACAAGTGTAAACTGAATTTACACAAGTGTAAAGAGTTATTATTCATGTATTTTTATGTTGATTTTGATTTGAACATGCATAAAATTGTCTTCGTAAAAATTTGAAAAAATATATTCAGAGGGATTATCCTTCTTAAATTTTTATAATACCTTGTTTATTTGTATGTATCTAAGAAATCAGGAGCTGAAAGCAACAAACAGAAAAAAAAAAAAAAAAAGTCAAACTGATTATAATTTTGCATTATGTTTAATACATATGTTTGTTTGTCAACCTTAAATTCTGCATGATTTTGTTTTTGATTTACTAATGAATTGGTTATTTGAATTTATACAAGTGTAAATTGATTTTACACAAGTGTAAATTGAATTTACACAATTGTATTTTGTTTTTACACAAGTAAAGGTTTGATATTGTTCTTTTAGTTTGATATATAATATATTTGTAAAAGGTTTATATATAAACATAAGCGTTCAACGACGAGCTATCAAATATAAATAATTTTTTTTTATTAGTTTAATCTTTGAACATGTTTATGTTGTTTGATGATCTTTTTTCTTGAATTTGTTTCTCAGATTTGTTAGTATGCTCGTATGAAAAGATTTGGGTTCTAAAACTGGTTTCAAGATCTCGGCTCAAGATTTGGTTTCTGCCCATACTATTTCTGGATTTTCCCTAAACTTAACCCTAGTAATACTTTGATGAGCTCTTTTGATTTGTATATAGTTTTTACACATGTGTATTTAATTTTTACACAAGTGTAATACGAATATGTAAACTGAATTTACACATGTGTAAACAGACCTATAGATGGTTAAAATCATGAGTATTTGATTTTTACACAAGTGGAATATAAATATTTAATAAACTATATAGATCTGGGTAAAACTCTAGAGTTTACATATAGATTTTTTTATTTGTAAACATATTTGGGTATTCAGACATTGATTTAATTAAAAAGGAAAAAATAAAAAATAAAAAAAAGTGAAACTACCATTTTAACCCCTTAATTATTCCTATCCACACAATTTGTTTAAAAAATAATAAAAAAATCTTTAATTAATCTTGACCACAAGTTAAAATATATGTAAATTGAATGTGTGGCTCATATAGAGTTTAAGGGTTTTCACAACAACTCATGATTTCATTTGATACGTCCAATATATATATATATATATATATATATATATATATATATATATACATTTTAAACGGATGTTACAGTGGGTGTACTAATACTTACACGTGTATACCCCTCACATGTGAGAGTCAAGTGAGAAATCTGGGTGGGTGAGGTGGCGCCCACGTGAGGTGCACTTTTTACTCACACCACTCACACTCACATGGGTATTGATTTGTTTGAAATTACACATCTTTATTGTACAAAACTTCGCCCGTTTTACTATATCAATTCCCGGTTATTTCCTAAGTTTAGTTACTTGTTTGCTTCATTTTCAGTTTTGTATGTTTTTGTGGAGTTAAGTGATAAAAATATGGAGATTCCAGAAGTTTTGAAGGCAAATTAGGGTTTTTGGGTGAGATCCCCAAACCCTAGCAAGCTTGTGCCAAGCCACCACCACGACCACGTGACACCTTATATCATTATTATTTTATGAGTTAATTGCATAAATGACCTCTGTGGTTTGATCAAATTATATGTTTGGCCCCCAAGTTTTAAAAACTGTAAATTTAGCCCAAACTTTTGAGATTTGGTTTCGCCTTTAGCCCGTGATGTTAACACCAGTTAGTTTTTAACGGAAAGTTAGCCCATTACCATCCACGTGATTTACGATTACAAAGTTAACCTTAAAAATAAATTAAAATAATTAAAAAAAAGCTGATGTGTCGTTAATGTGACAGTTGGAGAGTGTGGGAATCCGGGGAGCATACCCTCCGGCACTCCACCCTTAGTCGATATCACAACGTGAGCATAGACAAGTTTTTGACATAGCCTATCCACGTACCTAAGTCATCTGCACACCCTTTGTATTTGTATGTATAAGCGGTGACATGATTATGTATTTCTTACGTGAAGTTGACTTAATTTTCTTTTAAAAGTAAGTGTGAATAGATTTTTTAATGAAGTGATTCTAAACTTATTAGTATACTAATGATGAAGATTTAAAATGTGTGTTAGTTACATTTTTTGACTACTTTATTGTGTTGAAGTTAATGTAATTCGTTAGATTAAAGAGATTAAGAAGTTGATATTATCAAATTCAATTGATAATAATAATATAAAAGATAATAATAATAATAATAATAATAATAATAAGGAAGGAAATTTATCTTACTTGAGTGATTTGTGTCAGTTTTGGGTTAAATGATGACATTAATATTCTTTTGGTGATCATAGATGGATATAACAGGGGATCGCTAAATATACACCACCAAGTGACACTTATACGAGTCATATAGAAATCATTTTTGGTATAGTGTTGTAGGGCCTGTTGTCACACCCCAACCGACGACGGAATACGTCGGGGCGAGACATGTAGACTGTTCATGAGCTCAAAGTTGACTAAATTGCAATATATTATTCATTAAATTTCATTTCAAACCAAACAAACACAAACCAAGTTCAACAAGTACATAAATGAAATACATATTGTTCCTTGTTTAAAATTAACTAAGTCCAACTTAAGTGTAACATATCTTGATCAAACTCACACATTAGCACCTGAAACATGAATAAAATAAAGTCAACTAAAAATTTGGTGAGCATACATAGGTTTAGATGTGAGTAAACAAATCCTTACAAATCATGATAAAATAAGACATTTATGGGGAGCTACTATTGTGTAACCAAATAGTACAATTAAACCTTTGTAACTAGCATGCAAAAACAATTGTGTTGTCGGTAACAATCACCCTAACTGGGTGAGTTTGTCAGACTTAATAGATCTATCATTGTTAACCGTCGGCTTGAATAATTAATGATTGCACATGAATTGCACACAAACAGTTAACACACCTAGTACTCAAACATAAAGCTCAAATTTACACACATGAATGTATAGTGGATTTGTATTTATGTAGTTTGTGTAAATGTAAATCATTGAATGTATAGTGTTCATGTTTCACCCCAAAAATATAAAAGTGTGAAAAGGAGCTATGTAATACTCACTTGAATCAAGGGTGTAGCTAGCACGCGAGACTAGGTAGTAAAATAATCCTTGTAACTTACCACGTTAACCTAGTGTGTAATATATATTAAATTAATAATGTGTACAATAGTCTAGGTCTAAGTCTAGGATTTAATTAGATGTGTGTACAAAGAGTTGTGTTGTAGTATGTATAGGAGTGTAGGAAATTGTGGTTTGTACTTGAAAATGTGTTGTATAAAATGAAATATTGAACAAATGGTTTTAAAATAGTTGGTTTAGGGTTTAGGGTTTGAATAACTAAATAAGCCACATAATTGTTATTTATTTATTTAGTTAGAAAATAGTGTAGATATTAGGTTTATTTAAATATAACTTAAATAAATAATTTTTGTTTAAATATAAATTAAATAAATAGCTGTTATTTTATTTATTTATTTATAAAGGTGTGCAATTAATATTGATTCATAAAATAAATCTTAAATATAATTAAATTCTAAGTATGTTTTGTAAATGTAATTTATATAAATAATGAATAAATTTATTTATTTATTTACCATTTGAATTGAATATGATAACTAAATGAATTTAATTAAAATTGGTAGGTGTTAAAATATAACTTAAATTTTATAAAACTTTGAATAAAGTTTTTATAAAATTTGTCTTAAAGTTTTATAAATAATTTACTCAAAATAAATAACATAGTTTAAATTGAGTATTTAAGAATTAATTTATAAAAATAGAGATTTTATGCAAAAATTGTAAAACTTGTTTCATTCTGTTCTAATAAATGTAAGGTTTATAAAAATAATTTTTTTTATAATTTTGGAGCCATAAAACGTGTTTTTAAAAAAATAAACAGACCACAGGGATTCGAACCCGGGTATGTGATGTGTAGGCCGGACGAACAAACCACTGGACCAAGGGACTGGTCTTGTTAACTGGATGGGTCCTTTGGGTTTTACGCGTGGACCGGAGAGGAGATCGGTTAGGTACCACAGAAAACCCAAAAAGGATACCTGATATACTGGTTTCGAACCCGCGCCACCGGGTCCAGTGGTGCAATGACTCACCATCTGGACCGGATGGTTTCGCTGGTTTCAAGGTCTAAAAAAATGTATAACCTATTTTTAAAACGGATCAAATCCCCCTTTTGTTATAAACAAGAACATGTCACGAAATCAAAACGAAATTAAATCCGTTGTGTATTATGATCTCGAATTGATAAGGGGCTTTTGACCGGGGTTCAAATACGAATCGATCGACATACAACTTACTTGTAACGATTGGGGCACGAATGTAGACGGCTACAGGATTTCCTCGTATGTTCTTGGTGATCGATAGACGTCCAGAGGTGAAATGCGGATAAATCAAAGGTTGGGAGAGTATAAGTGATCGTATACGAGAGTGGGAGGATGTTTTAATTCGATTAATTTTGCTTGTAATAACCGATTTGATTTCAATTTTGACCGCAAATGATGCAGACGACTAATCACGCATTAATTCATTGATTCAGAATCGAATTGGGTCCTGATAAGGTCTAGGTACACGCGAGATTGATTGAGGAGTGAATTGCGGGATTACAACGCGTTAATTCTTTGGATTGAATGTTAATTGATACGGGTTTGACTAATCCGAGTCAATTTCTTTCAAAGTTTGAACTGACCGCGTGAAGGTTTGAATCGACTTGATGGTTGGGCCTGTATTGGGTCAATTTTTGTTTGCACACGAGATAGGAACTCGTAGGACTTGATTGGATCGACATTGTGGCTTGGATTGTGAGGATTCGGCCCTGTTTGACTTTAGGCGGGTTTGCTTTGGCCTTGGTCCAAATTCGCGATTGTAAGGTTTCAACTAAGGTGGGGTTCAAAGCTTGGGGGTTCAATATAGTTAGAGGATCAAACCATTGTGTAGAATCACTTGTTTGTTGTGTATACATATGTACTTGTATGATGTATAAATGTATATATGTACATATATGTTCAAATATTTATGTGCAGGGATTCTAGAATAAATATGGGGTGGAATTTATGAATTTGTATTGTTAATTAGGGTTTATTATAGCCATTTGATAAGATTTGAATTCAAACATGATTTATTGTACTAAAATGAAGACATGAAAAATCAGAAATGTTACAGTATCCCCATGTTGAGGGAATTTCGTCCCAAAATTTAGCTAGTTGAGGCGACTGGATCAACAAAGAGGTGAGGGTACTTGAGCCTCATCTGATCCTCACGTTCCCAAGTGAACTCGGGATCACGTTTAGATTCCCAACGAAATTTGACAATAGGGATACGGCTTCGCTTGAGTTGCTTGATCTCACGATCCATGATCTCTACAGGTCTCTCAACGAAGTGCATCGTTTCATCAATGCGCACGTCGTCCAGAGGTATATGGAGATTCTCATCTGCAAGACATTTCTTTAGATTGGACACATGAAATGTAGGATGCACATTGCCAAGTGATGGAGGTAACTCGAGTCTGTAAGCCACTTTTCCAATCCTTTAAAGGATCTTGAATGGACCCACATAGCGAGGTGCTAACTTTCCTTTCTTTCCAAAACAGATCACACCCTTCCATGGAGACACCTTTAGAAGTACAAGGTCACCGACTTGGAATTCCAAGGGTTTTCGTCGTTTGTCGGCATAGCACTTTTGCCGACTCCTCGCTACTCGAATATTATCACGGATTTGAATGATCTTGTCGGATGTTTCTTAAATTAGCTCAGGACCGGTGATTTGTGCTTCAGCAATCTCGTTCCAACAGATAGGAGAACGACACTTACGACCATAGAGAGCTTCAAATGGAGCCATATTGATACTTGTGTGGTAGCTATTGTTGTAAGAGAACTCAATTAGGGATAAATGTGAATCCCAATTGCCATTAAAATCAATTACACATGCTCTAAGCATGTTTTCAAGAGTTTGGATTGTACGCTCGGTCTGACCATCAGTTTGGGATGGTAAGCCGTACTCAAATCCAATCGTGTACCAAGAGAGGTTTGGAGGGATTGCCAGAAACGGGAGGTGAAATGAGCATCTCTATGGGAGATTATGTTTAGTGGAACACCGTGACGACTCATAATTTCATCAGTGTATATTCAGGGCAATTTCTCAACCCGGTAGTCTTCACGGATAGGAAAGAAGTGAGCAGATTTGGTGAGACGGTCAATGATCACCCATATGCTATCATAACCACTTGAGGTGCGAGGGAGTTTAGTAATGAAGTCCATAGCTAAATTCTCCCATTTCCACACGGGGATTTATGGTTTTTCAAGTAAACCGGAAGGACGTTGGTGTTCGGCTTTGACTTTGGAGCAAGTTAGACATTTGGCAACATAGAGAGCAATGTCTTTCTTCATGTCGGGCCACCAATATTGTTTGCGAAGGTCTTGGTACATTTTATCTGCACCAGGATGAATAGAATAACGAGTCTTGTGAGCCTCGTTCATGATAAATGCACGGAGATCATCGCGATCGGGAACCTAAATACGATTTAAGTAATAGAGTAAGCCATTTGGTTTCGATTCAAGCTGAAGTTCAACACCACACGACATTTCATCATACATGTTACCCTCGGTGACCGAGACGTGTTGAGCTTCTAAGATACGATTTTGGATGTCGGTTTGAATTTGGACACAATGAAGCATGACATGGTCCTTACGACTCAAAGCATTTGCCACAACATTCGCTTTACCGAGATGGTAACGAATCTCGCGGTTGTAGTCGTTAAGGAGTTCAACCCAACGTCGTTGCCTCATGTTAAGTTCTTTTTAGTTGAAGATGTGTTGGAGACTTTTGTGGTCGGTGACCACCACACATTTTATGCCATAAAGGCAATGTCTCCAAATCTTCAATGCGAATACGACCGCACCCAACTCGAGATCGTGCGTGGTATAATTTTTCTCATGAATATTAAGTTGCCTTGATGCATAAGCGATCACCTTGCCTCGTTGCATGAGGAAACAACCGAGGCCTTGGTTAGAGGCATCACAATAGACAACTAGATCATCATTCCCATAAGGGAGAGTCAATATAGGAGCGTTGCATAACTTTTGCTTGAGTGTCTGGAAATCTTCTTCTTGCTTTGCTCCCCATTCATAAGGTATACCCTTGTGGGTCAAAGTGGTGAGGGGGACATCAATCTTAGAGAAATTTGAAATGAAACGACGGTAATAACCCGCAAGACCAAGAAATGAACGAACTTCGGTAGGGGTCTTAGGGGTATTCCAATTCTTAACAGCTTTGATCTTAGCAGGGTCAACATGAATTCCCTTTTCATTGACGATATGTCCCAAGAATTGAACTTCCTATAGCCAAAATTTACATTTGGAGAACTTGACATATAGTTGCTCTTTTCTTAAGAGGTCCAAAACCAACCTAAGGTGTTGCTCATGATCGGATTTAGTCTTGGAGTAGATTAAGATATCGTCAATGAAGACGATTACGAATTTATCAAGGTACGGTTTGCACACACGATTCATGAGGTCCATGAAAGCCGCAGGTGCATTGTTAGCCCAAAAGGCTTGACCATGAACTCGTAGTGACCATACCTTGTTCGGAAAGTCGTCTTTGGAATGTCTTCCTCTTGCACACGGAGTTGGTGATAACCAGATCGAAGATCAATTTTCAAGAAGCAAGTAGAGCCTTGAAGTTGATCAAAGAGATCATCATTTCTAGACAATGGATAACGGTTCTTGATGGTGAGCTTGTTGAGTTCGCGGTAGTCAATACACATGTGAAATGATCCATCCTTCTTCTTGACGAATAAGACGGGTGCACCCCACGGTGAATAACTTGGACGAATGAAACCCTTGTCGGAGAGCTCTAGGAGTTAGCTTGCAAGCTCTTGCATTTCAGAAGGTGCAAGACGGTATGTGTAACATCCATGATTTTCAGACCATAAATTTTCCTTATTCATTTTACTAAATAAACACTTGAAGTCCCATACGTGTTCGAACACAATATGTCACCACAATTATTATTTTAACGAGTATCAATTCTAATTTTTGATCCCGCAATTAAACATTTTTCTCCTATCTTATATATAACGTATGTATGTATGTTCATATAAGTTTATATACATATTTGGTTATATTAAATAAACAATTTGTACAAAATATAAAATATTTGTTTAGTCTTAAACAAGCATACATACTTGGTATTATTAAATTAATCATTATAAATTTATTTAAATTAAACATGATATGTTTAGTCTTTTTTAATAATAAATTTTATAGAACTCAATTTAGAGATGTACAATTTAAAATAAAAGCAGACTTGGTTTGAACCCAATCCATTAACCTTGAACCCCTTCACATTCAATTTAGCTCTTAAGTGAACCCCATTCTCAACCTTGAACCCTGGAACTAGATTTTTGTGTCAATTTTGACTTGTAAAAAGTCAAACCCGCCCAATCCCTTCCGATTACCTGAAATTTCGGGATTTAAACCTTTCTAAATCAATTTGCCACTCATTTTCAGTCGTATGAAACTTGTAATCATCCTAATTGATTGAAAAATTCAAGGTTTTAAAGACCCATTTATGGGTTTCAAAAACCCACATATCAAGCTTCTAAATCTCACGAATCTCGTTTAAATCACAACTGTAAACGCGTGTTTGCACTCTCCAAACACCCAATAAATACCAGTTTCAATCGCAATCCCAAATCACCACCCAAACTCGTTTTTTTTTGTTCTCTTTCTCCATGGTTACGATCGGTTCAAGTAATTGGCCCTCCCGAAATCAGCAACGACGTTAGTGTTATTCGCCGATCGATTACAGGTTAGAACTCCCCCTTTTTTTATCACGTTTCCTTGTATTTTCTTAACCTGAATCGAATGGGAATGGGGTTGCGACCTGTATATTTTGTGTTGGTGAAGAAGAAGGTTCATAAAATTAGGGGGTGTTTGGGATTACTTATTAACCTACTTATTAACTTATTAACTTTTTTTAAAAGTTAATAAGTTAAAAGTTTGTTTGGATAAATCAAAATGAGATGGAAATAAAGAAGAAATAAGTTGTTTTTGAAAAGTAAGTCTCACTTACTTTTCAAAACTACTTATTAACTTTTTGGAAAAGCTAATAAGTAGTTTTGAGAAGTAATCCCAAACACCCCCTTAAATGGTAAAAAAAATGTTTTCAAAAAGTTAAACCAATATATAACAAGAGTAGATTGGTTAAACTGTATGAAACTTAAACCACAAAGGTCACCGGTTCTAACCCGAAGGACCCTGTTTTTCCCTTTTCCTTTCCTTTTTCTGTTTTAAAAACTCCAAATAGATATTGAGTACCAAATTTAGTTCAACCTAAACTTTATTTATTTTTAATTCCTCTTACAACTATCCTTATTTAAATCTATATAAACTTTATAAATTCTTGAAAAAATTTACATTCTAATTGTTAACTATAATTCTGTATGTTTCAAAGATTTAAGATAAAAAAATAAATACGCCAAAATTGATACTTCTATTATCAAACATTATTTAAAGATTGTGTTTCCTTATTTAAAACACTAGGATTACAAATTATAAATCCTTTAAAATTGGTTGAAACGTTTTACTAAATATATATATATATATATATTAAATAAAACACGTGATTATTTCTTTTTATGTTTAGAATAATATTTTTACTATTACTCTTTATTTTCTATCAAACCTTTCAGTATTCAACTTATATATTTCAATCCTTATTAAATACACATTTTCACTTTAGCCCTTATACTTTTCAAGCTTATCAAACTCACCCTAAACTTGGTTAAGTATGCAAATAGAGTAACTTTCAAACCAGTATTTAGTTATCTGACAAACATTAAAGTTCTGGCTAGGAAAAGACGGGGTTCTGATCCGGCCAACTCTTTTCTAGGAACTTTTCTGTTTGAGGTACTACTCTGGAATGATAACCACTCTAGTGTACAACAACCACTTTCAACTAATTACACTGTCAACCCCTTGACTATCCATAACGTGTTTCTAACGTAACAAACTTACCTTAGGAAAACCTTAAGGCATTGAATCCAAGTTACTACAAGTTCAAGTTCAACCCTCTAAACTTGCAAGGTGAGTTTACATAGCCCCTTTTTCGTATTTACATATTTGGGGTGAAACATGATTACATTCAAATACTATTTGCAATTACACACGTACAATTCTTCAATATGATCATATGTGTTTATTTGTGCTTTATGCTTGAATACTAATTGTTAAGGCTACATATACATGATATACACGTGCAAACACAAATACATTACTTTAGGATAACATGTGTTGTTATGCCCTATATTAGGATAACATGTGTTGTTATGCCCTACATTTACATCATGATAACATGTGTTGTTATGCCCTACACTTACATCAGGATAACATGTGTTGTTATGCCCTACATTAGGATAACATGTGTTGTTATGCCCTTCAATTACAAAGTTTCATTTGTGCATCTAGCTTAACTTAGATTCTCCATAAATGCGTTATAAACCATGCATCATATGAATTGTACACAAAACATTTGAACTTTACTTGTGGTGTCAAAACCTATGTATGCTCACCAACTATTTATAGTTGACCCTCTCATTTTATCATGTTTCAGGTACAAATGTTTGAGTTAAGATTCAATCTACTTCACTTAGGGTTGAGGATCTAGTCTTAAATTTTAATATGGTGATTTATGTATTCTTTAATTCTTGTAAATGATGTAATTGATTACTTGAGTTATGAAATGAAACTTATTGTTTAATTATTACAACTTTAGCAAACCATGAGCTTATGAACAGTCTGCATGTCCCGCCCCGACGTTTCCATCGTCGGTTGGGGTGTGACAGATTGGTATCAGAGCCTTGGTTATAGGGAATTAGGTTATTAGACACTTTTGACCTAGACTATAACCTTAGGACACCCATACTATGCCATGCTACTATATACTACATGATTTCTATTTTGTGTGAATATATATTTTACATGTTATTCTAAGTAATTACACCGCATGATACAATACCTAATTGTCTATGTGACACACTACTTGATAACTCTTGTGCTTATATTCATTGCTAACTACATGCTACCTATTTGGTTCATTAAGTGATACCCTAAGTTTTAACACACACTTATACACACCTAATTCTTCATGCACCCTTAATCTCACACACATGTCACCATCATCATTTGTGAACAAAAATTTAAACTCTTTGGCTTAAAGTCTATTAAGATTTTAATTCCAGTCAAAGTTTTTGAATTCTGAAAATTAGTAAAGAACGTGTGCAATCCGGAAGGGTGAATGCCTGTACTTTGGGTCTTCTGTCTAGGAAAGCATTTCATATAAATCCAAATCAACCGAAGGATCCGTATGCTTTCCTCAGAATTCCCGAAGTGATTGTTCACTTATAGGCTAAAGCATGTCTTCTTGAAAGTATAGGAATTTGAATCACTTTGATTTGTCAAAGTATCCATTTGATTATATTATCAAATGAGTACAATCTAAACACCATCGTTTCGTTTATTACAATTTAGTACACGTATCTAAGCCTTCTTTATAACTAATCATTTTATTATCTAAATTAAACAACATCGTTATTTTGTTCAAACAAAATGTTTATCAAACCTCTAGATAGTATCTGAAATATAAATTTCTATAAACATTTTAACCTTGTAAGAAAATTTAATACAGCTCGTTTTATAAAAACATTATTTTAATTAATAATTAATTATGACTTTTCTCGTTAAATTAATTATTATTAAACATTGGCTTAGTTATTAAATAATTTAGCAATTATTTTATCTTAGAAGTAGTCTTCTTATAATAATTTAAAAAAAAAAATTCATATAGTTAATTATTCAACTGTTTTTCACCATTTTATAAACAAGAATAAGTTACAACTACTTATTTATTTTACAAACAAAAGAACACAAATCAGTTATTCGTAAGCACATTGCTCTGAATATCTACACAACTTTCTCATTATCTTACTCCCTTAGAAATGCATGATTGTACTAAGCACTGCAATGAGATGAATAAATTCATGTAGTCATCCATATAAACCTCAACAAAATTTCAAAGTTAAAATCCAACTACCCACGTTATGAGTGAACGCTAAACAACACGCTTGTCTACAATACATGACTACGTGTAAAATTCGATAGTTTACATTACACATAAGGTCCAATCACTTAGATATGAACATTCACATGATACATTAAACTTAGTTATTACAATATGCATGATACTAGGTTAATCACATGATACATGAAACTTGTTGGTTTGATACATAATACTAGATTGAGCACATTATACACGATCACATGATACACGAAACTTAGTAGTTCCAATATACATAATGTTACACTGATCACATAATACATGAAACTTGTTTGCAAAATACATGACACCAAATTGTTCACACTAAACAATATACGTGATGTTATGTTGCTCATATTATACCTGAAACTTCATTGTTTATAAAATGTAAAATACTAAATCGTTTACATTTACAAAATACATAATACTAAACACTAAATTGTCCATGTCATACATGAAAACTTATTTGATACTAAATTGTTCACATCTTACATGAAACTTACTTGTTTATAACACACATGATACTAAATTGTTCACATTATACATGAAATCTATTTGTTTACAATGTACATTACACTAGACCATACATGGAACTTATGTGTTTACATTATACACGGAACCAAATTGTTTACAATCGTTGCAATCACATTGTACACAAGGCATGATTATTCACCCTATCCATGAAAGCTACTCGGGGTTTGACGTAATCTTGTTCAAACACGAGGAAACTATAGAACCCTAAATTATGCCACGTTATTACTCTTTAGTGTTTGATTGACTCTACTACCTATGAACATAGTTATTTGTTAGCAACACATACGTGAAAACAATAGTTACGAATTATGTGATTTGGTGTTACCCCCTTACCCACACACACAATGGGATGAACTATACGGACCAGGCGACAATTTGGATAATTACGGGTGCACACGAAATTATAAAAATCAACGCATGAAAAACATAGCAAATTCCGTTGTGTGTTATGACATAAAACCTATCATGATATACATTAATGAAACTAATGTGATATGATAAGGGCATGGTGGATACGCCGCTGATACTTCCTATATATAAGTGTTCCTGTCATATTATCAGAAGTAGCGTTATTCGTGTCACGTAAGGTTTTATGTTGTTTGGTGGGGACAATGTTTGTGAAATCTTTTATCCACGGGTAATTCCTGAACATATTAGATTACAACTTAAACAAACCCTGATCGACACTTTCTATCAAATCCATTTCAAGTAATGCATTTCACATTTAAAATCCAAAATTTATTATTCGATGGTTTTTCTCCTTAAATTCATTTAAAAGACTAAATCCAATGATATCGTTCATACTTAACTTGAGCTTTAGACCTAAATCTTGTCATCTATCATACACCTCAAACCGACAATCAAAACTCAAACTCACTTCCTTCCTGATTCAGTAGTCTTCATTAGCTAAATTTCGGGACGAAATTCTCTCAACATGTGGATACTGTAACATCCATGATTTTCAGACCATAAATTTTCTTTATTCATTTTACTAAATAAACACTTGAAGTCCCATACATGTTCGAACACAATATGTCACCACAATTATTATTTTAACGAGTATCAATTCTAATTTTCGATCCCGCAATTAAACATTTTTCTCCTATCTTATATATAACGTATGTATGTATGTTCATATAAGTTTATATACATATTTGGTTATATTAAATAAACAATTTGTACAAAATATAAAATATTTGTTTAGTCTTAAACAAGCATACATACTTGGTATTATTAAATTAATCATTATAAATTTATTTAAATTAAACATGATATGTTTAGTCTTTTTTAATAATAAATTTTATAGAACTCAATTTAGAGATGTACAATTTAAAATAAAAGCAGACTTGGTTTGAACCCAATCCATTAACCTTGAACCCCTTCACATTCAATTTAGCTCTTAAGTGAACCCCATTCTCAACCTTGAACCCTGGAACTAGATTTTTGTGTCAATTTTGACTTGTAAAAAGTCAAACCCGCCCAATCCCTTCCGATTACCTGAAATTTCGGGATTTAAACCTTTCTAAATCAATTTGCCACTCATTTTCAGTCGTATGAAACTTGTAATCATCCTAATTGATTGAAAAATTCAAGGTTTTAAAGACCCATTTATGGGTTTCAAAAACCCACATATCAAGCTTCTAAATCTCACGAATCTCGTTTAAATCACAACTGTAAACGCGTGTTTGCACTCTCCAAACACCCAATAAATACCAGTTTCAATCGCAATCCCAAATCACCACCCAAACTCGTTTTTTTTTTGTTCTCTTTCTCCATGGTTACGATCGGTTCAAGTAATTGGCCCTCCCGAAATCAGCAACGACGTTAGTGTTATTCGCCGATCGATTACAGGTTAGAACTCCCCCTTTTTTTATCACGTTTCCTTGTATTTTCTTAACCTGAATCGAATGGGAATGGGGTTGCGACCTGTATATTTTGTGTTGGTGAAGAAGAAGGTTCATAAAATTAATGGTAAAAAAAATGTTTTCAAAAAGTTAAACCAATATATAACAAGAGTAGATTGGTTAAACTGTATGAAACTTAAACCACAAAGGTCACCGGTTCTAACCCGAAGGACCCTGTTTTTCCCTTTTCCTTTCCTTTTTCTGTTTTAAAAACTCCAAATAGATATTGAGTACCAAATTTAGTTCAACCTAAACTTTATTTATTTTTAATTCCTCTTACAACTATCCTTATTTAAATCTATATAAACTTTATAAATTCTTGAAAAAATTTACATTCTAATTGTTAACTATAATTCTGTATGTTTCAAAGATTTAAGATAAAAAAATAAATACGCCAAAATTGATACTTCTATTATCAAACATTATTTAAAGATTGTGTTTCCTTATTTAAAACACTAGGATTACAAATTATAAATCCTTTAAAATTGGTTGAAACGTTTTACTAAATATATATATATATATATATATATTAAATAAAACACGTGATTATTTCTTTTTATGCTTAGAATAATATTTTTACTATTACTCTTTATTTTCTATCAAACCTTTCAGTATTCAACTTATATATTTCAATCCTTATTAAATACACATTTTCACTTTAGCCCTTATACTTTCCAAGCTTATCAAACTCACCCTAAACTTGGTTAAGTATGCAAATAGAGTAACTTTCAAACCAGTATTTAGTTATCTGACAAACATTAAAGTTCTGGCTAGGAAAAGACGGGGTTCTGATCCGGCCAACTCTTTTCTGGGAACTTTTCTGTTTGAGGTACTACTCTGGAATGATAACCACTCTAGTGTACAACAACCACTTTCAACTAATTACACTGTCAACCCCTCGACTATCCATAACGTGTTTCTAACGTAACAAACTTACCTTAGGAAAACCTTAAGGCATTGAATCCAAGTTACTACAAGTTCAAGTTCAACCCTCTAAACTTGCAAGGTGAGTTTACATAGCCCCTTTTTCGTATTTACATATTTGGGGTGAAACATGATTACATTCAAATACTATTTGCAATTACACACGTACAATTCTTCAATATGATCATATGTGTTTATTTGTGCTTTATGCTTGAATGCTAATTGTTAAGGCTACATATACATGATATACACGTGCAAACACAAATACATTACTTTAGGCTAACATGTGTTGTTATGCCCTACATTAGGATAACATGTGTTGTTATGCCCTACATTTACATCATGATAACATGTGTTGTTATGCCCTACATTAGGATAACATGTGTTGTTATGCCCTTAAATTACAAAGTTTCATTTGTACATCTAGCTTAACTTAGATTCTCCATAAATGCTTTATAAACCATGCATCATATGAATTGTACACAAAACATTTGAACTTTACTTGTGGTGTCAAAACATATGTATGCTCACCAACTATTTATAGTTGACCCTCTCATTTTATCATGTTTCAGGTACAAATGTTTGAGTTAAGATTCAATCTACTTCACTTAGGGTTGAGGACCTAGTTTTAAATTTTAATATGGAGATTTATGTATTCTTTAATTCTTGTAAATGATGTAATTGATTACTTGAGTTATGAAATAAAACTTATTATTTAATTATTACAACTTTAGCAAACCATGAGCTTATGAACAGTCTACATGTCCCGCCCCGACGTTTCCGCCGTCGGTTGGGGTGTGACAGTATGGAGCTCTAGCCACAAGGTTAGCTCCGGGTACAAGATCAATGTGAAATTCTACTTGTAGAACGGGTGGAAGACCAGATAGATCCTCGGGAAATACTTGGGGAAAATCAAAGGTTGGGAGAGTTTGAGTGATCGTATACGATAGTGGGAGGATGTTTTAATTCGATTAATTTTGCTTGTAATAACCGATTTGATTTCATATTTGACCGCAAATGATGCGGACGACTAATCACGCGTTAATTCATTGATTCGGAAGCGAATTGGGTCCTGATAAGGTCTAGGTACACATGAGATTGATTGAGGAGTGAATTGCGGGATTACAACGCGTTAATTCTTTGGATTGAATGTTGATTGATACGGGTTTGACTAATTCGAGTCAATTTCTTTCAAAATTTGAATTGACCGCGTGAAGGTTTGAATCGACTTGATGGTTAGGCCTGTATTGGGTCGATTTTTGTTTGCACACGAGATAGGAACTCGTAGGATTTGATTGGATCGACATTGTGGCTTGGATTGTGAGGATTCGGCCCTGTTTGACTTTAGGCGGGTTTGCTTTGGCCTTGGTCCAAATTCGCGATTGTAAGGTTTCAACTAAGGTGGGGTTCAAAGCTTGGGGGTTCAATATAGTTCGAAGATCAAACCATTGTGTAGAATCACTTGTTTGTTGTGTATACATATGTACTTGTATGATGTATAAATGTATATATGTACATATATGTTCAAATATTTATATGCAGGGATTCTAGAATAAATATGGGGTGGAATTTATGAATTTGTATAGATATATAGGGTTTAATATAGCCATTTGCTAAGATTTGAATTCAAACATGATTTATTGTACTAAAATGAAGACATGAAAAATCAGAAATGTTACACCTGTCTCCTATCCGAACATAATCCTATACGAGTAGTATAGCAACCATACGACTCATAGAATACAAAATTATAAGTCATATGCTTGTTATAAGACTCATATAGGATTATGTTCGGATTCCTCGTACGATTTTTTCCCGTTTTGCATGCCACATAAATTTTGCTCGTTTTACGTGCCAATTATTTGAAATTTCATAAGATTTCAACAATCATTTGATACGACATAAGATTCTTTTAAAAATACTTATATAAACGACTATATGTTTAATTCATTTTTTCATTCAATTCTCTATAAATCTGTTACATTTCATCCCATGTATCATCAGTTACATTAAAAAAAGAGTTAGCGTTGTTTGTTATTGAATCTTCTAGCTATATATCTGAGTTTTTCACCGATCAGGTATAACATTCGTGATTATGTTTATATTATCAAACTATACCCTTTTTAACAATAACACATTTTGTTCCATATTTTCATGTCTCCCTCAGACTTGATGTTTTGGGTGCAAAACACTGGACGTGAGTATGGTTAAGTCACTGAAAGATCGAAGAAACACAAGAAACGATGTTATAAATGTGTATCTTAAATGTATGGTTATGATACACTTTAATGAGCATGCATATCACCTCAAAACAGTAAAAAAAGGGTTTCTAAAATTCACATGATAACTTGCTACAAGATTGATCGTAAGGAATCTAGGCAAATGTCCGTAGCTTCAGGACTCGATTTAGTTACTTCAACAATTTGGTTTAGCATCCCCAGAGATGGAGACATGTAAACCAAGCTTCTCACTACTTAAAATCAGAGCAACTGCGATCGTATATACGGTCGCAAAATCGGTGACCAATTTCATAACAGTCGCAAAATTAGCGACCAAACAAGATCCAACCGCAACTCAGTCGTAGATTTTACGACCGCTTATTTGCAGTCACAGATATTGTGATCGTCTATTTGCAGTCGCGGATTTTGCGACAGTCTAGTTTCGTTCACGGATTTTGTGACCGTCTAGTTTCGGTCGCAAAATACAGTTGATTTCAATCAAAAACTCCCTCTATGAACTCCTCAAATTTATTGTCATATTGAACAAAAAGCAAAACTTGTCGGCCACTTCAAAATTCTCGAAGAGCCTTTAGGGGTTAAGTTTTTTCTTTTGCATATAAATAAGGATAAAGATAAAGATTGAATAAGTTGCCTTCAAAACAAATTATCCTTTTCCTTCTGATTTTTGATTGCTCGACCTGAATCCCACAAATATGTTCACCTCTTTCTAATTCACAGATCCTCCTTGAATCGCCTCTTGATTGTTTGATACAGTGACGGTCTCATAAATTTTTTATGGGTGTCGACATTTTTTTGATATTCAGATGTTTATTAAAAGAGAATTTCTTTGTCGGGTCGGGTCATTGAAACTTTTTTTTGCCAAAATTCAGGTCACCGAACATTTTTCGGTGTTTGGATGTCAATAATCTAATATTTTAGTAAATAATGTAGCAAATAATCAAATAATAATGTGAATTTATAGCAAAAGTTCAAAAAATACTTAATTTGTTAACAAAAAAGTTCAACAAATACCTAATTTAGGGTTATTTGGTCTTTTGGTACAAGATTCAAGAGAGTGGATGGGCAACATCTAAAACACAATCTGACTAATGCAAACGGTACTGGCATGTGATTTTTAATTAGGTTTGCAAAAGGGACACTTCTCAGTCGATAGTTGTATGTTTGCGTTTTACTTAATCACGTTCGATAAAGATGGTAAATGTATGATAAGACCGGTTAATTGTTTAGAAAAGGGTTAGATGGCTTAGAGTAAAAGGTTATTTGGTTAAATGGTTAGTGGCTTAGTGGGGTTAATTGTTTATAAAGCTTATTAATGTGTATGCCCAATTAAAATGTTAATTTATAATAAGTTTATATTGGTTAATTAGTTTATAATAATCAATACGTTTATATCTATAAAATTTTAAAGTTTTATATTAATTTTTTTGAGTATCGTTTTGGTCAGAAGAAATTTCATGAGGGTCGGTGTCAAAATTTCATGAGGGTCGCTCGAGATTAGATCGTACATATAACCAACAATTTTTTTTTACATGGGCTCGGCCTACCCCATCCCTATCATGTGGGTACGCCACTGGTTTCATACAACCGGCCTTCATAGCCCCTCGATCGGTTTCCCATAGGTCCGTATCACACGGTTTGCTTCAAGCTTTCTTGATCGCTTCACACGATTTGCTTTCACAACTTCTCGATTGTCTCACACAATCGGTTTCAGACTTCTTCAATCAATCTTTTAGAGGTTTGGTCGGTTCACCTTGGTGGTCTCATTGTAACACCCAAAAGTTTCAACTTATTTTAACTTTCAACGCACGCGAAAAATAGATCCCAATTAACACTCTTGATTAAACGACACATGCCAAAAACAATGATACAACGACGCGTTTTGTTTATAAACAAACAATCGAAAACTCAAAATAAAGACAAGTTTAAACCTCCAAATGTTAATTTAAAACGAGTCTAATAAACTCCAAAGGAGTTCTACTCCAACCTTAAACCACCATAAAACTAACAAGAATCCAATCCGACACGAAGCATGACCCGAGACTTCAACCGGAGTTTTATCTACAAGAAAACACTATAAAACAAGCATTAGTAATGATATACAACCCCCATATGAGCCCCTCAAGCCCTTACAACAATAATCGACCAAAAACAACATTTCGGCATTTTGGGCGTAAATAGGACCGTAAACAACCCCGTATGGGCGTAATTTACACCGGGACACCGTAATTTATGCCCATCGGCCGTAAATTACACCCAACCCAGTGCAGAGCTCATTTTTTGGATTCCTCAACTTGAGGCACCCAAGTTTCATATATTCTGGCTTTCGCAGATCTTTTTCTAGCCTGAGATACACTCAAAAGAAGTTTGGGCTTTTTCTAACAACACGTATTATCGCCTATACATGTTTAACGCCAACCTAAATGCCAATTAGCACCCAAAACTTCAAATAACATATAAAACGCCTTAGATACATTAGTTAGTTAAACACCACAAACGACTATGTGAAGTTCATGACCTTAATAACACTCGGGTGAGGTTCCTAGACTTCAAATACCACAAACGACTTATGAAGTTCATGACTTCAAATAAATACCGTGTGAGGTTCTTAGACTTCAAACAACGACGACATTAGTGAAGTTCCAAGACTTCAAGCGACAACGACAATAGTGAAGTTCACGACCTCAATTAACCACTGAGTGAGGTTCTTAGACTTCAAACACCGACTTTTAATATACATACAAGTGCACCCACACGACACCATTCAACATTTGTAACCCTTACGTTATCACCAACATGTGGGATTCAAAGATCCCAAATTCACCATTTATAGTTGTGAAGTTTAATGACTTTAGTTATACCATATTCAACCAATTTGTTTGACTCTAAACCACATAAGTCAAATTCACCACATTTGTTTGACTATAAACCATTAAATCAAATTTTATTTATGCTTTTAATCTCGTTAATCTTTTTACTTTTAACCTTGTTAATCTTTTTACTAAATTTTATTTTTTTCAATAACTTTCGTTCGTTAACTTTTTTTAAAATCGTTAAATATATTGGTTCTGTTGTATACTTGTCTTTGCTAGCCGGCGGTAAATGTTGGTACCTAAAAGAATGAGCTCGACACAGACTAAAAAACATTGGTTCTGTTGTATACTTGTCTTTGCTACTACATGTTTTGACGAGTTTGTCGTTTCAATATTAACTAATGTTTACATGGCAACATTAATTTTATACGTCTCTTTTTGTGCTTAATCACGTTAATATGAACCTGGTTTGATAATAACCCTCCAGCTTTCTCCATTTTCATATGCTACCCTTCAATTTTCTCAAATTTTCTAAACTCTTAGGGTTTACCCTCAAATTTCGTTTATTTTTTTTTTGTTACTTTTTTTCTTCTTCTTTAATGAATTCATCGTTTTAACGTTAACTTCTATTCACGACACAATTTATCTATTTTTCGATCTCCGAAACCGAGTCGTGAAAACTTCATACGTTTCTTATATGTACTTAGCACGTTATTGTCTTCGTCGCGACACACGTAACATGGTCTTTAATTATGTACTTAAAAATGTTAATGTCACCGTACAACCTCGTCGCAACGCGCGGGTCATATTTTCTAGTATATATCATATATAAAAATAATCATTAGTAATACTATTAAGCACCAACGTTTATGAATAGTTAACCAGGCAGGCTAAGCAGCCCGCTGAATATTTTTTTTTCATTTTCTCACTCATACTTTATATAATTACGATTTTAACCCGTTTAATTATGTATCAATTCCGTTCTTCTATAATTACTTTCTTTCGTTTACTTGTTTTTAAAACGGATTGCATGGCTGTTTTTTTTCAACGTTCCGATATAATTATTTTTTAAAAAGAACTTTTGTTTCTGAACATTTTTTAAAAAATGGGATGCGCCGTTATTATTATTATTTTCAATGTTCCGATGTAATTTCTTTCTTCTTACGCGGATACATACGCGAAGCACTGAGCCGGGAACCGACTACTTTATCTAAAATGTTAATAAAAAAAATATTTTTTCAACTGTCTTTTCACATTTATAACATATGTTTACTATACTTTTATATAATTCACATTTTAAATATCTCTACTTGGATGAACCAATATCATTATTAAAACATAGAAGACGACTTTTATGCACCACTTACAACTCTCATAGAAACCACACAAGTTTCTCTGAAATTTCAGTAGGGAACGTTCCTAGTAACTATACTTGTGGAATTTATAAATTAATAAGACGTATTCAATTCCATATATATATCTCGTTAATCAAAATCCTCACTAGCTACCATTTTGAATTCATACTCCAAAACTAACCATGATGAATCGTCAACTCTACGAGACAGTTCTAAAGGGTGACACTACCACCTTCCTCAACCTCGTTCAAGAAAACGAAACCCTAATCAAACAGACGGTGGCCGAGTCATCAAACACCGTTCTACACTTAGCGGCACGGTTCGGCCACCTGGAGCTGGTGTTGGAGATACTGAAGCAGTGGCCGGAAATGGTGGGGGCGGAGAACGGAGAGCTGGAGACGGCTCTGCATGAGGCGTGTAGAGAAGGAGAGGTGGAGGTGATGGCGGCGTTGATGGCGGCGGATGGAGGTGAATGGGTGGTGGGGAAAGTGAATTGTAGAGGTGAGAGTGTGTTGTTTGTGGCGTGTGAGAGAGGGAAGGTGGAAGTGGTGAAGGTTTTGATAGGGTTTCAATGGCTTCTTGTGCATGAGCTTGATGCGTTTATATGTTCTATACATGTTGCTGCTGCTGCTGGACACGCAGGTATAAAATTATTGCTATATACAAAGTATTTGATATGATGCATTTATAAGATTAACAATTTATTTTTATATCACTAATGAAATATGAAAATATACAATCCGTAAGAAAAAAGTTAGAATTAAAACTTTTAGTCACCTACAAAAGGCTTTTTAGCACATGGTTGAAGTGATCAATGGTTTAAGAAGGTTATGAGTTTAAGTCTCATTCTTAACAGAAATTAACAAATTTGCCTCTAAAATATGATTAGTGGTTATGTGATTATTAGAAAAAATGTAATATATATTAGTGATATATGGAAGAAAAGAGATTTTTTTATGATAATTAAAATGACAAGTATGAAGTAAGAAAAGAAGGGTTGGAGGATGAATAATATTGGTGTAAAAAATATGTATTGATTTTTAATCTTTTTGAATTTAATTTACTTTTTTTATTAAAGCCGTTAATTAGTATATAGTTGTTTGCATGCGGTGGTATCGGAGGTCGTATTCTCATCGCCTTGTTCCTGCAACCACCCCCAAGGCCTTAGATTAAAGGTTCTACTGGTGGCGATGTACCATTACAGTCGCTTATTATTAAGGATGATTGAGTTACCTTTTAGCTCCTTTCAATGTCATTATGTGTCATGAAAATATGTAGAATTGATAAATATGACTTTTCTAAATTATATTATTTTGTATTGAAACTTTTCTTAAAATTGATTAGTTAATTTAGTAATTCCATAATTTACAATTCATTTCAAAAAGTGTTACATAAGCAAGAAATTGATGGTAGAATTATCAAATTAGGTCATATAAAACACATAGTTACTAGCTAGGTAAGAACATTAAAACAATCACCGCTTCAAGTAATTAATGTAAAAATCAAAGAGCTTAATGCGTGTATATACTATATAGCGGTGTCCTTCCTGATGAACAATTATATCGATTTAAGAGTAGAATTAAATTGTTATGTGTTTGTCGTTTAAAAAAAGGTAATTAATACAAAAATAACAACTAGATAAAATTACTCATTCATTAAAACAACTAAAACATAAAATTTTGTGTTTTATTTTTATTTCTCATGAGAAACTTTTTAGTTATGTGACCAAAATAAGTTCAAAAAATGATACTAAAAACCATATATTTATTCTAATAAAAGATTTCAATGAATGTCACTGTCATTAAAATCTTCTAATTTTCTCAAATTTAAATAAGTTTGAATTTTGAAAATTAGTTATCTTAATATTTTTATTTAAAAAAAATAATATAAAATTTAAATTCTAATTATTTTTTAATTAACGAAATAAAAATTTTGATTTTTTTGTTTTACATATTATTTTAATTTTTTTTACACATTATTATACTTTTATTTTTTTTATTAAATAACCCTATATAATATATGAGTTTTTTTTATTAAAAAATAATATATCCAAGCAGCATACAAATTCATTTTGTGCGGTAAGATAAATGGCAGGCGTGTCTTTGTCGTCGCATTCAATAGAATATATATATTCACCATCAATTTATTAATTATATATATAATATTCAATGTTTTAAATCATCTCAATATTTTTAGTCAATGTGAACACACAATCTCCCGTATACCCACCTACCCACCCGCCCAGATACCCACACAATCCACCGTGTACTCGTTTTGTTAGAAACCTCTAAAATTATTATTTAACAATGTCATATTCACTCTATATCTCATTAGTTCATAATGAATAAAAGTTTAATAATATACATATCATAACCGTTGTTTCACAATGCAATATTTTCCGTATGAATAAGAATTATCTCAGATTTCTATTTTTAAACAATAGTACAAATACTATACAAAAGGTTCAATTAGAAAGTACCTTTACAAAATAAATAAGCAAAATAAATTTGTAATTATTCGTGTGGATGAAGATTGGTACCAATTCACTGAATACAAATTATTGATCCATGATTAATGCTCAACGACTTATATTCCTTCGCATGCCAAAAGCCTTGATGTCCCTACTTGTTCTTTAAAATATTTTTCATCACATCACATGAAAAGCAAAAGACGACCATTCGCGTTTACTTAGACTTTCGCGTTTACATCAAGTATTTTTGCCATCTTCTATGACCTGCGTATGTGCTTATCCGACCAGATAAACATGTGGTACCACATGTTCGATTACGAGTCGATGGACTACGCATCCAGAGTAAACAGGTGAAACATGCCTTCTTCTGGTCGACTTGTTTTTAAAGCCGGATTAAACGAGTAAACGGGTGAACACACAGCTATCATTCCGGCGGTCTAGGAAAAACACAACAGAATAGTAACCAAGTTTCAAAAGTGGTTTAATTAGGTCACTAACCATAGTATAACCGATGATGTATACCGTGTAAAATGCGTATTGAGTAAGCTAATTGGAACACTTTTAAAATTTGGTTATTATTCTACAAAGTTACCCCTTCCGATCTATCAGTCAAACACTACTTGAAATTGGACAGTTTTCTCACAAAGCTTTTTGTGAGAAAGTCTTTGGAAAATACTTTGTGGGAAAAAAGGTCATGTGAAAATATTTCTCACAAATTTATGACAAAAAATTCCGACAATTTTCTCACTAAAACAGATTTCCGACAACTTTCCCACGAAAACAAGGGTTCCGGAACTAACAACATTTCCCACCACTTTCCGACAAAAAATTTCCACAAACTTCCGACAAAAAGTTTTTCCAACCACTTTCCCACGAAATATTTCCCACCACTTTCCGATAAAACATTTCCCACAAACTTACTTAAAGTATTGCTAAGTTACTTAAAGGGTTGCTAAGTTAATATATATACGTAAAACAAATCTTAGGAAGATGTGATGAAGATTCAATTTACATACTAAAACTTATCTAACATATTCTTGTATCCAGAAATAGTGAAAGAGATACTTAAGGTGCGACCTGAGTTTGCAAGAAAGTATACTTCAGAAGGATACTCCCCGTTACATCTAGCTTGCAGTAAAGGCCACGTAGACACAATAAGGGAGCTTCTATGGTTCGAGTCTGATCTTTTGTACCTTCGCGATCACAAAGGTTGGACACCCCTACATTGGGCATCAATGAAAGGGCGAGTTGGAATTATTAATGAAATAATCTCAATTAGCCTTGAAGCTGTTGATATGGTAACCAACCATGGTGAGACGATTCTTCATCTTGCGGTTAAGTATAACCAGTATGACGGTTTAAAATACATGGTGGAGACACTCAACTTCCTAGAACTCATAAACATACAAGACAACGATGGCAACACCGTGTTACACATAGCAACAGCCCGAAAACTCACTACGGTACTTTTTTTATCTCTTCATAACTAGTTAAAGATGGCACTTCCATCTGCTCGGGTTCAACAATTGAAAAAAATAGGTTTTGCTAGATATGAGTAGGGGTGTCAGTCATGTCGGGTTAGTGGGTTGATTTGATGAACCCGGGCATGATCCATATATTTTATCATGCCAAATAATTCAACCCTAGCTAACCTGGACAGTAATAAAATCGTATAACTCATCCTGACCAGAACATGATCCGTGTTGCCCATTTATCTAAACGTGTCGAACATGCTGGCGAGATATAAATGGGTTGACGGGTGGTTGTGCTCAAGTTGTAAACAGGTTTAATCTACAATTCATTCGGCAAGTTCCGTTTATATTCATACTTTTAATTTCACTTACTCGTTTTCTCAAAAGAAAACTTACACCCCTTTAGTTATTATTTTACTAAGTTAAAACCCATGTATTACATGGATTGAATAAATAAAACTTGTTATAAAATCAATTTTCATGAAGATTTGTAAATTCTAGAAATGTTATATAGTTATTTTTTAAAAATGTTTTATAAAAAGAATGAAGAAATATTTAAATTATAAAAATGTTTTATAAACAAACCTAAATTTTTTAAAATAAAAAACATTTTATAAAATTAATTATAGAAATCATTATTATTTAATAGCAGAGAAAGACGGGAAACAAAAATTATAAAAATTAAAGAAATTTGCATAATTAATAAGAGAGAGAGGCGGGAAAAAAATCTTAAGGTTGTACGTGTGAGTGACAAGTGTCCCACCAAAATCTTTATTTATTATATAGTATAGATTATTATTGTTCTTATACATGAAAACAGATGGTGACATATTTACTTAAACACGGAGTGGATGCAAACGCTATCAATCACAAAGGATATACAGCTCTAGATGTAGTCGAATCCGATGGAAGCAACTCCGCTACTCTCGTAATAGTGCCAGCCCTTTCAGAAGCCGGCGCCAAAAGATGTGATCAGTTACCCCCTATGTCTCGAGACATAGAAGAAGTCGCTCGTCATCCTAATCTAACCGCACAATATTCTCCAAGAAGTAGAAAAACGGGGTCCCCGATTCAACATCATCAATATAGAAAGAAAAATCACCGTCGATCAAAGCAAATCGAGCTTCAAAATGAGGGCTTACGAAACGCTAGAAACACCATAACTGTTGTTGCGGTTCTGATAGCAACCGTTACGTTTTCGGCAGGAATAAACCCTCCCGGTGGTTTTAGTCAAGAAAACGGAAAGGCTATAATGGGTGGAAAACCTCCGTTTAAGGTGTTTGTGTTGTGTAACATCATGGCATTGTTTTTATCCCTAGGAATTGTTAATGTGCTTGTTAGTGTCATCCCGTTTAGGAGGAAATCGATGATGAAATTGTTAGTAGCGACACATAAGATTATGTGGGTGTCTACTATGTTCATGGCGGCGGCCTTTATGGCCGCGACATGGACCATTTTGCCACAAGGGTCGGGCTCAAGATGGTTGGTGATTGAATTGATGATGGTTGGGGTAGGATGCACACTCGTTGTGCTATTAGGGTTGGGTTTTTTGTTGGCGAAACAATGGTCGAGAAAGAAAGAATGGCGGAGAAGAAAAGAGAAAAAGTTGAAGGATGGTACACCTAATACTAGTCTCAATAGTCGTGTTGGAGATATGCATTTTGTCAAGAATAGTCGTCAATCATCTAGTAACTCTGACATTGATAGCTCTGATCATGGTTACCATGTTTACTAGTTAGGGCTTCAATAGAGAATATAATTGTAATCATCTTACACTAGTTAGGGTAAGTAAATGTTAGTTACTAGTTCTAATTGATGTTGAAACATAAACATGATTGTTTGGATTGTTGATGATTAATTCTAAATTGAAATAAACCTAAATAAAGAGAAGTTTATTATGAATAAAGAGAAGATATAATCACTTATGGTTTCGGGATCTAATCAAATCACCTTTTTACTTGCAAATTCATTAGTAAGCTTGGAAAATTACATAGACATGATGTGTGCATCTATTATGTTAGTCAAATAGCTTAAAGTCATTCAGTCTCATACCCATAATATAACATCATTGGAATTTCTACAAATTTAAATGACAATTTTCACTACAAGGAAATGACCCTATGCCGACGTCGCCTATACCGACGACACTTGTCGTCGGCATAGGTCACCCTATACCGACGACATGTCGTCGGTATAGGTGAAAACCAAAATTTTGAATGGGACATCCTATAGCGACGACATGTGGTCGCTATAGGGTTGAGACAAATTGGAGGGAAAGCTGGCGCCCAATGAATTTTTGGGGAAAACCTATAGCGACGACATGTCGTCGCTATAGGTTAATTTTGATTTTCTTTTTGTTTTTTTTATTTAATCAATTTTCCGTCAGTCAAAAATTTTTTTTTAAATTAAAAAAAATTCTGGAAAACCCTATGGCGACGACATGTCGTCGGGATAGGGTTTTTACCTTTATTGACTGGTCAACATCCTATGAACCCTATACCGACGACATGTCGTCGGCATAGCCTACCTGTGCCGACGACATGTGGGCCTATGCCGACGACATATCGTCTCCATAGGGTGCAGCGTGAACAAATAGGGAAAACAGACGACAGACCTTCATTTCCATCCAGAATCCTCCAAAACTCCCCCTCCGACGATTTCACGGTTTTTGGGCTTTTTGAGAGAAACTTTTACAAAAACTCTCAGGACTTAAGGTGATATAACATCCGGGTTTCATATTTTAACTACTTTTTTAAGATTTTGAAGTTTTGTTTGTTTATTTAGTTAGGTTTTGGAGGAATTTCACCATTTCTTGGATTTCTAGCTTTGTGTAGGTAAATACTCGTTTTAATTACTAATTTGTGCCGAAATTTGGTTTAGATCTAAGATTTTTATAATTTTGTATGTATGTGTATGTATGTATGTATGTTTGTATGTATGAGTATGTATATTTGTATGTATGATGGAATTATTAAATTATGATTAGTTTAGGTCATTTGGTTTAGATGTGTGCTTATTTTATATAATTTAGTTTATGTAAATTAGTGTTTGTATGTATATGTATGTATATGGGTAATTTGTGTTTATAATGATTAGTTTGAATGTTTAGTTTGCATGTATGTGTGCAATTTGGGTTTATGATGACTAGTTTGGATTATTAGTTTGTATGTATGTGTGTAATTTGTGTTTATGATGATTAGTTAATATGAATGTATATATGTGTATGTATGTCTGTATGTATATGTTTGTAATTATGTAATTGGACATTTATTTATGTATGTATGTTTGTATGTATATGTTTGTAATTATGTAATTGAGCTTTTATTTATGTATGTATGTAATTGTGATGTGTAAGTATATAAGATGGTATTTAATTGAAGCAACTTTCACAAAAACTCTCGGGATTTAAGGTGAGTTAACATCCGGGTTTCATATTTTAGCTACTTTTTCAAGATTTTAAAGTTTTGTTTGTTTATTTTGGTTAGGTTTTGGAGAAATTTCACCATTTCTTGGATTTTTAGCTTTGTGGAGGTAAATACTCGTTTTAATTACTAATTTGTGATGAAATTTGGTTTAGATCTAAGATTTTTATGATTTTGTATGTATGTGTTATGTATGTGTACGTATGTATGTTTGTATGTATGAGTATGTATATTTGTATGTATGATGGAATTATTAAATTATGATTAGTGTTGGTCATTTGGTTTAGATGTGTGATTATTTTATATAAATTAGTTTATGTAATTTAGTGTTTGTACGTATGTGTGTGTATGTGTGTAATTTGTCTTTTTGATGATTAGTTTGAATGCTTAGTTTGTATGTATGTGAATGTATGTGTGTAATTTGTGTTTATGATGATTAGTTTGTATGTATGTGTGTAATTTGTGTTTATGATGATTAGTTAATATGAATGTATATATGTGTATTTATGTTTGTATGTATATGTTTGTAATTATGTAATTGGACATTTATTTATGTATGTATGTTTGTATGTATATGTTTGTAATTTTGTAATTAGACTTTTATTTATGTATGTATGTAATTGTGATGTGTAGGTATATAAGATGGTATTTATTGGGAGCAACTTTTAAGAAAACTCTCACGATTTAAGGTGAGATAACATTCGGGTTTCATATTTTAGCTACCTTTTCAAGATTTTGAAGTTTTGTTTGTTCATTTTGGTTAGGTTTTGGAGGAATTTCATCATTTCTTGATTTCTAGCTTTGTGGAGGTAAGTACTTGTTTTAATTACTAATTTGTGATGAAATTTGGTTTAGATTTAAGATTTTTATGATTTTGTATGTATGTGTTATGTATGTGTTTGTATGTTTGTATGTATGTTTGTATGTATGAGTATGTATATTTGTATGTATGATGGAATTATTAAATTATGATTAGTTTATGTCATTTGGTTTAGATGTGTGATTATTTTATATAAATTAGTTTATGTAATTTAGTGTTTGTACGTATGTGTGTGTATGTGTGTATTTTGTCTTTTTGATGATTAGTTTGAATGCTTAGTTTGTATGTATATGAATGTATGTGTGTAATTTGTGTTTATGATGATTAGTTTGTATGTATGTGTGTAATTTGTGTTTATGATGACTAGTTAATATGAATGTATATATGTGTATGTATATGTTTGTAATTATGTAATTGGACATTTATTTATGTATGTATGTTTGTGTGTATATATTTGTAATTATGTAATTGGGCTTTTATTTATGCATGTATGTAATTGTGATGTGTAGGTATATAAGAGGGTATTTATTCATATGCTTATGTATGTTTGTATGTATATGTAACTTTATTTAATTTTGTTACAAGTTCGAAATTCGTTGCGGTTGATAAGAGGAAGAACGCCGTACACATAAGCAACAAATGCTTAAAATGCAACGACAAATGGATGAAATGCGTTGAATGTGGGATCGTCGAACTAGCAGCGATGATAATTAGCTTGGAGTTGTTGAGACTTTGCCTTTGTTGTTGGTATTTGTCTTGAACAATTTGCATATTTGTGTGTCGAACAAGTTTATGTTTTGAATGTTTGATTTGTCGGACAAGTTTGTGTGTCAAACAATTTGAATGTTTGGTTTATGTTTCGGATATTAGTTTTTATCATATTTGAATATTTGAATTGTTTATATTTAATGATTTGCAGTTTTTTATTTCTAGAAATTTAATATTTCTGGATAAAACATAAAAATTAAAAAAAAACATAAAAGACCTATACCGACGACATGTCGTCGCTATAGGCTTTTTTCAAAAATTATTGAAAAAAACAAAAAACCCTATACCGACGACATGTCGTCGGAATATGATCAACCTATACCGACGATATGTCGTCGGTACAGGGTTGGACTCTATACCGACGACATGTCGTCGGTATAGAATTTCTTTTTGAATTATTTAATTAGACCCTATAGCGACGACATGTCGTCGGTATAGGCTAACCTATACCGACGACAATTTTGGCTATTGGTACGAGGCAATACCGACGACATCTATACCGACGACAAGTCGTCGGTATAAGCTATCCCGATGAAAAGTCGTCGCTATATGGTAAAAAAAATCGTCGCTATTGGGTAATATTGTTGCAGTATTTATGTGTAAATTTTTTATTTTGACAAAAAAGATGATGCCTTGGATCCTTCCTTTCACCCTCGGTCTCAACCCGGTTAGACCCCAAGAGCCGTCACAGTAATAGGGTTCGCTCGACACACTCGGTCTCCACCTGTTTCGACGTCCATTGCGCCTCGCCTCTATGTGGCAAACTCGTCGGTGCAGGAGTCTTATGATAGTATTCCATGGTTCACTTCCTCGTCCGGCAGATCTACGGTTACAGATGAATCGATCTCCACAAACAGCCATTTGATTAGCTCTGATACCACTTGATGCAAACTGAAGCATAATCAAATGGTAACCAAGAACACATGAACTAACTAAAAGCTTAATCAAAAGCTTCAATCGAACTCTTGAATTAAAAGTTTCTTCAAAGAGAACAAAATATTCAAATAACACTCTAAAGTGAATCAAAAGAAAGCATTATATAAGTTAAAAAAGAAAACACCGAATAACTCCAAGACCAAATCCTCAAGGCTTTTTGGCCACCTTACTCGCATCGAGCTCCGTCTCGTCTCCTCCCTTCTTGCCACCTGTAATCACACGAGCCCAAGCTCGGCTCACACAGGCCCAGGCCGGGCCTAGGCTTGATGCTCCTTCATCATTTAGGTATATATAAGGTTTTGATTTACATTTGGTGGTCGTTTAGGGTTTTGAGTAATAGGTTTGTGGGTTGGAGATGGATGATAATAATTGCAAGTTTATTCAATTAAAATGTGACCTTTAAAGTCAATAACATATAGTAAAATAAGATGCATATATTTCATTAGATTTTTATGTAGTTCACATTTTAAATATCTTTAATAAGACAAAACAACACAATTAACGCAGAAACGACTTACATGCTTGACTTACAAGTTTCTCTGAAATTTCAAGAGGGAAAATTCCTAGTAACTACACTTGTGGAAAATAAGTAAGCCCTAATAATTCCATCATCATCTTCAATAAAATCTTGTTCAATTCCATATCACATTAATCAAAATCCTCACTACCATGATGAATCGTCACCTCTACGAGACAGTTCTAAAGGGTGACACTACCACCTTCCTCAACCTCGTTCAAGAAAATGAAACCCTGATCAAACAGACGGTGGCTGAGTCATCAAACACCGTTTTACACTTAGCCGCACGGTTCGGCCACGTGGAACTGCTGTTGGAGATAGTGAAGCGGTGGCCAGAAATGGTGGGGGCGGAGAACGGAGAGCTGGAGACGGCTCTGCATGAGGCGTGTAGAGAAGGAGAGGTGGAGGTGATGGCGGCGTTGATGGCGGCGATTGGAGGTGAAGGGGTGGTGGGGAAAGTGAATTGTAGAGGTGAGAGTGTGTTGTTTGTGGCGTGTGAGAGAGGGAAGGTGGAAGTGGTGAAGGTTTTGATAGGGTTTCAATTGCTTCTTGTGCATGAACTTGATGCCTCTATGTGTTCTATACATGTTGCTGCTGCTGCTGGACACATAGGTATTGGATTTGATGCATGTATAAAATATTTAGATGAAATATTTAGATGGGTCCTCTTATTGTTACACCGATCAGGATCTTTTGACACTTTATATACGACTTGTATACCTAAAAAGTCAAACCGATACCCATCAGACATGCATATCACATCAGACTGACACTTATCAGACTTGTATAGCCCAATATGACTAGCAGGGGCGGACCTACCTTATGGGTAGGGATAGCCCCCGTTACCTCTCAACTTTTACGCGCAGTGTAATTTATTTTTACGTTTTTATGTATCTGGTTACCCTTACGTTACCCCTGAGAAAAACTTACGTTACCCCTCAATTTTTTTAAAAGCTCAACACATAATAAAAAGTCCAAAATTTCATAAAAACCTAATACTTTATAAAAAAAATTCCCCATATTTTATTAAAGGTTTTGAGGTATTGGGTTTAATAAAACATTTGGGCGTTAGCTAGCCCAAATGTTTTATTAAAACCCAAAAACTCAAAGTCTCAATTCTCAAACCCAACTTACTCAAACGGCCGGCCAAAAAGAAAGACAGAGAGCGGTAACTGTGAGACTGTGAGAGCCAGAGACCGAACGCTCAACCTGAGCTGAGACCACCGCCCGGCGCCGCCTCCGCCAAACCCCAGTCCTCCGCCTCGCCAATTGCTTGTTACCGAAAAAAAAAATTAACGTAAAAAAAATTGTTTACATGAAAGTACGTTTAATTTTTTTTTCATTTACATGAAAGTAGAATCAATTTTTTTTCGTTACCCCTGAATTTTGTTCTAGATCTGCCACTGATGACTCGTATAACCTAATATGACTTGTATAGCCCCAATACTAGTCATCGTATTATGACTCGTATAGCCCCAATATGAGTCGTATTATGCCTCGTTGTAACGAACCAAAATCCGGGTCTCGTTATAAATAAATAAATAATTCTAATAAATATTATGGTGAAAATAATATTTTAGAAATAAGTTGAAACAAGCGGGTTTCAAGTTAGTAACGAGGATATACTAGTTTTAACTAGTTATGGAAGGAAATGAAAAAGATTGTAAGTAGAGGGGCTAAAGGTGAAACATGGCAAATCTGCCATATTTGACCTTTAGAAGTCAAAATTGACTTCATTTTTGGAGTTGGGTCGTTCAAGAGAAGAGGAAGAGAGGAGAAATCGGGTTGAAGCCAAAATTCGTGTGTTTGAAGCTTGTAACTTGAAGGTGTTGGCTCACACATCATCTTTCTAACATCAAGTAAGTGATTTCTTCCTCTTTGATCCACCATTTATGGTGTTCTTGTTGGGTTTTGTTGAAAACCCGAAATTATGGTTGCATGTGGTAAAATGGTGTTAGATTATTGATAATCTAGCTAAACTAAAGTTAAAGAATGATGATTAACATCCTAGAACCCTTTGATTTTGATTATGAAAAGTTAGGGTTCATATGGAGGAATTTGGGGGGTTTGGGGGAAATGATGAATTACTTGGTAATTGGTGATGAATAAGTGTTTTTAGGATGTTAGGCACCTAAACAAACCCCAAATTAACTTAAAGAAAATAATTTGTTGAAAAGTTAGTGTCAAGATATTGGAAAGAGAATTCAAGTGGTTGAGTTCTTGATAAAAAGAGGGTGTTTGGTTATGAGGATAACCCAAACGGGTCAATTTGGGTTGAAATTGGGAAATTGAGTTGTGAACTCAATTGTAATGAAATTTTGGTATATGTTAGATTACTAAACTAGGAGTGTATGTTTAGGTAATCAAATTGTGGGTCTAGAAGGCGGAGCGGAGTCGTCTAACCCAAAAGGTAAGTGCCTATGCACTTACTTAGTATTGATGATAAATGGTGAATTTTATGGATTATGTGTTATGAGATTGTGTGCATACTTGTGATATGATAATTGTGAATGATAAAGTATGTGCAATGAATGAATGTAGTTATAGTGTTAACCTATAATGGTAATGGATCATGTGTTGATCATAAATGAAACGAAGATATGGCCTTGTGCCATATTAGAAATGGATCATGTGTTGATCATAAATGAAAAGGAGTTATGGCCTTTGTGCCATAATGGAAATGGATCATGTGTTGATCATAATTGAGACTTTGCACTTACTTAGTTTTGATGATAAATGAGTTTTATGCAAGGTTGTATGTATAATGTGTAAAGTTGCATAATTTGTTATGTGGTATGAATGAGCATGAAATTGTATGCATAATTGAAGGAATGTAGTTATAGTATTTATACTATAATGGATATGTTGATATGGAGTTATGGTCTATGAACCATAATGGATAGAATGGATATGGAGTTATGGTCTATGAACCATAATGGATAGAATGGATATGGAGTTATGGTCTATGAACCATAATGGATAGAATGGATATGGAGTTATGGTCTAAGTACCATAATGGATAGATTAGTTATGGAGTTATGATCTCGTATCCTTTGGGATATGAAGTTGTGGCCTACGTGCCATAATGGAAATGGAAAAGTGATAATGAAATGATGAAAGTAACTTGTTGGTGATATACAAGTGTATGAAATCCTTAATTGACCAAATGGGTGTTAACGGGTCAAATGGGTGTTAACGGGTCAAATGGGTGAAAGGTGTGAAAACAAGTTATAATTACTTGTTTGTTATGTTTAACACATTACAATGGTAATATGTTGATGAAATGCTAAAGTATGGAACTCTAATAGACCAAATAGATGCAAACGGGTCAAATGGGTGAAAAGAGTGAAAACAAGTTGTAAATACTTGTTGGTTATGTTTATCTCATTACTAATGGTGATATGTTTATATGGTTGTAGGAAAGGCTCCGAAGTAGTCCAAGTCAAGTCCAAGGCGTGAAGAGTTCTCGTATGCACTTTTGGTATTTTAATGATTTTCGTAAAATCCATGTAAAGTGGTGTAATTTGGCACAAAAGTTATATTTTGGTGTAATCATATGTTGTCATGATGTTTTTGGTCAAAAACCCATGTGTTGGGTGAATTTGTTGTCTTGTATTTTGGAAAAAGATGGAAATTTGGCTAAGTATGAAACCTGTAGAAAAACTGGAAACTTTCTGTGAAAACAGGTTCCTCGCGGTGCGCGAGGGAGGTGGCCTATGTTTCTCGCGGGACGCGAGAGGTAAAAAAAAAAATTTCTGGGAATTAGACTTCCGCGCGTTAAAGTTTTGTTTTTAAAAGTGGTATGTTTCAACTTGGTATCAGAGCAATGGTTTGAGGGATTTGATGTGGTGGCACCAAACTCAAACCGGATGCTCTTGATATGGGGGAAAATGATACGAGAATCCATGAAGGACTTGACTAAGACTCGGAGCTTACGGAAACGAAAGGTTAGTAATGATCTGATAAGGTGTTTATGTATATGTATGAATGATTGGTATAGTGTTATGTGTGCCGAAACTTGTCTTGTGATTTGTTATATGAATATGATAATTGCAATTGGGCATAACGCATTATTAAACATGTCTGGCCAATATGATTAATAAGACGAGATGTGCAAGAGCTTTTATGATAACCATATGACAATGAACATTAGCAAGGAGTAGGTGAAGGTGGTTATATGTGTATGTATGTATGTATGTATATGGATGATTAGATGGGGGTAATACATATACACATAGATAAGATATAGTGCCTTAACAAGTGGGTAGATTAAAGACCTATAAGTAGGTAGAACATCTACAACTTAGTTAAAAATTGGTCGGGGAGACTAAGGGGCACTTGTGTAAGTAAAAGAAATGGTGGATGAAAGTCATCTTAAGGACTCAAGTATGTTAGAGTCTAGTCGTGTATCACCTCGTGGGTGGTGAAGAACATGGAATAGGTTGGGAGAAAAAGAATGCATCAATCTAGCGGAGAATGGCTAGAGCTTTCTATCATGTTGTATCGATCTTCCTTCAAGGAAGATAGGGCTCTTTGAGGTGATCCTTGGGAGGAACAGTGTGAAGCCTAGAGAGCGGGAAGAACTACGGTTGGTGAACCGAAGTGGAAGGAAAACCTTGTTTTCACAAGAGGGTTCGTGGTGTACGAACCAAAGGAGTTAAAGGGTGAGAGTTAATAGCTGATTAATTAACAAGGAATCACTATGATGGTCTTGGATTTTGAAGCAATCCATTGTGATTGGTAGATGGCGTATTACTCACGATGAGTAGACTCCGGGACGTGGAAGAGATGTAAATAAATCGGGTTTCCCGATTCTATCTGGTGACGTGTTAATCTGTTCTCATTAGAGACAGTGAAACACGAGGTATACGAACTGGTGTATATGCATGGCTTGTGCCATTGACATCAACCGGGGATATAAAAGGGATACTTAGTATTCTAGTTGAGAAAGAGGATTTGATAAGGGTCATTGAACCTGTGTGCTTTTTTCTAAAGCACATAAACTTTTCGGTGGAAAAGGAAAATGGAAGAGTGCGTATTGTCACTGACAGTCAGGGGTAGGATGAAACTGACCAGAGGTCTCATGGTTTGTAGACTTTATGGTTGAGGTGTGTAGAGCATAAACTGCTCACAGGTGGTAGATTAATCGAAGATAGTCGTTTATATCTCCGAGCTAATGTTGTTTATACTCAATTTCATTGTGAACTTATTGAGAAGTCCCAGAAGGAAGAGGTTTTACTTTGGAACGGCTGGGTATGCCGTTTTGGCCTTGGTGAAAATCTAATTTTTGGATGGGGTGGTGAATTCAGAAGAAATACTTGTGGACCCGTTAAAGATTGAATGGTTAGTGGGTGAATGTTAAAATGTACATTGTACGCAAATAGTGATATACATAGGTGAAATATGTATATAAAGGGGTGAAATGTGCATAGGTGAAATATGTACATGGATGGTGGATGAAGTCTTGGAACTTCATAAATGATGTTGGAAGTCTTTTGTACTTCACAAAAGGTGTTTGATAACGAAGTCTTCGAACTTCAAAGGCGGATTTGGTGATTGAGATCCTTGAATCTCAAAGGATGACTTATGATTAAGTCATTGGAGATACTTAGAATGTTTGGGTCACGGATAGGGATCTTCCTTCCAGTGTTGTAAAAGAGGATTCAAGTAAGGAAATTGATGTATCCTTACCCGAGGAAGTCTCATGCTTTCTTGGTTAAGAAGGGGTTGAATTGAAGACTCGAGCTTCAATGGGTGTTGGGATCCTCGAATCCCAATCGGTATGAACTTGAGAACTTGAGTCTCAATGGGTGGATTGGTGAGGTAATTTTGAAACATCCATTGCTGAGTTTCATGGTGGGTTATTATCGGCGATTTATTGAGAATTTCTCTAGGATTGCCATGCCGATGACGAAGTTAACGCGTAAGGAGACTAAGTTTGTTTAGGATGCCGAGCAAGAATCTGCCTTTCAACTCTCGAAAGAAAAGTTGACTAAGGCACCTATTTTGTCCTTGTCAGACGAGACCGAAGATTTTGTTGTTTATTCGGATGCCTCGCATTCGGGGTTGGGATGTGTTTTGATGCAAAGGGGGAAAGTGATTGCCTATGCATCTAGGCAATTAAAGACTCATGAGGAGAATTACCCAACCCATGATTTAGAGCTTGCAGCCGTGGTTTTCGCGCTCAAGATTTGGAGGCATTATTTGTATAGTGCTAAGTGTATGATCTACACGGATCACAAAAGTCTCAAATATTTCTTTTACCAAAAGGACCTCAATATGAGGCAAAGTCGGTGGCTTGAATTGGTTAAGGATTATGATTATGAGATACTTTATCATCCGGGTAAATCGAATGTTGTGGCGGATGCGCTTAGTAGGAAGCCAAGTCATTCACCTATCAAGGTGAAGTCATTTAAGATGACAATTTCATCATCTCTTATTGATGAAATCCGGGAGGACCAAGTGTTAGCACTTGGTGGTGACTTGAAGAAAGAACGGATGATTTCTTATGTTGATAAGCTTGGTGAATATAGCATGGGTTTGAAGACATGCTTTGATAGAATTTGGATACCTAGGTTGTCAAGTGTCTTGACAACTATTCTTGACGAGGCGCATAAATCCAAATATTCTATCCATCCGGGGGCCACGAAGATGTTTTATGATTTGAGGTGTCATTTTTGGTGGCCGGGTATGAGGCGTGATATTGTTAAGTATGTGGAGAGGTGTCTCACATGCTTAAGGGTTAAGGCGGAGCATCAAAAGCCGTATGGAAAGCTTCAACCGCTTGAAATACCACTTTGGAAATGGGAAAATATAACCATGGATTTGATCACTAAACTACCAAAGACTCGAAAGGGTTATGATGCGATATGGGTAGTAGTGGATCGGTTGACGAAGAGTGCACATTTCCTTCCTATAAAGGAAACGTATTCTTCGGATAGATTGGCGGAAATGTATGTGAAGGAAATTGTGTCACGTCATGGGGTGCCGGTGTCGATTATATCGGATCGTGATACGAGATTTACTTCTCGTTTTTGGAAGAAATTCCATGAGGAAATGGGGACTAGATTGAATCTTAGCACCGCTTTTCATCCACAAACGGAGGGTCAAAGCGAGCGAACGATTCAAACGATCGAGGATATGTTGCGAGCGTGTGCCTTGGATTTTGGTGGTAGTTGGGACGACCATTTACCGTTGGCGGAATTCTTTTACAACAATAGTTACCATTCTAGTATTGGTATGCCGCCTTTTGAGGCATTGTATGGGAGAAAGTGTCGAACACCTGTGTGTTGGGGTGAAATTGGTCAACGGGAGCTTGGTAGTGTCGAAGTGGTCAAGGAAACTAATGATAGTATTGACCAAATTAGAGCACGCTTGAAGGCGGCTCAAGATTGCCAAAAGTCTTATGCGGATAATAGGAAGCGGGCGATTGAGTTTCAAGTGGGGGACTTTGTGCTTTTGAAAGTCTCTCCTTGGAAAGGGGTGATACGGTTTAGGAAACGGGGGAAGTTAAGTCCTCGTTTCATCGGGCCGTTTAAGGTGATAGCAAAGGTGGGTACGGTAGCTTATCGTTTGGAGCTACCGGAGGGACTAAGTAGACTTCATAACATATTACATGTGTCTCATTTGCGGAAGTGTTTGGCGGATGAATCTACTTTTGTCCCTTTGGACGATATCGAATTGGATGAAAAGTTGAATTATGTTGAAGAACCGGTGGCAATCTTGGATAGAAAAGTGAAGCGTTTGCGCAATAAAGAGATTAGCCAAGTTTTGGTGAGGTGGAAACATAGAAAGGGAGCGGAAATGACTTGGGAAACCGAGGAAGAAATGCTTAAACATTATTCGAACCTTTTATGTGAAGTCAGGTTTCGGGGACGAAACCCAAATAAGGGGAGGTGATTTGTAACGAACCAAAATCCGGGTCTCGTTATAAATAAATAAATAATTCTAATAAATATTATGGTGAAAATAATATTTTAGAAATAAGTTGAAACAAGCGGGTTTCAAGTTAGTAACGGGGATATACTAGTTTTAACTAGTTATGGAAGGAAATGGAAAAGATTGTAAGTAGAGGGGCTAAAGGTGAAACATGGCAAATCTGCCATATTTGACCTTTAGAAGTCAAAATTGACTTCATTTTTGGAGTTGGGTCGTTCAAGAGAAGAGGAAGAGAGGAGAAATCGGGTTGAAGCCAAAATTCGTGTGTTTGAAGCTTGTAACTTGAAGGTGTTGGCTCACACATCACCTTTCTAACATCAAGTAAGTGATTTCTTCCTCTTTGATCCACCATTTATGGTGTTCTTGTTGGGTTTTGTTGAAAACCCGAAATTATGGTTGCATGTGGTAAAATGGTGTTAGATTATTGATAATCTAGCTAAACTAAAGTTAAAGAATGATGATTAACATCCTAGAACCCTTTGATTTTGATTATGAAAAGTTAGGGTTCATATGGAGGAATTTGGGGGTTTTGGGGGAAATGATGAATTACTTGGTAATTGGTGATGAATAAGTGTTTTTAGGATGTTAGGCACCTAAACAAACCCCAAATTAACTTAAAGAAAATAATTTGTTGAAAAGTTAGTGTCAAGGTATTGGAAAGAGAATTCAAGTGGTTGAGTTCTTGATAAAAAGAGGGTGTTTGGTTATGAGGATAACCCAAACGGGTCAATTTGGGTTGAAATTGGGAAATTGAGTTGTGAACTCAATTGTAATGAAATTTTGGTATATGTTAGATTACTAAACTAGGAGTGTATGTTTAGGTAATCAAATTGTGGGTCTAGAAGGCGGAGCGGAGTCGTCTAACCCAAAAGGTAAGTGCCTATGCACTTACTTAGTATTGATGATAAATGGTGAATTTTATGGATTATGTGTTATGAGATTGTGTGCATACTTGTGATATGATAATTGTGAATGATAAAGTATGTGCAATGAATGAATGTAGTTATAGTGTTAACCTATAATGGTAATGGATCATGTGTTGATCATAAATGAAACGGAGATATGGCCTTGTGCCATATTAGAAATGGATCATGTGTTGATCATAAATGAAAAGGAGTTATGGCCTTTGTGCCATAATGGAAATGGATCATGTGTTGATCATAATTGAGACTTTGCACTTACTTAGTTTTGATGATAAATGAGTTTTATGCAAGGTTGTATGTATAATGTGTAAAGTTGCATAATTTGTTATGTGGTATGAATGAGTATGAAATTGTATGCATAATTGAAGGAATGTAGTTATAGTATTTATACTATAATGGATATGTTGATATGGAGTTATGGTCTATGAACCATAATGGATAGAATGGATATGGAGTTATGGTCTATGAACCATAATGGATAGAATGGATATGGAGTTATGGTCTAAGTACCATAATGGATAGATTAGTTATGGAGTTATGATCTCGTATCCTTTGGGATATGAAGTTGTGGCCTACGTGCCATAATGGAAATGGAAAAGTGATAATGAAATGATGAAAGTAACTTGTTGGTGATATACAAGTGTATGAAATCCTTAATTGACCAAATGGGTGTTAACGGGTCAAATGGGTGAAAGGTGTGAAAACAAGTTATAATTACTTGTTTGTTATGTTTAACACATTACAATGGTAATATGTTGATGAAATGCTAAAGTATGGAACTCTAATAGACCAAATAGATGCAAACGGGTCAAATGGGTGAAAAGAGTGAAAACAAGTTGTAAATACTTGTTGGTTATGTTTATCTCATTACTAATGGTGATATGTTTATATGGTTGTAGGAAAGGCTCCGAAGTAGTCCAAGTCAAGTCCAAGGCGTGAAGAGTTCTCGTATGCACTTTTGGTATTTTAAGGATTTTCGTAAAATCCATGTAAAGTGGTGTAATTTGGCACAAAAGTTATATTTTGGTGTAATCATATGTTGTCATGATGTTTTTGGTCAAAAACCCATGTGTTGGGTGAATTTGTTGTCTTGTATTTTTGAAAAAGATGGAAATTTGGCTAAGTGTGATACCTGCAGAAAAACTTGAAACTTTCTGTGAAAACAAGTCCCTCGCGGGGCGCGAGGGAGGTGGCCTATGTTTCTCGCGGGACGCGAGATTTAAAAAAAAAATTTTCTGGGAATTAGACTTCCGCGCGTTAAAGTTTTGTTTTTAAAAGTGGTATGTTTCACTCGTATGCTACTCGTATATCCTATACTAGTCATATAGGATTTGGGTGTCAAAATAAGTAAATAACATCTTTGGGTGTACAAAGATCCTAAACCTATTTAGATATACTAGTCCATAAAAAAACTTACTGTTTACTGACGGAATTGTTAAAATAGTTTTTACTAGAGTAAATTACTATTTGAGTTTCTGAGGTTTGTCAGATTTAACTATTTAAGTCTCTTATTTTTTTTTCATCACTTTGTGGCCTGACTTTTGTTTTTTATAACCATTTGAGTCGTTTTCACTAACGCTGTTAAATTTTTCTGTTAAATAGAAGGGCATTTCAGTCCTTTTAGATTTAAAAGACTAGTAATGTAAATTGAGGGACTATTGTGTAATTTCCTTTAAATAATTAAAATTATTAAAACTTTAATTTCTTTTTAGCCTCCATTCACACTTCACAATTTGAAATCCTACAGAGAGAGAGCCCCCACGAGAGAGAGGAAGAGGAGCCGGTGGCCGGCCATATCCCGGCGGCTGTAACCCGGTTCTGGTGACCCTGGTCTGCCGAAAACAGCCACCACCTACCAGTGTCTTCATCGTCCTCTGCAGCGCCTTCCACCACCACCGTCGCCGCTGTCCACCACCACCACCACTCTGCATCTTCTTCAAACACCCCCCTTTTTCTGTAATTAGAATGCAACCTTCTCACCGTCTCCTCGCACAACTTAGTTCAGATCGATTTTTAGATTTAGACGCCGGCCACCACCATCGGCCGCCGCCACCGTCGATTTTCAGATTTAGGTTTTCAGTGGTGGGGTTTTACTTTGGTTAACAGAGAAGGAGACGTGTAGCATCTTGGGCTTTGAACTTGGGGTTTGATTTGGGTGTAGATTTAGGTTAACAATGGGGTTTGATTTGGGTGTAAAAGCTACAGCTCCAAATGTGAATTTGTCACCATTGGTTTGAAATCAGGTTACAAGCATCTCTCTTTATCGTTTCAATTTCCATGGATGTACAAGTCGATGAAGCAACACAGCAGCCAAAGAAATATGTGTATTCGGTGAAATTGGTGCCTTGGTGGTGAAGAAGATGGAGAGGGGGGGGGGGGGTTGTGATCCTGTGCATGCGGACCCAGGGAAGGAGAATCATAGGGCTGAATGTGAATTTCATGGAAATTGAAACGATAAAGAGACATGAAGACGGTGGTGTTGATGATAAAGAGAGATGAAGACAGTCTTGGATGTGAGTTTCACGGAACTTTCTTTTGTCAGTGTGTTTTGATGAAGACGATGGTGTTGTGATGAAGACGGTGGTGTTGATGGCCTGGTCTTAAAATGGGTTTGGCAGGGAAGACTTTTAATTTGAATTATTACATAATAGCCCCTAAATATTTAACTAATTTACATTACTAGCCCTTTAGATTTGAAAGGACTAAAATGCCCTTTCATTTAACAGAAAATTTTAACAGAGTTAGCGAAAAGGACTCAAATGGTTATGAAAAATGAAAGTCGGGCCACAAAGTGCGGAAAAAAAAGAGCAATGACTCAAATAGTTAAAATTGTCAAACCTCAGGGACTTAAAGAGTAATTTACTCTTTTTACTATTTGCTATCGTAAAGACGTTGGTAAATTATCAAAGGATTTTTCGATCCTATAGTAACTTTTTTTTCAGAATTATAGTCGTATTTTTGACATGGTAACATTTAGGTTTTCCACATAATGTCAGGTGATACTTAAAAACATGTTTTGTAGAGTAAAATATAAGTTTAAGAAATTATCAATTGAAACTCTAAAATATATTATGTTGGAAATTAAGAGAGGAAATGTTCACTATAAAATACCATCAATTACCAACAGATTTATGCACATAATTACATTGGTAAATTATAGAAACCAGTAAACTTACCATATAAAAAGTTTATTTATTGATATAGTATTAAGTTTACATTTAATATTTTAGAATTTACCATTTACTACAGTAAATTCTAATTACCATCAACATTAAATGGTAATTTCACAGTGTATGCGAAACTTGCGACTACAAGTCCAGTTGGTTAGCTGTTTACTTCAAAAAATATTAAATGGATGTTGAATTTGTCATTTGATTAATCTATGAAAGGTAGTAGAACGTGTAACTTTTTGGTGATCATCGGCCGAATATGAGAACGAAATAAAATAATAATAAAAATAATAATAAAACGCCAACAAAAATAAAAATCACTTGCGGACTCAAACCAATTACCTCTTTGAAATTACCTTTTTGAAAGAAGTGAATCAACATAACTACTAGTTTGTTACTTTGAACCTAACTGAAATATATATTACTTTGTGTTGGTAAGTTACCAACAGAAGTGTTCCCGGAGAATTTTTGTCTATTACTGGGTTACCAACCCCAATATCATTAGAAATATTAAGTAGTAATGCAATATTTTACATTACACATGATATTAAGATTTTTGGTCTATTCTATACATGTATAGTACCTTAATACTTTTATAGGCAATTTTGTAGTTTAGTGTTAGACAACCAATATAAGAGACAAAAAGAATTTGACAAACCACCTCAATAGAAAACATGGTAATTTAAAATAGATTATTTTGTAATGATAGTCTCCTTCAAATTGATTTGTTTAATTAACAATTTAGTTACGTTAGCACGAAATTGATGGCCAGGGTGAGCAAAATATCAAATTAGGTCTCATTTAGAAAATATGTATACTAAGGGTTGTAAATATACTCAGCAAAACAAATAAGCAAATTAAACATGCTATTAATTTATAATAATAATCCTAGAGAGACAAAATTAGCTATCTAAAATAATTCATTTATTAAAACAATAAAGTATCAAATTTTGTAATCTTTATTTACTTGGCATGAGAAGAGAAAATAATATATTTTGGTACGTTTTATTTATATGATCAACATAATTTTAAAAAATTACACTAAAATGTAAAAACCAAATAATTAAGTAGCAAGCAAGTCCGGTCGTTGCGAAACTTGCGACTACAAGTCCAGTTGGTTAGCTGTTTACTTCAATTTTAAAAATATTATTAGAATCAACATTTATAATATAGAATTTACTGAATTAAATCATCTGAATATTTTTATTCAACTATACACAGCCCCTTTCATACACACATTACATCTACCCTATAATAAATAAAGGTTTTGGTGAGACAAATTTTTCCGCCTCTCTTTTATATTAATTGCACAAATTTTCGTTAACTGTTTTTTAATATTTTTTTTATTTTTCATCTCTCTCCTATTAAATAATAAGGTTTTCTATAATTCTTTTTATAAAATATTTTTATTTAAAAAATATAGGTTTGTTCATAGAACATTTTTAGAAATTTAACATTTTTGCATTCTTTTTATAAAACATTTTTAAAAAGTAACTATATGACGTTTTTAAAATTTGTATTAAAAAACTATGTAATACGCCATAAATATGTAATATGCAAATATTTATTATCAAGTATATAAAAGTGGATTTATTCAACCCGTGTAATATACGAGGTTTCTAACTTAATATATATATATAAACTATTTTGTATATACTGTTCATCAAGTTAATTTGTAATACTAAACTCTATAACTCATCTCATATATAATCGTTAGTTAACCAATTAATATTATATTTTCTGTTTTAATAAGATTTATCTTATCTTTATATTTTATTTTACGTTGGTACAACTTAAATAAAAAAAAGCTAAATTAGAAAGTACTTTTATGTCCATGACATTATCGTTCGCAAATGCAGATTGTTAAATAAACAAAAATATTAATTAAATTTCATATCTTTAAATTCGGGCACAAGTCATTGTACATATGCGTTTACTTGACTTATTAAGAGAACTCTCAAAAGGCCACCACTGAAAACGGTCCGCTTATTCGAACGGTTATTTAGAGAACCGTGTGTGCATCAGTTCGGTTGAGAAAATACAATCGACAAAAATGACCCGATTGATTTTGAGTGAACAACAAAAAACTTGGGCTTACAACAGTCAAGACTGGTGACCAGCCAATGTCGAGCTGTCGGTTTGACTGTTGGCCAAATTTTTAGACCATTTAAAGGGTTGCTAAGTTGCCAATCAAGTAGAGTATTTAATTACCTCTCGAGTTAAAAAGACGCCCCTTTAATGAAAACATTTTATGTGATTCAAATGTTAAATATTCAAAAATAAAAATATGTGTACACATGCATTTGTAATTAACAAATCTAGCGCGATATGATGAAGATTTAATTGATATATATACTAAACTTCTCTACCATATTCTTGCATTTAGAAATAGTAAAGGAGATACTCGACCTACGACCAGAGTTTGCAAAAAAATATACTTCAGAAGGATACACCCCGCTACATCTAGCTTGTAGTAAAGGCCATGTAGACACGATAAGACAGCTTCTATGGTTCGATAGGATCTATTGTACCTTCGAGATCACAATGGTTGGACACCCCTACATTGGGCATCGATGAGAGGGCGGGTTGGAACTATTGGTGAAATAATCTCGATAAGCCTTGAATGTGCTTAGATGGTTACAAACCACGGTGAAACTGTTCTTCATCTCGCTGTTAAGTATAACCAGTTTGACGGTCTAAGATATCTAATGGAAACACTCAACATCCTAGAACTCGTGAACAGACAAGACAACGATGGGAACACCGTTTTACATGTAGCAACAGCAGGAAAACTCACCGGAGTAATTAATTCATTGATCTCTTAATAATTATTTAGTTTGTAGTTCGGTTCGTGAAATGGTCTAAAAGGTTTGGGTATATATATATATGAGTGGTTTTATAAACTTTTAGACTTCAAGGTGGCCTATAGAAAACATAATAGTTTCTAGGGTATTTGAAAGTGTTTTGGTTTCTAGGGACTTCGTTACCTTAGCTAGGTAGCAAACTAAAAAAGCTTGACAAAAAATGTTTGAAATCTTATAAGATGTTATGTGAAACCGCTTGCAACGTGTCAGATCTTTTAGAGCTCGCTACGCTGGGTAAGGAAATCCCTAGAAACCAAAACACATTGAAAAACCTCCTACCAACTATCATGTTTACTCTAAACGACCTAAAAATCTATAAAAAAATGCGTTTCTACGAAGGTTGAAATTACGAGACCAAGTTTTTTTCGTATATTTCTTAATTTTTTTCCCGTATACTTCTTTATTTTTCTTATAGATAATTGATATAATATAAGAATATATATTCTTTATAAAAGAAAAAAAATCATCTAAAACTTTTATAAAACACTTTCTCAACCCTTTTAATCCATAATCCTTTAGACTAGTTTTTTTTTAACTATTAATACCTTAGCACATTTTGTACCCTATTGTTGTTTTCATTGGTTTAAAATTGTAAACAGATGGTGCTATATTTACTTCAACGCGGAGTGGATGTAAACGCTATCAATCAAAAAGGGCATAGATGTAGTCCAATCTGATGGAAACAACTCAACTACTCTCCAAATTGTGCCAGCCCTTTTAGATGTTGGCGCCAAAAGATGTGATCAGTTATCCCCTAAAGACATCCAAGAAGTCGTTCATCACCATTTAATCACACATTCTCCAGGAATTCGAAAACTCGACTCCCCAATTAAACATCACTATAGAAAGAAAACTTACCATAGATCAAAGCAAATCGAGCTTCAAAACGAGAGCTTACGAAACGCTAGAAACACCATAACGATTGTTGCGGTTCTGATAGCAACCGTTACGTTTTCGGCTGGAATAAACCCTCCCGGTGGTTTTAGTCAAGAAAACGGAAAGGCTATAATGGGTGGAAAACCTCCATTTAAGGTGTTTGTGTTGTGTAACATCATGGCATTGTTTTTATCCCTAGGAATTGTTAATGTGCTTGTTACTGTCATCCCGTTTAGGAGGAAATCGATGATGAACTTGTTAGTAGCGACACATAAGATTATGTGGGTGTCTACTATGTTCATGGCAGCGGCCTTTATAGCCGTGACATGGACCATTTTGCCACAAGGGCCGGGCTCAAGATGGTTGGTGATTGAATTGATGATGGTTGGGGTAGGATGCACACTCGTTGTGCTATTAGGGTTGGATTTTTTGTTGGCGAAACAATGGTCGAGAAAACAAGAATGGCGGAGAAGAAAGGAGAAAAAGTTGAAGGATGGTACACCTAATACTAGTCTCAATAGTCGTGTTGGAGAGATGCATTTTGTCAAGAATAGTCGTTAGTCATCTAGTAACTCTGACATTGATAGCTCTGATCATGGTTACCATGTTTACTAGTTATGGTTTCGATTCATCGTATCTTTGTATAACTTCTTAATTTAATTTTGTACGGGGGTGGTAGATATAATAAATGGCTACTTTTGTAACCTTCTTGTATATAATCTGGAATTTTCAACCATAATTTATATGATACTGAAAACAAAACGCTAGGTTCAAAATTTAGGTTGAAAGATTAGTCTAGAAAATAATAACTTAATTAGTTTTTCTTGAGTTTCAATATAGTATATGAATATATATTAAGTTAATTGTTATATTGTGGTTTTGTGTGACTAAGGACTGGTTGTACCTATAAAGGTATTATATTTATCAAATTTTACTAAATCTTAATCACAAGTGTCGTGTCATCGACTAATACTCTCCACATTTTAAGAAAATTACAAATTTCATTCTTAACTTTGTAAACTGAAACTTTGATCCTTTCAAATTTCTAAAGTTTCACGTTTATCTCCTGTGGTATATATAATCTGATTTTTCCACAATAAATTTCGTTCGTTAATTATTTTTTTTTCTTGACGTACCGTTATAAATTTCGTTAAAAATTGGGTTGTATTCAAGTTAGGGTATATTTAGACGTCGAGGGTTATATCGCTAACGGTAACGTGTTGGTATCGTGAAGAAAGAGACCGACACCGACTGAAAAACATCGGTTACATTATATAACCATATTTTGTTTCAATATCCACAACTAAGTCGCCGTAACTTCATACATTTCTTCTATGTATTTAACCACATTTTGTTTTTGTGTTAACCATGTTAATGTCACCGCCTCAACCGTTTGCCTCCGCGGAGCGCAGGGCTAATTTCTAGTTAAAGTTTGGAGTGGCCTATCCCGTCGTCGATATAGTGTAACCTATACCGACAACGCATGTCGTCTGGATAGGCATAGTCGGTTTAACGTCAAATCCTTGTAGTGAGAAGCTCAACTTCACGAAGCAAAGAGGAGGTGGGAAAGAAATCGCCAATGCCAATGTCAATGACAATGGTTAGGGAAGTTCCTGACACAACTAGAGGTGGGAAAAAAATTATTAACGTGAAAGATGAACGACCGCCTTGTGAAGCTGGAAACAACTCCGTCCCCAGTGTGATGCATGTTTTCAAACAAATCCTAGTTATACAAAAAATTAAATTTTTGAGAAGTTAACCCTTAGACTTAAACATGTTGAAAGTATCAATGTAACTATATAAGATTTTTCACAATCAAATCCGGCCATTTTATAACCCGACAAATAATATTGGAACCTTTCTTAAAGTGAACTTTAGAAAAGCAATTTCACGTTCATTTAGTGAACTTTAAATAAAAGTGGTTGTCATCGAATTGATAGTCGAATCTTTTTATTCAATTATTACAAACTTGAGAGTTAATTAATAATTTTTTATTGTCACAGGTGAGTTTGAACCAGAATGAGGACATTTGGGGGTGGAAGACAACAGATGCGGTTGAGTTTAGAGTGAGCACGGTCAGGAAAGAGTTGGCAGAAGCACGGGGAGTAGATTTTTCTTGCCCGGAGTTTAGGTGGAACTCGTGGGCACCAAAAGTCAGAATTTTGCTATGGATGGGAGAATAGCAACCAGGGATGCTCTTGCTTGTAGAGGAGCTCCGTTACTAGACACAGTTTGCCTTAATTGTGGCATCGTAGAAGATTGTGCAAATCATTTGTTGGTCACGTGCATGATTGCAAAATCAATATGGTGACAAATTTGGAGATGGTCCAAACAACCCATTCCGACACATTTGAACTCAATCAAGAAGGTGTTCACCTATATAGAAGATTTACAACTCACGAAAGGGAAAAAGAAAATGATTCATGCCATTGCACTAACTACAATGCGGTGTCTATGGCTCGCAAGGAAGAATAAATTTTTCGAAGACAAGACCTCGACGGATCAATATTGTGTGGCTCATATCAAGGAACTAGCTTACTTATGGATTACGTGTAGGGCAAATTTAAGGAACATTAGTTGGGAGGCTTGGAAATCATTTCAGTTTACCATCACTTAGTGGGGGCCTTTCTTGTATTTTTTTGGTGTGGTCATTTTGTTGGCCGTGTTCTGTAATTTCGGGCTGCCCTGAGCCACTGGCTTGGGGTTGGTTTTCCATTTTTTGTTATATATATCCGCCTACATTTAAAAAAAAAGATTAATAATTTTTTTTAATGATAAACTTACCAACTATAAATCTACTCCTAAATTTACACAATTTGTTGATAAGAGTACTAAAACCCACAAACTATGGAAAAAATTGACACTATACAATACATCCTGGATATCAGTGGATCAAATGCGCTTTTGTATGTTGATCTAATAACAAAGTTTTTATTTTCGTTCAACATAGTTATTATTACAAACATAAAAAAAGGAAAAGGGTTTTGGACCATCCTGTCACATACGCCTTCTGCCTTCATAACAAGGGTTTTGGACCATCCTTTGTCACATACGCCTTCTGCCTTCATAACTTCTAGACCAATATTAAATGTTTTCAGAACCGGGTTATACCGGTCAATTAGACCGGAAACCAGTCGCAGGAAATAATGTTGAAAAATATGAAGAAAGTAAAGATTTTTCTTTATCTTAGGGGGACGTGGCCTTCATCACGGTAGGCTAGCACCCAGTGGCGCCGCCTATGTTCCCCACGGCATTGAAGGTCCACCTCCGCACCGAACGGGGTGCGTGGTGAGTATACTCAATGGTCTTATCGAACTTTGCATACTTTTTTTTGAACGTCTACAATTTTATTTAAAAAAAGTAGCCATCAGGAAGATGGACTCAATACATAAACATAAAGCAAACATAAGCTAACAAGAAAACCTAACCAAGCCAACCCTAACTTCCTAAGCCAATCAAGTAAGTTGTTCATGTTTCAAATGAGATATTCAAACCATCAAACTTTTCTTTAGTGATCTTGTCCAAAATTTGGATCATTTCAGTCGTAAGATAATTAACAGAATCACCCACAATACCTTTTCGAAAGTAGACATCTTCGCATATGTCCTTAGACATTTGTGTTTTATCCTTACTTACCTTGCGTAAGTTCTCAAAACGACATAGTTCGATTATCTTTCGCACTGATCCATCACATTCCTCCTCTTCCGTGAAAGGGATACCTATGAACTTGGCTAACTTCTTAACCTCATTCTCCGTATACTTTTTCAAATCCTCATACTTTAAGAACAATACTTTATCGGGTCGTTCTAAACTCGCCTTATAGTACCCTAACATATGATCCCAAAAAGATCCATATGGAACCATACCTAAACAAAAACACTTAAATGCATCATCTAGTTTTGTTGGTGTAGAAACGTCACCTTCCAACTTGTTCACGAAGTGCCAAAAAGAAATGAGAACATCTTTAGGGTTTCTACATATATAAACAATTCGACATTCGGAACTAATGATGGATTTAGGTAAAGAAGTGTAAGGTATATGGGTAGCCATGAGGCCATTGGCATAAGAAGGGTTGTTCAAGAAAGAGTCACTCTCCATGAATGGGACACAATCATGGGGGCTAATTGTGAGCAATGGGTGGGTTTCACAAGAACCACTCTCGGTTTTGAACTTGGTTCGGTTTAAAATGGCAAATGCAAGGGCCTTAAGCCATGTTGTGCCGGTTTTTGGGTTACTTGCCAAGAAAATATCAGTGGGAAGGGCTTGGAAACCGTCTTGCAAGGCCATAATCGATTCAACCGAGAAATCAGTTTGTGATTTGAACCAATAACCATGAAGAAGCCAGAAACCTTCATACTTACATAGATGAAGCTCGGCATTTGTTGGAAGAGCGGAGACTTTGTCCTTGTATCGCTCGATGATAGCGACCATCTTCGCCTTTCGTGCATTTTCTTCATCTTTTGTAATGGTTGCAAAAGGTGAATAGAAGGCCATATGGCAGGACATTATGTAAGGCTAGCAATGTAAGCAGGGTCCAAATGTTTATATTAGTTTGCAGCTCTTTTATGCATGATGCATTATATATATAGGGCTTTCTGAATTCTAATAACCAAGAAATGCAATAATTGCTAATAAAAAAACAAATAAATGTAGGAATGTATGTACTTCACATTGTATTGTGTGTATCACAAGATTCGAATATCTTTAACGTACAATTAGATTTGGGAATACTTGCTATCTAGAATGTTACAGACGAATATCTGTAAAGTCCTAAAAGAATCTTATTGAAAATCGAATCTAAAAAAATCATACGAAATAGCGACGGATTGTCCTTTGGAGATCACATCTTAGACAAATGAGCGTGAATTTATATTAAAAAAGGCTTTGAGTGAGAAATTATTGCTCTGAGGCCATCGTCAGATTATTGACGGAGGGCTGACGGTGTGTACAAAAATCCAAAAAAAAAAAAACAAATATCAACTTCGTCGGTAATTTTTCTGACGGTAAATATTCATCGATGAATATGAGTTTTCTAGATTTGAGACAATTGGATAACACACAACCCGCTCCAGCTATCCACTTCTGCCCAGCTGCCTATGTTTCTTCCGACCATCGACTAAAAAGTTTGTAAATAACTGCACTCCACGATTGATAATATAAAATAGAAAAGTCACGCGCCTAACATCTATTGCACCCAATTATTTTTATTGGATCGGTATTTGTTGACCTCTGTGTTGGATCAGAATAATATTTCACCAAGCCAATTCTTCTTGCTAAAGAGAAAGACCGTAGATCGAACAAAGTTTTTCTTGCAGGAAGAAAGCTTAGACAAATGGACCAAGCAATAAACCGAAACTGTGAAGCAAAGACCGAAGGTGTTCACATCTGAAAGAGAAACATCGAACCTTAATGGTTCGTATAGCAAGAGCAAGGACCGAACCACGCGTGGTTCATGTAGCAAGAACCGAGTCATGTGTGGCTCATAGCAAGTAGCAAGACCAAACCACTGTGGTTCGAATGGCAAGTCAGCAGGGAGATTCGAAGCAAGCGAGTAAGAATCAAGCAAGATTAGAAAGAACGAGCAAGATCGGTACGATTCAATCAGGAAAGATAGCTAGCAACACCGACATCAAGATTAAAGGGGTGAATGTTGAAGTAAATCTTGATTGGGTCAAGTCCGTTGAATTCAAGTCGGGTCATTGGTGCATATATTCCCCTCTAAACTTGCAAATTTCCATATTTTCCCAAATGATGCTTACAGAGTAATATTATGCATTGAACTTGTGATTTGAAAAATATGCAATTTTACAAGTTTAGAGATGGGATATATGTAATTCCTTTATATTTTTAAATAGATGAAAACATTAAAATATTTATTCATTACCCACATCTTCTCAATAAAGTTATGCAAGGTTAATCTTTACACCTTGTCAAAAACCATTTAGGAACCGTTCATTTATAACTCTTGGCATATGATGGATAATATATGGATTTTAGGAGTAGAATTTAGGAAGTGCCTACCTGATAAAAGAAAAGGAGACGTGCAACACGCATTCTATTATCATGAAAGATGAATAGGTTTGTCATCCAACTTTCTGTCAAGATTCCACATGTTTTCAAATTATCATATGTTGCATTCAAAGGAACGAAAGCTGCCAAGATTCCATTCGATTATTATATACTTATTCCACCAACTTTTTGTCATCTATAATCTTTTTGGGATGGCATCACCAATAACTTTCTGCTCTCCAATTTAAATGAAATCAGAGCTTCATATACCCGTGACTACACTTTTTATAACAATAATTTCCAGATTTTTTAGAATAAATAGATCACAATGCACTCTATAATATTTGAACTCTTAACATTTTGATTGTACGATGAACATCATTTAACCGGCAGGATATCCCTTTAGCTGTGAGTAGTCTTAATTGCAAATTAACTTTTAATTTCTGAATTGATTGCCTTTCAATTTTCATCTACACACCTATAACTATTTTCTGATTTCTACATCAATTTTATTCAATTTTTACCTACACACGTTCAATTATATTCTTACTTCTAAATTGATTCCTACATTTCCATATGTTATCATCGTCATGCATAGACCCCCATATGTTATCATCGTCATGTATAGACCCTGTGACCATCATTAAGTCTTACAAAAACATAAATATCTAAAATAAAGTGTCGTGTAGATGAGAAGCATTTCGTTATTATTACACGTTTTGTTTTAGTATAAAATCAAATGAGAAAACGTTTGAGTGTAGATTGATGAATTAAGTAAATTTTTGTAGTTGTCACTAAAAGAAAAAACACCTTAGATGACCCGTATTGCGTGTCATAAAAGGGGTAGATGACACGCGGATGCGTGTCAAGGATAGCTCTGTCAATAATGAAGATGACAAGCATTTTATGTGTCATCTTTTTATGACACGCATTTATGACATGCTTTTATGACACACATTTATGACACCCCTTCATGACACGCAATGCGTGTCAAGGATAGCCTTGTCAAGAATGAAGAAGACACTCATTTTGTGTGTCATCTACTTTTGACGCACATTTTTTTGTCATTAATGTGTGTCATTGTTAAAGCTGTTTAAAAAAATATATTTTTATAGAATTATTAATTTTCAGTTTTCCACATTAATATCATAAAACAGTAATAAACATTTCATAATATAAAATAAAATACATATAACCAAACAATCTATTTCATAACGATTTAAAAGTAACAAAAAGTTGATTACGAATTCAAAGTTTTACAAAGTCTCAACGAAAAATAAAGTTTGATAAATAAATCGAACATTCTTCACGAACTCCATCAATATCAACATCGATGTATTGATCTTTGCTTCCACCAACCTACGAAAAAAAATTTAAAAAATAGTTATCAAAGATACATATATATATATATATATATATATAATTAATACTATTTAGCAAGTGCACAAAACATATATATATATATATATATACACACACACTTACATTGTTATTAGCCAATATTTCAACTCATTCATCAACTATCTCTTTCATGAACTTTAGCATATAGTATCCATATTCAATACTTCCCGGATGACATGGACACTACACAATTAGTTTGCAGGATGTTTAAGTAAATTTGCAAATAACTATGGCTAAATAATAAATCTGAGTAAATATGTCAAACTGAGTTAAAAAGTCTGGGATAAACTTTTCTTATGTAACTAATAAAATTAAGATAAATTTGAGGGGAGATATTATTTTGTTTGACCACATAAGTCAAACTGTAAACAAATAGTTATCAAAGATATATATATATATATATATATATATATATATATATATATATATATATATATATATATATATATATATATATATAAAAATATATATAATTAATACTATTTAGCAAGTGCACAAAACATATATGTATATATATATACTTACATTGTTATTGACCAATATTTCAACTCCTTTATCAACTATCTCTTTTATGAACTTTAGCATATAGTATCCACATTCAGTACTTCCCGGTTGACATGGACACTACACAATTAGTTTGCAGTATTTTTAAGTAAATTTGTAAATAACTATGCCTAAATAATAAATCTGGGTAAATAAGTCATACTGAGTTAAACAAGTCTGGGATAAACTTTTCTTATGTAACTAATAAAACTAACTTACAAAAGTGTTATATTTGTTTACGAGCATTTGTAAAATCCTACATTTGATTCATATTCTTCATGAGATCACATATGTTTAATCATCAAAGTCAGATTCTCGTTTGTTTCATTATCTCTCAAATTCCACCTTGTGTTTTTATTTATTGTTACACGATTTAATTAACTAATTCCTCTTATCCTTATTATAATAAAAAAACAAAACAATGACACATTGTCATTGCCAATGTCAAGTTTTTTTAAGAAAAAAGACAAGTTTTTTTAAGAAAAAAGACAAAGCTATGACACCTCATCATTGCCAATGGTGATCTTCGTGTGAATTTACTACCGGTTAGAAGTGGTAGCTAACATGTGAAGTAACAAAAAATTGTGAGCCCATTTATAAATAAAATTTGATTTTTAACTTTTAAAAATAAAAACCAGTAATATATTAATTAGCAAATATAAAACTTAACTATTAAATCTAATATTAATACAATTGTGTCATAACCAATTAAATCTTATAAATCAATTAACTAAACATTTAACCCAATAACATTTAAACCCATTAACAAACCCAATACTAAATTTACATTTTTAAATATAATAAACTATTAGTAAAATGTTATTGTTTATTTTAAATTAATTTGTTTTTATTATGCGATTAGACCCAATCCAAACCGACCCGAAATGAGGAAATTCAATATTTAATTATAAAGAATCGACCCAAAAAATATTTTGCTGGCCCATTTGCTTCATGACCTGTTCTTTAACCCCTTTGAATTCACCAATGACCCGACTTGAATACATCGGATTTGACCCAATCTGTCAAAAAAATAAAAAACGGACGATTTTATTGCTTGAAATCAACACCAAATTACATAGAAATAAAGATAACAAGAAAGGGTTTTGAAACCCTAAATGTAAATAGCATAACATAAAATAAAATCAAAGATGGTTCATCGTTCATATCTCATCAAGGGGAGAGCCGCTTCTTAAGTAGCGGAGAGGGAGCCTTGCAAACAAGGAAACCGAGCAAATTGTAGAGAGATCAATGGAACCCTAGGAGAGGGAACGTTGTAAGAGCGGCAGAGGTGAGTTCTCAATTTGGGGAAGAAACCCCTAACACAGCCTTGCAAGATTGAAGGGCTGTAACAATTTGAGCTCTTGGACTTGGGCCAACACATTTGAGTGTTGGATATGGGTTAGTAGCCCATTTAGTTAACATAGCCTTGCAAGATTGAAGGGTTTGTAATAATTTGAGCTCTTGTACTTGGGCCAACACATTTGAGTCTTGGATATGGGTCAGTAGCCCATTTAGTTATGTTGAGACCGGAGCCCACATTGCATTAGACAAAAGAAACACAATTGAATTAGCAAATTGGATTAAATACATGGAAAATATTTCAACCCCCCCCCCCCCCAATTTGATAATTTGAACATGTCAATCATAGATAACTTATCAATTAAGAAACCATGTTGAAGGATAACAAACCTTTAGTAAATATATCTGCAAGCTTTAGTGAAGCCAAAAACAGAATGCATGACATTTAAGAAGACTTGAAATCATGTAGCAGCAACAATTAAACTCTCAATCATACCAAAGAAGCTGCCCAAAGCAAGATCCATGAAGTCCGTTGGTACATACATGTGACATAAAAAAGAAAATATATTAATCATAACTTGGGCGCATACCTCTGTGAAATTGTTCCATCCTTTCTTTTTTTTTGTTCTGTTATGCATCACGAGTGTGTCTGTTTATGCATCACGAGTGTGTCTGTTTATGCATTTTTTGATCTGATTTATATTGTTAGCCTCTGTTATCTATGGTTTATTCTTGTGCTTATTCTCTGCTTACATTGTCTGCATCACTTAGGTGTGAAAAAAAAAGTTATGTGATTGCATCAATAGCCCTGACTATTCTTTGATCTGCCACCGTGTGAAAACCTGGCTCTGATACCATGTCAAAAAAATAAAAAAAAACGGACGATTTTATTGCTTGAAATCAACACAAAAATTACATAGAAATAAAGATAACAAGAAAGGGTTTTGAAATCCTAAATGTAAATAGCATAACAAAAAATAAAATCAAAGATGGTTCATCGTTCATATCTCATTAAGGGGAGAGCAGCTTCTTAAGTAGCGGAGAGGGAGCCATGCAAACAAGGAAACCGAGCAAATTGTAGAGAGATCAACGAAACCATAGGATAGGGAACGTTGCAAGAGCGGCAGAGGTGAGTTCTCAATTTGGGGAAGAAACCCCTAACACAGCCTTGCAAGATTGAAAGGCTGTAACAATTTTAGCTCTTGGACTTGGGCCAACACATTTGAGTCTTGGATATGGGTCAGTAGCCTATTTAGTTAACACAGCCTTGCAAGATTGAAGGGTCTGTAACAATTTGAGCTCTTGGACTTGGGCCTAATCTTCCCGCCAATATCACCCCTAAAGCTTTTAGCAATAGGGGCGATTTTGGGAGAGCGATAGAGGCGATAATTAAGCATTAGTGACGTAGCAATAGGGGCGATATATCGCCGCTATTAGCAATAGGGGCGATTTTGGAGGGTTTTATGGGCGATAATTATCGCCTCTATTGCTTCGTCTCCTTGTAAGGAAACCTATTAACAAACCCAATACTAAATTTAAATTTTTAAATATAATAAACTATTAGTAAAATGTTATTGTTTATTTTAAATTAATTTGTTTTTATTATGCGATTAGACCCAATCCGAACTGACCCGAAATGAGGAAATCCAATATTTAATTATAAAGAATCGACCCAAAAATATATTTTGCTGCCACATTTGCTTCATGACCTATTCTTTAACCCCTTTGAATTCACCAATGACCCGACTTGAATGCATCGGACTTGACCCGATCTGTCAAAAAAAAATAAAAAACGGACGATTTTATTGCTTGAAATCAACACCAAATTACATAGAAATAAGACTAAATTACAGAAAACAACATTTAGGTATATATCAAATTACACCCGCATACCTTAATCTTCACTAATTACACTGGACACTCTTTACCTATATGGTTTGTATCGAGTTATAACATTTAGACTAACCGACGTTAGATTTTTCAGTTAAATGGCATGTAAATGACTAAATTACCCTTCATTCTTATATTAACAAATTAATATATATATATAATATATATATATATATAGGGGACGGTTATCGTACAAAGGGCCTAAATCGTATGAAGGGCCACTAACCGTCTGATTGATATGATCTAAGGTTGGGGATAACGCGGTGGCATAAAAATAATTACTTTGAAAAAAATAACACGTCGTCCGGATAAAAAAGGGCATAAATGTCAAAAAAAATTAAATAATCACACTTCATGCGTGCTTTTTTTTTTACGTAATCACGTTTTTACGTAATCATGTTTTTACGTAATTATTTTTACGTAATCACGTTTTTTCATATTTTTTTTACCGTAATCACGTTTTGTGTGATCGCAACTAATTTTAAACATGAATAATGCTAATCAATATTACTGTCTTCAATCGTATCTTCTTGCTTTTAAGTCAAATTATCGCCAAAAACATTTAAACATTAATCAAAGTTTCTATCGAATGTGTGTGCATCTGGAAGCGAAAACGGGTAGGAAAAAACAAACAAAACTAATTGAAAAATCTAACCGCTGTTAGTCTAAAGGTTATAACTTGATACAAACCATTTAGATAAAGGGTGTCTAGGGTAATTAGTGAAGATAAATGTCTGCGTGTGTAATTTAGTATATATATACTTAAATGTTGTTTTTTTTTTGTAATTTAGTCTTCTTTTTTATTATACAAACTAGCTTATAACCCAGTGTCTAGACACGGGTTGAAAAATATCAATACATAAAATTTTTAAATTTTTATGTATATATTTTTTCCATGCTTAAAAATGTATTACATATACGAAGGATAAAAAACAAAATTCAAAATATGTAAAAATTAATATTTATATATATATAATTGGGTTTCGAAAAATACGTTAATTACTATTTAATATAATTGGACTTTTATTACTATTTGATTCAAAATAAAAGTTATATAATTATATTTCAAATTTTCTTATAATAAGAGATAATTTAAAATAAATGTGTTTTATTAGTATAATTAGTATTTTCTTTAAAAATATATTATTATTAAAATATGGAGGTGTATTTAATAAGAGAGGGATGCAGGAAAAAATGATGAAAATGAATACGAGACGAAACGTGGCTTGTAAAAACCTTATTTATTATACAGTATAGATTTAAATGACTAGATAAGAAAAAAGTAAAACATTTATTTTTAACTTGTTTATAAATTGGTGTGACATCCGGCAAATTCAGGTTAACTCCGTTAACACAAACATCGTTAGTTCAAACATTGTTCATACAAACTCATTTATCTCAAACATTCACTCATGCATTACATTTAATTAGGGTTAATTAACTGTGTCAGTTATTGCACAAACACTCACGTAACGGTAATTCGGAGAATTACCGAATCGCACAAGTCGATCCCCGAACGTTGGTGATAATTAAAAATAATATTTCGAACAATAAATAATTTATAGTTAATATAAATTATGTGCTTTTACGTGTTATGCGATTTTATGCGTAAACTGTAGACTTTCGTGATATCGCGTACGTTTACGTAGAACGTTGTGACTTTTATTGTTTTAGTAATTTTTATAAATAAGTTTTATAAAAATATTTATTAGAAACTATCTTACTTAGTTACATTTAATTAAAATAGTTTTAAACTCATTTAATTAGTCAACGGGCCTCCTACACTTACACTTTTATCCATTTTTAGGCCCATGGAGTGCATATATAAGGATTTTATAAAAACCCTAACCCCATAACTCCATATTTTCGAAAATATTCAGCCCCCACCTCCCTTGAAATCGAAAATCCTCTCTTCATCTTCAAACCATTCTTAGACCGATCTTCTTCTTGTAGTCGTTGGTGTTCTTGAGCAATTCTAGCATCAATCTCCGTTTTTATCGGATCAAGTAAGATTTTATGTATATTTATTTATATATTTTTTGAAAAATATGGTTTTGATAATCCCTAGTTTTTATTCAAACAAGAATCCATTGAATAAAGATGCAAACTTTGATAATTAATTGTGTATTATGATGATAGTTGTTAGTTTTGTTGATTTGGTGAAACTCTAGATGTCTGGAACCGAGAGTTCCTATATAAGAAAACTTTTGTGATTTCTATCTTGCTTGTTAGACATGATTAGGATGATATGATGATATTTATACGTTACTTGATGCATGTTTAAGTGAATTGTGAAGTTAGATTTTGAATACCTAGTCCGGTTTTACAAACCTGCTAAATAAGGAAACTTTAATCGACTAAAGTAGTCATAACTTGCTAGTTTGATATGCATGTTGGTATATTATGATAGTTATATGTTAACAACGATGAAATAACGTGTTAAATCTCAGAAACCATGCATGCTATCTTTAGCCAACTATAAAAGGAAACCCTAAACTGAAATGTGATCAACATGTTAAAGATCAAGGTGTGTGTTACTTGTTTAACCATCTAGGACGTATTAGATTCATATTATGAACATAATTAGTAACGATAGTTTTTAGTTAACTCGAGTCTCGAACATAACTGCCATTTATAGCAACTTACTATTTATGGAAACCTGCTAATTATGGAAAGCTACTAAATATAGAAACATACTATATGTGGTAACTGTGCTAGCATACTAGAACAATAAAGAATTGTTGCTAAGTGTTACCTGCATGATCTTATGTGTGTAATATGGAAGTATTATATTAATCAAACACTATTTCATACATTGAGTCACCAATGGGTCGTCGGGTCAAACTTGGTCAAACATGAGTCAAACTTGTAAACTCTTTTCAAACACATAAACAATGGGATTGTTTGGATGCAAGGGTCTTACGAACCAACACGAACACACACTCATAAACTTATGAAATATAGGTAGCCGTTAGCGGGTCACCTGTCTTTCACTTGTCATTCTAGCACATACTCTAAGGTGAGTTTCACATTTCAGTTTAGGGTTTAAACTTGGGGGAGAAAACATGGGTACAAACATTTAGATCTTACATTTCATTTATATCACTTGTTGTACTAAGCGCAAACATATCATGTAAGTCCTTACTTATCGAACTGTTTAATATATGGGATAGCGAGGTAATCTTGAGTAGTACTACTGGGCATTGACAAGCCCCACCCGCGTTAGTCGCGCTAACACGACAGGAAGTCGAACGGGTGTAACATTGACCTAAACAGTTTACCATTGTTCATGATAGACATGGTAGGATCAGATCAAACATAAACAGTCAGCTTCGGTGTCGAAACGCTTTACTAACATGTTATTAGGTTAGCTACCTATTGATATAATTCTAAATTGTTTTATCTAGTAAACTTACTTACATTTGAAATCTGTGAACTCACCAACCTAGTGTTGACACGTTTTTGCATGTTTTCTCAGGTCGTTAAGGTACGAGCACGAGATAGGGCATGCATGCATTGGAGTTTCATTATTTATCAAACGCATGACTTACTTATTTATTTATTTTCGAATTACATGTTTTGGGCGCAAATGTTTTTGGTGCATGCTTTTCCTTCAATCTTCACCCTTCCGCATTTCGCATTAACTCAATGTTTTCATTTACTAGTGTTGCATTGTGACTATGAGCAATACTAGTGTTTTTATTAAACTCATATAGAGTCGTTCAACGTAACTAATGAGTAAGATCCTGGTATGTCACGCTCCTAACGGTAAAACCCCGTTAGTGGATTTTGGGGGTGTGACAGATTGGTATCAGAGCCATTGGTTATAGAGAACTAGGAAATGCATACTAGACTATAAACACGCACATGCATTAGTTACACATCACTTACACTCATACATGGCACTCACTCATCCCGTTACAGGAAATGTCGACACCGCCTAATTCACCCGCATCCCCAGTCGTTCTGGAGCAAGATGTTCCTACCGTACCTTTGCCAGAGCCGAGGAGACGTCGACTCAACCCGATCAACACCACTGTAGGGTATGATGAGCCTATTCATGTGCGTGTCAGAGGTAACATGCAGGACTGGGATTGGTATCCCGATAGGATAAGGAACTGGATCCGCGAGGTGGAAGTCCCACCTCCACTCACTACTGACATTGCTTCTCCTTCATCATCTTCTGTGCGAGCTTTGCCACCATTTCAGTACCCCTTTGAGCAGGTGTTAGCTGCATTTGTAGCTAGGATGGACCGGGAAATCCGGAACATGAGGGACGCAGCGGGGGAGATTTCTGGCATATTAGAGCGACAGATTCTGATGAATCAGAAAATTGACAAACTGACTTCAGATTTAGCAGTCACTGATAAAGTCCATGAGAATTTGGCAAATGGATGTGTGGATATGGAAGACCGGCTGAACACTGCATAGTGGAACCTAGATATACTCCACTCCAGGATTGAGCAAGTGGAGGCTCGACTTGCAGCCGCTGTTAATGCTGGAGGTAAAGCAAAATATTATCGACTCTAGTGAGTCATCATTCATCCTAAACTCAAATTCGAATATGGTATTCTTAAGCGCATCCTTGTTTACAATTCAGGTCAGCATAACCACCAACATGCCTGTACTTTTAAAGCATACATGGATTGCAAGCCTCACTCATTCAGTGGAGCCGAAGGGACTGTTGGCTTACTCTGCTGGATGGAGAAATCTGAATCCGCCTTTTCAATGTGCAATTTCCCGCCGAACAATCAGGTGATGTATGCACCTGGCACACTTGAGGGTCCGGCCCTTACTTGGTGGAACTCCCAGGTGCAAATGCTAACTCTTGAGATGGCAAATGCATTGTCATGGGATGAATTTAAAAATATGCCGCGGGAGGAGTATTGTCCCCCACGATGAAGTGCAGAAACTTGAGGGCGAGTTCTGGAACTTAAAGATGGAAGGATCTGAGATTGAAGCCTACACTACTTGTTCGCATGAACCGGCGAACTTATGCCCACAAATGGTAACACCTCCCTATAGGAGAATCGAGAAATTCATTGATGGTTTGGGTTCGCAAATTCAGAGCATGGTGACTTCTTCTAATCCTACTACAATCCAGAAAACTATCAGGTTGGCTCATAAGCTAACCTATCAGGCAGTCGCTCAGGGCACCCTACCCCCTAGAGGTGCATTATCAAAGACAACTGACAACAAACGAAAGTTTGACAGTTCATTCCCCAAAACCTCCAGTCAAACCCACCTCCTCAACAACAACAACAGCAACATCGTAAGCTTGAACCGTCAAAGAACAACAATCAGTCTACCTTCTCTCAGCAGAATCAGGGTTCATATGTTGGCAAGTACCCGAAGTGCAACAAATGTAATTTTCACCATCATGGAGCATGCGACCGGTACCGCTGCCACCGGTGTGGAAAGATGGGTCATGTGGCCAAATATTGTAGAGTAGATCTGCAGAACAAACAGGCACCACCTGGTGAAGCACCCAAAGGCTGTTTTGAGGGCGGGAAATAAGGGCATTTTAGGAAAAATTGCCCGCAGTTAAAGAGAAATGGAAACGGGAATGGCAACGGTAACAATTATCAGGGCGGTAATGGAAATGGTAACAACAACCAGGGTGGTAACGGCAACAATAACAACAACGATGCTAAAGGTCGAGCCTTCGTGATTGGCTCGGGGGAAGCTAGGAATGATCGGAACGTTGTTAACGGTATGTTTCCTTTAAATGATCATTTTGCTTCTGTACTTTTTGATACTGGTGTCGATAGAAGTTTTATATCTAGAGAACTTAGTAGTCAGTTAGGAATAAACCCAACTTTACTAGAACATCATTATACCGTAGAGATAGCAGACGGTAAAGTAATCGAGGCAACCCACATTCTCAAGGGATGTAAGTTAGAACTATCTAGTCACAAACTAGACATCGATATCATGCCAGTTACACTTGGCAGCTTTGACATAATTGTGGGCATTGATTGGTTGTCTAAAAACCAAGCTGAGATCATCTGTAGTGAGAAGATCGTTCGTATACCCCTTCCTAGTGGAGAGATCCTATCCGTTCAGGGCGAAAGATGTGGTGCAGTCGTGGGCATCATATCTTTCATGAAGGCTCAGAAGTGTCTGCGTAAGGGTCATACCGCGATATTAGCCCTTGTCGCTGACAAGTCTACAGAGGAGAAGAAGTTAGAAGATATCCCGATCGTTCATGAATTCTCAGAAGTATTTCCTGAAGACCTACCTGGTCTTCCACCTCATCGTCAAGTCGAATTCCAGATCGACCTAACACCTGGAGCAGCGCCTATTGCTCGAGCACCATATAGACTTGCACCAAGTGAGTTGCAAGAGCTATCCACTCAACTACAAGAGTTGTTGGATAAAGGTTTCATCCGACCTAGGTCATCGCCATGGGGAGCCCTAGTCCTATTTGTCAAAAAGAAAGATGAAACTTTCCGTATGTGCATTGATTACAGAGAATTAAACAAAGTAACAGTCAAGAACCGCTACCCACTCCCGCATTGACGATTTATTAGACCAACTTCAAGGGTCAAGCTTCTACTCAAAAATCGATTTGAGATCTGGTTATCATCAGCTGAGAATTCGAGATGAAGATGTATCCAAGACTGCATTCAGAACCTGGTACGGCCATTTTGAATTTTTGGTCATGCCATTTGGATTAACCAACGCACCCGCGGTGTTCATGGATCTCATGAACCGTGTGTGTAAACCTTACCTTGACCAATTCGTCATTGTCTTCATAGACGATATCCTCATATACTCTAAGAGTTGGGAAGAGCATGAGGAGCATCTGCGTTTAATCCTTGAGCTACTGAAACAGGAGCAGTTGTATGCTAAGTTTTCCAAATGCGATTTTTGGATTCGCGAGGTTCAATTTCTAGGACATGTGATCAATGAGAAAGGAATACATGTCGATCCAGCCAAAGTGGAAGCTATCAAGAATTGGGATCAATGAGAAAGGAATACATGTCGATCCAGCCAAAGTGGAAGCTATCAAGAATTGGGCAGCACTAACAACTCCAACCGAAGTTCGGCAATTTCTAGGATTGGCCGGATACTACCGTCGCTTTATCGAGGGATTCTCAAAGATTGTCCAACCTCTCACCGCCTTAACCCAAAAAGATAAACCCTATATTTGGAGCGAGACTCAAGAATCAGCATTCCAGCTACTGAAGCAGAAACTATGTAGCGCACCCATCCTATCTCTACTGGAGGGAACGGATGACTTCGTGGTGTATTGCGATGCCTCCATCCAAGGTCTCGGCTGTGTGTTGATGCAATGCGACAAGGTTATCGCATACGCTTCTCGACAGTTAAAAATCCACGAAAAGAATTACACAACTCACGATTTGGAGTTAGGAGCCGTGGTGTTTGCACTCAAGATATGGAGACATTACTTGTACGGTACCAAGTGCACCATCTACACATATTTTTGAGCAGAGTCTTCAGCATATTTTTGAGCAGAAAGAGTTTTCAGCATATTTTTGAGCAGAAAGAGTTGAACATGCGTCAACGTCGTTGGATCGAGTTATTAAACGATTATGATTGTGCAATCAAGTACCATCCGGGCAAAGCTAATGTGGTGGCCGATGCCCTAAGCAGAAAAGAAACCAAACCCCGATGGGTCAGAGCATTACAACTCACTATTCATACATGATTACCCGAACAAATCCGCAATGCCCAACTCGAAGCCTTAAAAGAGGAGAACTTATCATTGGAATCCACTCGTGGTATGGAGAACTTGAGGCTAAAGTAGATGGTATTCGCTACTTCGCGGAACGAATATGGATACTAGTATATGGAAACCTAAGAGATCTAGTCGTGGATGAAGCTCACAAATCCCGATACTCTATCCATCCGGGATCTGACAAGATGTATCACGATCTCAAAGTTTTGTATTGGTGGCCGAACATGAAAGCCGACATAGCCACCTACGTGAGTAAGTGTGTGACTTATTCAAAGGTCAAGGTGGATTACCAAAAGCCATCTGGATTACTTCAACAACCGGAAATCCCGATGTGGAAATGGGAGCAGATTTCTATAGATTTCATAACCAAATTACCCCGAACCCCTACTGGATGTGACACAATCTGGGTGATAGTGTATTGCCTAACCAAATTCGCTCATTTCATTGCTATCAAAAAGACCGACAAAATGGAAAAGTTAACTCGCCTCTATCTTAAAGAAGTAGTATCCCGACATGGAGTGCCAATCTCCATCATTTCCGATAGAGACGTCCGATTTACCTCACATTTCTGGAAATCATTACAGAAAGCTCTAGGCACGCGCCTGGATATGAGCACAGCGTACCATCCTCAAACAGATGGCCAGAGTGAATGTACCATACAAACCCTAGAAGACATGCTACGAGCTTGTGTGATCGATTTCGGAAACAATTGGGAGACTCACTTACCTTTAGTGGAATTCTCCTACAATAATAGCTATCATACTAGCATCAAAGCAGCACCGTTCGAAGCCTTGTACGGCCGAAAATGCCGATCACCAATTTGTTGGGCTGAAGTTGGAGATAGCCAACTTACGGGTCCCGAACTTGTGCTCGAAACCTAAGAGAAAATCGTGCAAATCCGAAACCGTATGGCGGCAGCTCGTGACCGTCAAAAGAGTTATGCAGACAAGCGAAGAAAACCGCTAGAATTTCAAGTGGGCGACAAAGTGTTATTAAAGGTTTCACCTTGGAAAGGTGTGATTCGTTTCGGGAAACGAGGAAAGTTAAACCCGCGTTATGTTGGACCATTCGAGATAGAGAAAAGGATCGGTCCAGTAGCATATCAACTGAACCTACCAGATACACTCAATGGAGTACACAACGTCTTTCATGTCTCAAACCTAAAGAAGTGCCTATCAGATGAGACACTTGTAGTTCCACTCGAGGAGTTGAAAATTGATGAACAGCTACGTTTCATTGAGGAACCAGTCGAAATCATGGACCGAGAGGTCAAAACTCTCAAGCGCAGTAAGATACCTATTGCCAGAGTTCGCTGGAACTCGAAGCGTGGACCGGAGTTCATGTGGGAACGTGAGGATCAAATGATGAAAAAGTATCCTTACTTTTTCAAACAGTCAACGGCAAACACGAAAGGTACTAACTAAATTTCGAGACGAAAATTATTTCACCAAGGGGGTGATGTGACAAACCTAAACTTTTCGTTTCAGACGTTACCGACTTCGTTTAATTTTCGGGACGAAAATTCTTTCAACAAGGGGATGATGTGACATCCGGCAAATTCAGGTTAACTCCGTTAACACAAACATCGTTAGTTCAAACATTGTTCATACAAACTCAGTTATCTCAAACATTCACTCATGCATTACATTTAATTAAGGTTAATTAACTGTGTCAGTTATTGCACAAACACTCACGTAACGGTAATTCGGAGAATTACCGAATCGCACGAGTCGATCCCCGAACGTTGGTGATAATTAAAAATAATATTTCGAACAATAAATAATTTATAATTAATATAAATTATATGCTTTTACGTGTTATGTGATTTTATGCGTAAACTGTAAACTTTCATGAAATCGCGTACGTTTACGCGAAACGTTGTGACTTTTATTGTTTTAGTAATTTTTATAAATAAGTTTTATAAAACTATTTTTTAGAAACTATCTTACTTAGTTACATTTAATTAAAATAGTTTTGAACTCATTTAATTAGTCAACGGGCCTCCTACATTTACACTTTTATCCATTTTTGGGCCCATGGAGTGCATATATAAGGATTTTACAAAAACCCTAACCCCATAACTCCATATTTTCGAAAATATTCTGCCCCCACCTCCCTTGAAATCAAAAATCCTCTCTTTATCTTCAAACCATTCTTAGATCGATTTCCTTCTTGTAGTCGTTGGTGTTCTTGAGCAATCATAGCATTAATCTCCGTTTCTATCGGATCAAGTAAGATTTTATGTATATTTATTTATATATTTTTCAAAAAATATGGTTTTGATAAACCCTAGTTTTCATCCAATAAAGAATCCATTGAATAAAGATGCAAAATTTGATAATTAATTATGTATTATGATGATAGTTGTTAGTTTTGTTGATTTGGTGAAACTCTAGATGTCTGGAACCGAGAGTTACTATATAAGGAAACTTTTTGTGTTTTCTATCTTGCATGTTAGACATGATTAGGATGATATGATGATATTTATACGTTACTTGATGCATGTTTAAGTGAATTGTGAAGTTAGATTTTGAATACCTAGTCCGGTTTTACAAACCTGCTAAATAAGGAAACTTTAATCGACTAAAGTAGTCATAACTTGCTAGTTTGATATGCATGTTGGTATATTATGATAGTTATATGTTAACAACGATGAAATAACGTGTTAAATCTCAGAAACCATGCATGCTATCTTTAGCCGACTATAAAAGGAAACCCTAAACTGAAATGTGATCAACATGTTAAAGATCAAGGTGTGTGTTACTTGTTTAACCATCTAGGACGTATTAGATTCATATTATGAACATAATTAGTAACGATAGTTTCTAGTAAACACGAGTCTCGAACATAACTGCCATTTATAGCAACTTAATATTTATGGAAACCTGCTAATTATGGAAAGCTACTAAATATAGAAACTTACTATATGTGCTAACTGTGCTAGCATACTAGAACAATAAGGAATTGTTGCTAAGTGTTACCTGCATGATCTTATGTGTGTAATATGGAAGTATTATATTAATCAAACACTATTTCATACATTGAGTCACCAACGGGTCGTCGGGTCAAACTTGGTCAAACATGAGTCAAACTTGTAAACTCTTTTTAAACACATAAACAATGGGATTGTTTGGATGCAAGGGTCTTACGAACCAACACGAACATACACTCATAAACTTATGAAATATAGGTAGCCGTTAGCGGGTCACCTGTCTTTCACTTGTCATTCTAGCACATACTCTAATGTGAGTTTCACGGCCCCTTTTTCTTATGGTTTAAACTTGGCGAAGAAAACATGGGTACAAACATTTAGATCTTACATTTCATTTATATCACTTGTTGTACTAAGCGCAAACATATCATGTAAGTCCTTACTTATCGAACCGTTTAATATATGGGATAGCGAGGTAATCTTAAGTAGTACTACTTGGCATTGACAAGCCCCACCCGCGTTAGTTGCGCTAATACGATAGGAAGTCGAACGGGTGTAACATTGACCTAAACAATTTACCATTGTTCATGATAGACATAGTAGGAGGCAGATCAAACATAAATAGTCAGCTTCGTTGTCGAAACGCTTTACTAACATGTTATTAGGTTAGCTACCTATTGATATAACTGTAAATTGTTTTGTCTAGTAAACTTTACTTACATTTGAAATCTGTGAACTCACCAACCTAGTGTTGACACGTTTTAGCATGTTTTCTCAGGTCGTTAAGGTACGAGCACGAGATAGGGCATGCATGCATTGGAGTTTCATTATTTATCAAACGCAGGACTTACTTATTTATTTATTTATTTTCGAATTACATGTTTTGGGCGCATGCTTTTTCTTCAATCTTCACGCTTCCGCATTTCGCATTAACTCAGTGTTTTCATTTACTAGTGTTGCATCGTGACTATGAGCAATACTAGTGTTTTTATTAAACTCATATAGAGTCGTTCAATGTAACTAATGACTAAAATCCTGGTATGTCACGCTCCTAACGGTAAAATCCCGTTAGTGGATTTTGGGGGTGTGACAATTGGCATAAAAATAAACGAGTTTGATTTTTAAATACACACAGCTTTTTTTATTTTTTTACAATTAAGATTTGTAAAATCATGAGTAAGTTACAAATTATGTCGTTTGTAAATATATGAAATTGTATGGTATGTCCTTACATTTCGATAATTACACTCAATGTCCTTTTATTAGAAACTTTGCATGTTTTTTTGTCCTTTTTACTACGTGATATTATCTTTTTCTGTTACATGTAAACATGTGCTAGGCACATGAGTGCATAATGGTTATTTTATCTATAAATGACTATTTATGTAATTTCACTTAAATAAAAGAATTAATTACACGGATGACCCCTGTGGTTTACACGAAATTCAATAATGGCCCCTAGAAATAGGAAATTACAGGTTTAGTCCATTAGTTTACACATTGAGGTCCTAATAACCTGCTTACATGAAAGCAAGATTGAAATTGATTTTTGATTTAGCTTAAGTTATGAAGAGTTAGGGTTTGTGCATTATCATTTTATAAACATAGATTATGAAGAATTGAAGATTTGATTGTGGTTGTTTAGAGTCATTTTACCATATTGAATAACCTGCTTACATGAAAGCATGTGGGGATTGACTTTAATTCTTTTGTATTTAACAGTCAAAATTAACACATATTCAACCTGAGGATCATCTCTGTTACAAGTGTGTAAACTATTGAACTAAACCTGTAATTTATCATTCCTAAGAGCCATGAGGGAAATCTGTATAAACTACAGAGGCCATCCGTGGAATTAATTATAAAAAAATCTCCTCCATCCCCCTCTCTATTTCGAATTTCTCTCTTTGACTCTCTCTCTTCGCAATCTAGGGCAAATAAGTATAACTATTGAAGTATAAAAACATACTGTATAATTTTATATATATTTATAAAGGATATAATTTGTAATTTACTCTAAAATCATTTTAGTTGTCATAAGGGTGTTGGGGGTGGGATACCCGCATACAATCGAGTAAAGGAAAAGGGAACCGAGTAAAGAGGAACACCGCCCCCAATCACTCGAGTAGAGTCGAGTAGGGGTGATCGAGTAGTTGGACCGAGTGTATATACTCGGGTGTTTGGTGCTACTTGCCGTTGGGCATGTAGCCGTTGGTGGGGGTGGGGGGTGGGTTGGGTGCTTTAAAAAAAATACTAATTTTTTACCTATATATACCTACATTCCACACACATATATTTTTACCTATCATCTATATATCTTTCATCTCATCTATATAATTTTACACTCTACAAAAAATGAAAGGGTCATCCAAAAAATCAACAAAACCTAGAAAATTTAGCCAAAAGTTCAATCCCAACCGCGACCCGAACGAACCCAAGCCGCTCCCCAACGAACCCAACCACCTCCTCAACGACCACAACCACCTCCTCAACCAATTCCAAGCTATTTCCCGCAACCTCAATAACCAAACTACTACCCTCAAAGTTCAACCGATCCAAATATGGATCCTAATTTTTTATCTATATTTTCGCTTGATATGGATCCTAATTTTTTATCTCAATTTTCTTACCAATACCAAAACCAACCGTATCGTGATCCAAACGAAATCATCCGTGAAATTGCTGCAAAGTATGGATGGCAATGCACCTTTTAGATTTTAAAATTTTATTATCTAGCTTTTATTTATTTTGTAGGTTTTTTTTATTTTTAATTGTATTATGTTAATTTTTATTTTAATGAAATTGTCTTTTTTTTAAATTAAATGTTTAATTATAAAAAAAAAGTTGTTGAGTAAATGAGTAAGGGTGTTGGGGGCGGGATACCCGCATCTAATCGAGTAGAGGAAATGGCAATCGAGTAAAGGGGAACACCGCCCCTATTGATTCGAGTTGGGCCGGGTAAAGGAAATCGAGTAAGTTGAACGAGTTAATTTACTCGGTTTACGTTGCAATCGAGCCGTTGGTGGGGGTGGGGGTGCGTTGGGTGCTTTTAAAAAAAATAATAATTTTTTACCTATATATACTCACATTCCACACACATATATTTTTACCTATCATCTATATATAAAACAAATTACTCACAAATCACTCTCCTCTCCAATTCTTTTTAACAAAATATCTTCATCCAGCTCTAGTGTTGTTCCTTCGGGATTATCCAATGCTAGTGATTTTGATTATCTTCTTTCAATTTTTTAACGATTATGTTTAATTTTTTGTTTTTTTTATTTGTAACTTTATTATTGTATTTTGTTATTTTTAGTTGTATTTTGATTTTTTAATTAATAAAAAAGTATGTTTTTGATTATTTAAATGTTTAATTATAAAAAAAAAGTTGGTGAGTAAATGAGTAGGGTGTTTCCAATGAAATCTGAGTAAATGAGTAGTTTTGAGGTGACAGAATTCTATTGGCTAATTTTGGTGAGTAAATGGGTATTGGGGTTAATGGCCCCCAACAACCTAAATGAGTAGGGTGTTTCCAATTAAATCTGAGTAAATGAGTAGTTTTAAGGTGACATAATTTTATTGACCAGTTTTGATGAGTAAATTGGTATTGGGGTTAATGGCCCCAACACCCTAACCAAGATAACCCTAACCAAGATATTGTATCGCATCATGACCATCCAAATATTTGAAGTCAAGTGAGATGTGGCTCGGAAATCGAGGATCTTTGGACACTTGCAAAAAACAATCGATCACGAGCCTAACATATGTTGAATCAGAATGCTATGAGACCCATGATGTAAAATGGTTAATCAAAATGAACACGACATGTCGGGTCACCAAATCTCATGTCGGGAATCAAATCACGATACTCATTTTTCTAAAAACAAACATAAAAATAAAAGGCCCGATAAAGTAGAGGTGCACAAAAAAACGGTTCCGGAACTTCCGGTTCCTACCCGACTGAAGTTGGACCCGGTCTTGGGTTGGAAAAAACCATTGGTTCCTAACCGGTTTCGATTTTTTTACACAGAACCAGTTCCTACCCGACCCGGTTAAAACCCGGTTTGTATCGTTTTCTGAATAAAGAATAAAACCATTGGTTACTAACCGGTTTCAAAAGGCTCGTTGCAAGTTTTGTGACATTTTTTTTAATAGAGAATAAAAATCTAGTTTAAAGAAGCACATTGTTTATAAATATTACAAGGTGTCTCTTAACAATATTTATAGAGCGAAAAAAAAAATTCTTTTTTCCTTAGTTTATTTGATTGAAAAAAAAATGATTTCTGTCATTTTTACTTACTGATGTTATCTTTTTCAGTTACGTGTAAACATGTGCTAGGCACATGAAGGCATAATGGTTATTTTACCTATAAATGACTATTTATGTAATTTCACTTAAATAAAAGAATTAATTACACGGATGGCCCCTGTGGTTTACACGATTTTCACTAATGGCCCCTAGAAATAGGAAATTACAGGTTTAGTCCATTAGTTTACACATTGAGGTCCTAATAACTATAATGAATTAGATCCGGAACCATGCAGAACTAGTGATTGGTTGAGAATAAAGTTCTTGTGAACCTAGATCTCGTAAGCACTAAGTTCACGGTGATGGTTCTCGTGAATGGGATAGTACTCAGCTCCATTTACTCGTGAACTAGTTGCGGCTCCATGTACTCGTGACCTAGCAATTGGCTCTATTTACTCGGACCCATGTAATCGGGTAAACCTAGTATTCGGCCCACGGACTCAGCCCACGTACTCGGTTCGCTGGCCAGGTACTCGCAAACGAAATCCTTGTAAGCCTGAGTACTTGATACGTGAATGCCCTATGCGAGTACTTAAGGTTTTCGCGTGTACTCAAAGTTCTCATAATACTAGTACATACAATAAACATATACCTAGGGTACGAAACAAGTCCTTTAGGAGTAATACGTACATGATTAAAAAGATACATAGAGACTCCGGACCATGCTTAGGCCCGACACCCCTGCTACTTGTCTCAGGTGAGTTCTAGATGTCCTTTTTAAGAGTTTTTCACATGTCTAGGCTGATGTGCATACCTAACCTTTTTAATGGAATGTTTATAAACTTGGCTACGTTCATACTATGAAAGATGAACGTTTATGCAAATGATTTCCCTTATGTGCTTATGTGTATGTGTGACGGTTGTCTTTGTGGCAAACGGACTACCAGATGACTATTTATGCAGGCGTTATGTTCCTGAGTTACGACTCGGTATGATGCGAACCATGGTTCGGTCAATGTTACGGCTACTTCGGTACACAGAAGCGCTTTTACAATCCACAGTTGTATAAATAGTCGATGGGAAACGACTAACTTTGGTAGATGGTTACGGCTACTTCATGTACACGGATGATGTTGTGGGTGACGACTCAGTATGATGTTTAGAGTTGCAACGGTGAGCGGTAATATTGCCTCCATTTGGTGTAGACGGTAGGTGCTTTTACAACTACTTCAGTAGACAATGCAACGTACGGCTACTATGCAGACAATATGTTTAAGTCTATTATAGTAGACAATTACAGCTACTTTGGGTAGACGAAGGCGCTTTCGATGCACGACTGCATAGGTAGTAGGTACGAATGTGGTTGTCTTTGTGACACCGATATATGACAAGAAGGATTTCCCTATGTGTGTTAGGCTATGTTGGTTGATACATGTTTTACGAGCTATGACTCAATATGATGAATCACCCGAGCTACAACTCGGAATGATGAATGAATAGGAGCTACGACTTCGTATGTTGTATGTTAACATCTATGTTTTCATATGATGTGTGTGTATATATACATATATATATATATAGGGGAGGGTTCCAGAGAAAACTACAAGTTAGGCGAAAATCGAGAAAACCACTAAAAGTACCAATTTTACCCAATCATATAATAATATTTTTTTGTTTTATTTTATTTTTATTTATTTATAAGAGTATCAATGTAATATTAAACATTTTTATCAAAAAACATTTTAACACATAGTGTTACGTATACGTAAACATAAAACAAAAAAATTGTGGTTACGTATACGTAAATCAAAAAAATTGTTTTTTGATACGTATACGTAAATAAATTTTTTTTTCTAAAATGATGTGGTTTTCTCAGTTTTCGTCTAACTTTGTGTTCTTCTCTTGATCTTTCCCCTATATATATGTGTGTGTGTGTGTATGTATTTATGCCATGTGTATGATGAAAATGTCTATTTGCTTAAAAACTAGAATTCACCGGCGTTAACTGATTTTTAAGTATGCACTTCATGTAAATGAATAGAGATGAAGGATAGTTAAGGATGTAATTGGACCAGGCCTGATGGCTACCTGGCCCCGACTGACATCCCATTTATGATTAATGAAAGACAATGTTTAATTGATGTTTTATGACTATGTTATACAATGTTTCCGCTCCTATGAACAAATGACTTTCAGTTATTGAAGTATGTTGTGAATGAGTAAATTCAACACGTATAATCTTTCAAGAAACGGGGCTTACATTACAAAACCTTTCTTGTAATCATTCTTTCATATTTAATGACCGTTTAATGCAATGTTTGTTGTTTAAAAAAGTATATATTTATTTCTATTTAAAATTTAAATGAAATAAAGGAGTTAATTATCATCACATTATTGGATCTAGCCTTCTTTTTCATCTTGTCACTGCCACCTCCATTATTCAAGCATGCCATGTCCTACCAACCAACACATGTGAGTGAGAATAAGTGGTTATTCAAGTTATTTGAAATGGGTTATTTGGATTTGAGAATATTAAAACTGTATATAATTTCAAACTTTCAATAAACTGATTCAAAATTATCCGAAATTTTGAATTATAATCGGGTAATGTATTTATTATCTTTATAAATAATACACATAACTAAAACAACAATTTACTTTAAATAAACTATTTAAAGAGTTAAACATGAAACCATCCGGTCTGTCTAAGCCACATATGAAAAGTGGAAGGGTGTATTAATGGGTTGATAGGTCAAACCGAATAGGAACTAAATAATATTTTTTTTTTTCAAAATATTGCTATACTTGAAAATATAAATTTACACACATAGTTATAACTTGTGTCGTGAGATATCCAAAAAATTTAATTTCAACATAAATATCCTTAATGTGAGTCCATTCTTCTTTATTAGACAAACTAGCTTATAACCTCGTGTCTACACACGGGTTGAAAAATATCAATACATAAAATTTTTAAATTTTTATGTATATATTTTTTACATGCGTAAAAATGTATTACATATACGAAGTATAAAAAACAAAATTCAAAATATGTAAAAATTAATATATATATATATATATATATATAATTGGGTTTCGAAAATACGTTAATTACTATTTAATATTTAATGTAACTGAGCTTTTATTACTATTTGATTCAAAATAAAAGTTATATAATTATATTTTAAAGTTTTTATAATAAGAGATAATTTAAAATAAATATGTTTTATTAGTATAATTAGTATTTTCTTTAAAAATATATTATTATTAAAATATGTAGGTGTATTTAATAAGAGAGAGATGCGAAAAAAAATGATGAAAATGAATACGGAGATGACACGTAACATGTAAAAACCTTTATTTATTATATAGTATAGATGACTAGATAAGAAAAAAGTAAAACATTTATTTTTAACTTGTTTATAAATTGACATAAAAATAAATGAGTTTGATTTTTAAATACATACAACTTTTTTTTATTTTCTTACAATTAAGATTTGTAAAATCAAGATTAAATTACAAATTATGTCATTTGTAAATATATGAAATTGCATGGTATGTCCTTAAATTTTGATAATTACACTCAATGTCCTTTTATTAGAAACTTTGCATGTTTTCTGTTCTTTTTACTAACTGATGTTATCTTTTTCAGTTAAGTGTAAACATGTGCTATGCACATGAGGGTATAATGGTCATTTTACCCTATAAATAACTATTTATGTAAATTCACTTAAATAAAAGAATTAATTACACGGATGGCCCATGCTGTTTACATGGATTTCACTCATGGCTCCTAGAAATAAAAAAGTACAGGTTTAGTCAATTAGTTTATACATTGAGGTCCTAATAAGCTGCTTACATGAAAGCAATATTGATTTAACTTACGTTATGAAGAGTTAGGGTTTGTGCATTATCATTTTATAAACATAGATTATGAAGAATTGAAGATTTGATTGTGGTTGTTTAGAGTCATTTTACCATATTGAATAACCTGCTTACATGAAAGCATGTGGGGATTGACTTTAATTCTCTTGTTTCTATTAGATCTCAGAAATGGTTAAGCAATGTAACCGGTGGTTTGGTGGTATAGTCCAATGAATAAGAAATTAAGAAGATAATGAGAAAGTGGGAGCCACAAGCTTTATTAATTAATTGCAAATGAAAATTTAGATTTTTTTATATTTTTAATATGAAGAGGCATTTTAGTAATTTTGCACGTATTTAACAGTCAAATTTAATACATATTTAACCTAGGGGTCATCTCTGTTACAAGTGTGTAAACTACTGAACTAAACCTGTAATTTACCATTCCTATGGCCCATCAGTGAAATCTGTATACACTAAAAAGGCCATCCGTGGAATTAAATTTCTCTCTTCGACTCTCTCTCTTTCTCTTTTCACAATCTAGGGCAAATAAATATAACTACTGAAGTATATACCGTACAATTTTATATATATAAAGGACATTATTTATAATTTACTCTAAAATCATTTTAGTTGTCATAACCAAGATATTGTATCGCATCATGACCATCCAAATATTTGAAGTCATGTGAGATGTGGCTCGGAAATCGAGGATCTTTGGACGACACATGCAAAAAACAATCGATCACGAGCCTAAAATATGTTGAATCAGAACCCATGATGTAAAACGGTTAGGCCCCTCACCAAATCTCATGTCGGGAATCAAATCATGATACTCATTTTTCTAAAAACAAACATGTTGAAAAATAAAAGGCCCAATAAAGTAGAGGTGCACAAAAAAAAACTGTTGTGGAATCGGAACGGTTCCGGTTCCTACCCGACTGTAGGTGGACCCGGTCTAGGGTTGAAAAAACCATTGGTTTCTAACCGGTTTCGAGTTTTTTACACAAAACCAGTTCTTTTCTGAATAAAGAATAAAACCATTGGTTACTAACTGGTTTCAAAAGGATTGTTACAAGTTTTGTGACACTTTTTTTAATAAAGAATAAAACTCTAGTTTAAAGAAGCACATTGTTCATAAATATTACAAGGTGTTGAAGGCCGAGTAGGACTCCGAACAAACAAAATTGGGTAGTGACGGTCGAATATTTCATTAATTCGTAAATACGGTTTAAGATCGAATGACGAAGTTCGTGATTCAAGAAGCTTTGCCGTTTGACCACTTCAACAACCCTCGGTTAACAAACATGATTCGAGAGACGACTCAACCTCGTTACACACACGTATGTCGTACTACACTTGGACATTATTGTTAAAAAAAATGTCGAGAAATGCAAAACAAGAATTAATTGACATTTTTGAAAACTTAAAAACCGGTGTGAACTTAACTAGTGATGTTTAGTCGGATCCACATGGTTTACTCGAATCGTACATTTGCGTCACTGCTCATTGGGTAGATCCTAATTCTTGAAAAATAATGAAACGTATGATTGCGTTTGAACTTTTTCCGTATCCACATATCAGAGAATATTTGTTTCAAATTTTAGATTATATAATACCAACCTTTAAATTAGAAAGTAAAATATTTTCAATGACATTCGATAACACCTCAAACAATACTAGCGCAGTAAAAATTAAGAATAAAATATAAACCTATTTGTAACGGCGCATTTTACCGTACTCAATGTGTTACACATATTATTAATTTGGTTGTGCACATATTAAATAAAAAATGTTCTCCTAACAAAAGGGAGGTATAAAAGAAAACCATTTCCTGATTTACAACAAGAATATTTTCAGTAAATGTGAAATTTTCTCTAATACCCCCTTCAAGCGAATAGGTGGGAGATCAACTCATAGCTTGGGACGAAAGAATTCAAAGAGTCTGCGTGAAAGACTTTTGGTGAAGATGTCTACCACCTGAATCTTGGTTAGAACAAACTTAGTGTATAGTTTACCGGAGGAGATGAGTTTATGAACAAAATAAAAGTCATTGCTGATCTGTTTGGCCCGTTTGTGTGAACCCAGATTTTGACTAAGAAACAATGCACCTCGGTTGTCGCAAAGGCGAGTTGGCCGATTGGACGTCAATGCGTGAAGTTCTCGGAGAAGATGAGTAATCCGAATAATTTTTGCAGCCATATTTGCCATGGTCAGATATTCTATATCACAGCTAGAATGAGAAACTGTGCACTGCTTCTTTGCACTCCATAATACAAGATTTCCAACTAAAAACCAAGAAACCATATGTAAACCAGCTAGTTTTAATACATCTAGCCAATCTGCATCTGAATAGCCCACCAAATGAAACCCAAAGGTTGCTCCATAAATACTGTTTCATTGAGATTGTCATTTAAAAGGCATTTTTTACTTGTAATTGGTGTAGATGAATGGTAGCCAATTCTTAAACAATTCAGGCCAGGGCATTGAAGCCATGACAATAGGTCTGAAAGTAAGAGAGTAATCAAACCCTGGAACTTGTGTAAAACCTTGAGCGACTATGCCTTGTATCGATCAACCGAGTCGTCAGAATTGTATATATATTTTTTCCTATAAACCCACTTTGAACAAACGACCTTTAACTCCTTGGGTTGAGGAACAAGATCCCAAGTATGATTCTTTTGCAAAGCATCCATCTCTTCATGCATGGTCGTCATCCGTTTAGAATGTTTAGTTGTAGTTTTGAACCCTTAGGGATCCTTGAAAGAGAATAGGGCATGATGTAGGGACTTGAGCTAATTATTGCCCTATCAGCAAAATGTTTTGGTTTGGATATTCTAGCATGAGCATGAGTCATCGTAGGATGGAAAGAAGTTTTGACCGGTCAGGACGGCTGAAAGGTTGATGAGGTACGTGACGATGGAGGCAGTGACGGAACCAGAACTTTTCAACTGGAGGATCACAATACAACTTTATAAAATCCATTAACGTACAACTATTAATATTTTTTAACCAATTTATCATACTACAAGCACAAGCAGGAGAACATATAGTGGTAATTAAAATATTTTTGTACCCATTAATATAATACAAACACAACCATTTTTAATACTATTTTTATTAGTATCTAAATATTAGAACTGAAGGCTTAGTATATTTTACATGTAACATGTATATTCATAAAAACATATCTACATGCTAAAAAGTAATCTCAAATTATATATATTTTAAGGAAAATTTATAACAAAAAGTTAAAACAAATAAATAAACTCTAAATCAAAATAAAATGTTAAATGCCGTTCAAAAGAAATGTTAAATAAATAAACTAATAAGAAATCTATATATTTTTATACTAAATCAAATCAATAAATTTAGTACAAGCTAGATAAAAAATTAAGTTTAAATTTCTTTAAACATTTTACTCCAGATTGTTGATGTTTAGGGATGTGTGTAAGCCTTACACAATAAAGAAGCTGAAAGCAAAGAATTATAAAAAATAAAAGGGAAACACAACAAAATAAATCACTTTTGACTTCTACTCTTCTGACTTCTTCTGACTTCTTCTTCTTCTTCTTCTTCTTCTTCTTCTTCTTCTTCTTCTTCTTCTTCTTCTTCTTCTTCTTCTTCTTCTTCTTCTTCTTCTTCTTCTTCTTTCTCTAAAAAAACACCACGACGAACTTGCAGCGCCTACCACTTCCGTGGCCGGCTGCCATTATTTTTATTTGAGTAAACTTCACTTTTCGTCCCTGAGATTTGCACAAAACTTCAGGTTTCGTCCATTTATAACACATTTCATCCCTGACGTTTAATGTTTTAACAGTTTGCGTCCCTGATCCTTAACTCCGTTAAGTTTTCTGTTAATTTTTGTCTAAATTTACTAATATATCCCTCGTCTCTTCTTCTTCTTCAACCATCAGAACCAAGAAACAGTTTTAACTCCATATTTTTACACTCGTCAAACAAATGTCTGCCGGTAGTGATTCTGATCGGGAAACGACGACGATGACCACGTCGAACCAGGTGACGGGGATTCACATGGTGACAACCATTTCCGTCGTCGGAACACCGTCCTTGTTCCGTTTTCGCTGCCATCATGTCACACCTCAGCCTCCGCCACCGTTGTTACGGAAGAATCCTAGATGCGGTGTCGCCGGAAAACTCATCCCGTCACCATCTCCGTCGTTTAACATCGGCACCGTTGTTATCTAGGCCACCGGACGCCGCCTGCTCCCTTGTCTCCACCTCTGTCTCTGCTTTCTGGAATCCCTAATCACCGCCACTGTAACATTCCTGATTTTACTATCTTTAATTTCAATTCAATGTAAAACATTTCAATTCAAAAAAATCTAGTACATTGGTTTATTCTATTCGTACCAACAATTAAACACTAGGTTCCAATGCAAATTCACGAGTCTTGCACGGGTATACATTATTAAAATCCTATATATATATATATGGATATATCTATGTAAATATCCAACAGATACATACTCACATATATACTTTTATCCAATTAACAAGGAACTACTCATTTGCTTGGACCCCAAACCGATTGAACCCTAAATTAAACCCCACACACTAAATTTGACTTTTAAAAACATAAATTTTGACTTTCTTGAACTCCATTGACTTTCAAAAGTCAAAGCAGCCCAAGCCTTGTAAATTCGAGGCAACCATCGACGGGTTTCTGTTGAATTGGACTCCACACGGCTGCCCAAACAAGAATCGACTCGATAACCAGCCCAATTCATTCACTTGCGCGGCACAATCGAAATTCAAACGAGTTTAACTCAATTAGTCAAACCCGTAATAACTCACCCTCAATCCATACAAATCGATGAGTAATCAAGCCCGTAAATCACGCTCAGTCTATTCCCTCATGTATTCAGACCAAAACGCGACTCGATTCATCCTAAATCAATCGAATTAACGCGTAAACAGCCTCCGCGATTATCCCGGTCAATTTAAAATTCGAATTGATTTATACGAAGGGAATTAATCAAATTAAACCCATCTATCACTCGCGTATACCTCCACACAAACTCTCCCAACCCTGAATCGAACCTCATTCCGCCTCTGAGTTCCTATCGATCACCAAGTATTCTCGGAGAAAAACCGTAGCCGACCGCACTCGTGCCATAACCATTTCAGGTAAAAATTGTACCATTCGATTCGTAATCATGTGGCTATCGATAGCCCTCTGCCAATTCGTGATGACAGAGGGTATCGCTACCGATTTGAAACTAGGGTTCATAGCGGGTTATCTTCGTTTTTGAATTTTGGATTCGTTTAATTCTATGTTTTAATCAATTAGAATCCCTTATATAACAGCGAAACCATCTAGCCCAGCCGGTAAGCCATTGCACCGCCGGGCTAGATGGCGTGGGTTCGAAACCCATACAGAGGACCGTTTTGCGCATGAAACCTAAACCAAACCCAGCCCCTTTGCAGGCATAGGATAAATGATTTCGAACCAGATCCATTACAAGGATTAGTCCCTTGGTCCGGGGGTAAAACTTGCAACACACACAGGAACCACCCGGGTTCGAACCGGATGGCCTGTCTTAAATTTTTAAAACCGTTTTAAAGCCCGAAAAGTTTATAAAAAAAAATATTTTTATAAACCTTAAAATATTTATAACAGAATAAAACCAGAATTTATAAATTCCTATAAAAATTTAGATTTTAATCCAAATTAAATGGTTAAAATTACACATTTAACTTTTAAAACAAAAACTTTAAATATCTAAAATTAATTTCTAAACATATATTTACATTCTATATATTTTAACATATTTTCACAAATAAATAAATAAAAATTATTTATTTATTTAACCTATTTAAATAAATGAAATTATTTATTTTATTTATTTAAATTAAACACTAATCACATAAGTAAGATTTCTAAACATATATTTACATCCATGTATTTTAACATATTTTCATAAATAAATAAATAAAAATTATTTATTTATTTAACCTATTTAAATAAATAAAATTATTTATTTTATTTATTTAAATTAAACACTAATCACATAAGTAAGATTTCTAAACATATATTTACATCCATGTATTTTAACATATTTTCACAAATAAATAAATAAAAATTATTCATTTATTTAATCTATTTAAATAAATGAAATTAGTTATTTATTTTATTTATTTAAATTAAACACTAATCACATAAACAAAATTTCTAAGCATATATTCACAATTCATATGTTTTAACATATTTTCACAAATAAATAAATAAAAATTATTTATTTATTTAATCTATTTAAATAAAATAAATTATTTATTTATTTTATTTACTTAAATTAAACACTATCTATATAAACCAAAGTTCATTTTTTTTAAAAACATAAATATATATTTACATGATATATATTTTAGCATATTTTTCACAATTAAATAAATAAAAATTATTTATTTATTTTATTTAAATCCAACCCTACGTCAGTGACTATTAAGTTCATACATATATACCTTGAACCCTAGACTTAGACATAGATTTTTGTACACACTATTAACTCAATACACATTATGCACTAGGTTAATGTGGTGAGTTACAAGGATCGTTTTGCCACATTGACTTGCGTGCTAGCTACACTCTTGATTCAAGTGAGTTTTACATAGCCCCTTTTTACATTTTGCACTTTTTGGGGTGAAACATGATTACACTTTGAACTCTTTGCAATTTACTCATATACAATTCAATAATATGATGTTATGTGTTATTTGTGCTTTATGCTTGAATGCTATGAGTTAAGACTACATATACATGACATTAGTACAATCATTAACTCAGTACAAGCCAACGGTTAACATTGATAGATCTATTGAGTTTGACAAACCCACCCGGTTAGGGTGTTTGTTACCGACTTTACATTAGGGTAACCTGCGTGTTATGCCTCAGTCACAAGGTTTGATTGTACACACTAGTTTAACTATAGATTCTCCATAAATGCCTTATTCACGTGTATCGTATGAATTGTATAAAATACTTTAAACTTGATTATGTGTCAAAACCTATGTATGCTCACCAACTAATTTTAGTTGACCTCGTTTTCATCATGTTTCAGGTACTAATGCTTGAGAATAAGTGCAAGATGCTTCACTTAGGACCGATGGCCTAGAATTTAAATTAATGAGACTATTTATGTATTTCCGTTTTCCTTGTAACGTTGGATTTATGTTTATTTGTGACATGAAATTTGATGTTTAATTATTTAAACTTTAGCAAACCTTGAGCTTTTGAACAGTCTACATGTCCCGCCCCGACGTATTCCGCCGTCAGTTAGGGTGTGACAGATTGGTATCAGAGCCTTGGTTATAGGGAATTAGGTTATTAAAGTAAGAGAGTAATCAAACCCTGGAACTTGTGTAAAACCTTGAGCAACTAAGCCTTGTATCGATCAACCGAGTCGTCCGAATTGTATATATTTTTTTTCCTATAAACCCACTTTGAACAAACGACCTTTAACTCCTTGGGTTGAGGAACAAGATCCCAAGTATGATTCTTTTGCAAAGCATCCATCTCTTCATGCATGGTCGTCATCCGTTTAGAATGTTTAGTTGTAGTTTTGAACCCTTAGGGATCCTTGAAAGAGAATAGGGCATGATGTAGGGACTTGAGCTAATTATTGCCCTATCAGCAAAATGTTTTGGTTTGGATATTCTAGCATGAGCATGAGTCATCGTATGATGGAAAGAAGTTTTGACCGGTCAGGACGGCTGAAAGGTTGATGAGGTAGGTGACAATGGAGACAGTGACGGAACCAGAACTTTTTAACTGCAGGGTCACAATACAACTTTATAAAATCCATTAACGTACAACTATTAATATTTTTTAACCAATTTATCATACTACAAGCACAAGCAAAAGAACATATAGTGGTAATTAAAATATTTTTGTACCGATTAATATAATACAAACACAACCATTTTTAATACTATTTTTATTAGTATCTAAATATTAGAACTGAAGGCTTAGTATATTTTACATGTAACATGTATATTCATAAAAACATATCTACATGCTAAAAAGTAATCTCAAATTATATATATTTTAAGGAAAATTTATAACAACCGTTTCCGTCGTCGGAACACCATCCTCGTTCCGTTTCCGCTGCCATCAGGTCTCACCTCAACCTCCGCCACCGTTGTTACGGAAGAATCCTAGATTCGGTGTCGCCGAAAAACTCATCCCGTCACCATCTTCGTCGTTTAACATCGTCAACGTTGCTATCTAGGCCACCGGAAGCCGCCTGCTCCCTTGTCTCCACCTCTATCTCTGCTTCCTGGAATCCCTAACCACCGCCACCGCCATTTCTGTTGGAGCCACCAAGACCTGTCATCGGTCAAGGGAGAGGTGGTGCCGAAGAGCCGGCTGCCGGAGGGGGTCGCGACAGAGGAAAGTGTTATTCATGTTATTGAGTCTCATATACATTTTATTGAGTCTGATGAAGAAGAAGAAGAAGGGGTGAGTGGTATATCAGTAAATCTGCATAAAAACTAACATAAAACTTAACGGAGTTAAGAACAAGGGATGCAAACTGTTAAAACATAAAATGTTATGGATGAAATGTGTTATAGAAGGACGAAACCTGAAGTTTTGTGCAAACCTTAGGGACGAAAACTAAAGTTCAGTCTTTTTATTTTTTCCTTTTCATTTGAATGACAGTTATTCGAAGGGGTCACGCTAATAAAGAAAAAAACCACTTTATATATTTATAAATAGAGTCTTCGCAAGCCGGAGGGTCAACGAACCCTCCTAACCCCCTTGTAGTTCCGCCCCTGGATGGAGGGACTGATGAGGCTAAATCTATATTTAAGTCATACATTTAAGTTATACATTTATTATCTAAATTTGTATCATCATTCCTTCCGTTCATTACATTACGTTCTAGTTCTTTCATCTCCCTCGGGACTTATAGGTTCACAAGATAGTTTCGTCGCCCTTACGATTCGTAGGTCCATACGGTAATTTCATCGCCCTTACGACTCACCGGTCCATAAGATAATGTCGCCCACTATCACCCGATCTCACTGGCGACACTCTTAGTGTGGCCAGGAAATAACACGTGTCTCAATCATTAGAAACCTTAGGTACTGCGCCACTCCCCCATCTTCCTCCCGACAAGTGTCGCCGCTTGAAGGTGGCAACGCTGCTAGTGTCGCCTGATGAACACCATCCTCAAACAAGTCCGTTTTCAACCCAAGTTTACAACTTTTTACATCCAAACTCCCATGAAGCCCTAGCTTTTTTTGACCATTCATATGTAAAAATCGTGTTTTTAAGTGCAAAACCCTAGTTCAACCCCAAAACCTATTTAAATTGAAAGTTTTAGGTTGGATTTTTACTTCAAAAACAACATTTCTTTGTGGATTCTTTCTCTAGAACGATGGAGAAACAAACCTGAAGCAATTTTGGAGCAAAATCACTTGAATCCTCCTTCCCTCGACGGTTTTGTGTGAAATGGTGGAATGGAGGTTGATCCTTGGTAGGTTTAGAGTTTATGGAAAACCTCATGGCCAAGCCCACCTTCCTTCAAGCCCATTACCTCTTTTTTCCTTCTTCCTTTCAAGATGTTACACGCTTGCAACTTGCAATGCAAGTACATGTGAATATTTAAGATAATTAGAAAGCTTACCATGTAACTTTATTTGCCAACATAATGCAAGAAAAGCTAAAAAATAATGTGATTACAACATGTTATCTATTACATGCGATAATTGATTTATAAAATTAAAAACTTTTGGAATCTAAAGAAAAGGTAGAAAATAATGTGATTTGGCACTTGCTAGAAAAAGTAACGAGTTTTCCCTACTCACGTCTAATCAAACTTTTATTTTTGGCACAACTTCTCTCCAGAGTGTAGGTTGGGTGTTCGAGCCCTTTACCAATTATTTTTGGCTTTATTATTACTTTTATTATTAGTAACGATAAATTTTTCCTCGCACTTCGCGACATGATGTGGACCGGTGTCGGATTTACTTGAGAGTCAGGGGGTGGGAGTGCACCCACTCAAAAAGACCCAATTAGTGTAAATTTCTTAAAAATTAAGCAAAAAAAATAAAATTAGGGACTCATTCATTTTATTACCAGGCACCATATGAACTCGCAGATTTTGGATGTCCGAAAGTTTTTCATCGGAGCCGGCGACAACAAGACGGTGGTAGACGCTGTGTGTTTTGAGAAAGACGAAGAAGACAACCTAGCTAGTAATATTAACTTTTGGTGAATTGGGCATGTCCAATACTAAGCCACAGCCCAATACTTATCTAAAACGTATAGTTTTTATGTGTTTTTTTTTTGTTTTTTCTTATGTGAAAAAATAGAGCACTGCAGAGCCTATAAACTATAAAGGTCAAAGTCTACAAAGTTTAAACCACTTTATACCCTGCCATGCACAGTGATAATATATAAATCAAATTTTAATTATCAGAGTGTAAGTCAGCCACATTAAAGGTTGCCGATACATTATAGTCCCCCCGTAGATCAATTTTATAAGCATTATCATTGATACGTTTTAGAACTTTAAATGGACCATCCGCGCGCGACTGAAGTTTGCCAAAACGAGTCCCCGGAAAACGCTCCTTCCGTAGATGTATCCACACAAGATCACCTTCTTTAAACACAACTCGTTTACGATGTTGGTTCGCTCGTTGTTGATACTGCAGATTATGTTTAATAATCTTTTCACGCACCTGCATATGGAGTTCCTGTATTTGTTTTGCCCGTGTTTCACCCTCAACACTATAATGTTCAGTTCCCGGGCATGGGGTGAGGTCAAGAGGGGTAAAAGGATTTCTGCCATAAACAATAAAGAAAGGACTCTGACCCATAGACCCGTGATTCGACCGATTGTAGGCGAATTCTGCTTGAGGAAGTACCAAATCCCATTGTTTAGAGTTGTCACCAATAAGACTGCGAAGAAGATTACCCAAAGTACGGTTAGTAACTTCAGTTTGACCATCCGTTTGGGGATGGTGTGAGCTACTAAACTATAGCCTAGAACCCAAACGCTTCCATAATGCACGCCGAAAGTGACTCATGAACTTCACATCTCTGTCTGATGTAATGCTTTTGGGAATACCATGTAAACGCACAATCTCACTAAAGTAAAGACGGGCGACTTGGCTCCCATCGTACGTTTTGGCACACGACACAAAGTGGGCCATTTTTGAAAACCGATCGACGACCACCATAATCGAGTCTTTCTTTCATTGTGTAAGTGGAAGGCCCAAGACAAAGTCAAGACTTACATCTTCCCAAGGGCCATCCGGTACCGGAAGTGGAGTGTAAAGACCCGCATTGGTATGATGCGTTTTGGCGTTGTGACATACTCGACATCGTTCCAAAATCCGGGAAACATCCTTCACCAATTGAGGCCAATAGAAACGGTCTCGTATAAGACCTACTGTTTTATCCCTTCCAAAATGTCCCCCTAGACCCCCTTGATGATATTCTAAGATGATGGCGTCACGGAGTGAACAACGCGGTACACATAACCGATTGTTTTTAAACAAAAAAATGCATCCTGTTTTGAAAACTCGTGATATGGACGGTTTGGGCAACTCTTCCAAGCTGGTGTGAAATCTGGGTCATCATGATATAATTGTAAAAAAAGTCAAAACCTTATACTTGGAGCTGAATAGATGTCAAAAGAGAATGACGACGGCTTAAAGCATCCGCTACAGTGTTGGAGGAGCCCGTTTTGTGTCAGATAACAAAAGAATAATCTTGAAGGTACTCAACCCATTTAGCATGTCGTGGGTTTAGTTTGGCTTGACCCTGGATATGCCGTAATGCTTGATGATCAGAAAAAAGAATAAACTCACCCGGTAACAAATATTGGTGCCAATATTCGAGACTTCTAATAATAGCATAGAATTCCGTATCGTACGTGCTATATCGCCGCCTCGTGTCATTGAGTTTCTTACTAAAGAAAGCAATGGGGCGACTGTTTTGGCTAAGAACGCCACCGATGCCCAGGCCCGATGCATCACACTCAACTTGAAAAATGTCATTAAAATTTGGGAGAGCCAATACAGGGTCACTCGTGACATGGTGCTTAAGGTCTTCAAAGGCCTTATTTGCAGCTTCATTCCACACAAAATTCCCACCTTTCAAGCATTCGGTGATGGGTGCAAAAAGAGTGCTAAAGTTGCGGATGAAACGTCGGTAAAACGACGCTAAGCCATGAAAACTACGAACATCATGTAATGACTTTGGAGTAGGCCACAAAGTAATAGCGTGAACTTTAGTCTCATCCATCCTGATCCTGTCACCCGAAATCAAATATCCAAGGAACACAACTTCAGAAGTGAGAAAATGACACTTCATACGGTTGGCGAATAACCTTTGATCATGAAGGACAGTGAAAACATCACGAAGGTGGTCTAAATGTTGTTGGATGTTTTGACTAAAGATCAAAATTGTCACACCCCCAAATTCCACTAACGGAGTTTTACCGTTTGGTGCGTGACAAACCAGGATCTCAGTCATTAGTTACATCAAACGACACTATATGGGACATAAATGTAATATCATAAAATTTCAGAGTTAATGCGGAAGCGTTTAAATAAGAAAATAAATGCGCAAAACAAACGCGTCCAAGTTTAGTTTAATAAAGCAAGTAAATTGTTTTGAATGTTTGCATGAGGATGAAATGATAGTAGGACTCCATGCATGTCCTAAGTGTGTAACATGTGCCTTAGTGACCTGAGAAACATGTAAGAAAAAGTGTCAACACAAGGTTGGTGAGTTCACAGGTTTACAAGTAAATAAACTGTTTGTGTGCTTGCAGGATCCACATACGTAAGTCACACCTATTGCTAGCTAGACAATGTACAAGTTACTCTAAGCGTTCGCAACCGAAGCTGACTATTTATGTTTGAGATGCCTTCCGCCATTGCTAACATCAACAATGGCAAGTGTTTAGGACAATTTACACCCGTTAAACCTCCAATCAAGTTAGCGCGACTAACCCGTGTGGGGTTTGTCAAACCCAGTAGTACTACTCAAATTTCCTCGCTATACTCCATATATTAACGGTCCGAGTGTGTAAGGACTTTGCATGTTATGTTTGCACTTAGGTACACAAGTGGTAATGAAATACTATGTGATCCATATCCGTGTGTATGTCTCTCCCTGGCTGAGAGACAAGTAACGGATGCCTGTTCGTATGCATTTTTCTCCCTAATGGGAAAACAAGTAAGATGATGATTGTTTGTACGCATGTTTCTCCCCAACGGGAAAACAAGTAAAATGATATTCGTTTGTATGCATGTTCATCCCCAACGGGAAAACAAGTAAAATATTGTTTGTGTGTATGCATGTTTCTCCCCAATGGGAAAACAAGTAAAATAATGTTTGTGAGTATGCATGTTTCTCCCCCAATAGGAAAACAAGTAAAATAAGGCCGTGAAACTCACCCGAGTTTGAGTAGAGCGTAGAAATTAACACCACATAAGGATGCAACACCAACCACAAATGGATTGCACGCGGACAATCTATGAACGCCCTAGAATAAGATGTGACAGTTAGGAACGCGTAAGAGTTTGTGACAACGACACAGAAAAATCGAACATCCTAAAATATACTTAGGATCAATGGTTAGACGAACTTTTCCACGAGAATAAGGATTTCTTAATATAATAATTAAAATATACGCGTTTCGTGTTGAATGTTTCTAATACAAATAACAATATTTAATAAAATATGTTCGTGTGTTTTCGCCATTTAATAATTGTCTAGGAAAATAATATAAATAAATACATTATTTATTTTTTTGAAATGTTACACAATGTGGCGAAAATAATATATAAATATATTATTTTTAATTTGAATTACGGTTTGAGAATAATATTAATATATTATTTTGTTCGGGGTTATACGTTAAATAATAATATAAACATATTATTATAAAAGTGTGAAATAATATTAAAAATGGGTTATAAAATCAATCCCGAGCGTACGGGTGGTTTCTGAGGCTGAAAAATATTAACATAATAATATAGAAAATGATTTGTTTTAAAATAATACTCAAAAAGAGGCTACAAAAATAAAAGCTGTTGGTGAGGTTCGAACCCGGGTCACACCCACACCAACACTCGGTCTTAACCAGTCCACCCGCTAGGGTATTTGCAACAAGACCCTGATTCGATTCGTTTTAACATACCAAGTTACTGTGTTCTTCCCCTTTGTGCGATCCGAACCAAGAATCTGTCCCAAAACCCATGATTTCGACCATGATCGAGCAAGGTAGTATAGGGGTTTTGTTACTCGGGTTATAGCGAACCTGTGGTTAAGTTTAATTTCAAAATCGTCGCATTTAAGTTCGTTAATTCTATTTTTAAAAACCGAAACCCTAGTTCATGAACCCAAAATCAAATTGACCGAATTCTATAAGATTACTTGTTGGAATCATAGGGCTTTTATAGATTGAGGGATTTCGAAACTATCCTTGTGGCTTAATTTGATTGAGATTAAGTCTGGATCAGTGTTCGATTAAACTCGTAGTGTGATGAACCCTAGAATTGGTTCATCACCAATTCGATGTTATAAGTCCTGGATTTGATGGGGCTTTCAATCTAGTCATTGTAAAGAGTATGGGGAAATGTTTGATTACCTGTTTGGGTATCGAATTGATAGTGTCTGACCAATTGGGGTTCCGACTTTGACGGCGACTCTGGATTTGACTATGATCAAATTCATGTGTGTAAACGCTTCTGGGAGACTCGGTTTAGGTGTGTAGGGTGTTTGCTTTGGAGAATAATGAATCAAATGATCGAATCAATAGTGTCTAGTAACGAGTTTGACGGTTTCGGTTAAATGGGATGAATGCGGTTAAATTACTATCATGAGGGACGTTAAAACGTTTGGAAATGATTATGATGGGGTCGAGCTCATCGATGCAAGCCATAACAGTCGCTAATTTGAACCGATTTGAGGTTATACGAATTGAAATGGATCAAAGGGGACTTGATTTTGACTTTCAAAAGTCAAAGGATTAAGTTTTGGCTAATTATATAATTAGTCCCTGAACTTTCATGTGTTTGAGTTTGGGATTATGGCAGAAATAGTCCTTGTGATTTTTAACTGAGTTAAGAAATAACTGGATTTGGGTTAATGAAGTTAATGTAAATTTTTCGGATGTCACATCATCCCGTAGTTGAAAGAATTTTCGTCTTGAAAATTAAGATAAAAAAAAATCCGGTTGTCACATCATCCCCTAGTTGAAAGAATTTTGGTCCAGAAAATTGGAATACTGCTTTATGTGTTTGACGTGGATTGCTTGAATAGATGAGGATACTTGCGCATCATCTGATCCTCACGCTCCCACGTGAATTCCGGTCCGCGTTTCGAGTTCCAACGAACTATGACAATAGGGATTTACTATGCTTAAGCATTTTGACTTCCCTATCCATGATTTCTACCAGTTCTTTGATGAAACGCAAATGTTCATTGATGTGTAGTTCTTCAAGAGGAACCACGAGTGACTCGTCTGTCAGACATTTCTTCAAGTTTGAGACGTGAAAGACGTTGTGTACACCACTAAGTCCTTCAGGTAGGTCCAGTTGATACGCTACTGGACCAATCCTCTTCACTATCTTGAATGGTCCACCATAACGAGGATTCAGCTTGCCCCGTTTCTCAAAACTAATGACACCCTTCCAAGGTGAGACTTTTAACAAGACCATATCCCCTACTTGAAATTCTAACGGTTTACGACGCTTATCGGCATAGCTCTTTTGACGGTCACAAGCTGCTGCCATACGGTTTCTAATTTGAATGATTTTCTCAGAAGTTTCAAGTACAAGCTTTGGACCTGTGAGTTGACTATCCCCAACCTTGGCCTAACAAATAGGAGAACGACATTTTCGTCCATATAGTGCTTCAAATGGGACTGTCTTGATGCTAGTGTGATAACTGTTGTTGTAGGAGAATTCCACCAGCGGTAGGTGAGACTCCCAAGTGTTACCGAAATCAGTCACACAAGCTCGTAGCATATCAATACGCTCCATATGGCCATCAGTTTGAGGGTGGTATGTTGTGCTCATATCTAGACATGTGCCTAGAGCTTTATGTAACGATTGCTATAAACGGGAGGTGAATCGTGCATCAAGATACGAAATGATAGAGATTGGCACCTCGTGCCGAGAGACTACTTCTTTCAAGTAAATACGAGTAAGTTTTTCCATCTTGTCTGTTTCCTTGATTGCTAAGAAGTGAGTAGACTTTGTTAAACGATCAAAGGTTATCCAAATGGTATCACATCCGGTAGGAGTTCGTGGCAATTTTGTGATAAAGTATACGGATATCTGCTCCCATTTCCACATGGGAATCTCTGGTTGTTGGAGAAGACCATAAGGCTTTTGATATTCAACTTTGACCTTCACGCAAGTCAGCCATTTGCTCACATAGGTGGCTATATCGGCCTTCATCTTTGGCCACCAATACAACACCTTTAGGTCATGATACGTTTTTTCGGAACCTGGATAAATAGAGTAACAAGATTTATGAGCTTCATCCATGACTAGTTCCCTTAAGTTTTCGAATACCGGAACCCATACTCGCACGGCGAAGTAGCGAATGCCGTAAGATTTGACCTCGAGTTATGCTTCCATACCGCGTGTACTTTCCAGCGGTAGGTTTTCCTCTTTCAGGGCTTCAAGTTGAGCACTTCGGATTTTTGTCAAGTAATCCGGGATGAATAGTAAGCTGTATGCTCGAACTCGTTTGGGCTTGGTTTCCTTTCGACTTAGGGCATCAGCTACAACATTAGCCTTACCCGGATGATACCGGATCGCACAGTCATAATCATTCAAGAGCTCGACCCAACGACGCTGTCTCATGTTCAGGTTTTTTTTTTTTGCTTGAAGATATGCTGAAGACTCTTGTGATCGGTGTAGATTAGTGCACTTGGTACCGTACAAGTAATGTCTCCATATCTTAAGTGCGAAAACTACGGCTCCCAACTCTAGGTCATGAGTAGTGTAGTTTTTTTTTCTCGTGAATCTTTAGTTGACGTGAAGCGTATGCAATCACCTTTTCTCGTTGCAGTAATACACAGTCCAAACCCTGAATGGATGCATCACAATACACCGCAAAATCATCCGTTTCCTCCGGAAGAGCTAGAATAGGTGCACTGCAAAATTTCTGCTTAAGATGTTGGAATGCTGACTCTTGGTTATCGCCCCAGTTATAGGCTTTACCCTTTTGAGTTAATGCAGTGAGGGGTTGTGCAATTTTAGAGAATTCCCTCGATGAATGGACGGTAATAACCAGCCAATCCCAGACATTATCGCACCTCAGTCGGAGTCGTCAGTGCTGCCTAGTTCTTAATGGCTTCAATATTTGATGGATCGACATGTATTCCCTTCTCGTTAACCACATGTCCTAAGAATTGAATTTCACGATCCAGAATTCACACTTGGAAAGCTTAGCATGCAGCTGCTCTTGCTTTAGCAATTCCAGAATCAAACATAGGTGCTCCTCATGTTCTTCCTTGTTCTTGGGATAGATGAGGATGTCATCAATGAAAACGATGACGAATTGATCAATGCAGGGTTTACACACGTGGTTCATGAGGTCCATGAACACCGCTGGTGTTGGTTAACCCGAAAGGCATAACCATAAACTCATAATGGTCGTACCTAGTTCTAAAGGCAGTCTTAGAGATATCCTCATCTCGGACTCTCAGTTGATGGTAATCAGATCTAAGATCTATCTTGGAATAGAAGCTTGATCCTTGGAGTTGATCAAACAGATCATCAATGCGAGGTAGAGGATAACGATTCTTCATCGTCACTTTGTTCGGCTCACGATAGTCGATGCACATGCGGAAAGTCCTGTCCTTCTTCTTGACAAACAAGACTGGAGCTCTCCATGGTGATGAGCTAGATCGGATGAAGCCTTTATCCATTAACTCTTGTAGTTGAGTGGATAGTTCTTGCAATTCACTGGGTACTAGTCTGTAAGGTGCCCGAGCAATCGACGCTGCTTCGGGTGCTAGGTCGATTTGAAATTCTACTTGACGATGTGGTGGCAGACTAGGCAAATCCACTGGAAATACTTCCGGATAGTTACAAACAATTTGGATATCATCAACCTTCTTCTCCCCAGATGGTTGCTCGGCGACAGTATGACCTTCTCGAAGACATTTCTGTGCTTTCATGAAGGATATGATGCCCATGACTGTACCACTCCTTTTTCCCCGGACAGAAAGAGTTTCTCCACTCGGAAGAGGATTGCGAACAATTTTCTCACGACAGACAATTTCGGCTTGGTTCTTAGATAACCAATCCATGCCGACAATTACGTCGAAACTGCCAAGTGTGACCGACATGAGGTTAATCTCAAGCTTATGACCGGCCAATCCGTGTTTACATCCCTTAAGAATGTGGGTCACTTCAATTATCTGGTTGTCTGCTATCTCAATAGTATACTTGGTTTCTAATAGAGTTGGAGCACGACTGCACCAACTTGAAAATTGTGAAGTCATGCTGAGAATTCTAATGAGATCGGTGCTTATAAGGTAAGCGCCGGTCAATGCAAAGGTCAATGAAAGGGGTTCACATATAGGAAGGAAAATCTAATGAGATATAGATTCCAGTAATGCAAGGAATAGGTCGACTGTTTAAGTACTCGCGTTCAACTTATGGCAGGTTAGATTAATTTCCCCGTTTCCTAATGTCAATGGAACAACTGGATATGCTGAGATATAAATCTAATTAGACTAATTATTAGTCACAGGATAAGGTAATAGAGTCAAAGGGAGTTTATTGTTGGAGGAATAACGTGCTAGCTTAGTAGGAATTCTTCAATTTCCGCTTTCATACTTGGGGTCAATGGGTTTACCATGAGATTCTATTAGAGTTTCAATCAAGATGGTTTATGTGATCACGTTTAGATGAGAGTCTTAATGTCACTAAGACTCTTACATGAGTGAGATAAGAGGATGGATCCTATTGATGATAGTTCAGTGTGTCCGTAAACATTTTCAATCTGATAGTCACGTCTATCATCTGTCGAACAGGTTTAACGATAACAACTAGTCGTTGAGCGTGTTACGAGAATTTTTACTTACAGTGGAAACTTAAGTCTGTAAATCACTGATTAGGACCATTTATCCACACACTAGGTTTCACCAGGACTTACATGCACCTCAAATTACTATTACGTGTGCACCCGTAATGATAATTTGTTTTACATGCTCACCCTAGTTCTCCCTGTCCTGTGTCATAATATCCTTTAGTTTGCATTGCTAGGTACAGAGTGTTGTGAGAGATGATAAGTTATCGGAAGGCTTAGTCATCAACCCTAAGTTGATCAACTCATATCAGGATGAGTAGTCAGGAATCATTTGATCCGAGTATTCACTCGAGTTGAAAAATAATACGAGAGTCTAATCCAACGGATTGTAGATGTGGACATGCACATGAAACAAACATGCACATGAAATGTGACTTCGAGAAGTGAAACTAATTCATGGATACGAGTTACAGGAAAAAGAAAAATAGTCGTCCTTCCAACTGAGTCAGGATAGATTCTGAGTATGCAATGAGTAATGCGTTCCCAACTTTGTGGTCAATCTATCTTCAATAGAATATCGACCAAAGACGCGAGCCCATGGCTCGGGAAATTGATGACATCTATGTGTCAATGGATTCGGCAATATGTGTGCAACGGTCTTCCTTCACTCGGCGCATTGTTGCTAGTGGGTACAGTAGGAACTCTCCTACGACCATCCCAACTCCCAAAGAGACGCGTGCTAGTGCTGAGTGTCGTCCATAATATGCACCCTACCCGACAGGTGATGGTGGTGTAAGTGACTCCTCCGAAGGCTCCGTCTTGCTGCCTACGGACGCGAGTGGATGTTGTTTTGGTAATTCCTCGAGTCTCGCCACTAGGAATGATGGTGCAATGCGAATGGTGTGTTCCACGTCAGCAAAGGGTGGTATGAATGATGCCAACATGACTGCAATGCAATGTATGTTTGGATGCTATGTGAGTCATGTATGAGTGTCTGTGTCGTGTAACTAATGCATGTGTGCGGTTATAGTCTAGTATGCAACCCTAGTTCTCTATAACTAATGGCTCTGATACCAATCTGTCACACCCCCAAATTCCACTAACGGAGTTTTACCGTTTGGTGCGTGACAAACCAGGATCTCAGTCATTAGTTACATCAAACGACACTATATGGGACATAAATGTAATATCATAAAATTTCAGAGTTAATGCGGAAGCGTTTAAATAAGAAAATAAATGCGCAAAACAAACGCGCCCAAGTTTAGTTTAATAAAGCAAGTAAATTGTTTTGAATGTTTGCATGAGGATGAAATGATAGTAGGACTCCATGCATGTCCTAAGTGTGTAACCTGTGCCTTAGCGACCTGAGAAACATGTAAGAAAAAGTGTCAACACAAGGTTGGTGAGTTCACAGGTTTACAAGTAAATAAACTGTTTGTGTCCTTGTAGGATCCACATACGTAAGTCACACATATTGCTAGCTAGACAATGAACAAGTTACTCTAAGCGTTCGTAACCGAAGCTGACTATTTATGTTTGAGATGCCTTCCGCCATTGCTAACATCAACAATGGCAAGTGTTTAGGACAATTTACACCCGTTAAACCTCCAATCAAGTTAGCGCGACCAACCCGGGTGGGGTTTGTCAAACCCAGTAGTACTACTCAAATTTCCTCGCTATACTCCATATATTAACGGTCCGAGTGTGTAAGGACTTTACATGTTATGTTTGCACTTAGGTACACAAGTGTTATGAAATACTATGTGATCCATGTCCGTGTGTATGTCTCTCCCTGACTGGGAGACAAGTAACGGATGCCTTTTCGTATGCATGTTTCTCCCCAATGGGAAAACAAGTAAGATGATGATTGTTTGTACACATGTTTCTCCCCAACGGGAAAACAAGTAAAATGATATTCATTTGTATGCATGTTCATCCCCAACGGGAAAACAAGTAAAATATTGTTTGTGTGTATGCATGTTTCTCACCAACGGGAAAACAAGTAAAATAATGTTTGTGAGTATGCATGTTTCTCCCCCAATTGGAAAACAAGTAAAATGAGGCCGTGAAACTCACCTGAGTTTGAGTAGAGCGTAGAAATTAACACCACATAAGGATGCAACACCAACCACAAATGGATTGCACGCAGACAATCTATGAATGCCCTAAAATAAGATGTGACAGTTAGGAACGCGTAAGAGTTTGTGACAACGACACGGAAAAATCGAACGTCCTAAAATATACTTAGGATCAATGGTTAGACGAACTTTTCCACGAGAATAAGGATTTCTTAATATAATAATTAAAATATACGCGTTTCGTGTCGAACGTTTCTAATACAAATAACAATATTTAATAAAATATGTTCGTGTGTTTTCGCCATTTAATAATGGTCTAGGAAAATAATATAAATCATTATATTATTTTAAACTTAGAGATATAACACGATAATTAAATTTTGTGACAAAACAGTAAAACTATTATTGTATCCGGATCATAATAACGTGGATAATAATATAAATAAATACATTATTTATTTTTTGAAATGTTACACAATGTGGCGAAAATAATATATAAATATATTATTTTTAAATTTGAATTACAGTTTGAGAATAATATGAATATATTATTTTGTTCGAGGTTATAGATTAAATAATAATATAAACATATTATTATAAAAGTGTGAAATAATATTAAAAATGGGTTATAAAATCAATCCCAAGCGTACGGGTGGTTTCTGAGGCTGAAAAATATTAACATAATAATATAGAAAATGATTTTGTTTTAAAATAATACTCAAAAAGAGGCTACAAAAATAAAAGCTGCTGGTGAGGTTCGAATCCGGGTCTCACCCACACCAACACTCAGTCTTAACCAGTCCACCCGCTAGGGTATTCGCAACAAGACCCGGATTCTATTCGTTTTAACATACTAAGTTACTGTGTTCTTCCCCTTTGTGCGATCCGAACCAATAATCAGTCCCAAAACCCACGATTTCGACCACGATCGAGCAAGGTAGTATAGGGGTTTTGTTACTCGGGTTATAGCGAACATGTGATTAAGTTTAATTTCAAAATCGTCGCATTTAAGTTCGTTAATTCTATTTTTAAAAACCGAAACCCTAGTTCATGAACCCAAAATCAAATTGACCGAAATCTATAAGATTACTTGTTGGAATCATATGGCTTTTATAGATTGAGGGATTTCGAAACTATCCCTGTGGCTTAATTTGATTGAGATTAAGTCCGGATCAGTGTTCGATTAAACTCGTAGTGTGATGAACCCTAGAATTGGTTCATCACCAATTCGATGTTATAAGTCCTGGATTTGATGGGGCTTTCAATCTAGTCATTGAAAAGAATATGGGGAAATGTTTGATTACCTATTTGGGTATCGAATTGATAGTGTCCGACCAATTGGGGTTCCGACTTCGACGCCTCCGGCCTCCGGCGACTCCGGATTTGACTAAGATCCAATTCATGTGTGTAAACGCTTCTGGGAGACTCGGTTTAGGTGTGTAGGGTGTTTGCTTTCGAGAATAATGAATCAAATGATCGAATCGATAGTGTCTAGTAACGAGTTTGACGGTTTCGGTTAAATTAAATCACGAGGGACGTTAAAACATATGGAAATGATTATGATGGGGTCGAGCTCATCAATGCAAGCCATAACAGTCGCTAATTTGAACCGATTTGAGGTTATACGAATTGAAATGGATCAAATGGGACTTGATTTTGACTTTCAGAAGTCAAAGGATTTAGTTTTGGCTAATTATATAATTAGTCCCCGAACTTTCATGTGTTTGAGTTTGGGATTATGGCAGAAATAGTCCTTGTGGTTTTTAACTGAGTTAAGAAATAACTGGATTTGGGTTAATGAAGTTAATGTAAATTTTTCGGATGTCACAAAAATATCATCAAAGTAGACGACCACGAATCTGCCAATAAAAGCTTTAAAAACATGGTTCATAAGTCACATGAAGGTGCTTGGAGCATTGGAGAGACCGAACAGCATAACCATCCATTCGTACAAGCCATCTCGCGTCTTAAACGCGGTTTTCCACTCGTCACCGGGTCGTAAACGAATATGATGGTAGCCACTTCTGAGATCGACTTTTGAGAAAATTAGCGCCATGTAACTGATCCAACAGGTCCTCAAATTGAGGAATAGGAAACTGATACTTTACGGTGATTTTATTATATACACATACGATAAGTACCCCCGAGTTTGGGAACAAGCAACGCTGGCACGGCGCATGGAATCATGCTTTCTCGAATTAGCCCTTTTTCAAGTAGTTCAGTCACTTGTCGGTGGAGCTCCTGATATTCTTTGGGGTTCATCCGGTAAGCAGGTTTGTTCGGAAGACTTGCACCAGGTAAAAAATCAATACAGTGCTGAATGTCACGCATAAGAGGAAGACCTGCAGGGATATCATTAGGAAAAACATCAATGAATTATGATATTAATGGTTCAATTTGTGGGTGCATCTGGTCATTATGGTTGTTTGCTTCTGTCACCACTAAAGCAAGTTAGAAAGGTGGTGCAATGTTTTTGGAATACTCTAAAAATTCTGTTTTTGTAAGAATGAGAGCTTTTGTAGGAGAATCTGTAATGTCAAGAGGAGCAAGGACAATGTTGAGACCATCTTTCTTGAAGCTATAAGTGTTGCGAAAACCATCATGTCTGGTTCAACGGTCATATTGCCACGGATGCCCAAGCAACAGGTGGCATGCATCCATATAAATAACCTCGCACCACACCTCATCCGTATATTTATTGCCAATCAAAAATTGTACTAAGAAACGTTTAGTCACACGAACAATGTTTCCTTTTTTAGCCATGTTAACTGGTAAGGTTCGGGATGGTCTTTAACCGGCAACCCAAGGTTGTCCACCATAGTCGTTGCCACCATGTTTTCACAACTACCGCCGTCAATAATAACCGTAGTGCGGAAAATGTTGTTACGTAACCAAAGAGTGTCATCGAAAGTTTTGTCAACGGTGGCGGAGAGGACTCGTTGCACTACTAACGCTACTCCTTGGTCTGGGTACAAAACTTGCTTTTCATGAGGTGCAACATCATCTTCTCCATCGGTATCATAATCACACTATGTATCATAAACAAAAGTAACAAGTTGCTTGTTTGGACACCCGCGGGCATAATGACCCAAGCCTTGACACTTAAAACAACGGCGTGTCCTCGTCTGGTTCACGTCTCCCGTAGAGGTACCCACTAATGGCTGCATAGGATCAGTACCCGTTCATGGCCCGGATGCGATAGAAGATCGCGCAGGTGGTTGGTTACGAGTAGGAATGACAGGGTCTTACCCTTGAGTTGCTTTTCCACCTTAAGTGCAAGACGAAAGACGTCATCAAGGGTCCAAAACTGTTGTAACCGGACGATATCGGCCACGTCGGGACGCAACGCTCCCAAAAATCTGGCAATCACTTGTTCTTCGTCTTCATCGGCCCCGCAACGCATTCGTAACCGATCAAAATCTTCGATGAACTGTTCCACAGAAGAGTTGTTTTGAGTTAGACTATGATATTCAAAAAATGCATCTTGCATGTAGTTGATGGGTAAGAATTTTGCACGTAGAAGTTTCTTCATCTTGTCCTATGTTTCAACTCGCGGTTTACCCTGTTGAGCCTTCTTTTTTTTTTTGACGTGATCCCCCCACAAGGAAGCATACTTGCGCAGTTTAATGGCTACGACTTTCACTTTAAGATAATCCGATATATCACGGAGTTCAAAAACACGTTCGATAGTGCTCAACCACTCAATGAACTCATCTGGTTGTGCCTACCCTTCAAATTCCGGAATCTCAACGCACACTCCTAAAGTACGTAGGAGGTCATTTTGATTTTGTGGTCGGAATTGAGGATGCGGACGATGGCCAAAAGGATTCTCCTCTCCGTCATCAACCCCGTACGAGACGACGGTATCCGACTCGGTTTCCTCTGGGTGGCCTTCGTATTGGAGTTCGAGGTCTCGAATCCGTTGTTGTAGTCTATCGATTTCTTCAACATCTCGTGGATCTCGTTGCGGACCACCAGCACACATCGCACCACCGCGACGGTTGGCGTTACGTGGAGGTCGTCCTCTGCCGGCCATGATCGTCAGACCTGAAAGCTGATACCACTTGATAGGGATCTTGAAGAGGAAGGAACACAACAATAGAGAGAAAAGAACCGAAGATATGAATCTCAATTATTCATCAAAAAAATCTTCTCGGCCAACAAGGAAAACAAAATAATTTAAAAAAGTCTTGAACCACCACATAAGGAAACGAGATCAAATCCCAATCAATCAAAGATTGGTTATTATGCAATTACTAAATTAAAACAAAAGAAATCTCCCACTTAAAATAAACTGTGTATGCAACACGTCTCAACGGTGATTCACTGGGTCGTCGAGTGTGCCAACGTGAAGCAGGCTCGGAACGTCAGCTATAGGTTCTTGATCCGCATCAGGAATCATCTGCGTCAGTTAATCTGTCGGAGGATGTCGGGGCGGGTCTGTCCCAATGGTTCGGCACAACGGTGGTTGGGGGTAGCTAAGGACCTGGGGGCGCTTAACAACTTGTTGGATGCAATCAATAAAGAGGTAGACATTAACCTGAGTCTGAGATACTTTGGGGGGAATGCACGTGCTAATTACGTTCGAGGAGGCTGAGGAGGCACGTGAATTCTGGGAAAATAGGAGCATATGGGAGAAGTGGTTCTTACATCTGGATGCTTGGTCGGGCCAGTCTTTGGCTCCGGAACGAATTGTTTGGCTCCAAATACAAGGGGTTCTGGCACATCTTTGGGAGGCAAGTGTTTTTAACTTGGTAGCATCTAAAGTGGGCAAGGTTATTGCTCCTTCTCAAGAAACCTTCAACGATGGTTCCATGGTGCTTGACACGGTGGGCATTTTGGTGGGCGAAGGGTGGAGTTTACCGGATGAAGTCGTAATTAAATGGAAAGGTAAACAATTCCGCTGCAGGTGTAAGGAAGATGGCTCGAACTGGGTTCCGGATTGGATTGGGCGGCCGAAAATCCCAACTACTCTGTCCAGAAGTCCGGCGGCTAAGGTCTCAGCGCCGGGAAACCATCCAATCGCCAATGACGGGGAAGTGGAAGGGTCTTCGATGCTTGGGGACGGTGCATGCATGGGGAAGGTGCAGGGCAATGATGTCAGCGAGGGCCCCAAGAAATCTTACCGTAGGCATCTTTTGTCAGCGGATAAAGGTGGCGCGGCTAGGGCCCACAATAGCATTCCAAGCCCAAATTTGGAAGACATAGCCCATAACATTATTGGGCTCAAGTCGCGAAAAAGGCCGAGAGTGGGCCTATCAGGGGAAGACCCTTTCAACATCGATCGGTTCATTAATGCCCCTTTCCCAGCGGTGCCTGCCTCCGGTCAGTGCTCGATGGAGAATGTCGGGGGAGGGGATTCGAATGGGGTCGCAATCCCAGACCTAAACGTGTCGATGGAGGGGTGCTTCAGGGCGATCACAATGAAGGGTATTCTAGGGCCAGTGACAGGGCAATTTTCATACAACAGGAGATTGAGGAGACAATTAAGTTGGGGAAGGAGTTGGGAATAGAGATGGAAAATAATGTTGAACAAGTTAGAGCAGCTATTATGGGTGAAGTGGAGGATGAAGTGGTTCAATGAATTGCCTGTCTATCAACACGCGGGGGATCGGTGGCAGCAATAAAGCCGATTGGATTAGGAACATCAAACAAAGGTATGGTATTCAGCTAATTAGTATCCAGGAGACTCAATTAGAAAAAGTGGAAGCAATTCCGTTTGACAGAATGTGGGGTAACCGTGAATTTGGGGCACATGGGGTGAAATCCTCCGGAAGGTCTGGAGGATTGTGTTGTTGTTGGGATAAAACTCTGTTTCAGGTAACCAAGATTACTGCCTCTGATAAATACATCATCTTAACTGGAATTTGGAAAGGAATTGATTCGAAAGTAAACATTGTTAAAGTGTACGGCCCTAAGGAGGTTGAGGCAAAAAAGGATCTATGCAATGAACTGGTTCAGATTAAAAGGTCCTCGATCGGGTATTGGATATTTATGGGTGATTTTAATGCTATTAGGAATGGGGGTGAGAGATCACCCTCTCCCCACATTGATAATAGTATGTTAGATTTCAATGAATTCATCGACAAAGCTTGTCTTTGGGAGTATAATATGGGGGGATGGTAAATTCACCTGGCTTAGGGATGATGGCTCGGTCGCTAGTAAACTGGACAGATTCTTGGTTTGTTCGTCTTTCCATCAGGCCTGGCCAAAGGCTTCCATTTTGGCTTTGGATAGAAAATGGTCGGATCATAGGCCGATCATCTTTAATTGCTCTAGCCTGGATTATGGTCCTCGTCCTTTTAGATTCTTCAATTCTTGGCTCTCGAATGTTGAGCTCCCGATGGTAGTTTACAATTCCTGGAACTCGAAAGTAGTTAAAGGTCGTAAGGATTTCATTCTTGCAAAGAAAATTTCAATCCTAAAGAACGATCTAAAGAAATGATGCTTAAAGACTAAAGATGCAGAATACAGGGAAATAAAGTCCATGGAAGAGTTGTTACAGGAGCTAGATTCCAGGGCTGAATGCTAAACCTTGACTGAGGAGGAGTTGGTGCTTAGGGTTGACTGTAAAAGAAGGTTGATGGATCTGGAATCCCTAAAAAAAGAAGACCTAAGGCAAAAATCAAGAGTGAAATGGCTGGTAGAGGGAGATGAAAATTCAAGTTTCTTCCATGGTATGATAAACGGAAATAGGTCCCGGAACAATATAGCGGGCCTGAGGATCAATGGGGCTTGGGAAGTGGATCCGGGGAAAGTGAAGTCAGAGGTATTCTTGTTCTTCAAGCTCAAATTCTCTAAATCTTGCATGATTCGTCCGGCCTTCTGCTTATCAAACCTACAACGCTTATCCTCGGTTGATGCTGCACTGCTGGACGCGGATTTTCTTCCGACTGAAATTAGGCTGGCGGTTTGGAACTGTGCTGGAGGTAAAGCGTTGGGACCGGATGGTCTAAATTTTGATTTCATTCGTAAGTTTTGGTCCATCCTTCAAAAGCATTTCCTGGAATTCATTAAACACTTCGAGATATGCAAAAATATGGCCAGGGGATGTAATATGTCGTTCATTGTTCTGGCGCATAAGGGTGGTAGCTTGGAATCCCTAAATGAATTCAAGCATATTTCTCTCATCAGGTGCTATCCAAAAGTCCTTGGTAAGATCTTGGCATCTAGAATTCAGTTGGTGATTGACAGGATTATTGGGCCGGAACAATCTGCCTTCATCAAGGGAAGGAATATTCTTGACGGGCACATAATGATAAACTGTCTGCAGGCCTGGGCTAACAGATCTCGGTCCAAAATGTTGCTGTTCAAGGTTGATTTTGCCAAGGCCTTCGACTCAGTTAATTGGAACTACTTGGATTACATAATGAATCAAATGGGTTTTAGCTTGAGGTGGAGGGATTGGTTAAATGGGTACCTAAAGTCGGGTAGGATAACGGATCTCCTACTAGGGAATTTTCTATGGAGAGGGGGGTTTGGCAAGGGGACCCGCTCTCCCCATTCTTATTTATTTTGGCCATGGAGGGTCCTACCGCATTGATTAAGAAGGCTTCTCAACTGGGAAGGTTCAAAGGATTTATGACCCCTAATGGCGGCCCTACAATCACACACTTGATGTACGCGGATGATTTATTCTTCGTTGGGGAATGGGGTGAAGAAAACATTGTGCATCTAAAACGGATTCTAAGATGCTTCAACATTATTTCGGGGCTAAAAATGAATTATCATAAGAGTAAGCTAATTGGAGTCGGCGTGGATGAAGTCGACTGTGGCAGGATGGCGGTTTTAATGGGCTGTGTTATGGAAAAACTGCCGGTAAATCACCTAGGGATGCCAATTGGGGCAAACATGAGACGGGCTAAAAACTGGGATTCGGTGATCATGAAGTTCAAGGATCGGTTGAGCAATGGGAAGCCAAGAACCTATCATTTGGGGGGAGACTCACCTTGGTTAAGTTTTTCCTTAGCAGTCTCACGCTTTACTTCTTCTCTATGTTCAAGGCCCCTATAAAAGTAATTCAAGCGTTGGAAGCTATTCGTAGAAAATTCCTATGGGGCGGAAGTATTAACCATAGGAAGATTCATTGGGTAGTGTGGGAAAAAATTGCGAAACCTACAAGGATGGTGTAATCCCCAGGAAAATTCCGGCCTATAATTTTTACTTTTCCGGCACTTTTAATTTCACTATTATATGATTTCATCTATTCATTCCAAAGAAAGTTATCCTATTTATCTATTTCATTTCATAAGTACACCTACATACATACACTTATTTTCTTTCAAAAAAAATAACAAATATTAGGATAAAGAGTTATGAAATTAAAGATTTAAAGTTCAAGGAAATTGTAACATCCCAAAATAAATAAAAACCCAAATAAAAGAAAAAGGAAGGTGGGCTTGGCTAGGGGCCGGCCCATGGGCCCGAAAACTGAGAAGAACCCTTCTAATCAGTAGCCATTTCCTCCTGTGTCCTTTATTTTCTTCCTGCGCAAGAACCTGAGAGAGAGAGAGAGAGATCGTCTAGAGAGAGAAAGCTCGGATCAAGCTCAAAGTCTCGAGGATTGTTGCTCAACATCTCTGGAGCATAAAGGAACGAGAAGGAAGCTATAACAGGTAATTATTATGCCTAAATCTGAGTTTTTGTAACTTTCGGGTTTAGGGTTAATAATCGAGTAAAGATTTAGATTTTTACGTGTGAAACTGGAAACAAACCACGGGTTTGGGTTCATGGGGGAAAATGGAACATTTCGAACGTAAAAAGTTCATAGCTTGATCGATTAGAACAAAGGGACCAGATCTAGGGTTCTGTTTGGGGAAGAAGACTGCACAGTCGAAACTACTAGTTTCGATATGGACGCATCTATCGAAACTACCTAGTTTCGACAGGGGCAGACCCATCGAAACTACCATAGTTTCAATATAGACCCAAGACCTTAACTAAGAATTTATATAAGTCATACGACTCGAAACTACTTAGTTTCGATAAGAAGCAGTGACTCGAAACTACTTAGTTTCGATAAGAAGCAGTGACTCGAAACTATTAGTTTCGATAAGAAGCCAGGGCTCGAAACTACATAGTTTCGATAAGGAGCCAGGACTCGAAACTACCTAGTTTCGATAATGAAACCATGACCCGAAACATCTGAGTCAAGCCTAGTAATGTCTAAGTGTCCCCTAGGAACACAGCCTTACGCCTATGACTTGATTATACAGATTGTGGGTGACCATAGTGACATTCAGGAACCGGCTAGGTGTAAACAGAAACGATTCATCTGGTGAGTTCTTATTGCCCTTTTTCCTAATGGTTTTGGGCTGGCATGCATACTGGTATAGTATTTTATAAAAATGTTATTTTTATAAAATGAAAGGCAAAGTATAGTATTTTATAAAAATGTTATTTTTATAAAATGAAAGGCAAAGTATAGTATTTTATAAAAATGTTATTTTTATAAAATGAAAGATAAAGAACAAAAGAGCATAGTATTATCTTTTAAACAAGTTTTTGAAAGATAACCATGAGCTAAAGAAAGAATGATAAAGGAGCCGTACTTCGGTACAGCTCGACAGTGACAGTGACAGTGACAGTGACAAATACCATGTTATATGCTTATGTGTTAATATGTGTTATTTGTCTATATGAAAGTTATGTGATTGCATTTCTATTTGTGTAATAGTGTAATTGCATTGCATAGTAGTTGCATAGTAGAAAGTCCTGCAGGCATGCTAAAGTAGAAGTCTCACCCTGAGGTGTGAGCAATGCTAAAGGAGTCTTACACTTCGGTGTAAGCAATGCTAAAGGAGTCTTACACTTCGGTGTAAGCAATGCTAAAGGAGTCTTCACTTCGGTGTAAGCGAGAAAGTCTCACCCTGAGGTGTGAGCAATGCTAAAGGAGTCTTGCACTAACGTGCAAGCGAGAAAGAAAGTCCCACCCTGAGGTGTGGGCAGCGCTAAAGTAAAAGTCTTACCCTGAGGTGTAAGCAAGATAGGGATCTGGTCCTCGGACCACGATCCATATGTGATAGTTAAAGTATGATAAAGTCACTTGTCAAGTATAAGTAAAATGATAGACAGAGTACAGTGGGACACCCTAACGAGTTTCCTTAAAGATAAAGTTTTAATGACAGATAGTAACGTAACAGATTTATAACTGTAACGTTGTAAAGTTTTAAAGTAATAGTAAAAAGTTTATTTCAAAAAAAGTGAAAGTAAAGCTTATTTTATTTTAATAAAACTAAGCTACCAAAGATAAAGTTTACAGTTTAAAGTAAAGAGAGAACTCACCAGCGTTAGCTGACTTTTAGTATGCATGGCAGGTAAAAAGGGTAAAGCTAAAGAAAAGTGAAAGAGCCATGTGGGCTGGATAGCATGGACATCGGGCTGCGGTATTGAAGACTGACATTTCCAATCCTGATAGTTCATGTTATAGACAATATTTCATGTTTTAGTTTGATGAATGATTTGAATTAAAGACTTCCGTTGTAATAGATTCTGATTTCCGGTTTAAGAACTATGTTTGTTATGTTGTGTGCCAACTATGAGATGTACCCGTTTTGGGGCGTTTCAAGTTGGTATCAGAGCCATAGTTTGAGAGATTCAGACATTTGCGATAATGTCTGAACTTAAACTGAGAATGGGACAAAGCAAAGGAAGGAAAGGAATGTCAGTCGGAGCAGCCCGTCCATGAAAAGATAGTAGACAGAAGGTAGTCAATGTCCTTACATAGAACATAGACAATAATGCCTTAGTACAGATAGCAGAAAGTAGATGCTTTAGCATAAATAGTACATAGTACATGCCTTAGCACAGACAGTAGACAGTAGATAGTACGTACCTTATAGTAGAAACTCTGAACTTGGATGCAAATGTTACTCGGAAAGGAAATGTTCAGAACCCGAGTAGTAAAGTAAATTAGTAATTTCATACCGGTCTCTGTAATTAGTAATTTACAGTACTCGAGGTGTTCTAAATTGTTACCTATCTTGATAACACGAGCTATCTTTGTTCACAGTAGACACTAAATGGCTAGAGCAAAGAGAGGAGGTCGCACTGGGGGTCGTACTGGTCGTCGAGGCCGACCTCCAGGTAACCGGAACCGTCCTGAAGAAAGTGAGCACTCCCGCAACGAAGCTGAATCGGTGCATGTGGAGCATAATGATAGTGGGAACCATGTGTCGGCTCCTAACGATGCCCCTAATGAGGCGCTTGAGTTGGAACCGATTGTGAAAGAAGCTATAGCGGCAGAGGTTACTTCAATCTTGAAGAAAGTTCTACCAGAAGCATTGGGCGAGGCCCTTAAAGAGTTTAATATAGGGAAGAAAGAAACGAAAGAGGAAAGCAGCAAGAGACTTGGAGTCACTGACAGTGATGATTCTGATTATGAAATGGCAACCCGGGGTTGCAACTATAAGTCCTTTCGGGGGTGTGACCCGCCGAAGTATGATGGACGGAAAGATGCTGTTGCCACTTTTGAGTGGATAGAGAGAATGAATGGGGTGATCAACATTAGTGAGTGCCGTGATGATCAAGCGGTCAAGTTTGCCGCTCACTCATTCACTAATGAGGCATTAAGCTGGTGGAGATCGATCGAAAGAATCAAGTCTTCTGCTGAGATGAAAAAGATGAAATGGGACGACATGAAAAAGCTGCTAATCACTAAGTTCTGCCCGCAGAACGAGATTGACAGAGTTGAGAGGGAATTTCTGGGGCTCTGTGCTGGTAGTATGACTCATCGCCAGTATACCTCCAAATATCAAGAGTTGGCTCAGCTGGTTCCACATCTGGTGGACACTGAGGAAAAGAGGATTAAGTACTACATCAAGGGACTACCACAGAAAGTCCGTGTGCACGTGAAAGCTAATGCTCCCACGAGTTTTGAATCTGTGGTATCACTTGCTGGGATAGTTTATGATGACTTCGAATCCGCAGACCCACTGCCTACTGAGAAGAAAGTGACCAATGCCGTTAAACGGCCAGCTAAAGAGTGGGCGGGGCCGGAGACGAAGAAACTGAGGATTGAAGATGGGGTTGAATGTGCTAAGTGTGGCAGGAAGCACTCGGGCGAGTGCCGAGTTGGGTTAAATATGTGCTATAGGTGCGGAAAGACCGGACACTACTCTCGAGAGTGTCCCGGGGCACAGTCTTGTTATAACTGCGGGATACCTGGCCACATGGCCAAAGACTGTCGGAAACCCAAGGCTACTGGCACCGAGAAGAGTAAAGAACCTGAGAAGCCGAAGGCAAGGACCCGGGCGTATGCACTGACACAGGAGGAGGCTAGGGGAGACCCAGATGTTGTGTCAGGTACATTCATCCTTGACCACACTTATGTTTCAGTATTATTTGATTCGGGTGCCAGTAGGAGTTTTATATCATCTTCTAAGTGTAAAAGAATGAAATGCAAAGTTACTAGAGTAGAGCAGGCCTTTAATGTGGAAACCGCAGTGGGCAAGACCACGATAGTAAGTGAATTGGTAGATAATTGCACGATAAAGATTCATGGCCATAGATTCCCAGTTAGGTTGTATGTTATGACCTTGGGAGGATTCGATATAGTTTTGGGTATGGATTGGTTAGCTGCCAACGAAGCCCGGATAATATGTAGACGAAAGATAGTTCAGCTCAAAGCTCCAGACGGTGGCGAGCTTTTGGTGTATGGGGATCGCGACGGTTCACTAACGAACGTCATATCAATGATAAAGGCAGAGAAGTATATAGGGCGCGGATGCGAGGCCTACCTGGCCTATGTGATAGACAATAATGTAAAGGTGAGAGAGTTAAAAGACGTACCAGTTGTATGTAATTTTCCGGGGGTGTTTCCTGAGGAGTTGCCTGGGTTACCACCTGACCGGGAGACAGAGTTCCAGATAGACTTAGTGCCAGGTGCCCAGCCCGTGGCTAAAGCACCGTACCGACTTGCACCTCTGGAGATGAAAGAGCTGATGGTACAGTTGGAAGAACTTTTGGATAGAGGATTTATCAGACCAAGCATTTCTCCATGGGGTGCTCCGGTTCTGTTCGTAAAGAAGAAAGATGGTGCCATGAGAATGTGCATCGACTACAGAGAGTTGAACAAGCGTACAGTAAAGAACAAATATCCGCTACTAAGGATCGATGATCTGTTCGACCAACTACAGGGCGCCAGATGGTTCTCCAAGATCGATCTGCGGTCGGGATATCATCAGTTAAAGGTAAGAGAAGAGGACATACCTAAGACAGCGTTTCGCACGCGTTATGGGCATTACGAGTTTCGCGTGATGTCTTTCGGCTTGACGAACGCTCCGGCAGCATTCATGAGTATGATGAACCAGGTGTGTAGACCGATGCTAGATAGGTCGGTGATAGTGTTTATAGACGACATACTCATTTATTCGAAAAGTGAAGGTGATCATGCTTGTCATCTTCGAGAAGTACTAGAGACGCTACAAAAAGAAAAGTTGTATGCCAAGTTCTCCAAATGCGCGTTCTGGCTTAAGGAAGTCCAATTCTTAGGTCACGTTATCAACGCAGACGGCATTATGGTTGACCCGGCTAAGATAGAGGCAGTACAGGAATGGGAAACCCCGAAGACGCCAACCGAGATTCGGAGTTTTCTGGGATTGGCAGGTTACTATCGAAGGTTCATTCAGGACTTCTCGAGAATAGCTTCGCCACTGACAAAGTTGACACGTAAAGAAGTAAAGTACGAATGGGGTCAGGCTCAGTCCAAAGCATTTGAAGAGTTAAAGAAGAAGTTGACCCAAGCCCCAGTGTTAGCACTACCCGACGGTAACGAGGACCTGGTGGTATATTCTGACGCATCGGGACAAGGGTTAGGGTGTGTTTTGATGCAGAGGGGAAAGGTGATCGCGTATGCGTCACGACAGCTAAAGATCCACGAAATTAACTACCCGACTCACGATTTGGAGCTCGCGGCAGTTGTTTTTGCGTTAAAGATTTGGAGGCATTACCTCTACGGGGTGAAATGCACGATTTATTCGGATCACAAGAGCTTGAAGTATTTCTTCGAACAGAAAGACCTGAATATGCGGCAAAGGCGGTGGTTAGAATTGCTGAAAGACTATGACTGTGAGATCCTATACCACCCGGGAAAGGCGAATGTGGTCGCTGATGCCCTAAGTCGTAAGGAGAATCGTTCTCCTATTAGGGTAAAAGCGTACCAGTTAGTGATAACCCCAGATTTTATGACAGAGCTAGAAGCAGCACAGAAGGAAGCACTAAAGGAAGGGAACATAAAGAAAGAAAGAATGGTCGGTCAACAGACAAAGTTAGAATTAAACACTCATGGAGTGAGGACCAGGTGTGGTCGCATGTGGGTACCGAAGGGCGGAGAGCTTAGGGCCAAAGTACTTGACGAGGCCCATAAGTCTCGATATTCCATCCACCCAGGAACCACGAAAATGTACCAGGATTTAAAAAAAGAGTATTGGTGGCCTAACATGAAGAATGATGTGACCGGATATGTAAGCAAGTGTCTGACTTGCTCACAAGTTAAAGCAGAGCATCAGAAACCGTACGGGAAGATCCAGCCTCTGGAAATACCCGAATGGAAGTGGGAGCGTATCACCATGGACTTTATTACCAAGCTGCCCCGCACAGCTAAAGGCCACGATACGATTTGGGTTATAGTGGATCGTCTGACAAAGAGTGCACATTTCTTGCCGATTCGTGAAACGTATTCATCTGAGAAGTTGGCAGAAGTATTTATCAATGAAATTGTCTCTCGACATGGCGTACCGTTATCAATTGTATCTGACCGGGACACGCGATTTACATCGAGATTCTGGAAAAGATTTCATGAGTCAATGGGTACGAGGTTAAACATCAGCACGGCTTATCACCCACAGACGGATGGGCAATCCGAGAGGACCATCCAGACGTTGGAGGATATGCTCCGCGCATGCATTATAGACTTTGGTGGCAGTTGGGATAGTCACCTACCATTGGCAGAGTTCTCCTACAACAACAGCCACCACACCACTATTGGTATGCCGCCTTACGAAATGTTGTATGGTAGAAGATGTCGAACCCCGGTCTGTTGGGGGGAGGTAGGACAGAAAGAATTGGGAAGTTTAGAGGTAGTCACGGCAACCTCTGTAAAGTTTGACCAGATCAAGGCCAGAATGAAAGCTGCACAGGACCGTCAAAAGTCCTACGCAGATAGGAGGCGGAGACCAATCGAATTCAATGTCGGGGATCAAGTACTATTGAAGGTATCTCCCTGGAAGGGGATCATACGATTCAGAAAGAGAGGGAAGTTAAGCCAAAGATTCGTCGGACCCTTCAAAATACTAGCGCGAGTTGGTGAAGTCGCTTACCGGTTAGAATTACCGGATGAGCTTAGTGGAATTCACCCAACCTTCCACGTGTCGCACTTGCGCAAGTGCTTGGCCGACGAATCAGCGCATGTGACACTTGACGACATCGAGATAGATAATAGCCTCAATTACATCGAGGAACCCGTCGCCATACTAGACAGGAAAGAAAAGCGGTTACGGAATAAAGTGATACAGTTAGTCAAAGTACAATGGAAGCATCGTAAAGGGTCAGAAGCTACATGGGAAACCGAGACAGAAATGAAAGAGTCGTACCCGCACCTGTTTGACTTATAACAGGTTTCGAGGACGAAACCTTTCGTAAGAGGGGTAGACTTGTAACATCCCAAAATAAATAAAAACCCAAATAAAAGAAAAAGGAAGGTGGGCTTGGCTAGGGGCCGGCCCATGGGCCCGAAAACTGAGAAGAACCCTTCTAATCAGTAGCCATTTCCTCCTGTGTCCTTCATTTTCTTCCTGCGCAAGAACCTGAGAGAGAGAGAGAGAGAGATCGTCTAGAGAGAGAAAGCTCGGATCAAGCTCAAAGTCTCGAGGATTGTTGCTCAACATCTCTGGAGCATAAAGGAACGAGAAGGAAGCTATAACAGGTAATTATTATGCCTAAATCTGAGTTTTTGTAACTTTCGGGTTTAGGGTTAATAATCGAGTAAAGATTTAGATTTTTACGTGTGAAACTGGAAACAAACCACGGGTTTGGGTTCATGGGGGAAAATGGAACATTTCGAACGTAAAAAGTTCATAGCTTGATCGATTAGAACAAAGGGACCAGATCTAGGGTTCTGTTTGGGGAAGAAGACTGCACAGTCGAAACTACTAGTTTCGATATGGACGCATCTATCGAAACTACCTAGTTTCGACAGGGGCAGACCCATCGAAACTACCATAGTTTCAATATAGACCCAAGACCTTAACTAAGAATTTATATAAGTCATACGACTCGAAACTACTTAGTTTCGATAAGAAGCAGTGACTCGAAACTACTTAGTTTCGATAAGAAGCAGTGACTCGAAACTATTAGTTTCGATAAGAAGCCAGGGCTCGAAACTACATAGTTTCGATAAGGAGCCAGGACTCGAAACTACCTAGTTTCGATAATGAAACCATGACCCGAAACATCTGAGTCAAGCCTAGTAATGTCTAAGTGTCCCCTAGGAACACAGCCTTACGCCTATGACTTGATTATACAGATTGTGGGTGACCATAGTGACATTCAGGAACCGGCTAGGTGTAAACAGAAACGATTCATCTGGTGAGTTCTTATTGCCCTTTTTCCTAATGGTTTTGGGCTGGCATGCATACTGGTATAGTATTTTATAAAAATGTTATTTTTATAAAATGAAAGGCAAAGTATAGTATTTTATAAAAATGTTATTTTTATAAAATGAAAGGCAAAGTATAGTATTTTATAAAAATGTTATTTTTATAAAATGAAAGATAAAGAACAAAAGAGCATAGTATTATCTTTTAAACAAGTTTTTGAAAGATAACCATGAGCTAAAGAAAGAATGATAAAGGAGCCGTACTTCGGTACAGCTCGACAGTGACAGTGACAGTGACAGTGACAAATACCATGTTATATGCTTATGTGTTAATATGTGTTATTTGTCTATATGAAAGTTATGTGATTGCATTTCTATTTGTGTAATAGTGTAATTGCATTGCATAGTAGTTGCATAGTAGAAAGTCCTGCAGGCATGCTAAAGTAGAAGTCTCACCCTGAGGTGTGAGCAATGCTAAAGGAGTCTTACACTTCGGTGTAAGCAATGCTAAAGGAGTCTTACACTTCGATGTAAGCAATGCTAAAGGAGTCTTCACTTCGGTGTAAGCGAGAAAGTCTCACCCTGAGGTGTGAGCAATGCTAAAGGAGTCTTGCACTAACGTGCAAGCGAGAAAGAAAGTCCCACCCTGAGGTGTGGGCAGCGCTAAAGTAAAAGTCTTACCCTGAGGTGTAAGCAAGATAGGGATCTGGTCCTCGGACCACGATCCATATGTGATAGTTAAAGTATGATAAAGTCACTTGTCAAGTATAAGTAAAATGATAGACAGAGTACAGTGGGACACCCTAACGAGTTTCCTTAAAGATAAAGTTTTAATGACAGATAGTAACGTAACAGATTTATAACTGTAACGTTGTAAAGTTTTAAAGTAATAGTAAAAAGTTTATTTCAAAAAAAGTGAAAGTAAAGCTTATTTTATTTTAATAAAACTAAGCTACCAAAGATAAAGTTTACAGTTTAAAGTAAAGAGAGAACTCACCAGCGTTAGCTGACTTTTAGTATGCATGGCAGGTAAAAAGGGTAAAGCTAAAGAAAAGTGAAAGAGCCATGTGGGCTGGATAGCATGGACATCGGGCTGCGGTATTGAAGACTGACATTTCCAATCCTGATAGTTCATGTTATAGACAATATTTCATGTTTTAGTTTGATGAATGATTTGAATTAAAGACTTCCGCTGTAATAGATTCTGATTTCCGGTTTAAGAACTATGTTTGTTATGTTGTGTGCCAACTATGAGATGTACCCGTTTTGGGGCGTTTCAGAAATGAATAGCAATGTAGATATATATACATATAGAGTTATTTCAAAAGTCTACATGCATGCTCATTAAATTTTCTAAATAAAACTAGGGTTATAAAAGTTATAGTAATTAATTACCAATAAAATAATTTCTAAATGGAAGTAAATTCTATTTAGTAAGTCACATATTTTTTTCCTCTCATTTATAACATTTAGTTATACCATATTAAATTATTAGATGTTATAAAAATTTATAAGATTTAAAGATTTTACTTTTTATAAAAGTCCAGGGTTGTTTGTGTAATTTTGAAACTTGATTCTCAATTTAAAACAAACTTTAAACATAAAATGATAAAGCTTTTAAACCCCAAGGGCCTGTTTTGCCAAAACCTAAAACTTCGGGGATCTGACTTCAAAACCGGATGAAACCCCCTCCCCCTTCCCTCTGATCGCGAGTTCGAGTCTCTCGGTGGCCGGTTTTGGGGCCACTCCACACGAAATCAACATCTACGTGTTTTCGTACAAAACCATTCACAGAAATACGCTCAGGACACCTAATCGATCCATTAACTACACGTAATTGAGTTTTTATGAGCTCATCATGGTGTAACTCATAACCGTTTGAGACTGTGAATGCCATTTAATCGATCGAACACGTTATGTCCAAATTGGCTATAAATAGACGTCCCAAATCATCAACGACACTCACCAAAAACTTCCTATACCCTCAATTGCGTCTGATTCCACCTCCGTAATCCGCAAACCCACCGACGAAGCCGTTCCTGTTCATCACAGTCGTTCTCCCACTCTACGTAACCATTTCAGGTAAGATTGGTGTCATTGAACTCGATTTGATCAGTAGGTTGAAAGCCCTATGGATTCGGGATCGAATCATTGATCAATCGGGCAAATTGAGAAGCTAGAGTTTCAGGTTTCATAATAGGGACGAAGGGTTGATAGGTTTGCTTATCAAAAACCAATCGGAGCGACCACTGGACAAGGCATCATGCCCAGTCCGGTGGTTAGTGTGTGTGTGCAATTCGGGAACCGCCACAGGCGCGGGTTTGAATCCCAGGGAGCCGGTTTTGCTCCTCTTTACATTCAAATCATTTTTAAATCCATTGTTCTTCCTTAAAAAAAATTCAAGTTTAATTTTATAAACCATACAAATACATTATACAATATTTATGATATTTAGAAAAAAATATATATAAATAATGTTTTACTATATTATTTTATTAAGTTCTAAATAAAATAACATAAAAAAAAATCATTGTTTAAACAAATCAATTTTTTTGCTATTCATTTATATATTAATCCATAAATTATATTTACATATTTTTATAAACTTATAAATAATTATTATTGGTAAGAATAATTATTTAACTACTTTTAAGTTTATGAACACCAACATAATTATTTATAATTATTTTTACACAAAGAAGACTTAGTGTCTTGAAAACCATTTAAAATAAATTATTAGATTGTTTAATCATTTCCACCATTTTATTTAAAGAATTAATTACCTACTCTATTTATATTAACTAATAATTTAACTAAAAATTATTTGAGTACAACTTATTAAACATTTTCTCACTTTATAACTTATTTATAAAATGTTCCAAGTATATTATTTTCCATACCACATTATGTGTATATAACAATTTATATACAATGATATTTAAAACTTTTCCACACTATGACTTACTTGATTTCTAACTAAATAATTAGGTGTCTAAAATCCAAACTTGCACAAACCATATGCCCGGCTCGAATCCCCATGAAACCCTAAACGTCCCAATATCTCCCAAATACCATTTAGACATATGTTGAAATTAGGTTACCATTACGTGTGTAGGTTTGTTGTGAGAGTTCCTCACGAGGCCTAACAATATTTACCAAGTCATACGTTCTAGCTTTGATTCTAGTGAGTTTCATAGCCCCCTTTCTCTTTACTATTGTTTACAAATACTCGGGGTGGAACATGTTTACGTACTATACTTACCAAATTCAATATCAATGTTCTCATGCTATTTACCATGTGCTTTATGTCTTAAACTGCTTGGTGACCATTACATGTGTTCATGCTAGTACATTCATTAACCTGCTACCAAGGCCTAAGGTAGTACCTAACATGATCATTTATAGGGGAATCCGATTCCAGTTAACACGAACCTTGGCGGGTTTTGTGTGTACCATATTACTACTTTTTTCAAAACACAATCAGTGGGATTGTACTTACTAGTTTTCCATTTACTACGGTTTGAATTGTACGCTTGGAACCTTGTATGTTTTCACATTTATGCCATAGTTACGCTTTGAACAATATTGAATTACAAACACTTATAACTTAACTTTTGTTAGTGTCAAAACCTATGTTACTCACCAACTACTTGTAGTTGACATTTACTCACATGTTTCAGGTGCACCCATTTGAGGACCCTACCTTCTCATCTAGGACTTGGACCTAGTTTAATTTAAATTATGTTATGTTTTGAACGTTTTGTATTCCATTCCCTATGTAACGAATGATTTTAAGTTGATGAATAAATATTGTCATTTAATAATAGATGATCATGTGCTTATGAACAAACGCGTCAGCCCCGGCGTTTAATCCGCCGCCAGCCGGGGTGTGACAGATTGGTATCAGAGCCATGGTTATAGGGAATTAGGTTATTAGACACATGACCTAGACTATAACCTAGGAGTCCCAAACATGAGTCTAACTCGTGTCTTTTATTAGGAACTCCACTTTATTCCTACCATGCATACTTACCTACACCTATCTATTTTTGATTACTTGATACGACTACATGAACTTCAACATTCAAGAGTCTACTTGAAACTATTTGGAACTACTTGAACTACATGAAACTTACACTTAGACTTAATAGTCTAATCTGAAGGAAACTCTTGTCAAAGGTATGTAAGTTCTAATTAATGAATGAGAACTTGTGCAATCCGGAAGGGTGGATGCCTGTATTCTGGGAGTTCTGTCTAGGAAAGCATCTCGTATAAATCCAAATCAACCGATGGACCAGTTATGCATTCGTGGGAATTCTTGGGATGAGTGTCCACTTATAGGCTAAAGCATGACTTCTCAAACATTAGAAAGACTTAAAGTACTTTGATAAGTCAATGTGCCCCTTAGGGTACCATGTATGCTTCATCTAACATCACATGATTAAATTACAAACTCTTATTCATGATTCACATCTTATGAACTTTCTATTCACCCGTTTGTAGAATGCCTCCCCTTCATGAGCGTAGGAACAACCTCACCGATAGGATCATCCAGCAAATGGCTACGATCCTACCAACTATGGTCAACCAACTGAACTAGAATGCTGCACCAAGGAATCCCACGTGTACATTCAAACACTTCAACTCCTGCAACCCCACCAAGTTCTACGGGAACGAAGGAGCCACTGGACTTCTCCAATGGTTTGAAAGCATTGAGGGGACTTTCATCAATGCTGACTGTCCTAAGTACCTAAAGGTTCGTTATACTACTAGTGTCTTCCAGAAGAGGGCACTCACATGGTGGAATGGAGAAAAACGTAACCATGGGATAGAGGTTGCACTAGCCTTGCCTTGGGCTGATGTGAAGACACTCATGACAGATGAGTTTTGCCCCCGTAATGAGGTCAAGAAACTAGAAGCTGAATTTTGGGATCTCAAACAAGACAGTGGTGAAAGCCTTGCCTACACCACCCGCTTTCATGAGCTTAGCCTACTGGTGCCCCATATGGTCACTCCTCTCTCCCGAGACATTGAGAAGTACATCAATGGTTTGCCCATGCAGATTCAGGATACCGTGTTGGTAGTAACCCAGCCACTCTTGAGATCCGTCTAGCTGCCACTCTATCAGACAACCACGTTAAGGCAGGAACCTTGTCCAAGAAAGGTGCTAAGAGAAACATTGAAAAATCCACCACTGAACCCACTAAAGTGACCAAGGCTGAGTCCTCCTTCAATGGCAAAAAGAGAAAAGGCAAGAACTTTGCCATTATCACACATGATACTCCTTTAGCCCAAGTAGCCCCTACTGCCTTCAACCCCAACAAGAAGCATTATGTAGGGACTCTACCTCTGTGCAACACCTGCCAGCTCCATCATACTACCTACATGCCATGTCGTCTATGTACCAATTGTGGACGTTCTAGGCATACGGATAACATCTGCCGTACTGCTCCCCGAGCTAACCAAGCTAATCAACCTGTTGTTCCTGTTCCTATTGCTATCGCTCAAGGTCGTGCTTGTTACGAGTGTGGAGACCCAAATCATTTCAGGAACCGCTGCCCTAGGTTGGTCATTGTGAACCAAGCCAACATGAATCAGGGCAACATGATTCAGGGGAACGGGAACCAAGGTAACATGATTCAGGGAAACAGGAACCATGGGAATATGAACCGGGGAAATGTGAATCAGGGAAATGCAAATCCCGTAGCTCGAGGACGTGCCTTCAATATCAATGCCATTGAGGCACAAGCCAACAACGATGTGGTGAACGGTACGTACCCAATTAATCACCAATATGCTTCTATCTTATTTGATATTGGTTCCGATAGGAGTTTCATGTCCTTTGAATTTGAACCACAACTCGCTATGAGTCGAGCTAAGTTAGACAAACCCTTTGATATTTTAGTAGCGGATGGTTATTCTGTTTTATGTGACACCATTATTAGAGATTGTACCTTAACCTTGAGCGATCATGACTTTTCAATCAATCTTATTCCTATGGCTCTCGAAGGTTTCGACATCATAGTAGGCATGGACTGGCTGACCAAGCACCATGCTGAAGTCGTCTGTTTTGACAAGTATATCCGTATCCCTCTTGACTCGGGTGAAATTTTGAACGTCTATGGTGAGAAGCCGTCAAAAGGACTCAAGCTTATGTCTTGCACTACCGCACATAAGTATTTACGGAAGAAATGTGTGGCATTCTTGGCCCATATTGTGGAACGAAAAGTCAAGGATAAGAACCTCCAAGACATTCCTGTAATCAAAGACTTCCCTGAAGTTTTTCCCAAAGACTTACCCGGTCTTCCTCCCACACGTCAAGTCGAATTCCGTATTGATCTAGTGCTTGGAGTAAACCCCGTGGCTAAATCACCTTACCGTCTTGCACCATCAGAGATGCAAGAACTTTCAAGTCAACTTCGAGAACTTTCTGATAAGGGGTTTATTCGTCCTAGTGTTTCCCCTTGGGAGCACCTGTTTTATTTGTCAAAAAGAAGGATGGTTCTTTTCGGATGTGCATCGACTATCGGGAACTCAACAAGCTTACCATGAAGAACCGATACCCCCTCCCGAGGATTTACGATTTATTTGATCAACTTCAAGGCTCGACTTATTTATCTAAGATCGATCTTCGTTGAGTCCTCGAATCCGATATCCCCAAGACAGCCTTTCGTACAAGATATGGTCATTACGAGTTCATGGTTATGCCCTTTGGACTAACCAATGCACCCGCAGTATTCATGGATCTTATGAACCGCGTGTGTAAGCCGTACTTGGACAAGTTCGTGATCGTTTTCATTGACGACATCCTCATATATTCAAAATCCAAAGTGGAACACGAAGAACACTTGCGTTTGGTTTTGGATCTCTTAAAGAAGGAGCAATTGTATGCTTAGTTCTCCAAGTGTGAATTTTGGCTAAAGGAAGTCTAATTCTTGGGACACATAGTCAACGACAAGGGTATTCATGTGGATCCCGCTAAGATTGAGGCGGTAAAGAACTGGCAAGTCCCAAAGACCCCTACTGAAGTCCGCTCATTTCTAGGTTTAGCGGGCTATTATCGTCGTTTCATAGCGAACTTTTCAAAGATCGCGGTACCACTCACAGCCTTAACTCACAAAGGCAAACCCTACGAGTGGGGACCAAAATAAGAGGAAGCCTTTCAAACCCTAAAACAGAAACTGTGTGAGGCTCCTATCCTGACTTTTCCCGATGGAACCAAATACTTTGTCGTTTACTGTGACGCTTCCCACTTAGGCCTTGGTTGTGTACTAATGCAGCGAGGCAAAGTGATTGCTTATGCATCCCGACAACTCAAAATCCATGAGAAGGATTATACGACGCACGATCTTGAGTTGGGTGCGGTCGTATTTGCTCTTAAAATTTGGAGACATTACCTATACGGTACCAAATGTGAGGTTTACACCGATCATAAGAGCCTCCAACACATTTTCAATCAAAAAGAACTCAACATGAGGCAAAGGCGTTGGGTTGAACTCCTAAACGACTACGACTGCAATATTCGTTATCATCCTGGTAAGGCGAATGTCGTGGCCGATGCTCTAAGCCGTAAGGAACCTATCAAAATCCACAGCATTCGAATCCAAAATGATATTCAAACTCGCATCCTTGAAGCACAACATCTTTCCGTCACCGAAGGAAACATGTACAACGAAATTTCATGTGGTGCTAAACTCCAACTTGAAACCAAACCCAATGGGTTACTTTACTTTCTAAATCATATCTGGATTCCGGACCGTGACAACCTTCGTACCTTCATCATGAACGAGGCTCACAAGACTCGCTATTCTGTGCATCCTGGTGCAGACAAAATGTACATGGATCTTCGTACCCAATACTGGTGACCTGGTATGAAAAAGGACATTTCTCTATACGTGTCCAAATGCCTTACATGTTTAAAGGTTAAAGCCGAGCACCAGCGTCCATCCGGTTTACTTGAACAACCCGAGATCCCCGTGTGGAAATGGGAGTGTATTGCCATGGACTTTATAACCAAACTCCCACAAACATCTCGTGGTCATGATAGCATTTGGGTAATCATCGACCGCTTGACAAAATCTGCTCATTTCATACCCATACGTGAGGACTATCGAGTTGAGAAACTAGCTCGAATATATGTTGATGAGATCGTTAGTCGTCACGGTGTACCTCTCAACATTATTTTTTATCGTGATGGACGATTCACCTCTCGTTTCTGGCAATCCCTACAATCAGCCCTAGGTACTCAACTAAATCTTAGTACTGCTTATCACCCGCAAACTGATGGTCAATCTGAGCGAACGATTCAAACTCTCGAAGATATGCTTAAAGCCTGTGTCATTGACTTTAAGGGAAATTGGGATTTACATCTACCCCTAGTCTATTTCTCATACAACAACAGTTATCACACAAGCATTAACATGGCTCATTTTGAAGCACTTTATGATCGGAAGTGCCACTCTCCTATCTGCTGGACTGAAATCGGTGAATCACAAATCACTAGTCATGAACTTATTCAAGAGACTTCCGACAAGATAATGTTAATCCGAGACAACCTTCTGGTAGCAAGAAGTCGGCAAAAGAGCTATGCCGACAAACGTCAAAAACCCTTAGAATTTCAAGTTGGCGATATAGTTCTTCTCAAGGTATCCCCTTGGAAAGGCATAGTTCGTTTTGGAAAGAAAGGGAAACTTGCGCCAAGATTCGTGGGTCCTTTTAAAATCCTTGAGCGGATTGGGAAGGTAGCTTACAAGTTGGATCTACCTGAAGGACTCAGTAACGTTCATCCAACATTTCATGTCTCGAACCTAAAGAAATGCTTAGCTGACGAGAATCTCCACATACCACTTGACGAGGTTCACATTGACGAAACAATGCACTTCGTGGAGAAGCCCGTAGAGATCATGGACCGAGAAGTTAAGCAACTCAAGCGAAGTCGCATTCCAATTGTTAAGGTTCGGTGGGAATCCAAACGTGGCCCCGAGTTCACTTGGGAACGTGAGGATCAAATGAAAGACAAATACCCACACATGTTCCCATGACCCTCTTCTTAAGCAATTTCGGGACGAAATCTCCTAAAGTAGGGGAGACGGTAATCCCCAGGAAAATTCCGGCCTATAATTTTTACTTTTCCGGCACTTGTAATTTCACTATTATATGATTTCATCTATTCATTCCAAAGAAAGTTATCCTATTTATCTATTTTATTTCATAAGTACACCTACATACATACACTTATTTTCTTTCAAAAAGAAATAACAAATATTAGGATAAAGAGTTATGAAATTAAAGATTTAAAGTTCAAGGAAATGAATATCAATGTAGATCTATATACATATTGAGTTATTTCAAAAGTCTACATGCATGCTCATTAAATTTTCTAAATAAAACTAGGGTTATAAAAGTTATAGTAATTAATTACCAATAAAATAATTTCTAAATGGAAGTAAATTCTATTTAGTAAGTCATATATTTTTTTCCTCTCATTTATAACATTTAATTATACCATATTAAATTATTAGAAGTTATAAAAATTTATAGGATTTAAAGATTTTATTTTTTATAAAAGTCCAGGGTTGTTTGTGTAATTTTGAAACTTGATTCTCAATTTAAAACAAACTTTAAACATAAATGATAAAGCTTTTAAACCCCAAGGACATGTTTTGCCAAAACCTAAAACTTCGGGGATCTGACTTCAAAACCGGATGAAACCCCCTCCCCCTTCACTCTGATCGCGAGTTCGAGTCTCTCGGTGGCCGGTTTTCGGGCCATTCCACACGAAATCAACATCTACATGTTTTCGTACAAGACCGTTCACGGAAAAACGCTCAGGACACCTAATCGATCCACTAACTACACGTAATTGAGTTTTTATGAGCTCATCATGGTGTAACTCATAACCGTTTGAGACTGTGAATGCCATTTAATCGATCGAACACGTAATGTCCAAATTGGCTATAAATAGACGTCCCAAATCATCAACAACACTCACCAAAAACTTCCTATACCCTCAATTGCGTCTAATTCCACCTCCGTAATCCGCAAACCCACCGACGAAGCCGTTTCTTTTCATCACAGTCGTTCTCCCACTAAGCATAACCATTTCAGGTAAGATTGGTGTCATTGAACTCGATTTGATCAGTAGATTGAAAGCCCTAAGGATTCGGGATCGAATCGATGATCAATCGGGCAAATTGAGAAGCTAGGGTTTCGGGTTTCATAATGGGGACGAAGGGTTGATGGGTTTGCTTATCAAAAACTAATCGGAGCGACCACTGGACAAGGCATTGTGCCTAGTCTAGTGGATAGTGTGTGTGTGCAATTCGGGAACCGCCACAGGCGTGGGTTCGAATCCCAGGGAGCCGGTTTTGCTCCTCTTTACATTCAAATCATTTTTAAATCCATTGTTCTTCGTTAAAAAAAATTTCAAGTTTAATTTTATAAACCATACAAATACATTATACAATATTTATGATATTTAGAAAAAAAATATAAATAATGTTTTACTATATTATTTTATTAAGTTCTAAATAAAATAACATAAAAAAAAATCATTGTTTAAACAAATCAATTTTTTTGCTATTCATTTATATATTAATCCATAAATTATATTTACATATTTTTATAAACTTATAAATAATTATTATTGGTAAGAATAATTATTTAACTACTTTTAAGTTTATGAACACCAACATAATTATTTATAATTATTTTTACACAAAGAAGACTTAGTGTCTTGAAAACCATTTAAAATAAATTATTAGATTGTTTAATCATTTCCACCATTTTATTTAAAGAATTAATTACCTACTCTATTTATATTAACTAATAATTTAACTAAAAATTATTTGAGTACAACTTATTAAACATTTTCTCACTTTATAACTTATTTATAAAATGTTCCAAGTATATTATTTTCCATACCACATTATGTGTATATAACAATTTATATACAATGATATTTAAAACTTTTCCACACTATGACTTACTTGATTTCTAACTAAATAATTAGGTGTCTAAAATTCAAACTTGCACAGACCTTATGCCCAGCTCGAATCCCCATGAAACCCTAAACGTCCCAATATCTCCCAGATACCATTTAGACATATGTTGAAATTAGGTTACCATTACGTGCGTAGGTTTGTTGTGAGAGTTCCTCATGAGGCCTAACAATATTTACCAGTTCATACGTTCTAGCTTTGATTCAAGTGAGTTTCATAGCCCCCTTTCTCTTTACTATTGTTTACAAATACTCGGGGTGGAACATGTTTACGTACTATACTTACCAAATTCAATATCAATGTTCTCATGCTATTTACCATGTGCTTTATGTCTTAAACTGCTTGGTGACCATTACATGTGTTCATGCTAGTACATTCATTAACCTGCTACCAAGGCCTAAGGTAGTACCTAACATGATCATTTATAGGGGAATCCGATTCCAGTTAACACGAACCTTGGCGGGTTTTGTGTGTACCATATTACTACTTTTTTCAAAACACAATCAGTGGGATTGTACTTACTAGTTTTCCATTTACTACGGTTTGAATTGTACGCTTGGAACCTTGTATGTTTTCACATTTATGCCATAGTTACGCTTTGAACAATATTGAATTACAAACACTTATAACTTAACTTTTGTTAGTGTCAAAACCTATGTTACTCACCAACTACTTGTAGTTGACATTTACTCACATGTTTCAGGTGCACCCATTTGAGGACCCTACCTTCTCATCTAGGACTTGGACCTAGTTTAATTTAAATTATGTTATGTTTTGAACGTTTTGTATTCCATTCCCTATGTAACGAATGATTTTAAGTTAATGAATAAATATTGTCATTTAATAATAGATGATCATGTGCTTATGAACAAACGCGTCAGCCCCGGCGTTTAATCCGCCGCCAGCCGGGGTGTGACAGATGGGCGATCTAGGGGTATGTGGGCTTAAAATCTTGAATACGGCTCTTCTAATGAAATGGAAGTGGAAAGCGGTCAGTAACCTAAAATGTTATTGTCCTCGGTGGTCAGGCCAATTCATAATAAGTCCTTCGGATCAGTGACGTGTCTCTGCAAAAATGGGGTGGCGGACAATTGGGGAAATATTGTGTCGATGGGGTAGATGGGGGGTGGTAATGGTATATCGGTTGACAATTTGTTCTCGAGAAAGGTGGGAGTTGGCTCGGAGGCTGCTTTTTGGATGGATCCATGGTTTGGATTGAAGCCATTCAAAATTATCTTTCCGATGTTATTTGATCTTGATAAATGGAAAAAATGTACTATTCGGGACAGGGTTGCTTGGTCGGGTCAGCAGGTTACAGCATTTAATTGGGGCTGGAAAAGAAGGAAAGAGGCGGAAAAAAGGGGAGACGAAATTAAAGATTTGGAGGACATAGTCAGGTCTTACGGGTTCAGCGTGGGTCCGGACAAATGGGGTTGGCGTGGGGTCTCGTCGGGAGAATTCTCCTCTGGTTCCTGCAGGTCTTGGCCGGAAAAAACGCAGTTGGATACTACCGAGCCGGAAGTCAAGTGGCTAAAATGGATTCCGATAAAGGTGAGGTGCTTTTTATGGCATCTATTCCAATACCGAATTCCGGTCGCTGCCTCTCTTGTGGTGAGAGGGATTCCTGTGGCTTCCCCAATTTGCTCTCTTTGTAGACTTGATATTGAAAATGAGGACCATCTATTAGTTATTTTCCCGGTGGTCAGAGGCAAATGGAGGCAAGTTTCCTAGTGGCTTCCATTGGATCTGACGGACGTTAGGACGGTGAAGCAGCTTTCGATGGTCATCCACAGCTCAAATGTCGCCGGCAAGAGGAAAAAGATCATAATTGTTATATCATATTGTACGATTTGGGTGGTTTGGTTAACAAGGAATAGATGGATTTTCTCAAACTCTAGAAAAAGAGTGGATAACATGGGTGGAGGACATCAAAGTCTCGTCTTTTAACTGGTTGAAATATCGCGGGGATAACCATGGTCCTAATTGGGATGATTGGGTGCGCGATCCTCTGTTTGGGGTGGTCTAAGTCTTGGCCTGGGTTAGTTACTGTTTCTTGTTTTTTTTTGTGTAGCTTGGTGTTGTGATATTGTCGTTTCTTCTATTGTTCATTTGGCTTTGTAATTGGGGTATTTGCTAGCGACTCGCTAGCTTTCTTTAAGTTATCTCATTGTGGCCGTTAAAAAAAAGCTTTATTAATTAATTGCAAATGAAAATTTAGATTTTTTTATATTTTTAATATAAAGAGGCATTTTAGTCATTTTACACTTATTTAACAGTCAAAGTTAACACATATTCAACTTAGGGGTCATCTCTGTTACAAGTGTGTAAACTATTAAACTAAACATGTAATTTACCATTTCTATGGCCCATGAGTGAAATCTGTATAAACTACAGAGGCCTTCCGTGGAATTAAATTTCTCTCTTCGACTCTCTCTTTTTTCGCAATCTAGGGCAAATAAGTATAACTATTGAAGTATATACCGTACAATTTTATATATATTTATAAAGGACAATATTTATAATTTACTCTAAAATCATTTTAGTTGTCATAACCAAGATATTGTATCGCATCATGACCATCCAAATATTTGAAGTCATGTGAGATGTGGCTCGGAAATCGAGGATCTTTGGACGACACTTGCAAAAAGCAATCGATCAAGAGCCTAAAATTTGTTGAATCAGAATGCTATGAGACCCATGATGTAAAACGGTTAGGCCCCTCACCAAATCTCATGTCGCGAATCAAATCATGATACTCATTTTTCTAAAAACAAACATGTTGAAAAATAAAAGGCCCGATAAAGTAGAGGTACACAAAAAAAACCGGTTATGGAACCGGAATGGTTCCGGTTCCTACCCGACTGTAGGTGGACCCGGTCTAGGGTTGGAACAAACCATTGGTTCCTAACCGGTTTCGAGTTTTTTACACAAAACCAGTTTTTTCTAAATAAAGAATAAAACCATTGGTTACTAACCGGTTTCAAAAGGCTTGTTGCAAGTTTTGTGACACTTTTTTTAATAAAGAATAAAACTCTAGTTTAAAGAAGCACATTGTTCATAAATATTACATGGTGTTGAAGGCGGAGGAGGACTCCGAACAAACAAAATTGGGTAGTGACGGTCGAATATTTCATTACTTCGTAAATACGGTTTAAGATCGAATGACGAAGTTCGTGATTCAAGAAGCTTTTCCGTTTGACCACTTCAACAGCCCTCGGTTAACAAACATGATTCGAGAGACGCATCAACCTCGTTACACACACGTATGTCGTACTACACTTGGACATTATTGTTAAAAAAATGTCGAGAAATGCAAAACAAGAGTTAATTGGCATTTTTGAAAACTTAAAAACCGGTGTGAACTTAACTAGTGATGTTTAGTCGGATCCACATGGTTTACCCGAATTGTTCATTTGCGTCACCGCTCATTGAGTAGATCCTAATTCTTGGAAAATGATGAAACGTACGATTGCGTTTGAACTTTTTCCGTATCCACATATCAGAGAATAGTTGTTTCAAATTTTAGATTATGTAATACCAACCTTTAAATTAGAAAGTAAAATATTTTCAATGACATTCGATAACGCCTCAAACAATACTAGCGCAGTTTAAAAATTAAGAATAAAATATAAACCTATTTGTAACGGCGCATTTTACCACACTCGATGTGTTGCACATATTATTAATTTGGTTGTGTACATATTAAATAAAAAATGATCTCCTAACAAAAGGGAGGTATAAAAGAAAACCATTTCCTGATTTACAACAAGAATATTTTCAGTAAATGTGAAATTTTCTCTAATACCTCCTTCAAGTGAATAGGTGTGAGATCAACTCATAGCTTGGGACGAAAGAATTCAAAGAGTCTACGTGAAAGACTTTTGGTGAAGATGTCTGCCACCTGAATCTTGGTTGGACAAACTTAGTGTATAGTTTACCGGAGGAGATGAGTTTATGAACAAAGTAAAAGTCGTTGCCGATCTGTTTGGCCTGTTTGTGTGAACCCAGATTTTGACTAAGAAACAATGCACCTCGGTTGTCGCAAAGGAGAGTTGGCCGATTGGACATCAATGCGTGAAGTTCTCGGAGAAGATGAGTAATCCGAATAATTTTGGCAGCCATATTTTCCATGGTCAGATATTCTATATCACAGCTAGAACGAGAAACTATGCACTGCTTCTTTGCACTCCATAAATCAAGATTTCCAACTAAAAACCAAGAAACCATATGTAGACCAGCAAGTTTTAATACATCTAGCCAATCTGCATCTGAATAGCCCACCAAATTGGTGGTGGAAGGTTTATTAAAATTAAGACCATAGGAGAGAGTACCTTTAACATAACGAAGGATGCGTTTCACGGATTGAAAGTGAGATGTAATGGGAGAATGTAGGAACTGACTTGTCTGATTAACAACATAGGAAAGGTCTGGTCTTGTAATCATGAGGCACTGAATAGCACCAACAAGAGACCGATTTAGTGTAGGGTCGTGAAACGGAGTGCCTTGAGAAGTAAAGGTTTCGGAAGTGTTTAGCGGTGTTGCAACCGGTTTTGCATCGAGAAGACCGGCTCTAGCAAGGATGTCATAAACATACTTCACATGGCCAAGAAAGAGGCCGGTACTTGTGTAGCTAACCTCAAGACCCAAAAAATAATCCAGTTGTCCCAAATATTTGATAGCGAACTCACGGTGAAGACAATTAATGAATTTTTGAATGGTAGCCTCGTCATTCCCGGTTAGAATAATATCATCCATGTAAACGAGATAGATAATACATGAGTTTCGCTTGAACACAAACAATAATGTGTCGGCACAGCTACACGAAAAACCAACATTACTAGAAAAGTGTTAAGTCTTGCTTGTTTTAGGCTGTACATAGCCTTTTTTGAGATGTTCCACATGATTTGGGGCATGAGAGTATATGAAACCCAAAGGTTGCTCCATAAATACTGTTTCATTGAGATTGTCATTTAAAAGGCATTTTTTACATGTAATTGGTGTAGATGAATGGTAGCCAATTCTTAAACAATTCAGTTCAGGGCATTGAAGCCATGACAATAGGTCTGAAAGTAAGAGAGTAATCAAACCCTGGAACTTGTGTAAAACCTTGAGCGACTAAGCCTTGTATCGATCAACCGAGTCGTCCGAATTGTATATATTTTTTTTCCTATAAACCCACTTTGAACAAACGACCTTTAACTCCTTGGGTTGAGGAACAAGATCCCAAGTATGATTCTTTTGCAAAGCATCCATCTCTTCATGCATGGTCGTCATCCGTTTAGAATGTTTAGTTGTAGTTTTGAACCCTTAGGGATCCTTGAAAGAGAATAGGGCATGATGTAGGGACTTGAGCTAATTATTGCCCTATCAGCAAAATGTTTTGGTTTGGATATTCTAGCATGAGCATGAGTCATCGTAGGATGGAAAGAAGTTTTGACCGGTCAGGATGGCTGAAAGGTTGATGAGGTACGTGACGATGGAGGCAGTGACGGAACCAGAACTTTTCAACTGAAGGATCACAATACAACTTTATAAAATCCATTAACGTACAACTATTAATATTTTTTAACCAATTTATCATACTACAAGCACAAGCAGGAGAACATATAGTGGTAATTAAAATATTTTTGTACTGATTAATATAATACAAACACAACCATTTTTAATACTATTTTTATTAGTATCTAAATATTAGAACTGAAGGCTTAGTATATTTTACATGTAACATGTATATTCATAAAAACATATCTACATGCTAAAAAGTAATCTCAAATTATATATATTTTAAGGAAAATTTATAACAAAAAGTTAAAACAAATAAATAAACTCTAAATCAAAATAAAATGTTAAATGCCGTTCAAAAAAAATGTTAAACAAATAAACTAATAAGAAATCTATATATTTTTATACTAATACAAATCAATAAATTTAGTACAAGCTAGATAAAAATTTAAGTTTAAATTTCTTTAAACATTTTACTCCAGATTGTTGATGTTTAGGGATGTGTGTAAGCCTTACACAATAAAGAAGCTGAAAGCAAAGAATTATAAAAAATAAAAGGGCAAAACAACAAAATAAATCACTTTTGACTTCTACTCTTCTGACTTCTTCATCTTTCTCTAAAAAAACACCACCACGAACTTGCAGCGCCTACAACTTCCGTGGCCGGCTGCCGGAAAATTTTTCTCATCATTATTTTTATTTGAGTAAACATTACTTTTCGTCCCTGAGGTTTGCACAAAACTTCAGGTTTCGTCCATCTATAACACATTTCATCCCTGACGTTTAATGTTTTAACAGTTTGCGTCCCTGATCCTTAACTCCGTTAAGTTTTCTGTTAATTTTTGTCTAAATTTACTAATATATCCCTCGTCTCTTCTTCTTCTTCAACCATCAGAACCAAGAAACAATTTTAACTCCATATTTTTACACTCGTCAAACAAATGTCTGCCGGTAGTGATTCTGATCGGGAAACGACGACGATGACCACGTCGAACCAGGTGACGGGGATTCACGTGGTGACAACCATTTCCGTCGTCGGAACACCATCCTTGTTCCGTTTTCGCTGCAATCAGGTCACACCTCAGCCTCCGCCACCGTTGTTACAGAAGAATCCTAGATGCGGTGTCGCCGGAAAACACATCCCGTCACCATCTCCGTCATTTAACATCGGCACCGTTTCTATCTAGGCCACCGGACGCCGCCTGCTCCCTTGTCTCCACCTCTGTCTCTGCTTTCTGGAATCCCTAATCACCGCCACTGTAACATTCCTGATTTTACTATCTTTAATTTCAATTCAATGTAAAACATTTCAATTCAAAAAAATCTAGTACATTGGTTTATTCTATTCGTACCAACAGTTAAACAATAGGTTCCAATGCAAATTCACGAGTCTTGCACGGATATACATTATTAAAATCCTATATATATATATGGATATATCTATGTAAATATCCAACAGATACATACTCACATATATACTTTTATCCAATTAACAAGGAACTACTCATTTGCTTGGACCCCAAACCGATTGAACCCTAAATTAAACCCCACACACTAAATTTGACTTTTAAAAACACAAATTTTGGCTTTCTTGAACTCCATTGACTTTCAAAAGTCAAAGCAGCCCAAGCCTTGTAAATTCGAGGCAACCATCGACGGGTTTCTGTTGAATTGGACTCCACACGGCTGCCCAAACAAGAATCGACTCGATAACCAGCCCAATTCATTCACTTGCGCGGCACAATCGAAATTCAAACGCGTTTGACTCAATTAGTCAAACCCGTAATAACTCACCCTCAATCCATACAAATCGATGAGTAATCAAGCCCGTAAATCACGCTCAGTCTATTCCCTCATGTATTCAGACCAAAACGCGACTCGATTCATCCTAAATCAATCGAATTAACCCGTAAACAGCGTCCGTGATTATCCCGGTCAATTTAAAATTCGAATTGATTTATACGAAGGGAATTAATCAAATTAAACACATCTATCACTCGCGTATACCTCCACACAAACTCTCCCAACCCTGAATCGAACCTCATTCCGCCTCTGAGTTCCTGTCGATCACCAAGTATTCTCGGAGAAAAACCGTAGCCGATCGCACTCGTGCCATAACCATTTCAGGTAAAAATTGTACCATTCGATTCGTAATCACGTGGCTATCGATAGCCCTCTGCCAATTCGTGATGACAGAGGGTATCGCTACCGATTTGAAACTAGGGTTCATAGCGGGTTATCTTCGTTTTTGAATTTTGGATTCGTTTAATTCTATGTTTTAATCAATTAGAATCCCTTATATAACAGCGAAACCATCTAGCCCAGCCAGTAAGCCATTGCACCGCCGGGCTAGATGGCGTGGGTTCGAAACCCATACAGAGGACCGTTTTGCGCATGAAACCTAAACCAAACCCAGCCCCTTTGCAGGCATAGGATAAATGATTTCGAACCAGATCCATTACAAGGATTAGTCCCTTGGTCCGGTGGTAAAACTTGCAACACACACAGGAACCACCCGGGTTCGAACCGGGTGGCCTGTCTTAAATTTTTAAAGCCCGAAAAGTTTATAAAAAAAATATTTTTATAAACCTTAAAATATTTATAACAGAATAAAACCAGAATTTATAAATTCCTACAAAAATTTAGATTTTAATCCAAATTAAATGGTTAAAATTACACATTTAACTTTTAAAACAAAAACTTTAAATATCTAAAATTAATTTCTAAACATATATTTACATTCCATATATTTTAACATATTTTCACAAATAAATAAATAAAAATTATTTATTTATTTAACCTATTTAAATATATGAAATTATTTATTTTATTTATTTAAATTAAACACTAATCACATAAGTAAGATTTCTAAACATATATTTACATCCATGTATTTTAACATATTTTCACAAATAAATAAATAAAAATTATTCATTTATTTAACCTATTTAAATAAATGAAATTATTTATTTTATTTATTTAAATTAAACATTAATCACATAAGTAAGATTTCTAAACATATATTTACATCCATGTATTTTAACATATTTTCATAAATAAATAAATAAAAATTATTTATTTATTTAATCTATTTAAATAAATGAAATTAGTCACATAAACAAAATTTCTAAACATATATTCACAATTCATATGTTTTAACATATTTTCACAAATAAATAAATAAAAATTATTTATTTATTTAATCTATTTAAATAAAAGAAATTATTTATTTATTTTATTTACTTAAATTAAACACTATCTACATAAACCAAAGTTCATTTTTTTAAAAAAACATAAATATATATATTTACATGATATATATTTTAGCATATTTTTCACAATTAAATAAATAAAAATTATTTATTTATTTTATTTAAGTCCAACCCTACGTCAGTGACTATTAAGTTCATACATATATACCTTGAACCCTAGACTTAGACATAGACTTTTGTACACACTATTAACTCAATACACATTATGCACTAGGTTAACGTGGTGAGTTACAAGGATTGTTTTGCCACATAGACTTGCGTGCTAGCTACACTCTTGATTCAAGTGAGTTTTACATAGCCCCTTTTTACATTTTGCACTTTTTGGGGTGAAACATGATTACACTTTGAACTCTTTGCAATTTACTCATATACAATTCAATAATATGATGCTATGTGTTATTTGTGTTTTATGCTTGAATGCTATGAGTTAAGACTACATATACATGACATTAGTACAATCATTAACTCAGTACAAGCCAACGGTTAACATTGATAGATCTATTGAGTCTGACAAACCCACCCGGTTAGGGTGTTTGTTACCGACTTTACATTAGGGTAACCTGCGTGTTATGCCTCAGTCACAAGGTTTGATTGTACACACTAGTTTAACTATAGATTCTCCATAAATGCCTTATTCACGTGTATCGTATGAATTGTATAAAATACTTTAAACTTGGTTATGTGTCAAAACCTATGTATGCTCACCAACTATTTTTAGTTGACCTCGTTTTCATCATGTTTCAGGTACTAATGCTTGAGAATAAGTGCAAGATGCTTCACTTAGGACCGATGGCCTAGAATTTAAATTAATGAGACTATTTATGTATTTCCATTTTCCTTGTAACGTTGGATTTATGTTTATTTGTGACATGAAATTTGATGTTTAATTATTTAAACTTTAGCAAACCTTGAGCTTTTGAACAGTCTACATGTCCCGCCCCGACGTATTCCGCCGTCGGTTGGGGTGTGACAGCCACCGCCACCGCCACCGCCATTTTTGTTGGAGCTACCAAGACCCCGTCGTCGGTCAGGGGAGAGGTGGTGCCGAAGAGCTGGTTGCCAGAGGGGGTCGCGACAGAGGAAAGTGTTATTCATGTTATTGAGTCTCATATACATTTTATCGAGTCTGATGAAGAAGAAGAAGGGGTGAGTGGTATATTAGTAAATCTGCACAAAAACTAACATAAAAGTTAACGGAGTTAAGAACAAGGGACGGAAACTGTTAAAACATAAAATGTTATGGATGAAATGTGTTATAGAGGGATGAAACCTGAAGTTTTGTGCAAACCTTAGGGACGAAAACTAAAGTTTAGTCTTTTAATTTTTTCCTTTTCATTTGAATGACAGTTATTCGAGGGGTGACGCTAATAAAGAAAAAAACCACTTTATATATTTATAAACAGAGACTTCGCCAGCAGGAGGGTCAACGAACCCTCCTAACCCCCTTGTAGTTCCGCCCCTGGATGGAGGGACTGATGAGGCTAAATCTATGTTTAAGTCATACATTTATTATCTAAATTTGTATCATCATTCATTCCGTTCATTACATTACGTTCTAGTTCTTTCATCGCCCTCGGGACTTATAGGTTCACAAGATAGTTCCTCCGCCCTTACAATTCGTAGGTCCATACGGTAATTCCATCGCCCTTACGACTCACCGGTCCATAAGATAACGTTGCCCACTATCACCAGATCTCACTGGCGACACTCTTAGTGTGGCCTGGAAATAACACGTGTCCCAATCATTAGAAACCTTGGGTACTGCGCCACTCCCCCATCTTCCTCCCGTCAAGTGTCGCCACTTGAAGGTTGCAACGCTGCTAGTGTCGCATGATGAACACCATCCTCAAACAAGTCCGTTTTCAACCCAAGTTTGCAACTTTTTACATCCAAACTCCCATGAAGCCCTAGACTTTGTTTGACCATTCATACGTAAAAATCGTGTTTTTAAGTTCAAAACCCTAGTTCAATCCCAAAACCCATTTAAATTGAAAGTTTTAGGTTGGATTTTTACTTCAAAAACAACATTTCTTTGTGGATTCTTTCTCTAGAACGATGGAGAAACAGACCTGAAGCAATTTTGGAGCAAAATCACTTGAATCCTCCTTCCCTCCACGGTTTGTGTGAAATGGTGGAATGGAGGTTGATCCTTGGTAGATTTAGAGTTTATGAAAAACCTCATGGCCAAGCCCACCTTTCTTCAAGCCCATTACCTCTTTTTTCCTTCTTCCTTTCTAGATGTTACACACTCACATAAGTACATGTGAATATTTAAGATAATTAGAAAGCTTACCATGTAACTTTATTTGCCAACATAATGCAAGAAAAGCTAGAAAATAATGTGATTACAACATGTTATCTATTACATGCGATAATTGATTTATAAAATTAAAAACTTTTGGAATCTAAAGAAAAGGTAGAAAATAATGTGATTTGGCACTTGCTAAAAAAAGTAACGCGTTTTCCCTACTCACTACTAATCAAACTTATAATCACTTGAAGTTTGAGATGATACAAAGAAAGTTATAGAATTAAAACATATAGTAAATGCAATAAATTGATTTATAAAATTTCCCACTATGTATTTCGAATATTTTTCTAATGAGTTTGAGGGAAAAAAACAACAGAACCAATATTAGTATTATATGCATGAGTACATTGTTTTGAATTTAAAATAATAATAATAATAATAACAATAACAAATTACTTGCATGTTATGATAACAATGTTATCTATTGCATGCAAGCGTGAATAGTAGCTCTCCACTCGAATCTTGTCACGTGTGATATATGTCATAAGAATATGAGAGGCTTCATAATACAAAATCAATCTAGCACAGCTTCTCTCCAAAGTGTTCGAGCCCTTTACCAATTATTTTTGGCTTTATTATTACTATTATTATTAGTAACGATATTTTTCCTCGCACTTCGCAACATGATGTGGACCGGTGGCGGATTTACTTGAGAGTCAGGGGTGGGAGTGCACCCACTCAAAAAGACCCAATTAGTGTAAATTTCTTAAAAAATAAGCAAAAAAAAGTAGGCACCCATTCATTTTATTACCAGGCACCCTATCAACTCGCAGATTTTGGATGTCCGAAAGTTTTTCATCAGAGCCGGCAACAACAAGACGGTGGTAGATGCTCTGTGTGTTTTGAGAAAGACGAAGAAGACAACCTAGCTAGTAATATTAACTTTTGGTGAATTGGGCATGTCCAATACTAAGCCACAGCCCAATACTTATCTAAAACGTATAGTTTTTATGTGTTTTTTTTTTGTTTTTTTTTATGTGAAAAAATAGAGCACTGGAGAGCCTATAAACTATAAAGGTCAAAGTCTACAAAGTTTAAACCACTTTATACCCTGCCATGCACAGTGATAATATATAAATCAAATTTTAATTATCAGAGTGTAAAATTTGAACTATTTATTAATTTATTTAATTTAATATAAAATATTAGATATTATTTTATATTGTTTTTTAATGATTATATCATTATACATAATTTATTTATTTATACTTTGATTTAGAGCTATAACTTTATATAAGTGTTTCAATTATTTTTTTTAAATCTATAATCATTTATATCTTTCGCTGTCATTCTTGCTATGATTATTTTGTAGTTACGTGTTTATGTAAATTATTTATTCGACCCATAGTGACTAAAAATCTTGGATCCGCCACTTATGTGGACCTTAAACATTTGAAATTGTGACATTAACGTGGCTAAAAAAAAAGTGTGGTTAAATACATAAAAGAAACGTATGAAGTTAAAGTGACTCTACTGTGGAGATCGAAACACAGATAAAAGACAGTTATACGAAAGACAACCCCAAACTACTTCAAATTGATAACCCTAGCATAGACATCATCTCCGTAACCATCGCCTGCATACCCACCGTTTGATTCAAACCATGACATCCCCAAATCAGGCCGCTTCCGATAATAATCAAAACCCCAACCCCTAGATCTGATACGCTCAAGAGCTTGTTTGAGACGAAAAAGACGAACTCAATAAGAATCGATTACACGATCTGTGTTGTCCATTGTCATCCGTTTCCTCTGCTACTTCATTGGAGCGGCAATCGAATCATAGAAAAAAAACGTGGTTAGATAAGAGGGTGTTGTGGAGTGTGGTGGAAAAGTACTTATTGAGTTATTGGCTTTTTTCAAAAAGCCGATAAGTCAAAAAAATTAGCATTTTTTTTTAAAAGACAATAAGTTATTCTCAAAAGCCAATAAATCCTGACTTTTGGAAATAACTTATTGACTTATTAGTTTTTCAAAAAGTCAATAAGTCATTTACAAGAGCACATCCAAACACCCCCTAAATAAAATAAAGGTATCACATTTTACAAAGTTGAGGGGTGAATTTGATTTTTTTAAAGTTGAGAGGTAGAATGTGTTGGTGACAAAGACCACCGACGTACACTTGCTATTGAGAGTAGAAATTTATTATTATCATCATCATCATTTTTATTTTATTATTACTATAATCTTTTTATGTTTTCTAGATTTGAATGATAATCACAAACAAAAAATGGTAGCCTTTACTACCTTTCACAGGTCAATGGAATGATAAATTCGACACTCATTTCTATAATCATGTACATAGCTAACATTGATTTAAAACATATGCTAATTAGTTATTAAGCATGTGACGACTTTACCTTTTAGTTATACAGGGATACTTTTTGTAAAACTTTTATAAATAAACTTTTCTATTTTGTTATATAAAATTTTCCACTACAATTGGGAAAAACCTCTAGTTATACACATCAGAATTCTGGACGTGTTAACTATAAAAGAGATGCAAAATGGGTATGGGCCGTGAGCCCGTGAGCAATTGACCAGTACAATTTATATATACTTGACCCAATCTAACTAATCTAATTCTTAAAATGGGCCCATTGGGTTTTGAACATATAAAATCATTGACTTTTTATAGTATTGTTGTCGCAAATTTGAAATCTATAAAAAATTAAAAATACATGTCATAAAAAGAAAATGTCAATGAGACTCATTTCTTGTAATATGGACTTTTTTTCGTAACTAAGAAAACTTATATTAGGTTTATCATCCATATTCATGTGGGTTTAATCTTATCGGTCAAGTCAGGTTACGAGTTAATGGGTACGGTTAGCGGGTGGTTAATTTAGGCACGTGTTTAGTGTTTTAATTAGAGAGTCAAAGTAGTGGTTTAATGGGGTAAGCGGTCTTCCGTATCTTTAGGTGCAAGGGTTTATTTCCTATTTATGTATGTGTTTGTTTATAAATGAAAGTGTGCAGAAGGTATGAGTTTAGAAGCAGTAAAAATTAATCTCTAAACATTAGTTTGTTTTACCATTTGGTATCAGAACGAAGGTTAAAGAAAGTTGACAATTTAGAAAAGAAAAAAAGGTTTGGAGATGGACCGCAAACTTCATTCTCACAAGATACTTTGTTGGGAGACAGTCCCCTTTGTGTGCGCTACAACAAGTTATATCAGTTATAAGCGGACATCATGTGCAATGTTAAAGATAGATGGCAATTGAAGGCTTCGGTCTGAAATTGGCAAAGGCATCTGCGTGGGGGGCGGGAATTGTTGCTACTAATGCAGTTAACTACATAGCTGGATGGGTTTGATTGGGTGGAAAAAGCAAACGAGTGGGTGTGGGAGATGGATGGATCATTTAACCCTTCCGGGTGGCGTTACTTGCACTTGTTGGAATCAATTTTTACCTAGTAAAGTAAATATTCTTGCATGGAGAATTGTGTTCAACTGTATTCCTACAAAGGTAAATCTTGATACATGGGGTATTGATATTCTCTCTTTACTTTGTTCTTGGTGTGATAGAGAGGTTGGATTTAGAGATCATATTTATTGTCTACATTGCCTCCCTTGGGTTTGTAAGCAGCAAATCAAACACCTATTTCAACACACTTTCTTATGGTCAGGATGTCATATATCTTCTTTTGTATGTTGATGACATCATTCTTGTCATTTCTTCTCCAGCTCGTATCACTAAAAAAATCTCTCGCCTATCCGCTGAGTTTGCCATGACTGGCCTCGATCCGTTATCTTTCTTTCTTGGCATTGCTGATACTAGCAATGCATCTGGTTTATTTCTATCCTAGACTGTCTTTGCTTGAGACAACCTCACACGGGCTGATATATGGTCACGTGTAATCTTGCAACACTCTAGTGGATATAAAATCCAAGCTTTCCTTGGCCGCGAAATCCGTGTCGTATTCTTGTTGGTGCATTGCAGTATCTGAAGTTGACTCGCCTAAAAATTGCATTTGTTGATCACCAGTTATTACTATTCATGCATAACCCTAGTGAACCCCCACCTTCATGCCCTGAAGCGTATTCTACGCTACATTCAGGGTACTCTTCATCACGGTCTCCAGTTGCGTCCTTCTGTTAACCATCTAGTTGCTTATACTGATGCCGACTGGACGGGTGTCCTGATACCCGTCGGTCTATATTTGGGTTTTGTGTGTTTCTTGATGATAATCTTATGTCTTGGTCTTCCAAACATCAACATATTATCTCCTGGTCCAGCGCTAAAGTTGAGTATCATGGTGTCGCCAACATTGTTGTTGAGGCAGCTTGGCTTCGTAATATCCTTCTTGAGTCACACTGCCATGTGTCTCGTGCCACACTTGTGTTTTGTGACAATGTTAGTGTCGTATATTCAGCATCCAACCCTGTGAAACATCAAACAAATAAACATGTGGATATGGATTTACACTTTGTAAAGGAACGTATGGTCATCGATCAGGTTCGTGTGTTGCATGTTACCTCTCATCACCAGTTTGCTAATATATTCACCAAAGGTTTACCATCACAGTTGTTTCTAGACTTCGGATCCAGTCTTAACGTTCAGCTTCCCTCCGCTCAGTCTATGGGGATATGTTAGATAAGTTACATAAGCCGTTTGGTGTATTATAACATCATGTATAGTTAGGGGCCATTGTGTAATTACTTTATTTTATACCAAGTACGGTACTTCTATATATATAGTGGTGCTCAATACCAAGAACGATCATTGAGAGATTCCCCAAACACTAACACTGAGAATGTACCAGAAAGCGACACGTGTCCCCTAGTTTAGTTGTTTATTAAGTAGTATTGATATAAATTTCATGCATAAGTCATTTATAAAATTTGAAAAACATGTATAAATGATGTTGGTAACCAACCGATACGATAACTATTCACTTGTTTTGCCTGAAGTATGTTTTAATCTTAAGAACCCGTTCATTTTGTCACAATTTTTATGCATGTAAGGCTTCTTGTATGGACAAATTAAATTATCTTTTATAATTGATCAATGTTACTCAATCTATAACATGAAATAAAATCGAATTAAAAACTTCATTTTATATGTTTATTTGGATTTGATTGATGGTAGCTTCCAAGAAGCTTCATTGTTCTTGGTTCTCATCTCCTGGAACCTTCCTTCTGCAACATTTGTTAGAGTGTTGTTGACATTACATGCATCATCTCTTAAAAGGAAAATATTTTTTCTTTTTCAAAATAAGTAACTAAAAAACACTTGGTTTTTATAAACATACCGGTTAATATTTTTATAAGCGGTTATATAGTAACGCGGTTTAGAAGTATTCCATTAATCATAAAATTTTATTGCTTATGACATTGTAGTCTATTGGTATTGATGACTTCTTATTACTTTGTGATGTAGATTCAAATCCTCTAAACGCATATTATGTGGTATTTATGAGAAAAAAAATTGTTTGTTAAAAAAGTCATAATTTTTTATCAATGAATCATTCAAAGGACTTACAAACTACAAGATTTATTACAAAGAAAATCATAAATAAGCTTATTTTCCTGTTTTTAACAATATTTTTTTTTCTTTTAAAAATACGGTATTTGACCTGCATTTTACTGTTTTTAACAGTTTTTGGTATGCGATATTTTTGTCTGAATTATTTGAAAAGTATGAAATATTTTAAAATTACAAAGCGGGTTTAGCCCGTGGTCGATTTTGTAAAAATGGTGTGTTAATAGTTTGTTCGAATATTGAATAATCAAATGGAAACTTTGGATTTGATTCAGAAACTTTTTTTTTTGTATTCGATATGCTCTTCAATAGTTGAATGATATTAGATATCATTTGTCTGATGTCAATTACTGGTGTCTTTTACAGAAGAAGAAAAGAGAATTGGAGAAAAAGAAGGGTGAAGAGAGGATTATAAATAACTTCTCTAGATCTGGAATCACGCGCTCTTGTCGTAATCGTAAACCTATAACGTACACCTTTGGTATGTAATAGGGTTTCTGATTTATCTATGTGTTGATTGACAATTATATCACTGCATGAAGAAAAATATATAGATCTGTTAATCGTCCAATTGAATAAGTTCATCAGTAGAGACAGGAATAATTATTAGTAAATTACATGTGGTAGGAGAGGAGATTCACTCTGGTTACTTTTAAACAGACACGTGATTTACTAATTTGTTTATATGGTATAGATGTTTAATGACCATTTAAAGTTAAATTTGATTATTTCCCCTAAGATCACAAGCTAAATGACACCATTCTGGTTCAGTATAATAAATGTCTTTGTGTCACTGACTATAATGTCTGTCTTCAAAGGTTAACGCATAATTGTTGTGTTGTACCATCTTCAGTTGATATTGTACTCTGGTGTGTGAAGTAATTTGGGTGGTGTATGAAACACCTTCCTTTTATGGGCCACTACAAATTTTCTTTTATCATATTACTCATAGTAATCAATCAGATAGTAAACACATTAGTTAAAAAAGCTTATAATTGGGAAAAGAAGTAAGAGAAGCACGGTAAATATCATGCATAATTTGAACTATTTGTAGCTTGCGATTTTTAGATTTCAATGAAAGATTTGTTAATGTGAGATTGTTTTGTTACATTAACTTTTACAGATGAATATGACAAAGCCATTAGCGAGGCCATACGAGAAAGCAAGTAAGTTGCATTTATTTCACTCACTTGAAATTTAATTTGAAAAATACATATTTGGATCTTGGAATCTCACATAGTTTTTAATGTTTCTCTGATAGGAGGATGAAAACTAGAGACGAAGAAAAGAGTGAGAAAAAAGAAACTCTAGCAAAAGGTACATATGACAAAACCCTAACATAACAAACACCCAGTTCGTTCCCCCACCCCAAACGGTCGTCTCCCCCAAGGCCCCAAATCATCAAAACCAGTTCACCGGCGGTGACACCGCAAACCTCCACCCTCCAAAAGCAGATCGTTGGTTCGTCCCAGATCTCACCGATTTCTGATCCATCACACAAATAGAGCCGCTGATCGATCTGCCCTACTTGGCTGTAACATCCAGCAATGATTGCGATGATGAGGCATTAAACCCCCAACTGAAGATGGTATGCTCCAACGTTAGGCAAACCCTAAGAGAAATCGGAGATGTATTTATTCAAACCGTTCTTTTTGGATCTCTGCTTATCTTACCCGTTGTTGAACAAATCTATCTGAGTTAGATATTGATAAACAAATTGAAATATGGCGGATGCAGATGAATGGTGTGGTGGTTTTAGTCGACATATTATTATACTAGCATACTTGCACAATTCTCATATTGGAAACTTGGAAAGTGTCTATGTATGATGTACTTCATTAATCTATACTACTTGATATAAATTTTAAGAACACTTGTCACATTTTTAGGCAACCATATTTTCAGGTTTTCGCCTCTCTCTTATTAATAATCAATTTCACTATTTTAGTCGACTAAAATAATTATTTGTTTTAATTTTTATCTAAAGATTTTTGAATTTAAAATTGTCTTTATCATTAATTAAAATTTTCAATCATATTTTTATGAACTCTATAAATTGAAATCAATTTTATAATGAGTTAGGATCCAAATAAAAAAAACTTTTAATCATATATTTATATATTTACATTATTTCATTTCGATGATTGTATATATTAACAAATTATATTATATTTTATTCAACTTGTGTAATACAAGAGTTTATTTAACTCATGCAATACACGGGTTTATTTAACCCATGCAATACATGGGTTTTTAAAGACATACTTTTTTTATTACTAAGTATATAACATCAAATTTATTTAACTCGTGTAACAGACAGGATTCTAAACTAGTTTACATTACTACTCTTGAAAAGTTACGTTTTAACCCTTAAATTTAGCTATATCTACACTTTATATCTTCTACTTATCTATTATTTTTACACACTCGTAATTCTTTTAGTTATATTTTTCTCTTATAAATTTTAAAATTTAACGGTTTATAAAACTCCGAATATACCGTTGCAACGTTCTTATTTTTATTTATATTTCTGTAATTTCATTCAAAATGGAATTGTACGTCATGATGTATAAGTCATCGACGCATAAACGTACACGCCCCTCAAAGCTGATTCAAAATTTCAATTTTTTACAGTTTCTTTTTTTTCCTGCAACTTTTAAAATTATGATTTTTATAAAATTCCAAATTTGTGCTTCTTATTTTATCAACGTTAATATTTTAACTGTTTGGTTTTTTTCTGTTGCAATGTTCCTTCTTTTATCAACGTTCCAATGTGATTTTTTAACGATATCTTATTATACAACATTCCGGATATTATCAACGTTATCGTCACAATGCACAGGTTTGTAACGGTTTTGTTTTTTTATATAAAGTTTTGAATGTTATCATCAAGATGTAGGTTTTGATTTTATTACCTTCAACAAACGGGTCCATGGCTAAGTTTTAAGATTAGATTTTTTTTATGGTTTTGCACCCCTATCGCAGCACGGGATGATGGTCTTAATACTAGTTTTGATTTAAATGCAAGTTAAATTAAATATAGTATTCTTTTTAATTTTTACACTAAGACGGAACAACAATTAATGAAGGCGGTTGCTTACGCCCTCCATGTGACGCTTCACGTGCTAGCACGTGGGTTGACATTTGTCGTCTCTCTATCTGTACGGTACTTAAGTACTTATGTCGGTATATGTATACAATTTTTTTTTTATGAACGAAAAATTTCTTTTAATATTACTATCACTACAAAAAAAAAAATACACTAATAGTGGCGACATTTATCGGCGCTAATACTCAATAGCGGCGATTGTCTCCGCTAATGCGTCGTCACTGTTGCTTCGCCGCTAATGCCTAGTTTGTCCGCTAATGAGTCACTGCTAATTATAGTTGCCGCTAATGCTTAGTTTGTCGCCGCTAAAATCGTTGGCCCATTTTTGCAGGTCGCCGCTAATACTAGTATGGCCCGTTTTACCTTTTTTCAGTATTTTCAATATCCAGTTTTACTAAAAGATACATACATTACAAAACCTACAAGGTTTTCATTTTTTTGGCCCAATATAACAAAAACATAACTACAAATACACTAATATATAAAGTTAGAACATAATCTAAAGGTTTTTGACCCAATCAAGGTATTCTGAATCTTAAAACAATATAAAAACTAAACAATTAATCTTCATCCATATCGTCGTCGCCCCTGCTATTTTGTCCCATTTGTAAAAGATTAAACTTGTTAAGTTTAACTCTAAAACTCGGGTCGTCGAACAAAATGTTAGTTAGTTCCTACAATTACATGAATACAAATTTAGTTCATATATATATATATATATATATATATATATATATATATATGACTACATACAGACAAATTTCAAGTAAAAACAGTTCATTTTACATATATATGTACATGCATAGAAGTTTTTCGGTCAAAACGAGCATTTTACATATATCTATCTACATACATACAAGTTTCGAGTCTAAACGGGTCAAATGGTTGATTTTACTTATATATGTATACATATATACAAGTTTCAAGTCTAAACGGGTCAAATACTTCATTTTACATATATATGTCTACATACATACAAGTTTCAAGTCTAAACGGGTCAAATTGTTCATTTTACTTAAATATGTCTACAAACATACAAGTTTCAAGTCTAAACGGGTCAAATAGTTCATTTTACTTATATATGTCTACAAACATACAAGTTTCAAGTCTAAACGCGTCAAATGGTTCCTTTTACATATATATGTCTACAATCATACAAGTTTCATGTATAAACGGGTCAAATTGTTCATTTTACTTATATATTTCTACATACATAGAAGTTTCAAGTCTAAACGTGTCAAATGGTTCATTTTACCTGTGTGTTTGGGAGTGTAGGCTGCACCTACGACTGCTCAAAATAATCCGGCCGTTGAAATGATGTGTAATATCCAGTATTTTTCCGATGTATCTTTCCCTAAACCCGTGCACGTATTGAGCATTCAAATCTTAGAAACTTATTAAAAATACATTTTTTTTAAATATTAAATATTAATTCAATTAGCAAAAACAATTATACTTGGTATATATATATATATAAGACAAATATATATATAGATGTATCTTATAAATAAAAATGTCTGAAATTCTTAAAACTTTATAAGTTTATAATTATATAAATAAAATAATATATAAACTTATTTTTTTTATATATATACTTAAACATGTAAGCTCTAAATCTTATTAATTATTTTATAAAATTATAAAATAATAAAACCTATAAAACTTAGGTAGTTTTATAAATAAAACATATTATTAAGTTATAAAAAGTCCAGGGACTAAACTGTCATTTTTGAAACTTGGTTTAAACCAAAAATCGTATTTTGTACATGAAATGGTAAAAGCCTGAAACCTCAGGGACCATTTGCGCAATTACCCCAAACCCCGGAGACTGAAACCAGTCTCAGGTTCGAGTGCCACAGAAGCCGGTTTTCACCTCCGAATTCCCTAAAACGCATTTCCGGCCAGATACGATGCACCTCGGGCATCCATACGCGCATGCGACCCAACCCCAATGACCATCAATGCCTGACTCCCAGCCGTGGTCACGCATGGGTTCGGAATTGAACCCGTCGGCTCAACCCCCACCCACCTAACCGTTAACGTAATAAATGCCAAATTGGCTATAAATACCCACTCGAACACCTCAACGACATCACCCCTGATCTCAGTGAACTATCAATTCATTCGATTCGAACCTGCAATTGCCGATTTAAACTCGTGGAACAGTCGACCGAAACCCAAACTGGTTCTCCTTCATTTCGAAACCAATCCAGGTAATCTGACTAACCATCTTGTTCGTTTTCTCTTGAAGATCGAAAGCCCTCTGTTTAATTTCATTAATTGAGGGCAAATCGATACGTATTTGAGGATTCAAATTCTAGGGCTCATACGGGGATTGGAGGAGGTTTGGGATTCTGTTTAAGTATTTGATTTTCCATGTATTACACTAACGAGACCCGTAGTCGGGCGGTTAGTGTGTGTGTGTGTGCCTCGACCCGGTCAGTGACCCGGGTTCGAGTCTATGCAACCCCGTTTTGCGTTTTTATTTTTTTTCCAGCCTTTTTAATCAGTCTTAAACATTGCAATTATTTTATAAATTCTGTAACACTTTTATAAACTTGAATATGAATTTTACTTACACTTATATCTTCTGGAAACATTTTATTTAATTAAACTTAATTAAAACTTATGATAATAAATTTATTAAAAATAGTTTTAAACATTTAAAAGAATACTTCTAAAACTTATAAAACTTGGACATTTAATAGAAATCGTTTTTATAAAAATTCGAAACTTAACTTCTTATTCTTTTTTTATATATATATAATAGACTTATTTTTGTTTGAAACTTTAATTTAATAAATTTTAAACTTATACGTTTTATATTTCATATAAACAAGAAATCCATTTATATAATTTTAAAACATAAGCAAATGAATGTACTTCATTCATTTTTAAATGTGTATAAACTTATAAACCGTATAAAATAAAAACCTGCATTTCATATGAAAACAACAATCTATTTGTTTACATAAATTTTATACTTTGGTTATTTCTTAAACACCCATAAACTTATAAATTTTAAAAACTTTAAATTAAAATATAAACTTTATGAAAAATGCTATCTAACATATTTGTTTAAACTTACAAATTTCACTTTAGATATTTAGACTTATAAGCATTTTTAAATAATATTTAATTACGAGTTAATTTGTATACTTAATACTTTAATCTTAAAACTATCTATTCCAAATCAAGTAAATAACCTTTTGATAATTATTCATCCTTAATGATTATTTATTTTAAATAATTGTTATTAACCCTAAATCACTATTTAGCCTTTAAATACTTTGTATTTAATAATTATTTTACCTTTGAAATAATTATTATTTATCCTTAACCCTTATCTTAAATAATTATTTTAAAATAATTATTTTAAACTATTAACTTATTAAACTTTGAAATCCAAGCCTTGTGTCATTCAAAACCTTTACTTAAAAACTTTGATCCAACTTCTTAATCACAATCAATCTCATATGGAACCCTAAACAATCCTAGTCGATCTTGAAATCCTAGATCCTTACCAGAGACTTATAGGATCATACTTAAATCTTTAAACTTGCATACTTAGGCTTACCGTGAGGATATTCTCCCTCCAAGTCTTGCAAATACTTATCCGTGTCGGATACTATTCATCATCCAAGTGAGTATACTTAGCCCCTTTTTCCTTTCTATGCTTTTGGGGTGAAACATGTTCAAAATTCTTAAACTTATACAATTGTTGTACAACTATGACTACGTGTTTATTCTTATGTTAAACTTGAGACTTGTATGCTTAGATTAAACTTAAAACTAGCATATTCATTAACTTTGATCAAGCCTATAGTAATAATGATAGATCTATTGTATTTGACCAATCCACCTTGATTGATTGACCCCTTCGGGGGGGAGCCCTTGGTGATTGTTACTGAATTAAACTTTAAACTTGAGACTTATAAGGGTAACCTGCGGGTTATGCCTAAACTTGGTTGGAGGGTTGATATGCACAATGTCTAACATGCTTGTTTTCTCATACTTACATTATAGAATGCATATATCATAGTGAATTGTAATTCTTTTCAAATCCTTGTTAAACTATGTCAAAACCTTTGTATCTCACCAACTATTTGGTAGTTGACAGATTCTTTCACATGTTTCATGTACTACAACATGAGAATTTATTGTGATCACATAGGATGCTTGGACCTAGAATGCTTAATCAATTAGACTTGTATTCTTGTTATGTATTTGATTTATTCTTTGTATTGGAACCTTGAAGTTATTTAATAAAACTATTAAAACTTTAATAGTCAACCTTGTGCTATTGAACAACCGCGTCCGCCCCGACGTATAATCTGCCGTCGGTTGGGGTGTGACAGATTGGTATCAGAGCCTAGGTTATAGGGAATTAGGTTATTAGACACATGACCTAGACTATAACTTAGGAGACCCAAACATGAGTTATCTCATGTCCTTTACTAGGAACTTTTCTCCTCATTCTATCCTTAATTCTTATACGTGAACGCTTGGAAATTCTACGATTCTACTTACCTACGTGCTACAAGAGTCTACTACATCGAGGACACATTCTTAGGCTTCAAGCCTAATCCACCACTAAACTCTCGTCAAGAATATTTAAGTTCTAGATAATGTGTGAGAACTTGTGCGGACCGGAAGGGTGGATACCTGTATTCTGGGAAATTCTGTCAAGGAAAGCATTTCGTATAAATCCAAATCAACCGTTGGACCCGTATGCTTTCCTGTGAATTCTTGGGATGAGTATCCACTTATAGGAATGCACGACTTCTCTAAACATTAGTGAGATCAAACTTCTCTTGATATGTCAAAGTACTCACTTAGTGATATGCACTAAATGAGTGCCGTCTCAAATACTTTACGCTTCATAAATTCATGATTCAAAAAAAAAACTTTCCTCTATAACCTTTATTCTATGATTCTTAAGTCCCGTCTTGGCACATGACAGCATGCTTACTCGTCATGACCTGAAGGAGTTACCTTCAAGGAGAAATTCTTTCGAGATTATACTACATACATATATAGATACTACCCAATAAACTTCGTGATCGTTGTAATACAACCCTTAAAACTGTGTATTACTCTACAAATCCTCCTATAAACTTCATCATTTTATGAACATAACACTTAAGGGGAAACCCTTGTGTTTCATCTTATTTTCATCACTCAATCAAACTACTCTAAATAATTCACTCAAACTTTTGCTACACTTTTATACATCTCAAAGTGTTCATACATCTTTAAACTTCATGATCCTTGTAATACCAGCACATTTAAAACTATGTATTAACATACAAGTCTTTTTACAAACTTCATTATTTTATAAACTTGGCACATAAGGGGAAACCCTTGTGTCTCATTTCATTTGTCGTCACTCAAGCTGACTTCATTTTATGGCTAACTCAAAACTTTGTTACACTTTTAAAACTCAAAACCTTCATGCGTCCTTAAACTTACGCATCACCGTTCCTGTAAACAAAACTTAACGTCTTTTAAAATCTAAAGTACATTAACAAAGAAATTTGTAACCTAAGTAATTTCCTTGTAGAGGAAGAAGCCTACTATAGAACAAACAAGCTCCACGTTTAAAGACTCTAAGCCCACAATGAACCTTGACATAGTACCATAAACCCAAACATCGGTGACAACAACTGAGAGAAGTTGTAGGCCCATGAGGAAGTTCTGGCTAGGGAAATAGGGTACTTAAGTGAGTCCTTGTGACCACCCCTTTCTTCCGGGAATTTTCCTCGTTAGCTCATCAACTTCCAATTAAAACTATTTTTGAATATTATTGTGATAACTCAGTATTATGTATAAAAACTTTTGAATATATTTGATCAACCTACTTACAACCTTTCTTTCTACTCTCCCTCTTGCTAGGTAATGGACTCCCACTCACACTCTTCACCAGTGTATCGTCCAGGAGGAGAGTCCGACCGAGAAGAGAGTAGCGAGTCACCGGTGTATCAACCAAGTCCTTATCCTAATGCACGGGCAAGAGCTGAACTCAACACCAACTGGACCAGAAACCCTAGGACATCACCACCAAGGAATCTCTATCAACCACCTCATCTTCACCACCGGTTCTCATCACCACCAAGGGACCCATATCTAGCACCTACCCCTACCCTAAGGGCTAGGCATGCCGGGGCACCTGTCGTGGCAATAGGAATCCCGGTGCCTAACATTCCTAGGTTCGTGGAAACCGCGGAATTTATGAGGCGAGAGATGGAGCATAGGGCTCGACACGACCTATTGACTCAAAGGATCGACGACCTGGCCAATCAGGTATGGACCCAGGAAGACAAGATCACAACCTTGGAGGTAAACAAAGAAATCCTCGAGCACCGCACCAAGACCACTAGGGCAGAGGCTAGGTTTGCCATTCGGGTAACCCTAGTAGTTCTTGTGGTAGTACTTGTCTGATTTTTAGTGGAAAGTTACCTAAGGCGTGCATGAAACCCCTATTTTCCTTAATTTTAATTTTTCGTTTAATGACGAATGTCTTATGTAAGGGCTAGAAGCCCCAATTTTGAAACATTTAATGAAAGACATTTGGAAATTTCATCTTGTCATCATCTATTAGTTTAACTTTCCTTTCATCATTACAAACTTAACACTTCTACCCAAACACTTTCGTCAAGAGTAGCTCACGTTAGTACTAGAGATAATTAACAACGTTGCATTAAACTATAAAAATCCTAAGTGACACACGCACACTTGAAGAATAAACTTTGAAACAAACCTTCAAATTCGTAAGCACTCTTTTAAAACAACTCGACTTACGAACCACTGCCGTAATCGACTATGATCATTACCCTTTATATAAACTTCACACTTCTAACTTTTCGTTTGACAATCATGCGTACCTTTTCATAAGTCTTACTTATACTATTTATCAATGTCCAACTCGTCATTTTTAAACATCTTAATCACACTTTATATAAAAGAAAACTATATCTGCTGTTATGAATCAAGATAAATCATTTGTAAACACACTATCATAAACCTTATCGAAACTTTTCCCGTTACCCTATGCTTGGAGACTTTCCTCATTCAACTCTTGTCACGTAAAAGACTTACTATAAATCACAACGGGAACTAAAAACTCAAATACACGTTACTAAAACATTAAACTTCGTATACACAACTATAAGGTCAGAGACTTTTGGGTCATGTAAAACTTGTACAAATACTCAATCCCGTATTCTTAAAACTAAACATGATCAATAAAGGATCGTGCAAAGCTTAATACTGAAACTTGAAACTCAACTGACTTATCCTATTTTCAAACTTATACATGGATTCTTAGTCTTGAAAACTTTGTGTGTCCATCTTAACCAAACCCTATAAGACTTGATAAACGTACATTCCATATATACGAGAAAACTTCACTCTTGATACTAAACACTAGCAGGAAGGAGGACATTACTCTCTTTAGCAGAGTACATCCCCTGACTCCTATCTAAACCAAACATCGGGATCCATAAATCTTCTGGACAACTCGAATCTTCTGTGAGAAAGCGTATAATGGTTAAGCCTGTTCCAAACGCTGTCCCACACCTCTCTTAAACACTAGAGTATTTAGATAACCACTTTATACTCAAAACGTAATCGTATACTTCTATACACTGAAGCTAAACTAAGAGACTTTAAACTACTCCATGTTTGACGTATTCTTGTTCAAACATGATGAACGTATGAGACTTTAAACTACTCCATGTTCGACGTATTCTTGTTCAAACATGATGAACGTATAAGACTTCAAACTACTCCATGTTTGACATATGCTTGTTCAAACATGATGAACGTATGAGACTTTTAAACTACTCAAGGTTTGATGTATTCTTGATCAAACACGAGGAAAGTGTAAAGACTTTAAACTACTCGATGATTGAGGTATTCTTATTCAATCACGAGTAAAATTTGAAACTCTAAATCTTGTCACATTATTCGCTCTTTAATCATTGAATGACGTTTCTCTCTAAGAGACTCGTTAATCAATAATCACTCTTACGTGGAAACACTAGTCACGAGTTAAACGAATTCTTGTACTCTTTCTTGATCCACGCACAAACGGAAGGACCTATGCGGACTATGCGACAATTTAAATGCTTGCGGGTGCACACGTAAGTATGAAAATCAGCGTATGGGAAGACATAGTGAACTCTGTCGTGTGCTATGATCTAAGACTTATCGTAAAAGGTAGCCACGGAACTTAGGTACCATAGCAATCCTTAGACGTATTAGACTACAAACTCAGATCATTAAATTATCACCGAATCCATTCTGAGTGATGCATCTCACCTTGAATTCTGAATGGTAATTCCGCAGTTATTATCTCGAATACGTGTCTGAAAACAAAATCTTCATATATTTCAATGAAACTATATGCTTCTTAGAAAAACTTCTAGCAATCATGGAATGTGAAACTTAGAAACTCGGATGAAATCTTATTCCTATCATTACAATCCAATTTAGATTCTAAACGTAACCCAGGGTTTTACTTGGGAACGTAAAGTATTTTCTCTCATTATCTCGTACGTACTATAAACTTAAATCCTGAACTAGACCCTTCTACTTTAATTTCGGGACGAAATTTCCTAAAGTAGGGAAGACTGTAATATTCAGAATTTTTTCGATGTATCTTTCCCTAAACCCGTGCACGTATTGAGCATTCAAATCTTAGAAACTTATTAAAAATACATTTTTTTAAATATTAAATATAAATTCAATTAGCAAAAACAATTATACTTGGTGTATATATATATATAAGACAAATATATATATAGATGTATCTTATAAATAAAAATGTTTGAAATTCTTAAAACTTTATAAGTTTATAATTATATAAATAAAATAATTTATAAACTTATTTTTTTTTATATATACTTAAACATGTAAGCTCTAAATCTTATTAATTATTTTATAAAAATTATAAAATAATAAAACCTATAAAACTTAGGTAGTTTTATAAATAAAACATATTATTAAGTTATAAAAAGTCCAGGGACTAAACTGTCATTTTTGAAACTTGGTTTAAACCAAAAATCGTATTTTGTACATGAAATGATAAAATCCTGAAACCGCAGGGACCATTTGCGCAATTACCCCAAACCCTCGAGACTGAAACCAGTCTCAGGTTCGAGTCCCACAGAAGACGGTTTTCACCTCCGAATTCCCTAAAACGCATTTCCGGCCAGATACGTTGCACCTCGGGCATCCATACGCGCATGTGACCCAACCCCAATGACCATCAATGCCTGACTCCCAGCCGTGGTCACGCATGGGTTCGGAATTGAACCCGTCGGCTCAACCCCCACCCACCTAACCGTTAACGTAATAAATGCCAAAATTGGCTATAAATACCCACTCGAACACCTCAACGACATCACCCCTGATCTCAGTGAACTATCAATTCATTCGATTCGAACCTGCAATTGCCGATTTAAACTCGTGGAACAGTCGACCGAAACCCAAACTGGTTCTCCCTCATTTCGAAACCAATCCAGGTAATCTGAATAACCATCTTGTTCGTTTTCTCTTGAAGATCGAAAGCCCTCTGTTTAATTTCATTAATTGAGGGCAAATCGATACGTATTTGAGGATTCAAATTCTAGGGTTCATACGGGGATTGGGGGAGGTTTGGGATTCTGTTTAAGTATTTGATTTTGCATGTATTACACTAACGAGACCCGTAGTCGGGCGGTTAGTGTGTGTGTGTGTGCCTCGACCCGGTCAGTGACCCGGGTTCGAGTCTATGCAACCCAGTTTTGCGTTTTTATTTTTTTTTCAGCCTTTTTAATCAGTCTTAAACATTGCAATTATTTTATAAATTCTGTAACACTTTTATAAACTTGAATATGAATTTTACTTACACTTATATCTTCTGGAAACATTTTATTTAATTAAACTTAATTAAAACTTATGATAATAAATTTATTAAAAATAGTTTTAAACATTTAAAAGAATACTTCTAAAACTTATAAAACTTGGACATTTAATAGAAATCGTTTTTATAAAAATTCAAAACTTAACTTCTTATTCTTTTTTTATATATATATAATAGACTTATTTTTGTTTGAAACTTTAATTTAATAAATTTTAAACTTATACGTTTTATATTTCATATAAACAAGAAATCCATTTATATAATTTTAAAACATGAGAAAATGAATGTACTTCATTCATTTTTAAATGTGTATAAACTTATAAACCGTATAAAATAAAAACCTGCATTTCATATGAAAACAACAATCTATTTGTTTACATAAATTTTATACTTTGGTTATATCTTAAACACCTATAAACTTATAAATTTTAAAAACTTTAAATTAAAATATAAACTTTATGAAAAATGCTATCTAACATATTTGTTTAAACTTACAAATTTCACTTTAGATATTTAGACTTATAAGCATTTTTAAATAATATTTAATTACGAGTTAATTTGTATACTTAATACTTTAATCTTAAAACTATCTATTCCAAATCAAGTAAATAACTTTTTAATAATTATTCATCCTTAATGATTATTTATTTTAAATAATTGTTATTAACCCTAAATCACTATTTAGCTTTTAAATACTTTGTATTTAATAATCATTTTACCTTTGAAATGATTATTATTTATCCTTAACCCTTATCTTAAATAATTATTTTAAAATAATTATTTTAAACTATTAACTTATTAAACTTTGAAATCCAAGCCATGTGTCATTCAAAACCTTTACTTAAAAACTTTGATCCAAACTTCTTAATCACAATCAATCTCATATGGAACCCTAAACAATCCTAGTCGATCTTGAAATCCTAGATCCTTACCATAGACTTATAGGATCATACTTAAATCTTTAAACATGCATACTTAGGCTTACCGTGAGGATATTCTCCCTCCTAGTCTTGCAAATACTTATCTGTGTCGGATACTATTCATCATCCAAGTGAATATACTTAGCCCATTTTTCCTTTCTATGCTTTTGGGGTGAAACATGTTCAAAATTCTTAAACTTATACAATTGTTGTACAACTATGACTACGTGTTTATTCTTATGTTAAACTTGAGACTTGTATGCTTAGATTAAACTTAAAACTAGCATATTCATTAACTTTGATCAAGCCTATAGTAACAATGATAGATATATTGTATTTGACCAATCCACCTTGATTGATTGACCCCTTGGGGGGGAGCCCTTGGTGATTGTTACTGAATTAAACTTTAAACTTGAGACTTATAAGGGTAACCTGCGGGTTATGCCTAAACTTGGTTGGAGGGTTGATATGCACAATGTCTAACATGCTTGTTTTCTCATACTTACATTATAGAATGCATATATCATAGTGAATTATAATTCTTTTTAAATCCTTGTTAAACTGTGTCAAAACCTTTGTATCTCACCAACTATTTTGTAGTTGACAGATTCTTTCACATGTTTCAGGTACTACAACATGAGAATTTATTGTGATCACATAGGATGCTTGGACCTAGAATGCTTAATCAATTAGACTTGTATTCTTGTTATGTATTTGATTTATTCTTTGTATTGGAACCTTGAAGTTATTTAATAAAACTATTGAAACTTTAATAGTCAACCCTGTGCTATTGAACAACCGCGTCCGCCCCGACGTATAATCCGCCATCGGTTGGGGTGTGACATGATGAAGGTTTAAACCCAATCCCTTTAATCCATCATCGTCGAGTACCCAGGACTTTTTCAAATGCCTCGACTTCGTTCAGTGCATATGAAGTCCCTTGATTGGTTTGAGTTTGGGAATCTATCTCCATCTCTAATTGGCGTTGTATTTAATTTCATAAATATGATTTAATACACACACAAATATATATTGAAAATTATACTCTTAATAAATACTTACAATCCGTTGCTCTGCTTCCCTGTCAATCGTTCCATCTTTACGTGTATGAGCAGCGCGATACGTATGTAGTCGACTTTGTGCCTGTTTAACATTAAATTAAATATTAATTATTTTATAACAAGAACTACTATATATATTTATATAGCAATACTTTTTTATAACAAGAACTACTATATGTCGACGTTCCTCCACGGTTTACGCAGAGTTGCTGTTTACGATTGGCTTGGTTAACTTTTGAACGTTTTTTATGTCTATCCGAACAAAAATGTTCAATAGCTCTCCGTCAATTATCCAGATGCATCCCCTTTGTGACGTTGACCAACGCTCTCGGGACATCATCAAAACCCCCCCAGCACTTTTAAATCGACTTGATGCGTTGGATTTGCGATCTCTGTATCGCTTTTGATAAATTGAATGAATGTCAACTTTAACTTTGTACGGTCGGTGCTCTTATGAATCCGATTTAGATTGAATGATTTCTATAAATTAAACAAAAGAAGTTAGTCAAGTAAAATCAGAAAATAAAATATAAATGAACTTAAATAAATCATTTATCGCAAGATGTTGGAACATCGCATTCTTCTCGGCGTCTGAAACTTCATTCCATGAAAATCGATCAAATGAGATGTTCCGCCACATGTACAACCCCACTTCCCGAGTGAATAAATCATTATCTTCACCAACAGGGGTATATGTAACTTGCGTATCAAACGTCATAGATATAGCCCCCCCCCCCCAATTCTTTTCTACTTAAGCTCGAAGGCGAAGGTTCTTGGCCATCCCTCGAGTATTCCGTCGTGGGGCCGCTGCCACTACAATTATAATTAAAATTTATTAGTCACAATATTTATAATAAATGAATGAATGTAGTAAATAAATAAGTTATAATAAGACTTACCGTCCTCCTCATAGTGACCATGTCCATCACCAAAGCCTCTGGGTGATGGTGGATCCTGGCCTGCGCCATCGCCTCTTTGGCCCATCATATCGGCCATGATGTACAATAGCAAATACCAAACACAAATCATGCTGAAAATTTGTAAGATATAAAATACATAATGAATAAAGTTTTCTATTGCAACATGAAAATACAAATACAAATTACAACAACTTTTCTTTTAATCAGACCCCTAAGTTGGCCCCTCCCTCTCAGACATCTCTCCCTCAGATACTTCAGTATCACTGTCAGACCCCTCGGTGTAATACTCAGATTCGTCATCAGAAACTTCATCAGTATCTCCCTTAGACACTTCATCAATATCGTCCTCAGAAACTTCATCGGGCTCGCCCTGAGTAGCATAATTGTTTGGAAAGAATTGTCGAAAGTCGACAAACAAATTTATACCCAATGAAGAGTTATTGTGAATAACGTCAAGATCTTCGGGTAAGTCATTGTTAACATTTTGAACATCCGGGTCAACATTTTGTACATTCTCTACGCACCCATCGTTTAATGGTAGATCCCAAATTCTTCGATGATTAACATGCTCGACAACCCACTGATGGTTATTGTTTTGGTTTCCTCGAGAAGGTTCTTTGATGTAGAACACTTGTTTTTCTTGCGAAGCAAATATGAGTTGGTCTTCTTTGTCCCATTCTTGTTCTGTGTTGATACTGGTGATATTATTTTCATATCTAACACCCCTTCGAGTATCAAACCACTTACACCGAAATAGGACAGTTAAATACTTATTTGGATAATGCATCTCAATAATCTCTTCTAATTGGCCGTAATATTTCTCACCATTCTGTCCCTCCACTGAAACCCCGAAGTTTTGTGTCGTGCGTCACGGTTAACTACCATAAACCTAACACCGTTGACTATACAACTAGTGTAAGTAGAGGAGTTTATATATTCACCCATTGAAAAAGCATACAACTCTTAGTGGAGTTCTAGAGAACTTTATTTTTTCATCGAATAGACCTAATAAATATAGAAATGTGTGTTATATGTGTATTACCTAACAAATATCTAGTAATGTGTTTTATATATGTATTATCGTCTCGAGAAACCAACTCGGAAATTTGGTTTTAACATCATCTTGGGGATGTTCAATTTTGAATTCACTGAATTGATGACAAAAATATGAAAGATGTTAGGAAGGGAAAAATACTTAACAAATAAAGAAAAGTTAAAGATAGTAACACATACTTCATGTAGTTCCTGACTTCTTCACAGTTATCAAGGACAAACCATTCTATGTTGAGTTTTTCGCTTACAGAAAGATGCTTGATCTTTGTTGCGCTAGCCGGACGACATTTAGACTCAAACACCCATAACTTTCTTTTTTCGACAACAACGTCCTCGTTTCTGTCAGGGCGATTGAACTGAGATTGAACATCTCGAAGGTACCTCGAACAAAATGATAGAGCTTCTTCCACAACATAATCTTCGGCTATACAACCTTCCGCCCTTGCCTTGTTTCTCACATAACTTTTTATTTTTTTTCATATACCTTTCAAACGGATACATCTATCTCATACATACTGGACCTCTGCGAATCGCTTCATCAGGTAAATGCAAAACTAAATGAACCATAATGTCAAAAAACCACTAGGGGATAGATCAACTCTAACTGGCATAAGATTGTAAGAATGGAATCCTTCGCTTTATTCATATCCTCCACTAATAGTGTCCTAGAGTAAAGTTGCTTAAAGAAAGTACAGAGGTCTACTATTGGTTTAAGTATCTTTTGCCAAAAACCCTCTAACCCCAATCGGTATCAAACGTGGCATGAGAATATGACAGTCATAAGATTTCAAACCAGTAATGTTTGTACTATTAGCTGTCACTCTCTTGCTGATATTAGATCCGAACCCATCTGGCAGTTTAACATCTTTTATAAACTTGCAGAAAAGCTTTCGATCAATGACTTGGAATGAGTACTTTGGGTGTAGCTTACATAACTTGCCACTGGTATTTTTTTTTCAACCACGGCGTCTTTCGAATGTTTAGCTTTTCCAAGTCGACGCGTGCGTTTTTCGTGTCTTTGGTCTTATCGTTCATTAGAAGAGTACCCAACAAACTGTCACACACATTTCTCTCAATATGCATTACATCTAAGTTGTGCTTCAGTTGCAATGAGGACCAATAATCAAGTTCAAAAAATATGCTTCGTTTGGACCAGTTCAACTCGAACTCCTCCCGCTTTCTCGTAACACCTCCAAAATCTCGATGCTTGCCCGGTAGACGATGGAGCAGACGATCAAGTTGAGCTTCTATGTCAGTAGAACTAAATTGTTTCGGAAGGGCTCTTGTCTCGGGTTCCCCGTTAAAGTCCAAACTTGTTCTCCATGGATGTTTAGCATCTAAGAACCGACGATGACCGACATATACGACTTTATTTGTTACACGTATTGAAGGAGTGTCTTCGTTGCAAGCGGGCATGCTTTGTAGCCCTGTCCGCTCCAAACCGATAGACTACTGCGAGCTAGAAAGTCGTTTATGGTCCATAACAACGCCGCCTTCATTGTGAAGAATGTGTTTGTCACTGCGTCTTTAGTACGTACGCCCGACTGCCATAAATTCTTAAGCTCATCCACTAACGACTTAAGGAAAACGTCTATGTCCTTACCGGGTGATTTAGGGCCTAGAATCAACAAAGACAACATGAATGAGGACTCTTTCATGCATAGCCATGGAGGCAGGTTGTATGTGGTGAGTACAACCGGCCATGTGCTATGAGCCGAATTCATGTTACCAAATGGATTAAAACCGTCAGCTACAACCCCTAGGCGAACATTTCGAGGTTCCCTCGAGAAGTTAGGGAACTTTATGTCAAATTCTTTCCATGAAGATCCATTAACAGGATGACACATCGTACCCTCTTCTGATCGCCCAGTACTGTGCCAAATCATATCTTTTGTCGTGTGCCTTGAACAATACAAACGCCGTAGTCTGGGGGTCAAAGGAAAGTATCGTAAAACCTTGTGAGCTACCTTCTTGCTCTTTGTGTTCGTATCGACCCACTGACTCTCATTACAAACAGGGCAATTCTGCAACGAGTGGTGTTCTTTCCAGAAGAATCAGTTTCGTAATAAACTTATTAACAAAATATATGTAAATAATTCGTCAGAGGGTATATATAGAAGGCAAGATAGAACTTTAAGAAAAAAGAGATGATACAATGAAGAGAAACCATTTAAAGAGAAATTAGGGTAAACAATTTGAAGAGAAATCACTACCTTAAGTAGGTGGTCCGGTGAAGAGAAGGTGGTGTTCCAGCGAGCAGTAAGTGGTCCGGCGAAGAGAAGGCGGTCGGCGAACAGGTGTGGGTGCATGGAGGAGGTGTTGGTCGGCGAGCAGGGGTGAGGTCAGTGGAGGTGGTGGTCGGGAAGCAGCATGGGAGGTCAGTGGAGATGGTGGGCGGCAAATCGTCGGAGATGGAGGTCTCGCGAGAGTAAGGGGAAAGTAGGGAAAAAGGGAAAGTGAGGCCAATGGAGGGAAATAGCCCGCCTTATTGTCCAGGGGCATTAGCGGCGACCGTCGCCGCTAAAGCCTTTAAAACGACAACCGTCCGATTAAAATCCACTCCACCGTTAGATCTATATAACGCGGATCGTGAGCAATAGCGGCGACGTTTCTAGGTGTCGCCGCTATTGCCTCGTTTTCTTGTAGTGTATTGAGACTTAAACCGTAACTTCTAAACCTTAAGTGTTTTTTTAAAGGCTTTGTCTTTGCAATTAAGCCACCAACTCCAATAATATATGTCGTATATATTTAACTAATTTATACAAAACAATGTATTGTTAATTTTATTTTTATGGTCATTAAACTAGGTTAGATTCAAATGATAACTCTAAATATTTTAAGAACTCGTGAAAAACAAAAATAATAACATTACTATTAAAATACAACATTTTTATAAGGACTGATATGTGTAAATTTACACGTACTCGTATAGTTTAAACATTTACACATGTGTAAATGGTAAGAGCTTACACATGTGTAAATAAAAGACTTACACATGTGTAAATGAAAATGTGAAAATGTTTATAATATACGAGTATATGTGAAATTGCACATATCAATTCATATAAAATGTTGTATTTGAATAGTAATTCTATTATTTTAAATAAATAAATGATTTTTTTAAGATTTTAACAAATTTTCACGAGTTCTCAAAATATTGAAGAGTTCTTAAATGATTCATTCTCTAAACTTCTATCTATTATATGTTTCGTCTTTGTTTTTAGTGTTTCATTTTTTTATTTACTTACTAATGGTTGTGAGGTACCAAATATTCGGTTGTAGACCATGTTCAACCTGTTTATTTTTTTATATTTTTTATTTTTAATATGTATCATGTCATAAATTATGACGATTATGAATTTTATGATAAAAGTTAAGAAAGGTAAAGGAGATATTAATATTTTTTTTTAGTTTACAAGTAATTATCATATAAGCACTTGTATTTTTTATTGTAACTTTTTTTTTATCATAAAATACTTTTGATTGTAAAGTAATGAAATAAAATTTCAGCTTACACAGAGTCGTATGTTTTGTTTTTTGACTTCACGTGTCATGGGGTTTTATGTGTCAAACGATTCAGATTAAATAATATGTTTTTATTATTTATTTATTGATATAATACATGATAATCATTTTTATGTGTGTTAAAATTATGGTGACAACCGACAAAAGAAAAGGTTAAAGTATAGGTGTTTTTGATGTGTATCTTTTTTTAAAGGCGAACATTGAATGTGTGACATCGCATCTCCCGTCATATGAAAGAGCCTCGTCCAACTCCGGCTAATATGTTGTCTTAACTGGGCCCACTTGGCGTCAGAGTTGGAGAGCTTTCAAAGAAAAACCCCACCCAATACGGCCCCTTCCGGGCTTGAGGGAGAGCCGAGGCTTCAACCCTGGATCGGCGTGGGTAAAACCTTGGTGCATCAGCCTAAAAGGCCTCATTTGCGATGCCGCAGAAATTAATGATGGTGACAGGGATTGAACCCGGATCCCTTGGAACTTCAGGCCTAACCTTAACCACTACACCACAACCTCTTTGACGTTTTTATGTGTATCTGATCAGGAGTTTGGGACAATTTTCTGCATATCCATAATTGAAAAACAAAACACTTTAAATAAGGAAACAAAGAAACTACCAACTAGATGCACTACCTAAAACACGGGTGGTGTGGCATCTCACTACCCCCTTTATTTCCTCACACCATGCATGCAAAACAAATAAAAAGCACATGTTGAAAGTTCATGGACGGTAGTTGGAGTCGGCGGCTCTCCTAGGGTTCCCTTATCGGGGATCCCTGGGGAAGAGGATCAAGTTGGCCCTTGCGAACACCTTGATGCACTATCTCCCTTCAACCCTTTGAGCGAAATACGGCAAAAGGAAGAAAAATCAATGGACCGACCTTATCATCTTCACCCCCCCAATCCTAAGAATCCATAGGATTAATTGTGGATCCAACACACAAATAGAAAGATTTGAGTTGTTTAGTCTTCGAGTTTTTATTTAAAATTTTCTATATCTATATAAGAATGTATCTATTTAAAATATATCTATATTGGATTCGGCCCAATTATTAAGAGTAAAATGCAGCTAAATGTAAACGTGGACTAGATGGCCGGTACATGTCAGTTTTATAGGAGTAGATTATGATGAAAGGCGAAAAAAGTATCGCCAAGAGAGACCTAGGTTCCCTGAAGAAAATAACACGTGGACATGATTTAGAGACACATTATAAAGTAAGATTAAAAACAAAGTTGAGGGAATAGTCAAGTTTCTTTCATTTTGAATTTGGTCACATTAGTTTTTTTTTTCACTTTTCTCATAATTAGTTATTAATTTATCTTTTTTTACATTTTCGCTTTTAACCCTAATAGTGTATATAATATACATTTTTAGCCCGTTTAATTTTCTATTAATTTCGTTTTCTTTTAATAACTTTCGTTCGTTAACTTTTTTCAAAATACGGAGTACGCAAATGTTTGTAGTTTTTTTGTTAGCGTTCCGATATAATTTTTTTTAAACAAATCTGTACTCAAAATTGATTTTTTTCGTTGCCTATATCGAGTGCCGTTACCGTTGACCCGTTGTGGTACCATGGCGAGCTGAACCTATTATGTGGCCTATTATGGGCGAACAACATCATTGTCGATATTAGTGTTATCGGAACCCGTATCGGTATTCACCTTATATAGTTTTTGACGACCCGGAACGGTTATTTTTTTAATTTGTTTTTTCCCTTTTTTTATTATTTAGCTTTATGTTGCCTTTCTATTAACATTGTTTTTACCGCTGCGCCTATGTTTTCGTTTAATATTTTTAACGATAGGCCTAACACCGTTTATAATAACTTTCGTACGTTAGGTTTTTTAAATGGAATGCGTTGTTTTCTTAAAAAAATTGCCAACGGTCTGTTTTAAATTTTATTGAAAACGGAGTTGTATTCAAATTCGAGTGTTTTTTTGGTATCATACATTATAACGAGTCTGCGATTCAATATAAGTATTATCAACGCAAACGAGTCAAAACAATAACAAACAGGCTCCCGTCACGAAGCACGGGAGTTAAAAACTAGTTCACAACAAAAGAACACAAACCCAAAAATGTAACAAAGCACATATACAAAACAACCTCATCGTATTTTACAGTTGGAGTGTTGGAACAATGTTGAGTGTTGGAACAAATGGCGGGTGCATCTAGCCGCGCGTCTATCCAGACACGCCACGTGGACCGGGATCCACCCGTCATGACGCGCGCACGCGTATCCGGACATGAATACACATACCAGGCTTCATAGCCAGGACGCGCGCATATATCTGGAAACGGATATGCGGACTACACACACCAAGCCGCGCTCCAGACATGGGCACGCGGACGTGGACTACACATGCGCTGCCACTTGGACACCCGCGCACACCGTAGAGGCTGGGTGCTTTGCTCGGATGCCACGCCATGTTACCCGTCATTTGCCCGGGTACTGAGCCCGGATCACTCGTAACCGGTCAAAATACTAAGGCGGCGATGCGAACGTGCCTTCAAAATGCCACATCGCTCATCGGCCTCGTCCCGAGCCCGAGCTGGAGCGCGTTTGGCGCTTCACACCCTCCTCGTTCCCACTGAGTGTTATTCCTTAAAAGGTAACAATTCTAAGGGAGTGTTCCAACCTTATCCGGGACAAGTTTCCCCACTTTTTTACTCGAGAAAAGCTGAATTGTTTCAGTTCTAAATACCCATTTTGAGCATCGATATGTCATTCATCTTAGCTTCGTTTTGGATGCGGTTTGTTTCCTAGCGAAGGTCTCACGTTAGAGAATACAAACCTATAAAGAAATAATAATATTAACCTTAGTTACATATATTTATTTGTATCCAAAGTTGGCAAAAAGTCATTTTTGTAACGTAGTGAAAAAACTCATTTTTCATCCAAAACTCCAACAAGAACTCATCAGCGCTAGCTGACTTTTATCATATCTTCAGGTTAAGTATAGGTTGTTGTAGACTGTGAATGCAGAGCTTGTGCTGAGCACGGGCTCGTGATTAATTTCATTAGTTTAATCTAGTAGCATCAACATTCGTGATTATTTAATTAGTTTAATTTTAATAGCATCAAATTCATATTTTTTTCAGCATGTTGGTCTCATGCTGAAAATGAAGACAGAAGACCGTTCTCGATTTTTTCAACATTTTAATCAAATAGAGTCATGATTCGTAAATATGTTTTCATCGTTTTAATCAAATGTTAAAACTTTATGACAATTGATGAGTACCCACTGGTTATAAAACATGGAAGAACGCATATGCAATCTATCTATACAGTAACTTAAGCATCGATCGAAGCCGCAGGAAAACTAGGCCTTACGGAATTAAACATCGATTGGAGCCGCAAGCAACATTAAGGCCTTACCATTTTTGTTTAAGATTGGTACTTGTTATCCGCATGCGATTAGGCCTTTTACGGACATAATAATTTTCAATTCGGATTGTTTTTAAAACACCAAATTGAAACCTGAACGCAATCAAACGTTCATGTGATACGAATTGGGTGCAAACAAAGAAACTGTGAAAGTTGTTTGTGTGAAACAAAAAGTGGTATGAATGGTGTGAAGAAGAACCAAGTCATATGAAGTGATCAATGGAGCATTCAAATAAAGAAGGAAGCCAAATGATGCATTGAAGAAGTCTGCTAAGAAATATGCTGATACAAATACTATCCCCCCTCCTGATGCGTTTTTGACATGGCCTATTGCTCTTAAAGATTATTATTATTCGTTGATCAAAGATGATCGGGAGGAGGTAGAGTTAGAGACGGATGGCACGGCTAGACTCATGTCCACGGGTGTCCCCTAGTTAGACATGTTTGTGTAGTGTGTTCTTTGTTTGTTTGTAGTTGCGTTTTGTGTTGTTTTTGGTTTGTGGTTCCCCCCCTCATGGTACAAAAGCCCAGGAGGGGGGATGCACTTTGGTTGTAACCCCAATATTTAATTTTAATAAAATTTACCTGGTCAATGTCCTTTCCTAAAAAAGAAGTTCAAGATTAAAAAATTACTGGTGTAAAGAAACGAAGAAAGAAGATTTGAAGATCGGATGTCAAGACTCTATATTTACATGTTCGTGATTAAGGGGGTGAATGTTAGATATTAATCCCTCCTATTTAAAGTCTAGGGTTAGTTGTGTCATTATGTCAAAGTATGTTTAGTTTGTGGTTGTTAATTATGTAACTTAAAGGTTAAACTTGTCAAATCCTTTTATTAAATTAGGTTGAATTGGTGTTTCCATTTAACAACAGATGTGTCACTTCTTCTTGATCTGTATAAATACAATCTCACATAAATGGAAATTAAGAATGATCCTTTTGCAATTCAATTGTTGGTTTTGTTCAATTCATCTTGTGTATTAATACATGTATAAGAGCATTCACAAACGGTCCTATATATTTATGTGATTGAGTTCCCTATATTTTAGGGGTGGTTTAAAGTGGTTGTGAGTAAAGGAGAGAGAATATGTATAAATTTTCTTTATATTGGGAGAAAAACTGTTCACCCGCTTAAATTTTTTAATATTTTTTTAAAGTGATTATGAGTGGTGGAGAGAGAAAAGGTAATGATAAATATATAAAAAATATTATTTAATTTAAAATGAAAGAGAAAATGTAGTGATTTTAGTGTAATTATGAAAATGCAGATTGAGATGCTAGTGCGAATGCTCTAACATGTGGTTGTTTGTGATATTAGATAATTACTAATTTAAAGTTTGCTTAGGTTATCTAGTGTTACACGATTAAAAATAATTTGTGTTTAGGTTTCAAAGTTTGATTTAGGTTTCTGTTTCAAAGTTTATTTTTTACGTTTCGGATATCCGAATTATTATCCGAACCTGTATTTTCTGCCGATGGTTATTATTCTCATGTAGGAGAGACAAAAATAGCTAACATCATATATTAATCATTTTTGTACTTATATTGGTTACATCGGAATCGTTTTCTGTGTATCTGCATGTGATTCGGTCGCAAAATAATTGTGATTAGATTTGAAAGTGAGTGCGGTAGGTGAGGGAACGAGGATGTGTGACCAGAGTTGGCGATGGTTGTTTTTATTTATGAAACTTATTTAGTATATATAGCCGTGTCACTCAGTATTGGACCAAGGATTTTTTTTTCATCGGGTTCAGTTTTTCGATGTTTTAGATGTCTCTTAAATCGACGTCTGACTTTTCGGTTCGGGTCAGTGTCACATTTTACTGATAATTTGTCGTTAAAACCAGTAAAACTAAGAGCTACAATAAGGTTTTTGAGGTAATCATTACCACGAAAACATAATGCACAATTCGATACAGTGGTGGAACTTGAACAAATAAACTGGGGGGGCGAAAATATTACACATAAAAACCAAATTTTTTAGTGGACTTGTAGAACAGACTTGAGATTTTGGCCTAAATTAGGAGGGGCTCAAACACACTATAACTAATATGAAATAAATCTAGTGGAACGAAATCAATACTTAAACAAAAAAGCGGGAAACCTAAATTTTTTTTATGATTTGATGGAACAAATTTGGGCTTTTGGTTTGGATTAGAATGGGTACAAACAGTATGACTAACATAAAATAAGCCTAGTGTGCTGAAATCAATACTTTTAAACAAAAAAAAAATGAGAGGGATGAGGGGTTAATCCCTCTCTGACCACTATTATGTTTCGCCCCTGATTCGATAACCATTTAGAACTGAAGTGGTTAATTGAATTCATTACTTATTTTTTTTTTTGCTTTTCATTTTGTTTTTCAAATGCTAAATGTGTAGATTGGTCTTTTACAACTAAGTTTAAAAATCTCAAGGTCGGTCGAAAAACTGTAACATACGTTACATATAAAAATACAAATCCATGCGGGATCGGTTGACCCCACACCCTTTCACCCATGATGCCACTTGAATGAAAACTCAAGTTGGAAATTCGATGTAAAAAACACATAGCCTTGTCACATTTTGAAAAAATACATGAATAAGAAATTAAGCGTTAAAGAAAACATAGCTATGTGAACTTTTACTTTAGTTGTGTTATGTTCTTATTTGAGAAATTTCTTCCTCTTAAAGGACATAACTATTTGAAGTTTTCTACATAGTCGTGTCATTTTGTGAATTTAAAGGCTAATGATATATTGACGAAAAAGGGGCCTAACTATGTCATAATGCGAGCATAGATTTAGAAATAAAAAAAAAGTGAGATTTCCCCTATAGTGAAAATTCCTTTATTTTTTCTCGTTAAAGTTCAAAATAGGAGCACATATAGTGTGAATTTTATCATGATGTGAACCTAACACGAAATTTACGGGTTTGGGTTTAGTATAATGGATTCGGGCGGCTTCAACTCAAATTCATTAACATATTTAGCTAAATGGCTTGTGTTCGGTAGACGAGATTGGTTCGTGGTTAACCCGTTTATTTTTATTTTTATTTTTTTATGCTATAAATTAATGTAATTGGTTATTTTACATCAAAATTAAAAGTAAAAAAGAAATTGACATAAGGTTTTACACTTTAAACACAATTATTTTATATACATCAGATGTACCTTTTGTTATAAATTTGTAACTTTAAAGTATTCATATTTAAAAAGTAAAAAATGTTTGGTTAATGGTCGTTTAATGGCAAATGCAAGTATTGTGTCGTGTTCGGTTTCGTTTCTCTACATAATCCGGGTTCGTGTCTGATTAGACCTAAGCATGACCAGTTTAACACCTTAAAAAATGTTTGAAACAATAAAACTAAAAAAGTAACACCTTATATAAACCTTACATGATCACATAAGTTGAACTAAACAAATAAATCAAAACCCATTCAAAAAAGTTAACTTAACCCTTCATATCATCACTAGCTCACTTGGTAAAGGCTCTTGCCTCTTAGATGGGAGGTCATGGGTTCAAATCAAGGCATGAGGTGAAATATTTGATGTAATTTAGGAGTAGGATAAATCTGTCGTTAAAAAAACCCATATAAATTCATTTAAAAAAATATATACAACATTAAAATGTTTTTACAAACCTAATTTAACATACCATTATTTTCAAAAAGTTAACACATTATCATAATCCAGTTTCCTTTTAGTTTTTCTCGTCGATTACTGTGTAACCATGAACGTAGACGGCTAATTTACCAACGCCTTCAACTCGGATGGATGCGCGAACAGGTTATTAAGTCAGTTCACTCGAATGGAACGTTGCCTATGCTTACCGTTGATTTCTCCAACGCCTTCAACTTGGTGGATAGGACTACCCTCCTGCATGCGGTTCGGACCCGATGCCCGTCCATTTCTTTATGGGTAGATTTTTTATATGGACAGTCGGCTAGTTTATATGTGGGTGACGATCATATTTGGTCCACCACTGGGGTTCAGCAGGGGACTCTTTAGGGCCTCTTCTCTTTGCCTTAGTTTTGCATCCGCTCGTTCACCGGATCAGGGATTGCTGCAAGCTTCTTTTTCATGCTTAGTACCTAGATGATTGTACGATTATCGGAGATGCTAACGAGGTGGCTAAAGCCTTAGCTATTATCAGGTCTGACGGGCCATGCTTGGGCCTAGAACTCAATGTTAAGAAAACAGAAGTGTTTTGGCCATCCTAATATGGGGTGAAGATGCAGGACGGTTTGTTCCCTTGTGGGATTGGAAGGCCGGTGATGGGTGTAAAACTCCTTGGAGGTGCCGTTAGTCGAGATGCGGGCTTCATTAGTAGTTTGGCTGTGAAAAGGGCATTTGGTGCGGTGGAACTGATGAGCTGTCTCCCACGTCTACGAGACCCTCAATGCGAGCTCCTTTTGCTCCGCTCATGTATGGGAGGAGTCGCAAAGTTGTTGTTCGTTCTCAGAACATGTCAGCCTATGTATGTGAGGGAAGCTGCTTCTATTTTCGACAAGTGCTTTCGGGGTGCGATCGAGGATATCGTGGTTTGTGGGGGTCCTTTTTTTTGGGGATTTTCAATGGAGGTTGGCATCCCTTCCGACCCGTTTTGGGGGTTTGGGTTTGTGTTCGGCTGAGGATGTATCTGAATATGTTTTTGTGGCCTCGAGGGCACAATCTTGGAGTTTGCAAGACCACATTCTTCGGAATTGTGGAATTGATGGTTTAGACTCTGATTATGGGTGTGCGATGGATCGTTTGCACATGTCCCTTCCTGATTTCGATCTTAGCGGTTTCTCTAATAAGGACACCGCCCCCTCAAAAGCCCAACATGCTTTGGAGAGTGCCCTATTTAGGAGAATCGTCCAGACTTTGGGAGTGAAGTTTGATCTATCTTCTCGCCAAAAAGCGGTGATTGAATGTCTCCGGGCTCTTCGGGCTCAAGATTTTCGACAGTCATCTCCATTGAAGGACTAGGGCAGCATATGTCGGCTGTAGAGTATCGGGCTATCCTTAAGTATCGACTAATGATTCCCTTGTTTTCGGCTGATGAGCCATGCCTAGTTTGCCGTAGGGTTTGTTTGGATTCTTTAGGTGAGCATGCGATCCATTGCAAAGAGCTGCCTAGGTTTAAATACAGGCGCGATTTGGTTAGTGATGTTCTATGTGATATTCTTAAGCGGGCAAAAATTTCTGCTAAAAAGGAGACCCCCGTGAATTTCCTGACAGATCCGCTTGAAGGGAGGTTTACTCTACGACAAGTTGATATTCTTTTGTTTGGGTGGGCTGGGGGGGAACACGCTTGTGTGGACCTTACAGAAGTGTCTCCTCTCGTGAGACTTAGGAACAATGGGTTTGTTGCGGGTCATGCAGCGTTGAAGGCGGAAGCAGGCAAAGTTGGTAAACACGAGAAAGCTTGTTTAGAGAATCAACACGTGTTTATTTCTTTTGCTTTTGATACATTTGGTTTCCTAGCCCCGGAGGCTGTGGAATTACTGAACAGGGTTCAGCGGGTCATAAATGATAATTTTTCGGGCCCTAAAACCCAAAACTTTGTTTATAGTAGGATTAGATTTGCTATTCAAAAGGGGTTGCGGCGCAGCTTGTTGTCCGTTTACCTGCCAATTTATTGTAATTATTCTTCTTTTAAAATGAAAATTTTTTAAAGTTACCAATTTACAATCAAATTAAGGACCGATTTTCGTGAGCGAATACAAACAAAAATTTATAAAATGTAATTGTATCATTTTAACTTTTTACATTTCAATTTTTCTAACAAATTTACTCACTAAACATCATATTATTTTATAAAAACTAATTATATTTATAAAATTTTAATTCCTTCATTAACTAATTACCTAACCCTACCCTCCACTTTTCACAACATTTACCTTTTCACCCCAACCACCAATCTTACTCCTTGGCGCCAAAACTAATATTGACAAACTCTAATTAATGTTGCAAGCTATTGAAAAGTACATTTCCTGTATTTTACACTTTCCCCCTTCCACAATCAATCTTTACACTTTATTCCCCTGTACCCAAATTTGCGGCCACCATTTAAATTCCACCGCAAATTTCTCCACCTCACTCACAAAACCAAATTTCTTGCCTCCGGTGAATCAAATCTGGAGTTCTGTTCATCAATTGCAGCGATTCAAACATTTAATCGTCTAAAATCCTCTGTTTTTGCGTCGATTGAGTTCAATCAGAGTGATAGAAGGAAGAACATTGTTGTACGGTTGTAAATTGCACAATTTGCGAAGGATCTGTGTGTAATTTGGAGGTTTTTAGGTTATTGTACCGGATGACGGAAATTGGAGGGATTAGATGGAGGATTATGAGATTTGTGACGGTGATGGTGATGAACTTCGTGTTGGCTTCGATGTTTGCTTCGGCAGATAGCGGAATTGCAGGCGATGGAGGTGAATCGAAATTAGGGCTTTTTGTGCAGTTGGCGAACTATTTGTTTCAAACGGATGGATCTGGCTATCAGCATGTTTGGCCTGTAAGTTTATGTTTTAATTATTGCTGAAATTCAGGCATTGTTAAGATTTGTGGTATTATGGAGTAGTGATTAATTGTGGTGTAACGTTAATTATTGGGATTAATGTTTTTGCCTTTTGGGAGACAAATAATTTTGTGTTTCGGCATAAATACACCGTGTGACGTCATCAAAACGTCATGTCAGATGATGGAAAAAGATTATACGACTTGTATAACATCTGGCAGTGGTGTGCGCTGTCACATCAGCCTTTTTTGTGTTGGTCAGAAAGTTGTACGGCTCGTATAGATTTCTGTCATACGGTCCGAATAAGAGAAAAACACAACTAATACGGCCTGTGTAAGAAAAAAAATTACAATTCATACGGCTTGTATAGTATCTGGTAGACCAGATGCTATACGGGGTATGAATTGTGAATTTTTTTCTTATGGCCGTATTAGTTTTGTTTTTCTCTTGTACGGTCCGTATAATAGAAAGGTATACAGGCTGTATAGCGACTGACACAGAAGCGACCGATGTAACAGCGTGCACCACTGACAAATGTTATACGGTACATGTAATCTTTTTTCGTCTTATGTACAGTCTGATGACGTCACGTGATGTATTTTGTATTTATAGTAGGACAAAATAGTTATTTGAATATCATCATCAATTTTCTAAGTTGCAATGATCCCCACTTACAGCGCACAAATCAACATGATGGGACACCCTATTTTTCTTTGAGCTATAAAATGAGATGTGTCTATAGTTTTATTTATTTATATATTTTAAGTTTAGGTCTTATTAATGAAGAAAGAATCCATTTAAAATGACAATTACTAAAATAAGATATCTAAAATATAATACTTCCTTCAAAAAAGTTGATTCTTTCAACCACTCCACATGTGGATCCCAGTAAATCCACATAGATCTTTGTTTCAAACTTGGTATTTTAACCATGAGAATCTTTTTCTCTGTTTTCTATGCCCACTTGCATTGTGAGCTTATAGTTTATAATATAACATGTAATATTATGTACAATATAATGACAATGTGTAGTGTAGTATTATGTTGTACTTTACACACTTACAATGAAGAAAGACAAAATGGGTCACATAAAAAAATTATATAGTGTCAAAAAAGAATTCCAACATTGACTTTTTTTATGAATAGTGTTTCAAGATCCAGATGTTTGTTCATTAGTTAGCCCCAACAAAACATGGGCCCTTACTCAACATGGCAATAGTTTATGTCATTAAATTTTAAAAATTATATAGTCCATTGATTTTGGAATGCTTTTCTTTAAACAATGATCAAAATGATGTGTTAAGCAATTGACAAATTGACGAATAACTTTATTGAATACTAGGTTAGAAACCCGTGTTTTACACGGGTTGAATAAAGAGAATATTAAATAGTTAGTAATGAAGATTTAGGAATTATAAAGGAAATATTAAATAATAATGAAGAAAAATAAGCTAGAAAAAGAATTTTGGGCTGACAAAATTGTGAAATGTGGTGCAACCAATTACTTATTTATTAGGTATAGATATAGTCTATTGATTTTGGAATGTTTTTCTTTAAGTCATGATCAAAATGATGTATTAAGTAATTGACAAATAATTCTATTAAGTATGTACAAAGTCAACTGCTTGTAACTGTCATATGAGGTAGAGAGCTAACAAAGTTTTATATTCATGAATCATGCATGTTTTTCTTGGTGTGGTTGGCATTGCTTTAAATTAGAGCCGTTCAACGGCTATTTCAACGGTATAGTATGAAAGGTATTTGTGTTTATATAGGAGATGAGAATAATGAAAATAAAAAAAATAAAAATAAAAAACTTTTTTTTTTAAATTAGAGCCGTTCAACGGCTAACGGTACAATCTCAAAAAATGCTCCTCTTTATAGCGTGAAAAATCTCACGCCAAATAATCACGCCGTAATTATTGGCTCGAGGGGGCGGTGTTCCACATTGATCACGCCGTGATCAAGGACCCACGTAGGATCACGCCACTAAACACATTGGGTATACCGGATGGCCTTATTATACCAAATAAACTGTTTGATAATTAAAATTAAATAAAAGATTTAACATTAAAATTCATAAAATATGATTTGCAGGAAATGGAATTTGGGTGGAAAATTATTCTTGGTAGCTTCATTGGATTTTGTGGAGCAGCATTTGGGAGTGTAGGAGGAGTTGGAGGTGGTGGTATATTTGTGCCAATGCTTACTCTAATTATTGGTTTTGATCCTAAATCTGCTACTGCTATTTCTAAATGTAAGTATAAACAATATCCTATTATATATTAATTTGTTTATTTAAATTAAAATATTTTGTTATCAAAATTTTTCTTTTTTTCAGGTATGATCATGGGGGCAGCAGCCTCAACTGTTTATTACAATCTTAAGTTAAGGCATCCGACGCTTGATATGCCTATTATTGATTACGATTTGGCATTGCTTATTCAACCGATGTTGATGCTAGGAATAAGTATTGGTGTTGCATTTAATGTTATTTTCGCTGATTGGATGGTCACTGTTCTTTTGATTGTTCTTTTTATAGGTATTTTGTTATGTTTATGTTCAATTGTATATTTGTATTTTTTCCTTTGGCTGTTTGCTAAAATGATCTTTTATCTATGAATAATAAATCTGCAGGCACATCAACCAAGGCTTTTTGCAGAGGTGTTGAAACATGGAAAAAAGAAACAATTATGAAAAAGGTAATAAACAGTTTATTTGTAGGGTTTTATGGTATTTGGATGCTTAGTATTTAGGATTTGTTTGAGATGTTCTAATTATTTAAAGAATTAGTAGATAAAATAACCAAAAAAGACATTTTTTTGTCAAATAAAGTCTTAAATTACATAATTTACACTTATACAATCGATTTTGTTGCAGCAGAGTACGAAACTGATTATCCAAAACCAATCATATGACCCCTTAATACTTAACCAAAAAGGACCTTTTTGTGTGAAATAAGGTCTTAAATTACATAGTTTACACTTATAGAATCGGTTTTGTTGCAGCAAGTATGAAACTGATTATCCAAAAGATCATATAACCCCTAAATACTGACATAATCAGAAGAATAATCTGTTTATCCAAACTCTAGAAGCTAATTTTTGTTTCAATTCTGAGCATGAGTTTTTCCATTTCAGGAGGCGATTAAGCGCTTGGAGAATAGTGGTAGGTTTTTTTGGCTCTCCTTTCCTTTCACACAACCCTACAAACAATATATTAATTACAAGACTTTTTTCGTTTATAATATTTCCCTATTTTTACATAAAATACAGACATTGCTGAGGCAGAATACAAGATTCTCCCTGGTGGTCCCAGCAATGGAACTACAACCAAACCCGAAAGGTCACAAAAAATAGAGGTAAAACCGCTGCTGAAAAGACCAATATTATTATATAGTTCTTAATAAATTTAATATGCGAATGTCTCAGGTTACTATCCTTGAGAATGTTTATTGGAAAGAACTCGGGCTTCTTGTTTTTGTTTGGATTGCATTCCTTGGTCTGCAGATTGGAAAGGTGATTTATAACACAACTTTTTACATTAAGTTATCTTCAAAAAAATATTCTCAGTTTCTTATAGTTTTATTACTATATGAACTTATGGTTTTGCATTTATTGGAAGCAGAATTATACACCTACTTGCTCAGTATGGTATTGGGTGCTAAACTTATCACAGGTATACGATGCAACTTAAAGAAAACGTCACTATACTTCTCATTTTTGTTTTACATGCATATTTGATTTTAGTAATCCAAATTATGACTCATTGGCCGATATTAATCCATACTCATAATTTGACTGATGACAGTCCCAACTTTCACTTTTGTTGTCAAGGGCAGTTCTGGTAGCATAATTATCATAGATTTACACTTGGTTCCCACTCGATTTCGCTTGTGCGTTTCTCCATTTTGTTCAAAGTTTTATTTTGAGCGAAAAAAGTGAAAATCGAGTGTAAACCTATGATAATTATGCTACTGAGACTACCCTTGACAACAAGAGTGAAAGTTAGGACTGACATCTATCAAATTACTAGTATGGATTTTTATCGGTTAATGGATCATAATTTTGATTATTAAAATCTAGTTTGCCTTAATTTTATAATAATTATAGAAATTAATTCATTTTATTTCAATTTGCATCAAATAATTGATCATGTAGATTCCAATTTCCTTTGGGGTATCTGGGTATGAGGCAGTTAACTTATATAATGGAACAAGAACTATATCATCACTGGGAGATTCAGCCGGCAGCCTTAGCTTAGGACAATTGGTGCTATATTGTTCTTGTGGTGTTCTAGCTGGTTTGGTTGGTGGCTTACTTGGTTTAGGTGGCGGTTTTATCATGGGCCCACTCTTTTTGGAGCTTGGAGTGCCTCCACAAGTGAGTTTTGTTTTTTCTTTACCATGAAACTCAAAAAAAAAAATTAATAAGACATGAGGATTTCATAATTTGTTTTCTAGGTTTTTAACCTTTTCTTTATCTAGTACATATGGTAAGAAATCACTTTGTACAAAATTATTATTTATTATTTATATGTTACCTGAAAGCTTAACAGAGAATAAATGGGGCAATATCATATTTATCTTCCCAAAAATTCAAGATTTCATAATATCATATTTACTCTTTCAGAAAGCAAACGGTTATAAGTAACTAATTTTTATTTTATTAACTATGGTAGTGTAAATAAGGTATTTAATATTAACATTGTTTTCTTATTTGTTTATTCAGTGAAACAAACTGTTATAAGTAATTAACTGTATTTTATTAACCACGGGAGTGTAAATAAGATATTTTTACTGTTTTGGAAGAGTAAATATGATATTATGAAATTTATAAGGATATATATGAAATTTTAGAAGGATTTATATGAAAGTAATACAAAATGAAAACTTGTTCTAGTACCCATATTGTCTAGTCTCAATGTTTTTTTATTTTTCAAAATATTGTGCAGGTTTCAAGTGCGACAGCTACATTTGCAATGACGTTTTCGTCCTCTATGTCTGTTGTAGAATACTACCTTCTAAAGCGTTTCCCAGTTCCTTATGGTAAGTGCATCATAGCTTAATAGAAAACGGGTCTAACAGGTAGAACATATTGAATGACACACAATGTGTATTTCTAGCGCATAAAACTTCATAAATCATTTCATAAAAAAATTATATTATTTTTGTATATCATATTTTCATGCTAATCATTATTAAAAAGATTACCTCTTACACACAAAGTGGTTTGAGTCAACCTGACTTGACCTGTTTCAACATGTACACAATTAGAAAGTTAGTTTTTTTTAATTCTTTTTGTATCTTGGCAGCTGCTTATTTTCTACTTGTGGCAACAATTGCTGCTTTTGTTGGGCAACATGTTGTGAGAAAACTGATTATGATACTCGGGCGGGCTTCACTGATCATATTCATCCTCGCCTTCACGATATTTGTTAGTGCAATATCATTAGGTGAGTATCTCGGTTTAGATAATTCAAATATAGTTATTGGAAATGGTGTTGGACACGACACTTTGGGGGTCAAAATACGAGAAAGTTTTGCTAGACGAAGAGTCAATAGTTCCGCCCATGATTGGAAATATATATAATATAAATATATATATATATATATATATATATATATATATAAATGTGTGTATGTGAATGTATATATATGGTGAGGTTCATTACAGAAGACTAAATTCTTGTGAGAACAAAAAGAACAAATTTAAATCGTTTTTTTTTATCAATGGTTCATATTTTTAAAATTCTTTACTTCTTAAATACATGAAAAAAATCATTGAACTAATTTGTTCATTCTCGTTAATTTTTAACCGTTTATCTATACATGTGTAGGTAATAACCTACATTTTACTTACATATGTGTAGCTTCTACAGATAAACGAAATTCATTCATATTTATTTGATTTCTTTCATATATTAAGAATTTGTAAGATTGGAAAAATGAATGATTTATTTTGTTCTGCGTGTTCTAGCAATATACAGTGTTCTGCATAGTTCTCTCCCCTATATATATTCACTACAAATTTTAATGGTTAGGAAAGTTGTTGATCAAATTCGATGGGAAAATGGTGTTTTTTTACAGGTGGAGTTGGAATTTCAAACATGATTGGGAAAATTCAGCAGCATGAATACATGGGTTTTGAGAATCTTTGCAACTACGAGATCTAGAATTAGAGAAACTCATTTATCCAAACTAGAATTTTGTTGAAATTCTATGCTTTAGCGACTTGTATCTCGTGTTGAAAGATGAACTCGAATCAAGTGGACAATCGATGTTAATACACCGATGAATGTGGCACTACGTTAGAAACTTTGTTGATTGTAGTCCTTTTTTGATGAAATGTTTTCCGGTTATGTTTATGGTATAATGTGTTAGATGATTTTAGAATCATAGTCATTTTTATTTAGTTGGATTTACTAAAGACCAAATAAGAGATATGAATGAACATTGATTTGAGTTAGGATGTGTAGATTGTGTTGGGATGTAGGCTTCGGGTCAGCCAGCCCTAGCCCGAAGCGGGCCCAGTTTAGTTAACTTGTTGATTAAGGGTCTAACCCTAATTTATGCCTATAAATTAATCTCTTGTACTTGTAATTCATTAATCACTCAATTAAGAAAACCCTAGTTGCCCCCGAGGATGTAGGTCACATTGACCGAACCACGTAAATCTTGTGTCTCTTTATCTTTCTTGTTTGTGTGTTGCGTGTATGATCCTAACAACTGGTCTCCGGGCAACAGGGTTCCGCCGCTGCCGCCTCAGCCCACTGCCGCCGCCGCGCCACCGCAGTCTGCCGCCGGAATTTTTTCCGGCCAGAAATTTTTTTTTCTGGAACAGCCTGCTGCGTTTTTCGGATCTGGTCAGTTATTTTGGTTGATTTTTTTTTGGTCTAAGTTACTCAGGTGCGTTATCAACTCTTTGTTTTTCGGTTTTTTGAAACTGATTACACGAGTAGTGTGCGATAGAACAACACTCAAGTTCAGGCAGCCGGCCAAAAAGTTGTGTTCGAACACTATTCCAGTTTTGACTCGATCATTAAGCATTTGTAGTTGGATAATGACTGAGGAAGGAAAGACCAAGATAGAAAAGTTTGACGGGCAGAACTTTAGATGGTGGAGAATGCAAATCACCGATTTGCTAATTCAGAAGGATTTGGAATTGGTACTAGAACCACCTCCCACACTGATGACACCAGTTTGGTTGGCACTTGACAAGAAAGCCAAGTCAACTATAAGGCTTGCTCTGACAATGAACGTTGCCTACAACATCTTGGAGGAAACCACAGCACGTGGCATAATGGATGCGTTGGCCAACATGTATGAGAAACCATCAGCTGCTAACAAGGTGTTTCTGATCCGGGAATTGGTTAATACCCGCATGAAAGAGGGAAGTTCAGTTACTGATCATATTAATGTTTTTAATTCTTATCTGAGACGTCTGTCTTTAGTAAACTTTAAAATTGATGATGAGTTACAGGCGTGCTTACTTTTGTCTTCATTACTTGATAGTTGGTCAGGAACAATCACTGCAGTCACAGGTTCTGTTGATGTTTTAACGTTCAGCAAGGTTCGTGATTTGATCTTGAATGAAGACTCTAGAAGAAGAAGTACCGGAGAATCATCAAATTCCCTGCTGAGTACTGAGGCAAGGGGGAGAAAGAGTGAAAGGGGGAAAAACAGAGGTAGATCCAAGTCAAGAAAGAGAGGTCAGTCAAAGCCAAGGGCTGACATTGAATGTTGGAACTGCAAAGAGAAAGGGCATTTCAGAAACCAGTGCCCCAAACCGTCGACCGTAAAGAAAGAAGTAAACAATGTGACAGTCGAAAAACAGGATGATGAAGAATCTGAAGATGAGACTCTCATATGCTGTGTTGAGAGTTCCGTGGAATCCTGGATCATGGATTCAGGTGCATCATTCCACGTGGTCTCATGCCCTGATATGGTCTGAAATCTTCGAACAGGTAATCACGGTAGAGTTCGGTTAGCCGATGATCAGATTCTTGATATTACAGGGATTGGTGATGTAGACTTAAAGACTTCCTTGGGAACCACTTGGACATTGGAGAATGTCAGGGTTATTCCAAACCTCAGGAGAAAGTTGATCTCTGTCGGGCAGTTAGACGATCTGGGATATGATGTTACTTTCAGTGGAGGGCAATGGAAGGTCGTTAAGGGAAATATGGTGATTGCAAAGGGTAAGAAACGGGGTACGTTATACATGGTTGAAGTACCCGCAAGTGGTATTAATGCAGTGACTAGCGGGTCGAGTCCTTCGAGTTTGTGGCATCAAAGGCTCGGCCATATGAGTGAAAAGGGGATGAAAATGCTCGTCGCCAAGGGAAAACTTCCAGAAATAAAACGGGTCGAGTCAGAGTTTTGTGAACCCTGTGTTCTCGGGAAGAAAAAGAAGGTGTCATTTGTGAAGACCGGCAAGACACTTAAAGCTCAGAAATTGGAGCTCATTCATTCAGATGTTTTTGGACCAACACCAGTTCCATCCTTAGGAGGCTCGAGATATTATGTAACCTTCATAGATGACGCCACACGCAAGGTATGGGTGTATTTTCTTAAAAATAAATTTGAAGTTTTTGATGTTTTTAAGAAATGGAAAACTGTTGTTGAACTTGAAACTGATTTGAAGGTAAAATGCTTGAAGTCGGATAACGGAGGGGAATACATCAGCACAGAGTTCACTGATTTCTGTGCTGAACATGGCATTCGGATGATAAAGACAGTTCCAGGCACTCCTCAACAAAATGGAGTCGCAGAAAGAATAAACAGAACGTTGAACGAAAGAGCCAGAAGTATGAGATTGAATGCAGGGCTCCCAAAGACGTTCTGGGCTGATGCAATTAACACTGCAGCCTTTCTTATCAACCGTGGACTTTCGGTACCGTTGGGCTATAAAGTTCCTGAAGAAGAATGGAAGGGTACATCGGTCAAATATGAGCACTTGAAAGTTTTCGGGTGCAGTGCTTATGACCTAAATAAAGATGGTGACAAGTTGGATGCAAAAGCCAAGAAATACACCTTCATTGGCTATGGGGCAGATCAAATGGGCTACAGGCTGTGGGATTTTGAAAGAAGAAAGGTAATCAGAAGTAAACATGCTACCTTCAATGAAGCAGAATTGTACAAAGGCAGGAAAGATTCTAAGGTTCAGAAAGAGTATGTGGAGGTTGAGATAGAAAACCAAAAACCGGTTCCCGAATCTGATGTTGACATGTTTCCCGATGGTGGTAATGATGAAGAGTCAGGAGGAGTTTCTGACAGTGGGAGTTCAGAGTCTGAAGATGAACAACCCCCTCAGCAGCCCGACCAGTCTGCAAACTGGGTCAGAAGGTCCACCAGAGTTACTAAACAGCCTGATAGATACAGTCCCGGTCCTTCAGTTAATTATATTCTCTTGACAGAAAATGGTGAACCAGAGAATTACACGGAAGCGGTAAAGGTGAAAGATTCGCTCCAGTGGGAGCATGCTATGAAGGATGGAATGAGCTCTTTGAATAAGAACAAATTAGTCAAGCTTCCGCCAGACAAAAGAGCTCTACAAAACAAATGGGTCTTCAGGGTCAAGGACAAACATGATGGGTCTAAACGGTACAAAGCCCGTTTAGTTGTCAATGGATTTCAACAGAAGAAGGGGTTGATTACGATGAGATCTTCTCTCCAGTGGTGAAAATGACAACCATTAGAGTAGTTCTGAGTCTTGTAGCGGCAGAAAGCTTACACCTTGAGCAGCTAGACGTGAAGACTGCTTTTCTTCACGGTGATCTCGATGAAGACATTTACATGGCACAACCTGAGGGTTTTCATGTTGTTGGGAAAGAGAATTGGGTCTGCAAACTGAAAAAGAGTTTATATGGTCTGAAACAGGCACCTAGACAATGGTACTTAAAGTTTGATAACTTCATGGAGAGGTCAGGGTTCAAGAGATGCCAGATTGATCATTGCTGCTATTTGAAGAAGTTTAGCAACTCTTATATCATACTGTTACTTTATGTTGATGATATGTTGATTGCAGGATCTGATATGAAAGAAATTAGCAAGTTGAAGAAACAGATGTCTCAAGAATTTGAGATGAAAGACTTGGGTGCAGCCAAACAGATTTTGGGAATGAGCATAACCAGAAACAAAAATGATGGTTCTCTTACACTTTCTCAGGAAAAATACATAGGGAAAGTGTTAGAGAGGTTCAAGATGAACAGTGAAAAGACCAAGCCTAGAAATACTCCATTGGGAAGTCACTTGAAGCTTACCAAGGACCAATGTCCTAAAACTGAAGAAGAAAGAGCAGAGATGGCTAGCGTTCCTTATGCATCAGCAGTCGGCAGTCTTATGTATGCCATGGTCTGCACTAGACCAGATATAGCTCATGTCGTTGGGGGTCATCAGTAGGTTCATGTCTGATCCAGGGAAAGAACATTGGGAAGGTGTCAAGTGGGTGCTCAGATACTTGAAGGCTACTTAGAAGATAGGGTTATGTTTTAAGGGGAAAGATGCTATACTCAGGGGTTACACTGATGCAGATCTAGGTGGTTGTAAAGGGTCGTTTAAGAGCACGACAGGGTATGTTTTCATAGTGGGAGGTACAACAGTGAGCTGGATGTCCCGTCTTCAAAAGAGTGTTGCATTATCAACTACAGAAGCCGAGTACATGGCTGTTGCTGAGGCCAGCAAAGAATTAATTTGGTTAAGAACATTTCTTGAAGAGTTGGGGAAACGACAATCTTATTACTCATTGTATTGTGACAATGAGAGTGCAGTGAAACTTGCCAAGAATCCCGTCTATCATGGGAAGACAAAGCACATAGGCATGAGATATCACTTCGTCATAGAATTGATCAATGAAGGAACAATCAGTCTGAAAAATATCTAGGGTGCGAAGAATCCAGCAGATATGTTTACCAAATCTGTGGCGCTGGATAAGCTGAAGCTTTGCATAGCTTCAGCTGGTCTCCAGGAATAATGTTGAGGAGACGGGGTAACTAGGGAGTACTGAAGATCAGAGGGGTTTTCATTTGTAGAAGTACAAAGTGGAGTTGAACGTGTTTCGAAGCCTCCAAGTGGGAGATTGTTGGGATGTAGGCTCCGGGTCAGCCGGCCCTAGCCCGAAGCGGGCCTAGTTTAGTTAACTTGTTGATTAAGGGTCTAACCCTAATTTATGCCTATAAATTAATCTCTTGTACTTATAATTCATTAATCACTCAATAAAGAAAACCCTAGTTGCCCCCGTGGATGTAGGTCACATTGACCGAACCACGTAAATCTTGTGTCTCTTTATCTTTCTTGTTGATGTGTTGCGTGTATGATCCTAACAGATTGCACGCTCAATAAGACTTCTGATTTCAGGTACTAAGGAATCTCTTAGGTTACAAGGGATGAAGCCCCTAGACCATTGGGTTCAAGGGGGAACCACCACCTTGGCGGTGTTTGGGGCCGTGTCCCTGATGAAAAATTGCTTGAAAATGATCATCAACAGAAAATTGTATTCAATGGTAAGTTACTACCGAGTGGTAACTGAAATCAGTAGCAACTTGGATAGTTAGTGACAAGTAAGCTTAGTACTAAATTACTATTAAGCAGTGACAACTTAATCCTCAGTAGTAAAAGTAGTGACAACTTAATCCTTAGTAGTAACTTACTACTGGGCAATGGCATTAGGCGTGCGACAATTGTAACTGTAGGTACTAATGAAGTTTAGGAACCTTCCAGTGATATAACTGAATGCCAATTGTTGTATTCTTTCACGAATAGTTGCAACATTTGGTCCCAATCATTATGATGGTTCAACCCTTATATAAAGGAGTTCGTTTGGTCTGTTTAACAACGGATTCACAACTTCATCTTTCACATAAAAGAACATCTCGTGCTTTGCATAAAACTCTCTCTTATCCAATTAGTGACTTCGTATAACGAAATACTTTAATGTAAAAGTGAACTCATACACAATTCAGATAACTATATGGGCCTGATTGAAATACGAAACCTACGTAATGATCAATTGCTTAGAAATTGATACGAATGGCATATAGTTAAAATTTGGAGGACCTTATTGAACATTTCCATAGTTTTGACAGTTTGGTGGCTATTTTAAGACTGTATATAGGTGTTAAAAGACGATTATTTATACATTTTTTTAACAGAAGTGAATTTCATTAAAAAAAAACTGGCGAGGAGCTAGAAAGGGTACAAGTACAATGGCAATTAAAAATCGAAACATACCCATTTTCCCCAATCAAGATTAGACAATTTGCCTCTATTTTTGACCATATCAAAAAGATGACATCTTTATGTTGTCCACCAATATACTCCACCTGCGATTGAAGTTATCAAAAATCTTCCGGTTCCTTTCTTTCCAAATGATCCAAAGGTGGTGAGAATGATTGTGTGAAAGACGTTTCTACCACCTTTTGATTGGCACCACATATACGAAAGATGGAGCATGTCTTTTACCACCTTTTGATCTACATTTCAATATAAATTTTACTCAAAACCGAACCACCGCAACACGCATGCATAACTACGTTTTGATATAAATTTTGTTGAAAACCGAACTGCCGCAAATTTTCTTCAAAACGAAGCCATATCATATATACAACGTCGTTTTCTTTTTATAACTTTTGATATATAATGTTGTATGGAATAATCATTATGACGTGGTTATTTTTATTTATGTTTCGATATAACTTTTTCACAAAACTATGAAATTACATATTCGACTTTTTAGTTACATGAGGTAGTCGGAGCTAGGGGTGTTCAAAAAAATCCGAATCCTAAACCGAACCCGAATTATCCGAAAATCCGAACCCGAATTATCCGAAAATCCGAATCCGAATTATCCGAAAATTCGGATATCCGAAATTTCGGATATCCGAAATTCGGATATCCGAATTTTCGGATTCGGATTCGGATAGTGATTTTCGGATATTTCGGATAGTTCGGATATCCGAATATCCGAAATATTATATTTATATATTTTTTTTAATTGTTTTTATTATTTAAAAATAAGAAAATTTGAATCAAAACCCGATATATTATATTTATATATTTTTATATGTATATTTTCTAATGTTTTTTAAGGTTTTTAATTGATTTTGTAATTTAAAAATATTATTTTTATATATTTTTTTATTTTTTTTATATTTTCGGATATCCGTTTCACTATCCGAAAATTTCGGATATCCGAAATTCGGATATCCGAATTTTCGGATATCCGACTTTGAACACCCCTAGTCGGAGCCAGACAAAAATTACATCAAAAAGAGAGGGTTTCTTATTAACTCCCAACCAAAATTAACTTTATTATTCCTATTCGTATACCACATATATAATTTACAATTAAATAAAAAATCTCTACATCCTCAGTCGACTTAGTGTCAAAAATGGTAGTGTTCCTCAATCTCCAAAGAACCCACAAAGTAGTGAAACACACCGCTTCAATTAAATCTTTCTTCCGCCTAGAACATTTTAAGGAATCAATGAAACTAATTAACCTCCTTGGCCGAGCAGAAGAAGGCCGGTCCAACTTGATCCATTTAAAGACCGAGGACCACACCACACAAAGCCAAATAATAATCTCCCAATACATGATCAATATCTTCCAGACACTCATTACATAATGGGCACAAACTCAAAGGAATGTCAAAGCCCTTCTTATCAAGGTTGCTTATCGTTGTCGATCCGCGCCATAATATTCACCTTTTTTGGAGTGAATTTGTTCCACCTAGTCTCGGGATCAATAGAAGGAAGAAAATTGCATTGTCAATACTGATACGAACACTTTTAACTGAGAATTCGTCATTGCCATCTAGTTCCCACACCCACGAATCCTCCTTCTCCCCAAGCACAACATCGCGAGTCAGCAACTCTAATTCCTTCCATTACGCAGACTCAATACCTCCCCTAAATTTAATACTTATTTAAACTTTTTTTTATTTTTGCAAGATACGTTTTCCCCATGACAGCGCTAGTTTAAGATAATAACCAAAATAATGTAGATTCTAATCACTAAAATCTCAATTATACTCTACTCCTAATGCATTAAAAATGTCAGCTGAAATGAAAAACTTATGATTTAGTGATATGGTAATTACTAAGGGTAAAATAGAGATTTCTATTTGTAAAAAGTGCACAATTATTTTCAACAAATTAAAATAAAACGCGAATACTGGTGAAGTAGTAATTACTATTTATATCGTTAGCTTTTTAAAATAAAATAAAATAAAATAAAACAAAAAGACAGAGAAGCTTATTGATTATACTAAACTAGATTTAACCCCTCGCTTCGCACCAGGGGCGAACCTATTTTTAAAAACTTAAACGACCCCCTCGCTTATCGTCGGGGGCGAACCGATTCGTCATAGAACTCTAATGTACGATCAACAAACATTTTATCGAACTTGATGGTTTTTAACTGGTTACGGAAACAGGTCCCATATCTAGGCACATGGATTGACATATCAGTATCTGTCTCACAAAATAGACATGTACTACTAGGATTTGACCCAAAACATATTTTCTGGTATTGATGTTCATCACTTATGATCATGTTCATCATTAACATATCATTTAATGTTGTTGAGACTGGTAATGACAATGAGTGGGACTAAAATGTTGGGTCCTTGACAGTTGACAGTCTGTAACAGGAAGGTCCACACCTTCATCCTATCGTACAGTCAGGTTAATGTGGGGCTGGGAAGGCCCAACAATTGAAATTTGAATTTCTGTTTGACATTTTAAAATGACAGTTAATTACAGAAAAAATACCCTTTTATAATATCCAGAAAATAAACATAAAGGCATTGACTGGTCAACCCACCCGGTCCCTAACAATTCAAAATTGCACCCATATTGACTCGTGTCTAACATTCTTGACCTGACTGGTTTGCCCCCTTGGGTTGGGGGGTTCTCACTAAGCTTCGCCATTGCCTAAAGCATTACTTTTTGCTAAAATCTAGAGATGACAATTTAAACTCTATTTACTTAAGAATGAGTCGATTTGAACTGTAATTTATCTCAAATAGACAAATATAAAATGTAGGTTAACGGGACAAGATGAATCAGGTTGAAACAAGTCACCCAAGTATATTTTTAACACATACAACCTCCTAAATTGCTTTATTTAAAAGTTGAAATCGGTATTATAACAATTATCTTTTATGCAATCATTATCGGCACGTTAATTATTTGTAGTAATTTTAGAAAGCTCGACAAAAAGTGTCGTGGGTCAACCCAACCTTATCTCGCCCCTTTAAACCCATACTAAAAAAATGATCTGTTTCAACCTGAACTCAGATCATGTGTTAGAGGTTTATACACTATGCCAACTAGCCAAGAAAATCTGTACAAAAACTATCAACATTAGCCTATGAGTGACAACACTTTACTAACCTATTTCGCTTAATTTGAGGTTTTAAATAGTATTTTGTTCTGTATGCAAAGTCTAGAAAAAGGTTAATATTTATGCTGAATTTTACACTCTTTACCTGTATGAGTTAGCATGAGATGAAAGTGAAACTTCCTAATATCCATCTTCATCATCAGACGACAAATATGACGTCCCCATCCAAGATCTAAGCCCTTCATTTATCCGTCTTTCCACATCTGGTGTGAATTCCACAGGATTAACTTCCAGCATTTCCAACCCAATAATCTGGCCAGAAAGCTCACCATCATCAAGACCCATGGCTGCTTTCTTTCTGAGCAGGGATGCAGTCACCCCGTTTAGAATAACTAGCCCCAATGATTGAATTTCGTAACATCAGAACAATGGTATTGAGCAGCTGCTGTCAAGTAAGAGAAGAAATGGACCAAGAAACATTGCAAGAAGACTAAAAATGATGGCGAACATGAAGTTGAGAATGAATAGACATTGTACACCTCCTGCCAAAACGCAATCGGAACACTTAACAATCATTTCAATCCGTGGTTTTAAAAAGTGTGTGGAGCTCTGATACGAGGCGTTCATTATTAAAAAAATACTAAAAAAATATTTATAGATAATATTTTGAATTGCTAACATTTTCATCATCACTTTTCAGAGATTTGTTCAATCGATGGTCTAACTTGTTCAAATACTCAAATCCATTGCTCAATCAATGGTTTAATTTGTTCAAATACTGGTCAACTGTATGATGCGTCGCATCAGACCACATCACGCATTGGATCGCATCAGGCGCATCATGGAATCACATCGCATCAACACTAAATCAGTTTCTTCCTTTCTGTTATTCAATGATCAAATCAAATTGAACTAATTCTGCTTAAATTTAAGTGCAAAATATAAAAATTCTCACCTGCAACAAGGTAAATTGCAGAAAAGAAGGAAACGATAGCGGAAGGAACAAACACAATCATCCAATAAAAACCAGCAATCTCCGGATCCTTTTCGATCGGAGGATCTGTGCAGAACGGACGGGTTTCAGAATCGCTAGGAAACACGATTTTGAATCCGATTGCAGTAGAAAAGAAAATCGAAAGCGAAACGAAGGTGAGGAAGAAGATGGAGATCGGTGTTCGTAGCTTGATCCAAGCTTTTTGTTCGTCACGGAGAATAGCATAGTCGTGCTTCAGCATAAATGCTTGTCGTAGAGCATCTCCGATAATCGCCATATCTCGAGATTGATAATTGATGTTAATCGATTGTAAACCCTAGCGATTGAAGTTCGTTATGTCGGTTGGAGAGGAAAACACAATGTTTATCAACGTGGGATTAAATTCAAAATAATTTTATAAAATAAAATAATTTTCTTTTTGAAGATTTTTCTAAAAAACAAGTTACGGTTTATAAAATCAAACTAAGCTACAACTTATTGAAAAAAGATTTAGGTTTTATAAACCTTGATCAAACAAGAAAGTGCAATCGGTTTTTTTTATATAAAACGAAACATTTAAAATACTGACTTTAAAAACACGAAGATTTGTGTGTTTTTGTTTTGAGAACGCAAACTTTGCAAAACAAATTAAAATAATCCGCATGAGGTATTAGTCTCTTTTTTTTAACGCCAACAAGAAGCCGGAAACATACAATGAAACAAGGAAAGGAAAAAAGAAAAAAAAACGAGAAAAAAATCAAAAACATGATCATTTCTGGTGCCCATAACATATATATATATAGGGTTAGGTTATAGTAAAAAGGGTTTTAAAAATAAGAAGGGTAAGAAGGATTCTAAGCTTGACATGTGTTATTTTATTGTTTTTAAAGAGAGGGCATAATGGTCAATGTGTAATACACCAGGTCAATGTGTAATACAAGGTCTGATATTACATAATAATCAGACCTGATATTACACAATGAAGTGATATTACACAATGAGCATATTACACAATGACCTGACATATTTGAGCGAATTACACAATAATAAGCGAATTACACAATGAGTTGGAAAACGTAAAACACAATGATGAAAAATATTTGACACAATGAACTTGCATTACACAATGAACTTGTATTACATAATGACCTGACTAATTACACAATGAACTTGTATTACACAATGACTTGACTAATTACACAATGAACTTATATTACACAATGACCAGACGTGGTATTACACAATGAACTTGTATTACACAATGACCTGAGTAACTACACAATGAGCTGGAAAACGTAAAACAAGATGATAAATACATATAACACAATGAACTTGTATTACACATTGAACTTGTATAACACAATGAACTTGTATTACACAATGAACTTGTATTACACAATGACTTGACTAATTACACAATGAACTTGTATTACACAATGAACTTGTATTACACAATGACCAGACGTGGTATTACACAATGAACTTGTATTACGCGATGAACTTGTAATACACAATGACCTGACTAACTACACAATGAGCTGGAAAACGTAAAACACAATGATAAATACATATAACACAATGAACTTGTATTACACATTGAACTTGTATAACACAATGAACTTGTATTACACAATGAACTTGTATTACACAGTGACCTGACTAATTACACAATGACCTGACTAATTACATAATTAACTTGTATTACACAATGACCAGACGTGGTATTACACAATGAACTTGTATTACATAATGAACTTGTATTACACGATGAACTTGTATTACACAATGACCTGACTAACTACACAATGAGCTGGAAAACGTAAAACACAATGATAAATACATATAACACAATGAACTTGTATTACACAATGACCAGACGTGGTATTACACAATGAACTTGTATTACACAATGAACTTGTATTACACATTGAACTTGTATTACACAATTAACTTGTATTACACATTGACCTGACCAATTACACAATAAGCTGAAAAACGTAAAAAAAAAATCGTTTTTGTTTATAACGACATTATACTCATTTTAAAGATAAAAAAAGCTCGTTTTTATGGTGTAATTTTTTTGAAAAAATAATGTTATATGTAAAAGTTATGAACGTTTAAAAATGAGTGGGGAACTTGATAAAAAGTCAACAAAAGTGGGCAAGACTAAAATACCCTTCCAATAACTTTTTCTCCTACAATTTAATCTCAACCATTAAATATTTTCTACAATTTAATCTAATGGCCCTAAATCATTCTCACCCTTCTTACAATTAAAATTTTTTTTACTTGAACCTAATCCTATATATATATATATATATATATATATATGGACATGTTCTTTTGAAAACCAACTATATGTTGAGAACCGAAAGAACCGCACAAAACGTGTACATATCGCTTTAGTGAAAAAAGTAAAATTCAACAACAATGTTTTATTTATCTCTTCCCACTCTTAGTTTGAGTTTATCTCCTCTCTCCTGAATTTTTTTAAGAAAAGTATAAAAATATGCATATATGCATTCATTTGTGCATATAATATGAGTGCATATATGCATTTAAAAAAACGACTATAAATTCGAGGTCTTTTAAAACTAAACCTTAAACATATTGAAATGTACATGAATTCTAGTCAATTTATATTATAAATAGAGGAAGAGTTAGTGCGGTTCTCATAGTTCTTAACATATTGTTGGTTCTCAAAAGAACATACCCATATATATATATATATATATATATATATATATATATATATATATACAAAAAAACAAAACAACAACATGATCATTTAAGATATCTTAAAAAAGTTATTGTAAATGAAAAAAAGTTATTCACCCTTCCTTACTTATTAGAGTAAATTACACGGAAGGTCCCTGTGGTTTGTCATTGTTTTGGATTTGCCCCTCAAGTATGAAAAACAACATGTTTTCTCCCTATGTTATGTTAACTTATAACATAGTAGGCCCCCCGGTTGGATGACCGTTTATTTTCTCCGTTAAGTATCAGCATGTGCCACCCACGTGAGGGCATTTTGGTCATTTCTTTTACTACATATGGAATAAACACTATGAACTCCTATTTCATCACACCACCTCTTCACTTTTCCCTCCCGTTGTCCCTTCCATCGATGATCTTGTTCAACCTTCACTAACCCTAAAATCTCTGAAAGTGCTACATTCCTATGACAAATAAAGCTACGATTGAAGAAGATGTGGATTATTCGATACCCAGGCGAGGAACTAAGTGTTGAAGAAGAATACGGTATGTGTTTCAATACATGAAGTTGTAATTTCCTGATTTTTTTCATGAACAAAATGTTAACTCTTCCACTATTTTCTGTTTTTTTTTCATGAATAGCGGGTCGATCCAACATGTTCTCTATGAGGATACACCATTCCGGTACGTTTAGGAACTTCCTCGGAAGGAGGTATGCTTATGGGCGTGTATCATTTGTTGATCTCATTGACATTGAAAATTTTTCAGTCTGGGAAATGAACTTCATGATGGAAGAATTAGGGTTGGTCGAAGAAGGAAAGAGCTTTATTATCATTTTCTGATTCCTGGTAAAGACTTAGATTTTGGTTTAGTAGCTTTGGGTAATGACAGTGATGTATTAGAGTTGGCTAAGCATGTAAAAAAAACAAGCTTATTGAAGTTTACATTGAGCATGGTCAGACGAGGTTGAATACTTATTCAAAAATCCACAAGGTTCTAAAGTAGTGATTGAAGAGTTAGAGGATGTAGGAAGTCATAATTTTGGTCCACCAAGGCTTTTAATAGGATGGAATAAGGATAAGACAATAGTTGGTGATAATTTTGGTCAAGTAACAAGGGGTGATAATGTAGAGGTGAATGATGAGCTAGTGGGTGATGAAGTTGATCAAACTCATGTGAATGATAAAGCGGTGCTAGATACTGAAGTGTTAGATTTGAATGAAATAATTTTAGATATGAATGATCAAGCGTTAGATTTGAATGATAAACTAGTGGATGGTGAAGGGATAGATGTTAATGATCAAGGGTTACATTTGAATGATAAACTAGTGGATGATAAAGGGATAGATGTTAATGATCAAGGGTTAAACGGGAATGACAAGGCAGTGAATGATGAAGGGGTAGATGGTAATGATCAAGGGTTAAATGGGAATGATAAAGCAATGAATGATGAAGGGGCAGGTGTTAATGATCAAGGGTTAAATAGGAATGATATAGCAATGGATAATGAAGGGGTAGATGTTAATGATCAATGGTTAAATGAGAATGATATGGCAGTGAACAATGATCAAGTAACATTTGATGCTCCATTTGTACAAGAGGATGAAGCTATGGATCATGTACTGTTTCATAATGAAGACTTTGAATATGATTTTGAAGCAACTAATTTTGAAAATGAATTTCCATTGACTAAAAGTGATTGTGAAAGTGATGGGAGTGAATACATAGTTGACAAGGATAATGAAGTAGATGAAGTAGAAGTTGACATGAGGGATTTTAATAATTTTGTGGATGAGGGGGAAGAATTTGTTGGTGGAAATGACAACGTTGAGGATATGAATCATGAAGAGATATCAACAGCTGTAGAAGATGCGGATACTGATGCCTTAAGTGATGATACACTTGAATCTGGAACAGATGAGTCATCAGGTGACTTTGAAACAGAAAGAAAAAAAAAACTGAGGAAATTAAGAAAGAATATGAAGAGAGTGAATGCTGATGGGCCTGAATCGGTAAGGTTTTATGTGGGTCAGATATTTGGTAACCGTAGTGAGTTAAAGGACTTGGTCAAGAGACACGCAGTTGAATCTAAGAGAGAACTCTATTTCTTGAAGAATGAAAAGCGTAGGCTCAGGGTTGTATGCAATGGAAGTGTGCCAATATACACTGATGGGCCAGGTCAAAATAGTCAAAGCAGTGTTGGCCAAACTGGGCAGGAAAAAGTGAAAAAGAAATATAAAAAGAAACTGCATATTGGGGACTGTCCATGGGTTTTATATGCTTCAAGACAAGATGCAGATGGAGAAACTTATATGATAAAGACCTACAAACCAACAGACACATGCCTACAATCAAGAAATGTTAAAGCTTGCACAGCCGGGTTTATGGCAAAGGAACATTGGGTTGTGAATCAAGTGGTGGCAAACCCACAAATTCCTACTAAAGCCCTACAGGATCAGTTGCAAAGAGGGTTTCAAGTAGGGGTATCTACAATGAAGGCTTTTAGGACCAAGACTAAAGCTTCAAATCAGCTTAAAGGTGACTTCAAAGAGCAATACTATAATATCCGTACTTTCCACATCATCGTTTATTTACATTTTGTACCCTTGTACTTTCATTTTTGAATCCATTGTAACCCGAGACTTATGATCAATGAATTTATTGGATTTATTCAATTACATGTTTACAACATACATTACATTTATACATATGCAAGACAACATCATACGTGCAATATTACAAAATTATATATTACAAACACGCGTTTCACTTTTTTTACACATTTATATTCTCGTTTCACGTCCATACACGCTCGGTTTATTATTATTATTAGTAGTAGTAGTATTATTATCATTATTATCATTAGTACTATTATTATTATTATTATTTCATTTAAAAAAAAGAATCACCTCCCTTTCAACCACCAACTCCCAACTAACTCATTTAATACCTCAAACCCTAATCCACACTTATAAATACCCACTCCCTTTCACTCCTCCACCCTTACACCCTCCAAATTCTCTCACAAATCTCTCCAAGTGCTCCATTTCTTCCAAGATTTTTGGCAGAATTTTATAGGGTAAAAACCTTATTTTTCTTCAAGTTTCTTCCTTTTTTTTTCTTAACAATTTTTCCTTCACCCTCTTGGATAAACCTCTAGGATCTTATCATTTGTTTACCTTGGTAAACATCTAAGATAAGTCACCATTTGAGGTCCAAGTTGTGGTCTTTCAACTAACATTTCTTCTTCTTCATGTTCTTGTTTGGATATTTTACATCTAGTTGTGGTAAAACCAAACCAAGCTTCCATCAAAATTCTATGATGGAAGCCTTGTGCTAAGGTATTTGGATGAAGTAGATGAACATAGGTTCATCTACCGTAAGACATCCAATAGCCACAAGGTGTTCAAATACTATACATAAATATTATAAATAAATCTAACAAGGTTTGTGGATTTCCCAACCTTTTCTCTTGGCCACTTCAAGTGGTATATTACTAACTATACTAACTTTTGACCATCCGAATTCCTAACTAAGTTAGGGGTTTGTGTTTCGGTCCGCCGTCGGCGATGCATGACCAACTTGATACTATTATACATATATATTATTTATTATTTCTTCTCCACCGAACTTATGCCTACGTTACCTTTTAGGTTAACCGGCATTTCCGACTCTTCACCTTCCCGTCCATCCTTTCGTTACCACGCCAAACCGTGAGTTTCATACTTGCCCCTTTTACATTTTTGCACTTTAGGACTTGAAAACATGTACATATTCAAAACACATACACTACAAGATTCACACTTTATTCAAACACAATTCATTAACATGCTCATGTGACAACAACTTGACTACATGCTTAAATACAACCTGTTAATACAATAGTTCATTAATTCTTGCAAAACCGCACTTAACAAGTGTAGCGCTATAGGATTGACACCCGTCGGCTTTTCGTTACCTTTATGAAGCCCCCGATCTTGTTATGTTATTTATTCGACTAGTATTCTTTGGATGCTAGGTATGCTATGTCAACAATAGGTTTGAACTATATCATTACAAATTGTATGAACATTAGTAAAGTATGTCTATGCATGTGAATTGTTGCTTTAAACATGATTATTATATGTATGAAACTTGTATGAACTCACCAACTTTATTGTTGATCAAATATTATTTTACATGTTTTCAGGAGATGTTTGATGCTACAATGGAAACGGAATCTTGGGACTTGGCTTAGATATCAAATTTAAATATTTTTGTCTTTTGTTTATCAATGTATTTCCTTTAATTGAAACAATTGTATTTGAAATTCTTAGTTTAATGAAATCGGTTAAATTTATATTTCAATAATAGTGCCACGATGCCTTTGAACAATCCTACACGTCACGTTCGGTGATTCCGTCGCCGAACGGGTTGTGACAGATTGGTATCAGAGCCGTGGTTATAAGGAATTAGGAAAATTGCTTATTTGACCTAGCCTATAACTAAGGACCCGTTTTAGACCATTCCTTATGACTCTTAATACGCTTGTTCTACCACCTTTACTTCTTACTTATTCTTTGGACTAAATACACCGTCATGGATTTCAAGACATCAAGACACTCATATTTCACCAAAGAAACGAACTCACCAAAAGAGGGTAATTCCTCATTCGGTGATAAGTTTCACTCCGCCTAAGACTTAGGAATTTACCATCAAGTTAGGTGTGAAAACCTCACCTTGACGGTAAAAGAATTTCACTCACAAACGCTCTTGGGAAACCTTACCGTTAAAGTTAGGAGTGATTTCCTATCTCAAACGGTTTAGGCACCAACCCTATACAAAACGGAACGACACCACCAAACTAGGAGTGAAATCCACAATTTGGTGATTAGTTCCACTCTTAAAATTTTCAATCTCGCCAAAGTCTCGGCTTTGCTATTGACTAAGGACAAGTAGTAACCGGAAGGGTAAAATACCGTTAACCGAATTACCGGCGAGAGTATTTTATCTATTAGGCCAAAACGTGTTTCCCGAACTCAAAAGAAGGTTTGACCACTTGGGTTAGTCGACGTTTTTGTTAGTTCAAGAGCCGAGCTAACGAGACACTCTAACTTTTTACAAACAAGCCTCTCTTTTATATATAAACTATTTTCACTACTATTATTATACTAACTTGGTTCGATCTCGTGGACGCTCGCTTTTCACTACTCGCCTTACTAACTTCAAAACGCTAATACATTCGAGAACCAATTAAATTTATGCTCTTTCATCGTCACATGTTTGTTATATACACTATTTCCACACATGATTCACATGACCAAACGTGCTATTACATGAAATTACTTGATTACTTGTGCCATACGTGAAATTTACATACTCATATGACAACAATTTTTATGCAAAACCATTGATCTAAGTCTCACAATCCCCTTTTGTAGATGTCTTCATCTCGCCACTCTGCTACCGCCAGGAACAACAAAAGGGACAAGCGTTTGGCCGCACTCGTGGCCAAGCAAATGGCCCAAGTCATCCCTGGCCTCATCCAGAACCTCACCCCCAATGGATCGGTCGAATCCAACACCGAAACTCCCAACTCCCACGCCCAACACTACCGAACCTTCCTTGCTTGTCGTCCTGAATCTTTCACGGGACTCGAAGGTGCAACCAAGCTCCTTAGCTGGTTTGCGAGCATGGAAAACACCTTCTCGGTAAGCGAGACCCCGGACCACCTCCGGACTTGCTACGCCGCTAGCCTCTTCAAAGAGCAAGCTCTCGCTTGGTGGGATAGCGAGAAGGAGCTCGACGAGGAGATCGTCACCCTGTCTTGGAAGGAACTAAAAGCGTTTATGCGCGAGGAGTACTGCCCTCCCCACGAGTTGCAAGCACTCGAGGAGGAGTTTTTCACCCTCAAACAAGACAGCGGTGACAATGCTGCCTACAACCTCCGCTTCCAACAACTCTCCGTCCTTGCGCCTCGTCAAGTTGACACCATAGAGCGATCCGTGGCCAATTACATACAAGGCCTCACGTTCGTCATCAAGGACACGGTCGCCGCCGCCGAACCCACCAACCTCGCCAAGGCCATGCGCCTTGCGGCCGCTTTCTCCCGAAACCGTGTTCAGGATGGTGCTTTAACCATTCGGGGCACCAAGAAGCACGCCACCCAAGCCACCGTTGAGCCCACCGAACCCAAAGTCACCGAACTAAAACCCGCCAAAACCCCTACTCACCAAAACAACAAAAAGCGCAAGTCCCAAGCCCGGAACTATGCGGTTGTCACCCCCGTTAACCAAGTGCCGATGAACCAAGACCCGACACCCCAAAAGAAACCGTATGGTGGATCTTACCCATTATGCAACACTTGCCAATACCACCACCCAAACAACCTCCCATACCGAAAATGCACCTCGTGTGGCAAATTCGGACACCTTGCCAACCTATGCCGCAACCCACAACAACCCCAAAACACCCAAGCTCCCCCACCAAACCGAAACCCACCGACCATCACAAATGGTCGGGCTTGCTACCGTTGTGGTGATCCAAACCACATGAGCCCACAATGCCCACAAAACCTAAACCAACACCACCACCACAACAACCCCACCAACAACAACAACCGCAACCAACCACCCAACCAAAACCAACCCACAAACCCAAGAGGCCGTTCTTACAACATCAATGCGGCGCAGGCACAAATTGATAACGACGTGGTGAACGGTATGTTTCCTATCAATGGTCGGTATGCTTCTGTTTTATTTGATACCGGTGCGGATAAAAGTTTCGTATCGCTAGAATTTGAACTTATGTTAGCTAAGACCCGATCTAAGTTAGAGAACTCCTTCACTGTCGAAATCGCGGATGGAAAATCCACCTTTTGTGACACGATTATCCTCGATTGTACTCTCGACCTTAATGGTCATCCCTTCTCGATCGATCTCATACCCATGCAATTGGGGAGTTTTGATGTCATAGTAGGCATGGATTGGCTTGCCAAGAACCATGCCGAAGTCGTTTGCTTTGAGAAACTCATCCGTATTCCCCTTCCATTCGGTCAGGTTTTGCAAATCCATGGCGAAAGGCCATCCGGTGGACTCAAACTCATGTCCTGCACCAAAGCCCAAAAATATTTACTAAAGAACTATGTGGCCTTTTTGGCCCAAGTAGTGAAAAAGAAAGAAAAGGGCAAAGGTGTAAAAGACATTCCCATCATTTGCGATTTCCCCGAAGTCTTTCCCGAGGACCTACCCGGTCTTCCTCCATCCCGTGAGGTCGAATTCCGAATTGATCTCATGCCCGGTACGACTCCGATTGCCAAAGCTCCTTACCGCCTTGCACCCTCCGAGATGCAAGAACTTGCCGGTCAACTTCAAGAGTTAGCCGACAAGGGTTTCATTTGTCCGAGTTCATCCCCGTGGGGCGCTCCCGTTTTATTCGTTAAAAAGAAAGACGGATCGTTCCGCATGTGCATCGATTATCGTGAGCTTAACAAACTCACTATCAAGAATCGGTATCCTTTGCCTCGCATCGACGATCTTTTTGACCAACTCCAAGGTGCGTCTTGTTTTTCCAAGATCGATCTCCGTTCGGGATATCATCAACTTCGTGTTCATGAGGACGACATTCCCAAAACCGCATTTCGAACTCGATACGGACACTACGAATTTATGGTGATGCCTTTTGGGCTAACCAATGCACCCGCGGTTTTCATGGATCTCACGAACCGAGTGTGCAAACCATATTTGGACAAATGCGTAATCGTCTTCATTGATGACATTCTCATCTATTCCAAATCCCGATCCGCCCACGAGGAACACCTTCGCTTAATATTGGAGTTACTAAGAAAAGAACAACTTTACGCCAAATTCTCCAATTGTGAATTTTGGCTTAAGGAAGTCCAATTTTTGGGACACATTATTAGTGATAAGGGTATCCATGTGGATCCAGCCAAAATCAAAGCAGTCAAGAACTGGATTGCTCCGAAATCTGCTACCGAAGTCCGCTCATTCCTTGGTCTTACGGGCTATTACCGTCGTTTCATCGCCAACTTTTCCAAGATCTCTGTTCCTCTCACCGCATTAACTCAAAAAGGGAAACCCTACGAGTGGGGCCCTAATGAAGAGGAAGCTTTCCAAACACTTAAGGATAAGCTTTGCAATGCTCCGATCCTTACTCTTCCCTACGGAAACGATGACTTCGTGGTGTATTAAGACGCCTCTAACATTGGTCTCGGTTGTGTTCTCATGCAACGAGGCAAGGTCATCGCTTACGCATCCCGTCAACTCAAGATCTATGAGAAGAATTACACGACTCATGATCTTGAACTCACCGCCGTCGTCTTTGCTCTCAAGCTTTGGAGACACTACCTTTACGGTACCAAATGCGTGGTCTTCACAGATCACAAGAGTCTCCAACATCTTCATAACCAAAAGGATCTAAACATGCGCCAACGCCGAGGGATTGATACAACCAAAGATTACGAATGCGAAATTCGCTACCATCCCGGTAAAGCGAACGTCGTTGCCGATGCCCTCAGCCGAAAGCACCATGTGAAGTTCCTTTGTGCTCGTATGCAACCCGACATCCATGTCCGTATTTGTGAAGCCCAACATCTTTCGGTCACCGAAGGCGACATGTACAACGAAATGTCTTGTGGTGCCGAACTCCAACTCGAGACCAAACCCAACGGTTTACTTTATTTCATGAATCGTGTTTGGGTTCCCAATCGTTCCGATCTTTCTTCCATCATGCATGAGGCTCACAAGTCTCGGTATTCGGTCCACCCTGGTACAGACAAAATGTACAGGGATCTGCGTTCTATCTACTGGTGGCCCGGTATGAAAAAGGATATCGCGCTCTATGTGTCGAAGTGTAATACTTGCGCTAGAGTGAAAGCCGAGCACCAACGTCCATCCGGTTTGCTCGTGCAACCGGAGATTCCAGTTTGGAAATGGGAGAGCATTGCTATGGATTTCATTATCAAACTCCCATTGACATCCTCTCGTCATGATTCCTTTTGGGTTATCATCGATCGTCTCACCAAATCTGCTCACTTCATTCCCATCCGCGAGAGCTACCCCGTTGCAAGGCTAGCTCAAATCTACATCGTGAAAATCGTTAGTCGTCATGGTGTTCCTTTGGACATCATATCCGATCGTGACAGTCGTTTCACCTCCCGTTTTTGGGAATCCTTCAATGAAGCCATGAGTACTCAACTAAATCTTAGTACGGCTTACCACCCTCAGACGGATGGTCAGACTGAACGTACTATCCAAACTCTCGAGGATATGCTTCGATCGTGTGTCATTGATTTCAGTGGTAATTGGGACGTGCACTTGCCTTTGATCGAGTTCTCTTACAACAATAGTTACCATACCAGCATCGGCATGGCTCCATTTGAGGCACTTTATGGTCGAAAATGTCGGTCACCCGTTTGTTGGACCGAGATCGGCGAAACAAAAATTACCGGACCCGAGTTAATCCAAGAGACCACAGACAAGATCCTCAAAATTCGCGACAACCTACGTACCGCTCGGAGTCGACAAAAGAGTTACGCCGACCGAAAGCGCAACGCGGTTACTTTCGAAGTTGGAGATTTCGTTTTCCTTAAGGTTTCACCTTGGAAAGGAGTCTTTCGCTTCGGGAAGCGAGGAAAACTATCCCCACGTTATGTTGGTCCTTTCAAGATTTTCGAGAAAGTCGGTTCTGTTGCATACAAACTTGATCTCCCTACCGAGCTTAGCAACATCCACCCCACCTTTCACGTCTCTAACTTGAGAAAGTGCTTATCAAATGAAGATCTCCAAGTTCCACTTGAAGACGTTCAGATCGACCCAACAATGCACTTTGTCGAGAAACCTGTTGAGATAATGGATCGTGAAGTCAAACAACTCAAGCGTAGTCGTATTCCAATCATTAAGGTACGTTGGGAAGGAAAACGTGGTGCAGAATTTACTTGGGAACTTGAAGACCAAATGAAAGCCAAGTACCCGCATCTTTTTTTCAGAGTCTTCCTCATGAAAGAAATTTCGGGACGAAATTTTCTAAAGTCGGGGAGACTGTAATATCCGTACTTTCCACATCATCGTTTATTTACATTTTGTACCCTTGTACTTTCATTTTTGAATCCATTGTAACCCGAGACTTATGATCAATGAATTTATTGGATTTATTCAATAACATGTTTACAACATACATTACATTTATACATATGCAAGACAACATCATACGTGCAATATTACAAAATTATATATTACAAACACGCGTTTCACTTTTTTTACACATTTATATTCTCGTTTCACGTCCATACACGCTCGGTTTATTATTATTATTAAAAGTGATTGTGAAAGTGATGGGAGTGAATACATAGTTGACAAGGATAATGAAGTAGATGAAGTAGAAGTTGACATGAGGGATTTTAATAATTTTGTGGATGAGGGGGAAGAATTTGTTGGTGGAAATGACAACGTTGAGGATATGAATCATGAAGAGATATCAACAGCTGTAGAAGATGCGGATACTGATGCCTTAAGTGATGATACACTTGAATCTGGAACAGATGAGTCATCAGGTGACTTTGAAACAGAAAGAAAAAAAAAACTGAGGAAATTAAGAAAGAATATGAAGAGAGTGAATGCTGATGGGCCTGAATCGGTAAGGTTTTATGTGGGTCAGATATTTGGTAACCGTAGTGAGTTAAAGGACTTGGTCAAGAGACACGCAGTTGAATCTAAGAGAGAACTCTATTTCTTGAAGAATGAAAAGCGTAGGCTCAGGGTTGTATGCAATGGAAGTGTGCCAATATACACTGATGGGCCAGGTCAAAATAGTCAAAGCAGTGTTAGCCAAACTGGGCAGGAAAAAGTGAAAAAGAAATATAAAAAGAAACTGCATATTGGGGACTGTCCATGGGTTTTATATGCTTCAAGACAAGATGCAGATGGAGAAACTTATATGATAAAGACCTAGAAACCAACACACACCTGCCTACAATCAAGAAATGTTAAAGCTTGCACAGCCGGGTTTATGGCAAAGGAACATTGGGTTGTGAATCAAGTGGGGGCAAACCCACAAATTCCTACTAAAGCCCTACAGGATCAGTTGCAAAGAGGGTTTCAAGTAGGGGTATCTACAATGAAGGCTTTTAGGACCAAGCCTAAAGCTTCAAATCAGCTTAAAGGTGACTACAAAGATCAATACTATAATATCCGTACTTTCCACATCATCGTTTATTTACATTTTGTACCCTTGTACTTTCATTTTTGAATCCATTGTAACCCGAGACTTATGATCAATGAATTTATTGGATTTATTCAATTACATGTTTACAACATACATTACATTTATACATATGCAAGACAACATCATACGTGCAATATTATAAAATTATATATTACAAACACGCGTTTCACTTTTTTTACACATTTATATTCTCGTTTCACGTCCATACACGCTCGGTTTATTATTATTATTATTAGTAGTATTATTATCATTATTATCATTAGTACTATTATTATTATTATTATTTCATTTAAAAAAAAAAAGAACCACCAACTCCCAACTAACTCATTTAATACCTCAAACCCTAATTCACACTTATAAATACCCACTCCCTTTTACTCCTCCACCCTTACACCCTCCAAATTCCCTCACAAATCTCTCCAAGTGCTCCATTTCTTCCAAGAGTTTTGGCAGAATTTTATAAGGTAAAAACCTTATTTTTCTTCAAGTTTCTTCCTTTTTTTTTCTTAACAATTCTTCCTTCACCCTCTTGGATAAACCTCTAGGATCTTATCATTTGTTTACCTTGGTAAACATATAAGATAAGTCACCATTTGAGGTCCAAGTTATGGTCTTTCAACTAACATTTCTTCTTCTTCATGTTTTTGTTTGGATATTTTACATCTAGTTGTGGTAAAACCAAACCAAGCTTCCATCAAAATTCTATGATGGAAGCCTTGTGCTAAGGTATTTGGATGAAGTAGATGAACATAGGTTCATCTACCGTAAGACATCCAATAGCCACAAGGTGTTCAAATACTATACATAAATATTATAAATAAATCTAACAAGGTTTGTGGATTTCCCAACCTTTTCTCTTGGCCACTTCAAGTGGTATATTACTAACTATACTAACTTTTGACCATCCGAATTCCTAACTAAGTTAGGGGTTTGTGTTTCGGTCCGCCGTCGGCGATGCATGACCAACTTGATACTATTATACATATATATTATTTATTATTTCTTCTCCACCTAACTTATGCCTACGTTACCTTTTAGGTTAACCGGCATTCCCGACTCTTCACCTTCCCGTCCATCCTTTCGTTACCACGCCAAACCGTGAGTTTCATACTTGCCCCTTTTACATTTTTGCACTTTGGGACTTGAAAACATGTACATATTCAAAACACATACACTACAAGATTCACACTTTATTCAAACACAATTCATTAACATGCTCATGTGACAACAACTTGACTACATGCTTAAATACAACCTGTTAATACAATAGTTCATTAATTCTTGCAAAACCGCACTTAACAAGTGTAGCGCTATAGGATTGACACCCGTCGGCTTTTCGTTACCTTTATGGAGCGCCCGATATTGTTATGTTATTTATTCGACTAGTATTCTTTGGATGCTAGGTATGCTATGTCAACAATAGGTTTGAACTATATCATTACAAATTGTATGAACATTAGTAAAGTATGTCTATGCATGTGAATTGTTGCTTTAAACATGAGTATTATATGTATGAAACTTGTATGAACTCACCAACTTTATTGTTGATCAAATATTATTTTACATGTTTTCAGGAGATGTTTGATGCTACCATGGAAACGGAATCTAGGGACTTTGCCTTAGATATCAAATTTAAATATTTTTGTCTTTTGTTTATCAATGTATTTTCTTTAATTAAAACAATTGTATTTGAAATTCTTAGTTTAATGAAATCGGTTAAATTTATATTTCAACAATAGTGCCACGATGCCTTTGAACAATCCTACACGTCACGTTCGGTGATTCCGCCGCCGAATGGGTTGTGACAAATACAGCAGGTTGAGGGAATACTTTCTTGAAGTTAAAACTGCTAATCCTGAAACCACAGTCATGTTTATGGTGGAACCAGAAAACAACCCTGATTCTATAACCAGAATTTTCAAGAGAGTTTACATTTGTCTTGGTTCCATAAAAAAGGGCTTCAATGCTTGTAAGAGGCAGTTGTTAGGGTTGGACGGGACATTTATGAAGGGCCCCTACCCTAGACAAATATTAGTTGTTGTTGGGATGGACCCAAATAATGGGATATATCCTTTGGCATATGCAATAGTTGAGGCTGAAAACAAAGACTCCTGGGTTTGGTTTCTTCAATGTGTGCAAGATGATCTTGAACTTAGCAGCGATTGCTACTTTACATTCATTTCTGATAGACAAAAGGTATGTTTAACTTCTTATACATTTAAGTTAAATCCTAGGTTTGGTTTCAATTTGTTTAACATTGTTACATCTTAATATCAGGGCATTATACATGCAATTTCCCAATTTTTCCCTTTAGCTGAACATAGATATTGCCTTAGGCATATCCATCAAAACATGAAAGCTACATGGAGAGGGAAAGGGTTCAAGGACATGTTATGGAAATGTGCTACAGTAACAACTGTTAGAGAGTTCCAAAGTCAAATGGAGGAACTGAAGAAATACAATGTTGAATGTTATAAATGGTTGATTCAAATTCCACCCCAACATTGGGCAAACTCACATTTCTCAGGTATTATTTGGTTTTTTTTATAATTGATTGTTTCTGTAATGTTTAGTTAATGTTTTCTATGCTGTTTTACTGAATAACTTGTAGATAGAAGCAAAAGTGATGTCTTATTGAACAACATGTGTGAGGTTTTCAATGCCAAACTTGTTGAAGGAAGAGACAAGCCTATCATCTCTGCTCTGGAATATGTCAGAGAGTATATGATGAAAAGGATTTCTAGTGTTAGCATGGTGATTGACAAGTGCAAAGGACCTCTTACACCTACTGCCACCAAGATGCTTGAAGCTATAAAGAAAGATGCAGAGGATTACACAGTAATGTGGAATGGTGAGGTATACCAGGTAAGTGGTCCTTGGTCAGACCAGTGTGTTGTAGATATTACAGATAAGAGTTGTAGTTGTAGAAGGTGGGAATTAACTGGGCTTCCTTGTAAACATGCGGTTGCTGTGATTTGGTATATGGCACTCCATGGCCAAGGTATTGGCTCACCAGAAACTTGGGCACATTCTTGTTACAAACTAGAAACATGGAAAAAGGTTTATTCTTTCAAAGTTGGTCCCATCAATGGGAGGAACATGTGGCCAAAGGATCAATGCCCAACAACTTTGACTCCTTCATTGTATAAAACACCAATTGGAAGGCCTAAAAAGAAAAGAAAGAAGAGCATGGTGGAGGTGGATGATAATATGGAAAGTGGTGGTAAATTAACCACGAAGTTAAAATCAGTGGCGTGCTCAAAATGCAAAAAACTTGGGCATAATTCAAGAACATGTAAGGGACAGGGAGGTGAAACTAGTGGTAAAGGAAAGGGAGCAAAAGAAAGTGGGAAAGCGAAAGGGGGGGCTGAAGCAGGTGGGAAAGCTAGGGGGAAAGCAACGAGGGCTGAAGCAGGTGGGAAAAGTAGCAGGGTTTGAGGATTTGTGTTGCAGAATTGTGTATGCTGAAGCAGGTGGGGAAAATGCTCTTTTGATGGTTTTTTTTAAGTAGTTTTTGGTATTACTTTTGGATGTTGAACAATGCTCTTTTGATGGTTTGTTGTTAAGTGGTTTATGTGTTTTATGGTTATAAACAATTCCCTAGACAGTTTGTTTTGATGTATTTTCAGTTTCCATGGTTAATGGTTATGAATTTATGGTTATGGTTATTATCATGTGTTTTTTTTTGTTATTATCATAGTTCAAACGGGTCAAATATGGCATACATAGTTCAAATGGTTTGTTGTTTTGATGTATTTTCAGTTTGCTGTGTATGCAGTTTGGTTGAATTATGTATGCAGAATGTAGTTTGCCAATTGGTTCAATTGTGTATGCAGTTTGGTTCAAATCAGTAGATTGCAGTTTGCCACTTTGGTTCAATTGTATTTTATAAAGCCAAATTGGTATGCATCTGTGTAAGTTGGTATGCATCTTATGAGCCCTAATGCTAAGACAGTAACATTAAACATAAAAACACACCAAAAGAGCAAACCAGTAACATTGACATTACCAAAACAATTGCAATTACAAGTTCATTACAATTTTCCCCATACAGCACTAATACTTCCCAAACATTACTAATTACTAATATATTACACAAAATAAAATAAACATCATACTTATGAGCCCTAATGCTAAGAACAAAATCATTATGTTCTTCTTTCGAATTTGAGCTTCAAAACTCTTAACTTCACTTTCAAGTTTTTTTTTTACTTCAAGAGACCTGGAATAATCAGCATTGAACGACGGCACATAGGAGGATCAACCCATCCAATGAATCTGCATTTTGATCGCTGAATCGGGCAACAGTAAAACCTTCGACCGGGGTTTTGATCAGTCCACGATGTTCGAATGACCGCATTTCTACCACAAGAGCAAACCACCATCGTTGCTTCATTAGGGTTAAATCTTTAACCAGAGATGAGGAAGAAACAAGAGAGAGAGAGAGTAGAACGATCGAGTAGGGTGAGTCCTTTATTTAAATAAATAAGAGTAAAAGAAATGACCAAAATGCCCTCACGTGGGTGGCACATGCTGATACTTAACGGAGAAAATAAACGGTCATTCAACCGGGGGGCCTACTATGTTATAAGTTAACATAACATGGGGAGGAAACATGTTGTTTCTCATACTTGGGGGGCAAATCCAAAACAATGACAAACCACAGGGACCTTCCGTGTAATTTACTCCTTATTATTACAAACATGATCATTTCTTGTGCTCATAACATACATATATATACACAAAAAAAAATCCCAAAATGTACATAAATACAAACAAAAGATAAAATAAAACCTTAAAGACATATATGCCTAAGAGAAGAGTATATAATGGCAATTATTAACGAAAACAAAACTGAAAGCTAGTTATGTTTTCTTAGGTTTGACTTTTGAAAAGTCAACCAGGTCTCCAAACAGTGCATCTTCTGCCTTCTGAAGCTTTCCAGATGACACATGCACATAAGATGCATTAGCCATAGAAGGACCCATGTAAGCAGTGCTCGTTAGAAAGGCGTCATCTCTTACAGGCATCCCATTCCCCGGCATGCTCCTGCCAGTAAACTGTGAATTTTGTTGCTGCCCGTATCCATATCCGTATCCATACCCGTACCCGTATCCATACCCCCCGTATCCATAAACCTGACCCGTTTGATTACTGTACATTTGTTGGCCCATTTGTTGAGGATACATGTATGGCCTTTGTTGTGGAATTTGATGGGTGTACATTGGTTGGTTGTTGATTGGTGGCATTTGGTTGTTAATTAGTGGCATTTGGTTATTGATGTTCATATTGTTGTTTCCGAGGGTTTGAAAACCATGAGGTTGCGAGTACTGGGGACCGCTGCTGCCTACTAATTGATTGTAGGCAGGTGGAGCTTCCCAGGGTGGTTGCGGTAAACCGCCAGCACCTATATAAAAAAGGTAAAAAACAACCACGATATGATTCAGGTATGATCATCTATAAACTAAATTACATAAATCTTCCTTTTCGTTTGGTGGAAATTACGGATTTCATTAACTTTTGAAATTACATGCATAATCCTTTATTTTGAAATCTTGCAATATTTGAAATTACATGGATGGTCTATGTAATTTTGAAAATTAAAGGATGAAATCCGCAACTTCCATCAAACCATAAGGACATATTATGTATTTACTCTTATCTAAATTTGAAAAAGGGTTGATATCGTAAAACACCGACATACTTTCCTATTTTTCACGAAAAAGACTCTCAGCATAGTTTTTACATATTGAAGTATCTCAACATGTCTAGAAAAATACGAGAAAGTCTCTCAACCAAATTTTACTATATTAAAGTCCCTACACTTATCTAGAATGTACGTGCTTGTGAAAAAATATATTTAAAATAATGACTCATTACTCCAAAAATTAGCCAAAATACGATTACATAATTTTTTTCAGGTGAAAAAGTTGAATGTCACTTTATCAAATTTTGACTAATTTAAGGTGTAACAAATTGGTTTAAATACTTAAAAACCAAGTATATGCATTCTAGACAAGTTTAGGGACTTTAGTAAAAGCAAAATTTACCGAATTTTATGATGAGGGACTTCAATATGCAAAAATAATGTTAACGAACTTTTTCGTGAAAAATAAGAAAGTATGTTGGTTTTTTATGATAATAACCCATTTGAAAAACCATATTGTTTTACTTACCAAATCCGGGTAAAGGTGGCTGCTGCTGCTGCTGTTGTTGTTGAACCATATGACCATTCCACATAGGATTATTCCCTTGATTGTTCAGGGCCCACGACTGATTTTGGGCTGCATTTCTATTTGGATAAAATGATGGTTGTTGGGCTGACATATTTTGAGGTTGTTGTGCTTGAGGCACGGTCACGAGGGCTAACGTGTTCTGCTGAGATATAGGAGTAGCAGGCTGAGTTTCACCCACTGGTACAATAGCTAAGGAATTTGAAGCAGTTGTTGAGTCAAAATCATCTCCACTCAAAAGATCAAAATTGACTTTGACTTTTGGAGTTGATTGTCCATTGGTTGTAATAGGATCAAGAGAGATCAAATCTGGCTGAGCACTAGCCCCACTGGCAGATCTGCAGAAGAAACAACTGGGTCAAAAAGGGATGGATTGGGTTGACCGTTAAAGTCAAAGGTTCCTCTGTTTTGAACTTTAGTGAATGGTACTTTAGATATTTAAAATTAAGTAATTCAATTACCCGGGTTGTTTGGTGGCAGTTGCATTGACAGGAGGAGTAGTAACAGGTACTAATGCTCGACTAGTTTCAGGAGTTGACTTTTCAGGCTTTGACTTTTCAGGAGGTTCTGTAAGAAGTGCTTCATGTTTGGCTAGGACTCGCTGTAAATCATCATTAAGAGCTAATCCAAGACTTAATAGTGATTCATCCCTGTGACAAAAAGTAAAAAAATCAGGACCACAGAAAATGAAATAATTAAATTAAATGGGAAAAATAAAAAGGACAAAAGAGACAAGTATATTCAACATGTATGTAGAGGTGACAATTTTGACACATTTACGTAAGAATGGGCTTATTGGTGTTATTATTCTCAAATAGGTGCAAAACAAAAAGAATTAGCTTTAAATGGTAATGGGTCAAATGGGCTCAACAGGCTGAAAGTTGGCCAAAGTGTATTTTCTAATGCTTAAAGCTTCGAAAAGCCTTTTACTCAAAGATTTAGGTGGCAATATTGTTTTGTAGTAATAATATTAACTAAAAGAAAAACTTAATAAAAAGTAAGAAAAATAGAAAAAATTGTTTCGGTCTTACGAAGTTGAGTTAACCAGGTGTACCAATCTTCTCTTGTATGTTCGGCATTGTTCCACCAAGTCTACAATAACCTCTTGTTTAAGCCCCTATTCTCATATGCAATTTGAAAAAAGAAATAGAAAATAAATTAGTGAAACTATTCATTAGTATTTTTAGCAAAAATAAATAAAGCATTAAACTTTTTAATGAGGTGACTATAACTCCAGTTGACAGAATTACCTCTTTCTTTCCTGGATCTACTGCATTCAACATTTCGGCAAGGACATCCATGATACCGCGTGCATTTTGCAATTCTGTCAAACTGAACATGAAAAAAAAAATAGCCAATGAATAAGAAGTTGTAATCATGACAATGCGGGTCGACATAAAATTATTTGAATTCATATAAAAACAAAATGATTAATTTTATAAACCTCAAAGTTGGAACATCAGCCTCTGCAGAATGCACACGCGTTTCATTTTCATTTTCTGGATTATGTGGAACTGATGTTATTGCCAATGTTTGTGTTAAAACGGGGGCTAATCTTGCAGATTTCTCTGGAAAATTTGCGCCTAAACGCTGAAATACAATTCAAATATATTTAAAAAAATGAAAATTAAATGATTAATGTGCAAAATAAGCTATCATAAAATTACCAGTAATTCAAGGTATGCTGCATAGTACTGTGGATATCTTCCTCTTTCTCCTCCAAAAGCTTCTTGCCATGTGTCAATTAGAATTAGTATCTTCTCTTTTACATGAAAATCAGGCTGCAATATTAATGATAAAAACTATGTCATAATAAAATTAAGAAAAAATAAATAAGCTTATCAAAAAAATAATACTAACCTTCTTTTTCACTTTTTTCACCATATCATGAAGCAAGTCCCTCTCAGCTACTTGCATATGAACAATATCACCACAATTCTTCACAATTGATTCCAATAACTTAACATAAAAACAAATGAAGAAATTTTAACAAAGTTATAAATCACAATGCATAGATAGAACAAAAAATAAAAATGTATTCTTCAGTTAAAATGAAACTTTGCCAGTGGGATGCCAAACAAAAGGTGGAAGTTTACGTTTCCTAGTTGTTAGCCCAGCCCCAAAATAAACGATACTTATTAATGAGATATTATGTAACATCAGACCTCTCATACCAACACCAATATGGTCTGTTGTGCCCACGAGAAGCTCATGGGTTTCTTTTTGGTTACCCGAGTGGAGAGAAATTGCTCCCACCCAAGCACGCTTAACTATGAAGTTCTCATTTCACCCACAGCCAATGCACACAAAACGTGTTGTTGGTGTTTGAGTTCAAGCAACCCAATATCTCTCCAGTCCACGGCCGATGTAGAATTTGTCTAGGTGTTACATATTATCCCAAATTTTAGTCATGTTTAAAACAGTTTCTTGACTCTCAACAACCAAGATAACAGAAAAATACTAGTTTTTTTGTGCTTACTGTTAAAGAAAGAAGCTGAACTTTTGGTTTCTTGCTTCGTAAACGGTTTTTTATTCCTTTAACAACATCTTTTGCTTGCCTGAAAAACAATTTCATCAATATTACCATCATATACATGAATCAAAGTACATATAAAAGCAACAATCAGTACATATAGACTGTTAATAGAGGTAGCAATTTCGACGCATTTGCTTATGAATGGATATATTCGGGTTATGTTTAATCTCTAAAGGGTTAAATGGATAATACCATAAAATTAATTTCAACCTATTTACTTATGAACGGATCGATTCAGGTTATGTTTAATCTCTAACGGGTCAACCAGATAAAATATTAATTTCAATCTATCTATTTATTAACGGATAGATTCAGGTTATGTTTAATCTCTAACATGTCAACTAGATAAAATCTCAAAATTAATTTTAACCTATTTATTTATGAATTGATCGATTCAGATTATGCTTAATCTCTAACAGGTCAACCAGATAAGATCATAAAACTAATTTCAACATATTTACTCATGAACGAATCAATTCGGTTATGCTTAATCTCTAACAGGTCAACCAGATAAAATCATAAAACTTAACTCAACCTATTTACTTATGAATGGATTGATTCGAGTTATGTTTAATCTCTTAACATGTCAAACGGATAAAATCATAAAATTAGCTTCCTGAAAACATTCTATCCAAAGTTTAAACCCCATGAACCCTAGGTTTATGCCAACTTCCAGTCAACTCCATCAAATTTCTTAAATTCTACTCATAATCACACAATAAAATCATATAATCGCAACAATCAAACCAAATATCTTCAATTGAAACTCCAGTCACACTCCAGTTAAACCTAACTTCTAATCATCAAAAAACAAACAATCGAAAGGGGGAAACAGAGCATACACAGGATCACGATTACAAACATCACATATCTCCAGATTCATCGCCCAGTCAGGACCTATAAGCATGCTGCTCGTGGCTCTTGCGACCATCGAGTTCACCATTTTTGATCGGAAAATTGAGAATTCACCGGAGTTGATTTGATCGGACTTCAAATTAACGGTTGATGAACTGGTAATTCGGAATTAAGAGCAGAATTTGAAGACGAAAACAGAATATTGATCGAACAGTCAAAGTAGGCTGAGATTACAATGCAGGATATGAAAATTCGAAGTCAACATGATGAAATGAATTTTGTTATGCATAGCTCTGTTTATCCTGACGTTTGAAGGTGTCTAGAACCTAGAATATGGACAAATTGGAAAAAATGAATTTTGGTATAATTTATTACAATGTGGCCTGATAAAAAAGACTAATCCTTGGCGTAAGCAATAACTTAATTTTATAAGATTTTAGGTATATATATATATTAATTTATTAATATTAATATTTATTTCAAGTTTACTTAGGAACGAGTTTTTATATATGCGCGTTGCGCCGTGTTAACCCGTGAAAAAATTAATGTATTCGAAATTTATATAGACAAGAGAATCTTGTACACGTTGAGGCTCGTTATAATGTGAAATAAATCAACGTTTTTGAAAAAAAAACTTATATTTTAAAAAATAAAAAGATGACGTCAGCGACTGGAATGACGGAGGGGGAGGAGGATTCGAACCCGCCTCTCACATTTCAGAAGGTTGCATGCGGACTAGTGGGGCTATTGCCAAGTTTGGTTAAGTTTCAGCTGCAAATCTGTACTATAAGTATAGATATGTTATATGTAAATTTTTATTAAAAAAATTATGTAATACGTCATAAATAAGTAATATGTAAATCTTTATTATAAGTATATAACATTATATATTCAACCAGTGTAATACATGAGGTTCTAACCTAGTTTTTTTTATAAAGAGAAGGCACTTGTCTTTTAAAAAAGAGTTTCCAGGTTCAAACCTGAATAATGAAATAGTTTAGAATTATTGGTGTGAATTATACTAAGAGTAACATTTGTCGTTAAAAAAACTAATTATTTTATAACAAACATTCTAGAAAACTAAAACTCTTTTTCTCTTTATCACCTTTAGAAGCGTACTTATGTGTTTTTCTAATTCTTAAAAGTTAAGACAATGATTACTTCTGATTGTGAAGCGTTAATCATACAAGATTGGTTTACTAGTAGACCCGTTTGAAAACCGAAAAAACCGAAATGACCATAGTCACAAAATCGTGAAATGAACCCCTAATATAAGTGAAACCAATAGTTTCATTTATTATATAACCGAGGTACTCATTTATGGTATTATTAGAGCTCAAAACAAACATCTACCGACCCATGCATGTCACTAGTTTAGATCCCTTTTGGAATTGTGTCAACCACCCGTGAATTACTTAAGACCAGTTCTTTAAAAGCTTGAATGAAAATGAGCTTAAACGAGCTCGAGCTCAAGCTTTAGACATCAAGTTTTATTAGGTTTGTGAGCTTAAACAAGTATATTATATAACTACAATATTATTATTTAATATAATATGTAGTTATAAAATAAATATTATTATATATTTAGTTATAACAAAAAAAAAACTATTTTTTAAGAACATCAAACACAAAATTTAATTTTACTCTTATATCTATAAGATTGTCTATCAAGAGACTCGAACCCTCAATCTTACGAGGAGGGATACCACTATATATACACTCATATATTATTGGACAACAAGCCCTTTTATTAAAAGGGCTAAATAATTTATTATGTAAAACACATAACTACAATTGTATATAAAGATAATTAACAAGTAATATATTAGTCGATGTGGGTTGAGTCTAAGCTTGTAAACTATTAACAGAGTCAAACTCAAAATTTTCATATGAAATTAAAAATGAGACGAGCTTGAGCCTTTTTAAATTAAATAAGACGCACTAGGGCAGTAGGGCGAAGCAACTTCCGGGTCCAACATGACTCGAGGACGTTCGACCTTGCCATCTTCGGTATGAGCCGCGATCTTGAATATCATTGAGTTTTCGGATTTGGTTCGGTCCAAACCCAAAAACCGGCTGAAAACCCGATTTTGGCATTTATTTCTTAATCGTTTCTTCTGTGTTAATCGATGTTCATCCAATTGATTGTGTCTAACCTTTAGATTAATTTGGAAATAATAATATTATTATTGTTATTATTCAGGTAAACTACATTTTATTTTCCCTAAATTGTAATAAATAAAGTACAAAAATAAATTAACAAACCAACAATGAATGGTCTTTTAGACGTTTCATTCTCCAAATCTGACTTTCACCATTTCTTTTACTTCATTTAACTCCAGATGAAATCAGAACCCACTCATCCAACTTCTTGAGTCAAATCCAACCGTTGATTCTCTTGTAGCATCTTCAACAAGTGGGCCCCTTTTCTCCTCCCTCTGGCACTACAATCCCCTTGCATCGCCAACATCACCACACGCGCCACCTCCTCTTGCGGCGCAAACCCCACCGCATCCCCGCCCGCACCGCCGTAAATCACCGCCAACACCCCAATCGCATTCTCCCTCCCTCGGCTGGTTTCCACCCTCCTCATCACCTCCACCATCATCGGCCCCACCAGCGCGTGCGCACGAAGCTCCGCCGCCCCCTCCGCCACCGCACCACCCTCCAAATCCACCAACGCCTCCACCACCTTTCCCACCGCCCCTTCCTCCACCGCCACGTGGCGGTTACACTCCCCCAAACAAAGCGCCAATAAAACCTTAGTTGCCGGTTTCACCACGTGCTTATCTTTCAAACAACTCAACACTCTTCTCATCACCGACGTCGGACACAACACCAACGCGCCGCCGTCCGCGGCGGCGCGTGAGTTAACCAAAAAATGCTGGAGCATGTAAATCGCCTTAATTTTATCCGACTCTTCACCCGTGCTAGGCTGGAGGTCTGCCACGTGGAAAAGCTCTTGAAGGTCAGAAATAATTACCGGCGGCGGCGGCTGTGGTGGTGGCGCCACCGCCGGAGACGGCGGCTCCGGCGTTGAGAGAATCTCCATTGAGTAAAGCTTTGTGAGGTATTGGATGATGAAGAGGATTCCGAGTGCGGCGGTGGAGGCGGTTCGGAAAGTGGGAGGGCGGGTGGGGTGGCATTGGTGGGGCTGTGTACGCAGGGGCGGACTTAAGTGTAACGACGGGGGTTCACAGGAACCCCCCGAGTTTTGAAATTTTAGTGTAACGGTATGTAAAAAAACTGGGGTGAACCCCTAAAATATTATAGGGTGAACGTCCTTACAAAGTTTCACAAGTAATGTAGTGATTTAGGCTTTGCATTATAATATAGAGTTTGTGGGTTCGAATCTCTTCATCAACATATTATAGGGTGAACGCCCTTACAAAGTTTCACAAGTAGTGTAGTGATTTAGGCTTTGCATTATAATATAGAGTTTGTGGGTTCGAATCCCTTCACCAACATTTTTTAAAACCTTCTTTTTTTAGCTGATTATCTGTGATGGGGCAGACCTTTTAATTGTTTTTTGTTGGGCTTCACTTGTTGGGATTAAATTCTGTTCCTTTTTTTCTTGTAAGCGACCTATCATCAGACATCAGAATCAAAACTGGCCTTCGAAGTTCGACCTGCGCCTACCTTTTCCACCGCCTGACGCCCTGAGTCCCCTGACGGCCTGACCGCCGGTTCGCCGCCGCCGAGGCTTGTTGCCACCGCCGCCCGCCGCTCTGCAGTCTGCTGGACTGTTGCCACCCCACAGGCCCACTGCCCACAACTCCAGCCGTCTCCAGGTTTGTTGACAACTTGTTGTTTCTTCGTTCTTGACTCAATGAGTAATGACTAATTAACTCTTGACCTCTTGTAGCCTTGTTTGCTGTTTGTACCATTTACACAATTACACATAATTGTTGAAAGTTGAATTTAAGGGTATACCATTTGGATTTTGGAATTACACCTAAAGCAGGAAGCTATCGAACAATTATATAGTTGATGGTGCTTTATTTCTAAATTATTTACACATAATTGTTGAATTTAGGGGTTTATAATTGTATACCATTTGAATTGCATTTGATGGTGCTTTATTTTTAAATCTTGAATCATCATTTTTTGTAGGTATTATAGATATTAAAAGATATTTTCATAGAGTACCATCAAATCTTGAATCATCATCTTCAACTGGAGTTTGGACTTTGCCCTTTGGAGATTAAATTGGTGTCTTGATGATTTGGAACTTTGGCCTTTTGAAAATTGGAGTCTGAACTTAAAGTGAACATTCAATTGGAAGTTTGGAACTTTGCCCTTTGAGTTTGAACAGATGAACATCCCACGGGTACGTTTTAAGTTTTAGAATTGTTGCTTACAATTGCTTACTTTGCCCTTTGAACATTCAATTGCTTATTTGCTTACTTGCTGACTAGAGAAGAATTATTTAACAGGGTTGGAATAGAACCTTTAACAAAAACTATATTACGTTGCGATATGTCCGTTTGCCTATTGTGTGTAGTTAGTGAAAGTATTAATCATTTTATAAATATTAAAACCTAATAACCGTCTTACAAATTTTATCAAAAAATATATACTAACACAACAAACAACAGACTACCTTAATTATCTTTTACAGATACATACAAATGATTAAATACAAAAAAAATAGTTGAATAATATTGATTATAAGTATTATAAATTAGTTAAACACTTAAACTATAACTTCAATTTTTTTTGTTATTACAATTAATAACGAAATTCTTTTAAAAATTTAATTATGTAAACAATCAATTTTCTTGTTCAACTAAAATTTCAAAATCTACTGTTAAAAACTGACATGTCAAGATCAAAATTAGAAAGGTAGATCATTTCCGCAACGCTTTCGCAGAAAGGTTCGGTCTTTAATCTATATCAATAGCAAACCAACTGAATCGCTGCGGAGTACTGCTTATGGCTTTGTACAAGTAAAAGGCAGAATAAAGAAGAGTGAAAGAGGTTATGAAAGAAAGAAGACTTGGAAAAGCACTCGGACAAGAAAAATAGATGAAGAGGACCAGTCCAACAAGATGAAGGAGATGGAAAGCCATATGACCTGACTCAGAGCAGTTTTTAGTTTATATAATTTCATATTTACTTTATTTTATAAACTTTTATTAAACTTTCAAATTTATATGATATTTCACATATTAGTTGTTCAAACGCTTTAACAGTGTTGATGTTAGTTTTTTTTTCGAAAGGCAAATTATATTAGAAGCGGGACCTCAAACAAAACGAGAGGAGCCAGTACAGCGAACCAATACGGAAAGTACAAAGAAATTACATCTTAATTACACGAAGTTAAGACTGCACCAATCTTTCCAAAAAAGAGATTTTTAAATTGAACTCTTTTTAATCCATAAAAAGTGAGTGATTTCAAAAATAAAAACTCTAAAATATAATGTTATGCAGACTTCATTATTTGGTGAAGTTAGTCACTTCAAAAGTTAAAACAAACTCGTCAAATAGGAAAGGAGGCAATCGCACGGCTTTTCCAATTATTGTACTTTTTTCTTTATATATGGTTGTCTATTTATTTGAAACTAGTGGGTTTAACTCGCGTGTTGCGGCGATGAGTCCTCACAATACCAAATACCTAACGTGTGTTCGAGAAACCCAATGCATAAAATATCGAAACGTGTGCTCGAAATACAATTAAACGCAAAATAGTGAAAAAATAAATTAAGTCAAAGTGGGGAAAAAGGAAAAAAAAAACCCAAAAAGAAGTCACCTAGGGACTTGAACCTGCTTCTAGGGGCAGGGTTGAACCATCCTGCCCACACACTATTTTGGTCTCTCGAACCCGCTTCAAGGTGCAGGGCTAAACCATCCGAATCACACACTTTTGGTTTAATAGGGACTTTAACCTCCATCTTCAATCTAGGATGGTGAAGAATCTGAATTGCGAGAGTTTGATAGACCAAAATCTGTAGCCTTTTAATAACGAATCGTCTTTGCACGACTTGAAAAGAAAGTTCTAAAAATATAAAAACCAAGTAAAGGTTAGTATCAGCTTAGGAATATTTGGTCAATGTAAGAAACTAAGACAACCTGCATAATATGTTTTCATACCTCTGGGTTCATGTCACAATATACCAAACCATGTAAATGGCATTCTGATTTCTCACATGTTCTGCCCTTTGAACATTCAATTGCTTACTTGCTGAATCTGAGAATTATTTAGAAAGTTAGATTAATTTGGTTATTTGTTTTATTTAATTATTTAGTTAACTTGGTTATTTAGTTATTTTAGAATCTGAGAAATGATTAGTTCGATTTCGGGTATTAAACTCAATTTCTTGCTTCATGTTTCATATATTTTTTGCTTTTTGATAATTGATGTGTTAAATGGGAATTTGTTAGTCATCGTTCTAAAAAAAGATGCGAATTTAGTAATTTATAGTTGATTGTTTGACTTGTTACTTTGTTAGATAATTGAAAGTTGAAATTAGAATTTGATTTGTAGGTATTATGGATATAAAAAAAGATGTGTTGTTACTTTGTTACATTTATTATGTGATGAACCTTACCCGACCCGAACCATCGAACCGACCCGAAAATTTTTATATCCGGCCCTATGAAATTGGAGCATCTAAAAATAGTGAACCCTTTGGAAAAAATTCCTGGATCCGCCACTGTGTGTACGGATTGAGTGCATTGGCGAAAGAAGGCGCAAGAGAAGAGTGGGCGCGGTGGCGGTTTGAGTTTTGGGTTGTGAGTTTTCATTGTGTCCGGTGGCGGTGGTGGTGGAGTGGGAGAGTGTGAATAAGTAGGCAATGGTGGCCGGAGAGAAAGGACGAAAGTGATTGTGCATATTATGGTTAGTAGAGGAGGGTGGCAGTAAACACATGTGTACATCAACCATTTTGGCAGTGGCAGAGACAGTGCATTATGACATTTGTTTCTAAATCATACCAAAATATATGTTTGGAATCACATGATATTGTTGTTATATAATAGTACAAAATCTTCATTTTCAAATCACATGATAAAATGTATGTCTTGTATGATTTTGATAAACCTTTTGTTTTACTCATTATTTATAAAATTTATTTGGCTTATTATCTAAAATATTTAAAAAAAATAAAATATCTAGATTCAGTATAACTGACTTTATTCATTTAAACAAAAAGATATGTAAGAAACTCAATCAAACTTTCTCAATGCTAAAATGTATGTATTCTAACCGGTTCATATTTATTATGATTTGATGAACTTTTTATCTTACCTATTGTTAATAAAAATCTTCATGGCTTTTTATTTTAATAGAAAGAAGTAACTCAAGAAAATTTATATATTTTATACTAAAACACGAAATATAGATTCAATATATGTTATTGTGTTTGTATAAGAAGTCTTAAATATGTGTTATTACCAAAGGGGTTTGGCCTGGCGGTATTGATGACCTCTCTATCCTAAGGGATGAGGAATCGATCACCACAATAAGGTGTTAGGTGGATTTAATAGGCGTGGTGTAAGGAGCCGTTAAAGAACATATATGTGTTATTGTTTGAATTTTTACTTGCGTATTTTTTGGGTAGATAAAAGGTGCATTTAGATTCTAAACAAGTTGCACCACCCAAAACCATGTTGTCGCTCATCCTCTCTATCAATCACACAGCCCGCCCGAGTGTGTCCTTGTCAACGAACATTGAAAAACTTAGTTTAAATGTCAACCAAACAAATCAAACTTGTTATGGATGGTTTGGCCGGCTCGGCCAACCATAAAACTATTTTATTTTAAATTTTGACAAACTGTATTACGGCTCGGATCCATATATTTTTCTTTCCAATTGTTAAACTAGACCCTGAATTTTTTTCAATAACGAACATTGAAAAACTTAGTTTAAACTGTCAACCAGAAAATCAAACTTGTTATGGATGATTTGGCCGGTTCGGTCCATATATTTTTCCATATATTTTTCCTTCCAATTGTTAAACTAGACCCTGAATGTTTTTTTAATAACGAGTACATGATTAGGATTATAAATATATGATACATAGCTTCAAAATGGTGAAATTTAACACCCAAGGACATGAAATTGATTTTAGTAATCAACAAATAAGTAATGTAATTCTTTAGGCCTTTAGAGAGAAATGATTCCTAATTTAGACCTGTTTCTTGTTACTCTTGTTCATGGCTCACTCAGTTCATGTGTTCTTTTTATAATCATTTTGATCATCTCTTTTGTCTACATTCTTCATCACCCTCTTCTCAATTCTTTTCTATGATGCATATGAATACTATCCATACATTTCACAACTTCTCAAAACGATAAATGCTCATCTTGAGTTATGATTTGCACTTGTACTATCCGTTTTGGCATATGTATATGTGATTGTGGAAATAAGATGGAAACCCGTGTTTCAAATAAGAGTTTCTGAAGTGAAAAAGAAGGTCTGGGTCACATTTGATGAGGATGACTAGAGAAGAATTATTTAATAGGATTGGAATAGAACCCTTAACAAAAACTATATTACATTGCGATAGGTCCGTTTGCCTATTGTGTGTAGTTAGTGAAAGTATTAATCATTTTATAAATATTAAAACCTAATAACCGTCTTACAAATTTTATCAAAAAATATATACTAACACAGCACACAACAGACTACCTTAATTATCTTTTACAGACACATACAGGTGATTAAATACAAAAAAATAGTTGAATAATATTGATTATAAGTATTATAAATTAGTTAAACACTTAAACTATAACTTCAATTTTTTTTGTTATTACAATTAATAACGAAATTCTTTTAAAAATTTAATTATGTAAACAATCAATTTTCTTGTTCAACTAAAATTTCAAAATCTACGGTTAAAAACCGACATGTCAAGATCAAAATTAGAAAGGTAGATCATTTCCGCAACGCTTTCGCAGAAAGGTTTGGTCTTTAATCTATATCAATAGCAAACCAACTGAATCGCTGCGGAGTACTGCTTATGGATTTGTACAAGTAAAAGGCAGAAAAAAGAAGAGTGAAAGAGGTTCTGAAAGAAAGAAGACTTGGAAAAGCACTCGGACAAGAAAGATAGATAAAGAGGACCAGTCCAACAAGATGAAGGAGATAGAAAGCCATATGACCTGACTCAGAGCAGTTTTTAGTTTATATGATTTCATATTTACTTTATTTTATAAACTTTTATTAAACTTTCAAATTTATATGATATTTCACATATTAGTTGTTCAAACGCTTTAACAGTGTTGATGTTAGTTTTTTTTTCGAAAGGCAAATTATATTAGAAGCGGGACCCCAAACAAAACGAGAGGAGCCAGTACAGCTAACCAATACGGAAAGTACAAAGAAATTACATCTTAATTACACGAAGTTAAGACAATCTTTCTAAAACAGAGATTTTTAAATTGAACTCTTTTTAATCCATAAAAAGTGAGTGATTTCAAAAATAAAAACTCTAAAATATAATATTATGCAGACTTCATTATTTGGTGAAGTACTTGCCTCACTAGTCACTTCAAAAGTGAAAACAAACTCGTCAAATAGGAAAGGAGGCAATCGCACGGCTTTTCCAATTATTGTACTTTTTTCTTTATATATGGTTGTCTATTTATTTGAAACTAGTGGGTTTAACTCTCGCGTTGCGGCGATGAGTACTCCACGATACCAAATACCTAACGTGTGTTCGAGAAACCCAATGCATAAATATTGAAACGTGTGCTCGAAATACAATTAATTGCAAAATAGTGAAAAAATAATTTAAGTCAAAGTGGGGAAAAAGGAAAAAAAAAACCTGAAAAGAAGTCACCTAGGGACTTGAACCCGCTTCTAGAGGCAGGGTTGAACCATCCTGCCCACACACTATTTTGGTCTCTCGAACCCGCTTCAAGGTGCATGGCTAAACCATCCGAACCACACGCTTTTGGTTTAATAGGGACTTTAACCTCCATCTTCAATCTAGGATGGTGAAGAATCTGAATTGCGAGAGTTTGATAGACCAAAATTTGTAGCCTTTTAATAACGAATCGTCTTTGCACGACTTGAAAAGAAAGTTCTAAAAATATAAAAACCAAGTAAAGGTTAGTATCAGCTTAGGAATATTTGGTCAATGTAAGACACTAAGACAACCTGCATAATATGTTTTCATACCTCTGGGTTCATGTCACAATATACCAAACCATGTAAATGGCATTCTCATTTCTCAATGTTCTGCGAGATTTTGATGTTCTCTAAAGACAAAAGGCCTTGTGGAAAGCAATAGAATCTGATTTCTCACATTTTAAGAATTACTTATACACATTTTTAAACATAAGATACAAATGTTTAAAGCTGTTAAATATAAACTGAAAACGGTTCCTTCCTTTTTTTCCTCCTCATGTTGGCATCGGAAGTCTTCTTTCTTCACCTTCCCTTCCAGTTCCACCACACTCTTCTCCATTTTCTTCAGAGACAATTAGATGAGAGAGTGAGGGATCGCCAGATTTCTAAGAGGGGGAACACAAGGATGCCAGAAGAAGAATCGATCGTCTCAGGCGACAACGTTTTTAGGGAAACGGAGAAGAACAATCAACCTACGGCTTTTGCTTTTTTACAGATCAATCATATCTATTGTTGTGTCGTTCCTTCTTTTCCTCCCCACGTTCGCTGGTGACCTCCATATCTACTTACAAACCAAAATTGATTTGCTCTTTCTCTCAGAACTTGTTAATTAATAGGTAGAAAGCCCCCTTGTGATCTCACACATTTGGTTGCTTTGTAAAACATATTAAGATATTTGAATTGTTTTGGTCAATTGCAAACAAAACCAATATATATGTATATGTATATGTATATGTATATGTATATGTATATGTATATATATATATATATATTATATATATATATGTGTGTGTATATATATATATATATGTGTGTGTGTGTGTGTGTATATATATATATATATATATATATATATATATATATATATATATATGGGTATTAGAGATTTGCGACACTTGCAATAAAACATAAAAACTTACAGTATATTTGCAGTGGATGATGAGAATATTTGCAGGATTGCAGCGGAATGACTCTTTTTTTTATTTATATTTGGGATATAGTATGAAGAGCAAGAAAAAACTCTTAGGAGAATAAGGGTTTACAAGAGAAATCAGAAAGAGAGAATTTAGTTACTTATAATTGAGAATGATTCTATTGATAATATAATTTTCGGTGTCTCATTACAAATGAAATGGCTTGCCTTAAATAGGCAAAGAAGACAAAGCACTAAGCTATAAGACAAGAAACATAAAATTAAAAGAAACGGCTACAAATTAAAGAAACAAAATAACAAAAAACTTTTCTTTTTATCTATAGAGAAGTGTCGGACAAATAATTGTTGTAGACTTTGTTGGCAGAGACGTCATTGCATACATTTTTATCAATCTTCTAGAAATCTCTGTGAGTGTCCTTCGGAAAGAAGATAATTTTCCCAATGAAAGCCTGATAGCAATAAGGGAGTCTTTTGGTTTTGGATAATAAACCGTGTAGTATCTTTTCTTTGGCTAGTTGCTTTAGGGTTTTCTTTGGCAAGGCTGGCAAGGTTATCGACCCAGTAAAGTTCTGAGAATTGAATCTCAGTTTATATAGCGAGTCTTTTTAAGTAGTCTTTTCCAGAAAGCTTGTGACTAATGAACATTCTTTTCCTTGCAGGTCTGTATATGTGGTCATTGGCAAAAGGAAAGGAGGAAAAGATTTTGCAGCCAATATAGAGGGAAAATACACGTGTAGAGATATTTTCATTGGCTATTACAAACTTTTCTCCAAAAAGATTTATAATTCCTTCTGTTTTTGTATTTAATTCTAATTCAATATAATCAATCATACCATTATGGTAAAATTGTAGAATTAAATCATGCGCCATATCTGTTTGTTTAAGATTTATTTGAAGAAGGAGTAGGCAAGTTCCTTCACCATTGTCATCTGTTCTTTCATCAATTGTAATCCCTTCATATTTTTCTTCATTAAGGGCTATCATCATGAGTCTAAGCTGTAGCTCATATAATACTAGTGGGAATTCTGTATAAACTTTTTGTGATATTATCTGTTCAAATTTTGGAAATTGATCAAACACTGTTTGAAGGCAAGATTTCCAGAGAGTGTTTAGCAAGTCTTTGTAATAACTGTATATTTTTTTCTTCGAGAATGCCAACTTTTTGTTTTAAAATACTATTTTTGATATGATTTTGTATAGACTGTGCATTTTTTCCTTGCTGTATAAGCTGTTTTTGCAAACTTGCAATAGTTTCTTCTTGAGTCTTTATAATTTGTTCATGACTCGTTTTTGTAACTTGTGAAAAAGTTTGAACCTCTTCTGGTTCAATAAAAAAGTTGTCTATAACAAAGTGTTCTCTGGCTGTTTTCAGAGCTTCAGAAAAGCTGTGATATCCTTTGTAAACTGGTCATGGACACTGTATAAACTTTGCAACTGTCTCCCATTTGTTAAAAATACTAATTTTGGTACCTCTAAAAATTATGTAATGTGTAAACTTTGGAGGCTGTTTTTCAGAGCATTTAACTCTTTGTTCGCTAAAATATATGCTTAGCGCATTTAAAATTTGAATTTTGAAGGAGGATGCATGAGGCATGGTCTGAATATTTCATAAATTGTCTAGTAAACATTGTTGTTTATCTGTCAGTTTCATTCCACTAATGGGACGAAACTTTGTGTGTAAGTCATTACAGACTTGTAGGGAATAAGAGCCAAAAGAAATAGTGGGATTGTAAGAGGAAATGGGTTTTTGAAGAGCTGGGTTTTTATAGGCTGTATTTTTGGGGTAGGTGACTGGGTTTTGTGAAGGTTGTGTAAAGTTGAGGAAATAGGGAGGTAACCGTCTAGAACTTTGTGGAACTTGAGTGTTCTGTAATGAAGCTGCTTGTCTAGAACTGTGTATCTTTTCAGCTTGAAAAGCTTAGCTCATTAGCTTTTCTGTTTCTTCATCTTCATTAGATGAAATACTCATAGGCGATGAATTCTTTTTAAACTGTATGAGCCTGATTACCATCTTTTCTTTTCCTTTCTACTTTTTATCCATCTGAACAAAGCAATTTGTTAATGTTTCGATATAACAAATCAGTTATCCCACTATCTTTTCCTTTAATGTGTTCAAACTGTATAGTATATCCACTACCTTGTATAATATTCTGTAGATTTACCCATCTTGTTCTGTTTATCTTTTTGCTCTGATTGTTTTTAATGAATTTAACTATAGCTTCGCAGTCTGTTCTGACTGTAAAATCTTTGTGTAAAAATAATTTAAATTTTTCTAAAGCATTGATTAATGCTTGTTTAGTCATTTCAAGTATTTGTGTTTTGAATTCCTCTATGTCTAGAGGGCTATATTCTATATTTGTATTTCTTATGGTAATGTCTGGATTTTTTAATTTGAATTTGTAGACATATTTAATTTTTGAATTTGTAATATCTTCTCCTATAAGTCTTATTCGTTCTAGGTGTAAAATTGTAGGATGATTAATACTTTTTGTAATATCTTGTCCTTTTTCTAGTTCATAGTTTATAAAATTTGTGAGGAGTTGCAGAGCTTCATTTTCAATAAAGTTTTGTCTTTTATTTTTATTTAAGAATTCTAAATTTTCTTTTTCTCCTCTTTTGTGAGCAATTTCATTTGTGTTTTTATATCTTAAAGTAGGGAAACTGTAGATTTGTTTGCTAATGGTTATAAAGTTTTTTGTTATAGTAATAGCACCATTTAATCCTAATATGAAATTTAATCCTAGGACAAAGTCTCTGAATTTAATATATTGGAGATTTATATTAATTTGTGAAATATCATATTTTATACAATAGTTTCCTGCAAAATCTAAAAATTGTATTCCTACTGGTTCTAGATAGTGTGTTATGTTGATTAATCTGTCTTCTACAGTTCTTGTCATTAATTTATATGTAAGTGGTTTATGGAATTTTTCATGTGTTAATCTCTGTGTGATATTACACTTTTAGTTGCTCCTGTATCTACTAGGGTTGTTAAGTCTATTGGTGTATTAGCATCAAGCCACAATCTACACTGTATATTTATCATATTTGTGGATCCATTAGTTTGTATAAGAGTTTGTTCTGGTTCTGTGGCCATGTTATTTATTTATGAAAATTCCACTACTTGTTTTTTCTTTTCTATTAAATCTTCAAGTCTGGTGATTTTATTATTCATAATCTCTATTTTTAATTTGTTAACTTCTATAGCTAGTTCTAATTTTTTGAATTTTTCATCGTATTCATTTGTATTTTTATTTGTAATTTGACTAGCATTTGGTTCTATATCATGAATATTCTTTATGCAAATATGACAAATTTCTTTAAAGCATATATTGCATTGGGATCTTTTTTCTATACTTGGGTAGTATTCGTAAATATAACATTTGATATAATTGTTTCCTTTTCTATGCTTCCAATCACGCTCTCACTCTTCTGGATTTGTGTATGTATATGAGATTTTTGTTACATACTTTTCTTCTTCACTGTATATACTGTATATTGATTCATTATCTGTATGATCTATGTCTAATGCTTCTATTTCATACTCTTTAAGTTATTCTACTAGGTTGTTTCTTTCTATATTTTTATTTTTGTTTGGACATTTATTGGCTAAATGTCATGTATCTCCACATATAAAACACTTGCATTTCCTAGTATGAGGCTTTCTAATATATCTGTTTTGATATTTTTTATATGGTTTATAATCTTTGTTATAAGTAGTACTCTTTCTAATTTTCTTTTTCTTATCATAATATCCATACGCTTGTGGGGTATAAATTGTTGTTTTGCAAAATACGAATGCATTTCGTTTTAGTTGTTCTTGTAATGCAACTTCTTTATATTTTTCTTCTAGAATATTAAATGTAAAGGTTATCCTAGGTCCTATTCCTATGTTTTCTATGTTTCCGTATTGTAATTTCTAGGCTTCATTTATGCTTTTTCCTAAATCTCCTGGTAATTTTATAAAATATTTATCACATAAACTATCTTCTATAGCTTGTCCTGTTTGTGCTAATAATCTTGTAAAATCTAATGTGAATTCATTTATGTATTTCATATCTGCTATGCTTAGCTGTTCTAAATTTCTAATAGTTGTATCTTGTATTAAACTGTTATTTTTTTTTGCTTGGTCTACTCCTAAAATAAGGGCTCTTATTTGAGAAGTAAAATTATAAGGATTATCTCCTATGGCTTTTAATCTGTTTATTTGGTCCGGGCTGTGTGCTTTTTTACTTTGCCATATTCCTAGGGCTGTTGGTCCTAGAGTAGTTTCTAGATAGGCAAACATGTCCATGCTATCTTTCTTATTTGTTTCTCACATTCTTACTACTGTTTGTTACCATGTTAGAATATATATATGAGAAGTATTAAACTACAACCCCATTTGAGTTTTGAAACTCATGCAACTTCATTTTATGGCTCAAAATCGTCCACATCATCATATTTCAAACTTTTGTCATTATCCTTTGAAGGATATTTTCGGTATTTCCTTTATACCATCATTTTCCAACATAGACATGTCATATCATCACATTTAATATCAAGATTTTCTTATACTTTCTTGGAAACATCCAATATACTATTTTCCCCTTTTCTTTTCCAACTAATATGTGTCCAATCATTCTTTTTAATTCATAGATTTTTGTTCTACTTTATTATTTAAAAAACTATTCATGTGTTATATTTGTTGTACTTGCTTATTTTGAAAACCATCCATGCATTAATGGCTACAATGCTCGATGGTCTTCCACTCTTTTCTTTCAAGTAATACCATCTTCTTAATTACATGTTTGTACCTTACTTCATCTTCATCAATTGTCTTAACCTATCCCATTTCCATCCTCCATTACTCAATGCTTTGAATGTTCAACCATGTCTTTTTCACAAATCATTGAAAAAGATAAAGTTTCTCCATTAATGCTCTCTCGAATCCCATCTACAGATTCATTAAATGAAGATTCTGTCTTTAATGGAGGCAACCAATCTCCTACACATCTCATCTCTGACAATTTTATAGATTTGGATAATCCTTCCTTTGTTTGTTCCCCTCTTCAAAGTAACTTTTATTTATATTCAAAGTTTTTATATGTAACTCGAATTCGATATTCAAAGTTTTTATATAGATTTGGATACCATTTTTTTTTTCAGGTGTTCCTGCTGAAGTCTCTCCAACTTATCTAAATATACCATTATCAGATATAATTTAAAACATTGCAACTTCTTCACCTAATATTAGGTTAATACTCATCAAACTTATATTTTTATCTAAATAATGTGAGTAGGGATCGAATTGTGGATTTGTTGGATGGATAGATCATCATATATGTGGAAGAGTTGTTGACATTGTACCTGGACTTCTAAAAAACAAGAACATGTATGAAGTAGTTGCAAGAAAATTAGAAAATGAAAACTAGAAGTTGAAAGTTGTTTTAGTTATCAATTGGTTGTTTTTCGTTATTGTTTTGTTCTTTAAATAGGCTTACAATGTTATAAACGTCTTATGTTTTTCATGTCCTAAGTTTTAATCAATGAAAATGTTATTGTTTTATAGGAAGATCTGAGTGTGTTAGGGTTAAAGTTACGCATTCACTAATCGATTGAGATGTGAAATTGTACATGAAAGGTTTGGATCCGGTGTAATCGTCGTTTTTAATTAAAAAAAATGGTACATAAAAGGCTTTGATTTTTTTTTAATTTTTAGTATTAATAAAAAACCCTTGGCCATAATAAAAAAAACCCCTCATTTTCAATAAAAAAAAACAACTCTTGTGTTTATTATTGACTTTTACATATGTAACATTGTTAGTTACATATTTTTATAAAAATAATTCAGGCGGACACGTTTTGAAGCAGTTTAACAAATCAATTTCGGGTCTTTGCTATAACACAATGTTGGTTACATATGTAATTAACAAAAGTTACATTTGTAACACGTAATGAATTGTCATCTATGAAATATAAGCTTCCTAAATAGCACAAATAAGATGCAATCTCGGACAACAGAAGAGAGGTCAAAGTAAATGGCTTAAGAGTTGAAAAAACGTAGATGGCAATTCACAAATATAGTAAAAAAATGGGTTAAGAGTTGGAAAAATGCGGATGGAGGTTCACAAATATAGTAAAAAACAAGAATTGAATATTTGTTTTTTTTATTTTTACAAAATTAAATTGGGTTTATTTTTTGTACTATGTTTTTTATGAGGGAACTGATAATTAATGCGATATTACATATGTTACATATTGTTACTTACATATGTAACATAAGAAACTAAATGAAGCGTCAGCATTGTTTTGAAAAGCTTGATGCTAGTTATATATGTAACATTATTTCCAGCTACATATGTGGATGCAATGTTATATATGTAACTAGGCATGTTACAAATAAAATCTTAACCCATGTTTGTGAATTAGTCAACACGTGTGGAATATTTATTTCTTAGTAACTTATAAATGCGTAACAGGCCAGTTGCTTGTGTGTAAATTTGTAATATTACATATGTAACTTTAAAAAATAGCACATCACCAAAAACATATATAATCAAAGCGGTCGTGTAATAAAATATGAAATTACTCATATATAAATAAAATATGACAAGCTAGCTCAGCGATCCAAGAGTTAATAAAATAAAAATCGTTTTATGATAACAACATAGGTAACACCATCTCAATTTAGTGTCTAAATATGAACATAGGTTATCAACATCGTTTTATGATAACAACATAGGTAACATTAGAAGATGTAACATATGTAACATATAGATAACAACATATGTAACATATGGGTAACATCAAAAGATCCCACAAACAGTTCATTCCAACAAACTAATACCCCAATTGCAACTACTTGTTGAATGCCTCTACTCCCTAAATCCAATACAATAACAATTTTTAAAACAAAAAAAATGAGCTTCTTTTTCATCTCATTATTGTTGAATCCATAGTTAAACTTTTCGTGAATGCCCATGAAAATCTGCGTTGAATTAAAAAAATAATCATATACACATGTAATACAAACATATAGTACTAAATATTTACCTAGAGCCTTTTTTTGTATAGATGCTTATTCACCTCGAACCAGACTAGATATCATTACCATTCATATTTTATCATCCAAAATCCGATTTTTTACAACTAGTTAGGTTATATTTTAAACCTCTTTTTATTAAACTAAAAAAAAGCTAGAAATCATTTACATTCTTATTTAAGTACTAAATTTATAAAGCGAGTTTGGATTCATGAAAAATTACACAAGCTTGCGTGTTTGGATGTGATTGATTTATAAATACTCTCAAAACAAGTTTTAAAAACTGAAATAAATTAATTAAAAGCAAACTTACATGACAAAAGTATGAGGATGCTCGAAGCAGAGAGAAAAAGAATGAGAGGATACATGAGGCGCCGACGTCGGTGGAGGTTGTGGCCGGAAACCAAAACGATGCCAGAGTAATATGAACCCAACTACATACAAAAAAAAAACAATGGGCACAATTAATTTTATCATGATTTTTTTTAAAACCACAAAACCAGTATAAAAAAATGAAATCGGATACATACCACTTCGATTCGTCATCTCTGAAAGTCCAGACATATTAACGGTGGGCTTCAAGTTTTAACAGTGGACCTTCTTCTTGTATCAAAACGAAAAATGAAGAAATGATAAAAGAGAAATGAAGAACTAGAAATGGGGTAGATGATATGATGAAAGAGAAATGAAGAAATCACAAAACTAGGAGATCTTCATCTTGTATCAAAAGGTATTTTGGGAAGATGATAGGATGAAAGAGACTAAATATACAATTGAATTCAAAATTTTTGTGGGTTTAGGAGTTGAAAAGACATATGTGTTGATTAGATGGCTGCATGGGTAACCCAAAAAGATACCCAATAGTAAAAGTCATTTTTACCCTTTTGTACTTTAAAGCCATTAAAAAATTACCAAAAAAGTGTTTAAACCAATAAAACAATCTCAACCATTAAAGTTATAAAGATCAATCGCTATAACCAAGGTTTCAAATGTTTCACAACTAAGGAGTGGTTTCATTTTATCCTAACCCTAAATATATATATATATATATATATATATATATATATATATATATATATAGGGGAGGGATCAAGAGAAAACCACAAAGTTAGACGAAGACTGAGAAAACCACATCATTTCAGGCAATTTTTTTATTTACGTATACGTATCCAAAAATAATTTTTTTATTTACGTATACGTAACCATATTTTTTTTGTTTTATATTTACGTATACGTAACACTATGTGTAAAAATGTTTTTTGGTAAAAATGTTTAATATTACATTGATACTCTTATAAATAAATAAAAATAAAATAAAACAAAAAATAAATATTATTATATGATTGGGTAAAATTGATTTTTTTAGTGGTTTTCTTCGTTTTCGCCTAACTTGTGGTTTTCTCTTAAACCCTCCCCTATATATATATATATATATATATATATATAAGAGTAAAAACTATATAGATCGTCATATACTTGTTTCACTTCACATTTATGTTGATGATCTATATTTTAAACGAGTCATGTTGGGTTAAAAGCTACTCTTAGCTTGATTAACTAAAAAAAGTATACACATCCATAGAAGATATTTGCAATCTTAATTATCTTGTTAGTTAATAATACATAGGTAGAAAAGCTCAAGTGAAAAGGAAGTGCCCATGTTTTAGGATTTTGTTGAGAATCGAAGTTGTGCCTTCACAACTACTACTTCTGATAACAAGATATAAATGCCTCTCATTTGAGGGACATATGACCTTATTTAACAAAACTTTTGGATGATAATTAGTAGAAAGAACTTAAACTGTGCAAAAAGTTTTAAGAAAATGACGTCCAATATAATTATTGAAATAATTTGACCTATATTTAAAGGACATAATTTGTAATTTACTCAAAACCAAAATTATAAACCACTGGTAGATTATCGACGGATGACGGACACGCTATTATCGATGATTTATTGACGGATATATCTGTCGTTAAAACCTTTCTAGTTTCATAGTGTTATATAGCTAGTTAAATGGAACTAGTTGATAATAAATAGAGTGATTATTGAATTTAACCCAAATTTATTTTAGTTATTGTTTTATGTTTCTAAGTAATATTCATATTTTTTGTTTTAGATTAGTTAAAATAATAAATATTAGGTAGAAGTCGATGTCTATACTAGGAATCAAAAAGTTGTTTATTGAGACATCCACATGTTTTTATTTGAGTAAACCGTTTGAATAAATAAATATAAATTTGAAAGCTGTCATTAATAAAAAAACGTTTATTAGCAACTATATTTATGAAAAACATAAACAACAATTCACTATTTTCTTTAATTTATCACTTACATCAGCTATTTAGGGTATGTTTGGGATTACTTTTTAAGCTAAAAGTTAATAAGTTAAAAATTTGTTTGAGTAAACTAAAAAGAGATAGAAAAATAGAAAGAAAAAAGGAGTTTTCAAAAAGTAAGTCCTAGTTACTTTTCAAAACTATTTAATAACATTTTATAAAATTTAATAAAAAGTTTTCAAAAGTAATCTCAAACATGCCCTTAATTGCCGGTTACGTCTCTGTAGACTATTTGAGTATTTTACTCTGGTTAGGTAGAAATGAGTTTATTTAAGTTATATTTAATAATTAACGTTTTAAATAAATAAAAATAATAAAAGCTAATTTAAATAAAAACAAGTTAAAGCAGTTTAAAAATCAACCACATTGCCTTCAGTTCTATCTCGACAATCATTTTATCCAAATGAAATATGAAAACTCGCCAAATGAGTAGAACGCTTACTATGATCATTTACCCATCTATTTATGATAAAATAAATCTTGCTAACAAGTTTTCTAATCTTACTCAAATCTCACTTTTAATTCTATATTAGCTTAAACACTAAAATAAATATAAAATAACTTTATTTAATCATTCAAACTATTATTAAATACTAATTAATTAACCTATTTACGAATCACCCCTTCACCTTGCTAACCGGCCCGATTCAGGATAAAATCTAACATTCCTCCTTAATCTTGAAACATGCGTCTTTCTCTTGCTCTTTCCCCCGATCGAACCATATGGGTCTTGATCATTCTTGCTTCTTGCCCGTTCTTCATTCTTTCTTATTTTTTCTTGCGTGATTTCTTACCCAAACCGGATTTCTTGCTCTTGTTGTTCAGAACAAAAACGGTGCCTGATTCCTTGCTTCTTGCTGCTAATTTCTTGCTCGTGTTGCTGATAAAAAGACCAGATTACTTGCTTATTTGCAGAAAATCGTTTCTGTGTGACTTGCTTTCTTTCTTACTTACTTGCTGAACTCTTGCTTTTCTTGGTACTTGCTCTTGCTATTTAGAACCGAATGTTTCTGACTTCTTGCTCCTTCTACTAATCAAATATCAGGGTTCTTGCTCCTTCTGTTGCTTCTACTGATCAAATATCAGGGTTCTTGCTCCTTCACTTGCTAAACTCGCTGCACATTCAAAGAAACTTGTTGGCCATTGAAAACTTAGTTGTTTTCTGTTGCTTGCTCACCCCTTGAAGAACAACCCTTCTTTCTTTCTACTAATCTCGACCAATTGAGATCTTATTCTGATTGTTTACGACGAAAACACAGAAATCGGAAAAACAAAACAATTCTTTTTTACTACTCAACACTTGATCGCAATCCAACCCTTATCGATGCCTTCTTGCTTCAAAGCCAATATAAGAAGCATATAGCTCTGATACCATTTGTTGAAAACAAGGTCTAAAATCAAACACGAGATTTTTTAGTCTCAAACAAGAGCGACTCTTTCTTTAATTATAAAACTCTACACACTTACATTGGCCCCTAACCCATCTATTTATATTAAAATAAACTTTGCTAAATAAGTCTCATAATCCTACTCAAACACTACTAGGGATGGCAATGGGTCGGGTTTTGGATGGGTTTAGGTAATCCCAACCGTATATCCGGTTAAAAAAAATTGTCCCATACCCGGGCCAGAACCCGTCGGGTATTGGGTATACTCGTGGGTTTCGGGTAAACCCGTTAGTTTCTAAAAAATACCCGTTGGGTATACTCAACCTAAACCCGTCGGCTATCTATGTATACATAAAAATTGTAACTAAAATAAAAAAAATAAAATCGTGTCGGGTATATACATTTAAAATAAATACGGTATATATACTTAAAAAAATACGATATATATACATAGAATAAATAAAAAAGAAAGAAAACTAGGTCGGATATATAATCGGGCATACGTTATCGGGTAATTGGGCAGGTAAACGGGTATATCACCATATCCCATATCCGTCCCAAACCCGCGAAAAAATTCAAAAGTAATCCCAAACCCGATCCCATACCCGATTACCCGACCTCATACCCCGTCCCAAATGTTTTGGGTTTCGGGTTTCATTTCCATCCCTAAACACTACTTTTAATTTTATACCAATTCAAACAAATAAGATAAACATAAAATAACTTTATACAATCATTCAAACTATCATTAATCTATTTGCGAATCACCCTTTCAACCTGCAAGCCGGTCCATTTCCGGATTAAATATAACATTCCCCCTTAATCCAAAAGACAACCGTGTTTCTCCTGCTCTTTTCCCCGATCGAAGGTCTTGAACATTCTTGCTTCTTGCTCCTTCTTCTTGATTTTTCTTGCTCTAACTCGAAAATGCGTTTCTTGCTCTAGTTCTAACCCAAACCAAGTTTCTTGCTTTTGCTATTCAGAACTAAAATGGTCCTGATTTCTTGGTTCTTGTTGCTGATCAAAATATCAAATTATTTGCTTACTTGTAGAAAATTGTTTTCGCGTGACTTGCTTTCTTTCTTACTTACTTGCTTTACAACTTGTTGAACTCTTGATTTTCTTGCTACTTGCTCTTTCTTGCTCATGCTAATCAGAACCAAATAGTTTTTGACTTGTTGCTCTTGCTACTGGTCAAAGATCAAGGTTCTTGCTCTTTCTACTGATTAATGATCAGGGTTCTTGCTCATTCTACATATCAGGGTTCTTGCTCCTTCACTGATCACAGATCATGGTTCTTGCTTCTTCACTTGTTAAAACTTGCTGCACATTCAAAGAAACTTGTTGGTCATCGAGAACCTTGCTGTTGTTTTCGATTGCGTTCTCACCTCTCGAAGAACAACCCTTCTTTCTTGCTACTGATCTTGGCTAGAGAACCAAAGAAAACCGAGATCTTGTTCTAATTGTTCTCGTTCAAAACACATAAACTAGAAAAACAATACGACGTTGTTTTGCTGCAAAACCTTGATCGCGACCCAACCCAGATCGCCGCCTTTATGCTTCGAACCCAATATCAGGAGCATATAGCTCTGATACCAATTGTTGGAAATCATGCCTAAACACGGGACTTTTTGATATCAACCAAGATCGACTTGTTATTTAATTATAAAACTTGACACACTTACAATGACCCCTAATCTATCTATTTATGCAAAAATAAACCTTATTAAACAAGTCACCTAATCCTAGTCAAACACCACTTTTAAATCTATACTAACCAAACAAATAAGATAAACATAAAATAACTTCTAAATATTCAAATTATTAATGAAATACTAATTAATTAACTTATTTGCGAATCATCCTAACTTGTAAACCGACCTGTTTCAGAATTAAATCTAATATCAAGGTGATTTTTATAAACAATTTACAAAACTTCGAAACTAATATTTATTTTGATACTATTACAATTTTTTTATCCATTATAAAACATGTTCTTAGCACGTGAAATCCATGTAGTTATTACAGTTATTTACTATTTTCCTTGATATATTTTGATACTTCTGTACCAACCCCAATTAAACATATTTAATTTCAACTTGGCCTTCTGATCCTCCATAAATTGGCAGAATTGAATCCAATCCATTTCATCCACAACACTTTCTTTCCTCACAATTTTCAGAAACAAAAAATGTTTAGAAAAGTGTTTTCTACTTTTATTTATCTATTAATTTTTGTTATATCTCAAGAACAAGCCATTGGTGCATTACATGGAAGTACAAAAAAGATGGTTGATGAAGCCAATAAAAATGGCCCTTATTTAGGGTTGGTGATTCCCAACATGTTTGAAATGAATCCTCTACTCAACAGTCCTCATTACAAGTCCACCAAACTCGTTATCGACTACGCGGGTATGTGTATATCATTCATTCACTTGTAATAATTCCTGGTCGAAATACAGTTTGTTGTTCAATAACGGATAAGTTGAATTATGATTGGTTTGAAGGAAGGAGGTTTCGATTTGGAAATATTTACAAAAAGCCAGTGATTTTGGTGATGAGCGGAATGGGAATGGTATGTTACATAATTTGTAGGATTTTAAAGTTTTATTAAGCTTTCTCAGCCGACCTGGCTGTTTAAAACTTTCTCTCAAACATCAAAATACTGAACTATGGTGACACTAGTAAAAAAATGACTGGGTCTGCCACTGTATCCAATGTCTAATGGATGCATCGTTAATATCTATACTACAGGTGAACGCGGCAGTCGCTACACAACTTTTGTTGAGTTTGTTTGAGATAAAGGGTGTGATACATTATGGAATAGCAGGGAATGCAAACCCTAATCTAAATATTGGAGATGTGACCATTGCTCAATATTGGTCTCATTCTGCTCTTTGGAATTGGCAGGTACACAACTTGTACAAGTGTTGGCATGCATAGTAAGATTTGTATATATTAATATTGTACAAGTTTTTAATGCATGAAATGTTGTAGAGGTATGGAAATGGGCCTGAAGATCCATTGCCATTTGAAGGGGAAGGTGGATTTACAAGGGACATTGGGTACTTGAAATTTGGAACATATTCATCAAATGGTGATGGTGATGATGATGATAACTTGTTGAACAATGTGTGGTATCAAGCAGAAGAAGTTTATCCTGTTGATTCTACTCCTGAACAAACTCAACAAGCATTTTGGATCCCTGTTGACTCCAATTATTTTTCTATCTCTAAAGCTCTTGAGGTTCTCTCTCTCTCTCTCATTCAAGATGGTTATTAAATATTAACTTATTATAAATATAATATATCTGAATCAATAATGCAACAGAAAAATATATGGTTTTGATAGAAACAATCCATAACCAATAATTGCAAAGTGGTGATTGGTTATTTATTAGATTATATATACTACATAATAAATAAAGGTTTCACAGTGCTACGTGTCGTTTCCATATTCAATTTTATAAACTTTTTCCCGCATCTCTCTCTTAATAAATACACTTTCATATTTTCAATAACAATATATTTTTAAACAAATTATTAATTATACTAATAAAACATATTTATTTTAAATTATCTCATATTATAAGAAACTTTGAAATGTAATTACTTACCTTATGTTTTCAATTAAATAATAATGAAAGTCAAAATTGCATTAGATAGTATTTAATGTATTTTTAAAACTCAATTATATATTAATTTTTAAATATTTTTATTTTGTTTTCTATTGATAGTATATTTAATACATTTTTTCACCTATAAGATATATATATATATATAAAGATTTAAGAATTTTATGTATTGATATTTTTTCACCCTGTGTAATACACAGGTTCTAAGCTAGTATTAATAATTTATAAGTTGTGTAAACGAGGCAACAATCCAAACAAAGAGTTAATCGAGTCGACTTGTCAAAACTTGAATCGAGATCAAGTTGAAGTCAACTCTACATTCAACTTATAATGGCCGGCTAAGTGCAGAAACCCCTGACTAAGGGTCATATAACGGCCAGCTAAGAGTAAATAGTCTAGACGGGCCGGCTATTTTTAGCCGTAAAATTTGCCATGTGTCGACATTTCATTTGGACCAGATCTCTGTTGTGCACTTCATTTTAATCCGGCTAAATTAGCCGGCTTTAGCCGTGAAATTTGCCATGTGTCGACATTTCATTGGACCAGATCTCTATTATGCACTGAATTTTAGGCCGGCTAAATTAGCGAGGTTTGTCCGTTAGTTTAGAAAGAACGTTTATGACTTTGTAGGCGAAAAGTCAAAGTCTATTTTGGAAAAAGTGGTCGGTCAAATATCTATTTTGGTAATTTTCCTTTATTTAATATACTACTATTTATATAATATAATATTACATTATAATATATACTAAAAAAATAAGATTATATTATGTTTTATATATGTATATATAAATATATTTAAAAATTTATTATTAAAAAACCTAAAAATGATTCAATAATAAACATGTACATGTCAAACCGAGGTCAAACTTTTCAAAAGTACTCTTAAGATTTCTTAAAGTTATTAGCTCGAGCTCGACTCTGGTTACATTCTATTTATAAGATACATCTTTTTATAACAAATTAACTTTTTTTTGTTATGGCTTTGATATTTGCATGTTCTTGACAGAAACTACAAATAGAGGATTGCATTAACGCCACCACATGTTTGTCCAAGCCACCAAAGGTCACCACCGTGCAAAGGGGGACGAGTGCAAACATTTACCTCGATAACGCAGCCTATCGAAGCTTTTTATACAACAAGTTTAACGTTAGCCCTGTGGAAATGGAAAGCGCGGGTGTGGCTCTCATTTGCTACCAACAAAAGGTCCCGTTCATAACTTTTAGAGCTCTTTCTGATCTCGCCGGTGGTGGCTCCGCCACTTCAAACGAGGCTGATACATTTTCCGGCCTCAGTGCAAACAACTCCGTCATAGTGACGGTGGAGTTCATTAAGTTGTTGGTAGGTTACAATAGGAAGATGCTAAAATATGTCTTGTAAAAGATGGTTATTAGCGATTGAACACTCCTGAAAATGGAGAACAATAAGAAATTATCGTACCTATTTCTTTTTAAATAAATTAAATGATTAAAGGTGAAAGGATATAGTAAAGTATGTAAATTTTACAATAAAACTGCTTCTAGATAGCAACAAGATTCGTTATCTTTTCCTAGAACAAAATGGATATCAATCTTAATATATTTGGTGAGTTGGTTAGTGGATAGATAGAGGACAATGATATTGTCGCTATACAAAATGGAGACACGAAGTAAAGGACAATCAAGTTTAAGTAGTAGGTCGTGTATCCATATGTTTTAGCTAAAGCATTAGCAATTCGACGATATTCAACTTCAGCACTTGAGTTAGAGACAACAATAAGACGCTTGGAAGACGAGTATGACAAGTTATCACCCAAAGCCACACAAATCTTAGAACTAAATCTACGAGTTTTAGACAACCTCCACAATCTGCGTCAGAATATGTTATGAGACGAGATATACATATAGTTATAACATGTGATCTAAAGTGCTTTTAATGTAAGAGAGAATACACTTGAGGGTATTAAGGTGGTTCTTGTAGATCATGCATATATAGACAAACATGTTGAGCTGCATGTAACATATCTAGTATAGTAAATGTTAAATACCGTAAAACACCAAAAAGACTTCAATATAATAAGGAGTCCTCAACTGCGGGGCTCGAAGACCAACGTTAAACATCTTTGCATGATCTAAATGTTTGAAATAGAAATATCTCTTCTTTCTTCGTTACGAGTAACTGTAATCCCTAGGAAATAGTGTAAAGGGCACAAGGCACTTGTGAGAAACTTGAAATTCAAAGGATCATACAACATACCAACTCTATATAATATTTATAAACTATAGTTACCAAAACCTATTCAAAAAATAAATAATCGGTTCATAAATCTATATTGAAAAAATGGTTTGATGTACTAAACCGTTAATCAATAATCAATGACAGATCCAAAAATTCTCATTAGCAGGTGATGTAGGGTCAAATATTCCATGTTTAAGAGTCGGTTTTGTATAATTTTAATAGTTTTATCTTGTATATAGAGTCGGTTTTACGTTGGTATTTGTGTTTGAGTCTATGACATGTATTGAGTGCTAAATGAGCGGATAATGAAGCATAATGGAGAAGGCACAAAAGTACAGGGGTTGAAAGTGTAAAATATCAAAATTTCCTCGAAATCCAAGTCTTCGCGATACGCGAAGACCGGTGATAATTATTTCACGGTACGTGAGGAATTGGAAAAGTGGCCTCGACTGTTTTGTCCTTCGCGACACGCGAAGGACTGGGCTTGGATCTTCGCGACACGCGAGGAGCTGCTGAATCAGGAAAAAAGCCCTAATTCTCATTAAACCCAAAAGCAGCCCCCATTCTCATCTATCTCTTCTTCCAGCCGTTTTCAGAACCAAGAAGGGCGATTTCCAGAGTTCCAAATCATTCCAGGTCAAGGATTGAAGCTATGCTCGTGTGCCTAACAAGCATGCGTGGCTAAGCTGCGTGTGACTTCCTCCCAACAGATAGTTCATTTAGGTTTGTTGTTCTATTAAGTTGTTTGTATGTTTGGATCTTGTTAGCTTCTGACAATAGCTTAATAGATTAATGTATTGGTTGAGTTAAACAATTTAATTGTATGCTTTGAGTTTATTTGCTTTACAACTTGTGTTCGGTTGATGACAAGACTTTGTAGCCGGGTTGAGTGACTAAAATGGGTAACTTGGTGTTCATAAATTGGGTATTTGAATTGTGCTAGCTGTGACGAGTTAGTCGTATAGGTTGTTGACAACAACTTATCTTCCATTATTGTTTCAACTGATTTTTCAACACTATGTCTATGTGGTGTCCATTGAATGACACAGTATTGCATAAAGCTAGTACCTGAAGTTTGGAAAGGAGTTACATCTTTACTTGATCTGTGTTTTTCATTCTAATTTATCAACTAAGCAGTTTCACTAACCACTGATTCCTCGTGGATACGATACTCTTCTTACCCTTACTAGTTAAATGTTTAAGGATTGTTTTTGACCGACCAAACGACATCGATCAACAGGGCTTAAAATGAGATGGCTAAACAAGCAGTATGAGTTAAAACCATGACATAAAGTTTTAGCAAGATTAAAGTTTTATGGTAGCATATAGTGAAAGACCTCAGGTGCATAAATCAGGTATTCTCAAAAACCGGTTCTGGGTATGACTGGTTTTGGAAAACCGGGTATTAGAAGAAACGGTTCCGGTTCCGTGTCTTGGTTGAAAAACCATACCCTATGTACCCAATTCCGGGTATTCAAGGCGGGTATTTAAAGAACCTATTTCTGGGTATTCAAAAAACTTAGTTAAACATATAAATACATTAATTAAACATATAAAAAAGTAACTTAAAAAGTCCAATAACATTAAAAACTTAAAATATTACAAAATAGATAAATGCAAAATCTATTTTTTTCAAGAACCTATTTGTAGAACCGTTTTCTTTTTTAGAACCGGGTATATTTCGAACTAGGTCAGAGTATTTCAAGAACCAGTTTTTGATTAGAAATATTGGAACCTATCATAACCCTATGTGTAGGGTCGGTTCCGATTCGGGTATGAAAGAACCGGTTTTCAAGAGGAACTGGTTCCAGGTTTTGGACGGGTTTTGGTTCATGTTCCGGGTTTTTTGTGCACACTCTTTTATTTTCATGATTTTCTATTTAATTTCTCATCAAAAATCTTATTCTCGGCCCAACTAAACTTTTGGGCTTGTGTTCTGATCGAGTTTAAAAAAATGGACATGATCGACAATATCTCAACAAAAAACTTATTCTCGGCCCAATGAAATCACTAGCTCAATTATTATATCCTCCACTAAAACACCTTGTTAGTTGTTGAGGCGTTCCTCTTGTGACCTAAATACTAGCGGATAATAAGAACACAAACTAAACGTGTTTGAAATTCTTTTTATTTCTTAACAAGTAGTTCTATAATAAGTTATAACCACTCGTTTTCACAATATATTTTAAAAGTTTACAAAACCATATTTTAATAACTTTTTTAATTGATGAATTATTGATATACAGGTAGAATTCGAGTCTGGTTGACGTGCTGATTGTCCAAATTTTCTATCAATAAAGGTATCAAATGTCGTCAGATTATTATATATTAACTATGAAACTTACCATTAATTGTTTTTTAACAAAAATAATGTAACTATAAGACAAGATTAGCTTATTTTCGAGTTTTGATAGAAGTGTAGAAGACACCTACCTCCTCTCATAAAACCATTTTTCCGCTTTCATCTTCAACAAGAACATTCAAAACACGTTCAAAAGAAAATAAGATGATGGTGGCATCTCAATTCTTGAAGAAAATGATCATGACGTTTCTCACATCGTCGATGATTATGATGGTGATGCAAGTCGCGTGGAGGATGATGGTGAATGTATTCTGGAGAGTGATCGGAAGGTATGTGTTGTCTTGTGGGTGCGGCTCGAGCTGATGCTTCTCAAGTATGAGATGGAGAGCATTAGTGCAAATTATGTCATCCCCTACGACTACTACAAAGTGAAATCTTCAAAAGTGTGTAAGCTATCCATACATATGTATTTGTATATTGGCATACACATGTATATACATATGCAGATAGTGTCATAGTCATCTATTTAAAAGGGCTAGTGGGGTAACATGCATTTGACATGATACGTGGGGCCAGGCGTAAAAGAATATATCTATATCTATATATCTAATATATATCTAATAAATAATTAATTGTTTGTATTATGTCACAATTATATAAGCTTAAGATTTCTTTTTCACTTGTTGTTTCTTGATTACTAAATATTAGATGATTCCTATATTAATTTTTAAATTTTACCTAGATTTTTTTTTGCCCGCGCTTTGCTGCGATAGTCTGGTCGTTATCGGGTCGGTTCATTTGGGTGGATAAAACTTATGTCGAAACATAGACTCACTATAACGAAAGTTATAAAAAAGAAACGAAGTTATTAGTAAAGTAAAAGGGTTAAAAAAATATTATATATACTATGAGGGTTGAAAATAAAAAAAGTATTAAAAAATATTTAAATTACTGTTCCCTCGAGTTGTGTTTTAAATTTAGTTTATAATTACCATTTAATATTTCTTTTATAATTTTTAAATTTTTTTTACTAAACTATTAAGTATGTTTTTAATTAAAACCGTATAAAACACGGTTTTCTAACGTATTTTATGATAATATTATATTATTATGGATTTTAAAGGTCAAAAGTATTGTATTTCGATTGTATTATGCAAATAAAGCACATAATAAGTTACATGTATTATGATTTTACTTAATGGAAATTACAAGGTTAGATAATTAGAATAAATAAGTTAACTTCTACTGTAAATCTAGGCGTTTACCTCTTTATCAATGCGGTCGACATATTCTAAGGAGGTCGGATCTAGCGACGGCTAGTGGTCGCAAGGGGTTTTCGGTGGTGTTAAAAGAGAGAGTCTTCAAGGTTTCAAGAAAAGTAAAAGGAGGAAACATTATGGTATCTTCCTTGCCATTGTTTCTAGCTTTGCAAACCATGTATTTAGCTTACATATGTGTAGGTTGTTTATTTAATGTATGTTAAACTCAATTTCTAAACATCACATTACTTCTATGCCTAAAATAAAGAGAGAACAAATTATGAGACGGTGTAAACTAGTTGAGCCAAGTCTGAGCTTGAACTTGACTTTTGAACTGTATTCTAAAGCTCAAGCTCGGTTAATGAGTAGTGATGTGATGTGGATTTTGTGTGTTTATAGTGTTTTAACCCCGCGATTTTATATGTTTTTCTCTTATTACATATGCATGGATAGCAATTACTACGAGCTTTTGTGTTTGTAGGTAAGAGGGGTTAAAACATAGATGTTAGAGCACGTGGAAATGCAGGTTCCGATTCCCGTAACCTGCATTTCCACGTGCTCTAACATCTATGTTTTAACCCCTCTTACCTACAAACACAAAAGCTCGTAGTAATTGCTATCCATGCATATGTAATAAGAGAAAAACATATAAAATCGCGGGGTTAAAACACTATAAACACACAAAATCCACATCCCATCACATTCCCACACTTAACCTTTGCTTGTCCCCAAGCAAACCTTTATTTTTCACTTATTTCGCCAATAACCCACATCCAAAGCCCTTTTATTTCTCAACAAGTTAAGGTCTAGAATCATACCCGTCCCATAGACTGACACAGTCGAGATTGACAAACCGACGAGCAAGTGATAAACAGTTAGAACAAAACGCGGTTTGCTTAATCAAACGCAACATGCTTTTATTTCTATGCAATTGCTACATATCCCTCACAAGATGCACTCCTCTCGGTTTAATTTCTGGACTAGTATAAATAATGTGCTAGTATAAGTATTCACTCCAAAACCGAATGTGAGACCATATAAGCATATGCTTGTAAAGCAATCAAATCTCCACTACTGCAATAGACACTGCACAAATCGAAGGACTTTGGGTTTTTGGCTTAGGCTCGGGTAAGGAATTTAGGCTTTTTGGTGGCTAGTGTGATGAGAAATTCTACAATTTTTTTTAATTGCAAAGTCACATTTGACTTGCTTTATTTCTTTCACAACTTTCTCACAACTTGAATCATTGTGATTTACTTCTCATACTCCATGTTATTTTTGTATTTTTCACCTTTTTTTTATCTAGATTTCTCATCAAAATTTTCAAGAAAATATACACTTTCTACTCGGCTTATGGGGTGGACAAACGACGGGTATAATGATTTTATTCAATGTCATCTATCAGGCTCTACAATGGCTTCTAAGGAATTATAGCAACAAAATGGATTAACGGGGAATATGGGGAATCCTAATGCCTTGTCATCTTTGTGCACATGTCTAATATGTAGTCTTGAAATGTATCAACCATACAAGCTCTACCATATCATATCACATTGGTCACTCTCAGCAATTGAAACAAATTTTTCAGTGACCTATCAATCTATAGCAAGTATGGCTCAAAAACTCACATATGGCGGACAAATGGTTACCGACATGTAGCATTAGCAATCAATTCAAAGCATGTTACACCTAATTAAGCATCCCTTCCCATTTTTCTTAAAACACCCATCGAAAATACTCTCCTGAAACTTAAAGGGACAACCATGATTCAAGATCTAGATTAGTCAATCAGAAAGGACCTTTTCCATGAGTTTAAAAATTGGTTTGCTTTGCAAAAAAATTTCAATTTTTCAATTTCGACGATTTTTAGCAAAATTCAGCAAAGTTAAGTGTGTTTCTCCCCCATCCCCACACTTGAGACACATTGTCCCCAATGTGTGGTTTTGTCAATTTCTCATCCTTGGAACTCATGATGAGGGCTGCTAATCCACCCTTATGCACCCGATGACACTAACCTAACTACTACTAACTAACAAAACCACTTAAGCACACAATATCAAATTAAACACACCCTACACAAATGTCCACACCACCAAAACAGAAAATAAAAGAAAATAAAAGTAGTTCTTCCCAATCCAACCACCCACCACCCTTAGTTACAGATCATTGTTCACAAATAATAGAGGAGCCAAGCACATGGACCTGATGTTTATCAGAGAATGCTCAGAAGTACCGCGGCTGTTGTGGTCCAAAAATAGATGTCATGGTCTCCTCAATTGCACTAAAATCGAACACACTCGGTGTTCCATCACCTCTATCCTGCTGTTGCTGTTGGTCTTGGTAGGGATTAAGCCATTCCGAGTGATGCATCTGTGGTGGCGGGTATCGAACTGAACCATCGTACGGGTCCAACGCAGTGTAATCAATAACCGGTGGATGTTGTACCACCTGTTCACCCCTGTGCCACTCATCATGCATTCTCCGCTGCTGAGCATCATCAAAATTATGGTTAATCTCACGCTGAGTGTTGTAAGCGTGCAACCTGTTCTAATGCTCACTTCTATCGTACAACCGTTGCGTCTCCCTTCTTTGCAGCTCAGAATTTTGGGTGTCTTGATCAAACATCACCCGTGCATAGGGTGGCCAATCCCGCCACCCCGCAGGCCTAACATCATTTAGGATCCTTCCCATATCATCATCAACCACACCCCAGGGTGTCCCCCTATCCTGGAATGTGTACTGTGGTGGTTGGTGTGATCTCTGACTCGATCCTTCCCCCCTTGACCTTCTAACAATCCGTGCGATTGTTTGATCATCATCGTTAGACTCCTCATTCTCACCCCCCATATGAACATCCTCCATGGCTCCCTCGGAATTAAATACATCTCTCTCTCCTCTCCTCAAAGGCCGAGCATCTGCTTTCAATACATCCCAAACTTGGTTTGTCGCCATGTCCACCAACCTATGATATCGCTCGGATTGTTTATAATCCCATTGCAACCTTTTTAACTTTGAAATTTCATAAGTGACTTCTCGCTTGGACGTATACTCCCAATCAAACTCTCCATCAAACAATTCATTCCATCGAAAAAGTGCTTGGATCAACTTGCAATGTGGGATTACCTTTTTCTCCTTATTATTACGAGCCTCCCAAATATTCATCATCGCCAAATGTCTAAAGGAGATCTTTGGCGTTCCCATCAAAAGAGAATACAAAATCGGCACCTCTGAGTGTCTCACACTTGTTTTATCGCCTCGCCTAGGCATCACATTTGTATTCAAAAACATCAAAAACAGCTTCGCCTCTTTCTTAAGATCATTCCTTGACATCACTGATCCTCTACCTGGTTCAAAAATTGCCTCAACCATGCGATTCCAAGAAGGGTGTTCCATGGGTCTCTCATAAATCAGATCAAAAGCAGGGTAAATATACTGGTTGCTAGCTTTAGTATCAAACCGAGCAACATGCTTCAACGTGTCCCTTGACATGGTTACAGTCACCCCACCAACCGTGCCAACCAGGCTCATAGACTTCGGATAATTATTACCTTAAACCAACTGCAGAGTACCCATCCACTCTTCAATGGGATCCATGTACACCTTGTTTATCTTCATCTCATCAAATCCCATCACTGCCTCCCATCCTACATCCTGAAAGTATTTAACGATCCCAAACGGTTCAAAGTCCCTACGGGTGATCACCCGTACACAGATAAACCCCATATGTTTTGATGCTAATTCATTCATCTTATCCTGAAATAACTCCAATTGCCACTCCCTCGGCATACCTGACAACGGACCACTTCCCCAGATGGGCTTCTGTTCTCTCTCAGGTGAGTCCTCTTCAGATGAATCATCTGTCCTTTGGCATCACATTAGTGGTTCTTCAGAATGTGAAGAAGAACCACGCTCACCAACCTTTCCCTTTCCTTTGCCAGACACGTGTTTAGTACGAACCATCTGCATAATCACCAACAACAACAAAGGCTAAATCAATCCATGAGGCAAAACTTCTAAAAACCAAACCAACCTCCCCACACTTGTTTATCACTATGGCTACTTGATTACTGAATGTTTAACTTTCTGAAAACAAAGTTTCCATGTACCAATTAAACTTGAAGCTTCCGCAACATTCATGCATATACCCATAACTCATTATTTGCTTAGTATCCATATTAGATATTAACATGAAATCAAAATTATACTAAGAACAAACAATATCACAGCCCTAAACAGGTGTGGTTCCCAAATACATGCTATTCCTAATTATCATCCAAGTATATCCACATAGTCATGAAGGAACAATACCTTAACAATCCATGAAAGTTGCATAATGAACACAAAGAACATACCTTTTCAGCTTAAGGATAGTAATTAGAAGGTAGGACTCAAAAAGCCCCAAAATTTTGAAACTTAGGGTTAACGGGTCGGTTCCAATGTGCCCAAATTAGCTGTGATTCCTTCAAAACTGACACTTGGGTGATGCTCCTCGCTCAAAAACAAGCGGAATAGACTAAAAAATCGTTGGATTTGATTGAGATTTAAGGAAGTTAGGGTTTGAAAGCTTGAGGAAGATGAAGATGAAGATGGAGATGAAAAGAGAGAGATATGGGTGTTTAAGTGCAGGTGAGGCATTAAAAACTGAAATTGCGGGCTTTTAATCAATTTAGCTCGGGTAATTCGTACAAAAAAAAAACGACCAATTTTTTTCTTTCTGCAGCCGTCGTAAGTTACGGTGGATTCACCGTAACTTACGGCTCCACTGTTCTTTATTTTTCTCCATTTTTAATCACCGTAAAACAGGTCCTAAGGGCTGTAAAGTAGAACCACCGTAAGTTACGTTTGCCTGGCCGTAAGTTACGGTCACCCTTTTTTTTTTTTGACTACTCAATTGTGACCTGGTTTACACTTAACTTATTTTTAACCAATTTACCCATTTTTATCCTCACCCCCTCTCGAAAGTTGTGTTGCCCCCAACACAATTCTCAAATCAAAACGTACCTGGTGATCGATCTTCCCCACACTTAGCCTCGTAGAAGAACGCATGACAAACAAACACATCAAACACACAAAAAGAAAACAAACGAACGTAACAAATGGCTAATGAACAATTTGAAATACAAACTCTACAACCCGAGGTTTCCCTCGAGATTACCTGGACCTCAGACGTCGTCATAAGTTGGTGAGCCTTCGACAAAGCTCACCACTTCCATTGATTCCTTGTTAATATCGGTCGCATCCAAATATGGCTTCAGTCGGTGACCATTAACCACTTGCTTTGTCTGATCTTTCACGCTTTCAATTTCGATGTCACCGTAGTGACCAATCCTCACAATCACAAATGGTCCGGACCACTTGCTCTTCAACTTTCCTGGAAATAACTTCAACCGTGAATTAAACAACCATACCTTTTGACCAACTTCGAAGCTCCTTTTCCTTAGCTTCGCATCATGCACCGCTTTCATCTTTGTCTTGTATGCGGCTGCTGTGTCATACGCCTCTTCACGCAACTCCTCCAATTCACAAAGCTCTAACCGACGTTCTTTCCCTGCATCATCATATTCCAAATTAAGTGTGGTCATCGCCCACAAAGCACGGTGGGCGATTTCCAATGGTAGATGACAACCTTTTCCATAAACCAAACGGTAAGGAGTCGTTCCAATCGGCGTTTTGTACGCCGTCTGATATGCCCATAAAGCATCATCTAATTTCTTAGACCAATCTTTTCGATCAGCTCGGACGGTCTTTTGCAAAATTTCCTTAATCTGCCGATTAGAAACCTCAACTTGACCACTAGTTTGGGGGTGGTAAGGTGTAGCAATGCGATGATCCACGCCATACTTTTTAAGTAATTTCCCAAAATTAAAATTTTTGAAATGGGTTCCCCCATCACTAATGATGACCCGAGGTACCCCAAATCTAGAAAAAATGTGGGTTCTTACAAATTCACAAACAACTGCGTGATCATTCGTCTTAGTAGCAATGGCTTCAACCCATTTAGACACGTAATCCACTGCCGCTAAGATATATACCTTACCAAACGAAACCGGGAATGGGCCCATGAAATCAATTCCCCATACATCAAAAATGTTAACAATTAAAATTGGGTTCATGGGCATCTCATCCCGTTTTGCAATTCCCCCCAGTTGTTGACACCTAACACAGCATTTAACATAATTCATAACATCTTTAAACAAAGTGGGCCAGAAAAGACCACATGATAGAACCCTATACGCCGTTTTCTTCCCACTTAGATGGCCTCCACACGCAGACGAATGTGCATGAGCCAGCATACTCTGCACCTCTTCTTCTGGGATGCACCTTCTCAAAATTTGATCTGCACCTACCTTGAACAAATCAGGTGCATCCCACACATAATGTCTAACCTGAACAAGAAAGTGGCGTCTTTCTGTGCTGACCAAAAACTTGGAATTACACCTGCATCCAAATAATTCACCAAATCAGCAAACCATGGCAATTTAGTAACCGAAAAGAGTTGTTCATCGGGAAATGTGTCATTAATTTCCGAGGGGATCCCATTATTGAGAGTCGGTAGGCGTGACAAATGATCTTCCACCACGTTTTCACTCCCTTTCTTATCTCGGATCTCCAAATTGAATTCTTGAAGAAGCAGTATCCACTGAATCAGCCTCGGCTTCGCATCCTTCTTTTCCATCAAGTACCTGACAGCATAATGATCAGTATAAATAATAACTTTGCTGCCCCAAAGATAAGAACGAAATTTGTCTAAGGCATAGACAACTGCTAGGAATTCCTTTTCAGTTGTTGTATAATTCAATTGTGCCTCTGAAAGGGTTTTACTAGCATGATAAATAACCACCGGTTTCTTGTTTATCCTTTGACCTAACACTGCCCCTAATGCCACATCACTCGCATCACACATGATTTCAAACGGTGATGACCAATCGGGTGACTGTAACACTGGGGCTTCAACCAACAACTTTTTTAATGTTTCAAAGGATTTTAAGCATTCGTCATCAAAGGTAAAGGTCGTGTCTTTTAAAAGCAAGTTACATAATGGTTTTGAAATGACGCTAAAACTTTTGATGAACCGACGATAAAACCCAGCGTGCCCTATGAATGATCGCACGCCTTTCACATTCGTGGGAGGAGGCAAAGTTGAAATTACATTAACTTTTGCCCTATCAACCTCCATCCCACGTTCAGACACAACATGTCCTAACACTACCACCTCTCGAACCATGAAGTGGCTCTTTTCCCAACTTAGTACCAAATTTTTTTCAACACAACGTTTAAGTACCTTGGTAAGTTGATCTAGACATTTTTCAAATGACATTCCGAAAATAGAAAAATCATCCATGAAGATCTCAAGATTCTCCCCCACCATATCTGAGAAGATACTCACCATGCACCTTTGGAAGGTGGCAGGGGCATTGCACAAACCGAATGGCATTCGCCTGAAAGCGAATGTACCATACGGGCATGTGAATGTAGTCTTGTGCTGATCGTCTGGATGTATGGCAATTTGATTATACCCAGAATATCCATCAAGAAAACAAAAGAATTTCTGACCTGAAAGTCGCTCTAATATCTGATCAATAAAAGGTAATGGAAAGTGGTCTTTCGAGGTAGCTGCGTTCAGCTTCCTGTAATCTATGCACACTCGCCACCCGGTTACTGGGCGGGTAGCAAGTTCCTCACCATTTTCCTTTTTAATTACCTAGATACCTTCTTTTTTCGAAACTGTCTGAGTGGGGCTCACCCACGTACTGTCTGAAATGGGGTAGACAATACCTGCATCAAGCCACTTAAGCACCTCTTTCTTCACGACTTCTCTCATGTTCGGATTGAGTCGCCTCTGTGTGTCGCGAGCGGGTTTTGCGTCCGGGTCGGTTATGATCTTGTGCATTACAACAGAGGGACTAATCCCCTTCAAATCTGCTATCGTCCATCCAATTGCTGATTTGTGAGCAACCAGTACCTTCAACAATTCTTTCTCCTGATCCTCGGTCAAATCTGATGCAACAATGACCGGTAAGGTTTTCTCCTTTCCTAGAAATGCATACTTCAAATGTGATGGTAATTCTTTCAGCTCCAGCTGCGGTGGCTCAACCAAGGATGGCTTTAACTCCTTGTTCCATTTATCTGGAAGTTTCTCTTGATGACAGGACCACGGTGGCCTGTTTTCTTGCACTGCTTTAAGTTCAACTTCCCTTTCTGCCTCAATCAATTCCTGCATATGTTCTCTCTCCACCCTGTAAAACACAGAACAATCGTCTGATATGTTATCCTTGCTCACCAAAGGCTCATAGCAAGGAACACATCGGTCAACAATATCTGTCATAAAACAAGTATCACAAACAGGTGGGTTAGTAACGTTAGTGAACATATTCAACCTCATTTTCCGATTGCCAAATGTCATGTCGATTGTTCCTGAAACACAATCAATTATGGCATGTGCAGTGGCCAAAAATGGCCTCCCCAATATGACATCTGGTTGTCTCCCTTGTATCCCCGACACATAATCCAAAACCAAAAAGTCCACAGGGTAATAAAATTCTCCCACCTTAACAAGGACATCAGTTAACACTCCCCTAGGAAGCTTAGGAGTCAAGTCAGCTAACACCACAGTAGTGTCAGCCTTCTTGAGGGGACCAAAATCAAATTGATCATACAAGCTTCCCGGGAGAATGCTAATGCTAGCTCCCAAATCCAGTAACGCTTGTTCACTTTTAAAATCACCGATTTGAATTGAAATTAAAGGCGTTCCTGGGTCATCAAGCTTTGGTGGAAGTGCACCCGACAAAATAGCACTGACTTGAACATTTACATCTAACTTCTTAGGCAACCTTGGTTGTCTTTTCTGTGTGCAAAGGTCCTTCAAATACCGAGCATAAGCAGGTACCTGTTTAATTGCATCTAGAAGAGGCAGATTGATTTTTACTTGTTTAAAAACTTCCCACAACTCATCTTGTTGTGGGCCTCTTTTTGACTTGTTTGATTTGTCTGGTTTGACCAAGGCTGATGGAAATGGAGCCTTGTTAACAACATTTTCAGATGGTGAGTTATTATTTAAACCCGGTTTAGATGCAATAACAGGTTCCTCACTATCACTCTCTTCACTCTCATTTACATCCTCCACAATCCCTTCGACGAAAGGAGGTGGAGGAGTGACATTATTATTCACTTCTTTACCACTTCTGAGAGTAATTACCTGATTTACCTGAGCATTATTTTGGCTAGAACTCTGATGAGCTGGATTTACCTGTGTATCGCTGGGAAGTGTTCCAGGAGGTCTCTGTGAAAGTTGCTCTGCTATCTATCCCACTTGCTTGTTCAATGCAACAAAAGCCTTGTCCCTTATGTCATTTTCCTTCCTCATCTCTTTCATCATCTCAACGAGTTGATCAATTTTTGAGCCTTCAGAATTGGTGGATGATCCAGCTTGTTGATTTGCAGGCGGAGCTTGTTGCCTGTTGTTCTGACCACCTCCTTGTTGCTGATTCCCATAATAAGGTCTCTGATAATTGGCTTGTTGGTACTGTTGACGATCAAAAGCTTGTGGATAACTTCTGTTGTTTGCAGGTTGGAAATTCGTGTTCATCTGATTTGAAGCATTACCATACCTAAAATTAGGATGGTTTCGAAGCCCTGGATGGTAGGTGTTCGAGTTCATATCTCCATGCACTTGATTAACCTCTTCAGTTGGGCCCCCTTGTTGTCCACCTTGTTGTTGCGGACACTGACTAGATTTGTGCCCAAGATCACCACATACCCCACACACATGATAGACCGAACCCGTTGGAGCTGAAGTGTTCTCCTTACCCAACCCGGCTATCTTTGCCACTTTCTGTGCCATAGCCTCCAATTGCTCATCAGTCATTTGGGTGGCTGCCCCATTCACCGTCTCATGCTTAGATCTTTTGTTCGACTGCTCCAACCGTTTAGAGTTGGCACACATTCTTTCTAGCAAATCCCAATCAACTTGTACATGATTATACAAGAAGGTGCCATTACTCTGTGAATTGATATCCCAGATGTCTTCAGACGACATTCCATCATAAAACGCCACCAATAACTCCCACATGTTAATACCATGATGAGGACACTTCCGTAGCATATCCTTGAATCGAGTAAAAGATTCATGAAACAACTCCCCACCCTTCTGCTTGAAATTTCGGATATTTGCTCGGGCCTCATTAGTTTTCTTCATAGTGTAAAACTCTTCCAAAAACTTCTGTTGTAAGTCAGCCCATGTGTAAATACTAGCAGATGGTAGAGAATCAAACCATTCCTTCACACGATCTTTCAAACTGAAGGAGAACAAAATCAACTTAACCTCATCTGGTGTAAAAGCTTGTAGCCCAGTTACCTGACAAAATTGCTCAAAACTCTGCAGATGTGGATAAGGTTCTTCAGTGGCACGCCCATGAAAAGTAGGCATGGAAGTCAATACTGCTGGACGGACTTCAAAGGATCTTCCATTTCTCATAGGTGTTACCACAGGAGAAGCATTCGTGGTCAAAGCTGGTTGGAAGTAATTGTTGGCAGCTTGGGCATGCATCATGCCTTGATTGTAGTTTCTCGGTACTCCCATGTTATGTTGTGGAGGCATAGGAATACCTGGCTCATAATTTGGTCCCTGCATCTGTGGCATCGGAGGCCTATAGAATCCTTGCGGCTGTGGAGGGTATCCTTGTGGTTGTTGCTGTGGGAATCCATATCCACCATAATTTATTTGGTGTTCTTGATTCATGTAATTCGGTGGTGGATTCTCGTACATGTTCTGTGGCTGCCCTTGACGCGGATCATATCCATTCCACCCATCATCCCATCGTTGTACCCTTACACCCGTTCCAAGTGTGCCATGCACACTATTATTGTCAAGAGTATCGCGATCAGTATTGGTTGGTGCTCTGCTTGAGGGTGGATTTGGGTTTTGAGGGTCATTCAGAGGTGGTTGATTGGGTGGTGGGTTGTTGTAGGGTGGAGGATCGAATTGATCCTCAAAGTTGAGTGGAGGAACATTAGAATTCACCATTTCTGGAGATGGATTTGGTTGGCTTGAAGATGCAAGATTGGTGCGATGAATAATCCTGTTGTGGCGAGCTGTTCGTTCACTTTCTGGATCGAAGTTCAACGGAGAAGATCTACCAGAATATCTTGTATGCATACGATTTGTGATCACCTGCACACAACAAAAACAAACAACCCAAGTAGTACTGCTTGAAACAAATTAATCTAAACAATAAACCTTGCGCACTGGCTCCCAGGCAACGGCGCCAAAATTTGATCGCAGTCGAAGGTACAACCAAATTAAAACCTAAATACCTTTAGTAAAGGGTAAGTAGGGTATCGATTCTCGAGGAGCTCGTGGAAGGTTAACTGTTGCAACTAATTAAACTAGGCGATAAAAGTAAAACCGAATTTTGGATTTGATTAATTTTTAAGAACAACCGATTATGCACTTACTGAATTTAAAATTAAGAAATCAAAAATAAATGAGAGTAAACTTGAAAACGAATAACAATTGATTAAAAATAGTAACCAACCCTAGACTTCAGACTTGATATGGATTTGAAACTGTTTAATTTAATTGCACGACAATTTGCCAACAATTCAACCAATAACAATTAAAATTCATTCGGTGTGTTAACCCAACGATCTGAGATCGGACAATGGAATACAATCACGAACTAATCTAACAGTTATCACTTTGACGAAAACCTAATTAACAACTCGATATGCTAGCGGCTATAAAAGTCGAATGACAATCGAAAAATTGCAAATTAGATTGATTCAAATCTATTTGTGAATCTGGAGGACAATTATAAACATACAAATGAAAGATTATCCAATCCCATGTTTACATTCATGCAATCAAAACAGTTAAAAATCCAAATATCAAAGTCTTACATCTAAGATTGGTTACCGGGTGCTTAGCCTGACATCACGCACGTCGATTTTTCAAAGTTCTTCCATGAATCCATGCTTGAATCCCCGATTTTGGGTGAAAAAGCTTCAATCTTGATGATCCAAATGCCCCAAAATCGCCTCAACACTTCTGCCTGTTCGTCTCTTCCAAAAAAAAACTGACTTTCCATGCATATTTCTCCTCAGAATCGAAGCTCCCGTCTTTCTGTTTTCCCGACCACCGTAAGTTACGTTTGCCTGGCCGTAACTTACGGCCAACCCTTTTTCACTTCTTCGTTTCTTCGTTCCGATTCCCGTAACCTGCATTTCCACGTGCTCTAACATCTATGTTTTAACCCCTCTTACCTACAAACACAAAAGCTCGTAGTAATTGCTATCCATGCATATGTAATAAGAGAAAAACATATAAAATCGCGGGGTTAAAACACTATAAACACACAAAATCCACATCCCATCACATTCCCACACTTAACCTTTGCTTGTCCCCAAGCAAACCTTTATTTTTCACTTATTTCGCCAATAACCCACATCCAAAGCCCTTTTATTTCTCAACAAGTTAAGGTCTAGAATCATACCCGTCCCATAGACTGACACAGTCGAGATTGACAAACCGACGAGCAAGTGATAAACAGTTAGAACAAAACGCGGTTTGCTTAATCAAACACAACATGCTTTTATTTCTATGCAATTGCTACATATCCCTCACAAGATGCACTCCTCTCGGTTTAATTTCTGGACTAGCATAAATAATGTGCTAGTATGAGTATTCACTCCAAAACCGAATGTGAGACCATATAAGCATATGCTTGTAAAGCAATCAAATCTCCACTACTGCTATAGACACTGCACAAATCGAAGGACTTTGGGTTTTTGGCTTAGGCTCGGGTAAGGAATTTAGGCTTTTTGGTGGCTAGTGTGATGAGAAATTCTACAATTTTTTTTTAATTGCAAAGTCACATTTGACTTGCTTTATTTCTTTCACAACTTTCTCACAACTTGAATCATTGTGATTTACTTCTCATACTCCATGCTATTTTTGTATTTTTCACCTTTTTTTTTATCTAGAATTCTCATCAAAATTTTCAAGAAAATATACACTTTCTACTCGGCTTAAGGGGTGGACAAACGACGGGTGCTTGAGTTTGGTTTAGGCTCAACTTGTTTTATACTTATAAATCATTTAATTACTTTATTTATATACATATCTATACTAATAAATAAATGTTTAAAATGAACACTTGTTACTTTCTCATGCATTCTCACATTAATTTTCCCGTTTCTCTTTCCTAATAAATGTGCATCTATCTTATTAAATAATAATGATATTAAATCTATACTATATAATAAATAAAGATTTTTGGTTGTATGTTTTTCCGTTTCTCTCTCCTATTTAATGATGATATTAAACTAATACATTTTTTAAATATTTAATATAAATTTATTTATAGATACTTATTAACCAAGTAAAGTTAATATAAATTAACATTTATCAATTACATAAAAAAGATTAATACCAGTTGAAACAAATGTTTTATAAATTAACTTAACGTAATTTATAATTGTCACGTCAAAGTATATTTTTTAAAAACATATTTTGGGGAGTGTATTTGTTAACATATTACATTTTATTCAACACACATAATAAACAAGTTTATTCAACCCGTGTAATAACAAGTTTTAAAGAAATACAATTTTTATTTCTAAGTATATAACATTATATTCAAATTACTCGTGTATTACACGGGATTGTAACCTAGTAATAATATATAATAGGAAGTCAAAATATAACTAATTAAAGAAAAATACTAATTTGTTATACACACACACATTTCTAATTGATATATCTTGAGACGATCATAATAGTTTAGCAAGTTTTGACGTATTTACAAATTTATAAGTTTTATCTTTTTTAATATACAATCTCGTGTAATACACGGGATTCTAACCTAGTATAATTATATATATACCTATATATATATGAATATGAAATTTATATATAACATAATATATATTATTTAGTTTTTTAATTATAATTTTATGTGTAAGAAAACTATTACATAAATATATAACGGGCTCATTTAAGTTTGTAAGCCTAGTCAAGCTTGATACGTGAATCTTAGACTCAAACTCATTTTTAAACTATCTCTAATATTTGCTCCAACTTGTATTTAGAAAGAAACTTGGATTTTGTAAAGAAAGAATATGATAAATTCCGGTGACATGATGGTCAACGGATACTCTTGACCCGTTGGTATCGCATCTTATTTTACTAATCTAATAACTAAAACTCTCACATGCCACATGTCACTTTTTTAAACAAAGAACCCCCTCGCTTTTCCTGTCAAATTGTAAGGCCCAAAACCGGGTACCCTATAGTTGGGTCACATCCCCGAGTATTATCTTTATAAACACTTAATTCTTTTATAAAACATACAACATAAGTCTTTCTCTAAAAACCATCATCTTTAAAATACGTCATTGTTATTAACTTTACCTTACGAATGCCTACACATCGACCGAGTAGCATCACTTCCAAGCCAAAAATACGCCGACCACGAAACTCAAATGCAAAACATTCTAACGTACATACAAAGTCAGTTACACTGAGTGAGTTATAATAGTTTAATTTAAGTAGAAACATCTTGTCACAAATATAATTTAAGTCAACTCACGACATCCCGATCCTGATAAAAGGATTTGCAATTTATTAGCATGAAAGTATACCTTGTTACTGACCAATTCCCATAAGGGTTTATCACCCAAGACTCATCCCATAACTATAACCCAGTAAGTCTCACCAATATGGATCGAGCTTACTACACTAATAACTCGTAATCTACCACACTTACCAACTTGAAGTCCGGTTAACACAACCAACCTCTAGACACTAACTTAACCAAGACTCTCACAAGTTAACTGACACAACAATTGTAAACACGACATCATTCCGACACAACGGTTAATCTAATGCTCAACACCACAACAATATCAACTCAACACAAGACCATTGAGTATACTCACCACGCACCTCGTTTGGTGCGGAGGTGGATCTTCAATGCCGCGGGAAACATAGAGGCGTCGTTGAGTGCTAGCCCCATTGGGATGAAGGCCACGTCCCCCTAAGATAAAGAAAAATCTTTGCTTTATTCATTTTTTTCAACCTTATTTTCTATGACTGGTTCCCGGTCTAATCCACTGTTCCAGTCCGATTTTGAAAAAATTTAAATCAAAAGATTCGACTATCAATTCGATGACGACCACAATTATTTAAAGTTCACTAAATGAACGTGAAATTGCTTTTTTAAAGGTCACTTCAATTAAGAAAGGTTCCGATATTATTTGTCGGGTTCCACATGAAATGTCCGGATTTGATTGCGAAAAATCTTATATACTTACATTGATGCTTTCAACATGTTTAAGTCTAAGGGTTAACTTCTCAAAAATTCATTTTTTTTACAAGTAGGGTCTCTTTTAAAAAATGCATCAGAAAGGGGGACGGAGTTGGTTTCACAATGCGGTCGTTCGTCAAGCGTTAACAATTTCTTTCCCACCTTTAGTTGTGTCAGGGACTTCCCAAACCATCTCCACTGACATTCACGATTTCTTTCCCACCTCTTATCGCTCTTCCAAAGCTTCGTGGAGTTGAGCATCTGACTAAAAGGATTTGACCTTACACTGATGAAGCTTAAAATGAGATGTCTAAACAAGCACTATGAGTTAAAACCATGACATCAAATTTTAGCAAGATTAACGTTTTATGGTGGCATATAGTGAAAGACCTCACTAGAGGTGCATATCTTCAGGTATTTTCAAGAATCGATTCCGGGTATGATCGGTTTCGAGAAGGAACCAGTTCTGGTTCTGGTTCGGTTCATGATTGAAAAACTATACCCTATGTACCCGGTTCCGGGTATTCAAGGCGGGTATTTCAAGAACCTATTTCTGGGCATTCAAAAAAATTGGTTGGGCATTCGAAAAATTTGGTTAAACATATAAATACATTAATTAAACATATAAATAACTAACTTAAAAAGTATAATAACATTAAAAACTTAAAATTTTACAAAATAGATAAAGGCAAAACATGTTTTTTTCAAGAACCTATTTGTGGAACCATTTTTTTTCGAAAGCTGGTATTTTTCGAACCGGGTCTGGGTATTTCCAGAACCGGTTTTTGACTATAAATATTGGAACTTATCCAAACCCTACAGGTAGAGTAGGTTCCGGAAGAAACGGTTTTCGAGAGGAACTGGTTCCAGGTATTTGGATGGGTTTGGTTCTGGTTCGGGTTCCAGGTTTTTTTGTGCACCTTGATGTATTGCAAAATACATGCAATTTACTGTCAATTTTATTCCCACTTTGTGTTTGTTTTGCGTCGGTTTTCTTCTATAACTGCTTGTACTTAATATTTCTATATATTTTGGTTGTTAGGTCACAAAGGAAGCGGATATGATTGAAAACGAAGAAGAACGAGTTTCCGGTTCGTGCGAGAGGGCTGTGGATAAGAAAAAGAAACTTTCTAGATTTTTACCCCTGTCGCGTAGCGCGACAGGTCTTGGAATTTCGTCGCGCTACGCGAGGAATGCAAAATGACGGAATTGCCCTTTTTAATGATTGCCGACTATTTTGTCTTTTCTGGGGCCCTCGCGCTACGCGAGGATGAATCAAGATCCCGTCGCGGTACGCGACGGGTGGTTTTTCGCAGAAATCTCCTTTTAAACCAAAAATTAGAAAACCCTAGGGAGGGAGACGAGCCTGGAGCGACTGGAGGCGACGAAAAGTGACAGAAAAAGGTGTTTTCAAGAGGAATCAAAGGCTGGGAAGGTATAGGATCGAAGAATCAAAGCATTGGATCAAGGATATCGGGTGTTCATCGTTCGGTTTACCTTGATTCTTTGTTTCTCTTTGATTTCTTGTTCTTCCTTTGTTATTAACAGATTATGAATTGTATTTATATGATGTTTCTTGGCTAAACCTTTAGAACTACCTAGGTTTAGATGATTGCACATGTTTGACATTGGTTTTTGTTGGTTTTTAGAGCTTTTGAATGTGAAGAACTCATGATGTAACAAACTTGGTTTTGATCATTGGATGTGTATGCGTATTTAGTATTATCAATTAAATGATTTTTCAGTCCTCATGTGCTTTGATGAATGTCTTTCATATAATAGGTGCATGCTAGATCAATTGCCGTGTGTTTTTTATTATTGGATGGTTTGCTAGACGTAGTATTCCATAGGAATGAAATTCGTGAATTGGTAAATCTAAATATTCAACCAATCTTAACAGCTGTGAGGTGAGAGATTGTCGGTTTATCTCGTGTGTCTGATCGCTAGTTTAGAATCTTTGTGAGAAGGTCTGTCTAGTTCATCGTTCGCATCTTGTTTACCGAGTCCAATAGGAAATTCTTAGTTATCCCTTGCACTTAGGTGTATTGAGACTTTCGCGCTGTGAGGTAGATTGTCTAGCGGATACTTCTTGAGTAGACTGGATGACCTGTGAGGGGAACCCGTCCGGCCGGTGGTTTAACGGCTTTTAGGTCTCTTAGTTGACAATCCTTGAGAAGGGTCGAGGGTGCTCTAGGTTCCCTTTGAGTTTAGTATTTTAAGATCCCGGTATCACATCAGTTCCATTACCGATAGAACCTTCGTCAGACACGTGTAGGATTCGGGCCTAGGTAGTGCTTTCACCCTATCTGTTTTCGTTCCGTAGTTATTCTCACGCTAGTTTGTTTGTCCTCGTCTTTTCCTTTATTTTCTATAGTTTATTTCTCTCTTAAATAAAAGAAACCCCCCTTTTTGTAATTAGTTATCCTGCATCTGAGTCAGTATTTCGCTGTACATATAGTGTCCGTAGGTTCGATACTCGGTCTTATCTATCTATTCTGCAAACGATCGGTACACTTGCCGTATTGTGCGCGTTAGTTTAGGTTTGTCCGTTTTATTATAAATATTAGAACTTGTAGGTTTTTGCGTATAGTTCATAGCACATCAAGTTTTTGGCGCCGTTGCCGGGGACACTTGGCAATAGCGAAATTGACTTTGATTTTAGGATTTGTGTATATTTTCTTTTATTTGGGTGTTTTAGATTAGGTTGTATTTCTTTATTTTTCTCTTTATTTTTATTTTTATTTATTTTGAAAGAAGAGGAAGATGTGGTGCGAGAATTGTGGTGGACCCCATGGGACGCAGCAATGTCAGCATTTTTATTCATATGGGTATTCTGCGCACCGGTACGATGAGAGATATCAGGAGGATGATGCGTTGGCAAGATCGTACCATTTGATGGAGCTGATGGAAAAGGAAGCGAGAGCCGAAGACATCAAATGGAGAGCTGAGATGGATCTTCTGACAAGTCAGATTGAAGCACTTAAACTTGCAATGGCTACATCTATGAAGCAGATAGAGGATCCTGTGATTGATGATTCATTAAAGCCGGAGACGAGAACGGACAGCGGAGTTTTTGCTATTTCCGATAGTTCTTCCCAAGTCCCACCTCCGGCTCGACATATATTTGATTTTGAGGATCCGGATGTAGAAGAACACATCCAAGCTTATTTGAGGCACGATCTGCAGGCGGACAGACCAGCTGATGTGGAGAGAGTCGTCATTTTTGCTGTAGAGGATACACTTGTTCCGAGTGTAGATGAGGCTGTAGTTGCTCACTTCCGAGCGCAGGAGGAGAGTCTTCACATCCCATCAGCAGAAGAAGTCAGGCAGATTGATTGGAGTGCCGGGTTTGCTGAGATGGAGGCCCGGTGGGCAGAGGAAGGTGAAGTATTTGACACACCAGGACCAGAGACGTTAATGGACGAGTCAGTCCCACCTCTGGTTCAGCAGGATGTCCCAATTCAGCCGATTTCCGCATTGTGGGCCGATTCTGATGATGAGTTGGAGTTTTCATCTGATCCCGTGACCACAGAGCATCCTAATGATCAGATTGATGAGGTAAGTGAGAAAGCCAGGATAGAGGATAACATGACGAAGGAGGAGGAGCATGTACTATCCTGGGAGTTTGAGTTTGGTGACGAGTTGGTTGGTTTTACAACTCAAGAGGCTGATGAGGTGTTTGACCCTGTTGGTGACATTACTACTCTCGAGACATTACTTTATGGAGAGCCAGCAGCGGTTATCGAGCAGTCACCAAACCGAGAGGATGAAGAAGAAGTGATGGAGATGGAGCGACCACTTCTTGTTGAGAATGAGCAAACCCCAAGTGTGGGGATTGCTGATGATGATAGCCAGCTCGTGGATGACGACGATGATTATGGATCGCCACCCAGATCCAACGTGCCACGGGATAGGGTGAGAGAGTGCCTGGACCGGCGCATTTCAAGGACACAAACCTGGTCGATTAGAGGCCCTGCAGTTGTTCCAGACTGCAGAGACGACCATGCTCCTCATTACATGCATGGCATACAGTTCGGTCCAGGAAAATTCAAGTCTTGGTGGCCCGACTCGAGTCTGTTTCGAGTCTTCTGGGGCCTGGTTGTTGGATTCTTCCCGTCCATCGACAAGAGAATGAGATTGAGTAAAAATGATGGGAAAAGGATTAAGGAGAGGCCTCCTGATTGAGTTTACTTGCGAGGCACGAGTCTGGCTGAAGACTCTTCTGTAAACTTAGCGCTACTGGGAGGCAACCCAGATTTTCGCTTTAGTTATTTATTTGCTTTATTTTAGCCGTCATTGTGTTTGTTGCTTCTCCTGTTCTGTGATTCGTCCTCATTATTATGGCTGCTTGTATTTTGTACATTATCTGTTTAGTTTAGTTTTATTTTTATTCTATTATTTGTGAAACGCCCCAAAACGGGTACATCTCATAGTTGGCACACAACATAACAAACATAGTTCTTAAACCGGAAATCAGAATCTATTACAGCGAAAGTCTTTAATTCAAATCATTCATCAAACTAAAACATGAAATATTGTCTATAACATGAACTATCAGGATTGGAAATGTCAGTCTTCAATACCGCAGCCCGATGTCCATGCTATCCAGCCCACATGGCTCTTTCACTTTTCTTTAGCTTTACCCTTTTTACCTGTCATGCATACTAAAAGTCAGCTAACGCTGGTGAGTTCTCTCTTTACTTTAAACTGTAAACTTTATCTTTGGTAGCTTAGTTTTATTAAAATAAAATAATCTTTACTTTCACTTTCTTTGAAATAAACTTTTAACTATTACTTTAAAACTTTACAACGTTACAATTATAAATCTGTTACGTTACTATCTGTCATTAAAACTTTATCTTTAAGGAAACCCGTTAGGGTGTCCCACTGTACTCTGTCTATCATTTCACTTATACTTGACAAGTGACTTTATCATACTTTAACTATCACATATGGATCGTGGTCCGAGGACCAGATCCCTATCTTGCTTACACCTCAGGGTAAGACTTTTACTTTAGCGCTGCCCACACCTCAGGGTGGGACTTTCTTTCTCGCTTGCATGTTAGTGCAAGACTCCTTTAGCATTGCTCACACCTCAGGGTGAGACTTTCTCGCTTACACCGAAGTGAAGACTCCTTTAGCATTGCTTACACCGAAGTGTAAGACTCCTTTAGCATTGCTTACACCGAAGTGTAAGACTTCTACTTTAGCATGCCTGCAGGACTTTCTACTATGCAACTACTATGCAATGCAATTACACTATTACACAATAGAAATGCAATCACATAACTTTCATATAGACAAATAACACATATTAACACATAAGCATATAACATGGTATTTGTCACTGTCACTGTCACTGTCACTGTCGAGCTGTACCGAAGTACGGCTCCTTTATCGTTCTTTCTTTAGCTCATTGTTATCTTTCAAAAACTTGTTTAAAAGATAATACTATGCTCTTTTGTTCTTTATCTTTCATTTTATAACAATAACATTTTTATAAAATACTATACTTTGCCTTTCATTTTATAAAAATAACATTTTTATAAAATACTATACTTTGCCTTTCATTTTATAAAAATAACATTTTTATAAAATACTATACTTTGCCTTTCATTTTATAAAAATAACATTTTTATAAAATACTATACCAGTATGCATGCCAGCCCAAAACCATTAGGAAAAAGGGCAATAAGAACTCACCAGATGAATCGTTTCTGTTTACACCTAGCCGGTTCCTGAATGTCACTATGGTCACCCACAATCTGTATAATCAAGTCATAGGCGTAAGGCTGTGTTCCTAGGGGACACTTAGACATTACTAGGCTTGACTCAGATGTTTCGGGTCATGGTTTCATTATCGACACTAGGTAGTTTCGAGTCCTGGCTCCTTATCGAAACTATGTAGTTTCGAGCCCTGGCTTCTTATCGAAACTAAGTAGTTTCGAGTCACTGCTTCTTATCGAAACTAAGTAGTTTCGAGTCACTGCTTCTTATCGAAACTAAGTAGTTTCGAGTCACTGCTTCTTATCGAAACTAAGTAGTTTCGAGTCGTATGACTTATATAAATTCTTAGTTAAGGTCTTGGGTCTATATCGAAACTATGGTAGTTTCGATGGGTCTGCCCCTGTCGAAACTAGGTAGTTTCGATAGATGCGTCCATATCGAAACTAGTAGTTTCGACTGTGCAGTCTTCTTCCCCAAACAGAACCCTAGATCTGGTCCCTTTGTTCTAATCGATCAAGCTTTGAACTTTTTACGTTCGAAATGTTCCATTTTCCCCCATGAACCCAAACCCGTGGTTTGTTTCCAGTTTCACACGTAAAAATCTAAACCTTTACTCGATTATTAACCCGAAACCCGAAAGTTACAAAAACTCAGATTTAGGCATAATAATTACCTGTTACAGCTTCCTTCTCGTTCCTTTATGCTCCAGAGATGTTGAGCAACAATCCTCGAGACTTTGAGCTTGATCCGAGCTTTCTCTCTCTAGACGATCTCTCTCTCTCTCTCTAAAGTTCTTGCGCAGGAAGAAATGAAGGAAATGGAGGAATGACTGTTGATTAGAAGGGTTCTTTTCAGTTTTCGGGCCCATGGGCCGGCCCCTAGCCAAGCCCACCTTCTTTTTTTTCTTTTATTTGGGTTTTTATTTATTTTGGGATGTTACAAGTCTACCCTTCTTACGAAAGGTTTCGTCCTCGAAACCTGTTATAAGTCAAACAGGTGCGGGTACGACTCTTTCATTTCTGTCTCGGTTTCCCATGTAGCTTCCGACCCTTTACGATGCTTCCATTGTACTTTGACTAACTGTATCGCTTTATTCCGTAACCGCTTTTCTTTCCTGTCTAGTATGGCGACGGGTTCCTCGATGTAATTGAGGCTATTATCTATCTCGATGTCGTCAAGTGTCACGTGTGCCGATTCGTCGGCCAGGCACTTGCGCAAGTGCGACACGTGGAAGGTTGGGTGAATTCCACTCAGCTCATCAGGTAATTCTAACCGGTAAGCGACTTCACCAACCCGTGCTAGTATTTTGAAAGGCCCGACGAATCTTGGGCTTAACTTCCCTCTCTTTCTGAATCGAATGATCCCCTTCCAGGGAGATACTTTCAATAGTACTTGATCCCCGACCTTGAATTCGATTGGTCTTCGCCTTTTATCCGCGTAGGACTTTTGACGGTCCTGTGCAGCTTTCATTCTGGCCTTGATCTGGTCAATCTTTTCAGAGGTTGTTGTGACTACCTCTAAACTCCCCAACTCTTTCTGTCCTACCTCGCCGCCCCAACAGACCGGGGTTCGACATCTTCTACCATACAACATTTCGTAAGGCGGCATACCAATAGTGGTGTGGTGGCTGTTGTTGTAGGAGAACTCTGCCAATGGTAGGTGACTATCCCAACTGCCACCAAAGTCTATAATGCATGCGCGGAGCATATCCTCTAACGTCTGGATGGTCCTTTCTGATTGACCATCCGTCTGTGGATGATAAGCCGTGCTGATGTTCAGTCTTGTACCCATTGACTCGTGAAATCTTTTCCAGAACCTCGATGTAAATCGGGTGTCCCGGTCAGATACAATTGATAACGGTACGCCATGTCGAGAGACAATTTCATTGATAAATACTTCTGCCAACTTCTCAGATGAATACGTTTCGCGAATTGGCAAGAAATGTGCACTCTTTGTCAGACGATCCACTATAACCCAAATCGTATCATGGCCTTTTGCTGTGCGGGGCAGCTTTGTAATAAAGTCCATGGTGATACGCTCCCACTTCCATTCGGGTATTTCCAGAGGCTGGATCTTCCCGTACGGTTTCTGATGCTCTGCTTTAACTTGTGAGCAAGTCAGACACTTGCTTACATATCCGGTCACATCATTCTTCATGTTAGGCCACCAATACTCTTTTTTCAAATCCTGGTACATTTTCGTGGTTCCTGGGTGGATGGAATATCGAGACTTATGGGCCTCGTCAAGTACTTTGGCCCTAAGCTCTCCGCCCTTCGGTACCCACATGCGACCACACCTGGTCCTCACTCCATGAGTGTTTAATTCTAACTTTGTCTGTTGACCGACCATTCTTTCTTTCTTTATGTTCTCTTCCTTTAGTGCTTCCTTCTGTGCTGCTTCTAGCTCTGTCATAAAATCTGGGGTTATCACTAACTGGTACGCTTTTACCCTAATAGGAGAACGATTCTCCTTACGACTTAGGGCATCAGCGACCACATTCGCCTTTCCCGGGTGGTATAGGATCTCACAGTCATAGTCTTTCAGCAATTCTAACCACCGCCTTTGCCGCATATTCAGGTCTTTCTGTTCGAAGAAATACTTCAAGCTCTTGTGATCCGAATAAATCGTGCATTTCACCCCGTAGAGGTAATGCCTCCAAATCTTTAACGCAAAAACAACTGCCGCGAGCTCCAAATCGTGAGTCGGGTAGTTAATTTCGTGGATCTTTAGCTGTCGTGACGCATACGCGATCACCTTTCCCCTCTGCATCAAAACACACCCTAACCCTTGTCCCGATGCGTCAGAATATACCACCAGGTCCTCGTTACCGTCGGGTAGTGCTAACACTGGGGCTTGGGTCAACTTCTTCTTTAACTCTTCAAATGCTTTGGACTGAGCCTGACCCCATTCGTACTTTACTTCTTTACGTGTCAACTTTGTCAGTGGCGAAGCTATTCTCGAGAAGTCCTGAATGAACCTTCGATAGTAACCTGCCAATCCCAGAAAACTCCGAATCTCGGTTGGCGTCTTCGGGGTTTCCCATTCCTGTACTGCCTCTATCTTAGCCGGGTCAACCATAATGCCGTCTGCGTTGATAACGTGACCTAAGAATTGGACTTCCTTAAGCCAGAACGCGCATTTGGAGAACTTGGCATACAACTTTTCTTTTTGTAGCGTCTCTAGTACTTCTCGAAGATGACAAGCATGATCACCTTCACTTTTCGAATAAATGAGTATGTCGTCTATAAACACTATCACCGACCTATCTAGCATCGGTCTACACACCTGGTTCATCATACTCATGAATGCTGCCGGAGCGTTCGTCAAGCCGAAAGACATCACGCGAAACTCGTAATGCCCATAACGCGTGCGAAACGCTGTCTTAGGTATGTCCTCTTCTCTTACCTTTAGCTGATGATATCCCGACCGCAGATCGATCTTGGAGAACCATCTGGCGCCCTGTAGTTGGTCGAACAGATCATCGATCCTTGGTAGCGGATATTTGTTCTTTACTGTACGCTTGTTCAACTCTCTGTAGTCGATGCACATTCTCATGGCACCATCTTTCTTCTTTACGAACAGAACCGGAGCACCCCATGGAGAAATGCTTGGTCTGATAAATCCTCTATCCAAAAGTTCTTCCAACTGTAACATCAGCTCTTTCATCTCCAGAGGTGCAAGTCGGTACGGTGCTTTAGCCACGGGCTGGGCACCTGGCACTAAGTCTATCTGGAACTCTGTCTCCCGGTCAGGTGGTAACCCAGGCAACTCCTCAGGAAACACCCCCGGAAAATTACATACAACTGGTACGTCTTTTAACTCTCTCACCTTTACATCATTGTCTATCACATAGGCCAGGTAGGCCTCGCATCCGCGCCCTATATACTTCTCTGCCTTTATCATTGATATGACGTTCGTTAGTGAACCGTCGCGATCCCCGTACACCAAAACCTCGCCACCGTCTGGAGCTTTGAGCTGAACTATCTTTCGTCTACATATTATCCGGGCTTCGTTGGCAGCTAACCAATCCATACCCAAAACTATATCGAATCCTCCCAAGGTCATAACATACAACCTAACTGGGAATCTATGGCCATGAATCTTTATCGTGCAATTATCTACCAATTCACTTACTATCGTGGTCTTGCCCACTGCGGTTTCCACATTAAAGGCCTGCTCTACTCTAGTAACTTTGCATTTCATTCTTTTACACTTAGAAGATGATATAAAACTCCTACTGGCACCCGAATCAAATAATACTGAAACATAAGTGTGGTCAAGGATGAACGTACCTGACACAACATCTGGGTCTCCCCTAGCCTCCTCCTGTGTCAGTGCATACGCCCGGGTCCTTGCCTTCGGCTTCTCAGGTTCTTTACCCTTCTCGGTGCCAGTAGCCTTGGGTTTCCGACAGTCTTTGGCCATGTGGCCAGGTATCCCGCAGTTATAACAAGACTGTGCCCCGGGACACTCTCGAGAGTAGTGTCCGGTCTTTCCGCACCTATAGCACATATTTAACCCAACTCGGCACTCGCCCGAGTGCTTCCTGCCACACTTAGCACATTCAACCCCATCTTCAATCCTCAGTTTCTTCGTCTCCGGCCCCGCCCACTCTTTAGCTGGCCGTTTAACGGCATTGGTCACTTTCTTCTCAGTAGGCAGTGGGTCTGCGGATTCGAAGTCATCATAAACTATCCCAGCAAGTGATACCACAGATTCAAAACTCGTGGGAGCATTAGCTTTCACGTGCACACGGACTTTCTGTGGTAGTCCCTTGATGTAGTACTTAATCCTCTTTTCCTCAGTGTCCACCAGATGTGGAACCAGCTGAGCCAACTCTTGATATTTGGAGGTATACTGGCGATGAGTCATACTACCAGCACAGAGCCCCAGAAATTCCCTCTCAACTCTGTCAATCTCGTTCTGCGGGCAGAACTTAGTGATTAGCAGCTTTTTCTTGTCGTCCCATTTCATCTTTTTCATCTCAGCAGAAGACTTGATTCTTTCGATCGATCTCCACCAGCTTAATGCCTCATTAGTTAATGAGTGAGCGGCAAACTTGACCGCTTGATCATCACGGCACTCACTAATGTTGATCACCCCATTCATTCTCTCTATCCACTCAAAAGTGGCAACATCATCTTTCCGTCCATCATACTTCGGCGGGTCACACCCCCGAAAGGACTTATAGTTGCAACCCCGGGTTGCCATTTCATAATCAGAATCATCACTGTCAGTGACTCCAAGTCTCTTGCTGCTTTCCTCTTTCGTTTCTTTCTTCCCTATATTAAACTCTTTAAGGGCCTCGCCCAATGCTTCTGGTAGAACTTTCTTCAAGATTGAAGTAACCTCTGCCGCTATAGCTTCTTTCACAATCGGTTCCAACTCAAGCGCCTCATTAGGGGCATCGTTAGGAGCCGACACATGGTTCCCACTATCATTATGCTCCACATGCACCGATTCAGCTTCGTTGCGGGAGTGCTCACTTTCTTCAGGACGGTTCCGGTTACCTGGAGGACGGCCTCGACGACCAGTACGACCCCCAGTGCGACCTCCTCTCTTTGCTCTAGCCATTTAGTGTCTACTGTGAACAAAGATAGCTCGTGTTATCAAGATAGGTAACAATTTAGAACACCTCGAGTACTGTAAATTACTAATTACAGAGACCGGTATGAAATTACTAATTTACTTTACTACTCGGGTTCTAAACATTTCCTTTCCGAGTAACATTTGCATCCAAGTTCAGAGTTTCTACTATAAGGCACGTACTATCTACTGTCTACTGTCTGTGCTAAGGCATGTACTATGTACTATTTATGCTAAAGCATCTACTTTCTGCTATCTGTACTAAGGCGTTATTGTCTATGTTCTATGTAAGGACATTAACTACCTTCTGTCTACTATCTTTCCATGGACGGGCTGCTCCGACTGACATTCCTTTCCTTCCTTTGCTTTGTCCCATTCTCAGTTTAAGTTCAGACATTATCGCAAATGTCTGAATCTCTCAAACTATGGCTCTGATACCAACTTGAAACGCCCCAAAACGGGTACATCTCATAGTTGGCACACAACATAACAAACATAGTTCTTAAACCGGAAATCAGAATCTATTACAGCGGAAGTCTTTAATTCAAATCATTCATCAAACTAAAACATGAAATATTGTCTATAACATGAACTATCAGGATTGGAAATGTCAGTCTTCAATACCGCAGCCCGATGTCCATGCTATCCAGCCCACATGGCTCTTTCACTTTTCTTTAGCTTTACCCTTTTTACCTGTCATGCATACTAAAAGTCAGCTAACGCTGGTGAGTTCTCTCTTTACTTTAAACTGTAAACTTTATCTTTGGTAGCTTAGTTTTATTAAAATAAAATAAGCTTTACTTTCACTTTCTTTGAAATAAACTTTTAACTATTACTTTAAAACTTTACAACGTTACAATTATAAATCTGTTACGTTACTATCTGTCATTAAAAATTTATCTTTAAGGAAACCCGTTAGGGTGTCCCACTGTACTCTGTCTATCATTTCACTTATACTTGACAAGTGACTTTATCATACTTTAACTATCACATATGGATCGTGGTCCGAGGACCAGATCCCTATCTTGCTTACACCTCAGGGTAAGACTTTTACTTTAGCGCTGCCCACACCTCAGGGTGGGACTTTCTTTCTCGCTTGCACGTTAGTGCAAGACTCCTTTAGCATTGCTCACACCTCAGGGTGAGACTTTCTCGCTTACACCGAAGTGAAGACTCCTTTAGCATTGCTTACACCGAAGTGTAAGACTCCTTTAGCATTGCTTACACCGAAGTGTAAGACTTCTACTTTAGCATGCCTGCAGGACTTTCTACTATGCAACTACTATGCAATGCAATTACACTATTACACAATAGAAATGCAATCACATAACTTTCATATAGACAAATAACACATATTAACACATAAGCATATAACATGGTATTTGTCACTGTCACTGTCACTGTCACTGTCACTGTCGAGCTGTATCGAAGTACGGCTCCTTTATCGTTCTTTCTTTAGCTCATTGTTATCTTTCAAAAACTTGTTTAAAAGATAATACTATGCTCTTTTGTTCTTTATCTTTCATTTTATAACAATAACATTTTTATAAAATACTATACTTTGCCTTTCATTTTATAAAAATAACATTTTTATAAAATACTATACTTTGCCTTTCATTTTATAAAAATAACATTTTTATAAAATACTATACTTTGCCTTTCATTTTATAAAAATAACATTTTTATAAAATACTATACCAGTATGCATGCCAGCCCAAAACCATTAGGAAAAAGGGCAATAAGAACTCACCAGATGAATCGTTTCTGTTTACACCTAGCCGGTTCCTGAATGTCACTATGGTCACCCACAATCTGTATAATCAAGTCATAGGCGTAAGGCTGTGTTCCTAGGGGACACTTAGACATTACTAGGCTTGACTCAGATGTTTCGGGTCATGGTTTCATTATCGACACTAGGTAGTTTCGAGTCCTGGCTCCTTATCGAAACTATGTAGTTTCGAGCCCTGGCTTCTTATCGAAACTAAGTAGTTTCGAGTCACTGCTTCTTATCGAAACTAAGTAGTTTCGAGTCACTGCTTCTTATCGAAACTAAGTAGTTTCGAGTCACTGCTTCTTATCGAAACTAAGTAGTTTCGAGTCGTATGACTTATATAAATTCTTAGTTAAGGTCTTGGGTCTATATCGAAACTATGGTAGTTTCGATGGGTCTGCCCCTGTCGAAACTAGGTAGTTTCGATAGATGCGTCCATATCGAAACTAGTAGTTTCGACTGTGCAGTCTTCTTCCCCAAACAGAACCCTAGATCTGGTCCCTTTGTTCTAATCGATCAAGCTTTGAACTTTTTACGTTCGAAATGTTCCATTTTCCCCCATGAACCCAAACCCGTGGTTTGTTTCCAGTTTCACACGTAAAAATCTAAACCTTTACTCGATTATTAACCCGAAACCCGAAAGTTACAAAAACTCAGATTTAGGCATAATAATTACCTGTTATAGCTTCCTTCTCGTTCCTTTATGCTCCAGAGATGTTGAGCAACAATCCTCGAGACTTTGAGCTTGATCCGAGCTTTCTCTCTCTAGACGATCTCTCTCTCTCTCTAAAGTTCTTGCGCAGGAAGAAATGAAGGAAATGGAGGAATGACTGCTGATTAGAAGGGTTCTTTTCAGTTTTCGGGCCCATGGGCCGGCCCCTAGCCAAGCCCACCTTCTTTTTTTTCTTTTATTTGGGTTTTTATTTATTTTGGGATGTTACAATTTGTGTCAGTGTTATGCTGCTCGGGTTTTGCTTGTTTTTGTTTTGCAGGTTTGGTTTTTCATAACCCGTACTCAATCTCCATTCGGGTTGTGGAAAACTAGTTACATATCATTGGAGTGCCCGGTTTGCAGGTTTTGTGTTTTGATGTTTGCATGCAGGGATTATAATTGATTTTTGGAAGAGCTTTTAGCAGCAGAATGCGGGTCCCCAAGTATGTTTGTTTTTGTAAATGGTGGTTGGAAGGTTTGGGAAATAAGGGGTGAGAAATTTGACTAAGTGTTGGAAAATTTCAAAACTTTCTGTCAAATTCCACCCCTCGCGCTACGCGACGCTTTGCTCGTCCCTCATCGCGCTACGCGAAAAAAAAAATTAGCAGCGAGAACACAACGAGAGCGAAGTGTGGGGATGCTGAATCCTCAACAAGGCTTTGGGAGCTGCTGCATGCTTGGAGCATATTGACCCGCCAAAATACCAGCTAAGTCTTTTCCATTTTCTTTCACTTTTCCCTGTTTTTGTTTTTGAGTCGTGTTTCCACTCCTGCATTGAGGACAATGCAAAGTTTAAGTGTGGGGATGGGACACTGTCGTTTAGTTATTTTTTTATTGAGTCTAGTTAACTTTGAGTGCATTTAGTTAGTTTAAATTTTATCTATTTATTTATGTTCTTGAAAAAAAAAATGTCTAAGAAACTTGATGATTGCATTTAAAAGCAGGAGATGATAGGAAATTGGGCCCTGGTTTTCATTTAATATTTATAAGACATTAAAAATCAGATTACACACTTAACTCGGGATATGTCTGGTAGGCCCAACTGACGGTAAAAAGCCCTAGGAGTATTTATAATACACTGCACCTTAAATCACAACATCCGTGGGTTCTCATCTTAGGAGAAACGGTGAAGCCGAAACTGTCGAATAGTATAAGAGGTACCACTGTAGGTTAAAACCCGTATGTATTTAAGATTAGCAGATTAGTTAGCACACCTTACCTTTTTATGAGAATAAATCCGCGACTGGTGGCGCTTTAGAAAATTTCATCGTATCATTGCGTGAGCTTAAAAATAACTTAAGAACGAAGCCTATGTGTTTCCCACTGGGATGGTGACTTGGTGGATACACCCATGGGCTAAGTGCTTTAAATATTATAACCTAAAGCTTATGTGTTGCCCGCTGGGATGGCGACTTGGTTGGCAATACCTCTGAGTTAAGGTTACAATTATGTTATATAAAGCTCACCATGATTTAAATATATATATATATATATATATATATATTGCAAAAAAAAAAAGAAAAAATAAATATATATTTATGCATCTATCCATCATTAGTTAATTTAAATAAATCTGGGTATTGGGTTACAGTGGAAGAAAAATCATGAAACAAATAATTTAATCTGTGCTTCGAAAACTTGAGATGGGATTAGGTAGAACTGTGGATACCTTAGTGTGAGACCCTAGACCTAGTGTTCACTTGAAGATAACGAAATATGATTGGGGAAAATCCGTTGGTGGTTGGGTTTAGAAGGACAAACATACCGACAATCGCGGTTTTTGTGTTTTTGTGTCTAATAAGATAACCCATAAAATGTTGAAGACCTTGTGCTTGATTATGATCCTGTTTTGCATGAATTTTTCAGGGACGAAAAAGAGTTAAGTGTGGGGATGTGATGTATTGCAAAATACATGCATTTTACTGTCAATTTTATTCCCACTTTGTGTTTGTTTTGCGTCGGTTTTCTTCTATAACTGCTTGTACTTAATATTTCTATATATTTTGGTTGTTAGGTCACAAAGGAAGCGGATATGATTGAAAACGAAGAAGAACGAGTTTCCGGTTCGTGCGAGAGGGCTGTGGATAAGAAAAAGAAACTTTCTGGATTTTTACCCCTGTCGCGTAGCGCGACAGGTCTTGGAATTTCGTCGCGCTACGCGAGGAATGCAAAATGACAGAATTGCCCTTTTTAATGATTGCCGACTATTTTGTCTTTTCTGGGGCCCTCGCGCTACTCGAGGATGAATCAAGATCCCGTCGCGCTACGCGATGGGTGGTTTTTCGCAGAAATCTCCTTTTAAACCAAAAATTAGAAAACCCTAGGGAGGGAGACGAGCCTGGAGCGGCTGGAGACCACCTTGTGACGGCAAAAGACGAAAAGGAGGAACATTCTAGCCTCAAGAAGGTGACTGTGGACTAAAATCGTTCGAGGAGAAGTGGATATTGATCAAGAACAAGCGTTGGGATCGAAGAATTGAAGCCGAATTCACCTCGGGTTACATATTTTTGATTCGTTATTTTTTCTTGTCAATTCTAACATGATGAACAGCCTAGTTACTTATTGTTTTATAATTTTGAACATGTTTCGTGGCTAGATTCTTGTTGTCTACCTAGGTTTAGATGATTGCACATGTTTGACATTGGTTTTTGTTGGTTTTTAGAGCTTTTGAATGTGAAGAACTCATGATGTAACAAACTTGGTTTTGATCATTGGATGTGTATGCGTATTTAGTATTATCAATTAAATGATTTTTCAGTCCTCATGTGCTTTGATGAATGTCTTTCATATAATAGGTGCATGCTAGATCAATTGCCGTGTGTTTTTGGTTATTGGATGGTTTGCTAGACGTAGTATTCCATAGGAATGAAATTCGTGAATTGGTAAATCTAAATATTCAACCAATCTTAATAGCTGTGAGGTGAGAGATTATTGGTTTATCTCGTGTGTCTGATCGCTAGTTTAGAATCTTTGTGAGAAGGTCTGTCTAGTTCATCGTTCGCATCTTGTTTACCGAGTCCAATAGGAAATTCTTAGTTATCCCTTGCACTTAGGTGTATTGAGACTTTCGCGCTGTGAGGTAGATTGTCTAGCGGATACTTCTTGAGTAGACTGGATGACCTGTGAGGGGAACCCGTCCGGCCGGTGGTTTAACGGCTTTTAGGTCTCTTAGTTGACAATCCTTGAGAAGGGTCGAGGGTGCTCTAGGTTCCCTTTGAGTTTAGTATTTTAAGATCCCGGTATCACATCAGTTTCATTACCGATAGAACCTTCATCAGACACGTGTAGGATTCGGGCCTAGGTAGTGCTTTCATCCTATCTGTTTTCGTTCCGTAGTTATTCTCACGCTAGTTTGTTTGTCCTCGTCTTTTCCTTTATTTTCTATAGTTTATTTCTCTCTTAAATAAAAGAAACCCCCCTTTTTGTAATTAGTTATCCTGCATCTGAGTCAGTATTTCGCTGTACATACAGTGTCCGTAGGTTCGATACTCGGTCTTATCTATCTATTCTGCAAACGATCGGTACACTTGCCGTATTGTGCGCGTTAGTTTAGGTTTGTCCGTTTTATTATAAATATTAGAACTTGTAGGTTTTTACGTATAGTTCGTAGCACATCACACCTCTAGACCTCACTCTTTTATTTTCATGATTTTTCTATTCTTTTTTCTCAACAAAAATCTTATTCTCGGCCTAACTAAACTTTTGGGCTTTTCTGATCGAGTTTAAAAAAATGGGTCATGATCGACAATATGTCAATAAAAATCTTATTCTTGGCCCAATGAAATCACTACACAAATTATTATATTCTCTACTAAAACACCTTGTTAGTGATGCGTTCAGCCATCAAGGTTCTGCCTTGATGGTCAGGGGTTTTCTTAAAGGGTTTCCCCTCTTTGAATGTCATGTGTTCGAATCTTGTATGATACATTTCATAAAAACTAGGAACACCATCTGCAAATTCAAATTCCTTGGGGTTGTATGGGTAGACTGATGTACGAGCCTTCCCTCATGAGACGTTATTAACAAACCATCTCTATGACTTGTTTTGTAACTTACATCATTTACTTGTATTTATATTTGCCATTATTTCATTTGTATTGATGCATGTATTCATGCTATAGAAATATTTGAACCTATCCAGACCCTACAGGTAGAGTCGGTTCCGAAAGAAACGGTTTTCGAGAGGAACTGGTTCCAGGTATTTGGACGGGTTCGGTTCCGGTTCCGGGTTTTTTTTGCACCTCTAGACCTCACTCTTTTATTTTCATGATTTTTCTATTTATTTTCTCAACAAAAATCTTATTCTCGGCCTAACTAAACTTTTGGGCTTGTGTTCTGATCGAGTTTAAAAAAATGGGACATGATCGACAATATGACAACAAAATCTTATTCTTGGCCCAATGAAATCACTACACAAATTATTATATTCTCCACTAAAACACCTTGTTAGTTGTTGATGCGTTCAGCCATCAAGGTTCTGTATTGATATTTAGGGGTTTTATTAAAGGGTTTCCTCTCTATGAATGTCATGTGTTTGAATCTTGTAAGGTACATTTCATAAAAACTAGAAACACCATCTTCAGATTCAAATTTCTTGGGGGTTATGTGGGTAAACTGATGTACGAGCCTTTACTTATGAGACGTTATTAATAAACCATCTCTATGACTTGTTTTGTAACTTACATCATTTACTTGTATTTATATTTGCCATTATTTCATTTGTATTGATGCATGTATTCATGCTCTATAAATACTTCCCTACTCATTGAGTAGTGTCATTGAGTCACCCTAGGTAACCTCAAGTCAAAGGAAATAATTTAGTTTGCCCAAGTCCTTCATAGCAAATTCCTTGTTGAGTCTAGTAGTGAATGCCCGAATGATAAAATCCTCGTTGCCCATTAGGATTAAGTCATCAACATACACAAGGAGGTACATCATGCAAGAGTCCCGTTTGAACACAAAAAGGGACGTATCAGCCGTGCAACACGTGAAACCATTGTTGATTAGGAAGGTACTTAACCGATGAAACCACTCACGAGGGGCTTGTTTAAGACCATAAAGGGCCTTGTTTAACCTACAAACATGATTAGGCAAATCAGGGTTAGCAAAGCCCGGTGGTTGCTCCATGTAGACACATTCGGTGAGATGCCCATGTAAAAAGGCGTTGTTTACATCAAGTTGATTTAGAGACCAGTTATTTAGAACGGCCAAGGACAGGATGAGGCGAACTGTTGAGGCTTTTACAACGGGACTAAATGTGTGGGAATAATCAAGTCCTAGGGATTGGCTGAAGCCTTGAGCGACAAGTCGGGCTTTGTGTCTTTCAACTGTGCCATCCGAATGGTATTTGGTCCTGAATAACCATTTGGAACCAACAACATGCCGATTAATGGGGCGTGGCACGAAGGTCCAAGTTTGATTTTTGTGAAGGGCATCAAGTTCACGATGCATGACATCCATCCAAACGGGTTGTTTAGCAACAAACTTGAATCATTTGGGATCGGTGGTGGTAAATAATGCATGGTGAAGAGGATGGTTTGTAAGCAGGGATAGATCGGCTTGGTGTTCTGGTTTAAATATGTCGGCTTTGGCACGGGTGGTCATGGGGTGGGTCGAAGGAGGGGGAGGGATGACGGGAGCGGGGGTAGTGGTAGGGGAAGGAGTGTTGTTTGGAGACGAAGGTGTTGGGATTGGCTGTTGGATGGGGTGGTTAACTGGAGTCGTAGCAGCAGGTAGGGGAGGTTCAGTGAGGGGCGGTGGTGGCGACTAGAGCCGTCCCCGAGAAATTAACTATCCTGCTCAACATAAAAAAAATGCCTCCATTCCCCCCTCAATATGCACGTATATAAAAAAAAATTCAATAATACGACGATAATTGTAATTATAATAATAAAGAAAATAAAACTACTATAGAAAAGTATCTAGTTAGTAGTTATATACCTAAATAAGTTGGGAGGCCTTCATCGCACGCATCAGGTAATTACGTTTTGTGTAATTGGGTTTGTGTAATTGGGATGGGCCATGAGATAAATGTATAAAGATTGGCTCATTTGGTTGGGTATAACTATTAAATTGGGTATTATTGGGTTGGATTTCAATTAAAAAAAATTACCCCTAAATTTTATAAAATTTTATAGAATTTATAAGTTATTTAATTTTTTATTTTTTTTATAATATATATATAATGTTTTTTTTTAATTTATGCCCCACTCGTAAACATGCCTCGTGCCGCAGCACCACCCGCTAATCCAGCCTTGCCTACACTCCTAATGGACTCTTCCTAAATCAAGCAAAATACACCAAGGAAATCTTAGAACAGGCTCAGATGCTGGACGCCAAACCTGCTTCCACTCTCTTAGCCACAAATACCTACTTCACCTCTACCGGTCAACCTTACCCTGAACCCATCCATTACATATCTATTGTGGGAGCCCTACAATACCTAAACATCACCCGCCCCGACATATCCTATGTTGTCAACCAAGTAAGTCAATTTCTCCATGCGCCTACCATTGATCACTATCAAGAAGTAAAAAGGTTCCTTCGATATATCAATGGTATTATGGCATTCGGTCTCTCCTTCACCAAGCCTACTAAAACCTCTCTCATTGGATACTTTGATGTTGATTGGGCTCGGTGGCTTGAAACTAGACGCTCCACATACGGTTACTCGATCTTCTTAGGCGGAAACCTTGTCTCGTGGAGTGCTAAGAGACAACCCACTATATCTCGCTCCAGCTGTGAGTCTGAATATCGTGCTATGGCCAATACAGCAGTTGAAATTATTTGGATCACCCACCTACTTCGAGAGCTTCATGCTTTACCTCCGGATCGACCTACTCTTCTGTGTGATAATAAAAGTGTCATTTTCCTTACTCAGAATCCCATATCACATAAACGTGTCAAACACATTGAACTGGATTATCACTTCATCAGGAACTCGTCTCGTCTAGAAAATTACAAACTTGCTTCGTTCCAACCAAGCTCTAGGTGGTTGACGTATTCACAAAAAGTCTTCCTCGTCCTCTCTTCGAACACTTTCACAACATGCTCCGTCTCGGACCACCACCGTCTCGCTTGAGGGAGGATATTAACAAACCATCTCTATGACTTCTTTTGTAACTTACATCATTTACTTGTATTTATATTTGCCATTATTTCATTTGTATTGATGCATGTATTCATGCTCTATAAATACTTCCTTACTCATTGAGTAGTGGCATTGAGTGTTCATTATATACGTGCTAGTTGAGCCCAAGCCGCTAAAAAAAATCTCATAAATAAACAAGCCCACACGTCATGTTTTTAGACAAAGGGCCCCACGCTTTTCCTGTCAAATTGTAAGGCCTCAAACAGGGCACCCTATAGTTGGGTCACATCACCGACTATTATGTTTATAAACATTTAATTTTTTTATAAAAAGCAGAAGTCTTTCTCTAAAAACCATCATCTTTTAAAGACGTCATTGTTATTAACTTTACCTTATGAATGCCTACACACCGACCGAGTAGCACAACTCCCAAGCCAAGATACATCGACCACGAAAGTCACATGCAAAACATTCTAACGTACATACAAAGTTAGCTACGCTAAGTGAGTTCTAATATTTTAATTTAAGTACAAACCATCTCGTCACAAATATCATTTAAGTCAACTCAGGACATCCCGATCCTGATAAAACGATTTGCAATTTATTAACATGAAAGTACCCCTTGTTACTAACCAATTCCCATAATGGTTCATCACCTAAGACTCATCCCATAATTATAACCCAGTAAGTCTCACCGACATGAATCGAGCTTACTACATTAATAACTAATATCATCTAGGTTTTATAGTATATATAATCTATACACTAATAATATTTTAAAGTTTTATGATATCTAATTTATTCCTCGCATTAGAAAAATTAGAGATCACATAATACAAAGAAAAAAATAATTAATAAATATCATCTGGTTTTTATAGTATATATAATGATATTTTAAAGTTTTCTGATATCCAATTTATTCCTCGCATTAAAAAATTTATAAATAATTAGAGATCACATAACACAGAGAAAAAAACACGAGCTTATGGATGTATTATTCAACAAATAAGTGTGAACCAGGAAGAAGAAGTGAAGAACAAAATACTAAAGACTACAAAAGGGAACTGAAGCTGCATATGATTTGGGTCTGGGAAGAAGAACAAGAGGTATCGTTTTAAGTATACTTTGTTGTAGATTATTTTAGAACAACATACTAAGGGTGGAGGAGACGGAGCTCGAGTTCGCACGGCAACTCGGCAACACCGCTACAATAGTCACGGCTTCACGGGTTCAATGCCACCGGGGTCATTTGACGGGTTCACGAACCTGTATGTTTTAAGCTTCACTTCATGTGTTTCATGCTCCAATCCTATCCGGCTTCAACTCACGGGTTTAGGGGTTCCGCCCTTTGTAAAGAAGATAGTTTAAGATAAAAATTACGTGACAAATTTCTATTGATTTAAGTATAAAGTTGAATGGCACACAACCCTCACCAAAATATTACCCTCACAAAACTAACCAATGAGGTTGTGACATCTCACTTTAACCATTTTCCTACCTTAATACCCTAAAGTGAAGTAGGCACAACCATAACAAAACTATTTTTTTTTCTTTTTTTAAGTAAAACAAATAATAATAATTAAAATAAATTCATTAATAAAAAAAGTACATTAAAAATAAAAAAACACTAAATTTAAAAAATACATAAAAATAAATCAAGAAATCACAAGGCCACCCGTATCGACTAGTTATTTCACGTTTTTGTTTTAGAACTATTTCCAACATTGATCCGGTCACATGATTGTGATGATCCGTAAACTTATTTTAAATTACGGGCATTGAGTGGAAATTTGAGCAAACGAATAATATGGGTACGGTGCCGGTTGATGCGGTTGTTTTGTTGAGGGGTTTTAACTAGAATCGGCCTTTGATTTTTCCTAGTACCGGCTTTTGCTTTTTTAGAATCCATGATTTTTAGTAGTAATGGAGTTTAATGGAATTTTTTGGGTGTGAAAAATATGATATAAAATGTATTGTATATATAGGAAAAAAATGTTTTTTTTTTAATTTAAGTGATGTGCAACGGCTTGATTTGTGTTTGTACTCGGGTAAATATACCCGTAAATCGCTACCCGCATCATCGGCGGCCGTGTACCCGAGTTACCCGTGAACCCACGGCCTTCTACCCGACTACCCCTATAGTTTGAGGTTAAAGGGGCTCTACCCCTCCCCCCTAGATCTACATGAACAATTGGACATTAATTAGATCATTGGACATTTAAATTAGGTGGTATTTAGATTTAAGAATTGTTAATAAATTAAGTTGCAGGCAGATTATATTTAATAAATGAAGAAAACATAAATGAAGAGATTTAGTCAAAGATCTTTTACGTGGGAAAATAATAAATCTAATGAGATGGTGGACGAAATTGAGACACAATCATTATTGAAAAACGTTTATTATTATTTTGAAGTTTAATATATTCATTTTAAATTAATTATGATATCACTCCAGCTTTTAGATCAATCCGACTCGCTGTCAAGACCATATGGGTATGTTTTTAGTATCGTCGTTGGTAGGAGCGACCGTCATTGTTAGGAGCGACCTCTTATCTATTAAATTAACGTGTAGTAGCTTAGTCAGAAGAGAGTTTCGACACTCTCATTGGCGGTCTTTCAGAAAACAAAGGGAGAAATCGCCCTTACCAATGACAATTTCTTGTTACATTGTACTTCTCTTTCTAACTAGGCTAGTGCACATTGTTTAAAACGTTGGAGAGAATTGACCCCCATACCATGGGTGGAATACAGCATATCAAAAATCAAATATTAATGTTAAAGATATTCTAATCTTATGATCCGCAAAATGTCATCCACCGCTAATATTGCCTATATGTATGTAGTAGATCATGTACAAATGAGCTTCAAACCAATATAAACATTTTGAAGCCTCCTTCCATTGCTAGGCTGACATTATGTCATCCACTGCTAATATTGCCTTCTATTCACCTGTAGCAACCATTACAAATAACGATGAAAAGGCGCGAAAGGCAAAGATGTCGATCATCATCGAGCGGTACAAGGACAAAGTCTCGGCTCTTCCCACGAATGACGATCATCATATATGTAGGTACGAGGGTTTCTGGTATTGCCACGGTTTTTGGTATTATTCAAAATCACTACTAGAAACACCAAATTCCCACGAATGACGATCATCATATATTTCGTCGCAATTTCGTCGGAAACATCAAATTCCGATAAATTTGCGACAAAAACATTTTGTCAGAAAAACACTCGTCAGAAAATATTTGCGACAAAATTCCAACGCAATTTGCGACAGTTCTGCGACAAAACAATTGCATTAGACTTTACTACGCATTTCCGACACATTCTTAATTATAATTATTAGGATTAGTTTTACTTTTCTAATAATAATATTATTATTATTTATTTTTATTAACAACTTTTGTCGCAAATGTGTCGGAAATTTCCGAAACATTTCCCACGGATTTTATTTTTTAATTTTAATTATTATGTATTTTCTTATTTAATTGCATAGAATATTAAATAAATCGTTTTGTCGCAAATGTGTCGGGATTTTCTGACACATTTCCGACGCAAATAATAAAAAAAATAACTATTATTTATTTTTTATTTAATTATACAGAAATTTAAATATTTAGTTTTGTCGCAAATGTGTCTAAAATTTCCGACGGAAATAAGAAATTAAAAAAAAATCCAGATTTTTTCTGCTCAAAAATAATATCTTACATATTTTTTCTCCTAAAAATGAAGAAAATACCAAATTTACACACAAATAATTCCAAAACATGTTTTACAAAGCAACATGTACAATAACCTAATAGAAAAGAAGAAAATAATGATATAAAGGAATGAAGATATCACACGTGATCCTTGGTAGCTTTCTTCTTCGCTGCGCTTTTCTTCACATACAACCTAAAACAAAACAAATAATGCAGCAGCTTATGCAAGTCATGACGGGTCAAGTGGTCTTCTGTTAGTATATATTCAAAAAAATTATAAACAAGAATCCAAAATGCATAACCAATGATCATGTTTCTCATCTCAAATACAAATGTAAAGAATTAAAATTTCCTCTTGTATTTTTGTTCCTAGGCCTATAAATTTTAAAGTACACAGTTTATTAGTAGATGTTGAGTTACTATTCACAGGATGGTATCATATTAAAAACATTTGATAAATGTTAGTTAACAAAATTAAATTTGGTGTTTTGATATCACAATTATACATGTACCTCTATTAATCTTGTCAACAGGTGCATTCCTCAACAATAAGGAAGCAGACTCGGCTTATGAATTCCTGGATGTAATCTTTCAGTAAGAACCTTAACTTTTTTGTAACTCTAAAAAATAGACGTGAAGTAGAGGAATAAAGTTAGTAAATTTTCAACATGAAATGCCAAAAGGCATATTAGGTAAACAGTTAATGAAATTGCTCTACCTAAAGTCAGCCTAAAAACATGTTACTTACTTGAGAATATTGACAACGTCTCTCGTTAATTATTTCTGTATCCAATAGATCTGTAGATATTGCGGCTCATAACCTGCACATAAACATTTATGATTAGCAAATGTGATACATGCAGAGGTGGAAAAAGGTAGGTGTGTAGTTTCTATAATAAGACATATACAATAATTTGTCTCAGCAATACAATAACAGAGACACGAATTGAATAAAAGGAATACTGAGCAATACCTAAGAATATTTGAAAGTATAATCTCCTTTTGTAATGTTTGTACCAACGGCAACATTAATCTATTTGCATCACTTGATGTAACTTTTATCCACGCAAACGAGTCAAATCAATAACAACCAAACTCCCGTCACGAAGCGCGAGGGTTAAAAACTAGTTTATTATTATTAGTAAACTTCATAAATACAATTGGTATTATTATTAACACATCCATAAAATATATAATAATATAACTATTATAAAAAGATAATTAAAAATAATAATAACAAATAATATTATGTGTTTTTGTCACAAATGTGTAGCAAATTGCTACACATTTGCTACGCAAGTTCCTAAAAGTATATATTTCGTCGCAAATGTGTAGTAAATTGCTGCACGTTTGCTACACATTACCAACAATGTGATTTTGTTTTTAGTTTTTTTGAGGTTCAAACGTTATTTTTTTTCATTCTATCTTTTGTAAACCTTCGTTATACATGAAATACATTTATTCTCACAATCTTATACATATTAGACACATAAGTACGTACATGTACACCATCCAAACCCATTACCCACAAACCCTTTAGTTATTTTGTAGGTGTATACGTATAACACTGAAACACATACATACATATACATAAACATACACAACATACATATACACCTATACATACAAATACACACACATACACATATGTTTTACCCTAATTGGGAATAAATGACTCCAATCGATCATTATTGGCTCAAATTGATCATTAACGGTATAACTTACAAATCAATGAACATAATGACCTAATTGACCATGATTGACTATAATTTCTCATTATTGGCCCAAATTGATAATCAACAACCCCAACGGCCCTAACTTACCGTCGATGAGCATAATGACCCCTAATTTGTCATGAATGATTCTAATTTAGCATTATTAATCCCAAATAATAATAAACTACATAACTGACCATCAACGGTAATAAGTTGACCAACATTGGCTCTAACTAATCATCATCAACTCTAATTGGTCATTACTAACTCTAATTAATAATCAACGTTCCCAACCATACACACATACATAAACATACCCATACACATATACAGACACACACACTCATACACATAAATACAAAAAAATATTATTATTATAATAACTTTTTTTTATAAAATATTTTTATCAGTATTATCCTAAATTTTATTAAAATAATGAATTATTAAAAAGTTAAACAAAAATAGTTAATAATCTTAATAATTAAATAAAAAAATATTTTATTATAACTATCATATTTAATATCGGTATAAATATATTAGAAATGTATTTTTATTGGATATCTTAATAATTACTATTTTTGTCGGAAATGCGTCACAAGTTGCTACACATTTGCGACAAAAACAATATTAATTATTTCAATTGTATTAAAAATGTGTTTTTATTTTAAGTATTAATATTATTAACAGTTTCGTCGGAAATGCGTCGCAAATTGCTACACATTTGCGACAAAAACGATACCAATTATTCCAACTATATTAAAAATGTGTTTTTATTTTAATTATTAAAATTATTAATGGTTTTGTTGGAAATGCGTCGCAAATCGCGACGCATTTGCGACAAAAATAATATCAATTATTTTAAATATATTAAAAACGTGTTTTTATTTTAATTATTAAGATTATTAATTGTTTTGTCGGAAATGCGTCGCACGTTGCTACACATTTGCGACAAAAACAATATTAATTATTCCAATTATATTAAAAATGTGTTTTGATTTTAATTATTAAAATTATAAATTGTTTTGTCGGAAATGCGTTGCAAATCGCGACGCATTTGTGACAAAAACAATATAAATTATTTTAAATATACTAAAAATGTGTTTTTATTTTAATTATTAAGATTGTTAATTGTTTTGTCGGAAATTCGTCGCAAGTTGCGACGTATTTTCGACAAAAACAATATCAATTATTTTAATTATATTAAAATTTTGTTTTTATTTTAATAATTAAGATTATTAAAGTTTTTCTCCGAAATGTGTTGCAAATTGCGCCGCATTTGCGATAAAAACAATTTTAAGTACTTTAATTATATTAAAAATGTATTATTAATTAAATTTTTAAGATTATTAATGGTTTTGTCGAAAATGCGTCGCAAATTGCTTGCGACAAATGCTTGGGTTTTCATTATTGTCGCTATGTTGTCGTAAGTGTGTCACAATTTGCGACGGAAAATTTGCGTTGCAAATTTTTCGTAGCAAACTAGCTTTTTTCTAGTAGTGAATCCGACTTCTCGGTTGAAGCAATTATGGCCGTGCAGGACAATTACCAAGCTCTACCAACCGATATTTTCTTAGCGAGTTATCCAAAAACCGAAACAACATGGCTTAAGGCCCTTGCATTTGCCATTTTGAACCGAACCAAATTGAAAACCGATAGTGGTTCCTCTCCAACCCACCCATTGCTCACAATTAGCCCCCATGATTGTGTCCCCTTTTCAGAGAGTGAGTCTTTCTTGAACAACCCTTCTTATGCCAATGGCCTCATGGCTACCCATATCCCTTACACATCTTTACCTAAATCCATCATTCGATTTGATTGTCGGATTGTTTATATATGTAGAAACCCTAAAGATGTGCTCATTTCTTTTTGGCACTTCTTGAACAAGTTGAAAGATGATGTATCTACACCAATGAAACTAGATGATGCATTTGAGCTTTTTAGTAAGGGTATGATTCCTAGTGGATCTTTTTGGGATCATATGTTAGGGTACTATAAGGCAAGTTTAGAACGACCCGATAAAGTATTGTTCTTAAAGTATGAGGATTTGAAGAAGGATACCGAGAGTGAGGTTAAGAAGTTAGCCAAGTTCATAGGTAACCCTTTTAATGAAGAGGAGGAATGTGATGGATCATTGCAAAAGATAATTGGACTTTGTGGTTTTGAGAACTTAAGCAAGGTTAATAAGGATTCTTCTAAGGTTTTATCGGATGATATCTACTTTCGAAAAGGTATTGTTGGTGATTCTGTTAATTATCTTACGACTGAAATGATCCAAATTTTGGACAAGATCACCAAAGAAAAGTGTGAGGGTTTAGATCTCTCATTTGAAGCATGATCAAGCTACTTGATATGGTTGTCGAATCATTGTATCTTCATTTTCGCTGTCTTTATCTAATAAATTGTTGTGTGCCACACCATGTTGGAAATTTTTTGGTGAAAATGTGTTTTTCATCGGGTTACAAAAATGATTTTTGTCAACTTTCGACAGAAATAAATATATGCATATGATGTCTATTTGTCTATTTCTTTCTCGGTTTGTTTTCTATGTTGTGAGAGCTTCGAAACGAACCAAACTACGTCTGAAACCGAGCTAAGATGAATGAGTGATATATTAGTTTGAATTTGTTCCACATAGGAGGGGGAACCAAACTTGGAGTGATATATTAGTAAGGGCCTCCTAAGTATATTGTTTCATTTAAGGCAAACATTAATGGGGACCTAATCAAAATCGCTCTCCCGCACGTGCGGTGTGGTGTAATGTGTCGTTTTGATGACGCACTTGGCACATAGGCGTAATGCATCGCCGCTAGCCGCCTTAGTATTTTTTAATATTGGTGCGAGTCTGGATGGACCAGTGGCTTGATACAGATGATTTTATCCGCCTGCTAGCCAATGGTTTCGGCTTGATGTACTTGAGCCATTATGGATTACCAAACACTATGTACGGGTAAGTTCTTGTCCTGAAGACCAAACACTCTGGATGACCAAGCCCAGGTCTGGATGACCTGATCTACTCTAGATGAGCAACTTTAGCTTTGGATGATGTGAGCCAACTCCGGATGACCAACTTCTAAGGGTGTAAATGAGTCAAGTCGGTTCTAGAGCTACTTGAGTTCGGAATGATAAAAATCTTGAACGAGTCGAGCCTTAACTGTTGGAGTTAATCTCGATCGTGTTGAAATATTTTCCAGGTATTTAATCCAATTTGCTAATTCAATTGTTTTCTTTTGTCTAATGCATTGTGGGCTCCAGTCTTAACTTAACTAAATGGGCTATTGACCCATATCCAAGACTCAAATAAGTTGGCCCAAGTCCAAGAGCTCACATTGTTACAGACCCTTCAATCTTGCAAGGCTGTGTTAACTAAATAGGCTACTGACCCATATCCAAGATTCAAATGTGTTGGCCCAAGTCTAAGAACTCAAATTGTTACAGCCCTTCAATCTTGCAAGGCTGTTGTTATGGGTCATTTTACAGCTCAAGATCCTGACAGCGTTCGGTATCCTCAATATCTAACCGTTATTATCTTTCAATTATTTTGACCAATACGCAGGTAAAACACGTGTAGTCAAGGTCATCCCTGAAGAATCGCTCCTGAAGTCAAGGAGAACGTGTTGAAGACGCGTGGAGTGACTTGCAACGGATATATTTGAAGAATTAGTCTATCCCGGGATTCTTGGATAGTTAGTTAGCATTATCATTGTATTTATTCCAGCAGTATCGATCGAATAGGCACAACATTCACTACGCACTTAGCTTCTAAACTCGTAAACACTTTTGTAACACACTTAGCTCGATCATTACTGCTCAACACTTGTAATATTTTTATCATTTATTGAAGAAACGAGGCAGGGGAAGATTGTCACCTCCCGAGGTTTTATGTCGGCGATCCCTAAAGATCAAGGGCTTTCCTCGTAAACAACCGTGTCACTTTTTACGTTTTTACATTGATTTACACTGATTTTACAAGCACACTACCTCACAAACTAAGTTTGGTTACAAAATTAGTCTTGTTAATTTTTACCCAAAACAATTTGGCGCCATCCGTGGGACAAGTGGTGCTTTTTATCTTTAAATCTTTGCTAAATTTTGTGTTCAATCATAATCTTTCAAAACTGATTTAAAAAATGTCGTCCCAATCCAAGAATGTTTCTGTTTCTGCTATATCTTCAACCTCTGGGTTAGTCAACCCTATTCCTCCTCCTCCTCCGTCATTCCAGAAAAAAGAATGATAGTTTGCAGAAGAAAAATACTCCTACGGGTTTTTCGGGATCCAGTATATCCGCTAGCACACCTGTGCTTGCTTCAAACGACGAGATTCTCAAAATGTTCTCGGAAGTGAAGCAGCAAATGGAGCAACAAAGGAAGACAAACCTAAAGCTATTTCAAGAGATTGAAAGGGTCAAAGAATCAAAGAAACCAGTGGAAGTGACGACCCCGTTGCAACCAAAGATCTTGGATTTTGATTATTTAGGATCATCAGGAGTCCATAAAGGAGACTTTCTTCCAATGAATACCGGGATCACTACTGTTGGACCAACTCCGGCTGTCAGAATTACTATGAGTCAGGATCTTGGATTTACTCCAGGATCATCATCTGGAAATCCTGACTTGGGTAACACTTTCAATAGATTTTTCAATACTAATGAATCTGTGTAGGATACAGGGCTCATTCCATCCATGGATAAAGAACTGAAGAAGCCGAGGGAGATGATCTCCAGTGTACCAGGCGTGGTCCAGCCTATACCTGAGATGTCCACTACCGGTCACAGGATCTCCAGATTTACCCATCCCATATGCGATACGGAGATCCCTAAGCACTTTCAGACTCCCGACATGAAGCTTTTTGACGGAACTACGGATCCTAAGGAGCATGTCGCGCAATATAGGGTAAGAATGGAGATTAACCCCATACCTATGGACCTGAAGAAAGCTTGTCTGTGCAAGGGCTTCGGCTCTACTTTAACAGGATCAACCTTAAAATGTCTACTTAATGTTCCTCCATATTCTATTACTCCATTTGCTCATTTGATTAACCTGTTTAACAATCAATTTTCTTGCAGTAGAACTTTTGAAAGATTAACAAGTGACTTATACAAGGTAATTCAAAATCCCAGAGAATCACTCCGAGACTATGTCAACAAACTTGGCCGAGAATCCTTGGACATCCCGAACCTGGACGTTGCCACTGCTGTCCAAGCATTCAAGATGGGATTGAGGAAAGACTCTCAATTCTATGAAGACCTTGTCATGAATCCTTGCAGGAATCTGGACGAAGTCAGGAACAGGGCGTTAAGATTTATCAGGCTCGAGGATGACAAGAAAATCCAGCAAAGGGCAGAAGCTCTGACCAGTTATACTCAACCTAACCGGAAGACTGAGTCTGCACCCTTCAAGCCATACAGATCCAAACGGTATTCTAACCCGATAATCACAGGGTGAATGTTGTGGAAGATGATGAGGAAGTGGAAGAATATCTTAAGTTGTCTGAATATTGTTTTTCACTTGACACAACTGGTTTGTTATATGCTATGCAGGATCTCGGAGACAAGGCTAGATGGCCTCGCAAATTTGAGAGGAATACCGGAGGAAAGAACAAGTCCAAATGGTGTGCTTTCCATGAGGACTTTGGCCATGTGACCGAAGATTGCATTGCCCTACGCAAAGAGATAAGCTACCTGTTGAGCTAGGGGTATCTCAAAGAATTCCTAGGCAAAGGAAAGAACAAGACTAAGGATCAAGACAGGATCCCGCAAAGAGCAAAATCCGCTCCTCCGAATGCTAAGGTAATAGGTTTCATATCTGGTGGATCTGACATTTGTGGTACTTCTTATTCTGCAGCAAAAAGAAATGCCAAGGAGGCAAAGACAGAAAGAGGGGACAGGCCTATTAGAACCACTAGCCTGATAGAAGAAAAGGTGATCTATTTCGATGAAGAGGACAAGGATAACGTACAGGATCCTCATCATGATGGACTGGTTATCACCTTATATATCTCCAATCACTTCATAAGAAGGATACTGATAGACGGAGGAAGTTCAGCAAACATTATTCAACATGATGTTATAAAAAGAGTGAGGATCCCAGATTCAGAAATTATCCCCAAAATTGCGGTACTAGTAGGATTCAGTGGAGAAATCAAGAACACAATCGGAGAGATAAAGCTTCCGATTTACATCAAGGGGGTAAACACTATACAAAAATTTTGCAAAATAGATTCGTTATCTTTTTATAATATTATTCTAGGGAGACCCTGGATACACGACGTGAAAGCGGTACCTTCGACATATCACCAATGTGTGAAGATGCCAACCCATTGGGGGGTAGTGAAGATCAACAACGATCAACAAGATGTGAAGGACTGTTACACCTATTCGATGAAAGCTTTCGCCAAGACCAGGCAAGCATGGCAATTAAAGAAGCAAGCACGAGATGTCCTAGAGACCAAGGAGCAGAATGTGAAAGAAGTATCCCTAAGTTCTAAGGATCCCGGCCTCAAGGCGCTTATCGGAACCAATATCCCCAAATATATTGAACAAGATCTTGTAGAATTGCTAAAGTGTAGAACTTCAACCTTCACCTAGAAGTATGAGGACATGACAGGTATCTCCAAAAACGTTATTACACATAAACTGGGTCTTGATAACAGTTTCAGGCCTATACACCAAAAGAGAAGGAAGTTCGCTCCTAAATGAAACGCAGTGATACAAGAGGAAGTTGAAAGACTACTAAAAGCAGGGATGATAAGGGAAGTAAAATTCCCAAGATGGCTAGCTAACGTGGTGGTGATCCAGAAGAAGGATGGAAAGTGGAGAGTTTGTGTAGACTTCATAGACTTAAACAAAGCATGTCCAAAGATCCATTTCCATTGCCACACATAGACTCAATGGTTGATGCTACAACAGGCCACGAGATGCTCACGTTCATGGATGCTTCATCAGGATTCCAAAAATCCAGATGGAACCCTCAGACCAGGAGGATACTGCATTCATGCCTCCGACATGTATATACTGCTATATTGCCATGCCTTTTGGTTTGAAAAATGCAAGTGCAATGATAAGTGACCAAAGTTTCATATATTAAAGGGTGCAATATGCTATATTTATGCAAATTAATATGGGGAATACAAAGGTTTTGTGTAGCTATGCATGTGCAGGTGTTGGAAGCTTAATGTATGATTTTACAAAATATTATGCGAGAGATGCAAGAGTTGGAAGGAAGACGGAGGAAACGGGGCAAAAATGCAGGAGCCAGCGTAAGCATACGCCACCTAGCGTAACCCTACGCCACCCAGCGTAAGCTTACGCCGCCCAGCGTAGGCCTACGCCTAACCAATTCTTTCACAGCAGGTTTCAGGGATGCGGCGTAAGCCTACGCCATCCCAGCGTAAGCTTACGCCAGTTACGTTATTTTGAAGCGGATTTTCGGGAAACTGCCGATTTTGAGAGTTTAAGTGGGGGTTTCTTCCTGTCACACCCCCAAATTCCACTAACGGAGTTTTACCGTTTGGAAGGTGACACACCAGGATCTCAGTCATTAGTTACATCAAACGACACTATATGAGACTTAAAAAGTCATAACATAAATGTTCAGAGTTAAATGCGGAAGCGTAAACGTTAATAGGAAATCAAAAGTAATTACATGCAACAAGCGCCAAATAATGTAAATAAGTACAACTGTTTAAAATGTTTGAAATGAATGATATGACAGTAGGACTCCATGCATGTCCTAAGTGCGCAACCTGTGCCTTAGCGACCTGAGAAACATGTAAGAAAAAGTGTCAACACGAGGTTGGTGAGTTCACAGGTTTCAAGTTTACAATAAGAGAGTGTTTGCCAGATTATGTACATTCAATATGCATATCTATAGGTAGCTAGCCTATGTTCATGTCTTACTAGAGCGCTCGCAACCGAAGCTGACTGTTTGTTTATTTGCTTCCTGTCAGGTCTTTCAACACTGCGGTGTGAGTAGGCTAACATTTCACCCGTTCGATCTCTAATCGAGTTAGCGCGACTAACGCGGGTGGGATTTGTCAGACCCAATAGTACTACTAAACATTACCTCGCTAAGATCCATATTAACGGTTCGATGTATGATGAGGACTTTCTGTGATAGTGTATCACGCTTAGCCTCAACAGTAATAACATACGAATTACAATAATCTAAAATAGTTGTGTCATGTTTTCTCCCCTAACGGGAAAAACATGTAAAATAATGTTTGTCTGCGTACCTGTTTCTCCCCCACGGGGAAAACAAGTAAAAGTATGATAGTTTGTGTACATGTTTCTCCACCAACAGGAAAACGAGTAAAAAGGGGCCGTGAAACTCACCTGCGTTGCGTTGTAGGTAGTATCACACAAGTAAGAGATTTGGAACCTCAAGTGTTAGCCTGCACGGCTTACGTATGCCCTAGAATTATAAACACATAAATTAGGGTCATATGGGGTTTGTGACGACGACACGGAAGATTGAACGCCTTAACGCATTCTAAGGATTTAAGAGTAGACGAACGCGTCTGCGGAAATATATATGTTTCTTAATATAATAATTAAGATCAAAGCGCTACGTGTCGAATGTTAATAACGGATAGTATTAAGTAAATAAATAACTTCGTATATTTGCCATTTAAAATGGTTAGGGAAATAATATAACTATATATATTATTTTTTTATTTTTTTTTAGTCGTATGATTAACAAAATAATCATTTGTGTGGAAAATAATAAATATATTATTTTTATTCGATATACTAAACGTGAGTAGATAATATAAACAATTATATTATTAATTAGTTTAAAACGTTACACGAAGTAAATAAACGAGGAGAAATCATATAAAATATATATCATTTTATACTAGAAGTCACGGGTTGAAAATAATATAAACATATTATTTCATCTGAATTCGTGGTTTGAAAGTAATATAAATATATTATTTTAAAAGTGGGAATGAAAATAGGTTATAAAACCAAACCCGAGCCTACGGGTTATTTTCCTGGCTAAAACACTTTAATATATAATATAATAATATAGGGTATAGTTTTTATAAAATGGAAATCATTGAAAAAGTCCCAAAAATATAATTGCAGGAGACCGGTTTCGAACCCGGGTCTCCTACGTGTGAGTACCATGTTTTAACCATCTCTGCCCATTAGTGATTCGCGACAGAATGGTACTAGAAACAGTTTTAATAATCCAACATCCTGAGCCCTTTCCCCTTTGCGTGAACCGAACCCAAAATCAATCCCAAATCCAATGAATTTGATTTCGTTTAAACCAAAAGACACGCGGGTTTTGTTAGTCGACCTATTACGAGTCTTTGGTGAGTTTTAATTGCAAAATCAACGGGTTTAGGTTTGTTTAATTTCTGATTCAAATACTCGAAAACCCTAAGTTGAACTTGAAATCAAATCGATTGAATCCTATGATATTATGGATCAAGACCATAGGGCTTTTACTAAACGCGGGTTTTCGGATCTGCTGGTATAGATTAATTTCATTTAGTTTGTGTTTAGGATCAAAACCCCCCAATTTGATTAAGAACAAACCCTAGATACCAGATTATGTTCAAATTGATGATATGAGATCAAATTGTCATAGGGCTTTCAATGAGTAACAGATTGCGATCCTAAACATATGTTTTAATTGCATTGAAAACGTGATTAGATTGGGGTTCGATCAAACCCGTATTCGCATGAACCCTAGATTCTATTCTTGATCAATTCGATGATATAAGCCCCTAAGAGGTTAGGGCTTTTGTTCACGGTGTTAAAACGAAACTAAAGGTATAATCAATTACCAGAATGGTGCGCGAATCGATGGTGTACGCCTAGAGCAAGTTCCGACCTCGGGTGGTTTGATCTCCGGCTGGCTTGAGCGCTTTTCCGGTGAAGCAGAAGTGTGCAAGAGCTTCGGAACGACTCGTCTAGCAAGAGCATGTGTTCAATTGAGAGAGTTACAAACGAATTGGTCGGATTTTGTTGGTAATAGACCATGAAGTCGACGGTTACAACATAATCACCCATAATTGGGTTTAATTACACATAAAATCGATGATTAAAGCTGCGATGATAGTCGTTAATGTCGTGAACGTGTATAACCGTTACCATTTCAAATGAAAATCAGTTAGAATCTGCGAATTGGAATCAAGAATAAACGGGTTGACTTTCCAAAGTCAATGAAATCAAAAATAGGTTAATCACAGATCTAGTCCCTCTGATTTCATGCATATAAGTTTAGGAATTGACGGATTTAGTCCTTAAGGTTTGAATTTGGGTTAAGAACAAGTCTGTTTGACTTTCAAAAGTCAACAGGAACTCGGTTCATTCAATTTTGACTTTCAGAGATCAACATAATGGGTTTTGACTAATTACACAACTAGTCCTTGTAGTTTGAGTTTGAAAATTGACAGAAATAGTCCCTAGGGTTTAATATTGGGTTAACCGGGTTAGGATTTAACAGAATATTTAACGGGATTGCTAACGGAACTAACTGAAAAGTTCGGATTGTCACATCATCCCCTAGTTGAAAGAATTTTCGTCCCGAAAATTAAATAATAAAAAACAAAATTTTCCGGGGTGTCACATCATCCCCTAGTTGAAAGAATTTTCGTCCCGAAAATTAAATAGTACGTTAAGAATTTGACGCGGAGTGCTTGAACAGATTAGGATATTTGCGCATCATCTGATCCTCGCGTTCCCATGTGAATTCCGGTCCGCGTTCGAGTTCCAACGAACTCTGGCAATAGGAATTTTATTGTGTTTTAACGTTTTGACCTCCCTATCCATGATTTCTACAGGTTCTTCGATGAAACGCAACTGTTCATCAATGTGTAGTTTCTCAAGAGGAACCGCGAGTGACTCGTCTGCTAGGCATTTCTTCAAGTTTGAGACATGAAAGACGTTGTGTACACCACTAAGTCCTTCAGGTAGGTCCAGTTGATACGCCACTGGCCCGATTCTCTTCACTATCTTGAATGGTCCAACATAACAAGGATTCAATTTGCCCCGTTTACCAAAACGAATGACACCCTTCCAAGGTGAGACTTTTAACAAAACCATATCCCCTACTTGAAATTCTAACGGTTTACGACGCTTATCGGCATAACTCTTTTGACGATCACGAGCTGCTGTCATACGGTTTCTAATTTGAACGATTTTCTCAGAAGTTTCAAGTACGAGCTCAAGACATGTAAGTTGACTATCCCCAACTTCGGTCCAACAAATAGGAGAACGGCATTTCCGTCCTAATAGTGCTTCAAATGGAGCTGCCTTGATGCTAGTGTGATAACTGTTGTTGTAGGAGAACTCCACCAACGGTAGGTGAGACTCCCAAGTGTTACCGAAATCAATCACACAAGCTCGTAGCATGTCCTCCAGAGTTTGAATAGTACGTTCTGTCTGGCCATCAGTTTGAGGATGGTATGTTGTGCTCATATCTAGACGCGTGCCTAAAGCTTTATGTAACGACTGCCAGAAACGAGAGGTGAATCGTGCATCACGATCCGAAATGATAGAGATTGGCACCCCGTGCCGAGAGACTACTTCCTTCAAGTAAGTACGAGTAAGCTTATCCATTTTGTCGGTTTCCTTGATTGCTAGGAAGTGAGCGGACTTTGTTAAACGATCGACTATTACCCAAATGGTATCACATCTGGTGGGAGTTCGTGGCAATTTTGTGATAAAGTCCATGGATATTTGTTCCCATTTCCACATGGGAATCTCTAGTTGTTAGAGAAGACCTGAAGGCTTTTGATATTCAACCTTGACCTTCGCACAAGTCAGGCACTTGCTCACATAGGTGGCTATATCGGCCTTCATTTTTGGCCACCAATACAGCACCTTTAGATCATGGTACATCTTGTCGGAACCTGGGTAAATAGAGTAACGAGATTTATGATACTCATCCATGACCAGTTCCCTTAAATTTCCAAATACCGGAATCCATATTCGCTCAGCGAAGTAGCGAATACCGTCAGATTTGACCTCGAGTTGTGCTTCCATACCACGTGTACCTTCCAGCGGTAGGTTTTCCTCTTTCATGGCTTCGAGTTGATTACTACGTATTTTGTCAGGTAATCCGGGGTGAATAGTAAGTTGTAATTCTTGAACTCGTTTGGGTTTCGTTTCCTTTCGACTTAGGGCATCAGCTACAACGTTAGCTTTACCTGGATGATACCGGATCGCACAGTCATAATCATTCAAGAGCTCGACCCAACGACGCTGTCGCATGTTCAACTCTTTATGTTCGAAGATGTGCTGGAGACTCTTGTGATCGGTGTAGATGGTGCATTTGGTAACGTACAAGTAATGTCTCCATATCTTAAGTACGAAGACTACGGCTCCCAACTCTAGGTTATGAGTGGTGTAGTTTTTCTCGTGAATCTTTAGTTGACGTGAAGCGTATGCGATCACCTTTTCTCGTTGCATTAATACACAACCCAGACCCTGAATGGATGCATCGCAATACACCACAAAATCATATGTTCCCTCCGGAAGAGCTAGAATAGGTGCACTGCAAGTTTCTGCTTAAGATGATGAAATGCTGACTCTTGGTTATTGCCCCAGTTATAGGCTTTACCCTTTTGAGTTAAGGCAGTGAGAGGTTGTGCAATCTTAGAGAATCCCTCAATGAATCGACGGTAATATCTAGCCAATCCCAAAAATTATCGCACCTCAGTCGGAGTCGTTGGTGTTGCCCAATTCTTGATGGGTTCTATATTTGATGGATCGACATGTATTCCTTTCTCGTTAACCACATGTCCTAAGAATTGAATTTCCCGGATCCAGAATTCACACTTGGAAAGCTTAGCATACAGTTGCTCCCTTTTAAGTAATTCCAGGATTAAACGTAAATGTTCCTCATGATCCTCCTTGTTCTTGGAATAAATGAGAATGTCGTCGATGAAAACGATGACAAATTGATCAAGGTATGGCTTTCACACACGGTTCATGAGGTCCATGAATACCGCAGGTGCGTTGGTTAATCCGAAAAGCATGACCATAAATTCATAGTGGTCGTACCTTGTCCTGAAAGAAGTCTAAGAGATATCCTCATCTCGGACTCTTAATTGATGGTAACCGGACCTAAGATCTATCTTGGAATAGAAACTTGATCCTTGGAGTTGATCAAAGAGATCATCTATACGAGGCAAAGGATAACGATTCTTGATTGTGACTTTATTCAGTTCACGGTAGTCGATACACATACGGAAAGTCCCGTCCTTCTTCTTGACAAACAGGACCGGAGCTCCCCATGGTGATGAGCTAGGTCGAATGAAACCTTTATCCAACAAATCCTGTAACTAAGTGGACAACTCTTGTAATTCACTAGGTGCTAATCTATAAGGTGCCCGAGCGATCGGTGCCGCTCCGGGTGCTAGATCGATTTGGAATTCAACTTGACGGTACGGTGGCAGACTAGGCAAGTCCTCGGGAAATACTTCCGGATAGTTACGTACGATTGGTATATCATCAATTTTCTTCTCTTCAGATGTCTGCTCGGCGACGAGAGCCAAAGTAGCAGTATGACCTTTTCGAAGACATTTCTGTGCTTTCATGAAGGATATGATGCCAACGACTGCACCACTCCTTTTGCCTTGGACAGAAAGGATTTCCCCTCTAAGGAGAGGAAGGCAAACATTTTTGTCACCACAGATGGCCTCAGGTTGGTTCTTGGATAACCAATTCATACCGACAATAAGGTCGAAACTGCCAAGTGTAACTGGCAGAAGGTCAATGTCAAGTTTATGACTAACCAATACTAGTTTACATCTGTAGGAATGCGAGTTGTTTCGATTTTCTGAGCGTCTGCTATCTCAATAGTATACTTGGCTTTTAATAGAGTTGGAGCACGATACACTAATATGGAATTTGTGAAATCATGCTGAGACTTCTAGTGAGACCCGCGCTTATAAAGCAAGTGTCAGCCAATGCATAGGCTAAGGGAAGAGGTTCACATGTAGGAAAGAAAAGTCTAATGAGATATAGATTCTAGTAGCATAAGAGATAGGATGTATGTTTAAGTAATTGCGTTCAACTGATGGTTGGTTAGGTTAAATCTTCGTTTCCTAATGTCATTGGATCAACGGGATCATTTCGTGAAGAAAGAAATCCGTTTACAGGATTGAATATGCTGGGGTAAAATTCAAAGTTAGACTAAGGATTAGTCACCGGATGAGGTAACAAGTTCAAATGGGATCTATTGTTGGAGTGTAAGGAATAACGTGTTAGCATAGAAAGAATTCCCCAAATTCTGTGTACATAGTTGGAGTCGGTGGTTTTACCCTGAGGTTCTACTAGAGTTTCACTCTAGGTGGTTCCATTGATTAAGTTTGAATGAGAGTCGTAAGATCACTAAGACTCTTACATGAGTGAAAATAACATTGATGGATTCCATTGATGATAATTCAGTGTGTCCGTAAACATTTTCAACCTGATAGTCGCGTCTATCAGCTGTTAAACGAGTTTAATGATACCAACTAGTCGTTGAGTGGGTTATGAGAGTCTCTACAGATAGTGGAAACTTAAGTCTGTAAATCACTGATCAGGATAATTCATCCACACACTAGGTTTCACCACGACTTACATGCACCTCAAATTACTATTACGTGTGCACCCGTAATGATAATTTGCTTTGCATGCTCACCCTAGTTTTCCCTGTCCTGTGTTAAAATGTCCTTTAATTTGTATTTCCGAGTACAGAGTGTTGTCAGGTATGATAAGTCATCGAGAGGCTTAGTCATCAACCATAAGTTGATCAACTAGAGCTCATATCAGGATGAGTAGTCGGGAATCGTTTGATCCGAGTATTCACTCAAGTTGAAACATAATACGAGAGTCCAATCCAGTGGATTGTAAATGGGAACATGCACATGAGGCAATTATGCACATGGAACATGACTTCGAGAAGTGAAACTAATTCATGGATACGAGTTACAGGGAGCAGCAAAGTAGCCGTCCTTTCAACTGAGTCAGAATAGGGTTTGAATATGCGTTCTCAACTTTGTGGTCAATCTATTCTCAACAGAATATTGACCAAGGAAGCGAGCCCATGGCTCGGAAATGTGATAACATCTACGTGTTAATGGATTCTGTAATAATACGTGCAACGGTCTGCCTTCACTCGGTGTATTGTTGCTAGTGGGTACAGTAGGGACTCGACTCCGATGATCCTTACTCCTAAAGAGATATGTGATAGCTGAGTGTCATCCATAACATAGCCCACCATACTCAACAGGTGATGGTGAGGTAACTGACTCCTCCGAACGCTCTGTCTCGCTGCCCTCGGACGGGAGTGGATGCTGTTCTGGTGATTCCCCGAGTGTCGTCACCGGGAATGATGATGCAATGAAAATGATGTGTCCCTCGCCAACTGAGGGTGATACGGATGGTATTAACATGCCCGCACTGCAATGTATGTATAGTTGCTATCTGTATCAGGTATAAGTGTCTGTGCCGTGTAACTAATGTGTGAGGTTATAGTCTAGTATGCAATCCTAGTTCTCTATAACCAATGGCTCTGATACCAATCTGTCACACCCCCAAATTCCACTAACGGAGTTTTACCGTTTGGAAGGTGACACACCAGGATCTCAGTCATTAGTTACATCAAACGACACTATATGAGACTTAAAAAGTCATAACATAAATGTTCAGAGTTAAATGCGGAAGCGTAAACGTTAATAGGAAATCAAAAGTAATTACATGCAACAAGCGCCAAATAATGTAAATAAGTAAAACTGTTTAAAATGTTTGAAATGAATGATATGACAGTAGGACTCCATGCATGTCCTAAGTGCGCAACCTGTGCCTTAGCGACCTGAGAAACATGTAAGAAAAAGTGTCAACACGAGGTTAGAGAGTTCACAGGTTTCAAGTTTACAATAAGAGAGTGTTTGCCAGATTATGTACATTCAATATGCATATCTATAGGTAGCTAGCCTATGTTCACGTCTTACTAGAGCGCTCGCAACCGAAGCTGACTGTTTGTTTATTTGCCTCCTGCAAGGTCTATCAACACTGGCGGTGTGAGTAGGCTAACATTTCACCCGTTCGATCTCTAATCGAGTTAGCGCGACTAACGCGGGTGGGATTTGTCAAACCCAGTAGTACTACTAAACATTACCTCGCTAAGATCCATATTAACGGTTCGATGTATGATGAGGACTTTCTGTGATAGTGTGTCACGCTTAGCCTCAACAGTAATAACATACGAATTACAATAATCTAAAATAGTTGTGTCATGTTTTCTCCTCCAACGGGAAAAACATGTAAAATAATGTTTGTCTGCGTACCTGTTTCTCCCTCACGAGGAAAACAAGTAAAAGTATGATAGTTTGTGTACATGTTTCTCCCCCAACAGGAAAATGAGTAAAAAGGGGCCGTGAAACTCACCTGCAATGCGTTGTGGGTAGTATCACACAAGTAAGAGATTTGTAACCTCAAGTGTTAGCCTGCACGGCTTACGTATGCCCTAGAATTATAAACACATAAATTAGGGTCATATGGGGTTTGTGACGACGACACGGAAGATTGAACGCCTTAACGCATTCTAAGGATTTAAGAGTAGACGAACGCGTCTACGGAAATATATATGTTTCTTAATATAATAATTAAGATCAAAGCGCTACGTGTCGAATGTTAATAACGGATAATATAAATAAATAAATAATTTTGTACGTTTGGCATTTAAAATGGTTAGGGAAATAATATAACTATATATATTATTTTTTTTTATTTTTTTTAGTCGTATGATTAACAAAAGGATTATTGTATTTTAATAATCCCACCTTTTACCAATTGGCCGATAATAATCCCAACTGAGAATATTCTTACCACCGGTCCCTACTTTCAAACTATTTTTTTACATTGGACTCCTCGTTAAAAAAATTAACGCCGTTAGAGTTTATATGACATGGACATCTGCAAACCGCCGGAAAGTCGAGCCAAGCTAGCAATGGTCTCGTGTTGGCTTTTGAAATTGGCTTTGGTGGTGTTTAACTGGTCTCGTTAAACACCACCGTTTTCTCTGTTTGGACTTTCCGGACCCACGAGACCAGTTAAACACCACCAGAGCCAATTTCAAAAGCCACCACGAGACCACTGCTAGCTTGGCTCGACTTTCCGGCGGTTTGCAGATGTCCACGTCATATAAACTCTAACGGCGTTAAGTTTTTTTAACGGGGGGTCCAATGTAAAAAAATAGTTTGAAAGTAGGGACCAGTGGTAAGAATATTCTCAGTTGGGATTATTATCGGCCAATTGGTAAAAGGTGGGATTATTAAAATCCAATAATCCTTAACAAAATAATCATTTGTGTGGAAAATAATAAATATATTATTTTTATTCGATATACTAAACGTGAGTTGATAATATAAACAATTATATTATTAATTAGTTTAAAACGTTACACGAGGTAAATAAACGAGGAGAAATCATATAAAATATATATCATTTTATACTAGAAGTCACGGGTTGAAAATAATACAAACATATTATTTCATCTGAATTCGTGGTTTGAAAGTAATATAAATATATTATTTTAAAAGTGGGAATGAAAATAGGTTATAAAACCAAACCCGAGCCTACGGGTTATTTTCCTGGCTAAAACACTTTAATATATAATATAATAATATAGGGTATAGTTTTTATAAAATGGAAATCATTGAAAAAGTCCCAAAAATATAATTGCAGGAGACCGGTTTCGAACCCGGGTCTCCTGCGTGTGAGTTGTGACAATCCAGATTTTTCATGTTAACGCCGTTAACAATCCTCGTTAAATATCCTAACTGAAACTTAACCCCGTTAACTGAAACCAGTTAAATCTAACCTCAGGGTCTAATTCTGTCATTTCTTGATCTCAAAAATTCAGGGACTTATCCTGCCAAGTCCCCAAAGTCAATCTGTTGACTATTGAAAGTCAAAATTGAAGGTCTAGTTGCTTGTTGACTTTCTGAAGTCAAAATCGCAGGCTTTGACTTCAAAATTTCGAGCCAAATCGGTTAATCAACTCAAATTCGTGACTGATTCAACCTTTAATATGTTAACCGACCCCATCAAGTCTCAAATTACCAGCATTGATTGTAATCAAATCGAATTATGGCTAATCAAAACCGTAACCACCAAACCGTCGCTTACCTCTATCAAAGTCGATCGATTCGACCACTCAATCTACAATCGAACTCCTGCGCATCCTGTACGAGTGATTGATAATCAGTTGCACACGCTAATTCGATCGAGGGAACTACGGGAATCACCAGAGATCAAATCCCGCCGCCGTCGACACCGTGTAGTCGTCCACCTACAATTCGAACTCCATTCTGGTAACTATCGGCATCTATAGTTTCATTTCAATGTCTAAATCAATAACCCTATGTCAATTGGATCGTATATCACCGAATTGAACTCGACCCGTAATCTAGGGTTCGTTCATATGCGATTTGGGGCTTTTGATCTTAGACACGTTTATAATCGTATTAATCTATTCCATTAGACTCGTAATCACTTGTATAATGAAAACCCTATGGTAATTTGATATGATAACATCGAATTATACTCAAACCGAAATCTAGGGTTCGTTCTTAATAGGATTTGGGGGTTTTGATCTGAAACTTAATATCAATCTAATTAAACTACATGAACAGATTCGAAATCCCTCGCTTATTAAAAGCCCTATGATTTCAATCCAAAACAATATCAAATTCGATCAATTTGATTCTTAGTTTATATCTAGGGTTTCGGTTTCTAATCAGGATAATTAACGGACTTAAACTCGATGTTTTCTCAATTAAACTCATACATAGATTCGAAATACCCTAAATAACAAAACACCTCTGTCTTTTTGTTCAATCGAAATCGAATTTAATGGATTAAAGGGGGAGTTTTCGATCGGTTCATGTGGGAGGGGAAGAACACAGAGACCATCGGTGTTAAAACCAATTGGTTCGGGTCTAGTACACGATCGCCCTAGTGGGTCGACTGGTTAAAGCTGTGGTGTGTTGTGGGAGAGACCCGGGTTCGAATCTCTCCACAACCTTTTGTTTTTAAAAATTATTTTAACTAATAATTTAATATAAAAATCAAATCCCATATTATTATACTAATATATAAAAATGTTTTGAACCTGGAAACCACCCGTGGACTCGGGTTTGGTCTTGCAAACCATATTTGTTATTAAAATCTAATTATGAAATAATATGTTCATATTATTTTGTACTGTGGCACAAATTAAAAATAATATATTTTATATATTATTTCCCCCATATTATAAAACATTTTTTGTAACGTTTCAAAGTTATAAATAATATAAATATTTATATTGTTTACTCGTAATTACATTCTCGAATAAAATAATATATTATTATTTTGCCACATAAATAGTTATCGTATTAACTATGCGAGTGTAAAAATAATATAATAATATTATTTTTCTAAATCATTACTTAATGTCGAAGACGATTGGAAATGTTTATTTATTATATATTATTTTGTCATTCGTCGCGTATCGTATATATCTTAATTATTAATTAAAGAATTCTTTTCTCGTGGACACGTTCGTCTACTCTTGGTTATTAGAGCGTTTCTTTAGGGCGTTCAATCTTCCGTGTTGTCGTCACTTATTCCCAATGTATCCTTAATTATTATGTGTATAATTCTAGGGCATACGTAAGCCGTTGCAGGCTAACACTCGTGGTTTCAATCTCATACTTGTGTGATTACTACCTACGCCGTTCAGGTGAGTTTCACGTCCCCTTTTTACTTGTTTTCCTATTGGGGGAGAAACATGTGCACAAACATTATTTTACTTTTTTTCCTGTTGAGGAGAAACATGCATACTCACAAACATTATTTTACTTGTTTTCCCATTGGGGAGAAACATGCATACACACAAACAGTATTTTACTTGTTTTCCCATTAAGGGAGAAACATGCATACGAACAGGCATCCGTTACTTGTCTCCTAGCCAGGGAGAGACATACACACGGACATGGATCACATAGTATTTCATTACCACTTGTGTACCTAAGTGCAAACATAACATGCAAAGTCCTTACACACTCGGACCGTTAATATATGGAGTATAGCGAGGAAATTTGAGTAGTACTACTGGGTTTGACAAACCCCACCCGGGTTAGTCGCGCTAACTTGATTGGAGGTCTAACGGGTGCAAATTGTCCTTAACACTTGCCATTGTTGATGTTAGCAATGGCGGAAGGCACCCAAACACAAACAGTCAGCTTCGGTTGCGAACGCTTAGAGTAACTTGTACATTGTCTAGCTAGCAATAGGTGTGACTTACGTATGTGGATCCAGCAACACTCAAATAGTTTATTTACATACAAACCTGTGAACTCACCAACCTTGTGTTGACACTTTTTCTTACATGTGTCTCAGGTCGCTTTGGCACAGGTTGCGCACTTAGGACATGCATGGAGTCCTACTGTCATATCATTCATTTCAAATATTTTAAATAGTTTATTTAATTACATTAATTGACGCTCGTTGCGTGTAATTATTTTTACTTCATTTTAACGTTTACGCTTCCGCATTAACTCTGAACTTTTATGTTATGACATTTCAAGTCCCATATAGTGTTGTTTGATGTAACTAATGACTGAGATCCTGGTGTGTCACATTCCAAACGGTAAAACTGCGTTAGTTGAAATTGGGGGTGTGAATTTGGGTTGACTTTCCAAAGCGAATTGGAATCAAGAATAAACGGGTTGACTTTCCAAAGTCAATGAAATCAAAAATAGGTTAATCACAGATCTAGTCCCTCTGATTTCATGCATATAAGTTTAGGAATTGACGGATTTAGTCGTTAAGGTTTGAATTTGGGTTAAGAACAAGTATGTTTGACTTTCAAAAGTCAACAGGAACTCGGTTCATTCAATTTTGACTTTCAGAGATCAACATAATGGGTTTTGACTAATTACACAACCAGCCCTTGTAGTTTGAGTTTGGAAATTGACAGAAATAGTCCCTAGGGTTTAATATTGGGTTAACCGGGTTAGGATTTAACAGAATATTTAACGGGATTGCTAACGGAACTAACTGAAAAGTCCGGATTGTCACACTTCCCCAAATTCGAAATCTTCTTTTGAACAACAGTTTTGGGCGATTTTGGGCGATTTTGGGAGGCAAGAAACATATTATTGAAGATCGGTATCAAGAAATTGAAGAATCGAAGATGAATTCCACAACCATGAGCGGCTAATCCACCGGTAATCATTCTCGGGTGCATTTTTTGTAAGTTTTTAGGGTTTTTATCATATACTAGCTTTGAGAAACAATTCTTGTAATCGTTTGGTTTGAAATACTTGAATCTTTGTGTTTAGTATGGTTATAAACTCACGGGAGTCGATAAATTCTTGCACCATTGACCCCGTTAGATGATAATTGCTATGAACTTCGATTTGTGTTGAATCTATTGATTAATCTAATTCTATATTGCATACATTTGTCTCGATTTCATTCGTGAATATTGTTTTACACTATTTGCTGATGATTTATGAATGTTGATGTTCTTGGTTAGATTTGGTTAATTTGATTTGGATAACTATTTGATTGTTTGAACTCATATGTTGGTGTGATAATCCCTAATTACTTGTGAACTTGAAACCCGGGTGTGATTCCTTTTTAATTATTGTTTACAACTTAAACCGTTTATTTGCTACTTGATTACTCATAATCGTTTTGCTAGTTGATAATCATTGCTTGTTGGATTTGTTAATTTCACCTCAATCATTGCTTGTGTTTAGTCAGAGAGACCCATTGCAACTTCATAAATCACATTGTTAATTGAAGTTAAGCACCGACCACAAACTCTTCGTGGTTCGACACCCTTCTTACCCTAACTAGTTTAAGGTGATTAGGACACTCTAATTCTTTATCTTTGACCGGTCCCTTCGACACCGATCAAATTTTGGCGCTGTTGCCGGGGAGTGTGTGCGCTTGGTGTGTTATTTTAATTGACTCGTGTGACTATTTGTTACTTGTTTTGTTTGGTTAATTCTTCTATTTTTGTGTTACGCGTGGTGTATATGTGTGTGTGCAGGTGACAGATTAGTGCATGCGTACCCGTTCATTAGGGAGGACTTCACCGCTTGTTTTTGAACCAGAAATTGAGAGGATAGCAAGGCAAAACCAAACCCAACAACAAAATTTACAACCCATTTCATCGGAACCATCATCTATGGATGGTCGAAGCAGTCATCCTGGAACTAGCATAAGAAACCGTGGCCCAACTCCAACAGAGGCCCTATCCCTAACCGCCCACCAACTCCACCTCACCGAACCCCAACCCCATCTATACCTATCAATAACAACCAACCCCGTGGGTCGGGTACAGTTCAACAAAACCGACCCGTTAACATCCGTACCAATCCCGTGTACCAAGGAAGAAGGGGACCACAACAAAATCAAACCCCTCCTGGAAACATATTTGGAACTCAACCAAGAAACGACAATGAGAACGATGGTTGGGAGGATGATGATGGTGAATACTTTGGGTATGATGATAATGAAGATGTTGGAAATGGTGATGGGTTTGGAGATTACGAGTATGAAGATGGTGAGAGGAGCCAATTTGGAGAATATAACGAGGGGCAAAGCTTTGGAGTGGAAGAAGAGGTGAATTATGTTCACCAAAGGGCGAGACAACCAACGGGTCGAACGGGTAGACCTGAGAGATTTGGTTATCCTCCTAGACAAGAAGGGAGGAGAGTTAATGGGAGCTACAACAATGAAAACCGAAGACAACCGGTAGCCCCTTTGGGTGGAGTTAATGGTCGCTTTCGACCGGCTATTTCAGAGAATGCTTCTCCAATTGTTCCACCAATTCCCGGAATGAGGCGATTCAAGTCAAGGCCAAATTATATCAACGTTCTCCCACATTTTCATGGCATGGTTACCGAAGAACCATACACCCATTTAGCCGAGTTTGCCACCATCTGTAGCACAATTGGGGATGAGAACTTCGATCAAGGCGAGGTCAAACTTAGACTTTTTCAGTTTTCCCTCAAGGATCGAGCAAAGCAATGGTTCATCACATTGCCGGCTAATAGCATCCACACATGGGATGAAATGCAACAAGTATTCTTGTATGAGTACTATTTGGTTGCGAAGACGGGTGATTCCCGAATTGAGATTCGAACCTTTCAACAACAAACGGGTGAGCCTTTACTTGAAGCCTTTACACGCTTCAAAGAGTTGTTGAGGAAATGTCCCCACCATCAAATCGAGTTGTGGGAACTAGTGAAGTGTTTTGTGGATGGTTTGACTCAAGAGGAGAGGAAGTACTTGAAGTCCACAAGTAATGGGACATTGTTGTCTAATCCCGAAGAAGATGATTGAGATTTCTTAGAAAGGATGAGCCAAAACTCTAAAGCCGAGGCGTCGGCTAGTCGAAGAACTAAACACCCAATTTCTAAGTCCGTCCCGGATTATGAAACAAAAGAGAGGCTGGCATCTATGGAGAGAGAATTAGCATTGTTGAGGAAAGGCGAAAAGAAGGAAGTAGCGAAGTAAAAGCTCGATTCGACGTTTGTGAAGATTGTGGAGATTTAGGCCACAAAACAATAGAGTGCCCATTTCAAGAAGGGAAACAAGAAGAGGTGAATCAAGTGTATGGTGAGAGGAAGCAATATGACATGAACTCGAACAACTATCATCTAGGATTGAGAAACCATCCTAACTTCAAGTATGGGAACGCGGCAAACCAAATGAACCCCAACTTTCAAGGTGTGAATCAAAACACCTCATCAACCTCATATCAACCGCGTCAACAAGGGAACTATAATTCGGGTGGTTATCAAAGGGGCTCTTATAACAATAACCGGAACACAAATTACCCCCAAGGAATTACAATAAAGATCATCAACAATAAAATGGGTCATCAGGGGGTGATGATGCGGTTAATTCAAAGTTGGATGCACTATTGGAGATGATGAAAGAATCAAAGAAGGAGAATGAAGTGAGAGACAAGTCTTTTGTGGCATTGGAAAGACAAGTGGGACAAATGGCCGAAGAAATATCTTTGCTAAAGCAAGGTGGGGGGAGTCTACCGAGTAATACTACATTAAACCCGCAACATCAAGGGTGGAGTTCAACCAATGCAAATGTAAGTAAAATTACAGTTCTTCGTAATGGTAAGGTTATCGATAATAAAGTTGAGTCTCCACCACAATTGGTTGAAGGGGTGGTGGAGGATGTTATTGAGGGTGAGGAAAGTGAAGGTGAAGTGGAATTTGTTAATGATAAAAAACCAATTACTCAAAATCTTGAAAAAATTAAACTGGTTTTTAGAAATGAGTGACCTATTGCTAAAGGAAAGGATATGACGGGTGGTTCCGTCCCTTATCCAGAGGCATTAGTTGAACCATTTAAAGCAAAAATGGTAAATAAAAGAGGACCACAACAAGAAGAAATGTGGGAGATGTTCAGACATGTCAAAATTAACATACCCCTTTTGGATGCCATTAAACAAATTCCAGCTTACGCAAAGTACTTGAAAGAATTGTGTACACAAAGCGGAATCATAAATTCCCAAAGAAACTTGATGTAACCGCTAATGTGAATGCTATTCTATCGGGTGCTCTTCCACCTAAACTACAAGATCCGGAGGCACCTATTATATCTATTCAAGTAGGTGATTTCAAAATAAAAAGGGCACTCCTAGATCTTGGAGCTAGTGTTAGTATTCTTCCGGGGAGCCTTTATGACAGTATGATTTTGGCCCTCTTAGGAGGGCCGACACTACCGTGGTTTTGGCCGACTTAACTCCTAAGCTCCCCCGAGGAATATTGACTTATGTTATTGTGAAGGTGGAAGATTTTTATTTCCCTGTGGACTTTCTAGTGTTGGATTATGTCTCTTCCGATAGAACAAAACAACCTACGGTTATCCTTGGTCGGCCATTTTTCGCAACCGCAAATGCCCAAATTAATTGCCAAAGTGGAACGGTTAACATGACATTTGGGAACCGAAAGTTGAGATTAAATGTTTTTTCACATATATCTAACTCTCTGGTCAACGATGAATGCTTTATGGCGGACATTGTTGACGGGTACATTCCTCTTTGCGATGTTATTGTAAACGAGGATAGCATCACAGAGACATGCTTTTCATGTGACAGGTTACAGGTTGAGACAAGCAAGGAACTCGAAGAAGAAGAAAAACGGCTTGAAGCAATGGCAATTAAGGATGGGAGACCACCGTGGACTCACCAAGTGGAAAGCTTGCCGGAACACATTGACAAAAAGTTGAAGCCATCTTTGGAGCAACTCCCAAAGGTCGAGTTGAAGGAGTTGCCAAAGAACCTCAAGTATGCTTTTGTAGGAGAAAACGACACCCTCCCGGTGATCATTTCATCAAACTTGACAAAGGAACAAGAGGACGCTGTGATGAAGGTGTTAGCCACCCATAAGGCGGCAATTGGGTGGAGTATTGCGGATTTGAAGGGTATTAGTCCCTCGATTGTCACAGATCAAGTTATTGCACCATCTCACGATGCACAAAGACGGATAAATCCAAATATACGGGAAGTCGTAAAGAAGGAAATTCTCAAGTGGTTGGACGCCGACATCGTTTACCCAATTTCTGATAGTACATGGGTGAGTCCAACACAAACCGTGCCCAAAAGGGCGGGTATTCAGGTCGTCAAGAACGACTCGGGTGAGGAAGTAGCCACTCGACCGGTAACCGGGTGGCGGATTTGTATTGATTACAGGAAATTAAATGCAGCTACTTCAAAAGATCATTTCCCATTACCGTTCATTGATCAAATTGTGGAAAAACTCGCAGGTCAGAAATATTACCGTTTTCTTGATGGTTATTCGGGTTACAACCAAATTGCTATACATCCAGAGGATCAACATAAGACAACATTTACGTGTCCATATGGTACTTTCGCATTTAGGCGAATGCCGTTTGGACTATGTAATGCCCCCGCCACCTTCCAAAGATGTATGATGAGTATCTTTTCAGATATGGTGGGCGAGTCTTTGGAGATTTTTATGGATGATTTTTCCATTTTTGGTACATATTTTGATTCATATTTGAACCAATTGGAAAAAGTTTTAAAAAGGTGTGTTGAAACAAATTTGGTCTTGAGGTTGGAGAAGAGTCATTTTATGGTCCAAGAAGGGATAGTTTTGGGTCATGTGATTTCGAATCGTGGGATTGAGGTAGATCATGCGAAAGTTCAAGTTATATCTACTTTGCCTCATCCCACGAATGTTAAAGGCATTAGATCATTTTTGGGGCATGCGAGGTTTTTTAGGAGGTTTATTAAGGGTTTTAGCTCAATCACGAAACCATCATGTAACTTACTTTTAAAAGATGCGCCGTTTGTTTTTTATGATGAATGTATTCATGCTTTTAACATTTTGAAACAAAAATTGGTGGAGGCCCCAATCTTACAATCACCAAATTGGTCACTTCCTTTTGAAATCATGTGTGATGCTAGTGACTATGCGGTTGGGGCCGTGTTGGGACAACGGGTTGAGAAGAAACCCATTACCATATATTATGCAAGTAAAACTCTTTCGGATGCTCAATTGAATTATACCACAACCGAAAAAGAATTACTCGCAGTAGTATACGCGTTAGACAAGTTTAGGTCCTATATATGGGGAAGCAAAATTATTATCTATTCTGATCACAGTGCTGTCAGGTACCTCATGGAGAAAAAGGATGCTAAACCAAGACTCATAAGATGGATCTTGTTGTTGCAAGAATTTGATGTGGAGATCCGTGATAAAAAGGGGAGTGAGAATGTAGTAGCCGACCACTTATCAAGGATCATGGTTGATGATGAAGAGTCAACGACAGTGATAAATGAATCATTCCCTGATGAGCATATTATGTCTGTTTCATCTGTACCTTGGTTTGCTAATATTATAAATTTTTTGGCAACAGGTGCAATCCTGAGTCATTGGGTAAAGAAGAAGAAAACCCATTTTCTGTCCCAAGTAAAGCAATACATTTGGGAAGAACCGGATCTATTTAAAGTGGGAACGGATCAAATGATTAGACGATGTGTGCCAAATGAGGAAATTCCAAGTGTGCTAGCACATGTGCACTCTTATGCATGTGGAGGCCATTTCAGTGGCCAAAAGACAGCACACAAAATTCTTTCATGTGGTATTTTCTGACCAACTTTGTTTAAGGATGCGTTTGAGTTTGCGAAACATTGCATCAAATGTCAACATTTAGGGAGCGTCTCTAAAAGAGACGAAATGCCCATGAAACCGATTCTCGTCCTTGACATCTTTGATGTTTGGGGAATTGATTTCATGGGACCCTTCCCAAACTCTTTTGGCAATTTGTATATCTTGGTGGCGGTCGACTATGTATCTAAATGGGTCGAGGCGATAGCCACTAAGACGAACGACTATACCGTTGTGTGTAACTTTGTCCAAACAAACATTTTCTCGAGATTTGGTATCCCCCGTGTCATTATAAGTGATGGGGGATCTCATTTCAAAAACTTTAAATTTGGCAAATTACTAAAACGGTATGGCGTGGATCATAGAATAGCAACTCCCTACCACCCCCAAACAAGCGGACAAGTGGAAGTGTCTAATAGGCAAGTAAAAGATATTTTACAAAAAACCGTCCGGGCGGACCGAAAGGATTGGTCAACCAAATTGACTGATGCTTTATGGGCTTACCGAATGGCTTATAAAACCCCTATTGGCACGACCCCGTACCGGTTGGTTTATGGAAAAGATTGTCATTTACCGGTAGAGTTAGCTTACCGGGCGTTTTGGGCTATCAAAGAGATTAATGTGGATTATGATGTTGCAGGAAAAGAAAGGAAGTTGAGTCTAAATGAATTGGAAGAATTGAGAAATGAGGCATATGATTGTGCATCCACTTACAAGGACAAGATGAAGGCGGTTCATGATGCCAAGCTTCGAAAGAAGGAGTTTGAAGTGGGCCAAAGAGTCTGGCTTTATAACTCAAGGTTGAAGTTCTTTCCAGGGAAATTGAAAAGCAAGTGGACGGGACCATTTTTGATCACACGAGTTGGCAACTATGGAGATATAGAGATTGAAGATTTTGAGGATCGCTTGTTGTGAATGGTCACCAATTGAAGCCATATCTCGAACTCAACGAGATCAATGGGCCAACAAACCAAGTAGAAGCATTCTTATTGAGCTTGGTGACGAACGAGCATGAGTAACACCATGAAGAAGTGTCGGGCTGAGGACAATAAACTAAGCGCTAACCGAGAGGCAACCCGGCTTATGTGATGTTTTTAATTAAATTATGTTTTATTATTTTTCCCCTTTTAGCTAATTTTAGTTTAATTTTGTGCAAGAATAAAAGGAAGGCGGAAAGTATCAGGTTACAACGGATGTCGGTATTTCAGAGACGAAACACATTCAAGTGGGGAGCTGAAAAAAAAACAGGGCAGCGTAAGGCTACGCTGGTTCAGCGTAAGCCTACGCCGAAGAAGTTTTGCAAACAGAACCATCATAGGTGCAGCGTAAGGCTACGCCCCCTCAGCGTAATCTTATGCTGGAACGGGATTTTGCGTGGATAAGTCGTCCGACAGCAGGTAAGTCCGAAAAAAAAGTAAGAATAAAAAAATAATAATAAAAAACGTTTTTTTTAAACCCCTTTTCTCTATCTTCTTTCTTCATTATCACCTACCTTCCATCCCTTCTCTTTCATCTTCTTCTCTAAAAACCTTCATTCATCTTCATCTTCTTCCTTCCTCAATCTACCATCTCTTCATAGAAATCAAAAATTGGTTGAGGGTTTTTGCATAACTTTGCAAGAGGAGTAAACCCTACCAAGCGGAATTCAATGAATCAACCATATTCGAGAGACCCGAAATTCTAGGGTTTCGTAATTTTTGGGGCTTTTGTGTGTAGTGGAAGGAATAATCGTCACTCTTTGAGATTTCATCATCTAAACCCAAAAGGTACGTTTGTATTACAATTCTTGGTTATTTGAATGTATATTTTCGAATAAGAATTGATGTTTCATCGTAGTTGTGTTGTTGTGTACTTTGGGAGGGATGATTTAAGTTAGAATTCGTAGATTGAATGATGCCATTGTTGAAGCATTGGAAATAATTGTGTTAGTCACTAATTGAATAGGATTTGATTAAGATTTTGGAAGAAATTTTGAAATTTTAAAACAACATGTAAACTTGTTTTGATGAAAATAGCAGAAATTTTGTTTTCACATGATAAAAAGTTAATATGGAGTGAATTCAATTAGCAATAGTAATGAAGAATTGTTATAAGTTCGATTCTTGGTGAATTCTTTGATTTATGTGTGCTTGGTGAAATTGTAGGAACAATGGCCAGAACGAAAGAGTCTCACAAGGGTAAAGAAAAAGTGGGTGAATCATCATCACGGAGTAGGTCAAAGAGGGCACGAAACACTGTTGTTCTGCACGAAAGAAGTGAAGAAGAGAGTGCCCATGAATCTGAAGAGGAACTTGGACCCATAATATGGAAGAAACCAGTGAGATTATCATCTTTCCCATATTCGCAGCAGGAGAACTTATATATGGACAAGGTGAAAAACCCGGCTGGTGGATTTGAATCGTTATTCGCATGTGAAAAGCAGATCCATGAGCCGGATTTCGAGAGATATGGGGTTGTTAACTGTTTTCGACGGCTTGGTTGGGAAGAGAGTCTTGCTTTCCATTATGATGGGATTGATGATGTGTATGGTGAAGCAATTCTGGAGTGGATGTCGACCCTTCAACGAATTGAAGGAAATAACCCGCCCCAAACGATAATTTTGAGGGGTACAGTGAATGGGAAACAAGCAGACCTGTCATTTCAGACTATTGACAAGATTGCACACTTTGACTCTAGAGCAAAGAATAATGAACCTTATGAATATATATCTGATGATAAGTTGAAGGCTCACGTGATCCATGAAATAATGTGGGAAAACATGATAAGAACCCTTTTTGTGGTGGAAGAAGGTTGTGATGTATTCCGGTTAGTATTGAGAAGAGATATGTTGAAGCCACTTCCCAAGTTGTTGTTGATATTTGTAACATTGAACGTGGTCCAGAGAAAGGGGGATAAGACCAAGGTGCGTTTTTATGAAGTTATGATTCTACATGCACTATTGACGGGTTCCCCAATTATGTCATCTAAACATTTGATCATGTGAAATATTTGGGAGTCACGTGAAGAAAGAGAGAGGATGGTTATTCCTCATTGTCGGTTGTTATCAAAGTTCCTTAAATGGGCAAAGGTTTTGCCACGAAGACCGGCGGTGTTAAAAATCAAGCATAAACCTTATACCATAAAGTCTTTGCAACAAGGAAGTTGGAGATATGAGTTGACAGCAAGAACTCATGTGTTGACTGATACCACCACTGCGAGGTTTTTGGAGGAATTGAGAAGTGATGTGTCGGAAGAGGAAGAAATGAACTTGGAAGATGAAGATATTGATCCCATAGGACCAAATATAGGGACAAGTGGTGTAGGTTATGGGTTCGAGCATGGATTTGGGTATGGTGCTAATTACAATCAACCCTTCACGGAAGTAATAGAGCAGGCTCGCCCAACAAGTTATCCTAATTGGGAGGAGGCCTCGCGTATAATGTTTGATAGGCAAACACAAAATCTGGAGGAAGTTAGGAGATTTAGAATGGGGATGATGTTCTCCCAAGAGGAGGAAATAAACAGGAATTTTAGGCACAACGAAGAAGTGCGCCACTACAATGATTACCATCAGGGCGTACCATATTCTTCACATCCAGCACCTACTGATTGGGAGTCTTTGAATCCTTACGACATGGGTGATACATACCAGCTCTACCCACAGAGTCATCATTCTGAGTGGGTGGTACCGTACCCGACATCGGATGCAAGTGGGCAAGGCTCGAGTGGAGCGGCTCAAGGAGGTCTGAATAATATGAGAGATATGACTCGATCATTATATGAGTCAGTTTTTGGTCAACCGTTACAGCAGGAGCCATATGATGCTAGGCCGGAAGCATACTGGCCTTACAAGCCAGGCAATGATGATGAGGAGGAAGATGATGATGATGAGGAACAGAACAGTCAGGACATCTCTTCCTGATGTTGTTGAGTATGTCGAACAGGTCCACGTACTTTTACTTCTTTCTTGCAAAAATTTGAACTATTTTATTTAATTGTTTTGGTGTGTTTTATGTGTTTTAGGGTGTTTTGTTGTTTTGTTTTGTTTTTGTTTTGGTGAGAACTTGGGTGATGCTTGGGTTGATGTTTATGGTTTGGGAATTTACTTCTTGAATTTTGGAGGTTGGGTGTTAGATCTGTTTGGCACCCACTAACCGCACTTTTATATTTCATAACTATTTACATTGGGACAATGTAAGGTTCAAGTGTGGGTATGTGGGAAATCTTGGAAACCATACAAATTTTTTGATAATTGTTTTATAAAGTGTTTGGTAGAGGTCTTTGGTCATGATTAATTCACTAAGTACTTGATTAAGTCTTTCCAACAAATGAAAAAAATAAAAATAAATAAAAATTATTTTGGAAATGTTGAATTCGGGAGTAACAAAGTTGAAGGTGATGGTTTGCATGCACATGTCGGTAACCTATTTTCCACCGTTTTTGTGAGAGTTTGAGCCAAATTGATATATATATTCTCTTATTTGAGTGATTGGCCACTATGTTTCACATTTTAGAACTTGCATAATGTTGATACATGTTGAGACCTTGAACCAATTGATTGCACAAAAATGATAAAGGCATTAGGAGAAACCGTTTTTATTTTTAGCCATTTTTATACCTTTACCCGTTAATATCCACTAGATGCCCATTCTGAGCCTATACCTTTTCTTTTGACAAAACCCACAACATTAACCCATTCACCTTTTAGCCTTTTCTTTTTAAACCTGTGAGTTGGAATTCAATTAACTTAGATTGTTGTAGTTGCGGTTGCAATTGAGATAAAAAAAATGAGAAAGAAATACAAAAATAGTATTGGGACAACATTTGCCCAAAAGGTTTTGAGTATTAGTTTGAGCTACAATAAAAGATGTTATTGGGTCAGTGTAACTCAAGTTTCATTTGATAGTTTGAAGAAATAAGAACTTTAGTGTTGATGGGTCATTTATACCCATAATAGAGATTTGAAAGTTTTAGATTGATTTGTAGTTTCATTAGTTGAATTCCACTCACCTTTAGCCACTTTAAAAATCATTATCCATACCCGTAACCCTAGCCTACATTACAACCCTTAAAAGACCTTTTGATTTGTGCTTTTTAGTTGTGTTAGTAGGTGGAGATGTGATCAATATGCAAGCCTATGATAATGTGGTTCATTGTTTGATTTCGAGTGAAAAATACTAGCACATCATCGCTAGTCCATATACGAAGCCGAGTGGAATGATTCATTGTGAGGGGTATGTGCATGCAAAGCCATAACTGGATATGAGTTAAGCTCGTTCAAGTGTCTCCTTTTGTTTAAAAAGTCATCGATTGTTTGTTGGATTGTAAATCTATTGAGAGTATAATTCTTATGAATCTTGCATGACTTTGGACTAGAGGTGTACAAATCGGTTTTTTAACCCGAACCGAACCGGTTTGGTCAACTAAAAGTCAAAACCGGTTTGGCCCTAAACCGGTTCGGGTTAAACCGGTTTCGGAGGTGGAAAATGTCTAACTGGTCAAACCGGTTAGGGTTGGTTACAAACCGGTTTGCCATGTAAACCGGTTTTTATTAAAAAAAAAATCAAATATATTTTATATTTTTAATATAAAATCAAAAAAAAAATATAACAAATATAAAACATAAAGTTAGACGTTTATTAATATTTGGAAAGTTCAAAAATTAAAAAACATGACAAGATAAAATTATAAAATTCTAAAACATTACAAATGACAATATACATTTTTATTTTTTGGAATATTGATTGATTATTCTTGTGCGTTGTCTTCGGAACTGGAGCTTCGTAGCCTTGCATGTTCTTCATCGGTGACTGGTTCGGATATTCCAAGATCAACCCTAACACCCCCCACCTATTTATAGTGTTTTAAGAGTGTAAATGGGGCAAAAAAAAGGGCTAAAATCGACCCCAACGGCTATATAGCCGTTTTCTAACGGCTATTTTTTGAAGCCCAAAAACCGGTTTAAACCGGTTTATCGAACCGGTTCACACAAACCGGTCCCCAACCCGATCACCTCCAGAATGCTTCAAACCGGTGGTTTTAGCCTAACCCGAACCGGTTTGCCGGTTTAGACCGGGTAACAAAAAAACCGGTTTTTTGTGCACCTCTACTTTGGACCTTAACTTATGTTTAGTGAAAACAATTATTTGAGAATTTGTAATGTGAATTTAAAGCAAAAGACTTTGCTTGAGGGCAAACAAAACTCAAGTATGGGGATGTGATAAGTGACCAAAGTTTCATATATTAAAGAGTGCAATATGCTATATTTATGCAAATTAATATGGGGAATACAAAGGTTTTGTGTAGCTATGCATGTGCAGGTGTTGGAAGCTTAATGTATGATTTTAGAAGATATTATGCGAGAGATGGAAGAGTTGGAAGGAAAACGGATGAAACGGGGCAAAAATACAGGAGCCAGCGTAAGCCTACGCCACCTGGCGTAATCCTACGCCACCCGGCGTAAGCTTACGCCGCCCAGCGTAGGCCTACAACTAACCAATTCTTTCACAGCAGGTTTCAGGGATGCGGCGTAAGCCTACGCCATCCGGCGTAAGCTTACGCCAGTTACGTTATTTTGAAGCGGATTTTCGGGAAACTGCCGATTTTGAGAGTTTAAGTGGGGGTTTCTTCCCCAAATTCGAAATCATCTTTTGAACAACAGTTTTGGGCGATTTTGGGAGGCTAGAAACATATTATTGAAGAATCGAAGATGAATTCCACAACTATGAGCGGCTAATCCACCGGTAATCATTCCCGGGTGGATTGTTTTTAAGTTTTTAGGGTTTTTATCATATGCTAGCTTTGAGAAACAATTTTTGTAATCGTTTGGTTTGAAATACTTGAATCTTTGTGTTTAGTATGGTTATAAACTCACGGGAGTCGATAAATTCTTGCACCATTGACCCCGTTAGATGATAATTGCTATGAACTTCGATTTGTGTTGAATCTATTGATTAATCTAATTCTATATTGCATACATTTGTCTCGATTTCATTCGTGAATATTGTTTTACACTATTTGTCGATGATGTATGAATGTTGATGTTCTTGATTAGATTTGGTTAATTTGAGTTGGATAACTATTTGATTGTTTGAACTCATATGTTGGTGTGATAATCCCTAATTACTTGTGAACTTGAAACCCGGGTGTGATTCCTTTTTAATTATTGTTTACAACTTAAACTGTTTATTTGCTACTTAATTACTCGTAATCGTTTTGCTAGTTGATAATCATTGCTTGTTGGATTTGTTAATTTCACCTCAATCATTGCTTGTGTTTGGTCAGAAAGACCCATTGCAACTTCATAAATCACATTGTTAATTGAAGTTAAGCACCGACCACAAACTCTTCGTGGTTCGACACCCTTCTTACCCTAACTAGTTTAAGGTGATTAGGACACTCTAATTCTTTATCTTTGACTGGTCCCTTCGACATCGATCATGCAACATATCAAAGGCTGGTCAACATGATGTTTAAAGATAAGCTAGGGGACACCATGGAAGTCTACATAGATGATATGGTGGTCAAATCAAAGAGAGCTGAAGGTCATCTCAAGGATCTTAGGGAAGCATTTGGCATCCTGGACAAATACAATATGAAGCTAAACCTTTCCAAATGCCACTTTGTAGTGGGGGCAGGAAAATTCTTAGGATACATGGTGACCAAGAGAGGAATAGAGGCCAGTCCAAAATAGATCAAAGCAATAATCAATTTGAAATCCCCAGCAAACACCAAGGATGTCCAGAGACTGACTAGCAGAGTAGCAGCACTTAACAGATTCATTTCAAGATCCTCGGAAAGATGCAGGGAATTCTATGATATCCTGAAAAAGAACGAGCGGTTCGAAAGGGAAGAGAAGCATGAGCAAGCACACCAATCATTAAAGCAATACTTTTCAACCGCTCCTCTACTAATGAAACCAGAAGATGGAGAACCATTATCCCTATATCTGGCGGTATCCGGAAACTTAGTGAGCGCTGTCTTAGTTAAGGATCACGAAGGCCAACAACATCCGGTATATTACGTAAGTAAAAGCCTACTCCTAGTAGAAACCATGTATTCTTATCTAGAAAAATTAATATTGGCTTTAATAATGGCATACACTAAACTTAGACATTATTTTGAAACACACACTATTCACGTAAAGACTAATTATCTTATTAAGTGTGTTTTAAGAAAGCCAGAAATGTCTGGAAGGATGGCAAAATGGTCGGTCAAACTCAGCGCATATGATCTCGTATATGAGCCCAGAACAACGATAAAATCATAGGCACTCGCAGACTTTGTGGCTGATTTCAGCAGTGATATACATCATGAAGCAGACCTTGAAGTTCAGCAGTTAGAGGAATCCAAGGATAAGTGGATCCTATTCACTGACGGGGCATCAAACGTTAGAGGAACGGGTCTAGGGATCATGCTGAAATCGCCACAAGGGGACATAATACCCCAATCTATAAGTTGTGAGTTCCAAGTGACTAATAACGAAGCTGAGTATGAAGCTCTAATAGCTGGCTTGAAATTAGCTTGGGATATGAAAATCATGTATCTTCAAGTATATGTTGACTCTTTGTTAATGGCTCATATGCAGTGAAAGGTGAAATACTAGCCAAGTATCTAGAAATATTTAAACAATTATCTATGAAGTTCGATATGTTTGATATAAATCAGGTAACAAGAGAAGACAAATCTGAAGCTGATGCCTTAGCGAACCTCGCTTCAGCTCTCAAGATACAAGAAGGAGTCAGGATACCGATCATACATATCCTGAGTCCAGCAATCGAAGACCCAAACGAAGTGTCAAATGCAGAAGAAATAGATATTCAGGATCCCGAGCCCAGTCCGGAATCCTGGACTTTACCTACTAAAAAATATTTACAGGATGGAGAAATCCCGAGTGACGAAAAGAACCACATGGCTTTTCGCATGAGGGTGTCTCGCTTTATAATTTTACATGATGTCTTGTACAGGAAATCTATTGCAGGTCCATATTTGAGATGTTTGGAGGATCCCGAAGCACTTGAGGTTCTCAAAGACATACACGAAGGAGATTGCGAAAATCACACTAGGGGCAAGGCGCTATTTTCAAAGATCCTGAGGATAGGATATTACTGGCCTACAATGAGAAAAGATGATGTAACCTACTCTCAAAAGTGTGATGCCTACCAAAGACACAACAATATACTTCACCAACCAGTAGAGCCGGTGTATCCAATAATCTTTCCTTGGTCGTTTATGAAGTGGGGAATGGACATAATCGGCAAACTCCCCAAGGCACCAGGAGGAAAAGTGTTCATGCTAGCGATGACCGACTACTTCTCAAAATGGATCGAAGCTGAGGCATTTGTCCAAGTAAGAGAAAAGGAAGTTAACTCCTTCATCAAGCGCAATATCATGAAGAGATTCGGGATCCCAACAGAGATAGTATGCGACAATGGGTCTCAATTCATCGGAAAAAGGACAATCAACTTCTGTGCTAGTTGGGGAATTAAAATGATAACTTCCACCCGTGTGCATCCTCAAGCCAATGGACAGGCGGAGTCAAGCAACAAGATCATCATCAACAACATAAAGAAAAGATTGGGAGCAAAGAAAGGATGATGGGCTGAAGAGCTACCTTTTGTACTTTGGGCAGATAGAACAACCGCAAAAAATGCTACAGGACAAACTCCATTTTCTTTGATGTTTGGAACTGAAGCAATGTTTCCTACGGAGATGGTTATCCTTACTGCCAGAACCAATCTTCAAACTCCAGAATCCAACAGTGAAGCCCTCACTCAGGATCTTGACATCGTAGATGAGTTCAGGGATCTCGCTAAGGTCCGTATAGCAGCTTACCAGCAGAGGATAGCAAGGTCATATAACAAGAGTATAAGGATCAGAAGATTCCAGGTGGGTGACTTAGTACTAAGAAAGGCATTCCAGAACACAACCAATCCCAGTGACGGAAAGCTTGCACCAAAGTGGGAAGGCCAATACTTTATTGATTCGGAAGCAGGCAAAGGTGCGTATTGGCTAGCAACTATGGAAGGAGAAATCCTGCCAAGATTCTAGAATGCCATCCATCTCAAAACCTACTTCATGTGAGTTAGAAATTATGTTCTAACTAAAAAGGTACGTCCTCTTTCCATAATTATTTTTATATATTTGATTATTCTTTATCCAATTACTGACTTGAGTGTCGGAGGGGTGTTAGCCAGGCTAACACCCACCTTCACCAAGGATTCCTGTTTTGTGGGAATCACCTCCAGGGATCCTGACAGAAGATAGAGATTGGCCATCTCTCCGAAGTTTGGGTATCCTGATATACCTCGAAGGTTTAAACGGCTTTCGCCTTTCTAAGTATTAGGTTAATACACCCCGCCAGGAGCGCACGATATCCGATTATAGTTCAAGGTGGTGCGACCAGTCCATGTAACAGTGACTGATAATTTCGCCATTGTTGGCTATATATTGGGTGCTACGAATATAACAGACGTGTTATTACTCAAGTTTCTCTGATCATTTAACACTTACATGTTAAAGCTAAGGTTTTTAGAATTTTCATGCTAACTCAGAATTGGCCTTGCCCACGATATTGGCTTAGCCCACGATTATTTGGCTTAGCCCACGATATTGGCTTAGCCCACAAATATTTGGCTTAGCCCACGATTATCTGGCTTAGCCCACGAATCTAATTTGTCACAGATTAAAAACTTACGAACATCATGAAGATCAATTACTAAGACTACAGCATGACTCAATACTGGGGACAACTAATAGTTGTTACACTTTGGACTCTATGCTATAATCTGGTATGTGTATATACCCCACTCGATACACAACTAAGGTATGTGATACTTATTTTTCATATTTGAAAGCTAAATGACTAGGTCATGATACGTTTGGTACTTTTACTTAACATTTATCAAAACCAAATTATATTTCCTAAGTCTAAGTTTGATAAAAATCCAAGAGTTTATTATTAAGGATCCGATATCCCGAATATATGTTCAAACCTATTTTTCTAAGTATTCCAAACTTTTAATTATCTAAGGATCCAAATTTTCTAAAACATATTAAAGAAAATCAAACATATAACAAACATGGCAAATAGTCATAAACTGTCTACTAATATTTATAGTGTAAGAAAGAAAAGTGATCCGGGCTTCATCCAAAACCTAGACCCATCCACCCGGAATCACAAAATAGCAAATTGTCTATCCCATAACAGGGATCCCAAAAGCATGAAAAAGAAAATTGTTCATCAACCACAGACATAAAAGGAAATTGTTTCAAGACAAGTCAACCAACACAAGTAGTCAAATACCAGGGCTCAGGTCTCAGTATTTTTACCTTCATCGCCCTGATCAAACTGCTTCTCAGCATCACCAGCTCCAGCAGCCTTGCTGGTGTCCACTGCTTCACCTCCTAGCTTGGCAAGAGAAGAGCGCCATCCCTCAAGATCCCAGGCTGCACGATCAAAACCTTCAGCACAGCTTGCTCAGCCATCTGGATTCTGGATTGGAGAATAGACTTGGCCGCGGATTTCTTAGCATCATCTACAGTCTGCAGAAGCCTAAGCTCTTACTGGGTTATGCTATCCTGCAGCTTGTTCTTCTGGCTCTGGATCTCATTCTCCAAATATTTGCTCTTGGCGGCAAAGTCTTCTTCAAATCCTCAGCTTTCTCTATAGCATCCTCAGCACTCTTCTCTGCCTTAGACAAATTGGCGTAAAGTTTCTCGAGACCCTGCAAGATATAGACGGATTAATGATTTAGAATCCTGAAAAAATACATTTGGATGCCAAGAGAAGACTTACCAGATTCATCAAGCTCTGAAGCTTCTTGGTGGTCTCAGCAGAGTTCATCCCCTCGAAGATCTCAAGATCCAGCGCCTTAGCCGTTTTTCTCTTTTTGCTTCCCGAAGCTTTGGACCGGGAAACAGGGACATGAGGCTTAGCAGTTGCAGGCGTGAGACCCTCCTTCTTGCCACAATAGCCCCAGATAGAAGGTTGTCAAGGTCAGACAAAGAAAATTGAAAGCTTGACTTGGGGATTCCTACACAAAAATAAAGTAGTTCAGAATCATGGTATATGAAGATAGAAATACTAAATATTCCTTACCTGAAGACATCTCAGATTCAGAATGCTGAGTTTCCAAGCTGGCTTGACTAACGGTAGACTCAAAGCGGAAGGATCTTTCACCCACAAGAATTTCCAATAACGATTCAATCCTCTTGTCTGTATTGCTTCTTGCAGGTAACAGTTCGCAAAATTTTGGAGCTACACAAGGATCAAACAAAGATTATCAGCAACAGGTCAAATGTAATATAATTTGCAGGAATCCTAGCTATTTCCTACCCTTCTTAACCCATTCAAGCGGCAAATGTCTCCCACTGGGGATAGAGTCTCTCCTGACAAAGAAGAACTTCCCCTTCCAGTCAGGATCATTTTGAGTGGCTTTTGTGATTAAATGAGTTCGCCCGGTCCTAAGTTGAAGGACGAATCGAGAAGAGCCATGGGTTCTTAGATTGTAAGTATCGGCTAGCTCAGGGATGCCAATGGTCAAAGAGTGTGAACGATTTAGTCTTTTCAAAGTTGCTAAAATCCTCCAAACCATCGGCATGATTTGGGAGTAGCAAAGACCAGTGATCTTGAAAAAGTCGGTGATAAAGGAAGAAAAGGGATATGACAGACCTAACGTAAAAGGATAGCTATGGAAGCAGACCCAAGTTTCAGAAAACAAATCGACCTTTGTTCTAGAGTCAAAAGGCCTAAAAACAGTTTTTTGAGGGAAAACATTATTAGACTCCAAAATTTTTTATGTTTAGATCGGTAAAAGAAAACAGAGTTCAAGATAAGAATGATCAAGGATTCCTTGATCCTTGAAATCCTCTATCGTTTCAACGATAATGAAGGAAGCCGATCTTGTCATTTTCTTACCCATGGCGACGGAAGAATAGAAGAAAGAAAGTAAAAAAGTTTCAGGAAATAATTTACCTGTTTCGGTATGAAGAAGATAAATATGAGAGAGAAGGTGTAATGATGGTTTTATCCTACAAGCCCCAAACGGTTAAATCGACTCGGTATACGTAAACGTCTCATCCTAACCCTATCATCGTTTATTATTTGAATTGTAAAATTTTACAGATGTCGATAAGATTGACAACTGTTAAATTTGGGGACAATTGTTATGGGTCATTTTACAGCTCAAGATCCTGGATATTCGACGTACTTCGGTATCCTGACAGGTTCCGGTATCCTCAATATTTAACCGTTATTATCTTTCAATTATTTTGACCAATACGCAGGTAAAGCACGTGTAGTCAAGGTCATCCAAAAAAGAATCGCTCCTGAAGTCAAGGAGAACGTGTTGAAGACGCATGGAGTGACTTGCAACGGATATATTTGAAGAATTAGTCTATCCCGGGATTCTCGGATAGTTAGTTAGCATTATCATTGTATTTATTCTGGCAGTATCGATCGAATATGAACAACATTCACTACGCACTTAGCATCTAAACTCGTAAACACTTCTGTAACACACTTAGCTCGATCATTACTGCTCAACACTTGTAATATTTTTATCATTTATCGAAGAAACGAGGCAGGGGACGATTGTCACCTCCCGAGGTTTTATGCCGGCGATCCCTAAAGATCAAGGGCTTTCCTCGTAAACAATCGTGTCACTTTTTACGTTTTTACATTGATTTACATTGATCACACTACCTCACAAACTAAGTTTGGTTACAAAATTAGTTTTATTAATTTTTACCAAAAACAGCTATGTTAGGGGTTTCTTCCCCAAATTGAGAACTCACCTCTGCCGCTCTTGCAATGCTCCCTCTCCTAGGGTTCCGTTGATCTCTCCACAATCTGCTCGGTTTCGTTGTTTGCAAGGCTCCCTCTCCGCTACTTAAGAAGCAGCTCTCCCCTTGATGAGATATGAACGATGAACCATTTTTGATTTTATTTTCTGTTATGTTATTTACATTTAGGGTTTCAAAACCCTTTCTTGTGATTTGTCTGTCATTAAGCAATCCCAAAGTTGCTTTTTTATTTGATTAAATTAAGGAAAAAAGAAAAAAAAAATTCGCTCAATAAATATTGTTAAGAGACACCTTGTAATATTTATGAACAATGTGCTTCTTTAAACTAGAGTTTTATCTCTATTAAAAAAAGTGTTACAAAACTTGTAACGAGCCTTTTGAAACCGGTTAGTAACCAATGGTTTTATTCTTTATTTAGAAAACTGTACAAACCGGGTTTTAACCGGTCAGGTAGAAACTGGTTCTGTGTAAAAAAATCGAAACCGGTTAGGAAACCAACGGTTTTTTCCAACCCTAGACCGGGTCCACCTACAGTCGGGTAGGAACCGGAAGTTCCAGAACCGGTTTTTTTTGTACACCTCTACTATATCGGGCCTTTTATTTTTCAACATGTTTGTTTTTAGAAAAATGAGTATCATGATTTGATTCCCGACATGAGATTTGGTGACCCGACATGTCGTGTTCATTTTGATTAACCATTTTACATAATGGGTCTCATAGCATTGCTGATTCAACATATGTTAGGCTCGTGATCGATTGTTTATGGCAAGTGTCCAAAGATCCTCGATTTCCGAGCCACATCTCACATGACTTCAAATATTTGGATGGTCATGATGCGATACAATATCTTGGTTATGACAACTAAAATGATTTTAGAGTAAATTATAAATTATATCCTTTATAAATATATATAAAATTGTACGGTATGTTTTTATACTTCAATAGTTATACTTATTTGTCCTAGATTGTGAAGAGAGAGAGAGTCGAAGAGAGAAATTCGAAATAGAGAGAAGGGAGGGGTGGAGGAGATTTATTTTATAATTAATTCCATGGATGGACTCTGTAGTTTATACAGATTTCACTCATAGCCCATATGAATGGTAAATTACAGATTTAGTTCAATAGTTTACACACTTGTAACAGAGATGACCCCCAGGTTGAATATGTGTTAACTTTGACTCTTAAATACATGAAAAATGACTAAAATGCCTCTTCATATTAGAAATATAAAAAAATCTAAATTTTCATTTGCAATTAATTAATAAAGCTTGTGGCTCCCACTTTCTCATTATCTTCTTAATTTCTTATTCATTGGACTATACCAACAAACCACCGGTTATATTGCTTAAACGTTTCTGAGATCTAATAGAAACAAGAGAATTAAAGTCAATCCCCATATGCTTTCATGTAAGCAGGTTATTCAATATGGTAAAATGACTCTAAACAACCACAATCAAATCTTCAATTCTTCATAATCTATGTTTATAAAATGATAATGCACAAACCCTAACTCTTCATAACTTAAGCTAAATCACAAATCAATTTCAATCTTGCTTTCATGTAAGCAGGTTATTAGGACCTCAATGTGTAAACTAATGAACTAAACCTGTAATTTCTTATTTCTAGGAGCTATTAGTGAAATTCATGTAAACCACAGGGGCCATCCATGTAATTAATTCTTTTATTTAAGTGAAATTACATAAATAGTCATTTAGAGGTAAAATAACCATTATGCCCACATGTGCCTAGCACATGTTTACACGTAACTGAAAAAGATAACATCAGTTAGTAAAAATGACAGAAAGCATGCAAAGTTTCTAATAAAAGGACATTGAGTGTAATTATCGAAATGTAAAGACATATCATTCAATTTCATATATTTACAAAGGACATAATTTTTAACTTACTTCTGATTTTACAAATCTTAATTGTAAGAAAATAAAAAAAAGTTGTATGTATTTAAAAATCAAACTCATTTATTTTTATGTCAATTTATAAACAAGTTAAAAATAAATGTTTTACCTTTTTCTTATCTAGTCATCTATATCTGTACCATATAATAAATAAAGGTTTTTACATGTCACGTATCGTCTCCGTATTCATTTTTATCATTTTTTCCTGCATCACTCTCTTATTAAATACATATCCATATTTTAATAATAATATATTTTTAATGAAAATACTAATTATACTAATAAAACACATTTATTTTAAATTATCTTTTATTATTAGAAACTTTGAAATATAATTATATAACTTTTATTTTGAATCAAATAGTAATAAAATTCCAATTATATTAAATAGTAATTAACGTATTTTCGAAACTCAATTATATATATATATATATATATATATATATATATATATTAATTTTTACATATTTTGAATTTTGTTTTTTATCCTTCGTATATGTAATACATTTTTACGCATGTAAAAAAGATATACTTAAAAATTTTATGTATTGATATTTTTCATCCCGTGTGTAGACACGGGGTTATTAGCTAGTTTGTATAATAAAAAAGAAGACTAAATTACAGAAAGCAACCTTTAAGTATATACTAAATTACACTCGCAGACCTTTATCTTCACTAATTACGCTAGACACCATTTATTTAAATGGTTTGTATCAAGTTATAACCTTTAGACTAACAGAGAGTTTTGTTTGTTTGTTCCTACCCGTTTTCGCTTCCAGATGCACACACATTCGATAGAAACTTTGATTAAGTTTAAATGTTTTTGCCGATAAATTGACTTAATAGCAAAAAAGATAAGATTGAAGACAATAGTATTGATTAGCATTATTCATGTTTAAAATTAGTTGCGATCACACAAAACGTAATTACGGTAAAAAATATGAAAAAACGTGATTACGTAAAAAATAATTACGTAAAAACATGATTACGTAAAAACATGATTACGTAAAAAAAGCATGCATAAATTGTGATTATTTAAAAAAATGACATTTATGCCCTTTTTTATCTGGACAACGCGTTATTTTTTTCAAAGTAATTATTTTTATGCCACCGCGTTATCCTCAACATTAGATCATATTAATCGGACGGTTGGAGGCCCTTCATACGATTTAGGCCCTTTGTACGATAACCGTCCCCTATATATATATATTAATTTGTTAATATAAGAATGAAGGGTAAATTAGTCAATTACATGTCATTTAACTGAAAAATCTAACGTCGGTTAGTCTAAAGGTTATAACTCGATACAAACCATACACATAAAGGGTGTCCAGTGTAATTAGTGAAGATTAAGGTATGCGGGTGTAATTTGATATATACCTAAAGGTTGTTTTCTGTAATTTAGTCAAAAAAGAATGAACACACAAAGTTCTTTGTACGTTCCTTATACTTTTACACGACATATCTATTAGTTTTCTTAAAGTATAACAAAAAAAAATGGAATAAGATGCGCCCCAACAAACACACATAAAACAAGATAATATAACACGAAATTCATTTATTTAAGTTAATTTATTCAATTATTCTATCTATACGGGGATGACAACTTCACAGGTTAAGTCGTTTATTTTTATAAAGTATTAAAGATATTTTATGTTGAAATTCAATTTTTTGGATATCTCACGACACAAGTTATAACTATGTGTGTAAATTTATAGCAATATTTTGAAAAAAAAACATATTATTTAGTTCCTATTCGGTTTGACCTATCAACCCATTAACACACCCTTCCACTTTTCATATGTGGCCTAGACAGACGGGATGGTTTCATGTTTAACTCTTTAAATAGTTTATTTAAATTAAATTGTTGTTTTAGTTATGTGTATTATTTATAAAGATAATAAATACATTACCCGATTATAATTCAAAATTTCGGATAATTTTGAATCAGTTTTTCGAAAGTTTGAAATTATATACAGTTTTAATATTCTCAAATCCAAATAACCCATTTCAAATAACTTGAATAACCACTTATTCTCACTCACATGTGTTGGTTGGTAGGGCATGGCATGCTTGAATAATGGAGGTGGCAGTGACAAGATGAAAAAGAAGGCTAAATCCAATAATGTGATGATAATTAACACCTTTATTTCATTTAAATTTTAAATAGAAATAAATATATGTTTTTTTAAACAACAAACATTGCCTTAAAAAGTCATTAAATATGAAAGAATGATTACAAGAAAGGTTTTGTAATGTAAGTCCTTCCTCAAAGATCTCACGTGTTGGATTTACTCATTCACAATATACTTTAATAACTGAAAATCATTTGTTCATAGGAGCGGAAACATTGTATAACATAGTCATAAAACATCAATTAAACATTGTCTTTCATTAATCATGAATGGGATGTCAGTCGAGGCCAGGTGGCCTTCAGGCCTGGTCCAGTTGCATCCTTAGCTATCCTTCATCTCTATTCATTTACATGAAGTGCATACTAAGAGGGTGTTTGGTATTGCGTTAGAAAACTGCTAATTGACTTATTTGCTTTTTCAAAAGCCAATAAGCTAAAAAAAATGTTTGGCAAACATAAAAACAATTTTTGTTTTAACTTTTTGATAAAGCTAAAAAGTTATTTTTTAAGAAGCCATAAATTCCTGGCTTTTCAAATGGCTTTTGGCTTTTGAAATAAAATATTACCAATATACCCCTAACAATTTCTAACATATACATATATATAATATAAAAATGTCCCTTTTAATCATTTTACGTGAATAACCTAAGTGAAACACTTTTTAAAAAACAATTTTTAGACTTATTGACTTTTCCCACCACAAAAGCTAATCTAAACACTTTTTTAAAAACTCGTTTTCAAAAAGTTATAAGCTAATAAACACTTTTAACAAAAAACACTTTTGAGGTTAAATAAGCCATCCCAAACACCCTCTAAAAAGTCAGTTAATGCCGGTAAATTCTAGTTTTTAAGCAAATAGACATTTTCATCATACACATGGCATAAATGCATACACACACATACACACACACACATATATATATATATATATGTATATATACACACACATCATATGAAAACATAGATGTTAACATACAACATACGAAGTCGTAGCTCATGTTCATTCATCATTCCGTGTTGTAGCTCGGGTCATTCATCATATTGAGTCATAACTCGTAAAACATGTGTCAACCAACATAGCCTAACACAAAAAGGGAAATCCTTCTCGTCATATATCGGTATCACAAAGACAACCGCATTCGTACCTACTACCTATGCAGTCGTGCATCGAAAGCGCCTTCGTCTACACAAAGTAGTTGTAATTGTCTACCATAATAGACTTAAACATATTGTCTACATAGTAGCCGTACGTTGCATTGTCTACTAAAGTAGTCGTGAAAGCACCTACCGTCTACACCAGGTGGAGGCAATATTATCGCTCACCGGTGCAGCTCTAAACATCATACTGAGTCGTCACCCACAACATCATCTGTCTACATGAAGTAGCCGTAACCATCTACCAAAGGTAGCCGTTTCCCATCGACTATTTATACAACCGTGGATTGTAAAAGCCCCTCTGTGTACCGAAGTAGCAGTAATATTGACCGAACCGTGGTTCACATCATACCGAGTCGTAACTCAGGAACATAATGTCTGCATAAATAGTCGTCTGGTAATCCGTTTGCCACAAAGGCAACCGTCACACATACACATAAGCACATAAGGGAAATCATTTGTATAAACGTTCATCTTTCATAGTATGGACGTAGCCAAGTTTATAAACATTCCATTAAAAAGGTTAAGTATGCAAATCAGCCCAGACATGTGAAAAACTCTTAAAAAGGACATCTAGAACTCACCTTAGATAAGTAGCAGGGGTGTCGGGCCTAAGCATGGTCTGGAGTCTCTATGTATCCTTTTAATCATGTACGTATTACTTCTAAAGGACTTGTTTCATACCCTAGGTATATGTTTATTGTATGTACTAGTATTATGAGAACTTCGAGTACACGCGAGAACCTTAAGTACTCGCATAGAGCATTCACGTATCAAGTACTTAGGCTTACAAGGATTTCGTTTGCTAGTACCTGGACCAGCGAACCGAGTACGTGGGCTGAGTCCTTGGGCAGAATACTAGGTTTACCCGATTACATGGGTCCGAGTAAATAGAGCCATATGCTAGGTCACGAGTACATGGAGCCGCAACTAGTTCACGAGTAAATGGAGCCGAGTACTATCCCATTCCCGAGAACCATTACCGTGAACTTAGTGCTTACGAGATCTAGGTTCACAAGAACTTTATTCTCAACCAATCCCTAATTCTGCATGGTTCCGGATCTAATTCTTTATAGTTATTAAGATCTAAACTTTAAACATTCAAAGTGTTTGTTTAATACCCATAACGTTAAATCTAAGAGCTTTATTCCATTTCATACGTGAAAGTACAATCTTTTTGCATTATAACACTCATATTCCCGTAACTCAAAATAATGAAGAAAAGATGTAGTTTTTAGGCTCATTCTTACCTCAATAGCGTGTGTAATCCTCGTGTCTCCTTTACTGATCGATCTTAAGCAGCTGGTGAAGCAAATTAGTAGCTTGGATCGAAGTTCTTTTTCCCTTGCTAGCCGAGAACTATCCTCCTTCCTCTCCCAAGTTTTCACATAAATGAGATAAGTGGAATGAGGTGGGTAGGATGGCGACTAGGGTATTAAGAGGGTGAGGTTTCCCCTTTTTCGAAAAGTATGCTATATAGCCCCTCAACTTTCGAGTGGTCACTAAACCTCCTTATTTATTTCATTTGTGAGTTTTAGGGTGTTACAAGTCTACCTAACTTACAAGAGGTTTCCCTTGTTATAGCAGCCGAAATAGTTAATAATGTCGGGGAGGACCTAGCACCAGAAAAGAGTACATTGAAAAAGAATAAGAGGAAGAAGGATCAAATAGAACTTGGATGTAGTTTTGAGTGTTTGTGAATTGCAAGTCAATTTGGGTCTATGAAGCAACTAAGGTACCCTTAGTATTTGAACTTTCAGTTGAAACTACAGTGTCAGTGGGAATGCGCGCCTATCCGCATAAGTCAGGCACGCCACGCCACACTTCGATCCATGACTCATCACGACTAGACTGCCCTGTACGTCCACCCCAACATGGTCTGGATGCCACATGCCACGTAGGTCCACGCCCCGTAGGCACGGCACGTCACGTCATGCGGCACAGGTCAGGTTGACCCGCCGCGCCCACCAACTCGGACGCTTTCCCACCAGGTCAAAAATATAAAGGCAGATCGCGACAACACGGGTGTGCCATTTCAAATAACTTGAATAAGCTAAAAACCATCCGATAAACTATGACCTACCTCTTATCCTCACTCACATGTGTTCGCTCGAAGGGGGGGGGATGCTTGAATAATGGAGGTGTCAGTGACAAAATGAAAAAAGAAGGCTAGATTTATACTCCATGTGATGTTTAAGTCCTTTCATTCATTTAGATTGATTAACCATTTTACATCATGGGTCTCATAGCATTCTGATTCAACATATGTTAGGCTCGTGATCGATTGTTTTTTGCAAGTGTCCACATCTCACATGACTTCAAATATTTGGATAGTCATGATGCGATACAATATCTTGGTTATGACAACTAAAATGATTTTAGAGTAAATTACAAATTATATCCTATATAAATATATATAAAATTGTACGGTATGTTTTTATACTTCAATAGATATACTTATTTGCCGTAGATTGTGAAGAGAGAGAGGGAGAGTCGAAGAGAGAAATTTGAAGTACAGAGAAGAGGGGGGGGGTGGAGGAGATTTTTTTTATAATTAATTCCGTGGATGGCCTCTGTAGTTTATACAGATTTCACTCATAGCCCATATGAATGGTAAATTACAGGTTTAGTTCAATAGTTTACACACTTGTAACAGAGATGACTCCCAGATTGAATATGTGTTAACTTTGACTGTTAAATACATGGAAAATGACTAAAATGCCTCTTCATATTAGAAATATAAAAAAATCTAAATTTTCATTTGCAATTAATTAATAAAGCTTGTGGCTCCCACTTTCTCATTATCTTCTTAATTTCTTATTCATTGGACTATACCAACAAACCACCGGTTATATTGCTTAAACGTTTCTGAGATCTAATAGAAACAAGAGAATTAAAGTCAATCCCCACATGCTTTCATGTAAGCAGGTTATTCAATATGGTAAAATGACTCTAAACAACCACAATCAAATCTTCAATTCTTCATAATCTATGTTTATAAAATGATAATGCACAAACCCTAACTCTTCATAACTTAAGCTAAATCACAAATCAATTTCAATCTTGCTTTCGTGTAAGCAGGTTATTAGGACCTCAATGTGTAAACTAATGGACTAAACCTGTAATTTACTATTTCTACAGGCCATTAGTGAAATTCATGTAAACCACAGGGGTCATCCGTGTAATTAATTCTTTTATTTAAGTGAAATTACATAAATAGTCATTTACAGGTAAAATAACTATTATGTCCTCATGTGCCTAGCACATGTTTACACGTAACTGAAAAAGATAACACCAGTTAGTAAAAATGACAGAATGCATGCAGAGTTTCTAATAAATGGACATTGAGTGTAATTATCGAAATGTAACGACATACCATGCAATTTCATATATTTACAAAGGTGATAATTTGTAACTTACTCTTGATTTTACAAATCTTAATTGTAAGAAAAAAAAAAGCTGTATGTATTTAAAAATCAAACTCATTTATTTTTATGTCAATTTATAAACAAGTTAAAAATAAATGTTTTACTTTTTTCTTATCTAGTCATCTACATCTATACTATATAATAAATAAAGGTTTTTACATGTCACGTGTCGTCTCCGTATTCATTTTTATCATTTTTTCCTGCATCACTCTCTTATTAAATACATCTCCATATTTTAATAATAATATATTTTTAAAGAAAATACTAATTATACTAATAAAACACATTTATTTTAAATTATCTCTTATTATTAGAAACTTTGAAATATAATTATATAACTTTTATTTTGAATCAAATAGTAATAAAATTCCAATTATATTAAATAGTAATTAACGTATTTTCGAAACTCAATTATATATATATATATATATATATATATTAATTTTTACATATTTTGAATTTTGTTTTTTATCCTTCGTATATGTAATACATTTTTACGCATGTAAAAAATATATACATAAATTTAAAAATTTTATGTATTGATATTTTTCACCACGTGTGTAAACACGGGGTTATAAGCTAGTTTGTATAATAAAAAAGAAGACTAAATTACAGAAAGCAACCTTTAAGTATATACTAAATTACACCCGTAGACCTTTATCTTCACTAATTACGCTAGACACCCTTTATTTAAATGGTTTGTATCAAGTTATAACCTTTAAACTAACAGAGGTTAGATTTTTCAGTTAGTTTTGTTTGTTTGTTCCTACCCGTTTTCGCTTCCAGATGCACACACATTCGATAGAAACTTTGATTAATGTTTAAATGTTTTTACTGATAATTTGACTTAAAAGTAAAAAGATAAGCTTGAAGACAATAGTATTGATTAGCATTATTTATGTTTAAAATTAGTTGCGCTAACACAAAACGTGATTACGGTAAAAAAATATGAAAAAACGTGATTACGTAATAAATAATTACGTAAAAACATGATTACGTAAAAAAAAAGCACGCATAAAGTGTGATTATTTAAAAAAAATTGACATTTATGCCCTTTTTTATCTGGACGACGCGTTATTTTTTTCAAAGTAATTATTTTTATGCCACCGCGTTATCCCCAACCTTAGATCATATTAATCGGACGGTTGGAGGTCCTTCGTACGATTTAAGCCCTTTGTACGATAACCGTCCCCTATATATATATTAATTTGTTAATATAAGAATGAAGGGTAAATTAGTCAATTACATTTCATTTAACTGAAAAATCAAACGTCGGTTAGTTTAAAGGTTATAACTCGATACAAACTATATACATAAAGGGTGTCCAGTGTAATTAGTGAAGATTAAGGTATGCAGATGTAATTTGAGATATACCTAAAGGTTGTTTTCTGTAATTTAGTCAAAATAGAAAGGACACACAAAGTTCTTTGTACGTTCCTTATACTTTTACACGACATATCTATTAGTTTTCTTAACTTATGGTAGTATAACAAAAAAAAATGGAATAAGATGCGCCCCAACAAACATACATAAAACAAGATAATATACCACGAAATTCATTTATTTAAGTTAATTTATTCAATTATTCTATCTATACAGGTGACGGGGATGACAACTTCACAGGTTAAGTTGTTTATTTTTATAAAGTATTAAAGATATTTTTGTTGAAATTAAATTTTTTGGATATCTCACGACACAAGTTATAACTTTGTGTGTAAATTTATATTTTCAAGTATAGCAATATTTTGAGAAAAAAACATATTATTTAGTTCCTATTCGGTTTGACATATCAACCCATTAACACACCCTTCCACTTTTCATATGTGGCCTAGACAGACTGGATGGTTTCATATTTAACTCTTTAAATAGTTATTTAAAGTAAATTGTTGTTTTAGTTATGTGTATTATTTATAAAGATAATAAATACATTACCCGATTATAATTCAAAATTTCGGATAATTTTGAATCAGTTTTTTGAAAGTTTGAAATTATATACAGTTTTAATATTCTCAAATCCAAATAACCCATTGCAAATAACTTGAATAACCACTTATTCTCACTCACATGTGTTGGTTGGTAGGGCATGACATGCTTGAATAATGGAGGTGGCAGTGACAAGATGAAAAAGAAGGCTAGATCCAATAATGTGATGATAATTAACTCCTTTATTTCATTTAAATTTTAAATAGAAATAAATATATGTTTTTTTAAACAACAAACATTGCATTAAAAAGTCATTCAATATGAAAGAATGATTACATGAAAAGTTTTGTAATGTAAGCCCCGTTTTCTGAAAGATCTCATGTGCTGAATTTATTCATTCACAACGTACTTCAATAACTGAAAGTCATTTGTTCATAGGAGCGGAAACATTGTATAACATAGTCATAAAACATCAATTAAACATTGTCTTTCATTAATCATAAATGGGATGTCAGTAGAGGCCAGGTGGCCTTCAGGCCTGGTCCAGTTGCATCCTTAGCTATCCTTCATCTCTAATCATTTACATGAAGTGCATACTAAGAGGGTGTTTGGTATTGCGTTAAAAACTGCTTATTGACTTATTGGCTTTTTCAAAAGCCAATAAGCTAAAAAAGGTGTTTGTCAAACATAAAAACACTTTTTATTTTAACTTTTTGATAAAGTTAAAAAGTTGTTTTTTAAAAAGCCACAAATTTCTAGCTTTTCAAATGGCTTTTTGCTTTTGAAATAAAATATTACCAATCTACCCCTAACAATTTCTAAGATATACATATATATAATATAAAAATGTCATTTTTGGTCATTTTACGTGAATAACCTAAGTCAAACAATTTTTAGACTTATTGACTTTTACCACCACAAAAGCTAATCCAAACACTTTTTTAAAAGCTCAATTTCAAAAAGTTATAAGCTAATAAACACTTTTAACAAAAAATACTTTTGGAATTAAATAAGCCATCCCAAACACCCTCTAAAAAGTCAGTTAATGCCGGTGAATTCTAGTTTTTAAGCAAACAGACATTTTCATCATACACATGGCATAAATGCATACACACACATACACACACACACATATATATATATATATGTATATATACGCACACATCATATGAAAACATAGATGTTAACATACAACATACGAAGTCGTAGCTCCTATTCATTCATCATTCCGAGTTGTAGCTCGGGTTATTCATCATATTGAGTCATAACTCGTAAAACATGTGTCAACCAACATAGCCTAACACACATAGGGAAATCCTTCTCGTCATATATCGGTATCACAAAGACAACCGCATTCGTACCTACTACCTATGCAGTCGTGCATCGAAAGCGCCTTCGTCTACACAAAGTAGCTGTAATTATCTACCATAATAGACTTAAACATATTGTCTACATAGTAGTCGTACGTTGCATTGTCTACTGAAGTAGTCGTGAAAGCACCTACCGTCTACACCAAGTGGAGGCAATATTATCGCTCACCGGTGTAGCTCTAAACATCATACTGAGTCGTCACCCACAACATCATCTGTCTACATGAAGTAGCTGTAACCATCTACCAAAGGTAGCCGTTTCCGATCGACTATTTATACAACCGTGGATTGTAAAAGCGCCTCCATGTACCAAAGTAGCTGTAACATTGACCGAACCGTGGTTCGCATCATACTGAGTCGTAACTCAGGAACATAACGTCTGCATAAATAGTCGTCTGGTAATCCGTTTGCCACAAAGGCAACTGTCACATATACACATAAGCACATAAGGGAAATCATTTGTATAAACGTTCATCTTTCATAGTATGGACGTATCCAAGTTTATAAACATTCCATTAAAAAGGTTAAGTATGCAAATCAGCCCAGACATGTGAAAAACTCTTAAAAAAGACATCTAGAACACACCTGAGACAAGTAGCAGGGGTGTCGGGCCTAAGCATGGTCCGGAGTCTCTATGTATCCTTTTAATCATGTACGTATTACTTCTAAAGGACTTGTTTCGTACCCTAGGTATATGTTTATTGTATGTACTAGTATTAGGATAACTTCGAATACACGCGAGAACCTTAAGTACTCGCATAGGGCATTCACGTATCAAGTACTCAGGCTTACAAGGATTTCATTTGCTAGTACCTGGACCAGCGAACCGAGTACGTGGGCTGAGTCCTTGGCCCGAATACTAGGTTTACCCGATTACATGGGTTCGAGTAAATAGAGCCATATGCTAGGTCATGAGTACATGGAGCCGCAACTAGTTCACGAGTAAATGGAGCCGAGTACTATCCCATTCCCAAGAACCATTACCGTGAACTTAGTGCTTACGAGATCTAGGTTCACAAGAACTTTATTCTCAACCAATCCCTAGTTCTGCATGGCTCTGGATCTAATTCGTTATAGTTATTAAGATCCAAACTTTAAACATTCAAAGTGTTTGTTTAATACCCATAACGTTAAATCTAAGAGCTTTATTCCATTTCATACGTGAAAGTACCATCTTTTTGCATTATAACACTCATATTCCCGTAACTCAAAATAATGAAGAAAAGATGTAGTTTTTAGGCTCATTCTTACCTCAATAGCGTGTGTAATCCTCGTGTCTCCTTTACTGATCGATCTTAAGCAGCTGGTGAAGCAAATTAGTATCTTGGATCAAAGTTCTTTTTCCCATGCTAGCCGAGAACTATCCTCCTTCCTCTCCCAAATTTTCACATAGATGAGATAAGTGGAATGAGACGGTTAGGATGGCGGCTAGGGTATTAAGAGGGTGAGGTTTCCCCTTTTTCGAAAAGTATGCTATATAACCCCTCAACTTTCGAGTGATTACTAAACCTCCTTATTTATTTCATTTGTGAGTTTTAGGGTGTTACAAGTCTACCTAACTTACAAGAGGTTTTCCTTGTTATAACAGCCGAAATAGTTTATAATGTCGGGGAGGACCTAGCACCAGAAAAGAGTACATTGAAAAAGAATAAGAGGAAGAAGGATCAAATAGTTGTTGGATGTAGTTTTGAGTGTTTGTGAATTGCAAGTCAATTTGGGTCTATGAGGCAACTAAGGTACCCTTAGTATTTGAACTTTCAATTGAAACTACAGTGTCAGTGGGAATGCGCGCCTATCCGCATAAGTCAGGCACGCCACGCCACACTTCAATCCATGACTCATCACGACTAGACTGCCCTGTACGTCCACCCCAACATGGTCTGGATGCCACATGCCACGTAGGTCCACGCCCCGTAGGCACGGCACGTCACGTCATGCGGCACCGGTCAGGTTGACCCGCCACGCCCACCAACCCGGACGCTTTTCCACGAGGTCAAAAATATAAAGGCAGATCGCAACAACACGGGTGTGCCATTTCAAATAACTTGAATAAGCTAAAAACCATCCGATAAACTATGACCTACCTCTTATCCTCACTCACATGTGTTCGCTGGAAGGGGGGGCATGCTTGAATAATGGAGGTGTCAGTGACAAAATGAAAAAAAGAAGGCTAGATTTATACTCCATGTGATGTTTAAGTCCTTTCATTCATTTAGATTGATTAACCATTTTACATCATGGGTCACATAGCATTCTGATTCAACATATGTTAGGCTCGTGATCGATTGTTTTTTGCATGTGTCCACATCTCACATGACTTCAAATATTTGGATGGTCATGATGCGATACAATATCTTGGTTATGACAACTAAAATGATTTTAGAGTAAATTACAAATTATATCCTTTATAAATATATATAAAATTGTACGTTATGTTTTTATACTTCAATAGTTATACTTATTTGCCCTAGATTGTGAAGAGAGAGAGAGTCGAAGAGAGAAATTTGAACTACAGAGAAGAGGGGGGGGTGGAGGAGATTTTTTTTATAATTAATTCCGTGGATGGCCTCTGTAGTTTATACAGATTTCACTCATGGCCCATATGAATGGTAAATTACAGGTTTAGTTCAATAGTTTACACACTTGTAACAGAGATGACCACCAGGTTGAATATGTGTTAACTTTGACTCTTAAATACATGAAAAATGACTAAAATGCCTCTTCATATTAGAAATATAAAAAAATCTAAATTTTCATTTGCAATTAATTAATAAAGCTTGTGGCTCCTACTTTCTCATTATCTTCTTAATTTCTTATTCATTGGACTATACCAACAAACCACCGGTTATATTGTTTAAACGTTTCTGATATCTAATAGAAACAAGAGAATTAAAGTCAATCCCCACATGCTTTCATGTAAGCAGGTTATTCAATATAGTAAAATGACTCTAAACAACCACAATCAAATCTTCAATTCTTCATAATCTATGTTTATAAAATGATAATGCACAAACCCTAACTCTTCATAACTTAAGCTAAATCACAAATCAATTTCAATCTTGCTTTCATGTAAGCAGGTTATTAGGACCTCCATGTGTAAACTAATGGACTAAACCTATAATTTCCTATTTCTACAGGCCATTAGTGAAATTCATGTACACCACAGGGGCCATCCGTGTAATTAATTCTTTTATTTAACGAAATTACATAAATAGTCATTTAGAGGTAAAATAATCATTATGCGCTCATGTGCCTAGCACATGTTTACACGTAACTGAAAAAGATAACATCGGTTAGTAAAAATGACAGAAAGCATGCAAAGTTTATAATAAAAGGACATTGAGTGTAATTATCGAAATGTAAGGACATACCATGTAATTTCATATATTTACAAAGGAAATAATTTGTAACTTACTCTTGATTTTACAAATCTTAATTGTAAGAAAATAAAAAAAAACAGTATGTATTTAAAAATCAAACTCATTTATTTTTATGTCAATTTATAAACAAGTTAAAAATAAATGTTTTACTTTTTTCTTATCTAGTCATCTATATCTATACTATATAATAAATAAATGTTTTTACATGTCACGTGTCGTCTCCGTATTCATTTTTATCATTTTTTCCTGCATCTCTCTCTTATTAAATACATCTCCATATTTTAATAATAATATATTTTTAAAAAAAAATACTAATTATACTAATAAAACACATTTATTTTAAATTATCTTTTATTATTAGAAACTTTGAAATATAATTATATAACTTTTATTTTGAATCAAATAGTAATAAAATTCCAATTATATTAAATAGTAATTAACGTATTTTCAAAACTCAATTATATATATATATTAATTTTTTACATATTTTGAATTTTGTTTTTTATCCTTCGTATATGTAATACATTTTTACGCATGTAAAAAATATATACTTAAAAATTTTATGTATTGATATTTTTCATCCCGTGTGTAGACACGGGGTTATTAGCTAGTTTGTATAATAAAAAAGAAGACTAAATTACAGAAAGCAACCTTTAAGTATATACTAAATTACACCCGCGTACCTTTATCTTCACTAATTACGCTAGCCACTCTTTATTTAAATGGTTTGTATCAAGTTATAACCTTTAGACTAACAGAGGTTAGATTTTTCAGTTAGTTTTGTTTGTTTGTTCCTACCCGTTTTCGCTTCCAGATGCACACACAATCGATAGAAACTTTGATTAAGTTTAAATGTTTTTGCCGATAATTTGACTTAAAAGCAAAAAGATAAGATTGAAGACAATAGTATTGATTAGCATTATTCATGTTTAAAATTAGTTGCGATCACACAAAACGTGATTACGGTAAAAAATATGAAAAAACGTGATTACGTAAAAAATAATTACGTAAAAAAAGCATGCATAAAGTGTGATTATTTAAAAAAATTGACATTTATGCCCTTTTTTATCTGGACAACGTGTTATTTTTTTCAAAGTAATTATTTTTATGCCACCGCGTTATCCCCAACATTAGATCATATTAATCGGACGGTTGGAGGCCTTTCATACGATTTAGGCCCTTTGTACGATAACCGTCCCGTATATATATATTAATTTGTTAATATAAGAATGAAGGGTAAATTAGTCAATTACATGTCATTTAACTGAAAAATCTAACGTCGGTTAGTCTAAAGGTTATAACTCGATACAAACCATACACATAAAGGGTGTCCAGTGTAATTAGTGAAGATTAAGGTATGCGGGTGTAATTTGATATATACCTAAAGGTTGTTTTCTGTAATTTAGTCAAAAAAGAATGAACACACAAAGTTCTTTGTACGTTCCTTATACTTTTACACGACATATCTATTAGTTTTCTTAAAGTATAACAAAAAAAAATAGAATAAGATGCGCCCCAACAAACACACATAAAACAAGATAATATAACACGAAATTCATTTATTTAAGTTAATTTATTCAATTATTCTATCTATACGGGGATGACAACTTCACAGGTTAAGTCGTTTATTTTTATAAAGTATTAAAGATATTTTATGTTGAAATTCAATTTTTTGGATATCTCACGACACAAGTTATAACTATGTGTGTAAATTTATAGCAATATTTTGAAAAAAAAAACATATTATTTAGTTCCTATTCGGTTTGACCTATCAACCCATTAACACACCCTTCCACTTTTCATATGTGGCCTAGACAGACGGGATGGTTTCATGTTTAACTCTTTAAATAGTTTATTTAAATTAAATTGTTGTTTTAGTTATGTGTATTATTTATAAAGATAATAAATACATTACCCGATTATAATTCAAAATTTCGGATAATTTTGAATCAGTTTTTTGAAAGTTTGAAATTATATACAGTTTTAATATTCTCAAATCCAAATAACCCATTTCAAATAACTTGAATAACCACTTATTCTCACTCACATGTGTTGGTTGGTAGGGCATGGCATGCTTGAATAATGGAGGTGGCAGTGACAAGATGAAAAAGAAGGCTAGATCCAATAATGTGATGATAATTAACACCTTTATTTCATTTAAATTTTAAATAGAAATAAATATATGTTTTTTTAAACAACAAACATTGCCTTAAAAAGTCATTAAATATGAAAGAATGATTACAAGAAAGGTTTTGTAATGTAAGTCCTTCCTCAAAGATCTCACGTGTTGGATTTACTCATTCACAATATACTTTAATAACTGAAAATCATTTGTTCATAGGAGCGGAAACATTGTATAACATAGTCATAAAACATCAATTAAACATTGTCTTTCATTAATCATGAATGGGATGTCAGTCGAGGCCAGGTGGCCTTCAGGCCTGGTCCAGTTGCATCCTTAGCTATCCTTCATCTCTATTCATTTACATGAAGTGCATACTAAGAGGGTGTTTGGTATTGCGTTAGAAAACTGCTAATTGACTTATTTGCTTTTTCAAAAGCCAATAAGCTAAAAAAAATGTTTGGCAAACATAAAAACAATTTTTGTTTTAACTTTTTGATAAAGCTAAAAAGTTATTTTTTAAGAAGCCATAAATTCCTGGCTTTTCAAATGGCTTTTGGCTTTTGAAATAAAATATTACCAATATACCCCTAACAATTTCTAACATATACATATATATAATATAAAAATGTCCCTTTTAATCATTTTACGTGAATAACCTAAGTGAAACACTTTTTAAAAAACAATTTTTAGACTTATTGACTTTTCCCACCACAAAAGCTAATCTAAACACTTTTTTAAAAACTCGTTTTCAAAAAGTTATAAGCTAATAAACACTTTTAACAAAAAACACTTTTGAGGTTAAATAAGCCATCCCAAACACCCTCTAAAAAGTCAGTTAATGCCGGTAAATTCTAGTTTTTAAGCAAATAGACATTTTCATCATACACATGGCATAAATGCATACACACACATATATATATATATATATATATGTATATATACACACACATCATATGAAAACATAGATGTTAACATACAACATACGAAGTCGTAGCTCCTGTTCATTCATCATTCCGTGTTGTAGCTCGGGTCATTCATCATATTGAGTCATAACTCGTAAAACATGTGTCAACCAACATAGCCTAACACAAAAAGGGAAATCCTTCTCGTCATATATCGGTATCACAAAGACAACCGCATTCGTACCTACTACCTATGCAGTCGTGCATCGAAAGCGCCTTCGTCTACACAAAGTAGTTGTAATTGTCTACCATAATAGACTTAAACATATTGTCTACATAGTAGCCGTACGTTGCATTGTCTACTAAAGTAGTCGTGAAAGCACCTACCGTCTACACCAGGTGGAGGCAATATTATCGCTCACCGGTGCAGCTCTAAACATCATACTGAGTCGTCACCCACAACATCATCTGTCTACATGAAGTAGCCGTAACCATCTACCAAAGGTAGCCGTTTCCCATCGACTATTTATACAACCGTGGATTGTAAAAGCCCCTCTGTGTACCGAAGTAGCAGTAATATTGACCGAACCGTGGTTCACATCATACCGAGTCGTAACTCAGGAACATAATGTCTGCATAAATAGTCGTCTGGTAATCCGTTTGCCACAAAGGCAACCGTCACACATACACATAAGCACATAAGGGAAATCATTTGTATAAACGTTCATCTTTCATAGTATGGACGTAGCCAAGTTTATAAACATTCCATTAAAAAGGTTAAGTATGCAAATCAGCCCAGACATGTGAAAAACTCTTAAAAAGGACATTTAGAACTCACCTTAGACAAGTAGCAGGGGTGTCGGGCCTAAGCATGGTCTGGAGTCTCTATGTATCCTTTTAATCATGTACGTATTACTTCTAAAGGACTTGTTTCATACCCTAGGTATATGTTTATTGTATGTACTAGTATTATGAGAACTTCGAGTACACGCGAGAACCTTAAGTACTCGCATAGAGCATTCACGTATCAAGTACTTAGGCTTACAAGGATTTCGTTTGCTAGTACCTGGACCAGCGAACCGAGTACGTGGGCTGAGTCCTTGGGCAGAATACTAGGTTTACCCGATTACATGGGTCCGAGTAAATAGAGCCATATGCTAGGTCACGAGTACATGGAGCCGCAACTAGTTCACGAGTAAATGGAGCCGAGTACTATCCCATTCCCGAGAACCATTACCGTGAACTTAGTGCTTACGAGATCTAGGTTCACAAGAACTTTATTCTCAACCAATCCCTAATTCTGCATGGTTCCGGATCTAATTCTTTATAGTTATTAAGATCTAAACTTTAAACATTCAAAGTGTTTGTTTAATACCCATAACGTTAAATCTAAGAGCTTTATTCCATTTCATACGTGAAAGTACAATCTTTTTGCATTATAACACTCATATTCCCGTAACTCAAAATAATGAAGAAAAGATGTAGTTTTTAGGCTCATTCTTACCTCAATAGCGTGTGTAATCCTCGTGTCTCCTTTACTGATCGATCTTAAGCAGCTGGTGAAGCAAATTAGTAGCTTGGATCGAAGTTCTTTTTCCCTTGCTAGCCGAGAACTATCCTCCTTCCTCTCCCAAGTTTTCACATAAATGAGATAAGTGGAATGAGGTGGGTAGGATGGCGACTAGGGTATTAAGAGGGTGAGGTTTCCCCTTTTTCGAAAAGTATGCTATATAGCCCCTCAACTTTCGAGTGGTCACTAAACCTCCTTATTTATTTCATTTGTGAGTTTTAGGGTGTTACAAGTCTACCTAACTTACAAGAGGTTTCCCTTGTTATAGCAGCCGAAATAGTTAATAATGTCGGGGAGGACCTAGCACCAGAAAAGAGTACATTGAAAAAGAATAAGAGGAAGAAGGATCAAATAGAACTTGGATGTAGTTTTGAGTGTGTGAATTGCAAGTCAATTTGGGTCTATGAAGCAACTAAGGTACCCTTAGTATTTGAACTTTCAGTTGAAACTACAGTGTCAGTGGGAATGCGCGCCTATCCGCATAAGTCAGGCACGCCACGCCACACTTCGATCCATGACTCATCACGACTAGACTGCCCTGTACGTCCACCCCAACATGGTCTGGATGCCACATGCCACGTAGGTCCACGCCCCGTAGGCACGGCACGTCACGTCATGCGGCACAGGTCAGGTTGACCCGCCGCGCCCACCAACTCGGACGCTTTCCCACCAGGTCAAAAATATAAAGGCAGATCGCGACAACACGGGTGTGCCATTTCAAATAACTTGAATAAGCTAAAAACCATCCGATAAACTATGACCTACCTCTTATCCTCACTCACATGTGTTCGCTCGAAGGGGGGGGGATGCTTGAATAATGGAGGTGTCAGTGACAAAATGAAAAAAGAAGGCTAGATTTATACTCCATGTGATGTTTAAGTCCTTTCATTCATTTAGATTGATTAACCATTTTACATCATGGGTCTCATAGCATTCTGATTCAACATATGTTAGGCTCGTGATCGATTGTTTTTTGCAAGTGTCCACATCTCACATGACTTCAAATATTTGGATAGTCATGATGCGATACAATATCTTGGTTATGACAACTAAAATGATTTTAGAGTAAATTACAAATTATATCCTATATAAATATATATAAAATTGTACGGTATGTTTTTATACTTCAATAGATATACTTATTTGCCGTAGATTGTGAAGAGAGAGAGGGAGAGTCGAAGAGAGAAATTCGAAGTACAAAGAAGAGGGGGGGGGTGGAGGAGATTTTTTTTATAATTAATTCCGAGGATAGACTCTGTAGTTTATACAGATTTCACTCATAGCCCATATGAATGGTAAATTACAGGTTTAGTTCAATAGTTTACACACTTGTAACAGAGATGACCCCCAGATTGAATATGTGTTAACTTTGACTGTTAAATACAAGGAAAATGACTAAAATGCCTCTTCATATTAGAAATATAAAAAAATCTAAATTTTCATTTGCAATTAATTAATAAAGCTTGTGGCTCCCACTTTCTCATTATCTTCTTAATTTCTTATTCATTGGACTATACCAACAAACCACCGGTTATATTGCTTAAACGTTTCTGAGATCTAATAGAAACAAGAGAATTAAAGTCAATCCCCACATGCTTTCATGTAAGCAGGTTATTCAATATGGTAAAATGACTCTAAACAACCACAATCAAATCTTCAATTCTTCATAATCTATGTTTATAAAATGATAATGCACAAACCCTAACTCTTCATAACTTAAGCTAAATCACAAATCAATTTCAATCTTGCTTTCGTGTAAGCAGGTTATTAGGACCTCAATGTGTAAACTAATGGACTAAACCTGTAATTTACTATTTCTACAGGCCATTAGTGAAATTCATGTAAACCACAGGGGTCATCCGTGTAATTAATTCTTTTATTTAAGTGAAATTACATAAATAGTCATTTAGAGGTAAAATAACTATTATGTCCTCATGTGCCTAGCACATGTTTACACGTAACTGAAAAAGATAACACCAGTTAGTAAAAATGACAGAATGCATGCAGAGTTTCTAATAAATGGACATTGAGTGTAATTATCGAAATGTAACGACATACCATGCAATTTCATATATTTACAAAGGAGATAATTTGTAACTTACTCTTGATTTTACAAATCTTAATTGTAAGAAAAAAAAAAGCTGTATGTATTTAAAAATCAAACTCATTTATTTTTATGTCAATTTATAAACAAGTTAAAAATAAATGTTTTACTTTTTTCTTATCTAGTCATCTACATCTATACTATATAATAAATAAAGGTTTTTACATGTCACGTGTCGTCTCCATATTCATTTTTATCATTTTTTCCTGCATCACTCTCTTATTAAATACATCTCCATATTTTAATAATAATATATTTTTAAAGAAAATACTAATTATACTAATAAAACACATTTATTTTAAATTATCTCTTATTATTATAAACTTTGAAATATAATTATATAACTTTTATTTTGAATCAAATAGTAATAAAATTCCAATTATATTAAATAGTAATTAACGTATTTTCGAAACTCAATTATATATATATATATATTAATTTTTACATATTTTGAATTTTGTTTTTTATTCTTCGTATATGTAATACATTTTTACGCATGTAAAAAATATATACATAAATTTAAAAATTTTATGTATTGATATTTTTCACCACGTGTGTAAACACGGGGTTATAAGCTAGTTTGTATAATAAAAAAGAAGACTAAATTACAGAAAGCAACCTTTAAGTATATACTAAATTACACCCGTAGACCTTTATCTTCACTAATTGCGCTAGACACCCTTTATTTAAATGGTTTGTATCAAGTTATAACCTTTAAACTAACAGAGGTTAGATTTTTCAGTTAGTTTTGTTTGTTTGTTCCTACCCGTTTTCGCTTCCAGATGCACACACATTCGATAGAAACTTTGATTAATGTTTAAATGTTTTTACTGATAATTTGACTTAAAAGTAAAAAGATAAGCTTGAAGACAATAGTATTGATTAGCATTATTTATGTTTAAAATTAGTTGCGCTAACACAAAACGTGATTACGGTAAAAAAATAAGAAAAAACGTGATTACGTATAAAATAATTACGTAAAAACATGATTACGTAAAAAAAAAGCACGCATAAAGTGTGATTATTTAAAAAAAATTGACATTTATGCCCTTTTTTATCTGGACGACGCGTTATTTTTTTCAAAGTAATTATTTTTATGTCACCGCGTTATCCCCAACCTTAGATCATATTAATCGGACGGTTGGAGGCCCTTCGTACGATTTAGGCCCTTTGTACGATAACCGTCCCCTATATATATATATTAATTTGTTAATATAAGAATGAAGGGTAAATTAGTCAATTACATTTCATTTAACTGAAAAATCAAACGTCGGTTAGTTTAAAGGTTATAACTCGATACAAACTATATACATAAAGGGTGTCCAGTGTAATTAGTGAAGATTAAGGTATGCAGGTGTAATTTGAGATATACCTAAAGGTTGTTTTCTGTAATTTAGTCAAAATAGAAAGGACACACAAAGTTCTTTGTACGTTCCTTATACTTTTACACGACATATCTATTAGTTTTCTTAACTTATGGTAGTATAACAAAAAAAAATGGAATAAGATGCGCCCCAACAAACATACATAAAACAAGATAATATACCACGAAATTCATTTATTTAAGTTAATTTATTCAATTATTCTATCTATACAGGTGACGGGGATGACAACTTCACAGGTTAAGTTGTTTATTTTTATAAAGTATTAAAGATATTTTTGTTGAAATTAAATTTTTTGGATATCTCACGACACAAGTTATAACTTTGTGTGTAAATTTATATTTTCAAGTATAGCAATATTTTGATAAAAAAACATATTATTTAGTTCCTATTCGGTTTGACATATCAACCCATTAACACACCCTTCCACTTTTCATATGTGGCCTAGACAGACTGGATGGTTTCATATTTAACTCTTTAAATAGTTATTTAAAGTAAATTGTTGTTTTAGTTATGTGTATTATTTATAAAGATAATAAATACATTACCCGATTATAATTCAAAATTTCGGATAATTTTGAATCAGTTTTTTGAAAGTTTGAAATTATATACAGTTTTAATATTCTCAAATCCAAATAACCCATTGCAAATAACTTGAATAACCACTTATTCTCACTCACATGTGTTGGTTGGTAGGGCATGACATGCTTGAATAATGGAGGTGGCAGTGACAAGATGAAAAAGAAGGCTAGATCCAATAATGTGATGATAATTAACTCCTTTATTTCATTTAAATTTTAAATAGAAATAAATATATGTTTTTTTAAACAACAAACATTGCATTAAAAAGTCATTCAATATGAAAGAATGATTACATGAAAAGTTTTGTAATGTAAGCCCCGTTTTTCTGAAAGATCTCATGTGTTGAATTTATTAATTCACAACGTACTTCAATAACTGAAAGTCATTTGTTCATAGGAGCGGAAACATTGTATAACATAGTCATAAAACATCAATTAAACATTGTCTTTCATTAATCATAAATGGGATGTCAGTAGAGGCCAGGTGGCCTTCAGGCCTGGTCCAGTTGCATCCTTAGCTATCCTTCATCTCTAATCATTTACATGAAGTGCATACTAAGAGGGTGTTTGGTATTGCGTTAAAAACTGCTTATTGACTTATTGGCTTTTTCAAAAGCCAATAAGCTAAAAAAGGTGTTTGTCAAACATAAAAACACTTTTTGTTTTAACTTTTTGATAAAGCTAAAAAGTTGTTTTTTAAAAAGCCACAAATTTCTAGCTTTTCAAATGGCTTTTTGCTTTTGAAATAAAATATTACCAATCTACCCCTAACAATTTCTAAGATATACATATATATAATATAAAAATGTCATTTTTGGTCATTTTACGTGAATAACCTAAGTCAAACAATTTTTAGACTTATTGACTTTTACCACCACAAAAGCTAATCCAAACACTTTTTTAAAAGCTCAATTTCAAAAAGTTATAAGCTAATAAACACTTTTAACAAAAAATACTTTTGGAATTAAATAAGCCATCTCAAACACCCTCTAAAAAGTCAGTTAATGCCGGTGAATTCTAGTTTTTAAGCAAACAGACATTTTCATCATACACATGGCATAAATGCATACACACACATACACACACACACACACATATATATATATATATATGTATATATACGCACACATCATATGAAAACATAGATGTTAACATACAACATACGAAGTCGTAGCTCCTATTCATTCATCATTCCGAGTTGTAGCTCGGGTCATTCATCATATTGAGTCATAACTCGTAAAACATGTGTCAACCAACATAGCCTAACACACATAGGGAAATCCTTCTCGTCATATATCGGTATCACAAAGACAACCGCATTCGTACCTACTACCTATGCAGTCGTGCATCGAAAGCGCCTTCGTCTACACAAAGTAGCTGTAATTATCTACCATAATAGACTTAAACATATTGTCTACATAGTAGTCGTACGTTGCATTGTCTACTGAAGTAGTCGTGAAAGCACCTACCGTCTACACCAAGTGGAGGCAATATTATCGCTCACCGGTGTAGCTCTAAACATCATACTGAGTCGTCACCCACAACATCATCTGTCTACATGAAGTAGCTGTAACCATCTACCAAAGGTAGCCGTTTCCGATCGACTATTTATACAACCGTGGATTGTAAAAGCGCCTCCATGTACCGAAGTAGCTGTAACATTGACCGAACCGTGGTTCGCATCATACTGAGTCGTAACTCAGGAACATAACGTCTGCATAAATAGTCGTCTGGTAATCCGTTTGCCACAAAGGCAACTGTCACATATACACATAAGCACATAAGGGAAATCATTTGTATAAACGTTCATCTTTCATAGTATGGACGTATCCAAGTTTATAAACATTCCATTAAAAAGGTTAAGTATGCAAATCAGCCCAGACATGTGAAAAACTCTTAAAAAAGACATCTAGAACACACCTGAGACAAGTAGTAGGGGTGTCGGGCCTAAGCATGGTCCGGAGTCTCTATGTATCCTTTTAATCATGTACGTATTACTTCTAAAGGACTTGTTTCGTACCCTAGGTATATGTTTATTGTATGTACTAGTATTAGGATAACTTCGAATACACGCGAGAACCTTAAGTACTCGCATAGGGCATTCACGTATCAAGTACTCAGGCTTACAAGGATTTCATTTGCTAGTACCTGGACCAGCGAACCGAGTACGTGGGCTGAGTCCTTGGCCCGAATACTAGGTTTACCCGATTACATGGGTCCGAGTAAATAGAGCCATATGCTAGGTCACGAGTACATGGAGCCGCAACTAGTTCACGAGTAAATGGAGCCGAGTACTATCCCATTCCCAAGAACCATTACCGTGAACTTAGTGCTTACGAGATCTAGGTTCACAAGAACTTTATTCTCAACCAATCCCTAGTTCTGCATGGCTCTGGATCTAATTCGTTATAGTTATTAAGATCCAAACTTTAAACATTCAAAGTGTTTGTTTAATACCCATAACGTTAAATCTAAGAGCTTTATTCCATTTCATACGTGAAAGTACCATCTTTTTGCATTATAACACTCATATTCCCGTAACTCAAAATAATGAAGAAAAGATGTAGTTTTTAGGCTCATTCTTACCTCAATAGCGTGTGTAATCCTCGTGTCTCCTTTACTGATCGATCTTAAGCAGCTGGTGAAGCAAATTAGTATCTTGGATCAAAGTTCTTTTTCCCATGCTAGCCGAGAACTATCCTCCTTCCTCTCCCAAATTTTCACATAGATGAGATAAGTGGAATGAGGCGGTTAGGATGGCGGCTAGGGTATTAAGAGGGTGAGGTTTCCCCTTTTTCGAAAAGTATGCTATATAGCCCCTCAACTTTCGAGTGATTACTAAACCTCCTTATTTATTTCATTTGTGAGTTTTAGGGTGTTACAAGTCTACCTAACTTACAAGAGGTTTTCCTTGTTATAACAGCCGAAATAGTTTATAATGTCGGGGAGGACCTAGCACCAGAAAAGAGTACATTGAAAAAGAATAAGAGGAAGAAGGATCAAATAGTTGTTGGATGTAGTTTTGAGTGTTTGTGAATTGCAAGTCAATTTGGGTCTATGAGGCAACTAAGGTACCCTTAGTATTTGAACTTTCAATTGAAACTACAGTGTCAGTGGGAATGCGCGCCTATCCGCATAAGTCAGGCACGCCACGCCACACTTCAATCCATGACTCATCACGACTAGACTGCCCTGTACGTCCACCCCAACATGGTCTGGATGCCACATGCCACGTAGGTCCACGCCCCGTAGGCACGGCACGTCACGTCATGCGGCACCGGTCAGGTTGACCCGCCACGCCCACCAACCCGGACGCTTTTCCACGAGGTCAAAAATATAAAGGCAGATCGCGACAACACGGGTGTGCCATTTCAATTAACTTGAATAAGCTAAAAACCATCCGATAAACTATGACCTACCTCTTATCCTCACTCACATGTGTTCGCTGGAAGGGGGGGCATGCTTGAATAATGGAGGTGTCAGTGACAAAATGAAAAAAAGAAGGCTAGATTTATACTCCATGTGATGTTTAAGTCCTTTCATTCATTTAGATTGATTAACCATTTTACATCATGGGTCACATAGCATTCTGATTCAACATATGTTAGGCTCGTGATCGATTGTTTTTTGCATGTGTCCACATCTCACATGACTTCAAATATTTGGATGGTCATGATGCGATACAATATCTTGGTTATGACAACTAAAATGATTTTAGAGTAAATTACAAATTATATCCTTTATAAATATATATAAAATTGTACGTTATGTTTTTATACTTCAATAGTTATACTTATTTGCCCTAGATTGTGAAGAGAGAGAGTCGAAGAGAGAAATTTGAACTACAGAGAAGAGGGGGGGGGGGGGTGGAGGAGATTTTTTTTATAATTAATTCCGTGGATGGCCTCTGTAGTTTATACAGATTTCACTTATGGCCCATATGAATGGTAAATTACAGGTTTAGTTCAATAGTTTACACACTTGTAACAGAGATGACCACCAGGTTGAATATGTGTTAACTTTGACTCTTAAATACATGAAAAATGACTAAAATGCCTCTTCATATTAGAAATATAAAAAAATCTAAATTTTCATTTGCAATTAATTAATAAAGCTTGTGGCTCCTACTTTCTCATTATCTTCATAATTTCTTATTCATTGGACTATACCAACAAACCACCGGTTATATTGTTTAAACGTTTCTGATATCTAATAGAAACAAGAGAATTAAAGTCAATCCCCACATGCTTTCATGTAAGCAGGTTATTCAATATAGTAAAATGACTCTAAACAACCACAATCAAATCTTCAATTCTTCATAATCTATGTTTATAAAATGATAATGCACAAACCCTAACTCTTCATAACTTAAGCTAAATCACAAATCAATTTCAATCTTGCTTTCATGTAAGCAGGTTATTAGGACCTCCATGTGTAAACTAATGGACTAAACCTATAATTTCCTATTTCTACAGGCCATTAGTGAAATTCATGTACACCACAGGGGCCATCCGTGTAATTAATTCTTTTATTTAACGAAATTACATAAATAGTCATTTAGAGGTAAAATAATCATTATGCGCTCATGTGCCTAGCACATGTTTACACGTAACTGAAAAAGATAACATCGGTTAGTAAAAATGACAGAAAGCATGCAAAGTTTATAATAAAAGGACATTGAGTGTAATTATCGAAATGTAAGGACATACCATGTAATTTCATATATTTACAAAGGACATAATTTGTAACTTACTCTTGATTTTACAAATCTTAATTGTAAGAAAATAAAAAAAAACAGTATGTATTTAAAAATCAAACTCATTTATTTTTATGTCAATTTATAAACAAGTTAAAAATAAATGTTTTACTTTTTTCTTATCTAGTCATCTATATCTATACTATATAATAAATAAAGGTTTTTACATGTCATGTGTCGTCTCCGTATTCATTTTTATCATTTTTTCCTGCATCACTCTCTTATTAAATACATCTCCATATTTTAATAATAATATATTTTAAAAAAAAATACTAATTATACTAATAAAACACATTTATTTTAAATTATCTCTTATTATTAGAAACTTTGAAATATAATTATATAACTTTTATTTTGAATCAAATAGTAATAAAATTCCAATTATATTAAATAGTAATTAACGTATTTTCAAAACTCAATTATATATATATATATATATATATATTAATTTTTACGTATTTTGAATTTTGTTTTTTATCCTTCGTATATGTAATACATTTTTACGCATGTAAAAAATATATACTTAAAAATTTTATGTATTGATATTTTTCATCCCGTGTGTAGACACGGGGTTATTAGCTAGTTTGTATAATAAAAAAGAAGACTAAATTACAGAAAGCAACCTTTAAGTATATACTAAATTACACCCGCGGACCTTTATCTTCACTAATTACGCTAGACACTCTTTATTTAAATGGTTTGTATCAAGTTATAACCTTTAGACTAACAGAGGTTAGATTTTTCAGTTAGTTTTGTTTGTTTGTTCCTACCCGTTTTCGCTTCCAGATGCACACACAATCGATAGAAACTTTGATTAAGTTTAAATGTTTTTGCCGATAATTTGACTTAAAAGCAAAAAGATAAGATTGAAGACAATAGTATTGATTAGCATTATTCATGTTTAAAATTAGTTGCGATCACACAAAACGTGATTACGGTAAAAAATATGAAAAAACGTGATTACGTAAAAAATAATTACGTAAAAACATGATAACGTAAAAAAAGCATGCATAAAGTGTGATTATTTAAAAAAATTGACATTTATGTCCTTTTTTATCCGGACAACGTGTTATTTTTTTCAAAGTAATTATTTTTATGCCACCGCGTTATCCCCAACATTAGATCATATTAATCGGACGGTTGGAGGCCTTTCATACGATTTAGGCCCTTTGTACGATAACCGTCCCGTATATATATATTAATTTGTTAATATAAGAATGAAGGGTAAATTAGTCAATTACATGTCATTTAACTGAAAAATCTAACGTCGGTTAGTCTAAAGGTTATAACTCGATACAAACCATACACATAAAGGGTGTCCAGTGTAATTAGTGAAGATTAAGGTATGCGGGTGTAATTTGATATATACCTAAAGGTTGTTTTCTGTAATTTAGTCAAAAAAGAATGAACACACAAAGTTCTTTGTACGTTCCTTATACTTTTACACGACATATCTATTAGTTTTCTTAAAGTATAACAAAAAAAAATGGAATAAGATGCGCCCCAACAAACACACATAAAACAAGATAATATAACACGAAATTCATTTATTTAAGTTAATTTATTCAATTATTCTATCTATACGGGGATGACAACTTCACAGGTTAAGTCGTTTATTTTTATAAAGTATTAAAGATATTTTATGTTGAAATTCAATTTTTTGGATATCTCACGACACAAGTTATAACTATGTGTGTAAATTTATAGCAATATTTTGAGAAAAAAACATATTATTTAGTTCCTATTAAAAACTAAACTTTTAATACTTTTTAACTCCCAAAGGAAAATTACATAGAGATAGAAGGCAAACGGGCAACAAGCTGCGCAGCCAACCCTTTTTGAATAGCAAAACCAAGTCTTTTCCACTTTTCATATGTGGCCTAGACAGACGGGATGGTTTCATGTTTAACTCTTTAAATAGTTTATTTAAATTAAATTGTTGTTTTAGTTATGTGTATTATTTATAAAGATAATAAATACATTACCCGATTATAATTCAAAATTTCGGATAATTTTGAATCAGTTTTTTGAAAGTTTGAAATTATATACAGTTTTAATATTCTCAAATCCAAATAACCCATTTCAAATAACTTGAATAACCACTTATTCTCACTCACATGTGTTGGTTGGTAGGGCATGGCATGCTTGAATAATGGAGGTGGCAGTGACAAGATGAAAAAGAAGGCTAGATCCAATAATGTGATGATAATTAACACCTTTATTTCATTTAAATTTTAAATAGAAATAAATATATGTTTTTTTAAACAACAAACATTGCCTTAAAAAGTCATTAAATATGAAAGAATGATTACAAGAAAGGTTTTGTAATGTAAGTCCTTCCTGAAAGATCTCACGTATTGGATTTACTCATTCACAATATACTTCAATAACTGAAAATCATTTGTTCATAGGAGCGGAAACATTGTATAACATAGTCATAAAACATCAATTAAACATTGTCTTTCATTAATCATAAATGGTATGTCAGTCGAGGCCAGGTGGCCTTCAGACCTGATCCAGTTGCATCCTTAGCTATCTGTCATCTCTATTCATTTACATGAAGTGCATACTAAGAGGGTGTTTGGTATTGCGTTGAAAAACACTTTTTTAAAAGCTCAATTTCAAAAAGTTATAAGCTAATAAACACTTTTAACAAAAAAACACTTTTGGAGTTAAATAAGCCATCCCAAACACCCTCTAAAAAGTCAATTAATGCCGGTGAATTCTAGTTTTTAAGCAAACGTACATTTTCATCATACACATGGCATAAATGCATACACACACATATATATATATATATGTATATATATATGTATATATACACACACATCATATGAAAACATAGATGTTAACATACAACATACGAAGTCGTAGCTCCTATTCATTCATCAATCCGAGTTGTAGCTCGGGTCATTCATCATATTGAGTCATAACTCGTAAAACATGTGTCAACCAACATAGCCTAACACACATAGGGAAATCCTTCTCGTCATATATCGGTATCACAAAGACAACCGCATTCGTACCTACTACCTATGCAGTTATGCATCGAAAGCGCCTTCGTCTACACAAAGTAGCTGTAATTATCTACCATAATAGACTTAAACATATTGTCTACATAGTAGTCGTACGTTGCATTGTCTACTGAAGTAGTCGTGAAAGCACCTACCGTCTACACCAAGTGGAGGCAATATTATCGCTCACCGGTGTAGCTCTAAACATCATACTGAGTCGTCACCCACAACATCATCTGTCTACATGAAGTAGCTGTAACCATCTACCAAAGGTAGCCGTTTCCGATCGACTATTTATACAACCGTGGATTGTAAAAGCATCTCCGTGTACCGAAGTAGCTGTAACATTGACCGAACCGTGGTTCGCATCATACCGAGTCGTAACTCAGGAACATAATGTCTGCATAAATAGTCGTCTGGTAATCCGTTTGCCACTAAGGCAATCGTCACACATACACATAAGCACATAAGGGAAATCATTTGTATAAACGTTCATCTTTCATAGTATGAACGTAGCCAAGTTTATAAACATTCCATTAAAAAGGTTAAGTATGCAAATCAGCCCAGACATGTGAAAAACTCTTAAAAAGGACATCTAGAACTCACGTGAGACCAGCAGCAGGGGTGTCGGGCCTAAGCATGGTCCAGAGTCTCTATGTATCCTTTTAATCGTGTACGTATTACTTCTAAAGGACTTGTTTCGTACCCTAGGTATATGTTTATTATATGTACTAGTATTATGAGAACTTCGAGTACACGCGAGAACCTTAAGTACTCGCATTGAGCATTCACGTATCAAGTACTCAGGCTTACAAGGATTTCGTTTGCTAGTACCAGGTGTCACACCCCCAAATTTATTCACTTAATAAATACATAAATAATTTAAGGTTGTAACGATTGGTAACATTACACAACAGCAGAAGCTAACTAAAGACTTCTAAAGTGTCGAACACCATTACAGGAACTAAATGAATACATAGACCTAAAGACATACAAGTCTAAATTGACTTGACGTTAAACGACCAAGCATGTTCGTCTTCTAAGGGCTTAATTCAAATGTTTAACCTATTCCAACCGTGCCGTATGTATTACCTGAAAAACATGCTCAAAAATGTCAACGCAATGTTGGTGAGTTCACGGGTTTTAAATGAATGCAATTGGGAAAACCATATTTACGAAATCGTTTGTCAAAAACTATTTATACGAAATCCTTCGGCAAAAACCATTTGCACGAAATTGATTGACAAAACTGTTTGTACGGGTACTATTGGCAACATCCTTTGCTCGAAATTCACTGTCAAGACCATTGATACGTATACCGATGGCAAAACCCGTTTCTCGAAATTGACTAGCAATTCCATTGGTACGTATACCATTGGCGAAATCCTTTGCTCGAAAATTACTTTATGCATATGATAAGCAAAACAAGTTAGCGGTTGATTCATCGTTGTCTAGCTAGCACAAACGAATTATGTGATGCACAAGCCTATAACCAAACCTTTAACGAATTCTTGAATTTTGCCCCAGCCCATTGTACCTTTAAACAATGAGAAACAACAAGACCTAATATGCAATCATTTAACCATGCTGGTCGGGTTAGCGCGACTAACCATGATTGGTGGTGTCAACCCGAATAGTACTATTCATATCGATCCACGGCTAAGTCCATAGCTAATGGTTATAGTTCAAAATACCGAGGACCTTTTAGTGTTAACTCATGCTCACAAGGGAATCAGGTGCTTATTTCTCGTTTTCTAGTTATCATACCGTTTGAAATTAACATGTTTCTCCCCTAAAATAGAAAACAATAAAAAGGGGTCGTGAAACTTACAAGGAGTTAAACCAAAATGTTCATGTATCCAGAGTGTAAACAAATATGTTTCATTCTTTCAAATATGTCGTATAAGCATGTTCCCCCCCCCCATGTTTACAAAACATTAAAAAAAATTAAAAGGGGCCGTGAAACTCACCTGGTGTCCGATGAAATCCTAGCAACAATAATTGTAAGAACGAGATCTGACTACTCGTGCCCTATTTAGTATAACATGTGTCTTAAAATCGAGAAACGACGTCTCAAATGCAAGTTGTTCACCCGGCTTAACGGATCTAGTTAGGGATGTTTTCATTTAGGAAAAGATGTTGTGTTACTATCCATTGGTGACTAATATTTATTTGTTCGCTTAACTATCCACACATGTAATATACTCACACAGTCAAGTACAATGTAAGTTGTTATGATCAAGTAGTTATATCATTTCAAAATATATATATTTTCATACACGAACTTCATACCAATGCGACATAAAGAGGATACGTTACGAGTGTCAAATAATTTTATTTTTGTCAAACTCTATAACTACTTTTAGAATACTAATCCATTATTGTCGTGACAACGTAGAGTGATATATTTATTATTATCACTTTATATATTTTTTAAATACTCAGTTTCGTAAAGTAATCCCATGATCAAGTTTTTGTGATTTATACATATTTATACACATAAGTACTCGTCTCGAACAACTAGCACGTAATATATATTAAGATCCCATCATGATTAATTTCCAATACTTAGAACTCTGTCTTTCCTCAAGGCATACATATTTTCCTACAATACTTGCATTTATATATTATGTTATCATAGTTTTTAAATTACCATTTAGACAAATATTACTCGAGACTACTGTTTTTGCATCTACGTTTTACAATGCCCATTTTTGTCATAAAAATACTTCCAAGATTTTGTTCTTCGCAAAGCGTCATTGTTATGTATAAATCACTAATTTCTACCAAAATATATTTAAAGTTATAAGGTTAATATTTTTATAAAAACCATTTTTACGAAATAAGGGTTGAGCCTTATGTTTATTCGAGCTAATACGACCATTTTAACCCTAATAGCAAGTTAACTATTTTTATTCGTCAATCCGCTTGGTAACAAAACGTAGAATGATTTTTCTCTATAAAAATCATTCTACTTTAACATCCTATCTTCCATATAACACATTATGTTCACATTTTCATGCATTACATATATGGATCTACACATTTAGATACATTTTTCCATATTCAATGTTTTTATATATTTCTAGGTCTATGCATTTCAAATGACCCAAGCTCCATAATTATCAAGATCTACACATGCTAGAACACATCTATTATTTAGTAAACTTTTTGTGAACAAAAATTGCATATACAGATATATTCATACATACGGCACACATATACACACACACACACACTTATATATATATATATACATGTTTTAAACATTAGATCTAGCTCACTTTTCGTGTTAGTTTACTCTTGTTAGAAAGCTTTATGAAGACATCCCATTTTTAGGTTAACAAAATGCATGTTTAATCATGAATTCAAGGAAAATATCATGAATGCAAAAATAGAAAAAAAAATGATGGATCAAGCTTTTACCACTAGACAAGCTAGGGAAGATAACTAGGAAAATGGTGATTCTTGAGGGATTAGGAAGAAGATATTGAACTCCTAGCTTGATTCCTTGAGAAAATACTTTTGAAAGCTTCTTAGAACACCAAAAGATGGGAGATTTTAAGCTTGAATGGATGAACACTTGAAAGCAAAATGAAGATGAAGTTGGTGTTGTTGTTGAATGAAAGAGAAGGAGAAGGAGAAGGATGGAGTGTGTGATTCATACAAATGAGTGGGAGGGATGGATGTATGGAGTGTGTAAGAGATGTTGAGTGTTTAAAAGGTTGAATGAGCATGGAATTGGGTCAAAATCAATTAAGTAGGAAAGAAAGAAATGTGGGGTGGCCCCCACAAAAGCTTTTGGCCGAGAAAGGTATTTTGGGGGATGGTTTGGGTTAGCTAAATGATTAAGTAGGTTTAGGTGAAAGATAATTAGTTCATTAGGTGTTTAAATCTCAATTAGGATGATACACGGTATATTAATTTGGTTTAGGTTCTTAACGACACTCGAATTAGAATTTAGCTAGTTAGAGGCTAGTTTGAAGAAAACTACTCAAATCATTCGTTGTTTTAGACTTCAAATTTTAATTAGAATATGTAGTCCTAATTATTTTTATTTTATAATAGTTTATTACCAACGTTCATATCCTGTGGGGCATTCATATATATATATATAAAAATATACGAAGATATATACATATATATATATATATTAGATAGAACGGAGGTTGAATGTTGTCATAAATAAATTTCGTGACGATGTGTCCTTTGAGTGGAGTGCATACTTCATCTTAATCATGGCGATGTGATTTTTGAAGGTTGTTTGCACTCTTTGCCATAATCATAACGATTATGACAATTGAGTGGAGTGTAAGTTAAGCAAGATGATGGCGAGTTGGTGTTGATGGTATTTCAAACGCGGTACACTTCCCGCAATTAATACCCACTTTAATATATAAATCTCGAAGTTGTCAATATAATATATATATATATATATATATATCCTCTTAGTTTAGACGCGTTTACTAAGTTGAATGAAGACATTTAAGTTTACGTATACTTTTATTTGTAAACGTATTCGCTCACATTTATACGCGTTTTAAGAGAATAATTCACAACGATAATTCTAGTAATGTTTTTACGAGAATTTTCATATAATATATGTTAAAGATTTAGTTTTCGGAACATGATCGTTTATTTAGAATAAAATTCTAAATATTTTTCCGTTGTAATAATTAATTGCAATCGTTTGTGTTATACGGATTTTACGTCCGCATGAACCGACAATTCTTATAATTTTTACGGTATGAAATGATTGATGCGTTATGTTCGCTAGACTTTTATCGTTCAAGAGAATGATTTCGAGTGATTCGGGAAATATGATTAAGTCATGTACGGACTATGTTTTGGAAATGTCGGGTGTCACACCTGGACCAGCGAACCGAGTATGTGGGCTGAGTCCTTGGCCCGAATACTAGGTTTACCCGATTACATGGGTCCGAGTAAGTAGAGCCATATGCTAGGTCACGAGTACATGGAGCCGCAACTAGTTCACGCGTAAATGGAGCCGAGTACTATCCCATTCCCGAGAACCATTACCGTGAACTTAGTGCTTACGAGATCTAGGTTCACAAGAACTTTATTCTCAACCAATCCCTAGTTCTGCATGGTTCTGGATCTAATTCGTTATAGTTATTAAGATCCAAACTTTAAACATTCAAAGTGTTTGTTTAATACCCATAACGTTAAATCTAAGAGCTTTATTCCATTTCATACTTGAAAGTACCATCTTTTTGCATTATAACACTCATATTCCCGTAACTCAAAATAATGAAGAAAAGATGTAGTTTTTAGGCTCATTCTTACCTCAATAGCATGTGTAATCCTCGTGTCTCCTTTACTGATCGATCTTAAGCAGCTGGTGAAGCAAATTAGTTGCTTGGATCGAAGTTCTTTTTCCCTTGCTAGCCGAGAACTATCCTCCTTCCTCTCCCAAATTTTCACATAGATGAGATAAGTGGAATGAGGCGGGTAGGATGGCGGCTAGGGTATTAAGAGGGTGAGGTTTCCCCTTTTCGAAAAGTATGCTATATAGCCCCTCAACTTTCGAGTGGTCACTAAACCTCCTTATTTATTTCATTTGTGAGTTTTAGGGTGTTACAAGTCTACCTAACTTACAAGAGGTTTCCCTTGTTATAACAGACGAAACAGTTAATAATGTCGGGGAGGACCTAGCACCAGAAAAGAGTACATTGAAAAAGAATAAGAGGAAGAAGGATCAAATAGTTGTTGGATGTAGTTTTGAGTGTTTGTGAATTGCAAGTCAATTTGGGTCTATCAAGCAACTAAGGTACCCTTAGTATTTGAACTTTCAATTGAAACTACAGTGTCAGTGGGAATGCGGGCCGCCGGACTATCTGCATAAGTCAGGCACGCCACGCCACACTTCGATCCGTGACTCATCAAGACTAGACTGCCCTGTACGTCCACCCCAACATGGTCTGGATGCCACATGCCATTTAGGTCCACGCCCCGTAGGCACGTCACGCCATGCGGCACCGGTCAGGTTGACCCGCCGCGCCCACCAACCTGGACGCTTTCCCACGAGGTCAAAAATATAAAGGCAGATCGCGACAACACGGGTGTGCCATTTCAAATAACTTGAATAAGCTAAAAACCATCCGATAAACTATGACCTACCTCTTATCCTCAGTCACATGTGTTCGCTGGAAGGGGGGGCATGCTTGAATAATGGAGGTGGCAGTGACAAAATGAAAAAAGAAGGCTTGATTTATACTCCATGTGATGTTTAAGTCCTTTCATTCATTTAGATTGATTAAATAGGAATAAGTAAATGTTATGGATTAAACAAAGTCATTAAACATGAAAGACGGGGCTAGTAGATCAAAAGAAAGGATTTGTAACTCAAGAAAGGCTTATTCCATCTTGATGCAATTGCTCTTTCGCACTAACGACTTGCCCGTGTCCTTTGTTAAATACCATGCTTATTTGTTAAAAATACATTAACGGAGGAGTTTGACATTTGTCATTCAATTAACATAACTTTTTTACAACAAAATAAAATATTTCAAAAAAAAATTGAAAGGGAAAGCTAGAGAAGGACTAGAGAGAAGACGTTTTCGGGTCCGAGAAGCTCGGGAATCGATTGCCTTCATCCTCAGGGTGTTTTTGCAAGAAGATCAAGCTCGAAAAAGGTAATCACCCCTTCAAAATCTGAGTTTTTCGTTTAAAGTGGATATTGAGTGATTTTTATTAAAAAAAAAGATGAGACTTTACATATGTATTGAGATAAAGGTCATATATTTAGTATCATGGATGTTGAACAAATGTTTATGACATGTAAAGTTTCAAACTTTACGTCCAAAACCATCCAGATCTGAAATCCATGCAAAAACTAGGGATTTGAGAAGAACTGAAAGTTCTCGGGGAAGGTTCTTGGAGGAACCTATGCCGAGAACTTTATAGATCTCGGTGGTGGTGGTGGTGGGGGGGTACCTGGGAACCACTTTCTTTTACGAGAACTTTATAGATCTCGAAGGACTATCACAAGAACTTTCATAAGGCGAGAACTATATAGTTCTCGGGTCATGATTGCGAGAACATTCAAAAAGGCGAGAACTTTATAATTCTCGGGACATACTAGGAAATCACAAATACCTAGAATATAAAACTGAGTCCTTAGAGTATGTACGTACATGTTGGAATATCTTTAGAGACCTTGACTATGCTTATCTCAAGTTAGTCAATAATCCTTATTTTAATTACTCTTTTAGGGTAGTATGCATACTCATAATTAAACGTTTATAATAAATGTATTTTATTACTTAAACGTGCTATATAAGAAGGAAAATGTTAATTTAACTAAACGTTTTATAAACAAGAGAAGAAGTATAAATTATAACTGTAGAAACATTATCATTATAACTAAACGTTTTACCCTCTTCTCTTTTTAGAAACATTATCATTATAACCATTCATAAAAAGTAATAGATATTGTAATGTAAGGCCCCAAACCCGAGAGGCCTCACTTGTTAGATTTACTCATTCACAAACAGTTCTTAAACTTGAACATCAAATAACGCAGCGGAAAATTTCATTTCAAACATAACATAACATCGTTCAACATGCAGAAGCGTAACATTGTCTATTACATAAACAACTCATAACAAGATGCAAGTCTTCATGATCAACCGGGTAACTCCTTTCGCCAGCCAAGCATCACCGTTCAACTTCCATACCTGTTCTTAACCTGAATGTGCATACTAAAAAGTCAGCTACGCTGGTGAGTTCTAGCTTTTACATAAAACATTAACTTCAAATATTTGCCAAAAACATATCACTTAACTTCATTAATAAAAGCGTACGAAATCATGCAATAACATAACATAACATCATAAACATAAGTCAACGAACATATCGAATCTACGTCTTCTCGTAATCGTCAATTCCAAACATCGCATACCGGTGGATTAACCTAAAGATCACCACCACTAGGCCCATCAACACCGTACTGTCCTTCGGGTGAAGAAATCATATGGCCCGATACTTAGGACATTCAACACCAAACTTCAAGCACTGCACCCTGTAAGGCACAAGTACCAAACTTCAAGCACGACTACCCCGTAAGGTAAACCGTACCAACTTCAAGGATCAAGATAATCCTCTTGGTGACCGTCATCACCCCAGTTGTACAACAGTTGGCTAGCCACAAAGGCCCATTAAAGGTAAAGGCCCATTAAAGGTAAAGGCCCATAACATACATCCCATACCTATAACCTTCATTCCCTAAGGAATAATGGCAGATTCTTTCGTTTGTGACTTTCGTAAATATTCACTTCTTTTACTTCAAAACTTCAGATAAAACATTCGTACGTTTTATTAAAAATCATTCATTCATTCATAAACACTTCGTAAACTTCTTTTGGAAAAATATTTCATAAACACATCTTTCATAACCTTTCCTTTCAAAACATCGTTCATAAACATCTTTTCATAAAACGTCACATACATCATTCATAAACATCGTTTTATAAAACAGTCACATAATTACGTATGCACACCAGCCCAAAAATATTTATTTAAAATATTTAAAGAAGGGATTCTAGAACTCACCTGATAAGCTAGTCTTGTTGTCCTAGTCAAAGGCCCAACAATGTCACGTACGATCTGAATTGGGTAGTTAAATACACATCAGACCTAATCCCGACTCTTAATGGTTTACTCATTATGTTTTTAGGCGAACTTAAGGCTAAGTTCGCCTGTTACCAACCTGGCAAACATACAGGCGAACTTAGCCTAAGTTTGCCTGATCCATACCTAGCGAACTTAATAAGTTCGCCTGATCCATACCTAGCGAACTTAATAAGTTCGCTACCATAAGTTCGCCTCCACTACATTAGGCGAACATGCTAAGTTCGCCATCCTTAATTCAGGCGAACATGTTAAGTTCACCTGAACTGGTTCTCTTCCCAAATAACCCATAACGTAATGAGGACATCTAAATAAAATATACTTCTCTAATTCTAACGAAAATCGGGCAGATTTCCATTTGTTTTTTGTCTAAAACCCGACAATTTAAATTGTCCATTTCCATCCCAAATAAATCAAAAATAATCATACGATCGAGCTTTAGCAACTAGCATCGATACAATGTACCCATAACGTTTTAACAAGCGATAATTATAAAAAATACATAATTATATGTCGTTAATTATTTGTCAAAAGAGATCTCTACGCGTTCTCCTCAAATACGGAATTCATTACCCGAACTAGTATTTCTAATTAATATTCTATGGTTCAAGAGATATACCTTTCCGAACACGACATCTAGAATACGTTCCCGTATCGTACCCATAACTTGATCATACGGACTCCAAATCGGGTGATTCGAAGCCCATGAACTCGTCTTGTCTTGATTGTTACACTCATAAGCAATACCATTGTTGTGAATGTATTACAAAAGCCACCATGAACCACTATCACCCACCATCAACCACCGTGTGAGCTCAGACCACCGCCATCACCTTCATGTAACTACTATCCATCATCGGGCTGCCACAATCACCATGACCACCACTCCCACCCTAGAGCCACTAACAGCGACCACTACCATTCACTTCCGACCACCGCTGTCACCTTACCTCCATCGCTAATCATAGCTGGACATTTGCCATGAAACACACCAACCATATGGACGTTTATCGTGAAACACATCCACCACTAACCATCTGCCGTGAAGCTTACCGTAACCCTTGTTCAGTTGCTACCTCAAGAGATCACCGGAGACTCAGGGAGCTCCGATAAAAAGGTGGTTATAAGTACCTGCGTAACCCGCCACTATTTCACCCGTCACAGCTCCAAACCTCCATATCGCCACCATCGCAAACCATTGTTCATACCACCACCATCGTCGTGACCTGCTACAACACCTCCTTTGTCACGTTATCTGGCTGAATTGCACCTACGCAAGCTAGCCGCTAAAAACTGTAGTAATCTTCACCACCGTTCACCTCTCACAGCCATCATCGTGACCCACTTTCCATACTCCGTCGTTAGCTTCATCCTGAGCTCTCCTTACTGTCATCAGCCTCTACTCATACCACTTTAAACAACCCTACTGTCGCGGCCTGCTACATACGAATTCCATGCTGCTTCCGAAGTTATGGCAGCATCTCTTAAGCTTGACACCGTCATGAACTAGGCTACGTCGTAGTCTCCATGAAGGTCAAACACAATTAGCAGGTAAAAGGGTCGGATTGGGGTGTATCGGTTGTAACATTTCCGATTTTTCCATGTAACCGTTTTTTGATGCAATGCACAAGTATTCAATTTCAATTCTTGTACAACAACTATGCTATAAGTACTTATAAACGATTGATTATGTTGCAATAATAACTGAAACAAACCTTCGTCATCTCACTGAACTCGAGGATCAAATTCGACTAAAACTCAAAACGACGTTAAGACTACAAAGTTACAAGGACTATTCTTGAAATTTCCAAAAATCTACACAAGCACGGTCGCGCTTAGCATAAGCACGGTCGCGCTTATAGTTTCGACCACGGTCGTGCTCACTATGAGGCACGGTCGTGCCTCCGACACAGTTTGACTTCTGAAAAGTCAAACCGACTCAAATCTTGTCCAAAAATAGAATTGAGACGCGTTTTAGAAACCGCGGTGTATACAGAAGTCGATATTCGGTAAATTAAGACCTAGACACGGCCCAATACACATCCAATAGAACGAATCCTTGCAATTTTACCCGGACTTTCCGTTCTTAATCGAATCGTGTAATTATGATAGAATCAAACGAATTAAACTATTATAATAACTTCGTACGACTTCCATAAACCTATCTCAACCCAAAAATCGTCTGATCGTCACCGCTATTCCTCTACCGATCCTCAAGAACCACGATTTCTTCCTCGAAGCCGACATCACTCGTTGCCCAATCTAAACAGGTTAGTAGTAGTCCAATTGGTTCGTCTCTTCACTATGATCAAAAGCCCTAACCTAATTCGTTGCTACATTACACGATTAATCAGTTTTGAAATTTAGTTTTGAAAAATAAACGATTTAATCAAACTACACGAAAGCTGTGTTTTTAATCCAATTAAATAGTAGGAGTAGGTTCGAAAACACTTTATGAATGAAAACCCTTTGATTCCAGTGGCTTTTAATACAAGAATCGAGCGAATTGTGTCTGAAAAAGACCAGACACGGTCACGCTCATCATGGAGCGCGGTCGTGCCTGACCAAGCACAGTCGTGCCCGAGTCATGGCCCGGTCGTGTTTGCTGAGCAAACAAAGTCCTGACCTAAACCAACCCTAGACGCGGTCGTGCCGGACACGAGCACGGTCGTGCTCTACGGACAGACCCTTTTTGAATCCTTCTGACTCGACCACGGGCGCGCCTCAGACACCACGGTCACGCCCGGACAAGAGCGCGGTCGTGCCTTGCACGAGCGCGGTCGTGCTCCTTAAAAACAGAATCCTTATTTTTATTTTCTTCTTATTAAACTCGATAAGCTATATTAAATAACAATTCCTATAGTTATTTTTATATATAAATACTTATATATCTCACACTTGGCCTTAAACGAAAATTATTTATTTAAACCTACTTTTAAATGAATAATATACCATAAAACGAACCCTAATCGTACCATCAACCCAATTCACTTTCGATATAATCTAACACAAACAATAACACAAGATTATATGTTTATTTATTAGGTCAAACTTAGTGGCCTATAACACACCGCCGTTTATCTACTTGCTTGTGTGATCTACACTCTACATAACATGTGAGTTTACATAGCCCCCTTTTCAACTATTTACAACTTTTGGGGTGGAACATGCGTTCTATTTACATGTTTTCAATTATACACATATACAGTTCCATCCTATGCATGTATACAAATTTTGCGCTTTATGCTTGAGTACTAGACGTGTAGACCAACTATTATGCTCTTCATGTACAATCATTAACTAACAGCCGACAGTAAACAGTGGTAGATCTATTGAGTCTGACAAACCCACCCAGGTAGGGTGACTGTTACTGACAACACAAATTTTGAGTGCAAGTTACAAAGGTTTGATTGTATAGGTCACATGATAGTTTTCTTTCCATAATTGCCTTAATTGTCATGTTGTATTGAACTGTTTGCACACAACACGTATTTTGCTATCTCACAATAAAAACTATGTATTCTTACCAACTTTTTAGTTGACTCTGTTTTAACCATGTTTCAGGTACCAATGTTTGAAGTGATCAGGATATGCTACACATAGGATTTTGGACCTAGAATTTAATTAAACCAGTTTATGTTATGTCATTTACATTTTTGTTTGATGGATTGGTTGTGTTTTGATTGAACTTATTGATTGCAATGAAAACAATTATTAAATATTCAAACTTTAGCAAACCATGAGCAATGAACAGTCTGCATGCTTCACGCCCCGACGTTTCCGCCGTCGGTTGGGGTGTGACAGATTGGTATCAGAGCCTTGGTTATAGGGATTTAGGTTATTAGACACCTTGACCTAGACCATAACCTTAGGACACCCATTATTTACCATACTCTATGAATATATGATATGCTACATGCTATGTGTTACATGCTATGTGTTACATGCTATGTGTTACATGCTTACTGTATTTTATTTTATCATGGTAGCTTAATTGTTAGAATTCAAAACTTACTAGACTATACCTAAATAATAAATTAGATAAAATAATATCCCTACCCTTACCCTAAACCTCATAACCTTCTTGTCTACTTCCTTATCATTATCATCATAGCATGTGGAATCTTCATGGAGTTAAATCTATTAAAAATTTAATTATTCCTTCGTTAAGGTTTTAAACTTTGTTAATTATTAGAGGACACGTGCAATCTGGAAGGGTGACACCTGTATTCCGGGTTTTCTGTCTAGGAAAGCATTTCGTATAAATCCCAATCAACCGAGGGACCCGTATGCTTTCCTGGGAATTCCCGGGATGAGTGTTTACTTATAGGCTAAAGCACGTCTCCTCGAAAGTTATATAAGTTAATTAACCTTAATGTGTCATAGTATTCAAGTGATTATGTCACTATTTGAGTACAATCCAAACTAAGAATATCCGTTTTTGTTTGGTTATCTCATCCTAACGATTCTCATAAGTTCTTACAATCTTTTCTTATATTGTGAAGGCTCGGTGTTATGACTAGTCAAACTCTAAACCTATGAGAACCCCTACATTTAACACTCGACATTTCACTATCACTTACAACCTTTTCATTGTTTCTCTGCTAGATATGGACTCCTACTCTCCTTCCTCCCTGGTTTACCGTCCTGGAGCAGAGTCTGACTGGGAAGAAGACATCGGGACACCCGTATATCGGTCACCAACACCTCCAGCTGCTAGACCAAGAGTTGATGTAAGTGCAGATTGGACTAGGAACACCGGCCCAAGGCTTCGAACACCTAGATCACCCCCATTAAGAGACCCGTATCTGATGCCCGACCTGTATCATCCTAACCCATGGGTAAGGCATACCATGGCACCCACTAGTGTTATGGGAATTCCAATCAACGACATTCACCAATATGTGAGGACCTCCGAGTTTGAGAGGCAAAGGATGGAGCACGAGGTAATACATGACTTGCAAGGACAGAGAATGGATAGCCTAGTGAATCAATTAGGGCACCAAAAGGAGTTAATTTCCATCCTCGAAAAAGAAATGTTTGAGAATCGCACGGAAACAGCTAGGGCCGAAGCCAGATCAACTACCCGAATGACCATAGCGGTGCTCGTCTTGGTGATTATCTTCCTTCTAGTGGGCAACTACCAGAGGCGTTAGCAGAAATTTCCATTTATTGTCTTTAAATTTTCAACTTGAAAACTTTTCCTTATGTTTTTGAATAATGTTTACCGTTTCAGCATTTAATAAATTTTATATTTTTTCCAAATTCTAAGGTTATCATTCATTGTTCATCCATCATATTTTCATTAAGATTCCTCAAGTATCACCTTCTTCACTCAATACGATTTCATCTTCTTCGTAATCAAATCATCATATTAGATTTAAACAACCTCGTTATTTTCAGAACCAAACGTTTATCGAACTTTTAAAAGAATATCAGAAACATAAATTTCCCATAAACATTTTCACTTTACAAGGGAGATTAATACAACCTATTTTATAGAAATCTTACTTCAAATTGATAAACAAGCATGATTTTCCTCATTACAGTAATTATTATTAAACATTGGCTAAATTAATATACGACTACTTGTTTAGCCAATAAGTCATCTTAAAATATTCCCTTCATAATAATTAAAATTTTTTTAAATTTAAAGATTTTTCTTGTAAATGGTCTATTTATTTAGATTATTTAACTCAATAGTTTCATTACTTTATACATCTATAACCAAGAACAATTTACAATTTCCTATTTTCAAACAAAGATCAATTATTTGTAAACACATCCCTCTGAGTGTTTTTCAGAACCTCCTCATTACTTTTCACTTGCCGCTTCAAGAGACGATCCGTACCGCGTAGATGTTAAACATCCCCACAAACCTCAACGATATTTAAGGGGCTAGAACCTAACTACCACATCTTACAAGAACGACAACAACACACTTCTCCACAACACTAGATCGTATACAAAACCCGTTAGTACACATCGCACGCGAAGTTCAATACTCACGTTCACAATATATTCAATGCAATCTTATGGTACATAAAACTCAATTATTCTCAATATATCCAATACTACACAAATTACATAATACCCGAAACTTAATTGTTTGCAATATACGTGATGCATAAGAATTGCGTCATTGATACATAGTTCTAGATTGACCACACTATACATGAAACTCATTTTGTTACAAAGCACTTGATACTAAACGGTGTACATTATACAGAATACATGATGCTAAGTTGCTAACACTATACATGAGATCCATTTCCTACAATACACATGATACTATGTTGTTTACATTACACATTAGAGCTTATTGATTTACAAAATACAAGACGCTAATTTATTTACGTTATATATGAGACCTATTTGAATACAAACTACGTGGCACTAGATCATACATGAGACTTGTGTGTTTACTATACACTCGAAACAAAATTGCTTACAATATTTGCAATAGATTGATTACATCATACACAAGACATGGTCATGCACTTTGTACGCCAAAGTTGAAGACCATAATACATTGAAACGACTCGGGGTTTGACGTATTCTTGTTCAAACACGAGCAAACTAAAAAACTCTAAGTGTTACTACTTTACTAGTCTTTAGTTGCGAACTGACCTGATTAGGGACATAGTTACTTGGTAGCGACTTTTATGTGTAATCAATAGACGTGATCATAGTAAAAAAAAAAATTGTGCCCCTTACCCGCACACAACGAAACGATCTATACGGACCATACGATGATTTGAATAATTACGGGTGCACACGGAATTATACAAATCAGCGCAGGGAAAGCATAGTGAAATTTTGTCGTGTGTTATGACCTAAAACCTATCATGATATATGACAACGAGACAAATGTGATGTGACAAGGGCATAGTGGATACGCCGCTGGTACTTCCTATATATAAGTGTTCCTGTCATATTGCAAGTAGTAGCGTTGTTCGTATCACGAGAAGTTTTTATGATATTCTGACATTGACCAATAATTGTGAAACCCCTCATCCACAAAAAAAAAAAAATAAAAATAAAAATCTCGGGCGTAATAGACCACATCACCAAATCCCCATCGTTCCCATTTCAAGTGAGACAATGTCATATGTAGAGTCTAGAGTATTCTTTGATAGTCTCCTCCGTAGCCCTTTTAAACTAAATCCACTATCAACCTCCATCCCGACATGACAACAAGTTTTAATCTAGAGTATCAGACTTAAACCTCGCCATCCAAATTACTCCGTAGACCGACTGTCAAGGCTCGTTGAAAAATCCGGTACCCACATCTTTTTGCTGAAGCAGTAGCCTCAACCAGTTGAATTTCGGGACAAAATCCCCTCAAATGGGGAGACTGTAACATTTCCGATTTTTCCATGTAACCGTTTTTTGATGCAATGCACAAGTATTCAATTTCAATTCTTGTACAACAACTATGCTATAAGTACTTACAAACGATTGATTATGTTGCAATAATAACTGAAACAAACCTTCGTCATCTCACTAAACTCGAGGATCAAATTCGACTAAAACTCAAAACGACGTTAAGACTACAAAGTTACAAGGACTATTCTTGAAATTTCCAAAAATCTACACAAGCACGGTCGCGCTTAGCATAAGCACGGTCGCGCTTATAGTTTCGACCACGGTCGTGCTCACTATGAGGCACGGTCGTGCCTCCGACACAGTTTGACTTCTGAAAAGTCAAACCGACTCAAATCTTGTCCAAAAATAGAATTGAGACGCGTTTTAGAAACCGTGGTGTATACAGAAGTCGATATTCGGTAAATTAAGACCTAGACACGGCCCAATACACATCCAATAGAACGAATCCTTGCAATTTTACCCGGACTTTCCATTCTTAATCGAATCGTGTAATTATGATAGAATCAAACGAATTAAACTATTATAATAACTTCGTACGACTTCCATGAACCTATCTCAACCCAAAAATCGTCTGATCGTCACCGCTATTCCTCTGCCGATCCTCAAGAACCACGATTTCTTCCTCGAAGCCGACATCACTCGTTGCCCAATCTAAACAGGTTAGTAGTAGTCCAATTGGTTCGTCTCTTCACTATGATCAAAAGCCCTAACCTAATTCGTTGCTACATTACACGATTAATCAGTTTTGAAATTTAGTTTTGAAAAATAAACGATTTAATCAAACTACACGAAAGCTGTGTTTTTAATCCAATTAAATAGTAGGAGTAGGTTCGAAAACACTTTATGAATGAAAACCCTTTGATTCCAGTGGCTTTTAATACAAGAATCGAGCGAATTGTGTCTGAAAAAGACCAGACACGGTCACGCTCATCATGGAGCGCGGTCGTGCCTGACCAAGCACAGTCGTGCCCGAGTCATGGCCCGGTCGTGTTTGCTGAGCAAACAAAGTCCTGACCTAAACCAACCCTAGACGCGGTCGTGCCGGACACGAGCACGGTCGTGCTCTACGGACAGACCCTTTTTGAAGCCTTCTGACTCGACCACGGGCGCGCCTCAGACACCACGGTCACGCCCGGACAAGAGCGCGGTCGTGCTCCTTAAAAACAGAATCCTTATTTTTATTTTCTTCTTATTAAACTCGATAAGCTATATTAAATAACAATTCCTATAGTTATTTTTATATATAAATACTTATATATCTCACACTTGGCCTTAAACGAAAATTATTTATTTAAACCTACTTTTAAATGAATAATATACCATAAAACGAACCCTAATCGTACCATCAACCCAATTCACTTTCGATATAATCTAACACAAACAATAACACAAAATTATATGTTTATTTATTAGGTCAAACTTAGTGGGCTACAACACACTGCCGTTTATCTACTTGCTTGTGTGATCTACACTCTACATAACATGTGAGTTTACATAGCCCCCTTTTCAACTATTTACAACTTTTGGGGTGGAACATGCGTTCTATTTACATGTTTTCAATTATACACATATACAGTTCCATCCTATGCATGTATACAAATTTTGCGCTTTATGCTTGAGTACTAGACGTGTAGACCAACTATTATGCTCTTCATGTACAATCATTAACTAACAGCCGACAGTAAACAGTGGTAGATCTATTGAGTCTGACAAACCCACCCAGGTAGGGTGACTGTTACTGACAACACAAATTTTGAGTGCAAGTTACAAAGGTTTGATTGTATAGGTCACATGATAGTTTTCTCTCCATAATTGCCTTAATTGTCATGTTGTATTGAACTGTATGCACACAACACGTATTTTGCTATCTCACAATAAAAACTATGTATTCTCACCAACTTTTTAGTTGACTCTGTTTTAACCATGTTTTAGGTACCAATGTTTGAAGTGATCAGGATATGCTACACATAGGATTTTAGACCTAGAATTTAATTAAACCAGTTTATGTTATGTCATTTACATTTTTGTTTGATGGATTGGTTGTGTTTTGATTGAACTTATTGATTGCAATGAAAACAATTATTAAATATTCAAACTTTAGCAAACCATGAGCAATGAACAGTCTGCACGCTTCACGCCCCGACGTTTCCGCCGTCGGTTGGGGTGTGACATCGGTGGAGGGGTTGCGTAGGGTTGAGCCGGCGAGGAAGGTGTACGAGGAATGGCTTGTGGCGGTTGAATTCATAAAATGGTGATTAGGTTTTTAAATAACTTTTCCTTTTACTCCCTCTAGTTCTCCCATAATGCACCTTTAGCCCCTTATTATTTCACTAATTACATTTTAAACCCCAAACTTGGATTTCTTGCTTAAAGGATGGTAACTTTTGGGATGTTACAAGTCTACCCCCCTTATAAGAATTCCATCCTCGAAATTTGCCGCTTCTCACAACACACTAAACTCTGTTTCTCGGATTGGGTTGCTTCTCAGGTTCCTTTGAATCGGTAGGCCTCGTGTTATTGGATTGGTGATCATTCGATGCCACTCATAGGCTGCGTGTAGTTAGGGTTTACACATCACCACTACCTCTTCTTCTTTACATTGAACTCTTTGGATGTTGTCTTGAATAGTAAAACTTACTTTACTCTTACGCACTTCCCATGGGTGGACTTAACTCAGATCCACTAAACACTTGCATGGATTCGACATGTTAAGAAAGTCATAGATTCCTTTCAACACTTAGGGGTGTCTCTTAGGAGCCTTAGTATACCGTTGAATTTAGCGTCCTTCAACCGAACCAATTCTAGACTGTAGACGTTGATCATTCCTTGTTTTCCCATTGATAGATTCTTGTGTAGTCTTGACTATACCTCTCTCGTTCTTGATAGACGTTATCTTTTTCAGCATCGTACATCCCTAGTCGGTATTTCACATCTAAACGTTAGGGTTCTTATCTCGTCATTCTATGTGAAATGTCTTATCAAACTCGGAGTCGTCCACAGAAGAATCCATGGCCATAATTTCAACTCCTCGTTAAGGTTATCTACCTTGCCATCTAGACGGTTACTATCGATCATCTCTCGACTGTTTGGATCATTGTGTATACCTCATAAGTTGTCCATGGTGCATTCGTCCTCGAAGGACCATACCATGTCGTTCTCGAATGAATCATACCATCACGTTCCCGAATGAATCCTACTATTAAGTTTTCGAAGGTACCGTACCATCTCATTCCCGAAGGAACCACATCGTCTCATTCCCTAAGGAACCATATCGCTTCATTCCAAAAGGAACGTATCGCTTCGTTCCCGTAGGAACCGTATTGCTTCATTCCCGTAGGAACCGTTTCGCTTCGTTCCCGTAAGAACAGTATCGCTTCGTTCCCGTAGGAACCGAATCGTTTCGTTCCCGTAGGAACCGTATGAGGTATTCCCCAAACATATGAGGTATCCCTTATCACACTCAACTTGTCGGGAAGGTATTCATTCAAATGGAACACTAGTCACTTGAACTTTTCATTCATATTTTCATACACAATCTCCTTCTAGTCTTTCTTTCAAGCGTACTTTTCAAGTTTTACGTTTCACATCATTGGTTCATTAAACACCATTCTTCCTACATATCACTGGATGGTCTTAGGGATTGGCGTCCCATCTGATCGACAATTTATATTCTCTAGCTACTCGTTTTCGTTAGCCTTTTCTGCATGCATTTCTTCTAAAGTCACATTCGTTGGTCTTACTGTGGATAAATGACACGTGCGGTGACACTTGTACTTTCATTTCCTTTCTAGTTTCATTGGGTCCCTCAACGGCTTTCCAATTCTAACAACACCCGCAGCTATTGATTAGACTTAGCCATAGTAGAGCGTTCTCTGAGTCGCCTTGAATTTCTTCTTAGTGCCCATGCCTTACTTCACATTGTTGGTCAAAACTTGTCGTTCACATTCATTCTAGACAAACAATCCTTGGGTCGGATCTGGTTTGATTTGGTTTAGTCTGCACGCCCTAATTAACATCGCGGTTCCCGTCTCTTGTTGTTGTTGGTATATCTATTTTCTCGTTTCAGGAGATACTCTTATTAGTTGTCTAGGACCGTCTTCTACATGGAAAGATGCCATTTGTGCATTCGTGCACTCATATATTCTTTGGACATACACTTGTGTGGTTATTTCCTTCATGCTCATGCATACTTCGACAGTAGACCGATTCTTATTCATCATAACGCGTTTGTGCTAAGCGTAGTCCACACTAGCTCCTTGGCATCCTTCATACGTATGCTCGTCTAACTTAGGTAAACCGAAGTTTCATTCCTCCTCATCTTGCATGTGGCTTGTACTTGCTGACATCATTCACCGTTGTAAGGTACACCATCTTTGACATCGTTACCATTACTAATGATGTTCATCAATATCCTTAATCGTTACTCGGGTGACTAAAATCTCATAGTCGTGGTTGAGTAATTGGATCAACTCTGATACGTAAGCATTAATCAATACCATAAGATTCGCCATCATGCACGTGCACCTATAAATTCACAATTTCGCGGATCCAAACGAAATTGCCAATTTACCTTACTCTAGCATTCTAGTTCCTTTTATAACACTTCATAATACTCGCGTCTCTTCAAAGTTGAGATTTTGTCCCGGTATTCTCCTCGACACCTCTTACCACTTTCGCGCTAAGTCAACACAACAGAGGACATCTCACATCACACGCGTACGGTCTCATGCACACTACCTTCCGGTTCCGCAAGAACACTTGCCTCTTTACTATAAACTTGGTGGGCGGGAATCCTACCGTGTCGTCCGGTACGACCCCCACCACTACTTCTGCCTATTCTACCCTCCATTTCGTTCTAAAAGACAAGGAATCCAATGTTATCACGCTAGTTAACAAATAGAATTCAACATGTACCGTAAGATGTTAATATACAATGGCCATCTGCAATTAACCATTACACTACCTCTCGATTTCTATTTGACCACCTTTGTGATTCCATCAGAACACAAGTCCTAGCTTAACACTTCTAAGGCAAACTATATATGTAAATATATAAACTACCTTCATACCTGATGTTGTGGCTCGAGTTACCCGTACTGGCATCCGCTTTCGGTCTCATTCATAGTTTAAGTTTAGACACAGGGAGTTTCCAAATCTCTCAAACTATTGCTCTGATACCAATTTGTAAGGCCCCAAACCCGGGAGGCCTCACTTGTTGGATTTACTCATTCACAAACAGTTCTTAAACTTGAACATCAAATAACGCAGCGGAAAATTTCATTTCAAACATAACGTAACATCGTTCAACATGCAGAAGCGTAACATTGTCTATTAAATAAACATAACATAAACAACTCATAACAGGATGCCAGTCTTTATGATCAACCGGGGACTCCTTTCGCCAACCAAGCATCACCGTTCAACTTCCATACATGTCCTTAACCTGAATGTGCATTCTAAAAAGTCAGCTACGCTGGTGAGTTCTAGCTTTTACATAAAACATTAACTTCAAATATTTGCCAAAAACATATCATTTAACTTCATTAATAAAAGCGTACGAAACCATGCAATAACATAACATAACATCATAAACATAAGTCAACGAACATATCGAATCTGCGTATTCTCGTAACCGTCAATTCCAAACATCGCATACTGGTGGATTAACCTAAAGATCACCACCACTAGGCCCATCAACACCGTACTGTCCTTCGGGTGAAGAAATCCTGGGGCCCGATACTTAGGTCATTCAACACCAAACTTCAAGCACGGCATCACAAGGATGACACGCACCAAACTTCAAGCACTGTACCCCGTAAGGCACAAGTACCAAACTTTAAGCACGACAACCCCGTAAGGTAATCCGTACCAACTTCAAGGATCACGATAATCCCCTTGGTGACCGTCATCACCCTAGTTGTACAACAGTTGGCCAGCCACAAAGGCCCCTAAAAGGTAAAGGCCCATAACATACATCCTATACCCATAACCTTCATTCCTTAAGGAATAATGGTAGATTCGTTCGTTTGTGACTTTCGTAAACATTCATTTATTTTACTTTAAAACTTCAGTTAAAACATTTGTATGCTTTATTAAAAATCATTCATTCATTCATAAACACTTCGTAAACTTCTTTTGGCAAAATATTTCATAAACACTTCTTTCATAACCTTTCCTTTCAAAACATCGTTCATAAACATATTTTCATAAAACGTCACATACATCATTCATAAACATCGTTTTATAAAACAGTCACATCGTTACGTATGCACACCAGCCCAAAAACATTTATTTAAAACATTTAAAGAAGGGCTTCTAGAACTCACATGATAAGCTAGTCTTGTTGTCGTAGTTGAAGGCCCAACAATGTCACGTACGATCTGAATTGGGTAGTTAAATACACATCAGACCTAATCCCGACTCTTAACGGTTTACTCAATCTGTTTTTAGGCGAACTTAAGGCTAAGTTCGCCTCTTACCAACCTGGCGAACATACAGGCGAACTTAGCCTAAGTTCGTCTGATCCATACGTAGCGAACCTAACCATAAGTTCGCCTCCACTACATTAGGCGAACATGCTAAGTTCGCCATCCTTACTTCAGGCGAACATGCTAAGTTCGCCTGAACTGGTTCTCTTCCCAAATAACCCATACCGTAATGAGGACATCTAAATAAAATATACTTCTCTAATTTTAACGAAAATCGGGCAGAGTTTCGTCTGTTTTTGTCTAAAACCCGACAATTTAAATTGTCCATTTCCATCTCAAATAAATCAAAAATAATCATACGATCGAGCTTTAGCAACTAGCATCGATACAATGTACCCATAACGTTTTAACGAGCGATAATTATAAAAAAATACATAATTATATGTCGTTAATTATTTGTCAAAAGATATCTCTACGCGTTCTCCTCAAATACGGTATTCATTACCCGAACTAGTATTTCTAATTAATATTCTATGGGTTCAAGAGATATACCTTCCCGAACACGACATCTAGAATACGTTCCCGTATCGTACCCATAACTTGATCATACGGACTCCAAATCGGGTGATTCGAAGCCCATGAACTCGTCTTGTCTTGATTGTTACACTCAGAAGCAATACCATTGTCGTGAATGTATTGCAAAAGCCACCATGAACCACTATCACCCACCATCAACCACCGTGTGAGCTCCGACCACCGCCATCACCTTCATGTAACTACTATCCATCATCGGGCTGCCACAATCACCATGACCACCATGCCCACCCTAGAGCCACTAACAGCCACCACTACCAATTACTTCCGACCACCGCTGTCACCTTACCTCCATCGCTAATCATCGCTGGACATTTGCCATGAAACATACCAACCATATGGACGTTCATCGTGAAACACATCCACCACTAACCATCTGCCGTGAAGTTTACCGTAACCCTTGTTCAGTTGCTACCTCAAGAGATCACCGGAGACTCTGGGAGCTCCGATCAAAAGGTGGTTGTAAGTACCTGCGTAACCCGCCACCATTTCACCTGTCACAGCTCTAAACCTCCATATCGCCACCATCGCAAACCATTGTTCGTACCACCACCATCGCCGTGACCTGCTACAACACCTCCTTTGTCACGTTATCCGGCTGAGTTGCACCTGCGCTGGCTAGCCGCTAAAAACTGCAGTAATCTTCACCACCGTTCACCTCTTATAGCCATCATCGTGACCCAATTTCCATACTCCGTCATTAGCTTCATCCCGAGCTCTCCTTACCGTCGTCAGCTTCTGCCCATACCAGTTTAAACAACCCTACTGCCGCGACCTGCTACATACGAATTCCATGCTGCTGCCGGAGTTATGGCAGCAGCTCTTATGCTTGCCGCCGTCGTGAACTAGGCTACGTCGTAGTCTCCATGAAGGTCGAACACAATTAGCAGGTAAAAGGGTCGGATTGGGGTGTATCGGTGGAGGGGTTGCGTAGGGTTGAGCCGGCGAGGAAGGTGTACGAGGAATGGCTTGCGGCGGCTGAATTCGTAAAATGGTGATTAGGTTTTTAAATAACTTTTCCTTTTACACCCTCTAGTTCTCCCATAATGCACCTTTGGCCCCCTATTATAATTACATTTTAAACCCCAAACTTGGATTTCTTACTTAAAGGATGGTAACTTTTGGGATGTTACATGTAAAACATTTGTACGTTTTATAAGCATAAATCATTCTTTTATAAATCATTTACTGAGTATGCACATCACTTCATAACAAGCAAAGAAACAAGGTTCTAGAACTCACATGCTAGTTGTTAAGGAAATCAATAAAGTGAAATATTCACGATAACAATTTGTACAAAGAGATAGTTATGAATTAGGTTAAAACTAGGGAATTTTTGGGCAGAACGTACTTTCGGTCGATTCATACTTACTTTCAACGATTCGTTAGAGCTTTCTCATCTGCTTCTCTATTCTCATCTCTATAGTTACATTAAAAATCATTACATTTTTCCTCTTTACTTTTCAATTAAATAATATTTTTTATACGTTTATAATTCTCTTTTCTCTCTCCTCCATTCACAACCACTATTAAAAATATAAAAAAAAATAATAGATGTGAACAGTGTTTTCACAAATATACAAATGAACAGTAACATTTTCTCTCTACTCCACTCATAACCACTTTAAATCACTCCGTAAAATATACAGAATTCACTCACAAACATATACATAATCTGTTGTGAATGTTCTTAAGGTTCATTTCGCATTTATTTGTGAGGGAGAGAGAAAAAAATAATTAAAAATGTATTATTTTATAGTATTGTTCTACTTCTAGGAAAAAAATATTGGTATTCAAAATTTTACTTAAAATTGAGTCGGGTCAAATATAATATATTGTTACTTCTCTTATTTTTAAATTCGCTTTCGTATTCCTTAACACTTATCTGAATATTTGCTCCTTTTTAGTTTTTTTTGTTATTTTAATGTTTAAAAGTAATTTTGAACATTTTTTTCTTATAGTTTTTAGAATATGATTTTTCTATAAAATTCCGAATGTACCGTTGTGATGTGTTTGTTTATATCTACGTTTCGAATAAATTTCATTCAAAGCTGAGTTGCGTGATAATGTACAGGTCATCTAAGCACGAACGTAAAGCCGTCGAATCTGCTTCAAATCATCGTTTTTTTTTGTCGTCGAAACCGAAAATTAAAAATTTTAACATCAGGCCACAACAACGTGAGTTACCCTGCGACAATGTGCGGGTAGAATTAACTTGTTATATATAAAACATTTATTTTAGTAAACTTTTTTATGGAACGTTATATGCTAATCTTAATTTGCTTCGATAACTTATGACAAACGTTAAATGAGAAATGGATCTTAAGAATTGGATTATGTGTGCGTTTTAAGTTACTTCTGAATGTGACTATTTTAATCTTTAACTTTTTTTTGCATGGCCAACGAATATTATAAGCCCGTTCATTCGAGTAAACTAATTGGCGAAAGGTCATCCATGCCCGCGAACGCATACAACCCTGGTGACCCGTCCCGCCCACCATTCCTTAGAAAACCCACTAACTGAAGGCCCACTATGAAAAAACCATCTAAAGGCTCACTATGAAAAAACATCTGGCCCACCTGAGCGTATTGCATCAAGTGAGACTCGAATTAAGACCTCCACATTGGAAGGCCACGGGGGTGCCTCCTCCAAAACTAGTTGATCTAGAGCTCATTAACAATCTTTAACCTTTTTATGTTTTATATTAAAAATATAATTATGTTTTTTTTCTATAATCTTTTATATGTAGCGTTTTATTGTAAGGCCTCATACCCGGGAGGCCTCACTTGTTAGATTTACTCATTCATAAACAGTTATTAAACTTGAATATCAATTAACGCATCTGAATCATTCATTTCATACATAATTAAAACTTGTTTAACATTCATAAACGACAAACATTGTCTTAAACATAACCATTGTCAATAACATAAATGTAAAGGGATGCCAGACTTCGTAGATTGACTGAGTAACTATTCAGCACTTGCCAAGCATCACGTTTGTCCGTACCTGTCTTTAACCTAAATGTGTATACTAAAAGTCAGCTACGATGGTGAGTTCTAGCTTTATATAAAACATTAACCGTAAAGATTTGCCAAAATTATAACATTCATTTATTTAAAAAAGTGTACATAAATCACGCAATAACATAACATAACCCATAAGTCAACAAGCATATAGAATTTGCGCCTTTTCGTAACCGTCAATTCCATTCATTGTATACTAGCGGAGAAACCCCGAGGCGCGCCACCACTAGGCCCTTTAACACTGTACATTACCTGCAGACGGAGAACCCTAGGGCCCGACAACTCAAAGGCCATTCAACACCAGCACCTTAGGCATGACACCACAAGGATACCACACACTTCCACTTAAAGCACTGTTCCCTCCCAGGGAGTACTACCCACCATAGGGATCTCGGTAATCCTACAGGGGACCGTCGTTACCCTTAACTCAATCAATTGTACAACCGTTAGCCAGCCACAAAGGCCCCCCATAAGGGTAAGACCCATACACACATACATACCTTAGCTCCTGTACAACACGTGGCAGATACGTTCATTTCATGACTTTCATAAAAACTTTTACCTTATTTTAGTTAAAGCATTTGTACATTTTATTAAATAACATCTCGTTCATAAACTTCATTTTGGCAAAACATTTCATTAACACATTTCGTTTTCCCTTTTCTGAAACATCATTTCATAAACCTCATTTCGTATGTATGTGCACAAGCCCAAAACATCATTAAAACATTTAAAAGAAGGGCTCTAGAACTCATCTGATAAGCTAGTCTCGTCTTGTCCTAAGAAAGGTCCAACGAGCGTCACACACGATTGGAATTGATTAATTACATACAAATCCCGACTATAACGGTTTACTCATTCTGTTTTAGGTGAACTTATGACTAAGTTCGCCCATTACCAACCCAGCGAACATAAGCTAAGTTCACCTAAATTACGCCCAGTGAACTTGGTAAGTTCCCTATAAGGTCGCTACCAACAACTTACCGGCGAACATGATAAGTTCTCTTACTTCTTGCCCGAGGCGAACTTGAAAAATTCTCCTGTGGTGCTGTCATGTTCCCCAAAACCCTAAGTGTGCATGTAAATGACGGTCAGATCTAATTACGTTCAAGATCCCAACTTTCTACGTTCAAAATGTTCATTTTTCATTCTAGATGTTAGATTTATGTTTATTTTCAAGTTTCATATGTAAAAATGTCACATTTTTATCCAAAACTCGAACATGATAAGTTCTCTTACTTCTTGCCCGAGGCGAACTTGAAAAATTCTCCTGTGGTGCTGTCATGTTCCCCAAAACCCTAAGTGTGCATGTAAATGACGGTCAGATCTAATTACGTTCAAGATCCCAACTTTCTACGTTCAAAATGTTCATTTTTCATTCTAGATGTTAGATTTATGTTTATTTTCAAGTTTCATACGTAAAAATGTCACATTTTTATCCAAAACTCGAAAACCCAACATAAACTAAAAACTCATATTCAAAGCGGGTTGTCACCTCTTTCGAGCTTCTTAATCGTAGGTTATGGTCACTAGCATTGGAGAATCCTTCCTTTGCGATCTCGAGTCGATCCCACACTTTCTCTGTCTACGGGTTCTCTCTCTAGATTTTACAAATGAGAGAAAGATGGGTTATGTTGGCCATTTATGGGAGCGGTCTCCTCCCCCATGTTCGCATGTTAGGTTCACCAGGCCCATCCCCGCCCGGCATGCTTCGTTCGTTCTGTATTCCATGCATCGAAATTCGTTTCCTTTTATTATCGTTATTATTTTTAGGATGTTACATTTATATATATAAAATCAAATATACAATTAAATGTCTTTATTTTTATCTCGACACAAACTGAGACACATAACAAAACTTATATCAAAATATATATAATGAGATAAATATGGGGAGTAATTCTAAAAAGGTTAAAAAGTGTAAAAAGTATTTTAAAAACCCCACCACCACCCCCAAAAACCTAAAACCCCCCACCTCAAAACCTAATCCCCACATAGAAAAACCTAAAACCCCCCCCCCACCCCAAAAACCTAAATCCTAACAAAAAAAAAACCCTAAAAAGTCAAAAAAATCATCTAAAAACCCCACCACCACCCCAAAATCCTAAACCTCCAACCCAATCCCCCTAAAAAAAACCCTAACCCCCACCCCCCAAAAGCCTAAATACTAAAAGCTAAACCCTAAAATCTAAACTTTAAAAGCTAAAACCCTACAAGCTAAGATCGTAGAGACGGTTATGAGCGTTTTAAAACATTTTTTAACTTTTTAGCGAAACATTACACAGATAAATATATGACGATGCACTCATAAATCACGGATAGGTAGTGGCCAAAACAAAAAGGTGTAGTCCTTTGTTATTTGGGGACATGGGCGGATTTACTCATGCTCTAGCGGGGGGCGAGGCACCCGCTGAGATTCCTCTTAGGAGTAGAAAACTTTCAGTTTTTTTAAGCGTGCCACCTTCGGAGATACTTGGGAGGCACCAGTTACATCCGAATGATTGAGAGAGAGACAAGAAAACTGAAAAGGTTGGTGATTATTTGCTATGAAGAAATGTTGTTATGAAAACTTTCATGTAAGCTTTAATGGAGAATATTAGTTTGATGAAGAAGATGAAGTTTTAAAGTATAGAGAGAAGATGATATTAACAATTAATTAGGAAAAACTAAATTTAGAAAGAAGTTTGTATGGGAAACACAATCACAAATTTGAACATTAAAAGTTTAACAATTAACATTAACTCCCTTTAATTTATTTTAAACGGATTCCCTTTGATGACCTTAAGTTACAAAATAAATTATATTCAAATTTTAAAAAAATTATAAAATTAACATCTCATATGATAATATTAGGTATCAATCAAAATTTAATTAAATTGAGTAAACCCAACTTATCGTCAACCAATTTTTGAGTAAATAAGTAAGAAGTGTTTTTTATCCGACTTGTTCTTTTTATAGTTAACCCATTTTTGACCCGACTTGTTTTTAGCGGACCCAATTTTGACCCTATTTGATTTGAGTCAACCCATTTTTTGCACCCGCTCAAGAAAAACTCTAGATCCGCCACTGTTTGGCCAGTATTGCATTAAGCATGAATGAACTTCATCTCCCACCTTATAAATACTTCATCAAACCCTATCTTCAAATAATCACAATCCAATAAACTTCCAAATTCAAACACAGTTTCAGTATCTCTCCGATGAGGTTCACTCTTCTCCACGGTTTTTATGCGCTTCTTTGTGTAAGTATATATCTTTCATCATCATTAATTTAAGGAGCTCCAGCTCCGACTCATTTGGAGCTCGTGCATTGGCGGACCTACCTTTTTCGAGCTGGGTCGGTCGACCCCCGTAAAAAAAATTATTTTTGTTATACACGAACTAAGTGGTTATACTAATTAATTAAACAAACAAAACATAAAAAATGAAACTAATTGCTAACTGCATGAACGTGGAGTCTGTGATGGTTGCATGCGCATGGAGTACTGGCAGGTAGTGGGTACGTATCAACAATGGTAGGACATAATATCTCCCACATCGAACATGTTTTACGACGGAAGTTTAAATAATAAGTGATACTTCGCTAATAATCTTAAGAAATGGCAAAAACCTAAAGAAACGATATCAAATGAACTCCGATTCCACATCGCTAAGAAGCCTAATGAGTGATACTTCGCTAAAAATGTAAGGCCCTCTATCCGGGTAACCTCACTTGTTGGATTTACTCATAAACATAGTCATTAATTACTGAACTTTTAATTAAAAACATTCAAACACAGCGGAAACATTCAACATCTGAGTACATTACAACGGAAGTCTTAACATTCAAAACGTTAACCATTGTCTAAACAAAACATAAGGTGGGATGTCAGTCACATGCCGGGCAGCCTTCACGCCTTCGCACGACCCTTTCCTTTGTTACCTGAAATGTATACTAAAAGTCAGCTAACGCTGGTGAGTTCTAGTTTAAAGACAATCATACATAATATTTATCTTATCATGAATATATTATATATATGTATATTCGTACTTTTACATATTCTTTACTTTACTGTTCTCACATAACATTCATTGAGGGTATATACATAGGTACATACATACTTACTTTGGGAGAACACTTATTGGTCATAATCTTAAGGGAGATCAACCCATCATACTTGTCGCGAATGTCACGAAGACATCGCAGTGAGAACTACCGTCGTAGCCCATTTCATTACCCGTCCGGCTCTAGAAAACCGTCCGTTCTTTCATTAAATCCGTCCGGCAACCTTTGTCCGTCCGCTCTTAAACCGTCCTACCGTCGTAGTCCGTCCTTTTGTCCGTCTGCCCTAGGGCATCCGTTTCCCACGCGACCATTATGTATGCAACCGTTCTACTTTAGTTAAGGCAATTGCTTCGACCGTCCATTAGTGCCTTTTTATACGTCCTAGCTTGCGAAGGAACGTTTTTGTCCTGGTTGCAAAATAGTCACGTGGTCGTCCGTCTACCGAAGTAGCCGTTGTCATAGAAGGGTTCATAACGTTTACATACATTCATAACATGCAATATATATAATATAAAGCAAGATTTCATTCATTTACGTTATGTCCTTCTTTCATTCATTCTTTATAATCATACGCTTCATTCTTTATTCATAATTCATTTTCTGTATATAAGTATTTATATATATACGTATGATCACATTGACATTTATAGAATTTATTCATTTAGTGTATACACTTCAGCCCCAAAACATTTAAAATGATTTGCACATAACATAGAAGGGGGCACATAGAACTCACCTGATGAGTAGTTTCTGAAATACACTTAGCTGGCTACTGAGCGTCACTAATGTCACTCACGATCTGTATAATAAAGTCATACACGTAAGGTAGTGCTCCTAGATGACACTAGACATTACTATGCTTGAACCTAGTAGTTTCGATGGATTTGCTTATATCGAAACTTGATAGTTTCGATAGGTTGCTTATGTCGAAACTTGGTAGTTTCGATAAGTTACTTATGTCGAAACTTGGTAGTTTCGATAAGTAACTTAGATGTAATCTTAGCTTCGGATCGTGGGCTCATATCGAAACTATGGTAGTTTCGATGGGTATGCATATATCGAAACTGAGTAGTTTCGATGGGTCTGCACTTATCGAAACTAAGTTGTTTTGATTGGTCTGCACTTATCGAAACTAAGTAGTTTCGATGGGTCTGCACTTATCGAAACTAAGTAGTTTCGATGGGTCTGCACATACAGTCTTCCCCAAAAATCTGAAGTTTTTGCATGCGAGTATGATCGAGTCAATATCTCAATTTTCTTAGATCAAAACGTTCGGTTTTCATTCTAGATGCTATACCTAAGCTCATTTTCAAGTTTCATCCGCAAAATCGTTACCTTTTTAGCCAAAACCCGAAAATCCCAAATTAAACAAAAACTCAGTTTAGAGTCGAATTGTTACCTGGATTGGGGTTGTGATTTGGAGGTTTTGCTCACGAGCTTGGCAGTAACGTGCTTCCTCAATTCCGGGACGATCCGTCAACTTTCTCTCTCTAGACCCGAGCTCTCCTTTCTCTCTCTAGAAGTTGCGTGAGTGGGGAATGAGCAGAGAAGAGGGCTGCCTTGCCTCTTATATACCTGGGCTTCCCTCGGCCCGTTGAAGCCGAGCCCAAGCCCGCTCCCTTTTGTTTAAATATTCCGACTAAATCACCGGTCTCGCTATATTTATTCGTTTTATTATTTTTGGGATGTTACAAAAAAGCTTAAGAAATGACAAAAACCTTATGGAGGAGAAGATGGGTGGGTCGGGATTTTCAATATGTGTAATTTTATTAAAAAAACATGTTAACTATATTAAAAAATCAAAAATAACCTAAAATCTACGTCACCATTCCACATCAGCATAAAAACAATATTCCTAATTGAATAAAAAAACATGTTAAAACCTATAATTTAAATAAAACATGAAAGGTGGATGACTTAATTAAAACATTTTTTAAACTTAAGTGACCTAATTAAAACACTTTTGAAACTTTATTACTATTCTGCAAAGTTACCCCTAACTTTAAGTATTGTAATTAAAATATTGTAGTTAAAATAATATTTAATGTAGTGAACTAAATAATATTGTGTGCATTAAATAATAGTAATTATTGAGTGTTAGGCTTTAATTGTAGGGATAATTGGTTATTAAATACATTTTATGCATTAGTAAGGTATACCTTATACACAACAATTTATGTTAGATGTCTTAAAATTTTTGATAAATTACAAACACATCCTTACAATATATTTTATATTTTATATTTTATATAGTAGCATAGATAATACATAATAATATATTTCTCTCTTTATTCTCTTTCATTCTTCCATGTATCTACACTATATAATAAAAGCGTCACAAAAGTAATTCTATTAACATATGATGACGAAATCAAATAGTTTTAAAATTATATCACTTATCATACTACACCATAAAATAGTAACCAAGTTTTAAAACTATTGCAATTAGGTCACTCATCATAGTATACCCGAGAGTGTATGCCGTCTAAAATGCATATTGAGTTGCCTAATTGAAACACTTTTGAAATTTGGTTACTATTTTTCAAAGTTACCCCTTTTATGAAAAAAAAATTTTGAATTTTTTTTTAGTTTCTCTTTTTGGTAATGAAAAGTAAAATGATTTATAAAATTTGTTTGTAAGATAAAAAGCTATATAAATAAAAATCAAACTCATTTACTTTTATGTCAATTTATAAACAAGTTAAAAATAAATGTTTTACTTTTTTTTTCTTATATAGTCATCTAAATCTGCATAATAAAGAAGTCCGGACACACAAAGTTCTTTGTTCCTTACATATAACTAGGATTTTACGCGCCTCACGTTGCGGCGGCGGCGAAACATACACTAACTCGAATTTATACGGCGGGAAGCTGAACCTAAACGGTTGATTTTCCCCCGTGCTACGCGGCGGGAATTTGGTACTTATCGACTCGGCTCGTCACAAAAAAAACACTCGAATCGCTGAAAGAAAAAAACAAACAAACCCGTGCATCCCGTTTAGAAAAAAAAAATGTTAACGAAAACTATAATACCTTGTAAACTTTTGTTACAAATTTATAAAAAATTGAAGTTTTGTAGCATATCTAGAAAAAGAAAAAACTTTGAGTAAAAAGGAATTTTTATCAAATGTGTAAATACACAAACTTTTGTACCAAAATAAAACATGTCAAATGTGTAAATACCCAAACTTTGTGTCAAAATAAAACTCATGAAAAGGTTACTATTGAATTCCTAAGATTTTTCAATAAAAAAAATAATACTCTCATGCTACATATCTATTAGTTTTCTTAACTTATTGAAGTATAACCAAAAGAAATAGAATAGGGTGCACCCAACAAACAAATATAAAACACAAAATTCATTTGTTTAGGTTTATTCTATAATATGGTTGAACCTATAAACACATTTGGCTAAACGGGCTGTTTGACGGTTTCACAGGTTGTCCAGTTTATTTTTGTAAAGCATTTAAAGATATTTTATGTTGAAGTTAAATTGTTTGGACATGTGATGCCACAAGTTAAAACTTTTTGTGTAAATTTATATTTCAGAATAGCAATATATAATTTTTTTTAAAATAATCATATTAAGAGGGTGTTTGGAAGTGCTTATTTAACTCCAAAATTAAAAGTGCTTATTAGCTTATGACTTTTTGAAAATGAGTTTTTAAAAAAGTGTTTGAATTAGCTTTTGTGGTGGGAAAAGAAAATAAGGTGCGAAGAGGATGAAGCGAAGACCGGTGATTGAAATTGTTCTCTTTAGGATTAATGATCGATGATATATATATATATATATATATATATATAATGATATATATGTATTTGTTAGAAATTGTTAGGGGTAGATTGATAATATTTTATTGCAAAAGCCAAAAGCAATTTGTAAAGTCAGGAATTTATAGTTTCTTAAAAAATAACTTTTTAGCTTTATCAAAAAGTTAGAACAAAAAATGTTTTTATGTTTGCAAACACTTTTTTTAGCTTATTGACTTTAGAAAAAATCAATAAACAGTTTTCAAACGCAATCCTAAACACGTGTTTGCAACAACCTGTAAATACATGAGTCGGGTAAGATACATATCCAATTTGACCTGTCAATCCATAATGGAGGTGGTAGTGACAAAAATTAATCTATAAGGTAGTGACAAAAATTGTCAATCATTTTAGCATGGATTCACTTTTCATTATAACATGTTTAACTCTTTAAATAGTTTATTTAAAGTAAATTGTTGTTTAGTTATGTATTATTTATAAAGATAGAGATAGTTAATACGTTACCGGTTATAATTAAAATTTTCGGATGAATTTGAATCAGTTTTTTGAATGTTTGAAAATGAATACAGTTTTAATATTCTCAAATCCAAATAACCCATTTCAAATAACTTGATTAACTTAGGAGGTCTTGGGTTCACGAAAATAGGGAGGTCTTGAGTTCAAGTCTCACTTGTGATAAAAAAGAGTTTCAAGTTAAGCCAGTGAATTTTCTCACCTATGATGGTGGAGATGATTGGGTGAGCAAATTGTCCAAATTACCATTAAAAAATACTTAAAAACCACCTATGTCTTATCCTCACTCACATGTGTTGGCAGGGCATGGCAGGTCAGGGCAGGACTGATTATTGATTAATGGGGTTGGTAGTGATAAAAACTGAAAGTTATGGTTCTTAATTATTTTGTCTATATACCGTTTCAATGTGGATGGGATTGGATGTGACACCTTTATGGGTCATTTGGAAGTGTTAAACAAAGTCGTTAGACGTATGAAAAAATGAATACAACGACACGGGACTAGTAGGTCAAAAGAAAGGATATTTAACCCAAGAAAGGCTTCTTCCGTTTTGATGCAATAGTTCTTTCGACCTAATGACTAGCCGGTGTCCTTTGTTTAATGCGAATACCGATACAGATTTCGATAACTAAAAATAAAAAAATATTATAGGTTTGGGTCGTCTAAAACCATAAAAGCGAATAACGATACGGATTCCGATGATACCAATACCGACAATGATGTTGTTCGCTCATATTAGGTTCAGTTCGTCACGGTATCACAACGGTACTGACACTCGCTATAGGCAACGATACAAAAAAAACTCGATTTTGAATACAACTTCATTTAAAAAAAAATTATATCGGAACGTTCATAAAAAAACTAAAAACAACCGCACACTCCGTATTTTGAAAAAAAGTTAATGAACAAAAGTTACTAAAAGAAAACGAAATTAATATAAAATGAAACGGGGTAAAAGCGTATATTATATATAGTATAAAGGTTGAAAATGAAAATGTAAAAAAAAAGGAAAAAAAGTTTTACTTGTAAAAATTGTAATGGGTTTGACACTCTTCAACCGAACTATGTTTTAATCTAACTAGTTTTCCACTATGTGTGTTTGCGTCAGAAATTCTGTAACGATCTTAAATATCAAAACGCGGGTACCAAAACACGTCATAACGGTGGTCATTCCGACGTAAAACCCTAAAGTATAAATAAACCCGATTGCAAATCCATGTCACAACAAAGCCTACACCCTTGAAACCCAATAATGCAATGGAAATAAAACATAAAAAATAAATAAACACCAAAATCTGGGTTGGGCGCAACCTCAAACCCGTGCTGTCAGCGGTGAAACGATCCTAAATATCAAAACGCAAAAAAAAGCGTTGCAATGGTTGTCACTCCAACGTAAAACCCTAAAGTGTACTCATTATATAGTGAGCCTCACTCTGCCGAACAACCCGAAGGTGTATTCCCTCATAAAAACTGTATTACGTCGTAAAAGTGACATTCACTTCACCGTAAAACAAGCAAACGTACTCCATTGTAAAAGTGAGCGTCGAAAAATTCGAATACAAACGCAGACACAACGATAAACATAACATGAATAAAAGAAAAACCTAAAATGGAAATATTGAAAAAAAAACAAAAGTTGAAATAAAATTGTGGTCAAAATGAAAGAACCTAAAACTATAATATTCCCCTCTTTGACTTTTAAATATATGCTAACAGGATTTCCCCACTCTGTAATGAAAGTTCGGTCGTTATTATCGATTCAGTTCGTTTATAGGGGATTGTTTTTGAAAATTGCGACGTATATAAAAAAACGTGACTCCAATATATTTGAAAAGCAAGAAAAATTCATATGGTTGTAAAAACGAAGGCTCACAAATACGAAATCGAAGTTAAAAAAATCGTTGTTGCCTACACATATTTAATATTTAAAATTCTTATTTAAAAGAAGACATTATATATATTATATATATAAGACGTTTATTATAATAAACTTTTTATGGAGCTTTATATGTTCGTCTTAAATTGCTTGGATATTTTTGTGACCGGATTAGTTAAATGAGAAATGGATGCTAAGAAATTGGATTATATGTACGTTTAAAAAGAGTTTTTTTTTTCAGGTAAATTTATTTCTGTTGAAAAGAAATACGATTATAATAAAGTGGCAGGTAAACGGGTAACAAGTTGCGCTGCAACCCTCTTTTGAATAGCAAAACCGATCCTACTAAAAACAAAGCTTTGGTTCTTAGGGGCCGAAATATTATTATGCACGACTCGTTGAACCCTGTTTAAGAATTTCACTGTCTCCGGTGCTAGGAACCCAAAAGCAAAAGGGATAAACACGTGTTGGTTCTCTAAACAAGCTTTCTCGTGTTTAGCAACTTTGCCTGATTCCGCCTTTAAAGCAGCATGACCCGCCACAACCCTATTGTCCCTGAGCCCCACAAGAGGGGACACTCCTGTAAGGTTCACACAAGCGTGTTTCCCCCTGCCCAACCAAACACAAGAATATCAGTCGGCTGTAGAGTAGACCTCCCTTCAAGCGGATCTGTCAGAAAGTTCACGGGAGCCTCTTTTTTAGCAGAAATTCCTGCCTGTTTGAGAACATCACAAAGAACATCCCTAACCAAATCATGCATGTATTTAAACCCGTGTAACTCTTTGCAATGGACCACATGCTCGGCAAAAGAATCCAAACAAGCATTGCGGCAAACTGGGCAGGGCTCATCAGTCGGAAACAAGGGGATCATTAGCCGATACTTGAGGATAGCCCGGTACTCCACAGCCGACATATGCTGGCCCAGTCCTTCAATGGGGATAACTGTTAGAAAATCTTGAGCCCTAGGAGCCCGGAGACATTCAAACACCGCTTTTTAGCGAGATGATAAATCAAACTTTACTCCCAAATTCTGGACGATTCTGCTAAATAAGGCATTCGCCAAAGCATGTTGTGCTTTAAGGGGGGCGGTGTCCTTATTAGAGAAACCTCTAAGATCGAAATCAGGAAGGGACATGCGCAAGCGATCCATCGCACACCCATAATCAGAGTCTAACCCATCAATATCACAACCCCGAAGAATGTGGTCCTGTAAACTCCAAGATTGTGTCCTCGAGGCCACAAATGCATAAGCAGATACATCCTGAGCCGCACATAAACCCAAAACCCCCAAAACGGGTTGGAAGTGAGGCCAAACTCCATTGAAAATCTCCAAAAAAAGCTCCATCACAAACCACGATATCCTCGATCGCACCCCAGAGGCCACAAATTTTTTGTTGTCACGTTGATAAAATTAAGCACGTCGCAACGGTATATTCAAAAGTTTTATAAAACAATATATTTTAAAAGTAAATATAAATAAAAATTAATTAATTACAATAGTGTATTTAAATTTCTATAAAACTTTGTATGAAATGTGTTAGAATTTAAAATACAAAAGTAGTAGTAGCTAGGTTGTATGGATAGCTTGTGGCCAAAACTAAATGGTGGTGTCGTTAATTATTTGGCGAGTATTGCGTCATGCATGAACGCACTTCATCTCCCACCTAGCTTATAAATTCTTCATCAAACCAAGCTTCAAACATCATCAAAATCTAACTTCCAGATCCCAATGAGGTTCACTCTTCTACACGGATGCTATTTGCTTCTTGCTGTAAGTATATATATATTTCATAATCATTAATTTTTAATTTGAGAGAGCTCGAGCTATGGTTGGTTTTAAACTCATTACTAAAACTTGCGTTTGATTTGTTGAACAATTTTTAGTTCGAGCGACTCTTGCTTATTACTTGTTAAATAAATACTAGGAATTAAGGGATAATATCATATATATATATCCTTATAAACATGGGTAAATATCATATATACATTCCCAATTTAAATAATTTGTTACTTTATAACCATTATACCCTTATCCATTATATGATATTTTATAACATAATTTTTTAGTTTTATCCAATATATAAAATATCACTTGTACTCTTATTCTTCGCGATTCTCCAAACTCATTCAGAAGGCATCGATTTAGTAGGATTGATTGCTAGAAAGTTACAAAATGCTAATACTATAAAAGAAAATTTATAAAATTATTAAAAATATGAGAAAATTTAAAATGGAATTTAGAGAAAACTATTGTTTCTGGTTAAATATAAACTTCTAAAGTTACAAATAAGTAAATATGATATTTCAATATTACAAATTGGTAAATATGAAATTTCATAGTTTTAGAGAAATAAGGGTAAAATGGTCATCTTTTAAGTTATTTTTAATGAAATGAGTATATATGATATTATTAAATGGACTCTCCAAAGGAGACCCATGTTCAATCCCCATAGGCTTTACTTTGGGGGTGACCAGCCCACGTCGATGATCGGGGAATGCAAGGTCAATGGTTTGAGCAAAAAAAGCAATCGTGGGGCAGAGATAGTAGTTCGAACCCCACACCTCGACCTTGGTTGAGAACCGTGAGCTGATTGCCCCCTGCGATATTCTTGGGCGTGGGTGTCGCAGACCGGTTAGCGAGTCCGGAAAAACTCTTTTTTTATTAAATGTTTATAAGGGTATATATGATATTTTTAGTTTTGGTTAGGTATATATGATATTTTTCAAATTTGTAAGGGTATATATGAAATTGCCTTTAGAATTAATTTTATTTTTCCTGGTATTTGAATTACTAATATATATATTATATATTGTAGTTTTTATATTTTTATTTATTAATACAAAATACAATATTTTTTTATCGTGTGTCGGATTTTGCGATAATTTTTGCGTAGCAAAATTTTAGTAGGAAACAAAATAATAATAGTTGTAACAATATATACATTATTTAGTTATTTTTATCATCATTTTATATATAATAATATTTATTATTATACATGGTTTATTTTATATTTATATCATAATACTTTATACAAAATATATATATATATATATCTACCATATCAAATAACAACTATTATATTTATTTAAATAATACGCTCGTTTAGCGAGCAAGCCTAATCAATCTCGGTATATGAAGCTCGAGCGACAGTTCATTTAACCTAGGCTCAATTCGAGCTATAATTGAGCTGGTCTCGAGTAACTCATGAGCTACTCACGTTGTATACACCCTACCTACGGATCAACGACCGATATTATCCAAGGATCATCAATTGATATTGCATCCATTGATCACCGTATACGAAAAATAAAATTTTTGTAGCAACTACAAATATTCATATCATTGTGACTGTAATACATAGGAACTTTTAGATGGACATAAACATAAGATTTTAACAATCCAAAAATACGTATTTCTTTGTTGTTAAAGAAGCTTGTGATAATATACCGGATATTCATGTATATATACAAAACACAAAACAATTAAATGAAACTCCCTTTAAGGAAGTTGAAAAAGATCGTTTAAAAATAAAATCTATATCTATAATATATAATAAATAAATATTTTTTTCATGCCACATGTCGCATCTATATTTATTCTTATTTTTTTTCGTTTCTCTATCTTATTAAATACACATCTATCTTTTAATAATAATATATTTTTAAAGAAAATACTAATTATATCAATAAAACACATTTATTTTAAATTATTCCATACTAAAAGAAACTTTGAAATCTAATTATATAACTTTTGTTTTCAATCAAATAGTAAATAAAAGTCAAATTACACTAAATAGTAATTAACGTAATTTCGAAACCCAATTATATATTAATTTTTACATGTTTTGAATTTTGTTTTCTATCCTTAATATATGTAATACATTTTTACATGTGTAAAATATATACATAAATATTAAAAAATATATGTATTAATATCTTTCAATCCGTGTGTAAATACGGGTTCTAAGCTAGTCAAATGAATAAATAAAAGTGAAAATTAATACAAACTAATATTCACCCATTTTTACAATAAAAACCTAATCATGGAAAAATCATCATAGTCAAATAAGGCCTTTATTTTTTTGAACGACAAATTTGGATCACTGGCGGACCACTGGAGTATCATCGTGCCATCAATGGTACCATCCGGTCATATTCCAACACCAAGTCACCAATTCAAGAGAAAACCCATTTTTTTAGGAAAACCCCCTTGTGAGAGTCGAACCCAGGACCATATAGTCAATCCCACCACCAAGATGTCACTGGACTATTATGCCTTTGGCCAAATAAGGCCTATAGATCTAGGAAATTTGTTTCCGGGATTCGAGCAACCTATCTATGGCCTCACGCGTCATTTTCGTCCATACTTTATGGCCCACAACTCCATATGAATCAAATGTTATGTTATTTTAAGTTGAGTTCTTTTCTAATTCCCGATACAAGTTTATTAATTCTTGCTGAAATCAATATACTTATATACATGCACACAGACTAGTTCTATAAGCAAAATATGTTTAATTTAAGTTCTATTACTAAATATATGTGTTTGAACACTTTAGAGTAAACCTTAGTGTGTTTTTTTTTTTGGTATCAGCTCTCACTTGAGGGAAGTCATGCATTGACTCCTAAAGTGTACTGGAAGTATGTGTTGCCATACACTCCTATGCCAAAAGCAATCAAGGAAGTTTTAACAGGTTGATATTTATTTTGTTATTTTATTACTATTTCTTGTTATCCGTAAGCTATAAATATTTTTTTTAAACTATGTTGTTGATTAATAGACAGGGAAGCATCCAAGCAGCTAAACAGTCAACCCTCCTCGATTTTTCCGTATGGTGCATCGAAGGATCAAGTGAAAGATCAACCCTCCTCGATTTTTCCGTATGGTGCATCGAAGGATCTAGTGAAAGATCAACCCTACTCGATTTTTCCGTATGGTGCATCTAAGGATCAACAGAAAGATCAACCCTCCTCGGTGTTTCTCTATGGTGCATCTAAGGATCAGCTAAAAGATCAACCCTCCTCGGTGTTTGACTATGGTGCATCTAAGGATCAGTTGAAAGATCAACCCTCCTCGGTGTTTGACTATGGTGCATCTAAGGATCAGCTAAAAGATCAACCCTCCTCGGTGTTTGACTATGGTGCATCTAAGGATCAGCTAAAAGATCAACCCTCCTCGGTGTTTGACTATGGTGCATCTAAGGATCAGTTGAAAGATCAACCCTCCTCGATTTTTCCGTATGGTGCATCGAAGGATCAAGTGAAAGATCAACCCTCCTCGATTTTTCCGTATGGTGCATCAAAGGATCAAGTGAAAGATCAACCCTCCTCGGTTTTTCTGTATGGTGCATCGAAGGATCAAGTGAAAGATCAACCCTCCTCGGTTTTTCCGTATGGTGCATCGAAGGATCTAGTGAAAGATCAACCCTACTCGATTTTTCCGTATGGTGCATCTAAGGGTCAGCAGAAAGATCAACCCTCCTCGGTGTTTCTCTATGGTGCATCTAAGGATCAGCTAAAAGATCAACCCTCCTCGGTGTTTGACTATGGTGCATCTAAGGATCAGCTAAAAGATCAACCCTCCTCGGTGTTTGACTATGGTGCATCTAAGGATCAGTTGAAAGATCAACCCTCCTCGGTGTTTGACTATGGTGCATCTAAGGATCAGCTAAAAGATCAACCCTCCTCGGTGTTTGACTATGGTGCATCTAAGGATCAGCTAAAAGATCAACCCTCCTCGGTGTTTGACTATGGTGCATCTAAGGATCAGTTGAAAGATCAACCCTCCTCGATTTTTCCGTATGGTGCATCGAAGGATCAAGTGAAAGATCAACCCTCCTCGATTTTTCCGTATGGTGCATCAAAGGATCAAGTGAAAGATCAACCCTCCTCGGTTTTTCCGTATGGTGCATCGAAGGATCAAGTGAAAGATCAACCCTCCTCGGTTTTTCCGTATGGTGCATCGAAGGATCTACAAAAAGATCAACCCTCCTCGGTGTTTCTCTATGGTGCATCTAAGAATCAGCTAAAAGATCAACCCTCCTCGGTGTTTGACTATGGTGCATCTAAGGACCAGCTAAAAGATCAACCCTCCTCGGTATTTGACTATGGTGCATCTAAGGATCAGTTGAAAGATCAACCCTCCTCGGTGTTTGACTATGGTGCATCTAAGGATCAGCTAAAAGATCAACCCTCCTCGGTGTTTGACTATGGTGCATCTAAGGATCAGCTAAAAGATCAACCCTCCTCGGTGTTTGACTATGGTGCATCTAAGGATCAGTTGAAAGATCAACCCTTCTCGATTTTTCCGTACGGTGCATCGAAGGATCAAGTGAAAGATCAACCCTCCTCGATTTTTCCGTATGGTGCATCAAAGGATCAAGTGAAAGATCAACCCTCCTCGGTTTTTCCGTATGGTGCATCGAAGGATCAAGTGAAAGATCAACCCTCCTCGGTTTTTCTGTATGGTGCATCGAAGGATCAAGTGAAAGATCAACCCTCCTCGGTTTTTCTGTATGGTGCATCGAAGGATAAAGTGAAAGATCAACCCTTCTCGGTGTTTCTCTATGGTGTATCTAAGGATCAGCTAAACGATCAACCCTCCTCGGTGTTTCACTATGGTGCATCTAAGGATCAGCTAAAAGATCAACCCTCCTCGGTGTTTCACTATGGTGCATCTAAGGATCAGTTGAAAGATCAACCCTCCTCGGTGTTTCACTATGGTGCATCTAAGGATCAGTTGAAAGATCAACCCTCCTCGATTTTTCCATATGGGGCATCGAAGGATCAAGTGAAAGATCAACCCTCCTCGGTTTTTCCGTATGGTGCATCGAAGGATCAAGTGAAAGATCAACCCTCCTCGGTTTTTCCGTATGGTGCATCGAAGGATCAAGTGAAAGATCAACCCTCCTCGGTTTTTCTGTATGGTGCATCGAAGGATCAAGTGAAATATCATCCCTCCTCGATTTTTCCGTATGGTGCATCTAAGGATCAACAAGCTGATCGTCCCAAACATACTAACAAATACGATGCATCCAAGGAGCAAATTAAAGAAAATCCAAACGTGAAGTTATTCTTCTTGGAAGAAAACTTACATGAAGGCGGAGAAATGGAGTTGCATTTCACAAAAGACGACCACAAAACGACATTTTTACCTCGAGAAATTGTTGATTCAATTCCATTTTCATCAAACAATCTTTCTCAAATCTACAACATCTTCTCAGTTAAACCATACTCGATAGAAGGAAAATACATGAAGCAAACACTTCACATGTGCGAGCAGAATGGCATCGAAGGTGAAGAAAAAATTTGTGCGACTTCCCTAGAATCCATGGTCGATTTCAGCACTACAATGCTAGGTAAAAAAGTGAAAGCGCTTTCAACAGAGATAAACTCTGAAGAAAGTACCCCGTCGCAAAAGTACAAAATCGAGTTGGTAAAAAAACTCGCAACAAATAAGTCCGTTGGTTGCCATAAGCTAATCTACCCGCATGCTGTGTTTTATTGCCACATATCCACCGGTACTCGAGTGTATGTGATTTCTTTGACAGGTGCGGATGGTACCAAAGGGAAATCCATGGCGATTTGCCATACTGATACCACGAAATGGAACCACGATCATTTGGCATTTCAGGTGCTTAAAGTGAAACCAGGAACTGTTCCGGTTTGCCATTTTCTATCGGAAGATCATGTTGTTTGGGTTCCATACTAGTAAACTCACCTTGGAAAAAATAAGACTTGTTGCAATGTAATTTCCTTCTATTTCATGTATGAGTAATTCACCATTTCTAAATTATATAAACGCATTATCTTCTTAATTGCTTATATATGTTTAATGTTAACTTTGAAGAAGACCATATCTCGCATGCACCAACAAATGTACGTGTATCTTGAAGATGGTTAAATTTGTTACCAACAGAGGGTTTCGGTACCAGTTTCTAGGCGCTGGAGGTGGAGGTGTTGTCGTCGGTGGCGGAACAGTAACTGCAACCATCAACAAAAATCCAATTTAATTTGATGAATTTTTAGGAATTTGGTGTTCTTCAAAAACCCATATATGATTTGATGATATTTTTTTTAAGGATTGGGTGTTTTTTTAGAAAACCTATTTTGATCTACAAAGATTGTTCAAGAATCTTGGTTTCTTGAAAAAAGATGATTGACTTGGTGATTATTATTCAAGACTGGAGCTTCTTGGCATGTGACTCAGAAGAACGCAACTTTTTGCATGTTTACCTGTCACTTTATTGTAATCATCTTTTTATTTTTGATTTATGATTAAAAAAAATGTATCCGGGAAAGAAGAGTACATTAAAATTGGGAGAAATTGAAGAAACTGATTATGGTTGAAAAGTGATTCCAACTTCCTCCATCTTTTATCTTGGCAATAATCCCATCTCCATTCTTTTTATGTTTATTTTTGTGTGCTTAATCTCAATCTCAGATGTCGCCTTAAATTTACAAATCACTGTTGAGTTAGGGGATAATTGAAGAGTATCTTCAAATTATTCACCATTTTCTTCATCATGACTATCTTATATTTTTCAACAACTGATTTCGATTTTACGTGAAAATTGGGAAATGAATTGATTTGGGTTTGTAGGAACAAAGTCAAAGAAAACGGTAACAATTGTCTTTGGGTATTTTATATTTCTTTTTTAAAGTAAATTATATTTCATTCTTTTAAGATGGTTGACCCATTTTGGGATTGAAGATGGGGTAGACAGAGAGTAGAGAAAGGGGTATGAAGTGGGTGAGATTGTTTTGGATTAATATATTTTCTTAGGGGTGTTTATATATATATTTTTTTATTGAATACTTTGGGAAGGTACAGGTTTATGTATCGTCGGAAGAAGGGGAACTGACTTCTGAGTGGTAAAGTCTGGCATGCTGAAACGGGTGGAGTTATATGGATTCATTTTGCAAGTATAAATTCTGAGCCATGAGATGTCAGTTGAGCATGTTCGGATGTCGAAACTAGGTCAGGAGTTTATTAACAATGGGAGCATGGGACGTGTTCCGGGTACAACTCCAAAACATTGTTGGGTTTTGAAGACCGGGATTCCGAACGGTAAAATCTCTCTTGGGTACTTGCTAAATTTCAAGAGTATTTGTCCTCTGAGGGTCTTTGGATCCAGTGTTTCGAATCAGTGAGAGCTGGTTGAGATTAAGGATGTGTCTGTTGCGGCTTCGATAACGATTGGGTCTTTAAAGACTGTTGGGTTGAAGCTTGGGGGAGCTTCAACTAGCCCTTTATGTGCTTGATCAGAGGGGTGGTTGCAACTATGGGTATGAAGATTTTGTGAAGTCCTAGCTAAATTTATGGGAATTTAGGCATGGAAGACTTGGATATGAAGATTGATGGAGTTTCTAGACCTGGGTTTACTTTGAATGGCATTTGTGGACTATATGAAGACTCCAAGTGAAAGATTATTGGGTTTGTAGAGGCTTTTAGTTGGTCCTAACCCTAATGGGTTATTTTAGGCTTGTTGTCTAAAATATGTTTTCTTATTATCCAAGTTATTTAACTTATAAACACCCATGATGAAATTGTAACCTTTGTAGCAACTAATAAAGATAGAATCCTAGTTGTACCCGTGGATGTAGGTCACCTTAACCAAACCACGTTAATTGTTGTATCATTTATTTTTCTTTCTTTTGTGCGTATGTGTTCACGTGTTTCCGTTGCGTACCGACTATGATTGATACCTAACAGCTTCCGGTTCTCTTCTCTCTCGTTGATCCTTGGCCGGAAAAGAGTCGAATGGAGGCTCGATCTTCTCTTCTTTCTTGTTTGCTCGACTTTCCCCTCTCTTTTACGCCTTCTCTATCTAGAGTTCTTGCAAAAGGGGTTGAATTGGATTGTGAGTTTGCACTAAGGAAGGTTTGTGCTAGATAGGCCGATGCAGGAATATCCGATGTCAATAAACTATCTTTTATTATTTATTGAAATTTTAATTTCCTAGTTTATTTTAAATGTTTCTCGATTAAATTAGGATTCCCTAACTATAAATAGGGGATGTTAGGGTTATTGTTAAAGAGTTTTTTTTATTATTGATTATTGTAAAGAACGCCTTTGAGGTTTCTTTGAACCATTCGGTTCGATTAAATCTTTTGATTGAATCATTGTTTCTTGAGTCATTTGATTGTGTAGAGTCTTATTTTGTTATCTTCACCATTTCTGTTTCTCTTCTCTGTTTCACCATCATACACACAGATTCCGCATATGTGTGTGTAATCGATCTGTTTAGTGATTTCCGATTGAAATCTGGACCTACAGATTGCTTTCGTTCCCGCATCATTTGCAGGAGCATCCGATATCAATAAGCTATCTTTTATTATTTATTGAAATTTTAATTTCCTAGTTTATTTTAATTGTTTCTTAATTAAATTATGATTCTCTAACTATAAATAGAGGATGTTAGGGTTATTGTTAGAGAGTTTTTTTATTATTGATTATAAAAAGAACACCTTTAAGGTTTCTTTAAACCATTCGGTTCGATTAAAGCTTTTGATTGAATCATTGTTTCTTGACTCATTTGATTGGTTTCGTTCCCGCATCGACCAAGGTGGATTTGGTGTGTAGTCAAAACTCGAGGACGAGTTTTGCTTCGAATAGAGAGAGTATAATTCAGGGGCATCCGATAACAATACACTATCTTTTATTATTTATTGAAATTTTAATTTTGTAATCACCATATTATTGGGCTTCAGTTGACCTGTCTCAATTGTATTTTTTAATCTTTAGATCCTCACAAATTGAACTACCATTAAAGTTGAATGGTCCATCACAAACTAGTAAACCCACGTTATTTTTTGCATGCATCTCAATTTGAATTTGCACATTTTTGATTGGTTTGACCCTTCCCGAGTCAACAGCCCTTTCGTAATTGGTAATAATGGATTTTCCGAAATTCAAAACTTCCGTATCTTGCACAAAAGATAACCCATCCATCATTTTTGCCGACATTAATGGAGTTTCCATACTACCAGCCGCCTTAGCGCCACTGGTAGTCATCCCATCGCCGTCATCTTCAGCCGTTGTTGTATCCCTTAAAGATTCATAAAAAAATTCTGATAAAAGTCTTCGTGTATTCAGTTGTCTCTCTCATAAGTGATTTTCCATTAATCCTTTGGTTTCCGTCGATCCACAACAATTAGAACCAGACCAGAAATCAATGTTTTTTAACGCCGAGATAGACCGTTCCTTCGAGGATTCTAGTTTCTGGATATGTTCCCGCAACGTTGGATCTTACGATCACGCAGATGGAAAATACCCCGCCGTTGTCTCTGTCGGCGATTCTACGAGCAAGCAAGTATTTATGATTATCCTCCTAGTAAAACGCGGAAATATTAAGTCGGCAAAACGCCGTCTTAGAACACCAATACCCGGCAAAACGCTTGAATATCACGAGCGTGAGGGGATGAGGGGGTGCAGGTGATGAGATGGCCCAATGAGAAGAAGGTGGGGACGTGGGTACCACTAAACACAGTATAAGGAATTTGAAAAGGAAAATGTTTATTTTGGAAATTTTCCCTTAAAAGAAACCATTTCAGCTGAATCATTCCATTATGGGCATTGATGTATACAGAGGTGATTTCTCTTGTATAAGAAACACCACCCAATACGCTCAAAAAGATACAACCACCATTCTGGCAAAACAGCCACCACTAACTGTACCAACTACAACAGAAACAAAAAGATCTAAACCATCCCCCAACTCTGCTAAATACCTCAAAACATGCTAAAAACATCATAAACCTGTAAATTTAATTATCACTGTTTTCTGAAGAAATCTCGTCCTCAGAATCTGAGACAATGGCAGACTCAATCGCAGTGTCCTCGGAATCTGAAACGATGACAGACTCAATCGCAGTGTTGCGGTTAGGCCTCTGTACTAATCGCTTCTTCGTACCGAAGTTTTCCATCTTTTGAATCGAGGGGTCACCATTTTCAGCATATTCTTTGCGGCTATTGTTTTTGTTCTCTTTGTTATCTTCATCGTTTTCTGAGATATCTTTGGTTTCAAGCTCACGGTTCTCAGAGTCCGAGTCAGATTCAGTTGACTGGCCGTGTTCTTCACTTTCTTCGGTTTCTTTTTTCTTGATTCGTTGTTGGTATCTGGATTTCTTATTCCTAAAACACATAGAAAAAGAAATATGAATATGTGCTACTTAAGTAAATTAGTAGCGTATTTATTAGGTGGAAAATTAAACCCGTTATTTTATGAACAGGTGTGTTTCCTCTCAAGCGGGTCAAATAAAAAAATAGACAAGTCAAATAGGTCAAACAAGTTGAGTGTCCTCTGAAAGTCATACAAGCTCATTATTAATCTTCCTGAAGCACAGATTAGAGAAATATGAACAGATGGCAATTTTAGTCCATTTATTTATGAATGGATCAGTTTGGGTCGTGTTGCCTCTCAAATGGGTCGAATGTCTGGAGACTAAACAGGTCAATGGGTCAAACAGGATGAAAGTCGTCCAAACTATATTTAAAAAAAGCAATGAGCAGATAAGTTTAAGCTTAAAAGCAGAAGCAACTACTAAGATGATTAGAAAAGAGCTTATTTCACACTAAGGGTTGTTGGTGAATTTCCGAGTCCAGATTGACGAGCAAGGTTAAGTTGGTGACATGGGTAACTTGGCGAGCAAGGCTGGTTATCAACAAGTTAATCGGATAACTATTATCTCTTAATTATAGGTTTATTTAATTAAGTTGCTAGGATTATTTAAAGTTTGAATTTATCCTATTGTATAGTCATTCGAGTCATAGCCTAACGCGTCTAGGTTAGTCTATATAAACCGAGAAGGGTTTAACATTGTAATCAAGTTTTTGTGGAGTTTTCTTGGTTATTAACAAACTTTTTTGGGTGTTTAGCCAAATCATCGTTATATCTGTTATCAATTCATCTTGAAGGGAAACTTTATAATTTTGAATCCATCAAGAATAATCGGTTTGATATAAGCAATCTCAAACTGCTTTTCAGAACGCTCAGAAATGCTTATCTTTTATAATATGCAATAAGCAGATAAGTTGCTAAAATAAGCAATCCCAAACACCCCCTAAATCGTTTTTTTTTTCTGTAAACATAATTTACCATTTTGGATTTGAGAATTAAGAACTGACCCGTCTTTGCTACTGTTAAGGTTCATGTTTTCTTTGTTATTCTCATCATTTTCATCTGATTCTTCCCCAGAATCTTCAGAAACAACATTTTCATCCGATTCTTCACCAGAGTCTTCAGAAACATCATTTTCATCTGATTCCTCACCAGAGTCTTTAGAAACATCATTTTCATCTGGTCCTTCTTCACCATTCTCTCCAGAAACAACATTTTCATCTGATTCTTCACCAGAGTCTTCATAATCATCATTTTCATCTGATTCAGTAGACTCACCCTCACCAGCTCGCTGTGGATCCTCTTTTGCTAGAGTTTCTTTTTTCTCACTCTTTTCTTCATCTCTAATTTTTATCCTCCTATCAGAGAAACATTAGAAACTGCGGCTTTAGTAGTAATATATCTATATAAAACTATGTGAGATTCCAAGATCCAAATTTGGATTTTTCAAATTAAATTTCAAGTGAACGAAATAAATGCAACTTACTTGCTTTCTCGTATGGCCTCGCTAATGGCTTTGTCATATTCATCTGTAAAAGTTAATGTAACAGAACAATCTCACATTAACAAATCTTTCATTGAAATCTAAAAATCGCAAACTACAAATAGTTCAAATTATGCATGATATTTACCGTGCTTCTCTTACTTCTTTTCCCTATTATAAGCTTTTTTAACTAATGTGTTTACTAAGCAAAAATTCGCTAAGAAAATATTCTAATCTATCAATCCCAAAATATCTATCTGATTGATTACTATGAGTAATATGATAAAAGAAAATTTGTAGTGGCCCATAAAAGGAAGGTGTTTCATACACCACCCAAATTACTTCACACACCAGAGTACAGTATCAACTGAAGATGGTACAACACAACAATTATGCATTAACCTTTGAAGACAGACATTATAGTCAGTGACACAAAGACATTTATTATACTGAACCAGAATGGTGTCATTTTTGCTTGTGATCTTAGGGGAAATAATCAAATTTAACTTTAAATGGTCATTAAACATCTATACCATATAAACAAATTAGTAAATCACGTGTCTGTTTAAAAGTAACCAGAGTGAATCTCCTCTCCTACCACATGTAATTTACTAATAATTATTCCTGTCTCTACTGATGAACTTATTCAATTGGACGATTAACAGATCTATATATTTTTCTTCATGCAGTGATATAATTGTCAATCAACACATAGATAAATCAGAAACCCTATTACATACCAAAGGTGTACGTTATAGGTTTACGATTACGACAAGAGCGCGTGATTCCAGATCTAGAGAAGTTATTTATAATCCTCTCTTCACTCTTCTTTTTCTCCAATTCTCTTTTCTTCTTCTGTAAAAGACACCAGTAATTGACATCAGACAAATGATATCTTATTGTATCATGTGTATTTAGAAAAACTGTCAAGACACAAACCTTAAAAATTTTATCAAGAACAGGAATGGCTTCAGTTTCAACAGCAGTACTAACAGCAACTTCCAGTTTTGATTCACTAGATGAATATTGGGCCTGCCATTACCAGAAAAAATAAGAAAAAGGTTTGATGCCTCTATTTCACAACTTGGAATTGACAAATGATTAGAGGTGTCAAATGGGTTGGTAGGTGGACCAAGTACATTGGGCAACAGATCAAAAAGGCTAATTTTGGTGTGGGTCAAAACTGGTTGGGTCAGGCTGATCCAAAACACTTTTTTGACCTAGACTGTTAAATGATTAAAATATTATTAAAGAGCAACTGTAAAAAAAACTATAGCCTTTTGCTAAATTAACATATACGTCACTGGACTTTGATACAGCATGATTAAATTCCCTGGACCAAACATAATAAGAAAAAGTACTAACAAAGTTTTGGGACCTAATAATGAAAAAAGGACCTTACAACTTTATCAAATATGCGGATTTAATCATATGCAAAAAGAACTTTTATGTTAAAAGAAAGAATATGCATTTTATCATTAAATTTTAAAAGATAAGGGAAATAATCATGCAAAAATAAAGTCCAAGGACTCAAGTGCAGGTTAAGCAAAATTCATAGGGCTTTTTAGACAGTTGCCCATAATTAGGGTGCCAAATACTTATGTTATTTTATTAACAATCTAATTTTTAGTAAAATGATTCAAAAGGTTTCATGAACTAAAAATATTTAGGCAACTTTTGACCCATTTAACCTGTTTCCTTTTAGGTTAACTTTATTTGATTACCCGTTAGAGAAAATATAACTCAAATCGAGCCAATCTTAAGTAAATGGGTCAAAATTCCCACCTCTACAAATGATTTAAATACCAACTTACCACAACTTTCTGGAATTCCCCTATGTTGGTTGCAAGTGTTTCCCATTGACAGCTCATAGTTGGTGGCAGTACATTTTCTTTTAAAGTACTTACTTCCTTATACAATCTAAGACCAATAGTTTCATTGCCATCCAACCTGCCCATGTGCCAAACACAAACGTGAGTATCATTTACATTAATGTTGTATTCACTTTTATCAGAGCAGCATTAGCTATAGAACTTACCAATATGAAGTCCCTTTTCCATCTTCCCCAATGTTCTTTTTACGAAAAGTAGAAATTTCGTTCTTATTTCTTACTGCATCGTTGATGTATGCAACCGCATCATGTTGCTGTGATGGAAAACACAACACATTACATGAGAAACAGGAAAAAGGAATATCATTAACAGAATAAAAGTTAACAGTCTAACAATACTTATTCTCAAGAAACTTGCATAAAACTTAATCCACACATATGGCTTTAAACCTAGGTATACATACTAATAACAAAGCAAGTTGGACAAAAAAATACATACCAATCATGAGCACTTTTGTTACTAGCATCTTAATTCCTTTTTACAAGAAAAATATCTTCTTTAAACGCAAGCAATAACTGTTTTGAACTTTTCATCTTTAACTTTCCATGCACAAAATATGAGAGGATTTCCAAAATTGGTGTCTCAAGCATTTAATGTGGTTAGAAAAACAATGTGTGAAGTTTCTATAAATGGTTATCATTGTTAAACACATGTGCCCAAAAAAGTAGGTACTAGAACAGAAAAAAATTGCTTGGACTAGGAAAAAAGATTAAAAAAGGAATGGATATAATACATCAGCTCGAATCTCACAGAGAGCTTTAAGAATAACAAGACGAACTGTTGGATCTAGATTTTTGTATGTTTCCATCTCTGCTCTGCATAATCCCAAAGCAACAAATGAAACTTGTTAGTAAGCTGCTGTTTATTTTATTTTGTGGTTTTAATGATTTTTTAGCTTTCATGAATGAAAGACAAAGAGAGAAGAAAATACCCTTTAGCTGCAGTTAATGGAAAATCCCCCTCAGCAACCTGAAAATTATAATAATTTGCTATTATATTACTAAAGAAGTTAAACAAATGGTTTGTAGTAATAAAAAATATTCAGTGACCTACCCATGGCCACCACATGAAGAGCTTTTTAGAGAGTGTCACAACCCAAGCATCAGGTTCTTTTAGGTTTTTACTTACAGGAGGAATGCCCTAAACATTCAGAATGATGGGAAATAAGTATGATAAGAAGATTGAAATTCAAAATTTTAGCATAAGCAACAAGGATATTATCTTCAGAAACGTTGAGAAGAAATGAAGAAAATATTATTAAACAAACTTCGAGTGATAACTGAAGCTTTTATATCTGCATACAACAACCAAAACAGCATATATATATATATAGGACTACAAATTGTAGTCCTATATTTATATGTTGTTTTGGTTGTTGTATGCAGATATAAAAGCTTCAGTTATCACTCGAAGTTTGTTTAATAATTACGATTGTAGTCTACAATCATAATTTCAGTGTCCATAACATCATAGTATCATACGTCATTACGTCGATAATTCGATATTTCCGTGCCATGAAGCCATGCAACTAGCATTAAAATTGAGCTCATTTACAGATCCGTAATAATCTGAACACTTTGGGACCATGTTCATTAATGTAAATACCATAACTAAACAATTTGATCATAACAAGAGCTTCCATATGAAATTTTTTGTAATCAATTATGTCACCATATTTACAGTGGCTATAACTGGAACCAGTTAACCTAGGACAGTTTCACAACAGTTAATAATGATATTTCCCAGTAGCTTTAATCAATCAAAAATGCTGGAGGATGAAACAGTAACCTATGATTACAACACAAAGCTTCGCACAATTGCCAGTAATTAACTAATAAGGAAAGAGGTGCTTGAAATATTAAATAAAGCACTAAGTGGTAGCAACTAAAGGACGCTACACATGAAAATTGAAAAATGAGGAAAGGTGGGTGATACAAGCGTAAAACAGCAGACCTATTTTGACATACACAAATAAAAGAAGAAAAATATATTTTGAAACACTTAGTTGCTTAATTAAGTAGCTATTGGTTATTCTACGACATAATTCCAGACGTTTAAGCAGTTAGAAACACAAAGGTGCATCAAGAGCATGACTCGTCAATTGCTACGTGCCCATCTCATTTATTACAAGCAGCCTTAGATACTATCATGCTAAAGAAGTGATTGGTTTACGTATGTCTCCTTTTCTACATAAATACCAGTTCTGATAGGTTTGTTAATATATGCATGCATGTTCATATCTACTGCTTATTAGTTGAAAAGGTATAAATATGATTCAAATTAAATCCTTTGTTGGTTAACAGATTACACTACGTTTACGTTATAACGTAGTGTAATCTGTTAACAAACTAACTATAACTTATAGTTAGTTTTGATCATTTATTATTGTTGACTCTTCAACTGAAAACAGTTGTAAGATCTCATTATCAGAAAGCATATAAATGGTGTACGTGCTCATCATGCTCAGAGTAGCATAAAATTTTAAAAAGTAGCACTTGATTCAAACCTATTGAATGACTACCCTAAAGCAACAACAACAAAGTGGGAAATATCATTGGAAAAACAAAAAACAAGTTCATCATCCACAACAGAGATTACACATGAAAAAATGAGTAACAATGTAGTCTGTAGTACAGAAGAAAGAAAGAACCTTCAAGAGCGCAATGTGAACCAGACAAAGATATCTATCTGGTAAAATCAAAGACGTCTCGATTTCTTCTGCAGAAATCTTCAATTCGCTGCCTATAAGTGGACCGAACACCTGCATAAAATATCATATTATGGTTCAAAAGTTACGCACTTGCGGATTAGTTAAGCTTTAAACTCACTAAAACAAACATATCTGATATACATAATAACTGAACAATGGCAGACCTACAACTTTATTCATTACATGTTCACTTCATACACTAAATAATGTCATTTTAGTTTATATAATACTTAACCAAATGCATTAGATACACACATAGTTGCATGTCAAAACCATTACATAGTGTGGTATCCTTTCAGCTTTCAGGCTTCAAATTACCATCTGCAAAAGTTCTTAAGGTTTCAAATAACCATCTTTAAAGGTTATTCAGGTTCCAGATGACAACATGCACATCACACTCGACACATTAGGTACACATTTGATCCGTTTCAATGATCCTATCTTTTCTATCGATTTCCCCAATTTCCCTACACCCTAGACCACCAAAATTTCTAGGTTTTCTACGTACAGTCGAGTTCTACAAAAATTTGAGAATCATCGCTAACGTTTCACAGAAAAATCATGTACGTCATAAATTCAGATCGATCAACACAAACTGATAACGAAAAATCGAACTTTGAAAGTGATGAAATCAAAACTAAAATCTACAAGCCCCAAAAATTACCTTCAAGAAATTGAGCACAGACGCTAACTCCCAACGCGCACGAAGCCTATTCCGAGCAGCTTCAAACTCCGCCGGAGATCTCTGACCATTTCCGTTCATCATTCTCGACGGAGACGAAAACCTAAAAAACGAGAGAGCGTATGTGTGAGAAAGGCGTAATGAGGGATCGGCTTTAATAGTAGGGATTTCCCGCCCAAAAATGCGTTACGAAAAACTTATCTATTGCAGAAATAGTACCTGAACTATTTACATTTTCCAGTTTTGGTCCCTTAACATTTAAATACTTTCCTTTTACATTGAAAATTTTCAAAACATTTCTTTCTATGACGTTGGGTGATATTTTTGGCACCCGTTATTTAGTTACCGTTAGTAATTTGAAAGTTAAAACTTTCAAGATATTAGAGATGAAATCCAGCTTATTGAATCTTGAGCAACAACGTTCATGTAATAAATGCCATATGCAAATTGTCTAGACTTTAAAAAATAATTTATAATATTTGATGAAAAAAATTTAAGTAATAAATACGTTTTAGTTTTCTTGTTAAAACTATTATTATAATTATATATATGGGAAGGATAATATAAAAATTCTCTTCACTTAAGAAAACCTTGAAAACTCCATACTAGTTATTGATCTAACTTCATCTATGAATGAGATTAATTGTAGCTTTTAACTTTTTTAAAACGTTGTACTTTTCTTGTTAAAGGGTACAAAAATGTAATTGGTATGTAAGAGAAAGTCATGACACCTTTGATTGGCTATAATCTGTCATACCCCCGCTAAGGTGGAAACACGAGGGGCGATGAAATTGAATCATTACACGTGATTAAAAATATTATTAATTGAATAGTTGATTACATTGATTACAAAACAAATAGATCAAATAAGTCGTCTTTTGCTAATATCTAGCTAAATTTACTAAGGCATAGTCCTTGATCTTATTATAAGCTTATCAACATCTTAGTTAGCTTCACCTGAAAAGCATGTTAAAATAGGTTAACTTAAAAGTTGGTGAGAACATATGTTTAGATAGATAGGGGAGGGTTCTAGAGAAAACCACAAGTTAGGCGAAAACCGAGAAAACCACTAAAAAAAACAATTTTACCCAATCATATAATAATAATTTTTATTTATTTTATTTTATTTTTATTTATTTATAAGAGTATCAATGTAATATTAAACATTTTTACCAAAAAACATTTTTACACATAGTGTTACGTATACGTAAACATAAAATAAAAAAATTGTGGTTACGTATACGTAAATCAAAAAAATTGTTTTTGAATACGTAAACGTAAATAAAAAAAATTGCCTAAAATGATGTGGTTTTCTCAGTTTTCGCCTAACTTTATGGTTTTCTCTTGATCTCTCCCGTAGATAGATATGCAGTAATAGATAATATAGTGCAATTCATAAACAAGTTTCACATTTCAAGTAAATAAACTTTTATACACGAGTCCACAACTAACCCAAGTGATCGATAGTTCTTCCGTCCAACACCTTGTCAGGGTGTTAGACAAAGTATGAATGTCTAGTATATAGTTTCTAAACACCCATCTCCTTCCAAGTTAATCAGAATCCACAACTTAAATGACGCTCAAAATTGATTGCCATGCATCAACCTAAGGACCGGATGGGCTAGTCAGACCAATAGATCGATCTACTTACTCCTATGGCTTCCCCGGAGTTAACGACGGTTTAAGTTTTAGAAAATAAGAGAGACTTTGTAATGAAAAGTGACATATAATAGCAACATGTATAAACCAATTTAGTTTTACTAGAATTATAAATAACATTTTTACTAGAATTATTAAGTGGGTTATTGATTATAAAAGAATAGTTTTGACTCTAGAATTTGATTTCCATTTGATATATGAGCATGTTTTCCACCCCCAAGGTAGAAAGTAAAGAGGTGCTATGAACTCGCCTTGCAAGTTAAATGGTTGAACTTGTATTTGAATGCCTAAAGGATTCCCTAAGTAAGTTTGTTAAGTTAATTAGAATAAATTTAGAATAGTATAGGGGTTGGTTGAACTTGTATTTGAATGCCTAAAGGATTCCCTAAGTAAGTTTATTAAGTTAATTAGAACAAATTTAGAGTAGTATAGGGGTTGTTATTGTAATTAGTAGAAAGTGGTCGTTATACACTTGAGTAGTACCTCCAACGGTAAAGTCCCAGGAAAGAGTTGGTTATCCCGTCTTTCCTAGCCATAACCTTTTGTTCGTCAGATAGCTAGATACCGGTTTGAAAGTTACTATATTTGTATACTAAACCAAGTCTAAGGTGTGATTTGTAAATATGGAAAAGATAAGGGTTGAAAGTGAAAATATGAATTTAGGATGGATTAAAATAGATAAGTTAAATGCTATAAAGGTTTAACTGAAAATAGAGAGTTTTACTAGAAACATGATTCTAGAAGTTGAACGTAAATCAGAAATATCAAAGTCAAGATTTTTGTAAGAAAAGTGTGGATAAGTTTGAAGAGTTTATAAATTTATTTAAAATCTGAGATATTAACATGTAAATCATGAGTTTATCAAGCAAGTTATACTAAAAATTGTTGCTTTTTATCAAAGACTTAAATCGATGAAAAGATTGCAAAAGTAAAACTTGGACAGATTCTTGACAGATTTGTGCAAGGTTTTTGTTTTGGCTGTTTGGGGGTCGAAAACTTTGAGTTTGAAAGAGTTCTCTATATGATTGAAATCACAAGAGAATGAACTTGATTTAAAAAAATGATTGAAAAAGGTTAGTTTTGAGGGAGATATGACCTCCTGAAGTCGGATCAAATAATCTGTCAAAAAACGAATTTTGATGCTTCATGTTCTAGAGAAACGTTTTGGTGTTTATATGCTTAAATTCTCTAACTTCGAAGCAATTTAATTATATTTAACGTATATTAATAATATTTTTTGTGAACTAGTCATCGTAATATCACGTGAGGTCTACGTAATGAACCAACTGGTGATTAAAACCGACAAAATACAAGTGAGATATTTGTGGCTAAAATTGCTTGTTCAACTTTAGTAAATGGTAAATTAACTTTTTAGAAACTATTTTTCTTTAATTTTGAAACAAGTTAATTATATTTAATAGATGCTAATAATATTTTTTGTGACCTCAGCCGCGTAATTTCAGGTGAGGTCTACGTAATGAACCAACCCGTTTTTGATACCGACAATACACGAGTGAGATATATGTCGCTAAATTTGCTTGTTTCAACTTTAGTAAACGGTAAATTGATTTTTTTAAACTCTTTTTCTTAAACTTTGAAGCAAGTTAATTATATGTAACAGATATTAATAATATTTTTCGTAAACCCTTCTCCATAATATCACGTAAGGTCTACATAACAAACTAACCTGTGTTTGAAATTAACAATATACGAGTGAGATATACGTGCCTAGTATTGCTTGTTTCAACTTTAGGAAATTGTAAAAAAAATTATATTTTTTTAACTCTTATTCTCTAACTTTGAAGAAAATTAATTATATTTAGCAGATGTTAATAATATTTTTTGCGAACTCATCCCCGTAATATCACGTGAGGTCTATGAAACGAACCAACCCGTGTTCAAAACCGACAATATACGAGTGAGATAATTGTGGCTAAAGTTGCTTCTTTCAACTCTAGTAAATCATAAATTATTTTTTTTTAAACTCTCTTCAACTTTGAAGCAAGTTAATTATATTTAACAAATATTAATAATATTTTTCGTGAACTCGTCAAAGTAATATCACATGCGGTCTACGTAACGAATCATCCCATGTAACCGACAATATACGAGTGAGATATACGTACCTAAAATTGCATGTTTAAACTTTGATAAATTGTAAAAAAAAATTAAAAACTGTTTTTCTCTAACTTTGAAGTAAATTAATTATATTTAACGGATATTAATAATACTTTAAGTGAACTCGTCCAAGTAATATAACGTGGAGGTATAAGTAACAAACCAACTCGTATTCGAAACCGACAATATATGAGGGAGATATTCGTGGCTAAAGTTGATTGTTTCAACTTTAGTAAATGGTAAATTAATTTTTTTAAAACTTTTTTCTTTAACTTTGAAGCAAGTTAATTATATTTAACATATATTAATAATATTTTTCGTGAACTCGTCTCCGTAATATCAGGTAAGGTCTACGTAACAAACCAACCCGTGTTCGAAACCGACATTAAACGAGTGAGATATCCATGGCTAAAGTTGAGTGTTTCAACTTTAGTAAATTGTGAAAAATAATGTTTAAAACTCTTTTTCTCAAACTTTGAAGCAAGTTAATTATAATTAACACATATTAATATTACTTTTCGTGAACTCGGCCCCGTAATATTAGGTGAGGTCTATGTAATATGAATGAGATAGCAGTGGCTAAAGTTGCTTCTTTAAACTTTAGTAAATTGTAAACCAACCCGTGTTTGAAACTGACATTATATGAGTCAGATATAAAGTTGCTTCTTTCTACTCTACAAAATTTAAAAAATAATTTTTTAAATACTCTTTTTTCTCAAACTTTGAACCAAGTTAATTATATTTAATAGATATTAATAATACTTTTCGTGAAGTTGTCCCAGTAATATGAGGTGAGGTCTATGTAACGAAACCAACCCGTATTCGAAACCGACAATATACGAGTGAGATATCTGTGGCTAAATTTGATTGTTTCAACTTTAGTAAATTGTAAAACATATCTTTTTTTTTAACTCTTCTTCTCTAATTTTGAAGCAAGTTAATTAGATTTAATAGATGTTAATAATATTTTTTGTGACCTCGGCCTGTAATATCACGTAAGATCTACGTAACGAACCAACCTGTGTTCGAAACCAACAATATACAAGTGAGATAACCGTGGCTAAAGTTTGTTTCAACCTTAGTAAATGGTAAATTGATTTTTCAAAAACTGTTTTTCTTTAACTTTGAAGCAATTTAATTATATTTAACACATATTAATAATATTTTTTGTGAACTCGTCCCCGTAAAATCACGTGAGGTCTACGTAACGAACCAACTTGTGTTTTAAAGCGAGAATATAAGAGTGAGATATACATGCCTAAAGTTGTTTGTTTCAACTTTAGAAATTGTAAAAATCTTTTTTAAAAACTCTTTTTCTTTAACTTTGAACCAAGTTAATTATATTTAACAGATATTAATAATATTTTTCATAAACTCATCACCGTAATATCACATGAGCTCTATGTAACAAACCAAGCCGTGTTCGAAACCGAAAATATACGAGTGAAATATATGTGGCTACCTGACCGGCCGATGTAGGCATCATTTCCTTTTTTTTAACTTTTGAAAACTGCCTCGGGTATGCGTGAGCCTAATTCGGTTATTAATGGCTTCATTTACTTGCTCGCCTGCTTCTCTTCATTTTCCTTGTTTTCCCTTTCCATTTTATTTTCCCTTTCATTCTTGATTCTTTCCACTGCATTTTTCTTCCCTCTAAACCTTTGCTCCGAACGATGAGTAGGGGTAACCTTTCTTCCCTTTGTTCGGTGCTTACCACCGAGGACTTGTCAGCATTTTGTACTGATTTTCGTATTCCGCCTGCTTTGAATCCTATCCTTCCTGGTCCTAACGATAGCCATATCGTTCATCCTGGACTTGTTACCATATATATTCAGTCGTTTTGTTACGCTAATATTCAATATCCTCTTACCCCCTTCCAAATGGTTCTTTTTAAACACTACGATGCTCATTTCTCTCAATTCCATCCTTTGTGGTTTTGCAAAATCACTTACTTCGAATTAACTTGCAAGGCTTTGGGTGGATCGGCAACCATTTCTCTGTTCCAGCATTTTTATCGTCTCAAAGCCGATGGTGATTGGTTGACATTTGAAAAGAGGAGGAGAGATCAACACACCTCTTGTGTTGCCCGGATGCCCACTTCTGTCCATAAGAAAAGTCATATAGCAGGCTAAAATCAAGTAAGCTAAAAAAAGTCATATAACAGGCTAAAAAAAACACGTCGGCTGAGCTTGCTTGGAAGTCGGCTTTAGCCGCCTTGGGAATCAGCGCAGCCACGTGCCGGTTTCTGGTTGGCTAAACATCTGAAAAAAGTTGGTTTGGCACGGAATTTGAAGCCGGCTGAACTAGCCTACTTCAGCCGGGTTTTTGCCTAAATGACCATATATCGAAGCAGGCTGAAAAAGTTTGTCCATTTTGATTAGTTTGACCGGTCTAATGTCCGTTTTGATAATTTTCCCCTAAAAAAATGGCAAAACCTTAGGAGATATTTTAGTTAGTTTTTTTTTCTTTTTCATTTTTGTTGTAGTGAAATTTTGTGAAATTGCTCGCAAAATTTTGACACTTATGGGAAAACTTTTACATAAAGTATTGCTCATAGCGAAATTTTCGCATGTTTTTCCACTAACACGTGACATCTCTTAATTCGTCAGATATTTTTGTAAAATTGAAATAAATGGCTATTTTGATAATACTTCTTTAGTCAAACGGTTGTTTTGGATATTATCCCTTAATAAGTCACATATCCTGTATTGGGTGTAGAGATGCACAAATCAGATTTTTTTGGGAATTAGATCCGGATCGGATAAGACAATGTTGGTCAAGGACCGGATACGGTGGAACTGGTTCCGGATCGGATCCGGTTTTGGAGTATGAGATTTGGAACCTATTTGAACCGGATCGGACAATCGGATCCGGATCGGACCCAAAATATCCGTTGGAACTGGATTTTTCGGATTTTTTTACTTTTTTTAAATATTCAAACTAAATTAATACAAGTTTTATTTATTTTTTTAATTTTTATAAGTTACTTCACACAAGTTCATTAAAAAAATATTACAAAAAATATAATAAAGTCACAAAATATATTTTATTTATTGTGACTCGTTCTTCGACGTCTTAGTCTTCGTAACTTTGAGTTCTTGGGGAAGCCATGAGAGCGTTTTTTGCGTTCTGAGAGTGTATGTTTTGAGAGCTAAAAGATTCTTGTGAACTATCCCATACCCCCCCCCCCCCCAAATACCTACTTATACTAAGTTTCAAGCCCCAAAAAAAACGGCTAGTTAACGGCTATATGGCCGTTTTTTATTTTTCAGCCCAACGGTTGGATCCGGTTTTGTCCAGATATTTTTTGTTTGATTTTGTTTGGTTCCAAAAAATCCGATATTATTCGGTTAAGATCAGGTGCCTCGAAAAAACTTATATCCAGTCCTAGATCCGACGGTTTCAAAAAAATCCGGTTCCCAAAAAATCTTATTTTGGATAATCTACCGGATATGGTTATAATGCCCACCTGTAATTGGGTGTGACATGGAATCTTAGTGTTTATCCGAATCAAAAAGCAAAAAATTTATCTGTTATCTTTAACCTATACAGTTGATTTTTATTTATTGTTGATTGCATGTCGAAGATGATGATGGGTCAAAAACACAAGAATAAAGTCCAAGAACATACAGCAGAATTTTAAAAACAATGAAAAAAATTAAAGACCAAAATATTGAAGAAAATTGCAGATCAAAATGAGACTGAAGACACAATTAAACAAGTTGAACATATTCCCTTTCAACTTAAACATAATCAAATCCCACACTGTTGCTTCATTGGCCCATCAAATCAAAATCTCCTCCTCGGACTTCTTGATCAACGGCCATGAGGCGATCTGTGCAAATGCAGCACATAAACAAATTACAAATATAATCAAGAAATACTATAAATGGTTATAAATGGTGGGTTGAGTAACGTGCCAAAACCACTTCATGTTCAAACGGGCAATTTTTAAAACGGTTCAAATGCGTCATGGGCCAGAACAACTTCTGCGCATATGAAAGTTTTAAAACGGGTCGAATGTGTCACTGGTTGAGTAATGGGCCAGAACCACTTCATATCCAAATGAGCAATTTCTAAATGGGTCAAATGTGTCATGGTTTTCGTTGGGTTGGGTCAAACCTGATTAAAAATAGACTATATTAAATGTGATTATAAAAATAAAAATATTTGATTCCACAGAGAAAAGTTGAACTTGTTATAGAACTGAAAACAGAAAATTATTCATATTTATAAAATAAATAAAAAACTAGTAGCCCACGCCACAATTTAAGAAAATCGGTTACTTAGAAAGTTTTATTGTGTCCGAATTGGTATGGCAAGCTCTAGAAAATGCTGACAAAATATATAATTAAATTAAAAAAAAAAGCAAAAAGGATTCTTTAATGAACCTATGTTAATGCAAATATAATTGTAACTTCCAGGTCAGCAGTAGAAAATTAGAGCATGTGTTTTATAGGGTCAGAATAACAGGAAAATACCTTCTCCTATTATTTATCCTTCTAAAAGGACCTTTGCTGAATGCCCAATCAGCATTGACAGTTTGAGTCAGCAGCTCACCTCCATCCATTGTAGTAATAGCTTTCTCTGCTTCCTCATAATTTTCATATTCAATTAGTGTATACCCCTGTATAATACATATTTCTCATAATCTAATACATGGCATAAAACAAATTACATATATACATATATATAAAGGGAGGCTTGAACGAAAACCATTAAACAATTAGGAACTGGAGGAACCACTTTTTGGCCCTTGGGTCATATTTCAATGGCTGACTAAGACCTAATCAAGGGTTGAAAAGGGGTGTAAATACTCATATTACCCATCCTTCCCATTTTTTGCTTATGTGACACAAATGAAGCAATTGGTACAATGGTTCATGTTGTTCTTTCTTAAATAAACACTCATATATAGGGGCACATTTGTAGAGAACAACAGAAGCAATTGTATGCAGTGATTCTAAGATTAGTGGGAAAGAGAGGGAGAGATAATTATGTGATTACATAACCGCTTTATATATCACACTTATAGCAATAGGTAGGTACAGTCTTGGTTTTAAATTGTGCGTATAATGCGTAATGCGCTGATGCGGTGTAAAGAGCACATCACTTGTTGCGATGCGATTACATGATGTGTTCATGTTGCATGCGGCGCAATATGTGGTCTCGCAATATGCGTCTGAGGCGTTGCAATGTGTAAAAAACTATTGGGTTAGGGTTTTCAATGGAAATTAGGTCGGATATTTAAAATTAATGGGTGGGCTAGCTAAAAGAAGTCCATGTGCATCACCAAAAGTATGAATTTGGACCAAAAAAATGCAATTCTATCTTCTTATTGTATGAGCACTTTTTTGTTAAAGTATGTTTTTACAACTTATGTATAACTAACACTTTAGTATTTTATTTTATTAAAGAGAGCATCGCTTACGTGATGCGCTCACATCGCGCAAATGGCATCGCGCGTCGAAATTTGGGAATAAACGTTGTCAAGTATGAAGGCTTTTAGGGTCAGTCGGCCCTAGAGTCTGTCAGGTTACGGGTTTCGGGCTGGGGCCCATATGGGCTTAACTTGTTGGTTAAGCTATTAACCCTAGACTAGTCTCTATATATATGATGTAATAGTCTTGTAATTCTTTGAGCACCTAAATATAATAAACACCCTAGTTGCAGCAAGTGGATTTAGGTCATACCGACAGAACCACTATAAATCTCTCGTGTCGTTTATTCGCTTTAGTGTGTGTTTCCGTGTGTTGTGTTCGTGTGATACCCTAACAACTGGTATTAGAGCTTGGCTCTTGATCGTGTCACACTCACAACCGCTGCCCGGGGTGCTAGGGTTCCGTCGTGAACAGTACGCCGTGAACAGTAGCGCTGCTGCTACAGTACCGTCGTGAACAGTACTGCTACAATGTTTTTCGTCTGCTACAGTGTTTTCCGAATGCTACAGTACCACCGTGAACAGTTTTTTTTTTAAAGAAAAAAAGGAATCGCTACTGATTAGGGTTCCGCCGCTGAGTCTCAGCCGCCGAAAACCCTGCTGTCCATCACCTTCTCTGCCGCTGACAGATTTGATTTCTGTCCCGTTTCCGCTGCTGCTGCCGCTGTTGTTGACCTGGTCAACCGCAGCCGTCAAACCCTAAATCCGGTAAACTTTTTTACCGGTGTTCTTACTCGTTTATTACTGATTTTTGTTGAGATTGGTTGAATAGACAGTGTCCAATAGAACAGTCAAGTTCAGGCCGCCGCCACTGCTGTGTTTGTTCACTGTTCCTCGTCTCGACTCAATCAGTTCTACTCGGTAAGTTTGTTTCAATGGTAGAAGAAGGTAAGGTAAAGATAGTGACGTTTGATGGACAAGATTATGGATTCTGGAGAATGCAAATTGAAGACATGCTCTATCAGAAGAGCTTACATCTTCCGATAATTGGTTTGACAGCAAAACCAGAGAAGATGTCTGAAGCCGACTGGAATCTCCTAGACAGACAAGCCTTGGGAGTAGTAAGGTTGTCTTTGTCAAAGAACGTGGCCTACAACATAGTCAAAGAAAAGATCACTTCTGGTTTGTTAAAAGCCATGGCTGACATGTATGAGAAGCCCTCTGCCGTCAATAAGGTATTTCTCATCAGACAATTGGTTAACACCAAGTTGATAGAAGGTTTGTCTGTTTCTGCCCATATTAATGATTTCAATTTTATTTTAACTCGGTTAGAATCTGTTGATATTAACTTTGAGGATGAGGTACAAGCTCTCCTTCTATTGTCTTCTTCTTGGTTTTAAATTGCGCGATGCGCTCCGATGCGTTTGGTCACAAAATCCCATGCGCGATGCGAGCGCATCACGTATGCGATGCGCTCTTTATTAAAAAAATACTAAAATATTAATTATACATAAAAAGTTGTAAAATATATTAAGTAATCATATTATCAAACAAAAACATCAATGTAATACTCTAACTATCAAACAAAAAACATATTATGTTATCATATCATCAAACAGAAAACATCAATGAAACAGAAAACACATATTATCAAACTTAAAACACATATTATTAAACATAAAACAACAGGTCTAATACTCTAATTCAAACAGAAACCCATTTTCAAATGACCCTAACATAAAAATACAAAATTTTCCATATTGCACGCAATATAGCGCATCATGCGATGACCGCATTATGCGAAATCGGCGCATTATTAGCGCATCATGTAAACGCATCGCATCAGATGTCGCGATGCGCTACGAATGGCGCAACGGGCGCATCGCGCATTATGCGCGCAATTTAAAACCAAGGTCTTCTTTGCCCAAAAGTTGGTCAGGCACAGTTACAACTGCCAGTAGTTCATCTGGAACTACCAAACTCACATTCAAGGCGATGCGAGATTTGATTCTAAATGAAGACGTGCGTATGAAAAACGCTGGAGAATCTTCCAGTTCTATTCTACATACTGAAGGGAGGGGGAGAAGACCTGAAAGGAGCAATAACAGGGGTAGGTCCAAGTCCAGAAAGAGAGGTCAGTCAAAACCAAGGGCTGACATTGAATGCTGGAATTGCAAAGAAAAGGGTCATTTTAGGAGCCAGTGTCCTAAACCAGCCGTTGCTAAAAACAATAAAGAGGTGAACAACGTAACAGCCGATGAAGAAGAAGAAGAAGAAGAAGTAGAAGATGATGCTCTTATTTGCTGCGTTGAAAACACTATCGAGTCCTGGATCATGGATTCAAGAGCTTCTTTTCACGCCGTCCCTTGCCTAGAGCTTGTGAAGAATCTACGAACAGGTAACTTTGGTAAAGTTCGTTTGGCTAATGATACACTTGACATTGCAGGGATTGGTGATGTTGATCTAAAAACCACACTCGGAACCACTTGGACATTGAAAGATGTCAGAGTAATTCCCAACTTGAAGAGGAAATTAATTTCAGTTGGTCAGTTGGATGACCAAGGTCACGGGGTTTTCTTCGGGGATGGTCAATGGAAGGTTATTAAGGGCAATCTCGTGATTGCACGTGGAAAGAAGAGGGGGACACTATACATGGTGGAGGTACCCGCCGACGGTGTTAATGCCATGACTTCAGGTTCGAGTCCATCTAATTTATGGCACCAGCGACTCGAACATATGAGTGATAAAGGATTGAAAATGTTGGCCGAGAAAGGGAAGTTTACAGATTTAAAGAAAGTTGAAACCGGATTCTACGAACCATGCGTTCTCGGTAAACAGAAGAAAGTCACATTCTTGAAGACAACTCAGGCACCAAAAGCTCAGAAACTGGAGCTTATTCATTCGGATGTTTATGGACCTACTTCAGTCCAATCGGTAGAAGGATCTTCCTACTATGTGACATTCATTGACGACGCAACGCGAAAGGTATGGGTTTATTTCCTCAAAAATAAATTTGAAGTTTTTGATACTTTTAAAAAATGGAAAATTGAAGTTGAAAATGAAACTGATTTGAAGGTCAAATGCTTGAAGTCGGACAATGGTGGGGAATACATCAGCAAAGAATTCACTGATTATTGTGCCGATCAGGGAATCAAGATGATCAAGACAGTCCCAGGAACTCCTCAACAAAATGGAGTTGCAGAACGGATGAACAGAACACTTAATGAAAGGGCGAGGAGCATGAGGTTAAACGCAGGGCTCCTTAAAATGTTCTGGGCCGATGCAGTTAACACTGCGGCTTATCTAATTAATCGTGGACCGTCCGTTCCTTTGGGTTTCAAAATACCAAAGGAAGTGTGGAAAGGAAAGGAAAGGAGGTTAGTCTCAAACATCTGAAGGTATTTGGTTGTTCTGCTTACCGTTTATTGAGTGACAGGGATAAATTGGATCCAAAGGCCAAAAAGTGTACGTTCATTGGCTACGGGTTAGACGAGATAGGTTACCAACTTTGGGATTCTGAAAGTAGGAAGGTAATCAGAAGTAAAAATGTCACGTTCAATGAAGCAGAGTTATACAAAGACAAGAATGCAACAAAACCAGAAGTTCAGAAAGAATACATCGTTGTTGATACTGAGACAGAGAATACAGGAGACACTGAAACTCCAGCAGATATTCAAGACAGTGGAAGCTCAGAGGTTGATACTCAAGATGATTCAACCAATAGTGACAGTTCTAAAGAAGAAATTGAAGAAACTTCACCAGCTCCCGCTCCCGTTCCTCCTGAGGCTCAGTGGGTCAGGAGATCTACTAGAGTTGTTGCACCGCGTGAGAGATATTCTCCATCTGCTAATTTTCTGTTGCTAACAGAGAACGGAGAACCTCAGTGCTACACAGAAGCCATTCGTCTGAAAGATTCATTGCAGTGGGAGATAGCAATGAAGGATGAAATGAAATCTTTAGAGAAGAACAAAACGTGAGAGCTAACAAAGCTTCCCTCCGGTAAGAAGGCATTGCACAACAAATGGGTGTACAAGGTTAAATATGAACACGATGGTTCTAAGCGTTACAAAGCTAGATTGGTAGTTAAGGGGTTTCAACATAAACCGGGGGTTGATTACAATGAAATCTTCTCTCCGGTTGTGAAGATGACTACTATCAGGTTGGTCCTAAGTATTGTTGCTGCTGAGAGTCTTCATCTAGAGCAGCTAGATGTGAAGACAACTTTTTTACACGGGGATATGAATGAAGATATTTACATGGCTCAACCTGAAGGGTTTCAGGTTAAAGGAAAAGAAAACATGGTCTGTAGACTAAAGAAGAGTTTGTATGGGCTGAAACAAGCTCCGAGGCAATGGTACTTGAAGTTTGACAACTTCATGGGTAGATCCGGATACAAGAGATGTGAGATGGATCACTACTGTTACATCAAGAAGTTCGAAAAGTCCTACATCATCCTTCTATATGTGGATGATATGTTAATTGCAGGTTCTGACATAAAAGAGATAAAGAAACTGAAAAAGTAAATGTCAGAAGAATTTGAAATGAAAGATCTGGGTGCTGCCAAACAGATACTCGGAATGAGAATCTCCAGGAACAAAGACGGATCTCTGACACTATCTCAAGGAAAGTACATTGGGAAAGTGTTAGAGAAATTCAAGATGGAAGATGCCAAGTCCCGAAGCACTCCACTAGGGAGTCAGTTCAAGCTTTCAAAAGACCAGTCACCAAAAACCGAAGACAGACGAAATGGCTAAGGTTCCTTACGCATCAGTTGTGGGAAGTCTTATGTACGCCATGGTGTGCACGAGGCCAGACATAGCACAGGCCGTGGGGGTAGTCAGTCGTTATATGTCTAATCTAGGAAAAGAACACCGGGAGGCAGTCAAATGGTTGCTAAGATATTTGAAAGGCACTGCGAAGATGGGGTTACGGTTCTCAGGCAAAGATATTGTTTTAAGGGGCTATACAGATGCAGACCTTGGGGGATGCAAGGATTCTTATAAAAGCACAACCAGGTTTGTTTTTCTGTGGGAATAACTGCAGTTAGTTGGATGTCCAGATTACAGAAGAGCGTTGCTCTTTCAACTACTGAAGCTGAGTAAATGGCTTGTGCTGAAGCCAGTAAAGAGTTGATTTGGTTGAAGAATTTTCTGGAAAAACTTGAGAAGAAACAACCAGATAGTTCGTTGTTTTGTGATAATCAAAGCGCTATTCATCTGGGGAAGAATCATGTGTTTCTTGGAAAAACGAAACACATTCAGCTTAGGTATCACTTCATCAGAGGTTTGATCAGTGATGGTACATTGAAGCTTGAAAAGATTAAAGGAACGGAGAATCCCGCGGATATGCTTACTAAGGTGGTGACCTTAGAGAAGTTGAAGCTATGTATAGCTTCAACTGGCCTTCAGGAATAATGATGAGAAGGCGCTGCAGCTAGAGGTAGAGAAGTTACAAGACTACAGAGAAGACGGAGACAGTTTGAAGTTTATCAAAGCCTCCAAGTGGGAGATTGTCGAGTATGAAGGCTTTTAGGGTCAGCCGGCCCTAGAGTCTGTCAGGTTACGGGTTTCGGGCTGGGCCCATATGGGCTTAACTTGTTGGTTAAGCTATTAACCCTAGACTAGTCTCTATAATGTAATAGTCTTGTAATTCTTTGAGCACCTAAATATAATAAACACCCTAGTTGCAGCAAGTGGATGTAGGTCATACCGACCGAACCACTATAAATCTCTCGTGTCGTTTATTCGCTTTAGTGTGTGTTGTGTTCGTGTGATACCCTAACAAACGCATCGGAGCGCATTGTGCAATTTAAAACCAAACGTACGGGTGTTTATGCGACCCGATCTCTCTCTCTCTATGTACGTCTATGCATACCCATATATCACGCTTATGTCTCCAAACAAGCATTCCAAAATGAAATTCCACCTTCCCAGACACAAGCAATTTGGCCGGAGGTGTTGAGTATGTAGGCTGTTTGCCAGACCTTTGGCAGAGATCTTTGTTAATTTCCAAGATATCTAAGTAGGGAAACCCTAATTTGTTAGCCTATAAATATAGCATTCCTGTAACTGTAATTTTTATCACCTCAAAAAAAAAAGGATAGACTCGCTAGTGCGGCCGTGGACGTACTGACGTAGGTCAGTTTAGACCGAACCACGTAAAACTCTTGTTTTATTTTTATTGCAGTTTTTGAGTGTGTGTGTGTGTTTGTGCAATTATGTACTTGTTCCGTTTTCACAAACCATCAGCAACCAGACAGCATATCTACAGCAGCAGTTCATTGCTGTCTTCAGCAGCCGATCATCACTGACCCAGGCAGATCAGCAGCCGTTCATCAGAAACTGGGCAACAGCAGCAGATCGCTGTTGCCTTCAGTAGTTCATCACCACCAGCACAGTTTGCAGCAGACAATTCTGATCAGATCAGCAAGTAGTTCATGAACAGATTTGATCTCTGCTGCTACAGGGATTTCGGCAAGAACAGAAGAAGAATCAGAAACGCAGAAGCTTCTCTTGGTCAAGCCGTGATACCCACCCAACAAGAGGTAGCAAAATAGTCGACCAATAAGGGTTGGTAACGAGATCAGACAGGCAATGTTAACAACATGTTCAAATGGGTCTCGATGACCCTTTTTTGTCTTGGATTTCATAAACAATCAATATATTAACGTAATTGAAATTTTTTTACTTATAGATAATAATAAAAACTACAATTGAACTCTATGAACAAATTTTTAACTTAAAAGATTATAGAATTAAAAATAAAGAATATTCTAATTTATACAACAAAATAAAATTTGATGAAGCTATTATGTAAAATCTTTTGATGTGTATTATGTATAAACTTGAAGATGAGAGCCCTTACCACTTCAGTCCAACCCACCCACTTGGATCCGTTTATTGCCCACTTAGACGTGTTCGATATCATGCATCACTAAGAAGTACACCACTTTCAACCCATAAGATTTCTCTAACCCAAATCGACTTAAACAGTTATACAAAATGGGTTACTTAGGCTGTGTTTGGGTTGGTACTGTTAGCTCTAATTTTGACATAAATGACTACATGTACAGGAGTGGAAGTTCTTGATGCCTTATGCTAAAATTCTCCAAATACTAGGAAGAAACTCTTAGAGCATCTTATAAGTCCTGAGTGACAAACAGCAGGTTTAAAAAACACCTACATGTAAATTGATAAATTGAGTTCTCTCTTCTACCTTTTTCTTTTTCCAACTTCTTTGATTTTGAAATTTTACTGACTTGTTCAACTTTCTAAGCTATCATCACGCCATATAAGCCCATCATACCATAATTAATATATTTTGACCATGAAAGAACAATACAAAGACACTTGTTGCTTTATAACCAATACTCGCCGATAATACATCAAAAAACTTAATTCTTAGAAAAAAACACTATACCTTCACAAAACCAGTCCGGCGATCAAGATTTAGATGCAAGTTCTTGATCTCCCCAAATTCCCCAAACGCATTTTGTAAGTCATCCTCTTGGGCTTCTTCATGTACTCCAGTAACCAAAATAATCCACCCTTCAATTGCTGCAGAACATTCATATATTTTAAAAGTTACATCATAAAGACATAAACAAATACTCTTCTTTTACAATTTATATACAGAAGGTAAAAAATGATTGTTAAACAGTTACGTCCTTACAAATCTAAAAGAGAGAAGTCTACAAGGCATAACGTTCTATAAAATTTTGTTAGGTCTACGCTTCTACCTACTTCGTAAGCTTCCAGATGGACTCTGGCATACCCTGGAGTCTTATGCAAAGTTTTAGAAACTTCCACAATCTTCTCAACCGTGTGACTATAGTTAAAAAAAAAGTATAACAAAATTACATAAAAGTAATACTGATATGACAAGGACTAACAACACCATGTAGGTGAAAAACGAACAAGAACCACAAAATTCAACTCTTTCAGGGCTACTGAATTATGTAACTTGCCAGACATTATATTAACCACATACATGAAGGTGACAGACAAGAGAAATGATATTAAGCCATAGCATTTTAAGTACCTCTCAATAGTTTAGGCAGTATAACACAAGTTAAAAATAAATGTATAACAAACCTACATAAAGGCAATACTGATGTGACAAGAACAAACAACATCATGTAGGTGAAAAACAAAAAAAACCACAAAATTCAACTCGTTCAAGAATACTGAATTATGTAACTTGCCATACATACATCATATTAACCATGTACATGAAGGCGACTTACATGAGAAACAATCTTAATCCATAACATTTTAAATAGACCTACAAAGAGATTATTAGACAGAATGTTTAGTATATATTAGTCATATTAGTCAGCCTTAATATTTATGTGTAAATCTATATATAGGTCCTATTGTATTCTCCTACTTACACAATCATAATACAATACAACTCTTTTACCAAGTTATCTTGGTATCAGAGCATTGATCCAACCCTAAAAATTTCCTACCGCCGCGCTACAGTGCCGACACAAATTTTTATTTTTTTCCCTTCTTCTCCGATAATCAGTCCTGGCCTGCTCTTCACAAATGGCAGCCCTCCTTCTTGCCTTCTCCTCCACTGAGAAAACCTCACACAACTCCCATGAGTTTGGTTTTACGTTGTCTCCTACCAACTATGGACACCGGAAGCTTATGATCCAGCCTTTTTCTTGTAACAAATGGTTTATTCGGTTATGTTGAGGGGAGTATTCCCTGTCCTCCTTCAACAATCTCCTCACCAGGAGCTTCTGCAGATGAAGCTGTTATCACCCAACCTAACACTAATCACGCGATTTGGTTATCCAATGATGCTCATGTTCGTATGTTAATTATCTCCACCATCTCAGAGGCATCTTTTCATCGCGTTCAAGGTACTATTTCACGAGTTCTTTGGCTTGCCCTTGAACGTGTTTATGCCCCCCACACTTCTTCTCGAGAATTTACATTAAAAACACAGCTGCTAAAGATACAGATGAAGGGGGATGAGACTTCTGCGGCCTATCTTGCTAGAGCCCAAGAGTATGTGAATGCCCCTTGCTAATATTGGTCGCCCCATGCCTGAACACGATGTTGTTATGCTACTTGTAGCAAGCCTTCGTGAAGAGTACAATGGAGTCAAACAAAGCCTCCTTCATAGACAATTTACCACTGTTTTTTTCTGAACTTCCTGGCCTTCTTGCTGATCATGAGTTTTTGATCCAAAAACCCTTCTCCGATATCCCACCAGTCCGGGCCTTCACGGCTTCCACAGCAGCCGGCTCCTCTCCTGTTCAACCAGACACTATCCAGGCATTTCAGCAGCTTGTTGCTCGTCTTGGTTTTCAGTTGCACCCGTCCTCAGGCTCGTCACCCGCACCACCACCTCAAGCCTTCTACACAAATAGGCCTCCTCAAAATAATTACAGCAGGGGTCGAGGAGGCCCTCGTTTCGGCCATAGTGGACGTGGAAACAGCAATTACAGTCGTAATCAAGGACAAAACAATCGCAACACAGGTCAGTGTAATTGGGCTTCTAATCAAAACACAGTTTATGGAACGTGTAACAGGTGTGGAATTGGTCACCGACCGTCTCAATGCCTGAACCGAGACCCATCCACCTTCCGGATGAGACAGCCCTCCGCTAATTATGCTGATTCTCGATCACCAGCGTCTATTTCATAGCTTCCGGATACGGGCTCAAATAATCATGTTGCACCGGATATGTCAGGTTTTGACTCCGCCGAGTCCTACTACGGTGATGATAATCTACGTGTTGGTAATGGTACGCCTCTCCCTATTTTACATATCGGTTCCTCACGACTTTACTCACCCACCAAAACTTTTTACCTAAAAAATATCCTTCACGTACCTGCTATTAAGAAACACCTTTCTGTCCAAAAATTTTGTCATCATAATCATTTTTATTTTGAATTTCATGCAACTTTTTTTTGAGTGAAGGACAAGTCTACACACATTACCCTCCTCACGGGTCCAAGTGACGGTAGGCTCTACTCCATCAACCTTCCAATAAACCAACCAATTCCAAAAGTTGCTTTTTCAACAACTCGTGCTACAACAACCACATGGCATCAACGATTGGGACATCCACTATCCCAGTTGTTTCAAACTATGCTTTCTAAATATTGTCTACCTATTTCTGCAAAGACGTTTGATTTCAATTGTAATTCATGTTCTGTTAGAAAATCTTGCAAACTTAGTTTATTGTCTTCTAATTATAAAAGTACTCATATTTTGGATTTGGTCTTTTGTGATGTTTTGGGGGCCGCACCAGTGACCTCGTTTGATGGTCATAACTATTTTCTTCTATGTGTTGATCATTTTTCAAAATTTATGTGGTTGTTTCCATTAAAACGAAAATCTGATGTGTTTGAAGTATTTAAACGGTTCGTCACTATGGTTGAACGCCAATTCTCCACCAAACTGAAAACCGTACAAACTGATTGGGGGGCGAATTCAGAAATCTCTCCTTTTTTGCCTCTAATGGCATCATTTATCGTCTCTCCTGTCCTCACACCAGCGAACAAAATGGTGTTGTTGAGAGACGTCACCGTCACGTTGTTGAAACCGGTCTCACCCTAATGGCATAATCCAATGTTCCTCAACGTTTTTGGCACTATGCCTTTGAAACTGCAATTTATCTAATCAATCGAATGCCCTCCCGTACCCACCTCCCACGTATCTCCCTTTGAACACTTGTTCCAACATAAACTCGACTTTTCCTTCCTTCGCGTTTTCGGTTGCCAATGCTACCCTCATCTCCGTCCGTATGATCCACCCAAAATGGATTTTCGGTCTACCCCTTGTGTTTTCCTCGGGTATAGCACCTCTCATCACCAGTCTCCGAACACATTTACATTGCCCGTCATGTTCGGTTCCACGAAAGTTCGTCTCTTCTTGCCCAAACCTGCTGATCCATCCACATCACCCTCTCCCAATCTATACATTTCTTCCTATCCCATGGATTCACCCTCTTCTTCAACCACTCATCCTCCCACACCAACCGAATCTGCCTCCCCTAATCCTATACCACCCCTCCCCACCAGCCCATACCTACTCCCGTCGGACCACAACACAGCCGACATCTTCCATTCCTGTCTTTGACCGATACACACAACCCCATAACGATTCCAGCCACCCAACATCCTCTTCTCCACCATCTGACCAGCAACCTTCCAACACCACGTCGCCACCCCCCCCAACCCCCACCACCACCACCACCACCTCCCCAGCGCCAACGACCAGCCCATTTACGGTCTAACCCACCACTGTCCAAACCATACAGTCCTTTATCTTTTCATACCTCCACCACTACACTCGAAACCAAACCCACCTCCTTTATCATTGCCAACAAAGATTCTCACTGGCGTAAGGCTATGGCGGATGAATACTCGGCTCTTATCCGTAATGGTACTTGGACCTTGGTTCCTCGTGTTTCAAACACGAATGTGGTGGATTGTAAATGGGTTTATAAAGTTAAACGAGACCAACATGGGGTGATTACGCGCTATAAGGCGCGTTTGGTTGCAAAAGGTTTTAATCAGCAACCTAGTATCGACTACACAGAAACTTTTAGTCCAGTGGTGAAGTCCACCACCATCAGAGTTGTTCTCTCATTAGCCACCACCAGACAATGGTCCCTTAGACAACTTGATGTGCAAAACGCCTTTTTATATGGTGATCTAAAGGAAACAGTTTACTTAAAACAACCACAAGGTTTTGTTGACCCTACTAGGCCAGCTCATGTGTGCCTCCTCCACAAGTCTTTGTATGGCCTCAAACAGGCACCCCGAGTTGGTTTGATCGACTCTCCTCGGCGTTGACTGCTCTCGGTTTTCGAGGATCTAAAACGGATCCCTCATTATTTATTTATTCGGCTAACGGGACACTTATGTATATGCTTGTGTACGTCGATGACATTATTTTGATAGGGAACAACAATCAGGCTATTAGTGATGTGGTGCACCGCCTCAGTCAGTCGTTTGCACTACAAGACATGGGGCCCTTATCCTATTTTTTGGGCATTGAAGTGGCCCATAAAGGGGTTGATCTCATTCTCTCACAACGGAAATACATACAAGAGTTGTTAGGCCGAGCAAAGCTCGCACAGTCCAAACCCGTTCCGTCACCATGCACCACCACAGCTCACCTCTCTCTTGGTGATAGCCCTCTTTTTGATGATCCGGTAAAATACAGACAAATGGTTATATGTTACTCTCTCACGGCATGATATCATGTTTGCGGTTAACAAAGTCTGTCAGTTCATGCACTCTCCTACTGATAATCATTGGTCGGCTGTGAAACGCATTTAATGGTATCTCCACGGGACTGCTGATCATGGTCTCTTGATTTCCAGCTCATCGTCCCCTGTCTTGCATGCCTATACGGATGTTACTTTTCCCTCATTGACCGCCTTTTCTGATGCAGATTGGACTGGATGCCCGGATGACCGTCGATCCACCGGAGGGTATGCTATCTATCTCGGATCTAATCTTATTTCATGGTCTGCCAGAAAACAAAAGACTGTATCTCGGTCATCCACTGAATCCGAGTACAAAGCCTTGGCCGACACGGTTGCGGAAGTGACTTGGCTTGAAACATTACTAAGAGAACTTCATGTCCTGATGCATTCGGCTCCAATCCTTTGGTGTGACAACTTGGGAGCCACATACCTATCTGCTAATCCGGTTTTTCATGCCAGAACGAAACATGTAGAAGTAGACTTTCACTTTGTTCGCGAGAAGGTTACACAAAGGAAGCTATCTGTTCAATTTATCTCCACACATGATCAAATCGCTGATGTCTTCACAAAGCCACTCTCATTAGATCGTTTTCTCTTCTTGAAGTCCCCGGCCTTAGCTTGAGGGGGAATATTAGACAGAATGTTTAGTATATATTAGTCATATTAGTCGGCCCTAATATTTATGTGTAAATCTATATATAGGTCCTATTGTATTCTCCTAATTACACAATCATAATACAATACAACTCTTTTACCAAGTTATCTGAGATGAACCAAATTAAACAAGTTTAAAACACGAAAAGGAACCACAAAATTCAACTCTTTTAGGTCTATTGAATTATGCAACTTGCCAGCCATTATATTAACCAGTTAACCACATACATGAAGGTGACCGACACGAGAAATGATCTTAATCCATAACATTTTAAATAACCTACAAAGAGATTAACTGAATTAAACGCATAAAATATACTTTTTCTTAACACAATTGGAATCAATGTGAAACATCCAAAACATTGGACCTCCCTTCACACACTCAACCTAATCATCTTTCACTATCATATTACAACTTTAATTTCTTGTAAACATATCTCTTATGCATAAACCCAACTTTCCCCTCTGTGTTATCTTGATCTCATTATTCTCATTCAACAACCACATTTGCAAAGAATACTACTATTGTATCAAAAACTGTCACCTTAAGGATTGATTTCAAGTCTTTTAGGATAACATCCCTATCAAATTTAGAAACCACCATTAAAACCCTAACAGATATGCAAACACTAACCTACACCAAATCCAGACGAAACTACCGAATCAATTGGAAGTTAATTAGAGAACAACAATCAGAAATATAACTTACATCGTTCAGGACCAGGGCCGCCATCGGAATCGAGGGAATCAAAACGACCTGACATACGATTGTTACGTTCGGCATCGGTTTCTTCACGGAATCCACGGCCTTTGGTTTTCTTAGGGACGGAGGTGATGGCGGATTTAAGTTTAGGAATGTGAGCGGAATCCCTAGGTGAAGATGCATCGATGTCAACGGCTGCGTCTTCGTCCATTAGGTCATCGTCATCAGGCTCAAAATCCAGCGCATCTACGTCAGCAGCGTTCGCCATTCTATTGAATTATGTACTCCCGGAGCTTATCAGTTATCACGACGGAACCGCGGCCACCTACGGCGGTGATTGGCTGAGGGTTTATTCAAAACGGTGGTAGTGTTTGGATGTTTAGGGTTTTGCACGGACCAAATCGATAAAAAGGTAAATTTTGTTATATTAACTACCCAAAGTGTTCAAATTAATTAGTTAAATGATAATATTACCACTCTTTTACAAAATAATATACTAGAGATTACCATATTATATGTTTTGTTGTCTCACCTTTGATGTTTTTAAGTTTGAGTGATAAAGTTTTTTTTTTATAAAGCACTATAACGTGGTGGACAGATGTGTTGAACGTGTATTATACACGGGTTAAAAAATATTAATAAATAAAATTCTTAAATATTTATGTGTATATTTTACAGTATACTTACGATAGAAAAAAAATCAAAAAATATAAAAATTAATATATAATTGGGTTTCGAAAATACGTTAACTACTATTTAATTTAAAATTTTGATTTTCATTTATTATTTGATTTAAAATAAAAGTTAAATAATTAGATTTCAAGTTTTTTATATTAATGGATAAATTAAAATAAATGTGTTTATTAGTATAATTAATATTTTCTTTAAATATATATTATTATTAAAAGATGGAGGATTTTAATAAGAGAAATAGGCGGAAAAAAGATGATGAGAATTAATATGAAAACGACATGTGGTATGGAAAAACTTTTATTTATTATATAGTATAAATATTAATTACTTTTTCACAAAAACTTATTAAAAAAACAATTAAAAAAAGTTTGTGTAATTAATAGAAGAGAGACGGAAAAATTGACTCACCAAAACCATTATTTATTAGTAATTATAGATTATGAATTGTATTACCTCCATTTGAGAATGAATATCTGTTCTCGCAAGTAATGGGTTATATCTTGCCCACAAATTTGAAGAAAAAAATGATATATTCGGTCATGTATATATCTAGCAAAAATATTAATGAACAAACTGCATATAACTAACATATTTTTGGATCAAGAGTTTTCTCTTCATCTCTTGGGGATTGAAAATATGTCATTTTAACATAGTTTCATGTAAATTTTTGTATTAAGTAAGTCATATAGGTAGGCTATTACAACTTCCATTAGGACTTGGATCAATTATTTCTTGTATTACCATACTGAAAAGGTTGTCAATGATATTACATACGGAGATGGATTCATCCATCTTCAAATTATGTTGAACAAACTGTCCCATAATCTATAACAAGTCGTATTGTTCCATGACTGGTCTTGAATTAACCATCTTATACTTATTGAAATTGCTCGCCAGAAACTTTTTACTATAAGCATCTTCAGCCATGTACTTGGGTTCAAGGGAATCCCCCATCTCTTTTGCAGATTCGAAATTTTGATAAACATCAAAGAGAGAGTCAGTGGTATCGTTTAAGATGTGACCATGGCGGATGTAGTCATCGTTCTCCCATTTCGATCGCTTTATGGTCTATTATAGAGTTTCATTCTCGACCATCTCTATCATAGGAGTGCTTAAAACGTAAACAACTTTAAGGGTGGTTAGAAGTGCATCTTCTTTTGCCATCTTTGCAAATCATGTCCTTCAAATTTCTTTAGTTTGTTGAATTTGCTCGCCATCTCATTCACTAATTCTTCGTTCGTCATCTTCTTCAAATTGTTTCAATCCTTATATCTTTTGAGCATGGAAATTCTAGATTCTATGTTAATCGTGTAGATCCCTTTCATATTGAAGCAATTCAATGGTTCTCTCGAATTTTTCATTCGGATAAACCGATAAGGAAAAACCCAAGATTAAAAGTATGAAAATATGATGATTTTCGTATGAACCAAATATATGACCAAAACAGAGTATTTATATTTGGAGGATCAGTAATTGCTATGAAGCACTTATTTTTAAAATTTAAAACTGTTAGAAAATTAACTGTGCTCAGTTACCATTTTGATCTGAATGGCCAATTTGGTCTGGATGACCAAACCTAACCCGAAGGAGTAAATCTACTTCGGGTGACCAAATTTGCACTACAAAAGTAAATCTATTCCAGAGGAACAAATCTACTCCGGATTAACTAGTTAGTCCGGATGACTAATTTAACAATTTTCAACTTCCAAATCATTTAGTCAGGAGTAAATCTACCCTCGACCCCAGCTAGGGACTGTAGGTCCAGAACAATTGGATCTTCAAATAATTCTAGACAAGATTAGATCAACAAATCAGCTATAAACAAGTTGTTTGTTGATGAATCAATAAAACAAAGATGAAGAGCAAAACAAACAATGAACAGAAACTTCAATTCTCATAAAGATCCACTCAGATGATTACAAATAAGTTCCTAGACATGGAATGATTACAACAACCCCACTAACAAGCTAAACAATACCCTGAATGATAAGAAATTGGTCAGGTATTTATAGAGAACCTTTGAGGGTCGGCTATAAACATGGCCGACACTCTCCTTTGAGAGTATCGGCTGAAACCGACCTAGCGACTCTTAGACCAACTTTTTTATCTCTACAATAATTGCAATCTAGCCCCTATACTTTATCTGGAATACAACAGTTTGACAGGTTCCAACAAGGGCTCTGCCCCTTGAATGGGCTGCTGCCCCCCGGACCCCTGCCAAGGGTGCGTTGCCCCCTTGGAACCCCATTGTTTAAGGGCTTCGCCCCTAAGAACTAATAAGGCTTCTAAATACTTAAATACATAATAAACTTAAACAGACATGCACTACACACCGCCTGACTTGTTTTACGTACATTATAATTTAGTTTGGTAAACAAGTCAATAAAATAACCTAACAACTTATGGTTTAGTCTTGAAAACCCTCTCTCAAAGAAAAAAAGAACTTATGGCTCGGTTTCACTATTTTCTAAGATAGTAGGCTTAGAATGACGATATTAAAAATTCAACTTCATCTCATTCATCCCACTTTAAGAGATTAAAGTCCACTTACTTATAAAGGGAATTAATTGGGAAACAAAGAAAAAGATGCTAATCTATGGGAGGTGAAATGTAGACACAACATAAATTGTGAATATATGGAACAAAAGTTGAATATGTTTTTCTTGATTTTCGTCATCTTTGAAGAACACTTGATGAATCACATGGTCATAATCATCATCATCAATTCATCTATTTTTAGCTTATGTTGATCTTTGTGGGTAGGTGGGTGGGTGGATTGATTGAAGATGACATAAAACCGATGAGGGGTTAATTGGGTTTTAATTTTTTTTGAACGACAAACACACACGTCGTTCTATATTATATTTTTAAAATCCACTTATTAACCAAACATGTACATTTACTCATTTAGGTGAGGGAAAACTTTGCGTGTCACTAGGCCATCGACGGTTTGTGTTTTAATTGTTTCTTTTTTTAACATTAAGAGTTAATTAATAAATGGTTAATGCGATTTGACAAAAAAAACATTTTGTAACACATTCGAAATTTAACTGTTAACTTCTGTCAAATTTTCTTATAATCAACTCTTATAATCTTTATTATATATTATAGTATACAAATATAAATATTTATATATATATATATATAAAATAAAATCACAAAACTAATAAACTCCTTGTATGAAATATTAAATAGCCATAAAACACTTTTATTAGAGTTTCTATATATGAATATAGAAGCATGTAGCAACTTTTATTAACCATTATTTTTGGTTTATTACATAGCTAATAAAGTATAAACCCCTTAAGAGTTTTTATTTTATATCCTTATAATCAATTAGTGGTGCTAATTGAAGCTTAGTTGACCATACTTTGGTTGTTGACCCGGGGTGAAGACCCCAAAATGTTTCTCTACCTCGTCCCCAGGTTTCCTGTTTTCATCAAACATTGCAAACAAATAGGTTTCAATAGATCTTCCAGGCTTTAATGGTGTCCCCCTTGTCCCTCTAACATGACTAATCAAATTCCTATAATAAGTTCCAGCATTTCCTACGGTGGCTACTGGACCGCCACTCGAAGGCCACCCACTCTCCGACACAACAATCTCCACGTTCCCACCCCCAAGGCGCGCTTGAGCCGCGTAATGCGCGTCTAACATGGCATCAAAAAGGTTGAAATATTGTCGACCGTTGTCATTCACTACTGGTTGCGTTGCAGTGAACAACGCGTATGGGAGATTGGAACTCGGGTTAGCAAAGTATGGGTAGATATTGGCAAGCATTGGCAAGTTGTTTTGTACTAGAAATGTTATTATCGGCCCGATAAACCCTCGCACGTTGTCACGAAATGCACCATTGCTTGGTGGAAACGAGGACCCTAAAAGACCGGTGTAGGTTGCGGTAGACACCTTTATTTGGTTACCTAGGCCCGCGGCTCTAACCGCGTTATGAACATTTTGCATGGCACGGAGTACGAAAGGTACAAATCGACTGTCACCGTTATTTGGATCAACTTCGTTTCCAACGGCTATGTATCTGAACCTGACATTGGGGAACCTTTGGATGTTGTCTCTAACCCATGTGTTCGCGGCATTTTGATCGTTGAGCGACTGTAGACGATCATTGGGGACGCCGATCATGAGTTCAATGTTGGTTCCTCTGAGTGCTTCAAGGGTAGGTTGATTCGGATCATAGATCCGCATCCTGGTTATGCCGTTCCTCTGGAAGAGGCTTACCACGTCTCTTTCGGAGGGCAAACCGTCTCCGTTTCGGCCATAGCACACGCCTACGGATTGTGCATCTATATTCAAGCAATCACCAAAATGTTATTTATCTTTCTTATACAAAATTATAACGCGTATATATACCCCCATACATGAATAGATTCTGCTAAAAAAATGGAAAAGGTCTAAAAACGTAGGAATCGTTATGGTGATGACATATGGCCAATAATCGGTTTTTAAGTAAAGGGCAAATATGTCATTCCCTTCTTATAACCGTAGATCAAAATGATCTAATGGCTGAAAATCCTTCATGATTTTTTAGATCATTTGTCATATTTGGTTTAACCTTACTCTATACATTACATATATGTACATACACATGAATGCAAACATAAATAATGTTTTTTTATTAAAATGAAAGAGAGGAAACCTTTGACTATGAGAAGATTTATAAGTAGACCGAGTAGTAGAAGCTTTGATGCCATAACTTAGTGTGTATGAAATTTCTCTTTGAGATCCAACCGTATATATATAGAAAAAATGTACAAGAATAGTCCAATGGTTTGTTTAGAATTTCATTTTCATCCTTAAGTATTATAAATTTTACTTATGTCCCAAAAGGTTTGATTTTACCATGTATTAGGTATTTAACACCCACAAACATTAAAAACTAGTGTTTACATTGATAATTTTACCCTTTCATTAGGCTAGGAGGCATCTCTTGATAGGTAGAGGAGGCTAACGCGTGTTGTGACGGTGAAGAGTGAAGACGATGTCCGTTGTTGGTGGAGGGGACGTCGAAAAAGAAGAAGAGGAGAGGATGAGTTGGTGTTTCTAGAATAAATATACAAAAAAGAAAGGTTTTTTTTTTAATTATGCATTTCATTGAAAAGGTAAACAATGCCTTTTTACGTGTGTTAGTGTTAAGTACACGTGACTTTGAGTCTGTTACTGTGTTATAGTCTTTAGTATCGAATTTGTATTTTTCAATACTTAAATGCGTAATCCAAATTCGAGCATACCACCTTGTCTATTCATATAATTATTTTTTTTAAATATAAGAGCCAAATTTAATTTATGTGGTAGGCTTATCAAAATTAATTTAATTAATAGAAGAAAATTGAAGATTTAGCCATAGGAAATTTCCACACATACGAGTCTTTTAAAGTCGTCTCACTATTACTTGTCACGTTCCACATTGAAAAGTCTTGTATTCAATACTGTGATGAATTGATTTCAGCCCGTATTTAACGATATGATTGATTAATGCTATGAAAAAGATTATTAATAAAATTGAATTTTTTTTATTAAAACTCCTAATTAATAACATGATAAAAATAAAATAATTAGCATAAATTTTCTTTAATTAGAGAAGCAAAAACCAAATTCAGTCGCTTAACAAGATAGACTCGAATTATCAGCTCTCTTAGAATAACCGGGTTCCGGTGAAGGTAGGATTTCTAACTTGGCATGCTGCTCATGATCGTCTCTCTACTACATGTGCTCTATTGTCTACAATATATTCATGTGTCATCTCCTCTCTGTGTTTTCTGTGCTGAAGTAATAGAGACCACATAGCACATTTTTGTATCTTGCTCCTTTGTGCAGGCTATTTGGGAATCTATCTCTACTTGGTGCAATCTTCCCTGTATTTTTGCTTTTCGTACTCGAGATCTTCGGGATGTGGATAGTTCCCTTCACAACTTCAAGAAATGAAGGAAAGCTATTCAGTTGATTACAATTACTGCTATCTAGTACATTTCGAAGTCTCGTAATGACTTGATCTTTAATCAACACCGGACTTCTCTAGCTCTAATTATTGAAGAAATTAAGGTTCTCTGTTTTCTATGTTTAAAGGCTCTATCCAGAAACCCCAGCTTATCATGAGATCAGTGGTTTAATTTTTGTTTGTATTAATTTGGCGTATAGTGTCCTTTAATATTTCGTGGTTGTAATTGACGGATCTTGCATTTGCTAGTATCCCTTACATAAATATTTACTGTTTTGTTTGCCGTTAAAAAAATGAGAAGCAAAAAACCAATGCTTGTGGAAACTACTTGTACCATTCAAAAAAAATATTAAAGGGATTCTTAAAACATATAAGATTATAAAATACATTAGGGGTGTGCATGGGTCGGTTTGGGTCGGTTTTGAGGTAAAACCAAACCAAAAACCGAATGTTCGGTTTTGGGTTTTTTAAAACCGTTCGGTTTCGATTTTTTTGGTTTTTGGTTTCGGTTTTTTCGGTTTTAAAACCAGTTGGACTTGAAATTTTTTGGGGTAAAAGAAAAATAGCCCATGAACTTGGTTTGAAATTTTAGACCTAAATTATTTTTATTAACTAATGATTATAAAACATTTAAGACTAAATATTTTAGACTACAAAAATTACTAGTTTCTTAAAAAATAGTCAACATAAAAAAAACATTATAATATATAAATTCAATAAATATAAATAATAATCTAATATAAATACAAATTCGTGTAACACAAATATATATACATTTTTAACATACAAGCACACAACATAATATACTATATATTATGAAATGTGAATGCATATAATATATAATTTAAGCATATGTATATGTTCGGTTCGGTTCGGTTTTTTCGGTTTTCAAAAGATACAAAACCGAAACCAAACCGTAATTTTCAGTTTTCAAAAAATACAAAACCAAAACCATCGGTTTTAGTTCGGTGCGGTTTTTCGGTTATTTCGGTTTTTTACTCACCCCTAAAATACATTATTTATAATTGTGGAATATTATATCCGAACAAGTTATGGAAATCCTAGATATAATAGATGTATTTACGAAACTTCTTCACAAGATGACAATAAAGACTAGAGAAGTTAAATGATGTCGTAAACAATATAAAAATCTAAAACTTCCTTCCAACCCAAAACAATGAACAACTTGGTCATATGAGACGAACTTCACCTAACAGATGCAACAAGACAAATGTTATCTTTAAGTAAAACAAGCACACAACATATTACTAACAATTATAATTGCATGAATGTATAAAACAGTAACTATGAACCATTACCAAGAACCCAGACCCTACTAATAGCGTTAGCTATGTGTGGGATTATACTGGGTACGTTTGGTTTGGTTTGGTTATGAACCATTACCAAGAAAGTTCACCATTAGGTTTACCTAAACCTCTGGGATGTATTGATGATGAAATTGAATCTACTAACCACTTTTCTTGTTGAAATGAAATGAAATCAAAGAACAATTAAGAAATCCTAATCACACACCAAACGATTGTTATCTTATTCATGAATGTATAAAACAGTAACTATAAACCAAGAAAGTTCACCATTAGGTTTACTGTAAACCTCTGGTGATGTATTGATGGATGAAATAGAATCTACTACCCACTTTTCTTGTTGAAATGAAATCAAATCAAAGAACAATTAAGAAATCCGAATCAAACACCAAATGATTGTGATCTTTATTCAAGAATTTATAATTGCATGAATGTATAAAATAGTAACTATAAACCAAGAAAGTTCACCATTAGGTTTACCGTAAACCTCTGGTGGTGTATTGATCGATGAAATGGAATCCAGTAACCACTTTTCTTTTTGAAATGAAATCAAATCAAAGAACAATTAAGAAATCATAATTACACACCAAACGATTGTGATCTTTATTCCTGAATGTATAAAACAGTAACTATAAACCAAGAAAGTTCACCATTAGGTTTACCGTAATCCTCTAGTGATGTATTGATCGATGAAAAGGAATCGACTAACTACTTTTCTTGTTGAAATGAAATCAAATCAAAGAAATATTAATAAATCCCAACCACACACCAAACGATTGTGATATTTATTCATGAATGTATAATTGCATGGATTTATAAAACAGTAACTATAAACCAAGAAAGTTCACCATTAGGTTTACCGTAACCCTCCGGTGATGTATTGATCGATGAAATGGAATCTAGTAACCACTTTTCTTGTTGAAATGAAATGAAATCAAAGAACAATTAAAAAAATCATAATCACACACCAAACGATTATGATCTTTATTCATAAATGTATACTTGCATGAGTGAATAAAATAGTAACTATAAATCAAGAAAGTTCACCATTAGGTTTAACATATAAACGACAAATTCGTTAAAGAAGTTAGTTATAAAATAAAAAAATAGAAATAAAAAAAATAATTTTTACAAATGAGTATAAAAAAAGTAAGAGAAAAAAAAAGAAAAAACTCGTTTTTCACAACCTAGACTCGAAACTGCGTCGACGGGTTTAGCAGAGTTACTATAGGAAAATCAAATTAATAGAAAATACTGATTTAAAAGCGTATATTATATATATTACAGGTGTAAACTTGAGAGCATAGAAATTTGTGTGGTAGATTGGAAAATTTTGTGGAGGGGTAAACTTGAAACTTTAGAAACTTGAGGGATATATTTAAAAATTTAAAAAGATGTAAAGTATTATTTGAAAATGTAAAAAGCTGAGGGTCATATATGAAAAAAAAAGTGAAAAAAAAACAACCGACAGTGAAAATTGTGAATAAATAAAAATTACTTTTTTTCAAATGGATATAAAAAATAAAAGAAAAAAAACAAAAAAACCCGGTTTGTCACATCCTAGGCTCAAACCCGCGTCGACGGGTTTAGCAGAGTTATTGTAGAAAAATCAAATCCGTAAAAAATACCGAGTTAAAAACGTATATTATATATATTACATGTGTAAACTTGATAGTATAGAAATTTGAGTGGTGGAGTTGAAAATTTTGTGGAAAGGTAAACTTGAAACTTTATAAACTTGAAGGATATATTTGAAAATTTAAAAAAGATGTGGAGTATTATTTAAAAATGTAGAAAGTTAAGTGATCTATGTAAAAAACCGACAATTGCAAATTGTGTAAAAGTAGATATTGTTAAAGAAAAATGTTTTATTTTCTTTTAAAATATATTTATCTAAAACCTCTATTTCAAATTCGTTCAAATATGCAATGCAATATTTTCCACTAATGGACTAGTTATTACTCCACTTAAATTTTGAAAATTTCCATTGAAATATGACGATTTCAAACCAGGGACGGCAATGAGTCGGGTCCGAGCTCGGTATTTGTAATCTTAAACTCACATTCGGTTATAAAATCGTGTCTCATACCTGACTCATTACATGTCAGGTATCGAGCATACCCGCGGATATCAGCTATACCCGTTAGTATCAGCTTGGTTTATTAGAATCTCAAACATAAATTATTTTAGAAAAATCCAAATTTAAATAACTGATTTAATAAACACCTTATATATATAGATCTTAGTAATATCCTTGCAGTGACGGATGCAGAAATTTTCACTAGAAGATAGTAAAAAATGGGTCAGTCGAATAAAACAAGAAAATATATAAGTGTTCTGACCGCATGATTAACAATGTTAATTTAACTTTAATAATCATTTTAAATTAGTTAACCAAATAAGTAATAAAACAAACATTAAGAATTAAACTAAATAAGAAAAATCCATTTTTCAACTAAATATTTAATCAACGTTTTAAGTAAAAAAAATCAAAATATATAAATGTCTAGCAGTTTTTCTTATTTCTAGTTAATAAAGTCAAAACATGGTTTTAATATTTTGTTTTATTTTTGTAAATGTGTCATTGTCTTAAATTTTATTTTACAATGCCCTCTTACCTTTAATCTTGTTTTGTATTGGATGTGTCCCTTCCCTTTTTGGAATTAACCTAAATTGTTCTTTACAAACAAATTTTGATAAATTTTAATAGAGAGCTGACTGGTTTACAAGGTGTCTGTCCACCACTCCTAATAAGTTATATCCGCCACTCTATCCTTGTAAATCTCATAATAATAAAATCAAAATAAGTTCCAAGTTTCTTAGTATATTAAAATGAATTTAAATTTAAACATATGTTGACTTGCTTATGTAACTGTTTCCTTATTGCAAAAATATAAAACTTATATAGACTTTTTTGGTATTTCTATTTTGGCCTTGCTATGCAATTTTTCTCATGCCATGTGACAAAAAGACAAAAAACTCCTTTGGATCCGCCTAACCTTAAAAAATGTCGCTCTTAATATGTGTAAATACAAACAATCATCTATGCCTAAATTTGAATTTTCAAACTTCCATGGCAAAATAAACAAATACGTTGATGTATTCTAATTTATGACAAGTATATTATCAACTTGGCAACCATTGATACATTAAATTCGATAAGGATATTAAAATAACATAGAATATGAAAGAAAGGGTGATACTTCTATAATTAATATCGGATAAAATTAAGTCACGTTTATAGTTATGACATGTGCGACACCTACTCATGTATCAACCTTTTGTTCGCGTTTGACACGCGATCTATTCCCTTTGATTCATAATTAAATGCATCATCTAGACCTACAATCGTGAATCACACTTTTTAATCGCATATCAACATAAACCTATCTTTTTATGTGAGGAATTTTGTTGCTCTTTTTGTTCCACATATTCACTATCTCTTAAATAAAAAGAGATGGTTAATTAACATCAAAACAATATAAAGTATCTTATATATATATAACGCTATCATCACATATGTTCTATTAATGAATTATGTCTTTTTATCGGATAATTATCGAACCCTCTAACAAATAATTTAGGGTCCCCAGCAATCGGTTAGTTTGTTCGCGATGATAGCGAGGATTAGCATTTAGAGCTTGTGATGTCGATGATAGGCAGGATACATCGAAGAATGTGAGAGAGAAGGCACATGCCACTTATTACACACAATGACGACTTCATCTTCCATCATCCTGAAAAAAACATAATTCAACAAATGAAAATTTAGGGTTAGTGGAGCGAAGAAGACTTCTACTCTCATGGGGACCGTGGTCGGGATGCTATGTTGTGTCATATGTCATATCTAGATTGTTTTGAGTGCAAGAAGAAATTCTAGGGTATACTACAAAGGACGAATTAAGATGTGATTTTAACGCATGGTATCGTAATGCGTTAGGTGATTTACACAAATGTTTTTTTTACCAAGGCGTGTTAGGTGTTATCTACTTGTTGACGACACAATGAAACCTTACATGCACGGTGAGACATTGTCGTAGTAAGTAAGGTTTTTCTTATTTTATATATACATTAAATGTATCATATTGACTACGTAACTTATTTAAGAGTTGCTTATTCTTATTTGCGTCAAACAAAAACATGGTCCTTGTTATTTTACGAAAATAGGTGTTAGAATGGAAGAAATACATTTGCTAAAAGGAACCCCAACCATTAAATCTAACAATGGTTACATACGTTGGCTCTTTACTAGTTGTGGAGGGATATAATGTTCACCTCATCATCGTTAAATTTAACGATCTTGTAAAAAGGTAATTTTTAATTGTTATTCTTAATTTGTTAAGTGGTCGAAGTTTTACAAGTTTCTAATCATTATTTTTAGAACATTTGGTCGATGACGATTAAATGAAGATTGAAGATTGTTTCATCCTGAAAATTTGACAACTTAATGCGGGGACAGGAACGAAAAAGAACGAAAAGCTAGGGGGCTAAACCGGGCAAAGGCCAAAAAGAAGGGAATCTTGTAGAAATATATATCTATTTCAATTTGATATAAAAAAATGTCGTATATTTTGTGTATAAATATTGCTAGACATTTATTCGTTGTGTTTTTTTATGTGGATTGCAACTAGGCTTAATGTATTGACGGAATGAATTATATTGCCGGTCTTCGGGCAAATAAGCCTTAAGTGCAATATAATATGAATCAACAGAATAATTGACAAACATAGAATTTAGATAATAAATGTATGACTTAAACGAATGATAAATGATAAATGAATGTTTTGTTAAACTATGTTTTGACGATGGTTGAATGATGAATGTTCTGTTAAACGAATGATAAGGCAATGTTTTCTTATAAAATGATTTAAACCCTATTGATTGAATGAATGATAAAACCATTTACTAAAACGAATTAAATGACTTGAACTCACGAGCGTTTGCTGACTTTTAGTATGCATGTCAGGTTGAGTATAAGACTGCGGATGGCGGATGCATGCTTGGTTTGGCGAGAAGGATTACCCGGTTACCAAGTTCTGGCATCAAAATAAGCAATGGAGCCAACTACAAAACAGGTTCAAGCCCAGCTACAATGTCCACCAGCAGCTCCGGTACATGCCCAATTCAACATCAACAAGCCCAAACTCAATATAGTCCAATAGCAGCAAGCCAAAAAAACTCAATATGAAATAAATAAAATATGAATTATACAAATTAAGTTATATCATACAACATTTGTGTAATGAAACTATCATAACTAAACTTTTTTTGAATAGTATACTATACTGAGTACTGGTACCGAACAGTTACCATCACAAACCGAACCGATATACCGACCGAACAATATAGGTACCGTTACGTTACCGGTGTTATTGAAACCAATATTGCTATTTGTTTTTTTACTGATGTAAAACACGTGTCGTTATCCTTTTAGGCATATTGTTACATGAGACAACTTTTGTGTGATTAAACCATTGTAAAATAAACTTTTTTTTATTTTATAACACACCTATTTTTTTATCGAACTGATACCGCCCAAACAATATACATACCGGTATCGGTATTCGTTTTTTTGTTTTTAGTTTCGAGAAAACGTTATTTTGTAACTCGTAACTTTATGTTTATAAGCTATAACTTGTATTTATACTATCATAAACATTATTTTTATATTTTATACATATACCGAATTATCGTCGTCACGCTGGAAATCCAAGTAGTTATACATATAAAATTAAATAAAGTAATCAAATATAAAAATTAAGGTTTATTTAAACTCGCCTGGATTCTTATATTATCATTAAAACAACGATAAAACACTTTTATTAATCCATTTTCAGAGTAAAAACCGTAACATTTTCACTTTATTAAATAACCCTTGAGTTTTTTATTTATTTATATCCTTGATAATTCATAAATGTTGAGTGGTGCTAATTGAAGCTCAGCTGACCATACTTTGGTTGTTGATCCGGAGTGAAGATCCCAAAATGTTTCTCTTCCGGGTTTCCATCTTTCCTGTTTTCATCAAACATTGCAAACAAATAGGTTTCTATAGATCTTCCAGGCTTCAATGGTGTCCCTGTTGACCCTCTAACATGACTAATCAAATTCCTATAATAAGTTCCAGCATTTTCCACCGTGGCAACCGGACCGCCTTCTGCCGAAGCCCACCCACTCTCCGACACCACAATCTCCACATTCGCGCCACCAAGACGTGCTTGAGCCGCGTAATGCGCGTCTAACATGGCATCGAAAAGGTTGGAATACTGTCGACCGTTATCATTCACTACTGGTTGCGTTGCAGTGAACAACGCGTATGGGAGATTAGAACTCGGGTTGCCAAAATATGGGTAGATGTTGGCAAGCATTGGCAAGTTGTTTTGTGCTAGAAATGTTATTATCGGTTCGATAAACCCTTGCACGTTGTCACGAAACGCACCGTTGCTAGGTGGAGACGAGGAGCCTAAAAGACCGGTGTAGGTTGCGGTAGACACCTTTATTTGGTTACCTAGGCCCGCGGCACTAACCGCGTTATAAACATTTTGCATGGCACGGAGTACGAAAGGTACGTATTGACTGTTCCCGTTATTTGGGTCGACTTCATTTCCGACGGCTATGTATCGGAACCTCACATCGGGGTACCTTTGGATGTTGTCTCTAACCCATGTGGTTGCGGCATTTTGATCGTTGAGCGATTGGAGAGCGTCATTAGGGACGCCGATCATGAGTTCGATATTGGTTCCTTTGAGTGCTTCAAGAGTAGGTTGATTTGGATCATAGATCCGCATTTTGGTTATGCCGTTCCTTTGGAACAGGCTTACCACGTCTCTTTCGGAGGGCAGACCGTCGCCGTTTCGACCGTAGCACACGCCTACGGATTGTGCATCTATATTCAAACAATTAGCAAAATGTTATATATCTTTCTTATAAACATTATAACGTATATGCATGTATACACGAGTCGTTCTTTTAAGAACCAACACTATATTGAGAAATATGAGAACTGTACTAACTCTTGCACTATTTATTATTTAAATTGACAAGAATTCATATAAATTTTAATATGTTTAAGGTTTGATTTTTTTAAAATTGTATTTCTAGTCGTTTGTCTAAATGCACAAATATATGCATATATGCACATTTTGTACTTTCTTTTAAAAACTCAGGAGAGAGGAGAATCAAATTAAGAGTATGAACAGATAAATAAAACATTGTTTCCTAGTTTTATGTTTTTTACTGAACCGATATGTGCACGTCTTATGCGATTCTCTCAGTTTTCAGCATTCAGTTGGTTCTCAAAAGAACGTACATGTACCGACGTACATAAACAAGAATACAAATATAAATTATCTTTTTGAATAAAAGTGAAAGAGATGAAACCTTTAACTATGAGAAGATGTGCAAGTACAACTAGTAGTAGAAGTTTTGAGGCCATGACTTTTGGTTTATGAAAATTCTCTTTGAGATCTAACCATATATATATAGGAAAAATTTACACCAATCGTCCATATAGTTTGTTTAGATTTTGATTTTCGTCCTTCATTATTTCAAAATTTAATTTTACTCCCAATTGTTTGAAAGCTTATTTGATATTTATCGTTGAAAAATGTTAAAAATGGATGTTAACGTAACAAGTTTAACATTTTTATTCAAAAGGTAAAATTAAAAACCCTAAACCACATCCCTAACCAAACTCCAAGTCTCAGACAACATGCACCCCTCGCCTTAACAATCTCGGCCGAAGAAGAAGAGATGAGGGTTGGTGATATCTTTTAAAATGTTACAGTAAGTTTTAACGTCCGTTAGTGTTAACTACCAAATTTATTATAAATAGGGATGACAATGTGTAGGGTGTGTGACATGTTTATAAAAGAGTCTCATACATGATGTCATCCATACCAGATACCCAATACCACTGGATCCAAGGATATAAAGTATACATGTTTATAATGTCTTTTTTTTTAATATACAAGTCAAATTTAATTTCTGTTATATAATTATTAAACTTGTATTATTTAACTGAAGAATGAGAGATTTTATATGTAAATTACCCGTCAAACAGGCCATAGGAAATTTCCACACAGCAAGTCTTTCAAGTCATCTCATTATTAATGGAGTCACTTTCATAATTGAAAAGTCTTTGTCAAGAATTTGATGAATTGATTTCAGGCCGTATTTAATAATATGAAAGATATTGTACGATAAGGGAAATACTTTTTTTTTTGAAAGGCAGATAAGGGAAATACTTGATTGAAATTACTCATAATACCACAAAAATAAAATAATTTGAAATTTTTTCTTTAAATAAATAAGCTAAAAATCAATGTTTGTGCTACCAACTTGTAACACTTAAAACTTTCAAATCATTTTTTTAAATATGCTAGATTATAAAATTTACAAGGGCGCAATATTAAATCCCTAATAAGTAATACCCCACAGGAAACTCACGAACCTAACGGATAATAAGTAATCAAGTATCTGACGGGTATAAGATATGATTTTACAAAGTATTATAATATGAATATGATTATAAAATGACATGAAATGGTAATATTATGTAAGACGTTAATAGTGCTGAACAGGTGTCACACCCCAATCGACGGCGGAATACGTCGGGGCGGGACATGTAGACTGTTCATGAGCACAAGGTTGACTAGATTGTAATATTTTAAATCATCAAATTTCATTTCAAACAACCAAAACACAATCAAATTTAAAACAAGTACGTGAATGAAATACATAACATCCTTTATTTAAATTTAACTAAGTCCAAAGCCTATATGTAGCATGTCTTGCTCAAACTCACACATTATCACCTGAAACATGAATAAAATAATGTCAACTAAAAAGTTGGTGAGCATACACAGGTTTGTATATAGATAGTATATAAATGTGAAAGACCAAATCCTTACATATCATGAATAAATAAGGCATTTATCATGAATAAATAAGGCATTTATGGGGAGTAACTAATGTGTAACCAAAGTACAATCAAGCCTTTGTAACTAGCATGCAAAAATTGTGTTGTCGGTAACAATCACCCCAATCTGGGTGGGTTTGTCAGACTCAATAGATCTATCATTGTTAATCGTCGGCTTATATCGTTAATGATTGCACATGAAATTGCACACAAATAGTCAACACGTATAGCACTCAAACATAAAGCTCAAATTTTGCACACATGAATGTAAATAGGAATTGTGTTTTGTGTAGTTTTTGTAAGTGTAAATAGTTGTGTGTATAGCGTTCATGTTTCACCCCAAAAGTGTAAAAGAGTAAAAGGGGCTATGTAATACTCACTTGATTCAAAGGATGTAACTAGCTCAACAGACTAGGTAGCTAAGTGATCCTTGTAATCCACACAAGTTAACCTAGAGTAAAAGTGTAATATATTAAATTAACAATGTGCACGATAGTTTAGGTCTACGTCTAGGGTTTAATCGGATGCGTGTACGAAGGGTTGTATGAAAGCGTAGGGATTCATGATTTGTACTTGAAAAAGTGTTGAAAGTTTTTGAAATAAATAGTTAATATTATTTTAATTAGGGTTTATGTTTGAATAACTAAATAACTTAAATAATAATTATTTATTTATTTAGTTTAATAGTGTTCAATTTATATTTAGGATTAAATAAATACTTTTTACTTTATTTATTTATTTATAAAGAGGTATGGATATTTGGTCACAATAATAATCTTAAATATAATTCGAACTCTAAATGTGTTTGTAAAAGTAATTTATATAAATAATAAATAAATTTATTTATTTATTTATTTATCATTTGAAATGGGTATTTTAAATAAATAGATTTAATTAAAAATTTATATGAGTTATTTAAACATATAAAACTACATATATTTAAATGTAGTTTTATTAGTTTTACATATATAATTTACATTTTATAAAACATTGCAAGAAGCATTTAGGAAGCGTTGTCGTAACATTTATAATATTTGCTAAATGAATTATTCCAAAAATATGTAATTTAAATTGGATAATTAGCAATTATAAAAAATATAACTTTTTATGCAAAAATTGTAAATCTTGTTTTATTCTGTTTTAATAAACGTTGGTTTTATAAAAATAATTTATTTAATTTTTTTGGAGCCTTGTAACGGTTTAAAAAAATTATAACAGACCTGGGGGTTCGAACCCGGGTCTGTTCTGTATGAGTCAAGGGAGTAAACCACTGGGTCGGGATGCTATTTCTTGTATAAACGCGGGTCGATTTGATGTTAACCCGAACGCAACAGAGGACCGGGTTTGGTTCGGTTATATGCGAAGAAAAAGTCTTGGTTTGTGGGTTTCGAACCTACGCCACTCGGTCCAATGGTGCAATGACTTAACCAGTTGGACCGAGTGGTTTCGCTGGTATAACATGAAGTCCGAATACATAAATAATCTAACTAGAACAAATTGAAATCCCCTTTTTAATTCGCAAGAACAAGGCTTAGGGATTTATAGAAATCTCATCCGATTCGAATTGGTTTCTGCAAACTGATAAGGGCTTTCGATATATGGATAAAAACGAATCAAATGATGTAATTCTTACTTGATATGGTTAGGTTTTGAAGGCCGACTGTCACACCCTGAAATTCCACAGCGGGTTACCCGCGGGTTGTGACTGTCAAGGATCATCGGTCCTGGTCATTTTGAACGACCTCTAAATGGTTTTTGAAAAAGTCATTCCATTTGAACATCATTCGAAATACATAAGTTTACAGAGTTTAAGAAAATGCGGAATGTAAATGCGGAAGCAAAAGTAATGTATCAAATACAGAAGCATAATGCCTTTAGGTTCCCATAAACCTAAGCTTCTAATGAAAAACATGCTATGAGACTCCAGATATGCAAATCCTAGTCCTTGTGCAAGTGCTTATCGACCTGAGATAAACATGCTTAAAAGTGTCAACACAGGGTTGGTGAGTTCACAGGTTTAAGTAACAGTAAAGAAATGAAATCAGTGTAACAGTAGGAAAATTCTACTCATGATTCGATTGTAGATCAGACAATATGCGATAATAATATAAGCAATTCATCGAAACCGAAGCTAACGAAAAGGATGCTGAAACTTGCATTTTGCCTCTTACGTGCCCAGCACGCAATGGATTAGGTCAATGATGCACCCGTTAGACCTCCAGTCTAAGTTAGCGCGACTAACCCGGGTGGGGGTGGTTAAACCCAATAGTACTATTCATGATTACCTCGCTTGGGAAATAATTAACGGTTCGATTGTGAGAGGACTTTACGTGCGGGAAATGCACCCACTTATATATTAACGTGGAATCAAAGTAACGTCATAAAACTATGAAATTAAGTTTGAGCATGTATCTCCCCCAATGAGAAATAGGTAAAATGGGGCCGTGAAAACTCACCTGGTAACGCGGTGAATGAGGATTGAAAGCAACAAGAGAAATCGAGTAACTCCGGGTAACCGACCTAACCGAGCCCTAGGAAATAGTAAGGCTATAAGGTCTATGAAAGTAAACATGGTTTATGTAACCACATTCATCCAAACGACTCAACGTTGAAAGGTTACATTGACATTTTGAAAAGGTTTGACCAAAGTTGACCGAGGTTTGACCAAGGTTTGACCAATTTTGACCAAGTTGACTAATGTTGACCAATGTTGACTAATGTTGACTAATGTTGACCAATGTTGACTAAGGTTGACCAATGTTGACCAATGTATAAACAACACACAAGTAATATATAAGTTGTACATATGTAACACATAAGTAGCATATGAGAAATACCTAAGTAATATGTAAGTAATACCTTGTGACATAACATGCATGTTTCAACTAGTTGCATAAGGAATTAACATGTAATAAGTGACATAGCATTTGCACATCTCTAAGGCACATTTCATACACATAAACCGTGTCAACATATTAATAACCTATTAGTATCATTTCAACACTTTTAAACAAGTAGCATAACATGTCATTGCAATTCCATAACTCTTAACATAACAAGTTTCCATTTTTGACAATTAGGGTTTTAGTGTACTTCAAGTGTCATGGCTCAACTAAATAAGTTACACATGAATTTATACTAGTAACATACCATAAACATGATTCTACACATAAACTTTCTATTCTAAGCAAAGTTGAAGTTCACCAAGTAATAAAGTTTCCTTATTTAGCAAGGTTCACCAAAACACGTCATAACACAACTCCAAATTACATATTCATGCATAAATCATCTATTCATATGATAGTGAAGCTATATAATCCATTTTGAACATTTATATCCTACACATACAAATTATGAACAATTAAAGTTTCCTTTTTAGGAAAGTGGTCCAAGCGACCCTATTGCACATGTGTAACCTCAAATAACTCTTTTTACTACCTTAATATATATTATAGAGCAATAATATCAAGTTTTTATCCATGATAAACCCATAACACAAAATATGAAAAATTAAAGTTTCCTTAAATAGTAAGTCACCATAACCGAGTGTAGAAACAACATTTCATCAAAAAAAAAATCATATTTCTCATCTATTCTAATATTACTAAAGTCATACAAACCATCAAACATATCATTTATCCATTTCTACAAAAACTCAAACAATAAAGTTTCTATAAATAGAAACGAGCAAAAATCAACATAAACAAACATTTCAAACCATAAAAAGTGCAAATATGTGTCAACAACTCTTTTATTATGAAAACCTTTGATTAAAACATGGATTATAACACTTTTAACAATGAAAATCGTTTGGGATGAGTGGGTTTCTACATATGGCCGAAAATATCAAGACAAGGGTGGATAGATTCTTACAAAACTTAGATATGGTGTAGATGTTGTCTTGAATAAGCTTGATTCTTTCTTGAATCACCTTGGAAAGCCTTGAAATGGATGGAACAAGATTGAGAGATGGTGGAGGTGTGTGAGAGAGGTGGCGGCTGAATAAGGGAGGGGGGCTAGGGTTTTTGCAAAATGAGTTAGGGCAAAAGTGAGGGATTAAGGGGTTTAAGGGAGTTTTAGTGAAAAGGAGTTGGGCTTTTTGCATCTTTTAGGGCCTTTTAGCAAAGGAATGGGCTCCTAAAGGGTTTAATTAAGGTAATAGCTGAATTAGTTGGCCCACCATATAAATCCATCACTTTTTATAAAATCCCAATTTAAAGTTGTTGGCACATTTCGCGTATCCGCTTTAAAAGCGTAAAAATAAAAGTTGCTCTAAAAATTCCGGAAAAATTCATATAAGCATGAAATATTAAATCACAGTATTACATATAATTTATACACACCAAATATATGTCTAATTATTATTTCTAATATTCATTAATGTTCGTGTGACAGGACGCGTGTGTGACCCGGTAATCCGCCCGATTACCGATGCATGAAATGAAACGAAACGAATGGACTTATTAAACGAAATATGTACTTAATTACTCTATAATTAAGTATGATGCAAGTGTAATCACGTGAATTCAAGTAATAGTCGGGTATGGATATTAACCTGAATTTGCCGGGTGTCACATACTCTCCCTGTTAAAGGAATTTCGTCCCGAAATTCAGTTCGCGTCACTGGTAGACGGTGTAGTTTTGAACAAGTGAGGGTATTTACGCTTGAATTGATCCTCGCGCTCCTAAGTGAACTCTGGTCCACGTCTAGAATTCCAACGAACCTTAACTATGGGAATGCGGCTTTGTTTTAACTGTTTGACCTCGCGGTCCATGATCTCGACTGGTTCTTCGACGAAGTGAAGCTGATCGTCTATTTGAATTTCCTCCAATGGTATGACTAGTGTCTCGTCTGACAAGCACTTCTTCAGATTTGACACGTGAAACACGTCATGAATGCCACTGAGGGTTTCTGGTAGGTTAAGTTTGTAAGCATCAGGACCAATCCTCTTCAGGATCTCGAAAGGTCCAATGTAACGAGGGTTAAGTTTTTCACGCTTGCCGAAGCGTATCACTCCTTTCCATGGCGATACTTTCAGTAGTACATTGTCTCCCACTTGAAATTCTAGTGATTTGCGTCTCACGTCTGCGTAACTTCTTTTTTTTTTTTTTTTTTTTTCTTTTTTTTTTTTTTTTTTTGACGATCACGCGCGGCTTTGATACGTTCACGTATCTGTATGATCTTTTCTGTAGTTCCATGAATAATTTCTGGACCTGTGAGTTGGCTATCTCCCACTTCTGTCCAGCAATCGGTGATCTACACTTTCGTCCATAAAGTGCTTCGAATGGGGCGGCTTTGATGCTAGTGTGGTAGCTGTTGTTGTATAAAAACTCGACCAACGGTAGGTGGGCATCCCAACCGTTTCCAAAGTCGACCACACAAGCTCTAAGTATGTCCTCCAGGGTCTGGATGGTCCTTTCACTCTGACCGTCCGTCTGAGGATGGTATGCAGTACTCATATCCAACCGAGTACCCAAGGCTTTCAGTAAGGATTGCCAGAATCGGGATGTGAATCGACTATCCCTATCTGAAATGATGGAGATTGGCACTCCATGTCTCGCGACTACTTCCTTTAAGTAAGTTCTGGTTAGTTTCTCCATCTTGTCCGTTTCTTTAATGGGAAGGAAGTGCGCAGATTTGGTTAGTCTGTCGACAATTACCCAGATTGCGTCACAGCCGTTAGGGGCCCTGGGCAATTTCGTGATGAAGTCCATTGAAATCTGTTCTCACTTCCACTGTGGGATCTCTGGTTGTTGGAGTAACCCTGGTGGTTCCTGATACTCCACCTTGACCTTAGCACAGGTCAAGCATTTACTGACGTAGGTAGCAATTTCGGCTTTCATGTTAGGCCACCAATAATGTTCCTTGAGGTCATGATACATCTTGTCAGCACCGGGGTGAATCGAGTACCTGGACTTGGGCGCTTCGTCCATTACTAGATCCCTTAAGTCCCCAAAGCTTGGTACCCAAATCCGATCCATGAAATAACGGATATCATCGGATTTGACCTCAAGCTGCTTGTCCATACCACGTAAGGACTCATGGCGTAGGTTTACCTCCTTGATTGCTTCGAGTTGGGCGTCGCGGATTTGCATGGGTAAGTTCGTGTGGATGGTCAACTGTAACGCCCGCACTCGTCGCGGTTTGGGTTGATCCTTCCTGTTCAAGGCATCAGCCACGACGTTTGCCTTTCCAGGGTGGTAACGGATAGCGCAGTCGTAGTCGTTTAGCAATTCGACCCGTCGACGTTGCCTCATGTTAAGTTCCTTCTGATCGAAGATGTGTTGAAGGCTTTTGTGATCGGTGAAAATTGTGCACTTCGTGCCATACAAGTAGTGCCTCCAGATCTTGAGTGCAAATACTACCGCTCCCAGCTCCAAATCGTGGGTAGTGTAGTTTTTCTCGTGCACTTTTAGTTGTCGAGAAGCATAGGCTATGACCTTCTCCCTTTGCATTAACACGCACCCGAGCCCTTGATGTGACGCATCGCAGTACACCATGAAATCGTCTGTTCCTTCTGGTAACGATAGGATCGGCGCGCTGCAAAGTTTCTGTTTGAGTAATTGAAAAGCGGTTTCTGCCTTGTCATTCCATTCGTATTTCTTATCCTTGTGTGTCAGTGTGGTGAGCGGTTGGGCTATCTTAGAGAAATTTTTGATGAATCGTCGATAGTAGCCCGCAAGGCCTAAGAACTGTCGCACCTCAGTCGGAGTCTTAGGTGCTTCCCAATTCTTAATCGCCTCGATTTTGGATGGGTCAACATGTATGCCTTTCTCGTTGACCACGTGTCCAAGGAACTGTACTTCGCGAATCCAGAAGTCGCATTTCGAGAACTTGGCGTACAATTTCTCGGCTTTCAGCAATTCCATAATTAACTTCAGGTGTTCGGCATGCTCCTCCTTACTCCGTGAGTATATCAGAATATCGTCTATGAACACAATCACAAACTTGTCCAAGTAGGGTTTGCACACTCGGTTCATGAGGTCCATGAATACCGCTGGTGCATTGGTTAACCCAAATGGCATGACCATGAACTCGTAGTGACCGTAACGAGTTCGGAAAGCGGTCTTCGGAATGTCGTCTTCCTGAATCCTTAGTTGATGGTATCCCGACCGCAGATCGATCTTTGAGTAATAGCTCGACCCTTGTAATTGATCGAACAGGTCATCGATCCTCGGTAGTGGATATCGGTTCTTGATCGTTACCTTGTTCAGTTCTCGGTAGTCGATGCACATACGGAATGATCCGTCCTTCTTCTTAACGAACAAGACTGGTGCTCCCCAAGGCGAGAAGCTTGGTCTGATGAAGCCTTTGTCTAACAGTTCCTGTAATTGGTTAGACAATTCCTGCATTTCCGATGGCGCCAGTCGGTAAGGTGACCTTGCTATCGGAGCAGCTCCTGTGGTGAGATCAATCTGGAACTCGACTTGCCGTTGCGGTGGAAGTCCGGGCAAATCGTCAGGAAATACTTCCGGGTAATCCCGGACGATCGGCATATCTTCGATTCTTCCCCTCTTTGGCTTTCTTTTCCCGTTACGTGCGCTAGAATCACATGGTATCCCTTCTGTAGGTATTTCTGGACTTTCATGCAAGTAATGATTCCTAGTGTTGTATAACTCTTTTCTCCCTGAATCACTAGTGTTTCTCCGTTCGGCAGCGGAATACGAACGATTTTCTCATGACATACACTCTCAGCTTGGTTCTTGGACAACCAGTCCATACTGATGACTATATCAAAACTCCCTAGTGTTACTGGTAACAGGTACATAGTGAATGGGTGGTCAGCTGGTGTCAGAACACATCCTGGGATTATCTGTTCTGTCTCAATCAATTTACCATCAGCTAGTTCCACCGTGTACAGGTAATCTGATTCAGTCGATGTAATATCAAGTAGCGAGCTAAACTCTATCGACACAACGCTTTTATCGTCACTTGTATCAAATAGAGTGGAAACTTAACTGTTGTTCACAAGATCATGCGGGTGACAAATCTTGGATTTTATCGAGCTCCTCCGGCTCCTACAATGAACGCTATGTCACGCACATCATTATCACTATGTCTTCTAGACTTTGGGCAATCCTTGTGGATATGTCCGAGTTTACCATACTCGAAGCATCCATGGTTTTCTCCTGCGTTCGTGGTTTGATTAATAGTCCTGCAATTGTGGGTGGTAGGGCCGAAATGCTTGTATTTCTAGCACTGGGAGTCTTCACATGAACTTGTGTGGTGGAAACTCATTCGTTATATGCCGGTAAATTCTCAGCGTATCCACCTCTGGTTACCTTATCTGGTTAGCGTGCGGCAACGGCCTTATCTGTTTTCTGTCTCCTCGGGGCTGGTGGTGTAAGGGTTCTATCGGGGGTATCGTCTCATCTACTTTTGTTTTTAAATGACTTCACAAGAGATCCACTTCTGAATAGTACACCTTGACGAACTTCTTGGCCTTTCAGATTGAGTGCAAGTCTCGCTGCGTTCCGGGTGGTGATAGGTTCAGTAGGTGTCACTATATGTTGGATCTGAGGCGTTAAGCCTCAAATGTACCTTTCGTTTCTCTTGGATTCCAGTGTGACCATATGTGCATAGTCGGGCCAAGTCATGGAGTTTCGTGGTGTATCCTTCTATGTTCACACCTTCTACCGACGGGTTTCAGATTTCTTGTTCTAACTTTTGCAGTACATTTCAAGGAATATTCCTATTATGTAATTTCCATAACTTCTTCTCATAAGATTATGTTAGCAGTTCCTAGACTTAGAGTGTGGTCATGTGAGTTTCAATATGTGAGGGCTTGCCCTTCGAATGTGCCGGTGGCGAATTTGACTTTTTAATCCATGGTACGACTGTTCATGCTGAGAACATATTACATCTTATCAATCCATTTGGTAATACCTTCGGCTCCTCCCTCGTCGTGGAAGTTTCAGGGTCTGTATGCATAGAGGGCCTTGTATATATAAACCGCCCTTCTAGTGGTTCTTTGCTTCAGACTAAGTTTGACTCAAGTATGTAGATGAGAAAAGATGTTGAATAATCCTATGCGACCAAAGGTAGCACTTTATGTCAGGTGATATTCTATAACTCGATCCACTCGCAGTATTCTACGCGATCGGAAATCGGGCAACCAAGATTTGGAAAATAGGAGTACGGTTCGTACAAGAAAGTCAACTTAGATTGTAGGATTCTCCAGCGTTCTCATGCACTACAATTTATGATTACGTGTGCACCCGTAATAATACTTTGCATTGCACGGTCCCACTGATGTTTCCCTGATCCCAAGTTTCCAGATTAAAGGGGTTGTAATATTCATTAGATTGTACCATCGGGTACGGAATGTTAACCGTATCTAAGGGCACGGTAGGATTTAGCCAATGTACTAAGGCTGACGGGTTTAGAGTCATACTGAATAGATTCGAAAGTAGGAATTTCAGTTAAGAACTTCCTTGAGTTGGGACATATGAGTAGGGTTCGGTTCGCAACTTGAAGTAACAGTCCTTGATTTCTCTGAGTCTTTCCGGTACCCTTCAGACGAACCCCGTTTCTTTGTGTGAATCTCCACCTCGAACTCCTCGTGGTCCGGGTGATGTGACAATGTGGCTGGTGTTGAAACATGACGAGGCAATGGGACCCTCTTCCTCGGGGTTTGACAAAGTAATGCTTCACCTGAGTGTGGAAGGTTCGAGGATGGGATGGGGTGAGGTACCACCTCGGGTTCTCTTCCCTAGCACTTGTGTCCACGAGAGCCTTAAGCTCCCTATCGAATATAGTCTCAGGAACCTCTTCGGCTCCTCCTCGTCATCCCTGTGGTTGTCGGACAGTCATTGAGATACCATCGTCACCGGATGCGCGCGGGTAGTGGTGGTGTGGGCGGTGCGGGAGATGACGACTCAACTGATGGCGATGCCGACGGTGTGTACTTGTACTACTCCTCAGAGTCGAGGATGAAAATCAGGTGAGACGCGGAAGAAATAATCGAGACAGTAACATTGTCTAAGTATTAAGTAATATAGATCATATGAATGTATATGCAATGGGAATGATGTGATGTGAATTATGTGAGCCTACAGTTATAGTCTAAGTACACTAAATGCAACTTAGTTCTCTATAACCAGGGCTCTGATACCAATCTGTCACACCCTGAAATTCCACAGCGGGTTACCCGCGGGTTGTGACTGTCAAGGATCATCGGTCCTGGTCATTTTGAACGACCTCTAAATGGTTTTTGAAAAAGTCATTCCATTTGAACATCATTCGAAATACATAAGTTTACAGAGTTTAAGAAAATGCGGAATGTAAATGCGGAAGCAAAAGTAATGTATCAAATACAGAAGCATAATGCCTTTAGGTTCCCATAAACCTAAGCTTCTAATGAAAAACATGCTATGAGACTCCAGATATGCAAATCCTAGTCCTTGTGCAAGTGCTTATCGACCTGAGATAAACATGCTTAAAAGTGTCAACACAGGGTTGGTGAGTTCACAGGTTTAAGTAACAGTAAAGAAATGAAATCAGTGTAACAGTAGGAAAATTCTACTCATGATTCGATTGTTGATCAGACAATATGCGATAATAATATAAGCAATTCATCGAAACCGAAGCTAACGAAAAGGATGCTGAAACTTGCATTTTGCCTCTTACGTGCCCAGCACGCAATGGATTAGGTCAATGATGCACCCGTTAGACCTCCAGTCTAAGTTAGCGCGACTAACCCGGGTGGGGGTGGTTAAACCCAATAGTACTATTCATGATTACCTCGCTTGGGAAATAATTAACGGTTCGATTGTGAGAGGACTTTACGTGCGGGAAATGCACCCACTTATATATTAACGTGGAATCAAAGTAACGTCATAAAACTATGAAATTAAGTTTGAGCATGTATCTCCCCCAATGAGAAATAGGTAAAATGGGGCCGTGAAAACTCACCTGGTAACGCGGTGAATGAGGATTGAAAGCAACAAGAGAAATCGAGTAACTCCGGGTAACCGACCTAACCGAGCCCTAGGAAATAGTAAGGCTATAAGGTCTATGAAAGTAAACATGGTTTATGTAACCACATTCATCCAAACGACTCAACGTTGAAAGGTTACATTGACATTTTGAAAAGGTTTGACCAAAGTTGACCGAGGTTTGACCAAGGTTTGACCAATTTTGACCAAGTTGACTAATGTTGACCAATGTTGACTAATGTTGACTAATGTTGACCAATGTTGACTAAGGTTGACCAATGTTGACCAATGTATAAACAACACACAAGTAATATATAAGTTGTACATATGTAACACATAAGTAGCATATGAGAAATACCTAAGTAATATGTAAGTAATACCTTGTGACATAACATGCATGTTTCAACTAGTTGCATAAGGAATTAACATGTAATAAGTGACATAGCATTTGCACATCTCTAAGGCACATTTCATACACATAAACCGTGTCAACATATTAATAACCTATTAGTATCATTTCAACACTTTTAAACAAGTAGCATAACATGTCATTGCAATTCCATAACTCTTAACATAACAAGTTTCCATTTTTGACAATTAGGGTTTTAGTGTACTTCAAGTGTCATGGCTCAACTAAATAAGTTACACATGAATTTATACTAGTAACATACCATAAACATGATTCTACACATAAACTTTCTATTCTAAGCAAAGTTGAAGTTCACCAAGTAATAAAGTTTCCTTATTTAGCAAGGTTCACCAAAACACGTCATAACACAACTCCAAATTACATATTCATGCATAAATCATCTATTCATATGATAGTGAAGCTATATAATCCATTTTGAACATTTATATCCTACACATACAAATTATGAACAATTAAAGTTTCCTTTTTAGGAAAGTGGTCCAAGCGACCCTATTGCACATGTGTAACCTCAAATAACTCTTTTTACTACCTTAATATATATTATAGAGCAATAATATCAAGTTTTTATCCATGATAAACCCATAACACAAAATATGAAAAATTAAAGTTTCCTTAAATAGTAAGTCACCATAACCGAGTGTAGAAACAACATTTCATCAAAAAAAAAATCATATTTCTCATCTATTCTAATATTACTAAAGTCATACAAACCATCAAACATATCATTTATCCATTTCTACAAAAACTCAAACAATAAAGTTTCTATAAATAGAAACGAGCAAAAATCAACATAAACAAACATTTCAAACCATAAAAAGTGCAAATATGTGTCAACAACTCTTTTATTATGAAAACCTTTGATTAAAACATGGATTATAACACTTTTAACAATGAAAATCGTTTGGGATGAGTGGGTTTCTACATATGGCCGAAAATATCAAGACAAGGGTGGATAGATTCTTACAAAACTTAGATATGGTGTAGATGTTGTCTTGAATAAGCTTGATTCTTCCTTGAATCACCTTGGAAAGCCTTGAAATGGATGGAACAAGATTGAGAGATGGTGGAGGTGTGTGAGAGAGGTGGCGGCTGAATAAGGGAGGGGGGCTAGGGTTTTTGCAAAATGAGTTAGGGCAAAAGTGAGGGATTAAGGGGTTTAAGGGAGTTTTAGTGAAAAGGAGTTGGGCTTTTTGCATCTTTTAGGGCCTTTTAGCAAAGGAATGGGCTCCTAAAGGGTTTAATTAAGGTAATAGCTGAATTAGTTGGCCCACCATATAAATCCATCACTTTTTATAAAATCCCAATTTAAAGTTGTTGGCACATTTCGCGTATCCGCTTTAAAAGCGTAAAAATAAAAGTTGCTCTAAAAATTCCGGAAAAATTCATATAAGCATGAAATATTAAATCACAGTATTACATATAATTTATACACACCAAATATATGTCTAATTATTATTTCTAATATTCATTAATGTTCGTGTGACAGGACGCGTGTGTGACCCGGTAATCCGCCCGATTACCGATGCATGAAATGAAACGAAACGAATGGACTTATTAAACGAAATATGTACTTAATTACTCTATAATTAAGTATGATGCAAGTGTAATCACGTGAATTCAAGTAATAGTCGGGTATGGATATTAACCTGAATTTGCCGGGTGTCACACCGACGACTAGCAAGACAGCAAGGGTGATCTTGGTGCTCGATTGGCTTTCTGCGGTGATATGCGGTTCGATTGAAGGATGAGAGAGTTTGTGTGGTTTCTTACGAGAGTAGGGGAGTGTTTTAATTTGATTAATTTCATCCATTATTATAAAAAACTTAAAATCTAATTATTTCTTTTGATTGGACACATGAAATGTAGGATGCACATTGCCAAGTGATTGAGGTAACTCGAGTTTGTAAGCCACTTTCCCAATCCTTTCAAGGATCTTGAATAGGCCCACATAGTGAGGTGCTAACTTGTCTTTCCTTCCAAAACGGATTACACCCTTCCATGGAGACACCTTTAGAAGAACAAGGTCACCGACTTGGAATTCCAAGGGTTTTCGACGTTTGTCAGCATAACTCTTTTGCCGACTCCTCGCTACTCGAATGTTGTCACGGATTTGAAGGATCTTATTGGATGTTTCTTGGATTAGCTCGGGACCGGTGATTTGTGCTTCACCAATCTCATTCCAACAGATAGGAGAACGACACTTACGACCATAGAGAGCTTCAAATGGAGCCATGTCGATACTTGAGTGGTAGCTATTGTTGTAAGAGAATTCAATTAGGGGTAGATGTGAATCCCAATTGCCACCAAAATCAATTACGCAAGCTCTAAGCATGTCTTCAAGAGTTTGGATTGTACGCTCGGTCTGACCATCAGTTTGGGGGTGGTAAGCCGTGCTTAAATCCAATCGTGTACCAAGGGCAGTTTGGAGAGATTGCCAGAACCGGGAGGTGAATCGAGCATCTATATCGGAGATTATGTTTAATGGAACACCGTGACTTCTCACGATTTCGTCAATGTAAATTTGGGCCAATTTCCTAACCCGATAGTCTTCACGGATGGGTAAGAAATGAGCAGATTTGGTGAGGCGGTCAATGATCACCCAAATGCTATCATAACCACTTGAGGTGCGAAGGAGTTTGGTAATGAAGTCCATAGCTAAAATCTCCCATTTCCATACGGGAATTTCCGGTTTTTCAAGCAAACCGGAAGGACGTTGGTGCTCGGCTTTGACTTTAGAGCAAGTTAGGCATTTGGCAACATAGAGAGCAATGTCTTTCTTCATACTGGGCCACCAGTATTGTGGGCGAAGGTCTTGGTACATTTTATCTGCACCAGGATGAATAGAATAACGAGTCTTGTGAGCCTCGTTCATGAGAAATGCACGGAGATCATCACGATCAGGGACCCAAATACGGTTCAAATAGTAAAGCAAGCCATTGGGTTTAGATTCAAGTTGGAGTTCAACACCACACGACATTTCCTCGTACATGTTACCCTCGGTGACTGAGACGTGTTGAGCTTCTAGGATACGATTCTGAATGTCGGTTTGAATTCGGGCACAATGAAGCATTACATGGTCCTTACGACTCAAAGCATCGGCTACAACATTCGTTTTGCCGGGATGGTAGCGAATCTCGCAGTCATAGTCGTTAAGGAGTTCAACCCAACGTCGTTGCCTCATATTGAGTTCTTTTTGGTTGAAGATATGTTGGAGGCTCTTGTGGTCGGTGAACACCACACATTTTGTGCCATAGAGGTAATGTCTCCAAATCTTCAATGTGAATACGACCGCACCCAACTCGAGATCATGCGTCGTATAATTCTTCTCATGAATCTTAAGTTGTCTTGATGCATAAGCGATCACCTTGCCTCGTTGCATGAGAACACAACCAAGACCTTGGTTGGAGGCATCACAGTAGACAACTAGATCATCATTCCCATCAAGGAGAGTCAGTATAGGAGCATTGCACAACTTTTGCTTGAGAGTTTGGAAAGCTTCTTCTTGCTTTGGTCCCCATTCATAAGGTTTACCCTTGTGTGTCAAGGCAGTGAGGGGGACAACAATCTTAGAGAAATTTAAGATGAAACGACGATAATATCCCGCAAGACCAAGGAATGAACGAACTTCGGTGGGGGTCTTAGGGGTATTCCAATGTCACACCCCAACCGACGGCGGAAACGTCGGGGCGTGAAGCGTGCAGACTGTTCATTGCTCATGGTTTGCTAATGTTTGAATAATTAATAATTGTTTTCATTGCAAATAGATAAGTTCAACAAAGCACAATCAATCCACAAAACATAAATGTAAATTACATCAAATAAGATAGTTTAATTAAATTCTAGGTCCAAAGTCCTATGTGTAGCATATCTTGATCACTTCAAACATTGGTACCTGAAACATGGTTAAAACAGGGTCAACTACAAGAGTTGGTGAGAAAACATAGGTTTAATCGTGTGATAGCAAAATACGTGTTGTGTGCATACAGTTCAATACAATCATGACAATTAAGGCATTTATGGAGAGAAAAACATCGTGTGACCTATACAATCAAACCTTTGTAACTTGCACTCAAAATTTGTGTTGTCAGTAACAGTCACCCTACCTGGGTGGGTTTGTCAGACTCAATAGATCTACCACTGTTTACTGTCGGCTGTTAGTTAATGATTGTACATGAAGAGCATAATAATTGGTCTACAAAATGTACTCAAGCACAAAGCGCAAAACTGTAAACATGCATAGGATGGAACTGTATATGTGTATAATTGAAAACATGTAAATAGAACGCATGTTCCACCCCAAAACGTTTGTAAAATGGAGTAAAAGAGGGGCTATGTAACTCACGTATTATGTAGCGTGTAGGTTGCACAAGCAAATGGAAAAACAACGATGTGTTGTAGATTGCTAAGTTCGACCTAATGAACAATGTATATGTGTTATTGATTTGCGTTATTAAATGACGGAAGTGAATTTTTCATTCTTAAACGTGTAGGGTTTGTCTTAAAAATAATTGTTATTTATTTATCAAATTAACAAAATAAAAATAAAAGTAAAGATTCCGTTTAAGGGATGAGCACGACCGTGCTTGTATATGGCACGACCGCGCCCGGCACGTACGCGACCGCGCTTGGTCGGTAACGCGCCCGTGGTTGGTCAGAAGTCAAAACAAGAGTCTGGTCCTGAGACACGACCGCGTCCGTATCCGGCACGACCGCGCCTAGGGTTTTGACTAGGTCAGGACTTGGTTTGATCGGTAAACACGACCGGGCCTCTTACGGGGCACGACTGTGCTTGGTCAGGCACGACCGCGCTCATAGGCTGGCGCGACCGTGTCTGGTCAATTCCAGAAGCAATTCGCCTGATTCTTGTAATAAAACAGATTAGAAACTTAGGGTTTTCATTGATATGATGTTTGCGAATCGAATTACACCATTTAATTAGGTTTATATTCTGATTATCGTGTCGATCGTTTAAAACCATTTTTTATCAAAACTCAGATTCAATTCTGTAAAATCATGTAATGTGGTTACGAATTAAGTTAGGGCTTTCGATTAGCTTGGAGAGACGATCCTAATGAACTATTACTAACCTGTTTTGAATGGGCAACAAGTGCAGACGGCTACGGGGAGACTTCGCGGCTTTTTCTTGATCGACAGACGAGATAGAGATGATGGAATGATGGATTTAGGGTTTAGGGAAGTTTATATATGTCTCGGGTAGGTATGGGCTTAACTTAATTCGTTTGATTCTTGCCCCAATTACTTGATTCGTTTTTAAAAAAAAAGTCGGTTTAGAATTTGCGAGTATTTGGACGATTGCATGTGTATTTGGTCGTGTTTTAGTCTCAATTAGCCGAATATCTTCTTCTGCAAGTTTCGCGACCTTCTAAACGTGTTTACAATCTATTTTTGGACAAGATTTGAGTCGGTTTGACTTTGCGGAGTCAAACTGTAAACGAGGCGCGACCGTGCTTAATGTTAAGCACGACCGTGGTCATGGCACAAGCGCGACCGTGCTTAGGACTAAGCACGACCGTGCTTGTGTACTTTTTGATATTTACAAGAATGGACCCTGTAGTTTGGTAGAATTGATGTTGTTTTGAGTTTTGGTCAAGTTTGGTCCTCGAGGTTTGTAAAAATGGTTTTAGTTCATATTGTAACCTAATAAACGCGTGCATACTCGTTATTGAACGTGAAACAATGATCGTAAAAATTGGAATTGGAATCGTCTTTTATTGAACGACATAAATCAAAAAGGAGAAAACATGAAAAAATCGGAAATGTTACAGTATCCCCATGTTGAGGGAATTTCGTCCCGAAATTCAACTGGTTGAGGCTACTGCTTCAGCAAAAAGATGTGGGTACTTGAGCTTCATTTGGTCTTCTCGTTCCCAAGTAAACTCGGGTCCTCGTTTAGATTCCCAACGAATCTTGACAATAGGAATACGGCTGCGCTTGAGTTGTTTTATCTCACGATCCATAACCTCGACTGGTTTTTCAACGAAGTGCATCGTTTCATCAATGCGCACATCGTCAAGAGGTATATGAAGGTTTTCATCAGCAAGACACTTCTTGAGGTTGGACACATGAAATGTAGGATGTACGCTGCCAAGTGATGGAGGTAACTCGAGCTTGTAAGCCACTTTCCCAATCCTTTCAAGGATCTTGAATGGTCCCACATAGCGAGGTGCTAGCTTGCCTTTCTTCCCAAAACGGATCACCCCCTTCCAAGGAGACACCTTTAGAAGTACAAGATCACCAACTTGGAATTCCAAGGGTTTGCGTCGTTTGTCGGCATAGCTCTTTTGCCGACTCCTCGCAACTCGAATGTTGTCACGGATTTGGATAATCTTGTCGGAGGTTTCTTGAATTAACTCGGGACCGGTGATTTGTGCTTCACCAATCTCGTTCCAACAGATGGGAGAACGACACTTACGACCATAGAGAGCTTCAAACGGAGCCATGTCGATGCTGGTGTGGTAACTATTGTTGTAGGAAAATTCGATAAGTGTCAAATGTGAATCCCAATTGCCACCAAAGTCGATGACACAGGCTCTCAGCATGTCTTCCAGGGTTTGGATTGTTCGCTCGGTCTGACCATCAGTTTGGGGATGGTAGGCCGTGCTCAAATCCAATCGTGTACCAAGTGCCTTTTGAAGAGATTGCCAAAACCGAGAAGTGAAACGAGCATCTCTATCGGAGATTATGTTCAAAGGAACGCCGTGACGACTCACGATCTCGTCAATGTAAATTCGGGCCAATTTCTCAACCTTATAGTCTTCACGGATAGGCAAGAAGTGTGCGGACTTAGTGAGACGGTCAATGATCACCCAGATGCTGTCATAACCGCTCGAAGTGCGAGGGAGTTTAGTGATGAAATCCATAGCTAGATTCTCCCATTTCCACACGGGGATTTCCGGTTGTTCAAGTAACCCAGAAGGACGTTGATGCTCAGCTTTGACTTTAGAACATGTGAGACATTTTGCTACAAACAAAGCAATGTCTTTCTTCATACCAGGCCACCAATATTGTGGACGAAGATTTTGGTACATTTTATCCGCACCAGGATGGATAGAATATCGAGACTTGTGTGCTTCGGTCATGATGAATGCTCGGAGATCGTTACGATCGGGAACCCAAATACGATTTAGAAAATAAAGCAAGCCATTGGTCTTAGTCTCTAATTGGAATTCAGCACCACAAGACATTTCCTCATACATATTGCCCTCGGTAACCGAGACATGTTGAGCTTCTAGAATACGAACTTGTATATCGGAATGGATCTTGACACTTTGAAGCATGACATGTTCCTTGCGGCTTAGTGCATCGGCTACAACATTAGCCTTGCCGGGATGATAACGAATTTCGCAATCGTAATCGTTGAGGAGTTCAACCCAACGTCGTTGTCTCATGTTGAGTTCCTTTTGGTTGAAGATATGTTGGAGGCTTTTGTGGTCGGTGAACACCACACATTTCGTGCCATAGAGATAATGTCTCCAAATCTTCAACGCAAATATGACAGCACCCAACTCCAGATCATGCGTCGTATAATTCTTCTCAGGGATTTTGAGTTGTCTTGATGCATAAGCGATTACCTTGCCTCGTTGCATGAGAACGCAACCAAGACCTTGGTTTGAAGCATCACAGTAAACAACTAGATCATCTTCACCTTCAGGAAGGGTGAGGATAGGAGCATTGCACAACTTTCGCTTGAGAATTTGAAAGGCTTCTTCTTGTTTCGGTCCCCACTCATAGGGTTTACCTTTTTGGGTTAAGGCAGTGAGGGGAAATCTTGGAGAAATTAGAGATGAACCTTCGATAGTAACCTGCTAAGCCAAGAAACGAACGAACTTCGGTAGGGGTTTTAGGAGCTTTCCAATTCTTAACAGCTTCAATTTTGGCGGGGTCAACATGAATTCCCTTTTCATTGACAACGTGACCCAAAAATTGAACTTCTTTTAGCCAAAATTCACATTTGGAGAACTTGGCGTATAGCTGTTCGGTTTTCAAGAGATCCAAAATCAACCTAAGGTGTTGTTCATGATCTTCCTTAGTTCTTGAATAGATCAAGATGTCATCGATGAACACGATAACAAATTTATCAAGGTATGGTTTGCACATGCGATTCATGAGGTCCATGAAGACAGCAGGTGCATTGGTTAGCCCAAAAGGCATAACCATGAACTCGTAGTGACCATATCTCGTTCGGAAGGCAGTCTTGGGAATATCCTCCTCTTGCACACGGAGTTGATGATAACCAAATCGAAGATCAATCTTCGAGAAGTAGGTAGAACCTTGGAGTTGATCGAAGAGATCGTCAATCCTAGGTAAAGGGTAGCGGTTTTTGATTGTAAGCTTGTTGACACGACGAGGAGGCATTCTACAGATTTAGACACAATAAGAGTTGTGAGATTTTCTTGGATTAAATAGAAGAATAAATAGATGCAAGTAGTTCATAGTTTGGATTGTACTCAAATAGTGACATAATCACTCGAGTACTATGACATATTAAGGTTAATTCAAACTCAGATAATTATCAAGGAGACGTGCTTTAGCCTATAAGTAAACACTCATCCCGGGAATTCCCAGGAAAGCATACGGGTCCCTCGGTTGGTTGGGATTTATACGAAATGCTTTCCTAGACAGAAAACCCAGAATACAGGTGTCACTCTTCCAGATTGCACGTGTCCTTTAACAATTAAACAAAGTCTAAAAACCTTAACGGGTGTAAAAGAAAATTTTATAGACCCAAGTCTAAGAATATGATTCAGGTTATGTTGATGATGACATGGAAGCAGGCATGAAGCATATATCATATAACATGTAGCACATAGCATGTAAATCATGAAGCATGGCATAAGTGGGTATCCTAAAGTTATAGTCTAGGTCAAAGGTGTCTAATAACCTAATTCCCTATAACCAAGGCTCTGATACCAATCTGTCACACCCCAACCGACGGCGGAAACGTCGGGGCGTGAAGCGTGCAGACTGTTCATTGCTCATGGTTTGCTAATGTTTGAATAATTAATAATTGTTTTCATTGCAAATAGATAAGTTCAACAAAGCACAATCAATCCACAAAACATAAATGTAAATTACATCAAATAAGCTAGTTTAATTAAATTCTAGGTCCAAAGTCCTATGTGTAGCATATCTTGATCACTTCAAACATTGGTACCTGAAACATGGTTAAAACAGGGTCAACTACAAGAGTTGGTGAGAAAACATAGGTTTAATCGTGTGATAGCAAAATACGTGTTGTGTGCATACAGTTCAATACAATCATGACAATTAAGGCATTTATGGAGAGAAAAACATCGTGTGACCTATACAATCAAACCTTTGTAACTTGCACTCAAAATTTGTGTTGTCAGTAACAGTCACCCTACCTGGGTGGGTTTGTCAGACTCAATAGATCTACCACTGTTTACTGTCGGCTGTTAGTTAATGATTGTACATGAAGAGCATAATAATTGGTCTACAAAATGTACTCAAGCACAAAGCGCAAAACTGTAAACATGCATAGGATGGAACTGTATATGTGTATAATTGAAAACATGTAAATAGAACGCATGTTCCACCCCAAAACGTTTGTAAAATGGAGTAAAAGAGGGGCTATGTAACTCACGTATTATGTAGCGTGTAGGTTGCACAAGCAAATGGAAAAACAGCGATGTGTTGTAGATTGCTAAGTTCGACCTAATGAACAATGTATATGTGTTATTGATTTGCGTTATTAAATGACGGAAGTGAATTTGTCATTCTTAAACGTGTAGGGTTTGTCTTAAAAATAATTGTTATTTATTTATCAAATTAACAGAATAAAAATAAAAGTAAAGATTCTGTTTAAGGGATGAGCACGACCGTGCTTGTATATGGCACGACCGCGCCCGGCACGTACGCGACCGCGCTTGGTCGGTAACGCGCCCGTGGTTGGTCAGAAGTCAAAACAAGAGTCTGGTCCTGAGACACGACCGCGCCTAGGGTTTTGACTAGGTCAGGACTTGGTTTGATCGGTAAACACGACCGGGCCTCTTACGGGGCACGACTGTGCTTGGTCAGGCACGACCGCGCTCATAGGCTGGCGCGACCGTGTCTGGTCAATTCCAGAAGCAATTCGCCTGATTCTTGTAATAAAACAGATTAGAAACTTAGGGTTTTCATTGATATGATGTTTGCGAATCGAATTACACCATTTAATTAGGTTTATATTCTGATTATCGTGTCGATCGTTTAAAACCATTTTTTATCAAAACTCAGATTCAATTCTGTAAAATCATGTAATGTGGTTACGAATTAAGTTAGGGCTTTCGATTAGCTTGGAGAGACGATCCTAATGAACTATTACTAACCTGTTTTGAATGGGCAACAAGTGCAGACGGCTACGGGGAGACTTCGCGGCTTTTTCTTGATCGACAGACGAGATAGAGATGATGGAATGATGGATTTAGGGTTTAGGGAAGTTTATATATGTCTCGGGTAGGTATGGGCTTAACTTAATTCGTTTGATTCTTGCCCCAATTACTTGATTCGTTTTTAAAAAAAAAGTCGGTTTAGAATTTGCGAGTATTTGGACGATTGCATGTGTATTTGGTCGTGTTTTAGTCTCAATTAGCCGAATATCTTCTTCTGCAAGTTTCGCGACCTTCTAAACGTGTTTACAATCTATTTTTGGACAAGATTTGAGTCGGTTTGACTTTGCGGAGTCAAACTGTAAACGAGGCGCGACCGTGCTTAATGTTAAGCACGACCGTGGTCATGGCACAAGCGCGACCGTGCTTAGGACTAAGCACGACCGTGCTTGTGTACTTTTTGATATTTACAAGAATGGACCCTGTAGTTTGGTAGAATTGATGTTGTTTTGAGTTTTGGTCAAGTTTGGTCCTCGAGGTTTGTAAAAATGGTTTTAGTTCATATTGTAACCTAATAAACGCGTGCATACTCGTTATTGAACGTGAAACAATGATCGTAAAAATTGGAATTGGAATCGTCTTTTATTGAACGACATAAATCAAAAAGGAGAAAACATGAAAAAATCGGAAATGTTACATCCAATTCTTAACAGCTTCGATCTTAGCAGGGTCAACATGGATACCCTTTTCATTGACGATATGACCTAGGAATTGAACCTCTTTTAGCCAAAATTCACATTTGGAGAACTTGGCATATAGTTGCTCTTTCCTCAATAGATCCAAAACCAACCTAAGGTGTTGCTCATGATCGGCTTTAGTCTTGGAGTTGATTAAGATATCGCCAATGAAGACGATCACAAATTTGTCAAGATACGGTTTGCACACACGATTCATGAGGTCCATGAAAACCGCGGGTGCATTGGTTAACCCAAAAGGCATAACCATGAATTCGTAGTGACCGTATCTTGTTCGGAAGGCAGTCTTTGGAATACCTTCCTCTTGCACACGGAGTTGGTGATAACCAGATCGAAGGCCAATCTTCGAGAAACAAGTGGAACCTTGAAGTTGATCAAAGAGATCATCAATTCTAGGTAAAGGATAACGGTTCTTGATGGTAAGCTTGTTGAGTTCTCGGTAGTCAATACACATGCGGAATGATCCATCCTTTTTCTTGACGAATAAGACAAGTGCACCCCACGGTGAATGACTTGGACGGATGAAGCCCTTGTCGGAGAGCTCTTGGAGTTGGCTTGCAAGTTCTTGCCTTTCGGAAGGTGCAAGACGATATGGAGCTCTAGCCACGGGGTTAGCTCCGGGCACAAGATCAATGCGAAATTCTACTTGTCGGACGGGTGGAAGGCCGGATAAGTCTTCGGGGAATACTTCGGGAAAATCCCGGATGACGGGGATGTCTTGAATACTCTTCTCTTTGACATCCTTTTGAACAACATGAGCTAAGAAAGCCACGTACTTCTTTCGTAAGTACTTTTGAGCAGTAGTGCATGACATCAGCTTGAGTCCTTTGCAAGGCTTTTCACCAAAGACTCTTAACGTTTCTCCCGACGGTAAAGGTATTCGGATGCACTTCTCAAAACAGATGACCTCGGCATGGTGATTCGACAGCCAATCCATGCCTATGATGATGTCAAAACTTCCCAGTGGCATTGGTACGAGGTTGATTGGAAATGTATGATCATTGAGTTCTAGAGAGCAGTCATGAATAATGGAGTCAACTGTAAGCGAGTCACCATTTGCTACTTCTACGGTGAAGGTTTTCTCTAATTTGGATCGTGTTATGTGACACAAAACTCTTATCTACACCGGTATCAAATAAAATGGAGGCATATTGACTATTAACAAGGAACGTACCGTTGACCACATCATTGTTGGCCTGAGCTTCATTGGCGTTTATGTTGAAAGCACGCCCACGAGCTCCGCCTTGCCTAGCATTGATAAGCTTCGGGCACTGATCACGGAAATGATTCGGGTTGCCACATTCATAACAAGCACGCCCATTTGCAATAGCGGGGACACCTTGATTAGCCACTTGCCGGTTGGTTCGGGTTGGTGGGTTGACTTGACCTGCAAGTGCCTTGGCTCTACAAACATTGACCGTATGGCCGTATTTTCCACAATGGGTGCAAAGGCGGCAGGGGATGTTCTGGAGGTGGTGATAATTGCAGGTGGCACAGAGTGGGTAGACCCCAACATATGGCTTCTTGGCTGGTGCTTGAGCCATGGGGGCAACTTGGTTAACAGGGGTAGCAGGAGTGACAACAGCATAATTCTTAGCCTTTTTCTTCTTATTATTGTGGTACGGTTCAGTTTTGGCTTCTTTGTTATGTGTAGGAGGGGTTGTGGTGTTGGGAACTTTCTTGGTGCCTTTTCTAGTAAGAGTACTTGCCTTCACATGGTTGGTCAAAGTGGCAGACAATCGGATAGCATCTTCGAGTGTGGCGGGATTCCTCCCTAAGACAGTATCCTGAATCTGCCTAGGTAGTCCCCCGATGTACTTTTCAATGCAACGGGATAGGGGTGTGACCATGTGGGGCACAAGGAGACTTAGTTCATGAAACCGGGTTGTATAAGCCAGACTTTCACCACTGTCTTGGGTAAGATCCCAAAACTCAGCTTTCAGCTTCCTCACTTCGTTCCGAGGACAAAACTGTTCGGTCATTAGTCTCTTAACCTCATCCCATGGTAAGGCCATGGTTGCCTCTACACCTCGGGTTCTCTTTTCCCCATTCCACCACGTGAGTGCCCGTTTTTGGAAGACACTTGTGGCATGACGGACACGAAGGTCATCGGGGCAGTCACTATTGAGGAAAGTGCCCTCAATACTTTCAAACCATTGAAGGAGTCCCGTAGCTCCTTCGGTACCATAGAACTTGAGAGGGTTACACGAATTGAAGTGCTTGAAGGTACATTGCGGTGGGTAGGCACCACCACCACCATTAGTTCCATGGTTACCGTTTGTGGCAGTGGCACCATTAACTTGAGTGAGCTGGGTTACAAGTTGTGCAAGGTTGGCAGCGATATCGGTGTTGTTGTTGGTCACGGCAGCACGGCGAGGAGGCATTCTACAGATTTCACAAGACAAGAAATAATATGAGAACTTGTGAGAGTTGCTTGGATTTAAAAGGATAAGAAAATAATTAAAATAATTAATCATAGTTTGGATTGTACTCAAATAGTGACATAATCACTTGAATACTATGACACATTAAGGTTAATTAAACTTATATAACTTTCAAGGAGACGTGCTTTAGCCTATAAGTAAACACTCATCCCGGGAATTCCCAGGAAAGCATACGGGTCACTCGGTTGATTGAGATTTATACGAAATGCTTTCCTAGATAGAAAACCCAGAATACAGGTGTCACCCTTCCAGATTGCACGTGTCCTCTAATAATTAACAAAGTTTAAAACCTTAACGAAGAAATAAAGAAATTTTATAGATTTAAATCCATGAAGTTTCCACATGCTATGACGGTGATGACAGAGAAACAGGTAAGAAGGTTATGAGACTTAGGGTATGGGTAGTGATATTGTTTATTTAATTTATTATTTAAGTATAGTTTATTAAGTCATGTATTTTTAACAAGTAAAGCATCAAATGAAATAATAACTAACATAGTAAGCATGTAACACATAGCATGTAGCATATATCACATAATCATGAAGCATGGCATAAGTGGGTGTCCTAAAGTTATAGTCTAGGTCAAGAGTGTCTAATAACCTAGTTCCCTATAACCAAGGCTCTGATACCAATCTGTCACACCCCAACCGACGGCGGAATACATCGGGGCGGGACATGTAGACTGTTCATGAGCACAAGGTTGACTAGATTGCAATATTTTAAATCATCAAATTTCATTTCAAACAACCAAAACACAATCAAATTTAAAACAAGTACGTGAATGAAATACATAACATCCTTTATTTAAATTTAACTAAGTCCAAAGCCTATATGTAGCATGTCTTGATCAAACTCACACATTATCACCTGAAACATGAATAAAATAATGTCAACTAAAAAGTTGGTGAGCATACACAGGTTTGTATATAGATAGTATATAAATGTGAAAGACCAAATCCTTACATATCATGAATAAATAAGGCATTTATGGGGAGTAACTAATGTGTAACCAAAGTACAATCAAGTCTTTGTAACTAGCATGCAAAAATTGTGTTGTCGGTAACAATCACCCCAATCTGGGTGGGTTTGTCAGACTCAATAGATCTATCATTGTTAATCGTCGGCTTATATCGTTAATGATTACACATGAAATTGCACACAAATAGTCAACACGTATAGCACTCAAACATAAAGCTCAAATTTTGCACACATGAATGTAAATAGGAATTGTGTTTTGTGTAGTTTTTGTAAGTGTAAATAGTTGTGTGTATAGCGTTCATGTTTCACCCCAAAAGTGTAAAAGAGTAAAAGGGGCTATGTAATACTCACTTGATTCAAAGGATGTAACTAGCTCAGCAGACTAGGTAGCTAAGTGATCCTTGTAATCCACACAAGTTAACCTAGAGTAAAAGTGTAATATATTAAATTAACAATGTGCACGATAGTTTAGGTCTACGTCTAGGGTTTAATCGGATGCGTGTACGAAGGGTTGTATGAAAGCGTAGGGATTCATGATTTGTACTTGAAAAAGTGTTGAAAGTTTTTGAAATAAATAGTTAATATTATTTTAATTAGGGTTTATGTTTGAATAACTTAAATAATAATTATTTATTTATTTAGTTTAATAGTGTTCAATTTATATTTAGGATTAAATAAATACTTTTTACTTTATTTATTTATTTATAAAGAGGTATGGATATTTGGTCACAATAATAATCTTAAATATAATTCGAACTCTAAGTGTGTTTGTAAAAGTAATTTATATAAATAATAAATAAATTTATTTATTTATTTATTTATCATTTGAAATAGGTATTTTAAATAAATAGATTTAATTAAAAATTTATATGAGTTATTTAAACATATAAAACTATATATATTTAAATGTAGTTTTATTAGTTTTACATATATAATTTACATTTTATAAAACCTTGCAAGAAGCATTTAGGAAGCGTTGTCGTAACATTTATAATATTTGCTAAATGAATTATTCCAAAAATATGTAATTTAAATTGGATAATTAGCAATTATAAAAAAATATAACTTTTTATGCAAAAATTGTAAATCTGGTTTTATTCTGTTTTAATAAACGTTGGTTTTATAAAAATAATTTATTTAATTTTTTTGGAGCCTTGTAACGGTTTAAAATTTTTTTAACAGACCTGGGGGTTCGAACCCGGGTATGTTCAGTATGAGTCAAGGGAGTAAACCACTGGGCCGGGATGCTATTTCTTGTATAAACGCGGGTTGATTTGATGTTAACCCGAACGCAACAGAGGACCGTGTTTGGTTCGGTTATACGCGAAGAAAAAGTCTTGGTTTGTGGGTTTCGAACCCACGCCACTCGGTCCAATGGTGCAATGACTTAACCAGTTGGACCGAGTGGTTTCGCTGGTATAACATGAAGTCCGAATACATAAATAATCTAACTAGAACAAATCGAAATCCCCTTTTTAATTCGCAAGAACAGGGCTTAAGGATTTACAGAAATCTCAACCGATTCGAATTGGTTTCTGCAAACTGATAAGGGCTTTCAATATATGGATAAAAACGAATCAAATGATGTAATTCTTACTTGATATGGTTAGGTTTTGAAGGCCGACGACTAGCAAGACAACAAGGGTGATCTTGGTGCTCGATTGGCTTTCTGCGGTGATATGCGGTTCGATTGAAGGATGAGAGAGTTTGTGTGGTTGCTTACGGGAGTAGGGGAGTGTTTTAATTTGATTAATTTCATCCGTATAAGTTAATTCGATTTTCAAATTGACCGGAAAGGTCGTGGCGACCGTTTACGCGATAATCCACTGAATTGGGGATGAATTGGGTCCTGATAGCGGCCTAGGTACATGCGTGGTTATCTTATGAGTGGTTTGAGGGATTGAGACGCGTTAATTCTTCGAATTGAGTGGAGATTGATACGGGTTTGACTATCTTAAGTCAAACTCGTTTGAATTTTGAATTGGCCGCTTAATCAGTTGAATTGGCTTGTTGTATGGGCTTGGATTTGCTCGATTATTGCTTGAATACGAGATGTCAATCCACAGGAGTCGATATCGGGCTTGAATTTTGATGAATTTGGCCCTGTTTGACTTTTAAAAGTCAAACAGGAGTTTATATGTATATATATATATATATATTTTGCACTAAATTAAATTGAAATTTGTATTGTTTATTAGGGTTTAGTTGTTGGCACGAATAAATTTAAAGCGTTGCACTAAAATTGGAATTGAATTGTTTTTACATTGAATTGTAAATAAAGAAGATAAAAACCAGAAATGTTACAACAGGTACCTTGCACTTCTTGATTAGCCTTTAGGTTTAAATAAATGTTGTTCTGACGTGTGTAAAGGGGGCCACGTGTTCCTTCTTTCTTCACCTTCCCTTCCACCGCGTTCTTCTTTTAGATTTTCTTCAGACACAAATAGATGAGAGGGAGAGAGAGAATATCGATGATTCACCATCATCGAAGATAAAGTAAACGGCCAAAAGAACCCCTGTGAACATGATAGACATTTTTAGGTGAAGCGGAGAAGAGGAATCGAGCAACGGTTTTTGGTTTTTTAATTAATTTAATTTTACATCATAAAGTATAATTATGTAATTAAAATAAGTTTAACTTTTAGATTAAGAAATATAAGTGGTTACCAATCAAACTCTTTTAAGATATAAAGATTAATCTTATTTTTATTTTTTCTGAAATATATATTTTTTTTTCTTGCTATGCAATTTTTCTTGGCGGTGACTAATTTCCTCATGCAATGTGAAAACAAAAATACTCTTTTGGATCCTGCCTAACCTCAAAAATATGTCGCTTTTGATATGTCTAAATACAAACAAACAAGTTCATCAATCATGTTGAAATGAAACAAAAACGTGTACCTAAATTTGAACTTTCAATCTTCCATAGGCAAAATAAATTAAGAGACGTGATTAATACGAAACTAATCTAAACCGTAATCAATAGAAAGAAAGACATTATTGTAAAATCGTCTTTTTATATATTTAAAGAATAGAAAGAATGATAATTATTATAAAATCGTCTTTTTTATCACATTTAAAGCAATAACTATATTGTATTTGTCAGTATTCCTACGTACAACTAATTATGTATTTTTTAACAACAATCTAATCTACTCCTAATTCTATATCATTCCATCGCGAGACTCAACCCCTTGACCTCAAGAGGAGGGAGATCATTTTACACTTCAAGATACCGCTAGGCCAAAGACGAACCTATACCATAATGTTTTATATTCTATGACAAGTAGATTACCAACATGGCAACAAATTTGGGTTTTTTGATACATTCAGATCGATGATAAATTAATAACTTTAAAAACAAACCAATTTCTCCACTGAATTCATATATTCGTTTCAATTCAATAAAACAATCACTATACAAGAAAATAAAACCATGCTTCACCACTTGTACCCGCTGCTTTCGTGATTGTACTATTTCCGTGGTACTAGTGTGATTTCAAAACCTCATTTCCGTCCACAAATGCAAGATTTGTAGATCAAATTGCTTGATCATTGCATGTTTTCTATGCTCTCGTGCAACTTTTTGCACTCAGAAGTTTCGAAGACAAATTGCGTCGAAACAGATAATACATCAAGAATACCTTGAATATTGCCATCGTTCTTGACCCTTAGATTGGGAATAAACGGACGGTCTCCATGAATCCTGGAACCGCCTGCTTCCGCTTCTCTCGAATATAGTGCTTTGGACATCTGAAGCCATTCTTCCTGAACTGCTTCTTGTAAATTTGTTGATTTCATTTCTCATTTCTTCATCCATGTCATATTGTGACCTCTAAAAAGTAAATGCCAAATTATGAACGGATTGATTTGGTTACAGTTTTATCTCTAACGGGTCGTTAAGTAAAATAATTAGCTATAAGGGGAACGGTCAAACGGGTCGAAAGCAATCCAAATTTGATTATCATTGAAACGGTACATTGGTAATCATATTCGACACATAACAGTTTATAATCCAAGTATCTAACATTTTTTAAGAAAAAACAGTCAACCCGACCCGACCCATTTCAATCGATACAAAATTATAAGTTTTGACCCGTCACCCAACTCGTTAATTTTGCCACCTTTAGAAATAAAGAAAAGTTTAATAATAGTTTGTGTATCCATTAGTTGGAAAAAAGAAAGGAAAAGAAAGTGTCCATTTTAATTCTTTTTTTGTGTTCTTGTGTTGAATAGTTTACGGTTAAACCTACGTTTTAGTTAATTAATCATATCCAAAATGTGGAACTTTATATCACCTTGGATGGATTTGAAAGTACAGCATATGCTTCTCCGATCATTTTGAAAAGCCGATCAGCATCTTTGTAGACATTTTCAGATATTTCCTTCCACAATCTATCATCTCCATTATCACTTCTACTCACCAATAAGGCCGCCTACATCAGCAAAAAAACAACCATTTTAAAATACAGGTGAGGGTTTCGACCCATTTACTTATAACAATTCGGCTATATTTTATATCTCACGGGTCAAAAAAAATGGCTTAGAAGGGTCAAATGGCTTCAAAGTTGCCAAAAGTGTATTTTTATGCATAAAACCTTCAAATCATTTATTCAATAGCCTAGATTAATATTGAAACAATGTAAGGTTTGTAATAATATTTGACACATCAAGTACATATTAAAATCTGGACAAAAATTATTTTGGGTCAGCTTCCCGTTTCAACCCTACTTATTAGGGTTCAAGCAGGTAAAACAAAAAATAGCTTAAAATAACAGGGTCAAATGGATTGAAAGTCCCAAAACTGTACTTAATGCATAAAACCATCTAAATGATTTTTATTAATAAAATTTAAATTATAATTATTATTATGATAACAAAAACTTTGTAATACTAATAATACTCGACACGTTAAGTTTTCACAATTTTTTGACAAAAGAAGTGTCGGGTCAGCCCGACCCGGTCCGTTACAACATGTACAATATACCCATTTTAACCCGAACCAAAACCCATATTAACAACCTTATCAGGATGATGTTTTAGAGCAGCTTTCCGATATGCTTTCTTGATTTCTGATGCAGCAGCAGTTGATTCAACTCCCCTGTAAAGTTTCAAAAAAGCGTCATCACTCCATAAATACACGGTTTTTTGTTCTTTCAAACAAAATGTTGATTATTTACTTAAAAGAACTTACAGTATGAGGTACATATTTAATGGGATTTCTTTTTTGGATTCTTCCTCAATGTTATAAAGCCGGATCTGAGTTTGTCTTAGCTGATTCGATTTATCCATTTGTGATGTCAGTGAAGACACCAATCTCCTGAGATCATTAGTCGCTTGTCCATAATCTCTAATCATCTCATACAAGCTGGCCCGTCTAGAAATAGCCTGAAATTAAAGTATATCATTTTTATAATGTCAATAATAACCCTCGAGAAAGAAAAGCTTACATTGCTGAAACCATTTAGATCATAATGGAGTAATGTTATCATTGTTGTACCGCACAGGTTACAACTAACCTTTTCAACTTCTTGATCTTGTTACATGATGTCATACATTATACATGTTTTATACTAAACTATACTTGCAAATTTGTCGTTTTTAAGGATGAAATGCTGAATGCGATGCTTAATTACTTCATATTCGTTTTGCAGGTTTAAATACCCACCACATGATAAAAGGAACGAATAATGAAGATTTCAAGTTTTTTACTTCTCAATCAAGATTCAAGCTTCTAGAAGTGTGACAACAAGATTTCAAGTTTTTTACTTACAGTTGAAACTTTGTTCAGACTTTTATACTTTCAGTTCTTTCAAGATGTTTGCTTTTTACAACTCTTTGATTCCTACTCCATGATTATGGAGTAGATTTATTTACTTGCATAGATGAAACAAACCCTTACGAGGGATGACTATTTTGATATAAGTTGTGATTTTTAATGATTAATTCAATTTTGTTCTACAACTGAGTAATACTTCCACTTGTTTGTCTTAATGATTCTTTAAATCTAATTGATTGTTATTGTTGGTTTGGTAGTGAATAGATGTAGGATCTCCGCACTCAATAGTGTTAGGGTTATGGAGTCTCGAATAAGAGGAGCCGGCCCTAATGGGCCTCTTCTCTATGATTTGGGCCTAACTTGGAGAACAAGTTAGAAACCCTAGATTTTAATCTATAAATACCCTATGTTGTAATTGTAATCTGTGTGCCTAGAGCCTTGGTTTTAAATTGCGCGATGCGCTCCGATGCGTTTGGTCCCAAAATCCGATGCGCGATGCGTTTTGCATGATGCGAGCGCATCACGTATGCGATGCACTCTTTATTAAAAAGTACAAAAATATTATTTATACATAACAAATTGTAAAAACATACTTAAACAAAAAAGAAGTTATAGAATAAGAAGATAGAATTTCATTTTTTTTGTCCAAATGACTAAATGAGGCATGCTAAAATACTTCCAAAAGCACAAAAAAGCATACTAAAGTATTTCCAAGAAAGAAAATGTTGAATAAGCCAAGGAAGAACCTATAATAAGAAGATAGAATTTCAAAAACCCAAAAAATCTGCCAAAAAAACCCAAAAAATCATAGTTGCGCGCATCAGAGCGCATTATGCGAACACCGCATAATGCGAGCAACGGCGCAATATCCACGCATCATGTAATCGCTACGCATCAGGTGCAGCGATGTGCCAACTCCAGCGCTACGGCGCAAAACGCATTATGCGCGCAATTTAAAACCAAGCCTAGAGCTTAATGAAATAACCTAGTTGCAGCCCGTGGACGTAGGTCCCTCACTGGGACCGAACCACGTAAAATTCTTGTGTCGTTTATTTTTCTGTACCGCGTGATTATCGTTTGTGCATGTGTGTGTTGATTCCGCTGCGCCACGTTGTTCCTAACAAGTGGTATCAGAGCTTTGGCTCGTTGTTTACACACGATCTGCACGGTTTTCGATCGAGAAAAAGGGTAGAGGCTGATCGAGGGTTGATTCAGATCTGCTGCTACAGTACCGCCGCCGCTACAGTTCCGCCACCGTGAACAGTGATTCCGGTATGAACAGTGTTTTCAATTAGGCGTGAACAGTGTTTTCCGGAAGCGTGAACAGTACCAACAGAGTTTTTTTTTTCTTTTTTTTCTGCTGCTGCTGTTCCAGGGCTGATTTGCATCCTAGTTTCTTGTTTTTGGGCCGCTGGAATTAGGGTTTAGGTTGCGCAAAAGGGGAAAGAAAACCGGGTTGTTTTGGAGGAAAACAGGGCTGTTTCGGGGCTGTTTTTGGAGTGATTTTGCAATTAGAGTTCCTATTTTGGATCTCTTGGAGTTGCTGGTTTCACTCGGGTTTGCAGGTGAAGCGTTGGGTCGGGAGAGTCTTGGGTTTTCCGGTATCGCGGGTATAAAAAGGTTTGATTGAGTACCGGATCTAGAAGAGGCTGATTAGAGTTTTTGGTTTAAACTCTTGGATTCGCCGGGTAAAAGGTTAAAGTTTTTGTTTCAGTTCGGGTTTTTTTGACTGTTTATTATCAACCATTAATTGGGGAACCGGGTTATGTGAAATTCAGTATCGGGTTTAGATTTGTCTGAGAGATTTATTGCAGGAGCAAATCGGTCATTTGACAATGTTCGGTAGAAGATCCGTCAAGTTCAGGCCCATGCCATTGCTGTGTTTGTTTCACTGTTTCGATTTGTTTCTTGTTTGCTATTTATAGCTGAAGACGGGATGGGTGTAATCGAAAGTTTTGGCGGTTTGGATTTCGGTTGGTTGGTTTTGTCAAAAGAACTTGAGTGTGGTACTGTGGGATAAAACCGGTGAAAATGGAACCAGCAGGTCTGGAATGCTTTGGGTTTTAAGTATTCCGGTTATGGTGTGCTGGTGACGACATAAGTGAAAATAAAAAGGAAGTCAGGTGATATTGCTCGGTTGAAAGATTTTTCGGTTAGGGTTAGCCGATCGGGTGTACGGTCGCGGAATCCTTGGTACCGTTTGCTTTCATCATGAAAGCTTTGTTGCTGTTATAACCGTTTGCCGGTTAGCTGGTCTAGAACTGTGAAGTTGTTTCTTGTTCGGTGGTGATCAGTGGTACGACATTTGGCATGGGTTGGGATAACAGGGACAGTGGGAGCTGAGCATAGTTGACTTGGTGGAGCTGCGTGAGGTGTGGGACATTCTTTAGAGTCCATGTCAAATATGGTAAATTTTGCTTCTGAGAATGTGTCTGGGTTGATGCATTAGGACTCAGTGAAGGCAGTGAAGACTCTTGGGTTCGAGATTCTGGTATACTTCATTTCATGTTACCCATTGTAGTGAAGTATTGGTGAATCTAACTGAAGACTTTGGGAAGGTACAGGTTTATGTATCGCCGGAAGAAGGGAACCAACTTCCGAGTAGTACAGTCTTGGCTCGCTGCATCGGGTAGAGCTAAGTGGATTCAATTTGCAAGAGTGAATCCTGGAGCCACGGGGATGTCAGCTGAGTGCATTCGGAGGTTTAAACCAGGTCAGGGGTTTTGAGAACAGTGGGAGCACGAGGCGTGTTCTGGGTACAGTTCAAAACACCGTTGGGTTTTGACGACCGGATTTCCGAATGGAAAATCTCTCCTCGGTTCTTGCAGGTTTTGGAGAGTGGTGTTTCCTCTGGAAGTCTCTGGAGCCGGTAGTTTGAATCAGTGGGAGCCGGTTGAGATTGAGGATGAGTCAATGGTGGGTTTTGCCATGGCTGGGTCAGTGATGACTGTTGTGTTGAGCTCGGGGGAGCTTCGGCTCTTCTGGTAATTAAGAAGAGGGCTGCTGCAACTAGGAGAATTAGATTGAAGTCTTAGCTTGTTTATGGAAACTGGAGGCTTGGAGGACTTCTGTTATTTGAAATCTTAGCTAATTCTTAGGAGTTGGAGGCTTAAGAACTTCTGATATTGAAGTTTTAGCTTGTTCTTGGAATTGGAGGCTTGGAGGATTTCTGTTTTGAAGATTACTGGAGTTACTGATTACAAGGTTTTGCTTGGATGGTTTATTGAGGATTGCTCGAGCCTCCAAGTGGGAGATTGTTAGGGTTATGGAGTCTCGAATAAGAGGAGCCGGCCCTAATGGGCCTCTTCTCTATGATTTGGGCCTAACTTGGAGAACAAGTTAGAAACCCTAGGTTTTAATCTATAAATACCCTATGTTGTAATTGTAATCTGTGTGCCTAGAGCTTAATGAAATAACCTAGTTGCAGCCCGTGGACGTAGGTCCCTCACTGGGACCGAACCACGTAAAATTCTTGTGTCGTTTATTTTTCTGTACCGCGTGATTATCGTTTGTGCATGTGTGTGTTGATTCCGCTGCGCCACGTTGTTCCTAACAAATAGTAGTTTATGACAAGAGATTTTTGCTCGGAATTAGCTGGATAATTATTTCAATCCGTGCGAGTAACTTTTGGTGTTAATTAATTTCTGGAGTGTAAAATCTGTCTAATTTATCTGGTATTGAAGGATTAGCAACATGAAAACTCAGAGATTAGGTAAGAGTTTATGTAACCCGGTTGAAATCCAAAATTTATAGTTAATTGAGTTTAATCTTTAGATGATGAAATAAATGAACTTAACCAATCTTTTATCTTAACCAACTTTACTTTGATTTCTGTTTGGGTGGGTCATCTTGCGTAAGGCAGAGTGGATTTAGGGCGAGTATTTTCTCTACTATTGAATTTCAAAACCTGTCAATTATTGCTAATTCTTTGCTTTCTTAAATTTTCCGTTTTTAAAGTTAGATTAATTTATTTTCATGTTTCAAAATCAAAATTTCTTAGAGAGTAACAAAAGCTTTAGTATTGGGACTATCATTCTTGTGTTTAACTAACCCATTGTGTTCGACCAACCCGTTACCTTCATTACCTGTGGTGCTACAGAGGATTAGGTATTTGTGTTCTAGTATTTGTAATAGTAATTACTTGTTATTTTATAAATTTAAAATTTGCATGATCCACGGTTGCTAGACACAACATAATACTACCTTTTACCTAGCAATAATATATACTAAAATTAGCAGCATTGGTTTTAGCCCACGAGTTACCTTTGTTTTATCAAGGGGCATTTAGACACGTAATCAATAGTCCATCCTTTCTTTTCATAAACACACGCATCATGTAAAGCGTCTACTCCACATCACGAGTGATTCGATGCTTGATGAGTAAAGGAGGAAACTTTAACCCATTTACTTACTTATGAATGAGTCGCAGTTCAGGTTATGTAAGATAACAAAAGTAGTTAAAAAAAAAGAGAGAGACAAAATATTGGTAGTCACCCAACGTGTCTTTTTAGTGCATAAAAACTCCTAAATCATTTTATTTAAAACGTAGCTTTTCTAATCATATTTTACAAATAAAATATTTATAAGAAAAATATATAACTTAATGGGAAAAAGTAAGTGTTTTGGGTCACCTGATCCTGCCCTTTTCTACTAGAAAAAAATTACATGTTTTGACCCAAGCCCATTTCGGCCCCAACACCAAACCTTCACGCCTCACTCATGTTGTCCCATCTATTGATTAGTCATTTTTTTTATTAAACCACGAGTCCAAAATCAAACTTTTTTTGCGATGACGAGCAATTATTGCTTTAATTAGTGTAAAGGCCAATCTTGTCAAAAAATTGTATGTTCCTCACTAATACCCCAATTTGTTGCATAAATTCAAGAATCAAGACTATAATTAACACTAAAAAAAGCGGTGGGTTAGCAAACCTTGAGATAGCTTGGATCAAGAGCTATAGCTAAGCTGCAATCTGCGATGGCATCTGAAATTTGGCCCAAAGCCCTGTATGCTGCAGCCCGGTTGCAAAAACATATGGCTGCAAAAGGGCGTGATTCAACACTGCATGATAGGGCAGAAGTGTAATTTTCAACTGCTTCTGAATACCTTCCGGATTTATATGCTTCATTCCCTGCTGCCTACAAAGAGAATAATTAAATTACATTATGCAAAAATCCCACAGGGTAAACTGGTAATTTCAATAACTTGAAATCACAAAAAATTGATAAATTTTAAGAAATAAGAAAGTATAAACGTAACTATTTCCGTACCTTGCGAGATAAAAGCTCAGATATTGTGTCAGCTAAAGGTATCATTGAGTCCAAGCTCATGCTTTCTAATCTGGGCATTTAATAAAAATCTGTTAGATTTCATATTGTCAACTTTCATTTCACCGAATTACAAAAACACATGAAAAAAAACATATAACAAAGTTTTACAAAATGACAAGATGGGTCGAGTAAGCGAGTCATAACTGGCCACGTTTCCCCTTGAAGGTCACATGCCCAGCGCAAGCTGCATTTTACCTTAACCCATTGATTAGCACCAGGGTCTTGGTGGGGTCCCGTGAGTTTACCGTTATCATGGTCAAAAAAAATGGTTGGGTTAGGTTGACTACTTGGGTTGACTAGAAACACTTTTAAGGCCCTTTCTAAATAAATATCTAATGCATTAAATATTATTACCAAAACAATTTTTTTACAATAATAATCTGAATCTTTGAATAAAGAGATTTAGGAGGTTGTATGCATTTAAAAATACATTTCAAGTGACTTTCAACATGTTGACCCCACCAGGCCCATTTGACCTGTTCCCTTTTCTAGCCAAATTATTTTTTATTCGGCCAATTTGAGATTAAAAAAAGGTTTGAAAGTGCCACCTCTAGAGAGGTGTTTGTGTTTTTAAACGGATACCTTTCGGTAATACGCCCAGAACTCTCTTGTTTTTTAATAAACTCATGAGCTTCCTCGAGCTTTCCTAAATAAAAATAGGATTTAACAATCAGGTTTGATCTCCATGAGTCTGACCCATCAGGACTCAAAGTCTGCTCACACATCAGAATAATTTGTTCATATCGCTGTAACTGCAAAACCAGACATATGATTACCGAACTCAGACCTAAGTTATCACAATAAATAACAAAAATCATAAAGTCAAACTACTTGCCTAGCCTGGTGGTCCCAAAAATGCAACATTTCTTTTTTCGGTATGTTCACAATCATATTTACTTTTTTGCCAACTATTAGAGTTGGCAAGATAGGTGGATTGGGAAAAGGGGTCAAAACACACCATTTATTAGTATGTGTGGAAATGGTCGGGTTGACAAGAAACACTTTTTGGTCCATTTTATTACTTTTTACTAAATAGCTATTATAATAAATATGAACACTAACACAATATTATAACAATAATAATCTAAATCTTTAAATAAATCAATTTAGGAGGTTGTAAGCATTGAAAATACACTTTGGGGAACCCTCAACCAGTTCTACTTTTAGCCATATTTTTTTATTTGACCTGTTTGAGTAAATGGATGAAACTCAGTCGCCACCACTAACAGTTACTAATCATTACTTGTTGTTTGTAGCCTGCACCTCATTTTGTCCTTAAAGAACATATTGGATTATTTAGCCAGTACACAAACATTTTTATCAACTATGTGTCAAAAGAAATTGAACACTTTTATTAAATGTTATACAAACCATGAGTAGAGTATCTGCTTTCATCTGAAGCAATTGCTCTGAATAATTGCTTATCCGCAAAGCTTCATCAATAACTTTCAAAGCACATTCTAAATCTTCTGGTGTTCTTCGTGGAAGTTCGGTATATTGCTTAAGGCATTGTGTCACTTTCTGAAAAACCAAAGATTTATATAAGAGAAAATAAAAAGAAGGAAAATTAAGCATGATATAAACTATGTGTGCAGTTGTGTAAAGTTAAAATTGTTAACTATAAAATAGTATATACGAGAAAAAGATTAAAAAAAATCTGAAATACCTGTGCCTTCTCTAAACCCTCGGAGGCATCTACTAACAACTTTCTGTCTATACAGATGTCACCCCCTGACTGCAAGCATTTCATATACTGAAAAGTTGAATTTTCAACTTCTCCAATAGCAAGATAACAACTGAACATATATAAAAGATTATTACTCTTTGAACAGATATAAAAACATTATTAAAAGTAACAAAAAGCAATTATTGATTATATTATTTTATTAATAAACTGAATGTTCAACTCCAACTAGGTGCTAGCAACTCCTTATGGGTCAATCCCATAGAACATAAAGCCCGAAACTTGCCTAGTCCATTCGGAAGGAGCACCTCGCATTGACCCCATTGACTAGTAAGCAGAAAGGGTCCCAATGTCCCACTATGATGGTTATTGATAGACACACATACAGAGATGTATATGTATATACGTACATGCGTATGAGAGAGTGTGCTCGCATACACACGCATATATATACGTTCAAAACAAGTGTTTATGAGGTTCTTGCAGTTCTCTACTTAAAATGGGTTTTGTATTTAACGACCCTACACACACACGCATATATACATATATATATATATGCAACTGTGCATGGCATGTTTGATATGCATAAACACAATGAAAAATGAACACCACGTGTAACTAGAGGCAACAATTTCGACCCATTACCTATGAAAGGGACAATTTGGGTTATGTTTTCTCTAATGAGTCAAATTGATGAAATAAAAACAAGTTAAGCATGAAAAGTAACAGGTCAAAAGAAAGTTGCCTGAAATGTGTTTTTAATGATAGAAGCTCATTAAAGTTGCATTATTATTAAGACAACATATTTTGGAGATCATATTTGTCACTAACTATTTAGAGGAAAACATTGGAAAAGAGGTGTTCGGGGTCAATTCAACCTGACATGTTTTATGTTTTGACCTGTTAGCCAACCCGCTGACCGATCCATTTTGCCACCTCTATGTGTTTAACAAATAGAGTCTTTAACTTCTCAAAATGCTCTAGCAACCAGTAAGTTTATTACTTAACCGGCATGCATTTTCACATATAAAGATCTAACTAAATGACTACAAAACAATAAAACCTATAAAAATGTAACAGAAGTGACACTTACTGTGCAGCACGAACTTGAACCTTGAGAAAATTAGGATCTATTGCTGCAGCCATCAGGCAATCTTTTAAAGCATCTTTCATCCTTCGAAGAGAGATCCTAGTAGCTGCACGGTTGCTATAGCATAGCATCAAAGCCCTAAGGCAACCTTTAGATTTCTCAGTTTGAGAAACCGAATTTAACCCCTGTGTGTAATAATCCTCTGCTTTAGCCAGATCCCCATTACCATAAGCTTGGTTTCCCCTGATACAATTCAAAATCGCTATTAGAACAAAACGAGGAATTGTTAATTGCAAAGGTGACAAATGGGTGTGTTGGGTAACAGGTCAGAGGGAAAATATGTTTATAGTACGGGTCAAGTTACGTTGACTCAGAAAAGCTTTTATGGTCCATTTATTTTTTTAATTAATAACTAGCGTATTAGATATGATTACAGAAACTATACTATTACAATAAAAGCAAACTGCCAGAAAAGATAACGAACTTCTGTTGGGTTTCTATTTGGGGTAACACAGTTTGTTTGCACCACAAAAAGGCTCAAATCTTCAAAAAAAAATCATTTAAGGTAATCTTGTAAGTTGACCATTTTTCAGGAGTAGCTTCAAGGGAATAGGACTGATAAGTCAGCTGTCAAATCATCACTTAAACCACTCAACAGATTACCCTAAATCGAATTTCTGAAAGTTTAAGCCTTTTTTATTTATAAATAAAGTATAAAAGAAGTTTGAGCCTTTTGGTTGGTGCAAATAAAGTGTGTTATCCCATATAGAAATCCTATCAACGTTTATTACCCTTCTATGCAATTACCCGCCTATATCTTTTTGATAAGATGATTCAGTAGGCTGTACGGAATGAAACTACACTTTGGACTGCGTTCAGCCTTGTTAAAACAAAACATAACTCAAATGAACCCATTTAATTAAACAGGTAGAAATGGACACCTCTAGTTAACTAGTAACACAAATTAAGTTCTACCGCCCGTATAAGAAAAATCCTTGCCCTGCAAAAGAAAAAGAAAGAATCTAACACCTCAATCGCCATTTCTCGCAGACTTCCTCCGCTGCGATGCTGACTGATGCAGTTGCTGAAGTTCCATGCTTTGAATCTTGATCATTTGTCGGTTTAAAATTATCCTTCTTTTTACTTGATAATATAGACACATCAACTTTTTGGGTACTCCCAGGAAACAAAATTGAAGTAGAAGATGATGCATACGTGCTTTTTGCATCTGATGTTGAACTGAAAGAATCTTGACTGGTCTTCGACCAATGTTTCTTTTTAAGCTTACGTGTCTCTGGTGACATTTGATTTTGACCGGACGTAGAAGCAGCAAAAGTGAAATTCTCCTTGCTTATATTTTCTAATATTGACCCGAACTCAAATAGACGAGTGCCAGATTTTTCTTGATTCCCAGAAGTTGCAGTGGAGCTCAAATCAGAATCCAATGCCGTAGCAAAAGTATCACTACTAAACTCCAAGTTTTCCATTGCAGATTTAAAGGTTTCTGACTCGGAAGCTTCACATGTTACATCACCATCATTAACATCTAACCGCTGTGTAGCGATAATTAAATCTTCATCTGTTGTGATATTTGAATCAATTATATGTGATTCATTTGACACACTATTTTGGTCATTTATTTGGGAAGTGGCATCATCATCTGATGTCACAGATGTTCCTCTAGAATGATTATCAGCTAATGTTGATATGGGGAAACATCCATCGGTGAATAAGCTTCAAAACTCTCCGAAACCTGATGTGAACTTTGACCAAACACAAAATCTTGTTTAGGCTCCCGTTGACCAATCACAGGCTTTCTAACGTTTCCTTTCTTTTTCTTCAACCTAGCTTCTGGTATGCTTTTTGCACTAGAAAACAACCCCCCCTTCGTATCAGGTGTTTTAAATTCTACATTAGGATCCCAAGAATTATCCAACTTGCTAGAAAAAGTAAACTCAGCGTTCTTTTCGTGTCTACTTGTAAAATAAGAATTACCATATGCTTGGAAATTGCTAGATGTTGTAGCTTCATATACCTTTGCTTCAACATTTTGACCAAACACAAAGTCTTCTCCAGGTCCACCTACTTTCAGTCCCCGCATCCTATCTGATATTAAATCAGCCGCCTTCATACTTTCTTCACTATGCTTACTTTTTGATCCAAACACAAAGTTTTTCAAATTACCATCTCTATCACTGCTTACTTTCTGCTCCCTAATCCTATCTGATATTAAATCAGCTCTAACATTTTCTTCACTCTGCTGCTCTGACCTCCCAAACACAAAGCCTTTCAAATCATTGCTATCCAGCCCAACATTTCCGTGGTTACCGAGGTTCAGTTTGTGCATTTCGTGTTGTAATTCCGCCTCCACTTTGCCACCAAATGTACTTTCAAACCGACTCTTAAACGGATTCACATCTTGAAGATTCTTCATTTTGTTAATTTCATTTGGTAGTTGATCAGCCAAGGGTTGACTAAAACTACTCTTACTCTCATTTTCAAATGCTTTGAATTGAAATGCAGCATTTCCCCCAATATCATTACTATGACTTCTATTACTATCAATTTTCAATTTAGCCAAATCATCAACAACTCCCAGATTAGGGCTCTGATTATTATTACTGCTACCAGCTCCAAACGAAAATGTCGTTGGAAAATTAACAGAACTTGAATCGACGAAAATCGATTCCGATGAAGTCCGAAACGGATTAAACCCTAAACCAGGATCAGCCTCCTCTACACGGCGGCTACCGGAGACCGGAGTAGACCTAGGGTTATTAGAAGTTTGCCTTCTCATCTTCATAAGCCGCGGCCGTAAAACATTAGAACCTAATCCGGCACCGGCGACTCCCGCCGGCGAATTAAACCCTAAAATTTGATTTGTTTCGTTCAAATTCCGGAACGCGTGATTCGAATTCGATGATGAAGAGTTCATATCGTTGTGGAAGAAGATTTGAACGAGAAAGACTGACCGGTGTGTGAATCTAGAGCCGCCGCCAGCGAGATGTCCGGCGTGATGTCCGGCGAGATGAAGATATTAGAACCTGACGATTGTTGTTGATGTTGACTGGTTTTGTGATCGATCTTAACGTGATTAGGCGTACAAGTGGATGATTTAGGTGTGAATTTGGATCTGATCCGTTTAGTTTTCCAGATTGAAGGAATGATAGAGAAGTGTGTTGCGTCCTATGGTTGATTTCACGGATTATACGAGTCTTTCTAGAAAGGTGTTGCCCAAATGACATCTTAACCCAACGAGTGATGCTCAAATCAACATTTGGTAATTTTCAAATAGAATAAACATCTGCGGCGGGAGCCGGATCTTAAAGGGTTAACACATTGACATTAACGTAGTTAATCACTAAAAGAAACTTGATTAAATACATAAAAAAAACATATGAAATTACATCGACTCGGTTGTGCAGATCTAAATATAGATAAAAGACAGTTATACAACGGTACCAAATTTTTCAGTTGGCGTCGGTCTTATTCTTCACGATATCAGCACGTTATTATCAGTCGATATAACCCACGAGACCAAAAAAATACTTTATTTTAAATACAACTCCGTTTTTAACAAAATTATATCGGGACGTAAAAAAAATTAACAGACAAATGAAAATTAGTTTAAATATATTATAGTAGGTAAACTTGAAGCTTTAAAAATATGGGGGGATTAAAATGACATTTTGTAAAATAGGGACTATTATTGTTATTTACTAAACTTGAGGGGTGTAGGTATCGGTCACTTCTTTTTAAGTTAGATTTTTTTAACGACGAACATTGAATGTTGTGACTTCGCACCCCCCGTCACATGGGAGAGCCTCGTCCAACTCCGGCCAATATGTTGTCTTAACCAGGCCCACTTGACGTCAGAGTTTGAGAGCATCCGAGGAAAAATCCCACCCAATACGGCCCCTTCCGGGCTTGAGGGAGAGCCGAGGCTCGAACCCTGGATCGGCGTGGGTAAAACCCTGGTTCATCAGCCTAAGAACTAGGACTCATTTGCATGTCTCAGAAATTAAACCCGGGTCCCTTGAAACTTCATGACTCACCTCAACCACTATACCACAACCTCTTTAGCTTCTTTTTAAGTTGGATAGTAAGTGGATCGTGACTTAAGAGAGATCCATTGCTTGTACCATCAGCTAAATTTCTTTTTAAGTTAGATAGCAAGTGGATTGTGACTCAGGAGAGTATACATGCATCCATTGATTGTACCATCAGCTAAATTACATGTAAAACACTATTCATATCCTTCCTAAATTGTATAGAGTTATAATTGAATTTTCTTTTAACAGGAATTTGGATCACTGACGGGTCACTGACCCACCTGATTATTTCTGACTCTTTTAGGAGGAAACCCACCATAGGTGAGAAAACCTCTTGACACAACCTAAACCCAAGAGTAGACATCCCTATTTTAGTAAATTTTAGATACACATTTACCATTAGACTAAAACTAGTAGTATTTTGAATATCTCATATATGTTGTGTTTCTCTCTATATATATATGGTTCTTGAGTTTAAAACATGTGGTGACAGTGTTATTTAATTTTGAAAGCCAATAATGTGTATATATACATTTTAAAGTTGATAAATAGTGTTTATATCAATTAGATTTTTACATGTATATTATATTTTATGTAGTTCTGTTTTAATTAAATTAACAAAAGCTCTTTAGTTCTGGTGGTTGGACATTACATTTTCACACAAAAGGCTTAGGTTTGGTACTTTTTAGCTTCGTTTTTTCTTCCTTTTTCTTCAGACGGTTCACTTTAGTCCCCTAAGATATCAACCTTGGTCGTTTTTTCCCCTCAAAACCTCTTACGCCTTCCTTTCCCTCCTCTTTTACAACCAACTTCTTCTGTTGTTTCAGTTAGTTTACGTTTACATCAGACAATTCTATTCACTAGTATGATAGTTTATTCTTTCTCTGTGTTTTTTAGTCTTTGGCTCTTATAAATCTATTGCTTTCTTTTATCTTTCTTCAATCAAAATCATATGGTTACACCAGTTAAATCACATCTTATTAATATCGTACTACAGATAAGTACACATGTCTAACGTGTGTAGTTTAGTTTTTTTTTGTTGAAAACCTTATTAAAGTTTAGTTGTGTAATCATTTTCTAAAATAAATTATATATACTTTACACACATCATAATACTAGTAAGAAATATTTAGAAATTAATAAGTAAAAATAAAAGGAAAAAATAATAATTTCAAATAGTTAAAAAAACAAAATACCTTTTTTTTTATCGTGTCAATGATCACTTTGAAACCCTAGTTCGGAACACCCCGTTGTGAAAAGCTAAGGGGGCGTTTGGTTCGTGGAATTCGTTTGAATTGGAATTTTAAGGAATTGGATTTGGAATTTTAAGGAATTGAAATCTATTAAAGGAATTTGTTTCCTAAATACATTTGATTTGACAAAACAATCATTAAAGAATTAGATTTGGAATTGGATTTTTAAAAGGCAAAAAAAACCCCTAAAAAAATATAAAGAAAAATATAAAAAAATAATAAAACAAAAAATAACTAAAAACTAAAAAAACCAAAATGTTTATTTCGTTTGCCTCGTTTCATAAAAAAAAAACTCGAAAAAATAGTTGAATTTTCGTTTGTGGTCGACGGCGGTGGTTGGAATCGGATGCGGCGGTTGGCGGAGGTGGCGGGGGCGGCGAGCGGCGTTGGCGGGGGCGGCGAGCGGCGGTGGGGATGGTCGGGGTGGCGGCGACGGGGTTGGCGGCAGTGGTCGCAAGGGTCGGTAGTCGGAGATTCCATTTGCTTTAGTTGAATTCCTTCACAAGTTGGAAGGAATTTGAAATCTTTTATTTGAGAGAATTTGAAGGAATTAATTACAATTCCAATTGCAATTTCATTCTCTACCAAACACGTTAAGAATTGAATTCGGATTCCAATTCCAACGATTTTTACGAACCAAACACCCAAAGGAATGGAATTCAAATTCCAATTCCGTTGAATTCCATTGAATTGCGGCGTACCAGGGGGCGTTTGGTTCGCGGAATTCATTGAAATTGGAATGTGAAATGGAATTGGAATTTTAAGGAATTAGATTTTGAATTGTAGTTTATTCAAAAGATTTGGAATCTGTTAAAAGAATTTGAATTCTTAATCAATTTGAGAGACAAAACAATTACAAAGGAATTGGAAACTATCACCATCACCACCACCACCTACCGAACGTCGCCGCCCACGCCACCGCCGCCGCCGACCACCCCTCACCGCCAGCAACCACCCCCACCACCGGCTGCGCCGCCCTGACCGATCCGCCCATTGTGTTCTATGTGTGTAATTATGATGTGAATTTACGTTTCCTTTCAGTATATATGAGTTATGATGATGGGGGGGGGAATATTTTTTGTTAGGTCTGGTAGACTTCAATAGAAGCAAATTGTATTCATGCAAGAAACTGGTTAACTTTTGATTTACTTAATTTTGAATCCTACTAGTTTATCCAAAATAGTGGCTCACGTTTGTTACGTCAAAATGGGTTATGGACTTATGGTCAAAACAGTTCCGAAGTCATTGGGTTGAACCACCAACATGTTTCTGTATTTTGTAAACACCAATAATATTATAATTTCGTTTAAATAAAACGATTCAGGACATAGTAGACATTTGAATACACTTGAGGTGATTTTCACACGTTCGGAAGTCGTGGGCGGTGGCGGTGGGCGTGAGTGGCGGTCAGGGGTGGCGACGGCGGGTTGGGGTTCAGCGGCGGCAGGTGGCGGCAGTGGGGATGGTCGGGGCGAAGGTGGTGGTCGGTGGGGGCGGCGGCAGTGGTCGCAAGGTCGGTATCGGAGACGGCGGTTGGCGGAGGTGCAGAGGGCGGCGAACGGCAGTGGGGATGGTCAGGGTGGCGGCGGCGGGAGTCGGGGAAATGGTGGTGGCGGCGGGGGGTTGGCGGCAGTGGTCGCAAGGGTCGGTGACTATGATCGCGATGGTAACAAGGGTTGGTAGCCGGAGATTCCATTTGATTTGGTTGAATTCCTTCACAAGCTAGAAGAAATTTGATATCCTTCGTTTATTTCTTTCTCTACCAAACACATTAAGAATAGAATTCGAATTCCAATTCCAACAAATTTTACAAACCAAACACCCAAAGGAATGAAAATTCCATTGAATTCCGACGTACCAAACGCCCTAAGTTTCAGGATTTGCAAATCTGAGTTGCGTTGTTCGAAGCTATTCATCCAACGAAAATGAGCGGTGTAGGAAAGAAAGTGGCGGATGTCGCATTCAAGGCATCAAAAACAATCGATTGGGATGGGATGGCGAAGATGATTGTCACCGACGAGGTTCGTAAGGAGTTCTCTTCACTCCGTCGTGCTTTTGACGAAGTTAACTCAACTCTGCAGACTAAATTCAGTCAGGTATTGAAATCAATCGCTCAAATTTCAATGATTCTACGTATTTGTATGTGCACGTATCGAATCTGTCGATGTTAATATGTTGAGCGATACGGATCTGCGTTTGATTAGATAGGGTTTCTGTGAATCGAAAACGTTCGGATTAGGTTCGATACTGAAATGATGTTCGATCTATTTACATTTGTTATGCACGTATTATGATCTTTGATTTCTACATCTTAATTTGTAACTAGCGATTTGATGATGATTTTGTATATGGAATTTTCATCTGTATTTGTGCATAAGTTGAAGAATTTGGACTCCTGCCTATAATTTGATTTATTCTCTAGAGCTGGCTATAGGCCTGTAAATGAACTGAATGAACACGAACGAGGCTTGTTCATTTTCGTTCGTTTAACTTTAACTAGGCAAACGAACGTACACGAACAACTACATGAACGGATTATCTTGTTCGTGCTTCTTCGTTAAGAAAATGAATGTTCACGAACACAAATGAACGAACAAGACATGTATTCATGTTTATTCGTTTATTTGAATGAACAAAAGTTTGTGTTCATGTTCGTTCATTTAACTAAATGAACAAAAGTTTGTGTTCATGTTCGTTTGTTTATTAAATGATCGTACATAAATCAACTTCCCGTTGAACGGTTCATGAAATGTTCACTGAAAGTTCGGTTTGTTTACAAGCCTAACTGGCGAAACTGTTGCCTTAGACCGCCTAAAGCAATTTATGTTAATGTGTGTGTTGAGTGTTATGGATCCATGGCTGGTTAGATATCAAGGGCCTTTTATGAATCAGAAACATGTAATGAGATGACGATGATGTTATATCAGACAGTTTTTATTTATTTATGTGGATTATTCGAAAGTATAATACCTAATTGGTGATAACTTGATGCAATTCTAGAATATAAGTGCTACTATGTACCTCAATAGATATGGTTAATTGTATGGTTTTATTTGTGATATCCCAATTCCCAAAGACTGTTATCTTTATGATAGGCATTAATATATTTCAATCAGAATGATCTTTCTTATTGGATAATGCAGGAACCAGAACCTATTGATTGGGAGTACTACAGAAAAGGGCTTGGATCTCGCATAGTTGATTCTTACAAAGAATTATATGAAAGTATGTCTTGCTTTGCCAAAATTCAACTTCAACATGTATACTCCTTTTCATAAACAATGTTTTGGACTTTAGGCAACAGTTAAACTCATAATAACAGAGTGGAATTCTTTGTTATGTGTTATCTTGACCAGTATCTCATAATGAGCCTATGAGGAAATCAGGAGATATAGTACTGTTTAGTGGAAGTTTTTTTTATGTCTACTCCATAGTTGTCGAAGGCGCTAGGCACATAGTATAAATTTGTTATTTTTAGGGGCTTTAGACATGTTTTAGGCTGTTTAGGGCTAGTTTAGGCTAGTTCCAGGCCTTTTTTGGATATTTCAGACCAGTTTTAGCTCTTCAGACCTGTTCGGACCAGAAGTTGGTCTGAATTTTCAGAATTTGGCCGGAACTTCGCCTGAGCGTGCCGCAAGCAGTTTGGCCTTGCAACGTCTGACCGCCACGCCTTTGGCGCCTTAGGCAGTTATGCTCTACCGTATTGCAGCTGTGCACGTTTATATTTAGTAATATCAAAGATGTTTGTCTAGATATTATGTGCTTGATTGCCTGCTGGCGATGATATATCCTGTACTTAGGTGACACTTGACCGCTCCTTTACATTTTTATCTATTTAATAGCAAAAATCTTTGGATATGTTACTTGCACTAATGGTGAAGGAATGAAAGTAACATGCAAATGGCTTTAAGCTGTTCTATTGTGACATTTGCAATCTTCCTTCTGTTATTTTTCTTTTTTCAGCAGTTGCAGAAAAAATATCTTAATTGCTGTACTGTAGACATTGTTCTAAGCCTCATAGACTTATGTTTACATACCATATTGGTCAATGGTTTGTCACTTAAAGTGCTAACTATAACGTGTGTCTGATATTCTGTTTGGACCGTATATTAATTTGTATAAGTGGAAACTTCAAAAAGGATAATACGGGTCTCTATGGATTGCCCTTATCTTTGGATGGAATTATTATAAAATTTTAAAGAGATTTTGTGATAGCCAATTATCCATTTTTATGTGAATCTGTAGATTGCAAATCAAATGATGGTATGGGTGTGTTTGTTTGTGAGACTGTGAGGCAACTAGATTCTATTTGCTGTTTGAGCAGTATATTTATATAAAATGGCATAATATATTTAGTAAGTTTGTTGATAAGTCGACTTCAGAGTACAAACCCAAGTTTGATGAACTGGTAAGAAATCATATATGACATGTAGTACTAAAAATTTGTTATCATATGTTTTTTCTGTTTTCGAGTAACTGATTATGAATCAAATTGTTATTCATACAGTTATTTTAGATAAAATGTGTAAGAAAAATAAAGATTATTGTTACGTGTCAAACTGTCATGTAGTGCTGTTGGATCTTGTTACTATATTTTATTTTAACTTTGTAATATTGAAATGACAGTTGGTGGAACTGAAAGAGGCTGAACAGGAATCTCTTAAGGAATCTGAAAGATTAGAGAAAGAAATTGCTGACGTCCAAGAACTGAAGGTAACAATGATACTCTGTTTTTAGCACAGGTCAAACGGGACGGGCTAGTTGGGTTGAACCAATACACTAGCCATCTAGCCGGTCGCTTTGCCAATTCAATCGGTTGGACCCGTCTTAAAAACCGAATGAAACTGTAATCAATTTAAAATATAGAAAATGAAAAGAAAAAAAATCTAAAAATATTTTTAGAACTTCAAATATTTTGCAATCCTTTTCTTGACTTGCGTGACCTATTCACTTCTGCACAATTGTTGAAAAAACATTTATTTTTTTCTTTTAAAACGAAAACCTGTTCAACCATTAACCCTCGATCCGCATGTCACAACTATTTGGTTCAAATCCAAGTGGTCTAATGCACGGTGACCGGTCGGGTCTCGCTTTCAAAATATACCACTAATGATCCCCTTTGAATCAGTCCTTTTAATAATATTGATTGTTTTGTTATAACAGAAAAAGCTTAGCACCATGACTGCTGATGAGTACTTTGAGAAGCACCCAGAATTGAAGCAGAAATTTGATGATGAAATCAGAAATGATTACTGGGGCTATTGATTGCTACTTTCTTCATGTCAATCAATTCATTTTTTCTCTTTTACCATACAGAAATAAAATCTTGGTATGACAGGTATGTTGTCACGTTAAATTAAATACACTCGTTGCTTAATAATCTTGTCGCTCGTTTTTTATCAATTGATACAGAACCAAAAGCTCTAGACAAACCCGAAACATTACAAAGAAATTTGCACCCTTGTTTTGACCCGTAACCAACAAAGACCAAACCCAAGCAAAAAGAACAATATTGAGACAGGCTAAAACTGTATCCAACTAGGTCGGGCTTTCTCCATGCGAGTCTCTCCATACGGTTCATCGTTATCCATCCTCCTATTGTTCCTAAAAGCAGCACAAGCAACAACATAGGCGATGACTAGGAGGATGAGAACAATGATGTTGATAACCGACACCTTTCTCCAACTCTTCCTTAAACTAGCGAGCACACCGGCCTTGCATGAGTTACAGTTGTAACACAACTGTTCTTGGTCGTTGCTCCACCGGTTGCAGTCGAGATTGTTCACCGCCAATACAGAATTGATCGGGTTCCATGTTGTCTCGTTGACATACACGAACCCGCATTCTGTTGGTGGCTTGCAGCATCCGGACTACAATCATAGAATAGAATCACATTAGTTCTAAAGGAAAATTAAGTTTGATATCCTGCCTACTAAATAATTTATGCCTAAAATGACTCATTTACCCTCTGTCTTACAGAACCACTCAATACCATGATACTTTCGAAGGGACCCATTAACAATAAAGCAAATAATTCAACATCATCCCTGTCATAATTCAAATCAAAATGATATCATTTGGTGACCCCTAAAATCTTGATTGCCGCTACAATGAGAAAACAGATTTATGGATAAGGTCTTGATTAAATTCAGGAAAAACCATTAAAATCTTGACGAAATCATTGAGATTCAACCCTTTTTGTGATTGTTAGTAATCGTTAAAAAATAATAATAATAATAATACAATTTGATCACCAAGAACACGCGACGGGTGTTGACATATCAAGATCGTGTGCATGTAGTCGTGAACATGACACCTTTTTGAGATCTTGATCCACAGGTCCTATTTCCGACTTTTCAATGATTAGAGGGTTACATTTTTTATGAATCGTTCACATTCGAGAGAGCGTACGATCTCAAAGATCGTTAAATATTTTATTGATTAATTTGTTTTATAACCGAAATATTTGTTAAAATAGCTATTTTGGTGACTCGAGCATGCTAAAACCCTCAAATGATGTTTAGGATCAACTCCCGGGTTAAGTATGCTAAAAGGTCATGAAATAATCGTCTTTAAAGGTGTTTGGGATAGCTTATTAAAACTATGTATACGTCTATCGTCTTGGTAAAAACAAGTTTAAACTAATTATTGTTCATAAAAACTTATTTCACTCGCAATAATCAGATAAACAGTTTAGATTAGATAATCAATCCCAAACAAACCACAAAAGAGCTTATTACCCCACCACATCGCGAAAAACAGATGCACAATTCTAATAAGCAATCTCTCAAACCGGCTTTGGTGATTAGAAGTGTAATAAAAGCAAAATAAGCAAGTTGTCCATGAGATATGTGGCTTTAAAGAGGGAGAAACAAGGTCAAAAGAGAAAATGCAAAGTGAAGTAAAAGGAAGCAGTTGAGATCTGGGATATCTTAATTGAAGCTTTGACCAAGCAACAAAAAAGTATAACAAAAGAGAACATAATACGACTATACGGGTAGTATATCCAAAAGTCAAATTCGACAGTTTCTAGGCATGTCACATCTGGGCATAATACGACATGTATTGTGTTTAGTGTAGCCCAATACGGATGCGTATTATGTCCTGTAAGTATGAGGGTGGTATAAACCGTATAAGACTATACGACTCATATATGTGTCAGTGATATACATTTAGCTTCAGTTGGTGTATGTTTAGCGGTTCCCTTAAGTATTCATTTGTATCAAACGGTCAAATCTCTCGGCAACTTACAAGTGTCACCGTACTATTTCATCTCTCTAAATTATTTACTTAAATACATTAAAAATTAGGAAAATAACCTAAAATATTCATAAATCATAATTATAATAATTATAATTTTAAAATACAAATAAAATAAAAAATAAAAACCACTAACCTCAATAGGATTAAGCTTCCTCCGGTAATACACATCAGCAGACTCCGGATACCCACCAACAACCTGACCCGTTTTCCCACAAACACCCGAATCACGAATACACGAACTTATCTTCCTCCAATACTCATCACTCGCGACTCGATCCTTCAACCAACCCGAATAATCCGGCAAATAATAATCCTCATAAGCCCGGTTCAGCTCGGGTCGACCCGACCCGTTTTCCGTCACCACGTAAGCAAATATAACAAACCCTATAAGCACAACAATGATGAAAAACATGGCCCAGAGGTAAAGGTACATGAGGAAGGTGTTCCGGTAACACGCGCCGGCGAATCCGGCGAGTGAGACCACCATGATCGCCACTCCGATGACGATCAACGGCCACTGGAGGAACTGCATGCAGTCGGTGTTGTTTGCGCGCGTGCTCAGCCAGATTCCGCCCCCGAGAATGGGGATTGAGAGCAGGAACGTTAAGAAGTTTAATAAACCGATTAGATGATTGCTTGTTCTCATGATTGTGATTGTGTGTCATTTGGTGGGTGTGGATGGAGTTATGGGGTGAATAGGGAGGGAAGAGTACAAAGATTAAAGTTATGAAGTGAAATGACGAAATTGGGTTTGTGGTGGGGGGTGGGGAAGGGTAAGAGTAGTTGCGATTTCTGATACGAACATGTAAATAAGACATGTCATTGAGTTAAAAAGTTTTGGTTTGAGTTTAATAGGTTTTGTGTTATAAACAAGTTGACAGTTGAATACATGATTAAAAGTGTGTCTAAATAGGTCTTAACATATCTTATACTTATTTATATCTTTAATTTAAACAAAATATAAATATTTATATGTTAAGGATTGTTGTTGAAGGATATTATTGTTATGAATTTTAATTTTTTAGTGATCTTTATTTTATTTTATTATTTGTTAACCATATTAAATGTTCTGGGTGATGTCGTGTCAGTAAATATGTGATATTAATTGTGTTAAACATGGCTTGTTGTTTAACACGTTATAAATATGTTCATGTTTGAAAAGAATGACACGGTTAATTATCATGCTCATGTTCGTGTTTAGTATCTGTGTTAATCATGACGTGTGGTATCGTGTCTTGTCTGGCATGTTTTATCGGTGTAGCGGGAAAGGGGGAAGATGGAGGGTCAGTAAACTTTTTGAAATGACAATTACAAATATCTAAGCTGTCGATGGAGTGAATATGAGGTGTCATGTTTTCCTTACATTTAAAAGTGGGTTACAGATAATCAATGTTTATGGATTAAAGTTTTAGTTTATTGATTTTGAATAATGTTTTTAGTTTGTTACAAAATCTGTTCTATAACATCTAATATGTTTTAGCACCATTGGACGCACTGATGGAACCATAGTATATTAGTCGGAGGGTTCTTATCGACTGTAATAAAGGGTTCATTTTTTTAAAATTATAAAAACTGAACAAATTCTGTTAACTGGAATGATAATATATTTGATATGACACGAACCAGATTTGGATCTTGAATTTGAATGATGTTAGGTTTTGAGTTCTCAAAGTGATCTGACACGACCCAAACCAGAAAATATGTAATCAAGCAGATATATATTCGAACACTGAGTATTACTGACGCCCATAAAAAAATTCTTACGTTCAACCTGGTACAACGGATAAACAATCTACATTATTATAAGGAGTTCATATTATCATTTTGTTACAAAGCGGATCAGAAGCAATGGATTGGATCGTAAGTGTATCTGCTTGAATTGATTCATCGTCATCATTTCTATGCCACGACCATGAAGCAAAACTTTCACTGGCGACTATAAATTCCCCGTGACCAAAACTAGACTCCTTAAATATTGATATCTCCGATTGTGGTTTTGTGAACCTACGAAACACGGTTTTTGTATGTATCAAATCATTAAACTTGTCAAAAACACTACTAGAAAACAAACTTTTACTAATAATGTAAGCACTCCGTGTAAATCTCACATCGGCTTTGGATAGTAGAGATGTTGAGTTCATAAATAATTATCCATCTCAAATACCAACAACGCCTTTTAGACGCATTAGCTGTGATGAGAGTAGAACTTTATAGTTAAGCGTGCTAAGATGTGAATAGTAACAGAAAGTGAAAATAGTAGTCAACTCACTCGCCAGAAAAGAAGTTTCCTCCATCTCCGATTGTGATATGGATTGGGGCACAAATAGCCTTTTCTTTTTTGTACATGCGATTCTGTCAAAACAAAAGAGAAATTATTTTGTTTATCGCGTGATTTGGGTAATAAAGATTCGAAGTGGCTTACAAAACACTCATAAATATGAATACGCCCGCCAAAAACGATATCTACACGAGCATTGTAAAGCAATTCCTCCATCGATTCCTTCATATCGACAGACTCTTTCTTCCCTAGATGAGAATATCCCGAGTTATACCATGGTGCATGAACAACCACGATAAGCCACAGTGTTTTCGTCCTGTTAACTTTACTTAGATCATGCTCTAACCACTTATACTGGTCCGAGCCATGACCAAAGTCCGCGTAGGAACCCAACATTATCACATGAACCTTTGAGATATCAAACGAGTAGTACAAGTTAGATTTCGATAGACTCTCCTCAAATGGCATATGCCATCTTGCATTATAGGCAGTGAATGGTTCCATATGGTAGAGGGGATATATCTCAACCTCATGATCTCCTTCGGTCACCATCCACGCCGCTTGCTCGCTAGCGGCTCCACCAGGCGGCCGAACGAGTCCCAATACGCAGTGAATGGTTCCATATGGTAGAGGGGATATATCTCAACCTCATGATCTCCTTCGGTCACCATCCACGCCGCTTGCTCGCTAGCGGCTCCACCAGGCGGCCGAACGAGTCCCAATACGTTTGCTCGGTATCCGCACACGACAAATCACCGGGTGATATAAGGACATCATAGTTTGATTGTGCAATGTGTTCAAGTGTAGATTGGGTCACATCAGTTTGTCCAAGGTCACCTACAAGAACAAATTTGATCGGAAGGTGTACCGGAGGAGTCTTGAAAGAATATTCCGGCGATGAACCACCAAACCAATAATAATATGTTGTACTATGGCCGGTTAATGGACCGATCACCACCTCATGGATTTCACCGGACGTATAATTGTTGTACTTGTAAGAAGAAACTGTTCCGTTTGTGGAATATTCATATTTCCCCGGAGATGTGCCGTAGTGTACGGTGGCCGGAGTATGGTCTTCAGTAATCCATGAAATCCGCATTTTATCTTCTCCGACTAAAGATATATGAACCTGTAATATGATCAATTCATATATAAATATTCCATACAAACATAACAACTTGGCAGTTCGATTTTGAATAAAATTAATATCGAAATATAGATAAAAATAAGTGTTGCCGAACGGTATATTTAGAATTTTATTAAACATTACATTTGAAAAGAAAACGCATGTTACATCGATCAAAAACTATAAAAGCTTCTACCGACATCGGTTCGGATAACAATGATAGTACTGGTACCAACGTTGTTCGGTCGGTATTGATCCGGTTCGTTTCGTTACCGGAAATCTGTATAGTTTACGGCACAAAAAAATACATTATTATGACCACAACTTGGTCCGTGACGGTATCGGTACTCGGTATAATTTACGATATAAGAAAAAATTTATTCGCAATGGTTTCATTACACAAAAGTTGATTGATGTAACCCCCTAAAAAATGGGCAATTGCATATACCCCCCTCTAAACTTATAATTGCAAGTCGTGTAACACAAAAAGTAATGTAGTGTTTTATATCGATTGAAAATCATAAAAACGAATATCGACACCGGTTCGGTAATACCGATACCAGTACCGTTGTTATTCAGTCAGTGTCGGCTCTGTTCGCCACGATACCGGTTGGCACCCGACACTCGATATAGCCTACAATATCAAAAAAATACCTTATTTCGAACACAACCCCGTTTTCAAAAAAATATTTTGGTATGCTGAGAAAAAAAACTAAACACACCTACGTATTCAAGTTTTTTTTTAAAAGGTAGCGAACACAGACAAAGAAAAATCATATTTATGAAAATTTAAATATGTTAAAAGTGTATCTTACTACTCTAATAAATGAAAATCTTTTCAGGACACGTGTCACTATCTGGTTACTCCTCATCTTTATTTTCCCGCCTCTCTCTCCTATTAAATATTAGATTTGTATTTCTCTTTCCTATTAAATAATAATCTTTATATTAATAAATCTAATTACGAATACTTATTATTTAATTATAAATAGTTATTATATCATCAATCAAATGAAATTAATATAAACTAACATTTATCAATTAAATTAAAAAATTAATACTTAGTTGAAAAAAAAAATGTTTTAAAAGCTAACTTAACAGACCTTATAACTGACACAACAAATTACATTTTTAAAAACATATTTTGACAAATGTGTTTGTTAACAAATTATATTATATTTTATTCAACCGATGTAATATACTAGTTTATTCAACCCGTGTAGTAAACGGGTTTTTAAAAATATAAAATTTTTATTACTAAATATATAACATTTTATTTATTTAACCCGTGTAATACACGAGATTTTAACCTAGTATTATATGTACATAGTCCGATCTGAGTTTTTTTTTAATAAAATGTTGAAACTTATTTTACAAATTTTCCCAATATTTACAAATTAAAAGGCGTCGATTAAAAATGAAAATACTAGTAACTAATTACTTGTTGTGGAGTGATAGGATCAACATCATCGTTGACACTGATGAGGGACTCCCGTGGTGGATGCCGATTGTATGCCTCACCGGCTTTCACATTTCCGGCGAACCCTACAATCATCGTCGCCGCTAACAACCATAACTTTTGAAAGCTCATATCGGGGAGGAGAGATAAGGATTGAGATGTGGTGACTTGAAGTTTATATAACACTTGTTGGGTTTGATAGAATGTTGAATTCAACGTTACATATCATATTTTGTAAATAAGATTTAATATTCTCAATTTGTTACATTCTAGCTTAGAATTCGTGTACTACATACGGGGTGAAAAATATCAATACATAAAACTCTTAAATCTTTTACAGGTGTAAAAATGTATTACATATATTGATGGAAAACAAAATTTAAAATAATTAAAAATTAATATATAATTGGGTTTTAAAAATACCTTAATTATTATTTAATATAACTTCAACTTTCATTTATTATTTTATTGAAAATAAAATTTATATGATTAGATTTCAAAGTTTTTTATAATAAGATATAATTTCAAATAAATGTCTTTTATTAGTATAACTAGGTCAGTTACTCTTGTATTACACGACTTGAAAACATTCAAAATGTGAAATGATAAACTGTGTACACAATAAAAGATATTTAGAATCTTGAAATATACTATAAAATAAATAGTGTATTATAGTAGTTGAATACGTAACACTATGAGAAATTAATAATTTTAAATAGAGGGACTTGTAACGTAAATAATATAAAAATATAATAAAGAAATTTATTATTTCTTTATTTTTAACTGATTATTATATTTTTTAAATGCATAATCCTTGACCTAATTTTGTGGTGTGGTAGTTTAGACATGAAAAAAAGTTCCTCATGTCCTCAATGAATGACACGTGTCACTTAAGATTTTCATTTATTAGATAAGTAATATTATTTTTTAAAATATATTTTTATTTAAATGTAAAGGTATTTATTAAAAGAGAGATGCAGGAAAAAAATTATGAGAATTAATATGAAAACGGCACGTAACATTAAATTTTTTTATTTATTAGATAGTATAGATTACAGACATTTATGTAACAGGTAACACAATCAAATTCGAAGATATTTAGGATTGATTATTAAAATGTAGAGTAAATTACAAATTGTGTCATTTATTTATTATGCAAATTGCAAATATTGTCCTTTGCTTCATTAATTACACTGTATGTTCTTATTTTGAAACATTTGCAATCTTTACGTTCTTTTGACTAACCCTCATTCAAAATCTCAGTTAATTTTTGTCATGTGCCTCTCACATGAGGGGCATTTTTGTCTTTGTAACCCACTGCTTCTCTATAATCCTTCATTCTCTTCTCCAAACACACCTACTCTTTTTATCTCTACTCTCCCTCTCTCTGTAGAAAACACCGCCAACACCCAACGACCGGTTCATCTCCTGCCAACACCACCATTCCATCTCCGGCAAACACCACCTCCTCCATCACCGACAAACACCACTTGTCCTTGCAAATCGACCCATGTCCGTGCAAATCAATATCTAGTAATGATTGAAGAGGTCAAAATCAAAATTGTTCTTTAAGATGTCAGAATCAAACATTTTGATGATCTTCTAGAATCCCATAGCCATTATATTATACAAACATACATTTCAAGAAGATGTGTACAATACTTTTCACTTATTGGTTATTTTTGGCTGTTTAGACACGTGTCCTTATGCTATTGGTTCGTTTTTGTTTTTGTTTTTTTATTGCAGCGATATTTGATTTATATGTTATATTATGGGTGAGGAGCAATTACACGGAAAGCCCCACGCTCAACTGGTTTGTAGCACGCGCAGCCGGAATCCCTCCACGCAGGTTCGAATCCCAAAGGCTATCTTTTATTTTTTTTAGTGCAGCGAGTTGTTTTTGTATATTCAATATTATAGGTGGGAAAAGAATACAATAAATGTAATTAGCTCAACTGATTTGTTGTGCCTTTACTCGGAGAGTACTCTGTCTCGGAGACCTTATTTTATGATTGGCGTCGAAGGGACCGGTCAAAGATAAAGAATTAGAGTGTCCTAATCACCTTAAACTAGTTAGGGTAAGAAGGGTGTCGAACCACGAAGAGTTTGTGGTCGGTGCTCAACTTCAATTGACAATGCGATTTATGAAGTGACAATGGGTCTTTCTGACCAAACACAAGCAATGATTTAGGTGAAACTTATCAAACTCAACAAACAAGGATTATCAACTAACAATTATGACCAATAGTAATCAAGTACCAAAAAACGATTTAGATTGTAACAATAATTAAAAAGGAATCACACTCGGGTTTCAAGTTCACAAGTAATTAGGGATTATCACACCAACATATGAGTTCAAACAATCAAATGGTTATCCAAATCAAATTAATCAAATCTAACAAAAAACATCAACATTCATACATCATCGGCAAATAGTGTAAAACAATATTCACAAATAAAATCGAGACAAATGTATGCAATATAGAATTAGATTAATCAATAGATTCAACACAAATCAAAGTTCATAGCAATTATCATCTAACGGGGTCAATGGTGCAAGAATTTATCAATTCCCGTGAGTTCATAACCATACTAAACACAAAGATTCAAGTATTTCAAACCAAACGATTACAAGAATTGTTTCTCAAAGCTAGCATATGATAAAAACCCTAGAAACTTACAAACAATCCACCCGGGAATGATTACCGGTGGATTAGCCGCTCATGGTTGTGGAATTCATCTTCGATTCTTCAATTTCTTGATACCGATCTTCAATAATATGTTTCTAGCCTCCAAACCTCTTCCAAAATCGCCCAAAACTGTTGTTCCAAAGGTTCATCGAATTTGGGGAAGAAACCCCCACTTAAACTCTCGAAATCGACAGTTTCCTGAAAATCCGCTTCAAAATAACGTAACTGGCGTAAGCTTACGCTGGGGTGGCGTAGGCTTACGCCGCATCCCTGAAACCTGCTGTGAAAGAATTGGTTAGGCGTAGGCCTACGCTGGGCGGCGTAAGCTTATGCTGGATGGCGTAGGATTACGCCAGGTGGCGTAGGCTTACGCTGGCTCCTGTATTTTTGCCCCGTTTCCTCCGTCTTCCTTCCAACTCTTGCATCTCTCGCATAATATCTTCTAAAATCATACATTAAGCTTCCAACACTTGCACATGCATAGCTACACAAAACCTTTGTATTCCCCATATTAATCTGCATAAATATAACATTTTGCACCCTTTTAATACATGAAACTTTGGTCACTTATCATTTTACAACATTGTTTTTTTTACACAGATTTTACTATGCGAGAACACTTTATCTTTATTTTATTTTTACTTTAGCAACATTACCGCACATTAAGACACCGCCGCGAAGCGCGGGACTTTCTCCTAGTTAAAGTACATTTGAGCAACCAAAACTTGCATAGCCAGTTCCCCTGCTTTGGCCTCTTTGAGGGTATCTTGAAACCACCTCCTTGAGCAATCATACACCACACCCGCCAGCGACAAACGGCGACTCTACTTCTCGCCATTACTACCGCCGCCGCCACCGCTGTTATTGCCAATTTCCATTTTTTCCAACTTTGACCCTCAAAATTTATAGATTTTTTCAAGATTCTATGCGGGTTCCTCAAAAGTTAACAGAGTTCACAAGATTTGATGCTGGTTTTTGTAAAGTTATGATTCTATGTGGGTTAAAAGTTAACAAAGTTAACAACACAATACACTTTGTGTCTGACTCAGTAGGAGTTAAAAAAGATGAATTGTGGGGGGTACATGATAAGAGTTAACTGAGGTTTTGGATGAGGGTTAGTCAAAAAGACGTAAAGTGTGCAAATGTTTCAAAATAAGGGCATACAGTGTAATTAATGAAGACAAAAAACAATACTTGTAATTTGCATAATAGATAAAGGACACCATTTGTAATTTACATTAAAACTAGATATTTTTTTGCGGGAGTCTGGTCATTATCGAGGTCGGCTCATTTGAGTGGATAAAACTTATGTCGAAACAAAGTCTTTCTATAGCGAACGATAAAAAAACCTCGAAATTTAATATAACTCCGTTTTTAATAAAAGGTATACATGAACGTTGGAAAAAAAACAAAGAAAACCGCGTATTCCGTTTAAAAAAAATTAAACGAACGAAAGTTAGCACAGGAAAACAAAATTAATAGAAAACATTAACGGGTTAAAAACGTATATTATATATACTATGAGGGGCAAAAACGATTCCACAAAAAGGGGATAAACTTCGCTTGGGTTTCTTGAAGGGCTAATTAAACAAACGGTCTACACAAAAAGGGACCTGGACTCATCTTTGGCTCTTGTTACTGTCTCCGCAATCACTATGGGGCTTACACTGCTACCGATGGCCCATTTTTGATGTCTCCTTCAATTCGTTGGTTGGAGAGATCCCTGGATACGGGTTTAGTAATCTCACTAAACTGGTTTACCTTGATATGTGATTTTGTTTGGGGGTTATACAAGATAGATAACAATCAGGGGTGAGATTTGGGGGTTATATTCTTCTATTATATGTAAAAGATTTTCTTAAATAAAATAATTTATTAAATTTATAAAATCTAATTAAATTATAATAATTATCCTTTAGATATAAAAAGACTAAAATGTATTAAAAACTTAACTGCTGTTAGTATAAAGGATAAAAAACAAAAAACTTTTCAAATAAAGAACAATATAACACTCTTTTCATAACCAAAATTGTAATTTAGTCTTTCTTTAATTAAAATCAACTAGAGTTGGTTATCACACAACAAGGGTTCCTTGTGATGTGACTAATGGATAAGCTAATGGAAAACGTGCATCTCCCGCCCTTAATATTTCACATTAATTAGTTGGGGGATCTGTGAATTCCGTTAGAATCGGATCCACAATAACTGACAGGAACGGTGATGAGCTCCGACACTGGCTGCAGGTGGTGGTGGAGATCGGAGCTTTCGAAATTGGTGTCCGTTTTGCTTCTCGGACAGTTAGTCTCTTTCATATTGGCACTTCTGAACTTCACTTCATCCCTATTTGCAAATCTCGGTAAATTAATCATCCTCTTTCTCCTTCCTTTTGTTTTTTTCGTAACCTTACACAATCGTTTTTGTGAATTTTGCAATTATGATACATTATTCAGCCATAAACATAAGAAATTTTAGCCGATTGCAAAAATTGGGGGAAATTATCGTTGAATTAGGTTTAATGTTAATCGATGTATACATCAACGGAGAAAACTGATTCCTTACAGCTGTTGATATATGTAATCAGTAGTTAACTAAATCAATTTTAGTCGATTGTGAGAAGATTGATGATGCATGGCCCTAAGAATCAACCTAATCCATTCGATGCTTGACTAATTGTTAAGGTATTCGATTAGGCTAGATTGTTATCATTACAAAAAATTATGTCTAGTTAAATTGTTAGGCTAGACTGTTACCTAACAAAAAATCTGTGCCTGTTTTGAAGAGAGAATGCTAAATCATCATAATTTGTATATGTGTTAATAATAATCCTTACTTACAAGTTTATGGATTCAGGTTCTTGAAATATAACACTAAAAATTGTTATGGAGATGAGCGAGCGAATTTGCATGCACACTTGTAGTGATTTAAACTAGAATTTGTGTTGAAACTTCTTATCTGCTTACTGCATTTTGATAGCTGTTTTGAAAGTGTCTAGGATTCCTCATCCAAAGTGCTTATCAGATTAGTGTGAGTAAAATAAATTGTTTTGGATAAGTAGTTCGAAATTGCTATTCCGAGCTGCTTATTTCAAAAAACAGAAGAGAAAATTTTCAACTTTTAATGAGCAATCCCATCAAAAAATATTCTAGTCTTAACAGACCAACCATTGCTAGAATAGTAATACTACAATACGACAGTTCTTAACACAAAATTCGTGCAGAACAGCTAGATATACAGTATGAATATAGTATATACTTTTTGACATTTGTGTGTGTGTGATAGATAGAAGTTGAAACACATTGCAAGGATTCAAACCACCTGAAACACAAACTTGAGTTAACAATCTGCATCTTATTTTACAAAGGCTAACACTTGATAAACTTGCATTTCACAAGAAAACAAGAACTTAAGTCTTCATTCCTAGCAAAAGATTATGTATGTTTTGAATGTTGAAATGCAATCCCAAGTTGGCATTCAAACTTTTGATGGCTTTGCTCTTATTTGTTTATTTCTAGTCCGTTACTTCAGTTGATTAGAAGTTTAGAACTACTTGTATGGTTTTTTGACCTATATATGTGGGTTGTATTTCTATATAGGTGCTAATTCACCTGTTACTCTGGGACTTTTTGGCTATCTGGCTTTGACCGTGGTCAATGGAAGCATCTTGTTATACCAACGCCATGAACTAATTGTACTGTCACCTTCCTTCACATCTAGTCAAAAACTTATATATCTATGTGTGACCGTATAAAGCCTCATTTTTTCGATTTTCCTTATCTTGTGTTAACTCTTGGCTAGGTTCTGAGTAAACTGCTTTGAAGTTTGATCAATGTTTTATGATGTAAGAACAATATATTCTACTTTGGGAAATTTTGCAGATTCCTTGGTATTGGTATGCTCTTTTAGCATTTTTTGATGTCCAAGGCAACTATCTTTGTGGGTTTGCTTCTCTTCATCTCTTACTTTTTGACTTTTTTCATGTAACTCAATCTCGTACAACGAAATTGCAATTTTTGGAGGTTGTAATTTCGACCTATTTACTTCTGAATTGGTCGATTTGGGTTGAGTTTTTATCTTAAACATGTCAAATTGGCCAACTAATAAATTTGGCCATAAGGGGACCAAGTCAAACGGGAAAAATGTCGCCCAAAGTCTATTTTTAATGCATATAACCACCCTTATAATTTTGCTCTAGAATATGGATTCTTGTTATTGTAGTTATGATTAGCACATTCATTTTATTTATAAAAAATGAATATTGGACAAAAAAGTGTTGTGGGTTAACCCAACCCGCCCCACCCTGTATCAACATGTACTAAAAATGACCATGCTTTGACGTGTAACCCGACCCACCCATCTCGTCACCTCTAATCATGGGCAAGTGAAGCATAGTTTAAAAAAAAGTTAGAATCTATTGTATTGTGATTTGGTAAGGTAACTTTTAGGTTCTCATATGAAGATATTGAATTTTTTAATGTTTACCTTTGGCTGCAGTTAATGCAGCATATTACTTCACATCAATTACAAGTGTGGCGTTATTATATTGTTGGACAGTTTCATGGGCCATTCTTTTTACGTGGATATTTTTGGGCACAAAATATTCTCTATGGCAGCTCCTTGGCTCAGCTCTTTGTGGATTAGGCCTTTGTTTAGCGATTCTTTCTGACGCTGGGGTTGGTGATGAAGGTGATGATTTCAGATAAGCATTTAAATTATAATTTTCATACTTAACAAAATAAATCATAGGTTGATAATTTTGCATTTCAGGTGGTTCAAATCCACTTTTGGGTGATATACTTGTCATTGGAGCAACAATGTTCTATGCACTGAGCAATGTTGGTCAGGTCAGACAATGTGCATCTAGTTAGACGCAATAAAATGGACGGGGTGGGTAATGGGTCAAAACGTGTAATATTTAGCACGGGCCAAAACAAGTCAGGTCGAGTTTGTCAAGCAGCCAGCCCAAAAATACTTAATTTTTTTTTTTGAAAAATCAAATTATTATAAAACTATATTATTACAAAAATATTCTAGTTTTTTTAAACGAGATTTAGGAGATTTTTATGCATTTGAATAGGTTTCGGATGTTTCCATTGTAGTTAAATCTTTTACCTATCTAAACTTCATAAAAAATGGCTGAAATTTCCACCTTTAAGCAGTATGAATATTATACACATCCATCAATATTTCAGGAATTTTGTGTTAAGAAAAACGGCCAAATTGAAGTATTAGCAATGCTTGGTCTGTTTGGAATGCTCTTTAGTGTGATTGAGATGTATCCTTTTCTATGATATAGGGTATGTTTTACATGAAGATTATAGGAACTTTAAGAGTTTAATCAAAATTACCAAAATACCCTTTCATAATAATCATCAATACAACAGTTTTCTCCATTTCCATAACAAATTTCTAGCGCCATATTCGAGAGGAAAAATCTGGAGGCACTGACATGGTCTGCTGAACTTGTAAGTGGATATATTACTTCTTTTTATAAGGGTGTGACGAATCGACGATATATGTTTTCTTGATGAATGGATCATTTCATATTCTAGTTTTTTTTTCTTTTCCTGCAGATACTAACTTTTGTTGGTTACACAGTGGCGTTCTTTATGTTTTATACTTTAACTCCTCTTATATTACAGGTTTGTTCTTTTCTTGTAGACAACATTATTAACGTTTATATAAACTTTGAGGTAGTTAGGAAGTTACATAATAGTATAATATCATTTAAATCTACGCAGGCAAATGGGGCCACGTTGTTCAATCTGTCACTCCTCACGGCGGATATGTGGGCTGTTATCATTCGCATTTTTTTCTACCAACAGCAGGTATAGTTTTCTTGTAGCCTGATTGCTCTTTTACCTTAGGTCTCAGTTGTAAGCGCGCTTGGTTCCTCTCTACCAGAGGTCTCATGTTCAAATCTTGCTTCCACTGGTTTCTTGTTATAACCTCTTGAAGGCACCTACTCAGCGCAAGTTGCAATTTACCTGATCCTGCTGGTTAACAGGGTATTGGCGGGTCCTGTGAGTTTTTCAGCAACGGGTTATGAGAAATTTTTTTTGTTGTAGCGACTTTTGATTTGTTCTTTTTTTTAGTATGTGATATGTCGAATTTTGTCAATTGCATCCATGACCAACTACGTCTTTTGCTGCAGGTGGAGTGGTTATACTACATAGCGTATTCAGTTGTTGGTGTTGGTCTTCTCATATATTCGAAAATGTAAGTCTCATATTTGGCGTGATTGTGTCCTTTTTGTGTAAAGATTGTTAACTTCACTTGTTAACCAAAGGTGACAATTTTGACCCGTTTACTTGTAAACGGGCTGATTTGGGTGATAATTTATCTATAATAAGTAAATAAAAAAAAATCAGGTTAAACATGTCCGATGAGTCGAAAATCACCCAAAGGGTATTTCTAATGCTAAAACCTTTTAAGTCATTTTACTCAAAAATTTAGATTGGTGGTTAAGTGGTGTACCCTACAACCAAAAGGTTGGGGGTTCAAATCCTGTAAGTTGTAGGTATGGTGTATTTATCTCAGTAAAGAAATCTGGGTGCTGTAAATTTTTTTTATATAGCCATATAAAAAGATAAAAATAAAATATTAAAGAAAAAGTGTTCCGGATCAACCTAACATAAACCCGTTTGACCTGTGACACCAGACTGGCCCATTTTACTCTCTCTAATATTAACATATGAAATTTGATTTCTCAGGGAAAAGAAGCCCAATCTTTCACAAGAACCTAAAAATGGGACCCCCAACCCACAATACCAACTGGTTCATGAACAAGGTATCAATTGATATATAGTTTATAAGCACTTTGTAACATTCATATTGGCATAAAAATTTCATTTCATAACATGTAATTAAAAAAGTCTAATAACATCCACTCCAAAAAAAATCATCAACATATGTTATTGTTCTATGATACTAATCGTTATTATTAACTAGCTTAGACCCCGTGTAATACACATGGGTGAAAAACATCGATACATAAATTTTTTAAATTTTATTTATGTATTTTACAGGTGTAAAAATGTATTACTGTATACTAAGGATATAAAACAAAATTCAAAATATGTAAAAAATAATATATAATTGGGTTTCGGAAATACGTCAATTACTATTTAATGTAATTTAACTTTTATTTACTATTTGATTGAAAATAAAAATTACATAATTAGATTTTAAAATTTTTTTATAATAAAGAATAATTTAAAATAAATGTGTTTTATTAGTATAATTAGTAAATTATTAAAAGATATGAGTGCATTTAAAAAAAAGAGAGAGGCGGGAAAATATTGATGAGATTAAATATGGTGACGACATGTGGCATACAAAAACCTTTATTTATTATATAGTATAGATTTTACCGTTACATATATTTTAACCAAAGTTTGATAAGAGTTTAAAATACTAAGCTTGAGGGTTTGATGGATTCTTTTTTTGATTTAGTGTAACGTGACACATACTTTTAATATTATATATATAGGATTAGGTTCAGGTAAAAAAGATTTTAATTGTAAGAAGGGTGAGAAGGATTTATGGCCATTAGATCAAATTGTAGAAAATATTTAATGCTTTAGATTAAATTGTATGAGAAAAAGTTATTGGAAGGGTATTTTAGTCTTGGCCACTTTTGTTGACTTTTTATCGAGTCCCCCCTCATTTTTAAACGTTCATAACTTTTACGTACGACATTATTTTTTCAAAAAAAAAATACACCATAAAAACGAGCGTTTTTTATCTTTAAAACGAGTATAGTGTCGTTATAAACAAAAATGAATTTTTTTTACGTTTTCTAGCTCATTGTGTAATTAGTCAGGTCAATGTGTAATACAAGTTCATTGTGTAATACAAGTTCATTGTGTAATACAAATTCATTGTGTAATACCACGTCTGGTCATTGTGTAATACAAGTTCATTGTGTTATATGTATTTATCATCGTGTTTTACGTTTTCCAGCTCATTGTGTAGTTAGTCAGGTCATTGTGTAATACAAGTTCATTGTGTAATACCATGTCTGGTCATTGTGTAATATCTGGTCATTGTGTAATACAAGTTCATTGTGTAATTAGTCAAGTCATTGTGTAATACAAGTTCATTGTATTATACAAGTTCAATGTGTAATACAAGTTCATTGTGTTATATGTATTTATCATTGTGTTTTACGTTTTTTAGCTCATTGTGTAGTTAGTCAGGTCACTGTGTAATACAAGTTCATTGTGTAATACCACGTCTGGTCATTGTGTAATACAAGTTCATTGTTTAATTAGTCAAGTCATTGTGTAATACAAGTTCATTGTGTAATGAGTCAGGTCATTGTGTAATATAAGTTCATTGTGTAATACAAGTTCATTGTGTCAAATATTTTCACCATTGTGTTATATGTTTTCATCATTGTGTTTTACGTTTTCCAGCTCATTGTGTAATTCACTCATTATTGTGTAATTCGCTCAAATATGTCAGGTCATTGTGTAATATGCTCATTGTGTAATATCAGGTCTGATCATTGTGTAATATCAGACCTTGTATCACACATTAACATGGTGTATTACATATTGACATGGTGTATTATACATTGACCTGATATATTACACATTGACCATTATGCCCTCCCTTTAAAAACAATAAAATGACACATGTCAAGCTTAAAATGTTTCTTACCCTTCTTATTTTTAAAACCCTTTTTATTATAACCTAACCCTATATATATAAGATAAGATACTTATATTCCTTTTCCATGTTTTTGTGTTTGTTAGACAAAAGTAATGTTCACCACTAAGCCCTATAACAAATATTAATCATTTAATTTAAAAGGAATTAATATATCTCTAATATGGGTAAATATTATACCATATCTAAATTAAACTAAAACTGTCATGTATACACAGGGGTGGGCAGCTCGTGGTTTTGAAAAAGCAGAATCGTGGAACCGAACCGAAACCACATGGCCAAAACTAAAGTTGTCATATATAATATACCCAGCTTAAATGATTTTTTTTACCTTTTGACCATTCAATCACTATCTATTATAAGATTTTTTAACATAGTTTTTTTAGTTTTATTCCATGCGTAAAAGAGATGACAACCATCGCGACTCTACAAATCCATTCAGAAGACATCGTCGATTGCGAGTTCATTGCTAGTTTGATCGCGTTTTTTGTAGTTATAAAAGGAAAGTGTACCTCCCTATATGATGTATAAATGTTATATAAGAAAATTGGTAAAATTATAAAAGCTAGAGTTAAATATGTATTTTGAGAAAACTATTGTTTATGGGTAAATATAAAATTTTAAAGTTGAAAATGGGTAAATATGAAATTTTAAAGTGTAAAAAAATAATACAATAGTAATTTCTTAAATTATTTTTAATGAAATGAGTATATATAAGATATTTTTACATGTTTGTAAATATATGATATTTTCATAGTTTGTAAAGGTATATACGGAATTGTCTTTTTAATTTATATTAGATTACATATTTATTCAATAGCTGATGACCTCATGACCTAGTGATAACTAGGAGTTTTTCCTCACGCAAGCTGTGCAAATTAAAATCACACAATGTGTTAAAAGAAATAAACTTATTCATTCCATAACTAGTTTAGAACCCGTGTATTACACACGAGGTGAAAAATATCGACACATAAAATTACTAAATCTTTATGTATGTATTTACAATTGTAAAAATGTATTACATACTAAAGATAGAAAATAAAATTCAAAATATTTAAAATTAATATATAATTGGGTTTCGAAAATATTAATTTGACTTTCATTAACTATTTGATTGGAAAAAAAAAGTTATATAATTATATTTCAAAGTTTTTTATAATAAGGGATAATTTAAAATAAATATATTTTATTAGTATAATTAGTATTTTATTTAAACATATATTATTATTATTATTATTATTATGGGAATGGATCATTTGAGAACTCTTAAATATCTTGAGAATTACGAGAACTCCTATCAATGGTTTATATTTTTTAAATTTTGTATTTTTTATGTTGTCGTGTATGCTTATGTACATAAAAAACAATCAAACTAATTTTTACATTTTTAAATTTTTACCTACACATGTGTAGTCATGTGTAGGTTTTACTACCTACACATGTATAGGTAAAAAATAAAAAAATGTAAAAAAGTATGTAAAAATTAATTTAATTGTTTTTTATGTACATAAACACATGACAATATCTAAAAAATACAAAATTTTATAAAATATAAACTATTGATAGTAGTTCTTAAAATATTTAGACTTATCAAATGATCTAATCCCATATTATTATTATTAAAAGATAAAAATAATTTTAATAAGAGAAATAAACAAGAAAAATATAATAACAGTAAATATGAATATGACACAAATTAGGGAAAACATTTATTTATTATACGGAATACATTCCGCATTAAATATGTATATTTGTTTTCAATAAAAAGATACATTCTCCATTTTCGTTATGATGGTTTCGTTGGAATTTGAAACACCTTTTAATCACCTTTTCCACCTAATAATAACAGAATCAAGTACAAGATCCAGAGGTGGATTCCGCTTTTATCGTGATCGCATTTCCGTCAATCGGCGATTCATCCCCCCCGAATTAATGGATTCCTCACCGGTGATGTTGCCTTGCGATGGTGAACTCTCTGAAAAGATCATTATCGATACGGATCCAGGCATCGGTATATTCTCATTATGTTTTCCAGTTTTTGATTGTTTATTTATTGCTTTATTCACTATGTTTTGTGCTCGATGAAGTTAAATGTTGGAGATGAAGCTATTTAGTTGAATTTAGGTTAGGTTTTCTATAGTGATCATCGATACTTTTATAATCAAATTTAGATGATATCGTGTGGTTAAAGTTAGGGATGGTTAAGGAGTTTTACATCTGTTGATTTTCGTAGAACAGATCTGCATCTTCAGATCTGAATAACTAGAGAATTAAATTTATAAAATGTTTTTTTGTCAAACACTCTAAAAAGTGATTAATGCTTACTAGGACTTAAAATCACAGCACTAAGTCTAAACATACATCCAAACACTCTACGGTCTTTTTGATTGTAAGATTGGATCATATGATAAGCATAGTATTCAAAGGCGCAAAAAGAGTGAGGGTTTGAGAAAAAAAAAGCGCACTTAAATGAAAGGAGTCTATACATAAAAATTATACTATTCTTCAAATAAAATAAAGAAAAACTACTATATAACATTTAATATCATCTAATTAGTACCAAAAGTTCTAAAATAGTCAAGATTCAAATGTAATGCAAAAGTTGAATAACAAAATATTCAAAGTAAAATACCAAAATCTTCTTTAGCTTCACAAGGCGCTCGCCTTAAGATCAAAGCGCATTTATCGCGCCTCGCTTTAAAATTGTGCCTAGGCGCACAAGGCGCTCGCTTTCGATAACTATGACGATAGGCCTGCTTTTTTATACTCTCTTAATCTTATCAAAATGTCACACCCCAACCGACGGCGGAAACGTCGGGGCGGGACATGTAGACTGTTCATGAGCACAAGGTCGACTAGATTGCAATATATTTAACATCAACTTTCATTTCAAACAAACACAACCAAAATTCAAACGAGTACATAAATTTAAACACATAAAAATCCTTATTTAGAATTAACTAGGTCTAAACTTAAATGTAGCAACTTCTTGATCACACTCACACGTTAGTACCTGAAACATGAACAAAATAAGTCAACTAAAAAGTTGGTGAGCATACACAGGTTTGTACATAGATAGTATATGAATTGAATAACAAATCCTTTACAAATCATGATAAATAAGGCATTTATGGGGAGCAACTATTGTGTAACTAAAGTACAATCAAACCTTTGTAACTAGCATGCAAATTGTGTTGTCGGTAACAATCACCCCAATCTGGGTGGGTTTGTCAGACTCAATAGAACTATCATTGTTTACCGTCGGCTTGTATAGTTAATGATTGCACAAACATTGCACATAAACAGTTGACACACCTAATACTCAAACATAAAGCTCAAATTGCACACATGAATGTAAAGCGGATTTGTGTTTGTGTTGTTTATAAAAATGTAAAAACAATTGTGTAATATGGTTCATGTTCACCCCAAAAAGCGTAAAAATGTAAAGAGGGGCTATGTAATACTCACTTGATTCAATGTATAGCTAGCACGCGAAAATGAATAATAAGATTGATCCTTGCAATTCACCACGTTAACCTAGTGTGCAAAGCATATGGATTTCCAATCACTATCGTATAAAATAGAATTGGTCTAAGTGTAGGATGGAATTGGACGTGTGTACGACGAGTTGTGTTTGTGGATTTGTATTTAAAACGGGTGTTGTATAAATTAAAAGATTTAAAATAAATAGTTTAAAAAATGATTGAAATAAATGTTGATTTGGAATAACTAAATAAATTAATTAATTATTTATTTAGTTAGAAAATAGTGTGGAAATTATATTTAAATATAAATTAAATAAATAATTTTCACGTTACTTATTTATTTAGAGAATGTGTAAAGTAATATTTATGTATAAAAATATACATTTAAAATATACATTTATTATAAAAATGAGTTTTTGTTTATTTCTAAAATAAAGTTATCAACTTTATAAATTTAGGTTTCAAAAAAGAGATATTTTATAAAGTAACTATTTTTATTTGGAAATTTATTTACTTGAAATAAATAAAGATTTAAACTTTGTTTTTTTTTATAAAAATAATTAGCATACAATTTTTAAACAAAGAAATTTGAAATAAATTGAGTTTATGTCGAAAATTGGCGATTCCAGTTACATTCTGTTCTAAATGTTTCAAGGTTTATAAAAATAATTTTTTTATAAATTTTCGAGTTGTAAAAGTCGCTCAAAAAAATAAAAGCAGGCCACCCGGCTCGAACCCGGGTGGTTCCTGTGTTTGTTCTTGTGGTTTACCGCCGGACCAGTAGTGCTAATCGTGTAAGATCCCCGGTCCGGTAGCTAATAACACGGAGAGGAGGAAGACCGGATTCAGGTGATCAGGGCCTGCGCAAAAATGCATCCGGCCGCTGCGGCTTGTGGGTTTCGAACCCGGGCCATCTGGTCTGATGGTGCAGTGGCCTAACCAGTCAGACCAGATGGTTTCGCTGAGTATTAAGGATTCCACAAATTTAAATACGAGAACAAAAAGCATGATTCATCAAATCCCCAAATCAGATTAACGTTTAAAACGCATGAACCCTAGTTTCAATTGGGTTTGATACCCTCTGCCATTACGAATTGGCAGAGGGCTTTCGAACGGTATGGGATTACGAATCGAACGATCTATTACTTACGTGTTTTGATTGTGTAACGAGCGCGGACGAGTACGACTTTGGTTCGGCTGTTCTTGAGGATCGATCGGCTCCAGACGTGTAATGGGATGCGAATGACGTTTGGAAGTGTTTGTAATCGGTTAGGCGAAGGTGGGTATATGATTTAATTTGATAAATATTATCCAAATCTCTCAATTTGATTTTTTTGAATTTTGACCGCGAAAGTCGCGAGATTAGTTAGACGATAATTCGACGAATTGGAGTTGGATTGGGTCTGGATAATGGTCTAGGTACACTCGAGGTCGACAGGGGAATGGATTTCGGGATTAGAACGCGTTAATTACTTGAATTTTGGATCGGATTTCATCCTAGTTTGACTTGAAAAAGTCAACTGAAATCAAGATTCGGATTGGTATGATTTTTGGGTCTGGACATGATCGATTCGTTGTTTATGCATGAGATAGAACTTACGGGACTCAATTGGACTCGTTCCCGGGCTTGAATTGCACGAATTCGGCCCTGTTTGACTTTTGAAAGTCAAACGGGTCAATTTTGAGTTCTTGGGCTGTTTGATCTTGAGAAGTCAAAATTGGATTAAATTTTCTTGATTTGTGGTTACTTTGAGTCGGGTTCCAAGATAGTTTTAAAAAAATAAAATTTATAAAAATTTTGGTTATTTTTACTCATTTTATAAAAAAAACTGAATTGTGTATAAATATATCATTGCGGAACATATGCACAAAATCGAAACGTGTTATTATTGAAAACGAAAATGAATACAATGCTCGGAAAAATAGAGAATGTTACACAAAACGTTGCCATTACGGAGAAGTTTTAAGGATGGGAAGAAATTGAGAGTGCTTATTGTTATTTTTTTGTGTGTAGTTATGAACTGATAATGTTGAGCATCTTTTTTTTAGAACGGCTAATTCACACACCCTCTAAACCTACTTCTAAATCCACACGAATGTCCACCACGAGACTAGAACCCTCAACCACTTAGGGAGGAAGACCTATACTACCCACACTTGATATCGCTAGGCTACAAGCCCTTTGGTTGATGTTGACTAGCTGGATCATGTAATAAGTAAACAATGGTTGTTCCGTGTGTATTGCAGATAGCTTTTGAAACTTTTTTGGTAGGAGTCATTTCTAGACACCGAATGGATTAGATTTGTTGGTTTTAATTTGGAGGAACAAGTAACTTAAAGATGTTAAAAAGAGAAGGAATAGTTTATCTTGAGGCAATCGAATAATGTTCAATTATATGGTGCTTGGATCAAATTCTATTGGTTGGCGACAAGCCAACAATGTAGTAGCAATCATAGAACTGAAAGATTATTTGCCTCATTTGCATGCACAATTGCACAACTTAGCTCTAAACGTTATGGTAAATGGTCAATCCTATGCATAGACACATAACATTGTATTGTATATACTTAATTCGTCTGCAAATTTCTATGATTCAATCAGTCAAATTGAATAAAACAATACCTAAATTCATTCATTCAGATGATAGCATGGCAATCATGATGGCTTTTCAGACACCAAAATTGGAGATCTTAGGGTTGACAACAATATTTGGTAATGTTTCTACGAAAGATGCAACTCGTAATGCCTTGCTTCTGGTACTCATTCTCAAATTCATTTCATAAGTTTTGTAGGTTTTGTTTTCAAAACATTTTTGGACTTTTGACATGATTATTACCCGTTTTCATGTGCAAAAGGATAGTGTGAGATTGCAGGATGTCCAAGTGTTCCTGTTGCCGAGGGTAGTTCAGAACCACTAAAGGTTTCATCTTACTGTTTTTCCCTCTCAATTTGGTTATCCCTTTTTGCTAAAAAGTAGTAAAAAAAGTATTTTTAACTTGTAACAGGGAGGAGAGCCAGAGATTCAAGATTTCATTCATGGATCAGATGGGTTAGGAAACGTAAATCTACCTGCCCCAAAGTTGAAGAAAATCGAGAAATCAGCATCTGAATTTTTAGTTGATAAAGTTTCACAATATCCTGGGGAAGTATCTATACTTGCACTTGGCCCGCTAACAAATTTGGCTTTGGTAAGTTGCAATTCTTTTTATAAAGTCAACAAATTGACACACGGATGCTTGTAAAGAGACTTGAACTCAAAATGAAGGATTGTAAAACGTAAAGATCCACAGATGCGACCAGAGGTGGCAAGACGAGCCTGGTTGAGTAGCGGGTCAAAACAGGTCATTGCTTGTCTGGTTGACCTGGAAACAATTTTTTCTTTCATTTTTAATAAAAGTTGGTGCATTAAATATGATTACAAAAACAATATTATCTTACACAGTTTTTCTTACAATAGCTCTTAGGTCTATGAATAATTTGTTGTTAACCATAAGTCTTAAGGCTATTGATAGCATTTCACTAATTATAATCTTTAAGCAAAGTTGATGTAGGACTTTATATGGATAAAAATACAATTTGCATGTATTCAACCCATTTTTCCCACTGAGCCAATTTGACACATTTGTTTTTAAGCTAAATATTTTTATTGGACTGTTTGAGATTAAAAAAAAACAATTGCCGCACCTCCACGTCACCACTGCCCACATAATACACAGCTTTTTCTTGTTTAACTACCTGTAATACTAATTGCTTCTTATCTTAATATAGGCAATTAAAAGGGACTCTTCGTTTGTAACCAAGGTTAAAAGAGTGGTCATACTTGGTGGGGCTTTCTTTGCACTTGGAAACATTAATCCAGCTGCTGAAGCAAATGTATATAAAAAGCATACCTTAAAACTATTTTCTTTCATTAAAGCATACTGTAGATAGAGAAAATTAAAGTTTTGTTAGGACATAATAAGATCAAAAGTCAACGTTTTCTATGTAATTACAGATATACGGGGACCCTGAAGCAGCAGATATTGTATTCACTTCTGGTGCAAATATAGACGTTGTTGGCATAAACATCACAACACAAGTAAAAATGTCAGGTTTGTTTCATCTCTTTTACTCGGATCATAATTTGAATTGATTAAGTACCCATTTTTTTTTATTTATAGAAGGGGTTGACTAACATTTATGGCTTCAGATGAGGATCTTGACGAACTTAAGCAATCTAAGGGGAGGCATGCTCGGTTTTTGTGGGATAGTAGTAAATTCTACCGTGATTGGCATGTGAAATCTGATGGTGTTTATGGTAATCTATTTTCTATGGGACAAACTGCAAGAAATAGAAGCACACACTATATTTTTTTTCTGATTTTAGCAACGAACTTTAAGTTATGCGCAAAATAGAAACCAATTTGCATGTTATTTTCAATTTTAGCAACCAAGTTTCATGTGTTACCATTTGTAGCAAGCAGTAGCAGGTCATTTTTGCTGATATTTAGAAGTTGCAGAGGTGACATTTAATAATCTATTTAAATATTTTTAATAGAAACTTTTTCATACTTATACATAAATTGAGTTTAAAATATATTTTTCTGTGAATGTGGTATCTGATGTGGCAACTAACATGACATCAACCAATGCCATATCAACCAATTTACAAGTAAAATCGGCTAAAACAGAGGTTGGTTGCTAAAATCAGTAATAAATTGTAAGGTGATTCTTTTTTGCACCTAGTTCAAAGCTGGTTTCTAAACTCAGGAAAAAGTATAAAGTTCATTTTTTTGTGCAGTTAGCTCTTTTCTACATCTTTATACTGTAGATTTATCGATGGCCTAAATATAATATAAATTGAAAATTTATAACCTATAACTCTGGCTGATATTGTTTTATTAATTTTTCAGGATTTTTCCTTCATGACCCTGTTTCTTTTGTGGCGCTAATTCGACCTGATCTTTTCACCTTCAAGAAAGGAGTCGTTAGGGTCGAAACACAAGGCCTGTGTGTGGGACATACCCTAATGAACCAAGGGTTGAAAAGGTGATTTTCTTAATCACTTTTTGAGATTATAACCATTACTCACTTTCCAAATTAGGGGCATGGTTTGACTTTGCAGGTCACACTTTGACTTTTCAAGTCCAAATTAACCGTTACAAGTTCTTCATCTTTATTACTATAAAATTTATCATTCATTCTTGAAATAACAGAACAAGGCTAGTACACTCTTAGTTATATGCTTATACTATCTAAAGCTGAAAATTTAGACACGTTTACTTATAATCGAGTTAGTAGAAAAATTAGCAAGAAGGGTGAACTGTGAAATTCATCCAACGTCTATTTTTGATGCATACAACCTGTTAACTATTTTTTTCAACGATTTATATTAAAATAATATTGTTTTTGTTACACATTAATTATGTCAAGAAAATGGACAATGTGTTTGCAAGTCAACCTAGCTTGTTTGACTCGTAATAAAAACCAACATGTTTGACTTGCTACCCAACTCGCCCATTTTGTCACTTCTTACTATCTCTATGATGTATGAAATCTTTTTAATGTGATGCAGATGGAATTCTGACAATCCATGGACGGGCTATAAACCACTTTCAGTTGCATGGACTGTGAACGCTGACAAGGTTCTTGATTACATTAAAAGCTTGTTAATGCGGCCTTGAGTTAAAAAGAATACGATTTAAAAAAAATAAGCAATATATGTATTTGTTATCGGTCTTTGTTGCAATATGGGAACTAAGAATTTTAGATTTTAACCATGATGGTCAACCACATTTCAGAGGTAGTTGGTAAAACTCATACATGAGGTACAACCTAGTACCCTTGTTTTATGGTATCCTATTCCTTTTGCTTTATTGTTGTATGGTTCACCCCTTGTTATTAGGTAGGGCCGTAAACGAACATAATGATAAATGGATCGTTCGAAAACCGTTCGACGGAAAGTTCATCTATGTTGGTTTATTTAATAACTGAATGAATATGCACACGTTTTGTTTTTCATTTAACTAAATGAATGAACATGAACATGTCATGTTTGTTCATGAATGTTAGTTTATGTTCATTTTTTTTATGTTTGTTTGCACATTCATTAACATAAATTAAATGATAACACTACTAAAGTTGGTCTAGACTATATTGAGAGTCATCGGCACATTTGAGCTTGAAAATATCAGTTCGATTTATATTTTAATTTTGTTTCCGTTCATTTATGTTTATTCGGAACGAATGAACGTGAAAAATAAAATATGCTCTTTATGTGTTTATTTATGTTTACTTATTTGGCTAAGGTTAGACGAATGGACATGAACATAGCCTCTTTTGTGTTTGTTCATTTATTTTATAACCTAATTAAAGGTGTGCTTGTTTTAAAATGGCTATGTGACGTGTAATAAACGGGTTATAAAGGATAATGTTTGGATGGATTATGTTAATTTTCGAAAGCCCGGTTTTTTTCAATGATGTGATTTTATAGATTACACTTTTTTTTTCTTTTTTTCTCTTTTATAAATTATAGATCATATCTCCTTTGAATACTGTTATCTTATTAAAAAATGTTAGATATTCTTCCAATATTGTATTTTTTTATATAATTTTGTTAAGGCCAGAAAATCATTTTGAACATTGTTAGTTGTTTTTTTTTAATTCTTTGTAATATTGTATTAATTATCCGTAATGTGTAGTGTATTATTTATAAAACTTATTTGAGGTACTAAAAACCGTCTTATTTTTGCTTTGATTATATTACTTCTTTAAAGATTAAAGATACTAGACAACTTAAAAATTATTAGATTTGATTTATATTCTTACATGTTGTGGGTATAAATAAATCAATTTACAATTACTTCTATGTGAAATACTAGATTCGGCCATATCCTTTGACTATATTTGTATTTCACCTAAAGTATAAATTATATAAAACTTGGATAAATGTTGTAAAAGTTCAAAAAAAATGTTGATTGGACGGCTTGAGTAATAAGTTAAAATCAGTGTTTTTAGAACCGGGCCGGTCCGACCAGGAACCGGACATAGAACCGGCCTGGTTGTGTGTAATTGAACCGCTTTCATTTGAACCTGCCGGTTACCGGTCGGACCGGTGAACCGGACCGGATTTCAATTATATATTTTTTTTTGTGTGTTTTTTCCTTATAAATCACATTTTCTAACTAATTTAGTATTCCAGTTTCGACCGGTCTAACCAATAAACCTCTAAAATGGATAGTTTGTTGTCCGGTCTGGTTCTAAAAATATTGGTTAAAAATTATTGATGAATACTTCAATTTTACTTGTTTGATATGTAAACTAAAAACTACGACACAAAATTATATATTTTTATATAATTAAAAATGTAATACAATTTAGAATATTATCATGCCCTACACGAGATTCTAAAAGCTATCAATTCGTCGTTTTTCTTTTCATGGTTTTTGGCACTAATATATAAGAAGATATTTGCCACACATTTGTCTCGTGGTCACAATTTGAACATCACTTATAAAACTAAGGTGGAAGGGCCTAAACTTCATGATTGATATAGCCACTCACAAAATTAGGTGGAAACGACGTTGTTTTGACGTATGAGTCGTCGACTCCCATCATAACTTTTTTTAGTTTTATTTGTTTATGTTTAACATTATACATTTATGATAAGGGGCATTATTGAATCGAATTTAAAATTCTTGAGTTAATTCTATTTGATTCGAATTAATTACAGAATTTTAAAAAGTTACAAACCCGCGTTTTAGGATTTAATGATCCAACTTTGAGAGTTCAATATTAGGGTTCTTTGCTTTTTCCTCGCTTATGTTTTCCAATCAACTGACTAGGGGGAGATTAGAGTGATTCGATTAGGTCTGATCAGAAGAGATTAAGAAATTAGAATGGCTTGACTGACTTAATGGGTTCTTCCCGGCTCTGCCTCCTGTATTAACTATTCGACTGACTTGTTGAGGTCTGAGCAAAGAATTAAAGAGATTAGGGTTTCAGCCTTTCCGAATCGAGTGATAATTCGAAAACTGAATTCAAATTTGGTTCGACTTTAAATTTTAATGTGTAAATTGTATGGATATTTACAAACCGTCAATTCTCCCTCCTTATTGTTAACTAGACACCATATTTTGGTGGTCAATTAGTACTAATGCTCAATCCCTCCCACCATTATTTGTGATCTAATTAGTAATTACACATTGTACCATGATACTAAAAGTGAACATCTCCAATGCTTACTTACAATTAGGTTGTTAATAAAAAAAGATTAGCTAGGGAGAGAAGGTCAAATGAGTTGAACACTTTTTAATTTTTTAAGCATACATCCTTTTAGTTAATACTTTTAAAAGTTATTAATATAATATTATTTTTTTGGTTACACGTTACAGACTTGTTGAAATAAAAAAAAAAGTGTTTGCAACTCAACTCAACCTACCGCGGCATAGCTTGTTTGACCCATACTAAAACTGACCCATTGTGACTCGTAACCAATCTGTTTTGACATCTTTTCAATGTGATATGGATGAAATTATGAAAATCCATGGACGGTCTAAAAATCGCTTTCAGTTGCGTGGACCGTGAATGTTGACAGGGTTCTTAATTACATTAAACGAGTGTTAATGATGCCGTGAATTAAAAGAATACAAGCTAAAAGTGAATAAATAATATTTATTTGTTCGTATGTGTCTTTGTTTAATCTTCATTTCTGGCAATTTGGGGAACTAAAATTCTTAATTTTTTTTACCATGGAGGTCAATTACATTTAATATGTAGGACCGCAAAATAACTAAATGTTCAGTAAGCTGTTAAACAGTAAGTTCTTTTATGTTTATTTATATAATTATTGAACAAACATAAACAAATTTTTGTTTAGTTGATTAAGTGAACAAACATAAACAAGTCTTGTTCATTTATAAATATTTGTTTATGTTCGTTCTATAAAGGTTCGTCTAATATTTGTATTCATATGTTTATGAATATTTACATATTTAATAAAATGAAACATATGGATAAAGTTGGTCCAAACCATTTTGACTCATACTGGTGGTGCATTTGAGCTACAGGAAGCCCAGAAAGCTTCATAGATTAATATTTAACCTTAAGGTTTATTTTAGGCAATTTCATGAGATTAACTTCCTGCATGCTTTCTTTCTTCTTTGTTTAAAACCTTTGTATGGAAAAAAGCTTTATAACAGCTGTCTATTATTCGGATCGTGACGTAATTCCCGTCGCAACTCACGTTTGCCTTTAAAGAGGAAATGATACAATAATTGCCATAAGACTCAATTAGAAGTGTCGGTGGCTTTTTACCACCGACAACTTCTTTCTCATACTTTAATCAACTGGTAAAACCTATCTCTTTAATTTGTAAAGTTTAACTTTGACCCCCTCAAGTTTTTAAAGTTTTGAGTTTACCCCTTAGTATATATAATCTATTTTTTTCTCAATAACTTTTGTGTTTATTTTGTTGACGTCCCAATGTAAATGTTGTTAAAAAACTGAGGCTAATTCAAAACATATTATTTTTTAGGTTATGTGCAGTGGGTTATATCGACTGACAACCGTGAAGAATGAGAACGAGACCGACTGAAAACATCGGTACCATTATCTAACTGTCTTTTATCTATGTTCCGACCTCCACAACTGAGTAGCCGTAAGTTCATACTTTTCTTTTTGTGCATAGCTACATTAATGTGACTGTCTCAACCGTTTAAAGTCCACCTCCTGGAGCGCAAAACAAAATTTATTTAACCACGTTTCTTTTTGTGCTTAACCACATTTCTTTTTGTGCTTAACCACATTAAAGTTACCATCTCAACCGTTTAGGTTCCGATTACCAGCGCGAAACGCGGAATACGATTTCTAGTTATTATTAAATTGAAATAATACGTTTATTATTATAATATATTTTCATGGTTCTCATGTGACCACCCCGTCTTATTGTGTCCATACACTATTGGTGAGGTCTTTTCTGAATGACCACGAGTTTACGTTGAAATGAAATAATTATTTTTTGTACTATTGTTTAATACTAGTTAAAATTAACATGTGTTTTGTTAGGTGCACATTAAAATTTGTAATGTTCGGTCTTCAAAATCAGTACACTAATTTTAACTCCAAAGAAAAAATTAACATCGAAACGCCGATAAATTATTGTACATATTAACAGAAACTTAGTTCGGAATTTAGTTTCTCAGACGGTACCACCACTTTTTTTTAAAACCTTTTTAATTCTTAATCTAGGGGTATTTTAGTTATTTTCGATATATTTAATAGAAAAGTTAAATGTCATCCACTCCCAGAGTCCCAGGGACCAAACATGTTACGTTTTGCATAATGTATGGACTGAAAATGCAATTTTTCAAATTTAGGGGCTAAATCCAAAATTTAGACATACCGGCATACCACCATAGAGACTATCCATATACCTAACTCTAAAATAAACTATAAGTTTTTTTTATAAAAAATCACTAATGGGCCATCAGAGTGATAAAAATAGAATAAATCCATAAAAATAGAATTAGACTTATCAGCCTATCATTGCATTTCTTTTAAACCCATTAACCTAGTAAAAAAATTTACGGCCTTATCCTTTGGAATAACAATCGTCGTCGAACAGGAGAGACTTCAGAGATGATTGTCGGAGTGGACAAAATAGGGGAGTAAGGAGTTCGATAGTGTTGGGTTTGAACTGATTTAAAAAAAATTAGCTAAGTGCTTTATTCGACAGATTGTATAAAGAGGACTCAATTACTCTTGATTTTTGACGTTTTCGATTATTCCCAACTCTAATCAAGTAAGTTTTTTTTTTTATTTCTTAATATTGATTGTTTATTGTTTTCATAATATTAATGATTTTTTTCATTTACATAACTTTATATTTTAGGTTTTTAAGGGCCCATATTTTTATGTTTCACAGGGCACCAAAATCTCAGGGATGACCGTGAGTATTATATACGTTGTACTTTTTTCTCTTAACTAAGTTTTGTCTCACTGGTTTTCTTAGAAATGTTTCTACTGAGTCAACACAGTTTATCCAGTAGTATCAGTAAATTTAGTGTCTGAAAAAACTAAGCCAACATTATCCAGTAATATAATTTTGATAATGTATAATATAAATTGTCTAAGGTGGAGTGTTATAATTACAAAATATTTTATAGCTCATCCGAATTGTCATGTTCTTTAAAGTTTAGGTTTTATGTTATAAATACAGAATATTTATAGCTCATCCGAATTATTATATATATGGGTATAACAAAATATAATAACAATAAAGCAAATAAAAAAAATAAAAAGAAAAATAAATAAAAGATAAAAACTAAAAAAAATCTAAAACTCTTTTTTTAAGAATTATTTAAAGTACCAAAATATATAATTAGAAATAAATGTTTTCTTAAAATATATTTTTATAAGAAAAGTCTAAATTAATTGATCACAGTTGAAATATAAGGGTGAACTAAAATGAAATAAATGAATAGAGCAGTTATTTCAATGGTTAGGGTGAGCAGTTAACGGATATTACCCAACAAACCTGTTGGAACCGACCTGTGAGGAATCGTGAAAGCTAACTAGGGTATATGATTTAGTCTCAAAAGGGTAAGGTCGGGTACAGGTCTAGAACCGAAGACAACCCGTATACCCGTTAAACCCACCAGCTTTTAAAAAGTAACAAATTTGCAGAATAATTAATGTAGATCAATATGTAAACATGTGATATATTTTTTAAATTTATCAAATTTAATAGATATGAGAATCAAGAATAAATTTAAAGAATGATTTTCAAAATTTTAATCACAGGTGGTCTTTTTTATTATTAAGCGGTATTTTTTATTAGATCTTTTTGAGAAAATCAAGTCCATAAGATTGAATGAAGATTGAAGAAATAATAATTTTAAAGATCAAAGAAAACTCGGAGAATCTGACGTTATTTAGTTTTGAGACGTATATTTTTTTTTTGAAATCGTACTGTTTGTTTGCCTGTTTGGTATTAAATACTGTTTGTTTGTTTTTGAATCATGCACACTATTTTGAACACTATTTGTTTGTTTTTTGAACCATCATAATTGTTTTTGAATGATTTGTTGTTGAATTAACACAGAGGAAATTGTGATAATCCCATTTGTTAACTATATGGGCCCATCTTCGCAAAACCCGTGAACCCTTACCCGTTTACCCGTGGACCCTTAACCGACCATTTTAAGTACTATACGGGTCACAGATATGTATTTAGTCATCAAAAGGGTACGATACCTGTACGGGGCGAGTATACCCGTTTGCACACCCCTACCAATGGTATCAATGTGTATTAAATGGTGCTCTTACTCAATGGGGGTTCTAGTACCCGATGAATAATGGTATATAATTCAGGAGTATATTAGATTGTCGCTGAAAAAACTAAAAAAAAATAACGAAGGTACTTTTAGATTTCCACATGAAAACATTATTGATTGCTTTATTTTCGAAGATGCTCACATCTTTTCTTTTAAATTTAATTCTAGGCGGGTCAAATGCATATAATAGAAATAAAAAAAATTATTTAAATTAATATAATGTACTTTTTACGTTTTATATATTAGGTTAGTTACTCGTGTAATACACCGGTTGAATACATAAAAAATATGAAATGAAAAACTCTGTACATAATTCATAAATCTTGAAATATATTATAAAAAAAAATAATGCATAAATTTGGTTTAATACAGAACATAATGAGAAATGAAAAATGTGTACATAACTCATAAATCTCTAAAAATCCATTTGTATACAATAATTGATGTTTTATAGTGGAGAAAATCAAGAAAGTGGTATATCTTTTCAAGATTTTTAATACCATATGCAAGAAGTGTCACACCCCAACAGACGGCGGATTATACGTCGGGGCAGACACGGTTGTTCAAAAAGCACAAGGTTTACTATTAAAGTTTAAATAATTTCATTAATACTTTCAAGATTACAATACAAGTAACAAACAAAGCATAACAAGATACAAAGTTTATTTGATAAGTAATCTAGGTCCAAAGCATTCTAAGTGATCACAATAAAGTCTCATGTTGATGTACCTGAAACATGTGAAGAAATCTGTCAACTAAATATAGTTGGCGAGATACGAAGGTTTTGACACAGTTTAACAAAGTCTTTGAAAAGTTTTACAATTCACTATGTCATGCATTCTATAGTATAAGTGTGAGAACAAACAATTTTAAACATTGTGCATATCAATCCTTCAACCAAGTTTAGGTATAACCCGCAGGTTACCCTTAAAAGTTTAAAGTTTGAATTCAGTAACAATCACCATGGGCTCCCCCCGAAGGGTCAATCAATCTAGGTGGATTGGTCAAATACAATAGATCTATCATTGTTACCATAGGCTTGATCAAAGTTAATGGATATGCTAGTATTAAGTCTAATTTAAGCATGCAAGTCTCAAGCATAACACAAGAATAAGCATATAGGCATAGTTGTACAAGAATTGTATAAGTTTTGATACATGTTTCACCCAAAGTTTATAAAGAATGTAAAATAAAAAGGGGCTAAGTATACTCATTTGGATTGATGCAAGAGTGTCTGACAAGATTAAGTGTAGCAAGACTTTGAGGGAGAATATCATCACAACGAGCCTAAGAATACAAGTCTAAACTTCAAGTTTGGTTCTATAAGTCTATGGTAAGTATCTAGGATTCTAAGATTGACTTCCAAAAGGAAGACGGGTATGATTTGTGTTTGTAAAGTTTAATTGAATTTCCAAATAGGGTTTCAAATGAGTAACACAAGACTTGAATACCAAGGTTAAATAAATTTAGAATAATTATTAATTAAGAATAACTATTTGAAAGGCTTTATGATTATTAATTACACAAGCTAGGTAATAATAATTCAAAGTAGTTTTCTAAGTATTTATAAGTGAAGTTTGTCATAATAGTCAAGTGAAAGACCTAATACTTATTAAAGATTAACAATAAGTATTTGAAGTATACAATAATTATTTAAAGGATAATAGTTATTAAAGATTAATAATAATCTTTTAAAGCATAAATAGTTATTAAGGATTAGTAATTAAATAAATAATTATTAAGGATAAATAATTATTATTTAAAGGATAAAGGATTATTAAAGATTTATAATAGCTATTTTAAGAATACATAATTACTAAGGATAAATAATAATTTATAAGAATAATTACTTATTTAATCAACATAAATCGTTTAAGATTTATTTAAGTTTCTAAGTATTAAGTAATTATTTTACAAATTAACTTGTAAATAAATAATAAACACTTATAAGTTTATAAGATGTTAGATAGAATTTCCTATAAAGGTTATATTTAAATTATAAGTTTATAAATATTTTTAAAGTTTAAAAGGAAACCATAAGTTTATAAGGTTTTAAATAGAGTTTCTTTTAATTTATAAGTTTATAAGTATTTAAATAAAGTTTGTGTTTAAAATTATAAGTTTATAAGTATTTAAACTGTATATGAGTTTATAAATGTTTTAACATTAAGTTTATGTTTTATTTTATAAAGTTTTTAACTTTATATATAAACTTTTTGTTTAAGTTTATAAAGTTTATAATGTATATTTATTTAATTTAAATAAATGAACAAACCTTGAGTTAAGTAAATCAAATAAATGAATAAACTTCTAGTTAGTTAAATATAAATTTTTATGACAATGGATAAGTTTATAAATTTTCTATTTTCTAAATATATAAGTTTTATAAACTCTTCTGATTTTACAAAAATTATATAAGTTTTCTGTTTAACTTAAAAGTTTAATAATTAATTTAAAGATTTAAGTAAAATAGCTTATTTATTTCAGAAAATAATAATAAATTAGATTTCTGGATTTATAAAATAGTTTCTGTTAAATGTATGAATTTTTATAAAGTCTTAAAGTATTTTTATAGCCTTTAAGGATTTAAAATCTTTATAAGTTTTTTTTAACTGAGTTTAATTAAATAAAAAGGTTCCCGAATATAAAAGTATAACTAAACTCAAATTCAAGTTTACATAACTTTTACAAAATTTATAAAAATTATTACAAGTTTAAAGATTGATTTAAAAGGCTAAAAAAAATGACAAAACTCGGGTTGGCCGGATCGAACCAGGGCCACCCAAGTCACACACACATGCATCTAACCACTCGGCTACGGGCCTCGCTGATGATTTATACGGAAAAGAAAATCTATAAATATGTTCCCAAATCAACCCAGATTTCCTTATGAACCCTAGAATCAAATCCTTAAAATACGAATCGAAATCCTCTTTGTCATTACAAAACAGAGGGCTTTCGATCTTTGGATGGAAACGAGACTTTTGGCCATTGAAATTACCTGAATCGATGAAGGAACGATAGAGAACGGGTTTCGAGTTTAGGGTCGGCTGCCTCCAAGTTTGATCGAGCAATGCAGGTATTAAACGATGGAATTCGATGTTGTCGCTGAAACATCCCCGTGGGTATTTATAGCCAATTTCGAGTTTAATGCTAAAACGGGTGGGAAGTATATCGGGGGTGTAAACGGATTCAAATTCGAATCCCGCGAGCGTAAGAATTGAATCCAGGTATTGATGAACATTGGGTTTGGGTCGCACGCGTGAAAGGGAGCTCGAGGAGCATTGAATTCGGCCGGAATACGTGTTTTGAATAATCGGAGATGAAAACCGGTTTGTGCGAGCTTCGAACTTGGGACTGATTCCAAATTCAGAAGTTTGGTTTAATTGCATTTTCAGTCCCTGCAGTTTGGAAGCTTTATCATGTTATGTTAAAACATAAATTTAGTTTAAAACAAGTTTCAAAGTTGGCAGTTTTAGTCCCTGAAATAAATAATATGTTTTAATTTTTATAAAACCCAAATAAGTTTTATAAGTTTTATATTTTATAATTTTATAAAATAACTTTAGGTTTATATCTTATAAGTTTCAAGGTTTTCAATACTAATAAGTTTATTAATTATATTTTTTACATAATAATAATTGCAACTTTTAAAGCTTTAGGAATTTAACATATACATATATATATATATATATATTTATATAAGTCTTATATATATATATATACATATATCTCAAGTATAATTGTAAGAAAAGTAGATTTTTAAATGGGTTTCCAGGGTTTATGTTTATAATTCGTGTACGGTTTTAGGGAAGGTTATATCGAAAAAATCCCGGATATTACAAGAAGTAGAGTGAAGACCCTTACCTCCGGTGGTGCAAAACAAAGCATCTAGAAGCAATGATAATTCCCTTCTCATCAAACTGAATCTCAACAAACTTGCCAAAACCACTAAAGCAATAGCATATACATGTGTCAATAATACATTAAAAATGAACAAAAAATGCAATAAATTCCAGGCAATAGCAAAACCTCCAACTTCGCCTACACTCCCAAATGTTGACCAGGAACACTTTTTTCTGAAATTTTGGAACCCACGTCTTATTGAACCAATCGTTCAATTTTAATACTTCCTTCTCACGACAGTTATGGTACCGGAGTAAAATGTTCATCCAATGATGTTGATAAAGAAAAATACTAAATGGTTAACAATTGGGTTAAGACGTGTATGACAACGAAAATAAATAAAATGATAAACATTGATGAAATTTGAAATACATTGTTATTTAACAAAATATAATGAATATAAGTTCATTTATGTTGCTATTTTGCTCCTAATGCGAAGTCGATGCAGTGATGAAGCAAAAACGAGAAGAAACACGAAGAAGATGACGCGATGAAGCAGTAACGAAGCTGCAATTTGAAACACCCAATTTGAAAGTAGAAACACTTTGTTAGAGCAAAAACACCCAATTTGACCCGTGTGTCCTTTTGTAATGGTCCAATCTAACCCGCTCTAACTTTATTTGTTTTTGAAGTTTACCCAATTTAACCCTAAGAAAAACCCAAGCACCTAAATAAACCCAAAACTTTATATTATAAGCTTAAAATAGCCTATGTTGAAGCTTTTGGGTAAGGATTACCCCCTAAATACAACGATATACTACACTTATCTAATAGGTTTAAGATGGTCTAAGATAAGGTCCGTTGAGATCATCGGGATTCAAATTTAACTTGTTAGTTCACTACTAAAATTTAATCGGCCCACTTTGGTGTACTAATGAAGCGAAAACCTTGACCGTAGTTAATGCACACAATTAATCAACCATGAATTATGTTATTTATGGAAACCAAAAATAAATAACCTCCCATTGACCAAAAATTATCACGGCACATGATTTCCATTATTGACGAAACCATAACTTTATAATCGAGGTTCATTATTAGGGCTTTTTTCCCTGCTGATTATCAGTGACGTCAAAATTCCAAGTGTGCAGAGGTCTATTAAAAGGGACTTTTGTTGGATCGGTTCATTAAAACAATTTTCCAGATTGAGATTTTTTTGTTGGATTATGTAGGGTCATCTAACTTTTTTTTATCGGATTGAGTTCATCAAAATAGACTAAACTAGGGTTGTTTGGTCTTTTGGAACCGGATTCGGGAGACTGAGGGTCAGCACTCCGACATGAGACCTAACTCTCGAAGGTGGAAATGGCAGGCGATTGCCTATCGGGCGTTGGAGGCGACACTTCTCAGTCAATTGTTTCTGTTTCACTTAATCACGTTTGATGAGAAGGGGAGGCTTGACAAGACCGGTTAATTTTTAGAAGGAAACATATGGGTTTATAGTAAAAGGTTATTGAATATATATTTTGTTAATACCTCATTTAATTTTTTTCGTTAGAAACATTAAAATTACATCAAAATAGAAGGCAAACAGACAACAAACTACGCCACAGACCCTTTTTGGATAGTAAAACCAAGTCTTTTAAAAACCACATTCATAGATCTTGTGGTCATACCATAACTATGCATAACCTCTTGGACACGACTAAGAAACTCCACAGCCTCAAGCGCAAGAAAACCAAATATATTAAATGCAAATGGAATAAACACGTGTTGGTTGTCAAGACACGCTTTCTCAAGACGGAAGTAACAAGTTATTGAATTAAATGATTAGTACCCTAGTTAATTTAATTGTTTATAAGAATTAATAGATATTTCAACTAAACTAATTAATTTATAATAAATTTATATTTGTTAAACGATTTCATTTCTAAGCATAACTCTACTTTAAAACTACGGATATTTTGTTTTAAAAAGTAACATCACATTAAAAGAAAACAAGGAATAATCCTATGCTTTGGCAAGATCCCCATTGCCATAAGCTTGGTTTCCCCTGGTATAATTCAAAATCGCTCTTAAAACAGAACAAGGAATCATTAATTGCAGAGGTGACAAATGGATGGGTTAGGTAACAGATCAGAATGAAAATATTTACAGGTTGTATCGGAAAAACGTTTATGGTTCATTTCTTCTTTTTATTAATAAGTAGCGTATTAAATATGATTACAGAAACTATATTATTACAATAAAAGTAAATTGCAAGAAAAGATAATGAACTTCTATTGGGTTTCTATTTGGGAATATAAAAAATTAAAAAAATAGAAACTAAAAAAACTTATATTTATGCTCATACTTCTCAGACGACACCACCACTTTTTTCAAAACTTTTTTTTTTACTTTTTGTTTTTTAATTTAGGGGTATTTTGGTCATTTTTAAAATATTTAACATAAAAATTAATTGTCATCCACTTCAAGGTACCAAACATGTTACGTTTTGCACAATTTGGGAACTGAACGTGTAATTTTTCAACCTTATGGACCAAATCCAAAATTTGAAGATACCACATGAACTATCCGTGTACTTAACTCTTTTTTTTAATACATTTTTTTGTAATACTTCCCCAATAAAGTTTTTGATTTTTCAGAAGATTTTAACCTTTTTCCGTGATTTTTGGTTGATATTTAAAAAGATTTAAAATAGAATGTGGTCGTTGTAACATGTGGGCTTACGCAAAGGTTTTGTTCTTTTATAAATCATCCATATAAGTTGAACTTTATCGACTTCATTTACATTATTTTATGAATCATGTATATAGGTTGAACCATCAAAAAGTTGTTTATTATATATAAAAAGTATTTTATAAATTAACATTGTTATCTTTTTTTTTGGTAAAAAGCAAACTTAACATTGTTATCTAAGGTCCATAAAGGGAGTTTGGGGAGGTGACTGAATTCCAAAATCTTGTTCAAAAAGTTGATTTCTTAGACAATAATCAAGATCGTGGGGACTTGTCGATGTCCTCCGATAGCAAGTTAGATATTTCAACCGTCTGCCATCAAAGTTCTGCCTTGGTAGTAAGGGGGTTTTCCTAAATGGTTTCCCCTCTGTGGAGGTCATGGGTTCGAATCTTGCAAGTTGTACTTCATAAAAACTAGGAACACCCTCTGCAGATTTCGAATTCCTTAGGGGATGTTCGGGTAGACTGATGTACAAGCCTCCCCTGGTGGGACGTGCCAGTTGAACCCACACCATTAAAAAAAGATATTTCAACCATGAGGTGCTATTGATGATGTAAATTTGAATGGTATCATGGCTTGCTTAATTTGACTGTTTACGAACTAGAGTTAACCTCAACTTTAAAGGTGTTGATTTACACAAAACGAGGTCCAAGCTAGTTCTAGATTCGGTTATTTACATAGAGTTTGGGGTGTAGTTGAAGAATCGAAACAATGTTTTTAGAAACTTATAACATTTCATCATTGAATACTCTAAAAACATTTTCTTTAGAGTAAACTGTTATTTTAGTCTTTATGGTTTGACCAATTTATCCACTTTCATCTAAAATGTTTTTTTAGCTTTTTCGTCCCTAACTTTTCAAATTTTAGCCATTTTCATCCAAATGACTAACTTAGTTTAAAAATTAATGTTAGATCAGAGGCATTTTAGTCCTTTCATAATTCCTTTTGATTAACCCCCTTTATTACTCCCCTTCTTCACCCCCTCATTTCTCACCTTTTTCAAGTTCTAACGTTAACTTTTTAACTGAGTTAGTCATTTGAAAGAAAATGGCTAAAATTTGAAAAGTCAGAGACGGAAAAATAAAAAAAAACCTTTTAGATGAAAGTGAATAAATTGGCCAAACCACATGGACTAAAATGGACTTTAATCTTTTCTTTAAAATACTTGTTATAAAATAATTGTATTTTAACTCAATAAGAGGATTTAAGATGATTTCTTTTATTTATTTTGTAAGATGTCAATAGTATTGTAAAATCCTTTTTTTAACGAGATGAATTTTATAACTCACAGAATTGCAAGAAACTAGACAGGAAAAAAATCAAACCATTATAATGTCAATAAAGGTCAAAGAGGTTCTGGTTTGTGGTGTAGTGGTTGAGGTAAGGCCTGAAGTCTCAAGGGACTCAGGTTCGATCCTAGCCAGCGGCATTAATTTCCGCGGCATGCAAATGATGTCTAACTCTTAGACTGAGGCACCAGGGTTTTACCCATGCCGATCAAGGGTTCAAGCCTCGGCTCTCCCTTAAGCCTGGAAGGGGCCGTATTGGGTGAGGTTTTTCCTTGAAAGTGTTAGATAATTGGATCAAACTCGAACAATAAAACACCGACAATATTGATCACAAAGATCAACACTTTTTATTAATATCAAAGACCACACCAATTACATGAAATCTAACCATCTATTTATAATAAACTTATACTAATGCTAACCAAACTCAAACTTAATTAAATAATCAAAGAGTAAATTCATGTTTTAGTCCATGTGGTTTGCACCAATTCCCTATTTTAGTCCAATAGTTTCAAAATCCCCATTTACATCCAATAGTTTCATCATTTGTCTCCTTTTTAGCCAATTCACTAACCTCCATCCAATTTTCTGTTAAGTTTAACTGAAAAGACTAAAATACCCCTGTTTAATAAGAATAATACAAAAAAACCTTATTCTGCCACCACCACCACTACACCCCCACCACCGCCACTGCCACCACCACATCCCACCATCGCCACTCCACACCATCACCACCGTCCTTCATCTTCATAAAACCCTAAATATACAATAACCTCCATCACTTCCACCTCTAACTAGGTATTTCTTCAAAGAGAGAAACCACCGCCTCTACCTTAATATCTCTGATTTGGGAACCACCACTTGCAAGACCACCATCAGAACCCAAACATTGATTTGAACCAAGCTTCTTTAAATCACAAATTTTAGAAACCCCAAATCGTTAATTACAATTATAAGAGGTAGAAATCAAAATCCCCTAATCCATTTACTGTTGTTCCCACAAGAGGTAGAAATCAAAATTTTAGAAACCCCAAATCCTGCTGCCTCCCACCGTCTGCCACCAATGCGGCCACCACCATTGCCACCCTAGACCCACCTCTCTCACATGCAACCTTCAACCCTGCTGCCTCCACTATTCTGTCATCAGCAACCTTTAACTCTGCTAACCCAGATCTGGCTGAAATGGAATCTATCATTCCCACTCCAGTTATCATGTTCATAGGCCGTATAATGCTTGCAACATCAGCCACTTTTAATCGGTGGAAGTGATGGTGGTGGTCAAAGGGTGTTTCAGGCGGTGGCAACGACAGCGATGGCGGTGTGTTTCAGGCGATGGCGATGTGTTTCAGGCGGTGGCGGTGACAGTAGTGACGGTGGCAGCGATGGCGGTGGTAGCGGCGGTCAAAGGGTGGTGGGGAGAGGAATATTGAAAGTAGAGAGAGATAATTTGTGTGTGGAGAGAGAGAGCAGGGATATCTTTTTTTTTAAATTTAAAGATCTTTTTATTTTGTTTTTATTTTTTATTATTTTAAAGGGGTATTGTGGTCAATTAGGAAAAGTTAACATAAAAAAAACTAACGGCATTAAACATCTGACTTTAATTGAAATAAAAATGAAACCACAGTGACTAAAAAAGAGAAAATAAAACTAATGGATTAAAATAGGGAATTGACCCAAACCACAGGGACTAAAACGGGAGTTTACTCATAATCAAATAAACAAACAAACAAACTCAATCCTACTCTAATACTAACTCAACCAAACAATTAATAAATTAATATTAATAATTATATATGTAATCAAGATTAAACCTTCATTCTCCCCCTTAATCTTGAATTTGTACCTCCTAGATCCTCGATACGTAATAATATTCGCATCTCTTTAATTTTAATTTTTGGACTACCTTCCTTGCTTTTTTCTTTCTGTTTCATGTACTTGACATTCACACTCGACCCACTATCTCTAATTTTTTCATTACCACTTGATTTATTTGGCATGTCTCGTAGCTCATCATAAAATAAATTATCAGCTTGGTTATTCTTCACAAGCCTAATACTTTGGCTTCTAGCATCCAACTCTTTATTTACGTCAATATAATCTACTTTTTGAACCGACGAGATTTTGATATTATTTTCCATCACAACCGCCGTCTCATTCTCTTTTTCGTCACTTACCTCATCTGATTGGAAAAACAATTTTTTTAGAAGACTCAAAAACATTCAATTTGACTTCCGCCTTTGCCGAATATTCTCCGACAAACATATTACCACTGTTGGTGGTCGCAACATCAACACCGGTAGCAACCGGAATACTTGTAGCCACCATAACATCATCCAAAGCCATTGAAATACCAATCATCTTCATTCGACATATTTGGTTGATACCCTTCAATCGTAGCACCTGTAACACCCATCGTGTCACCGGCAACCATCGTCTCACATCCTTTTCTGCCATGTTTATTTTTACACAGAAATTCTCTACCCACCCTTCTTCGTTCCACTGAATCACACGGATTCCTTTCTCTTTGTTCACACAGAACCCGCTCACGCAGAACGTCCTTTTTTTCTTTGGTCTCCTCTTTTCAATCGATTAACGCATAATCTTTGTTCACGCGGTACTCTTCTTCCTTAGTTCACACAGAACTCCTTCTCTTCCGTTGGTTCACACAGAACTCGGTCTTCTTGGCTCACACAGAACTTTTCTTCCTTGGCTCACTCAAAACTCTAGCTCACACAGAACCTCTTTTGATCTCCGTCGTATCACACGATCCGATTTAGTTGCCTTTCACCTTCTTGGTTGTGTGCTTCTGTTAATTTTCCTAACTGGTCTTCTAAATTTCTAATTAATTCACGAACGCCGTCTCCTACTTCAATGTAGTTGTATGCTTGCTTCACCAACTTACCTACTTGCTTGAATTAATGTCCATACATGAAAAAAAATTTCTTCTTTCGGTGCAGCCAACAGATTCGGCCAAAAGAGGTGCTAGGTTGCCTCCTTCTTCTCTACCGGGTATTCTTTCTTCTTATCGCCCACACAGATCCGATTCGGTTGCCTCTTCTCGTGATCGTCTCACATAGATCACGATCCTTTCTTCCGGTGGATGTCTTCGATCTTCTTAATGCAGATATGAGCTTAACCTGGTTCTGATACCAATTGTTGGATAATTGGATCAAACTCGAACAATAAAACATTGACAATATTGATCACAAAGATCGACACTTTTTATTAATATTAAAGACCACACCAATTACATGAAATCTAACCATCTATTTATAATAAACTTATATGAGCTTAACCTGGTTCTGATACCAATTGTTGGATAATTGGATCAAACTCGAACAATAAAACATTGACAATATTGATCACAAAGATCGACACTTTTTATTAATATCAAAGACCACACCAATTACATGAAATCTAACCATCTATTTATAATAAACTTATACTAATCCTAACCAAACTCAAACTTAATTAAATAATCAAATAAACAAACTCAATCATACTCTAATACTAACTCAACCAAACAATTAATAAATTAATATTAATAATTATATATGTAATCAAGATTAAACCTTCAGAAAGTTTTCCAACTCAGATGCCAAATGGGCCCGATTAAGACAACATATTGACCGGATGGACGTATTCGCCGTTAAAAAAAATAATGTCGATAAAGGATTTTGATCCCACTATCCCATCTAATACTAGATTTTCTATTTCCATTCACAAGCCATAAATAGGAAGAATTGACAGTAATATGATCTAATACTAGATTTTCTATTTCCATTCACCAGCCATAAATAGGAAGAATTGACAATAATATCAAAAATAGTGTCTATTTTGTATTTATCCTTTTAAAAAACACACTCATTTCAAAAACACTAGACATCTCGCCAAGGTGTCATTATTATAGCTTTTGTAATCAACTTCTTTTTTTTGAACGGCCAACAAAACGTATATATATATTAACAAGAAATAACAACAGGATTACATCATGATTCAAACCCCCAAACAAACAAAGAAATAAAGGACACCAAAAAGACTACCCAATCGAACTCAACTCAAATTTCCTCCAATTTTCCCATGTTATTGCCCCAAACTTTGCTCTACTCTTGACCCAATAGAACGCCAAAACTTTTACTTCTTCCACCAACAAAATTAAAGACTTCGATTTTTGCTCAAACACAAACTCGTTCCTAGTATTCCATATACACCAAAGAGAGGTTAGAATTACCACATGGGTCACTAATGCAACCCTCTTGGAGAAATTAAAATATTTATCTAGATCCAAAAATCCTTGATGTCAAATGCAAAAATAGGGGGGAGCCTACACCATTGAGAGATCATCTGCCAAAGCGATTGAGCGTATTCGCACGAGACGAAGAGGTGCTCAACCGATTCTACCCCATTACCACAAATTGGACAGAGGATTGAATCCACATTAATGTTCTGATTTGCAAGCGAACAACGGGTAGGGAGGCTATCAAGATCCGCACGCCAAGCGAGAATACCCACCCTTTTTGGAACTGTAACATCCCGAGTTCTAGAGCGCGAAAGAATTCACGAGAATTAAAAACTTAAATAAGAAAGAAGGGAAGCGGGCTTGGGCCAGGGTGTATGGGCCGAAAGGGGCAAGGGTTGGGCCCTTATAAGCCTCAAAATCAGCCCAAAACCTTCACTTCCCACACCATTTCCGAATTTCTAGAAAGAGAAAGTGAGAGAGAGTCTAGAGAGAGAAAGTCCCGGTTTTTTAATCTGAGCCCATAGGACCGTAGGCATACGTATCTGGAATGATTAGCTGTGAAGAAGAAGCGTTTACAGGTAACCGATTCTCCTAGATCTGAGTTTTTGTTAGTTTTTGGGTTTTTCGGGTTTTGGAGGAAAAGGTAATGTTTTTACGGATTAAACTGGAGGAAAAACATAGATTTATGTTCCTTAATGAAAAGCAAACGTTTTGAATGTAAACAAGTCCGGGATCTTGACGTGATCAGACCCGAATGCGAAAGTTAGGGTTTTTGCGGGGAAGCAGATCCTGCGTACTTACCAAGTTCGCATGAAGAGGATCCTGCGTACTTATCAAGTACGCAAGAAGAAAAGCATGCGTACTTATCAAGTACGCAAGAAGCAAAGCATGCGTACTTATCAAGTACGCAAGAACAAGGCTCTGCGCACTTGCCAAGTGCGCAAGCATCAGATCTATGGGTATATCTAGCTGGTTAGTGAAGTCAGTATGTTCGCCTAGCCATAAATGATGAAACCATTTAGCGTTGAGTTAAGTCTGATACGTGTCAATTGTTATGATTGTTCAGATTGTGTGAGATCCAGTAGACCATTGCAGTTAAGATACCAGGTGAGTTCTAATCCCCTTTTTGCCTGCTTTAGGGGTGGTGTGCATACTTAGTGTAAAGCGTTTATTATATTTTATATATTATAAACTGAAAGGAAAAGCTATGTTTTAGTGAAAAGTTTAAAAGAGGCAAAAGTATGTTTTGAGGAAAGTATATCTATATTATGGAAAGCGTTTACTATATTTCTATATACATAAACAAAGGCATGATATATGTGCTAGTATGTTTTCAGTAAGCAAGTTATATATTATGTCAAGCGTTTACTATATTTTTATATACATAAACAAAGGCATATTATATATGAAAGTTATGAACAAGATTTACAGAAAGTTTTATGAACAGTAAAGTGAACAGCTTTCCTTTGGGAATGTGTACCAGTTTGTAAAGGTCCTTGGGACAGATGTTACTTGTACAAGATGTCAGATATGGGTTCTACCCATTAGTAAGAGTCTTGATGGCTCGTTAACAGTTGTACAATTGGGATGAGTGATGGCGGTTGCTCGGGGGACTACGCAATCCCCTATGTACCAGTTAAGCGGTATTGATTACGAGGACAATACCCGGTGTTGATCACGAGGACAACATCGTGTCATGTGGTGTTGATCACGAGGACAACATCAATGGGTCACGAGGACCTAACTATGCTAAGCGGTATTGATCACGAGGACAATACCAGTTGTTGATCACGGGGACAACATCATGCTAAGCGGTATTGATCACGAGGACAATACCAGTAGTGACAAGGAATTGACGGTTAAGCGGTACTGATCACGAGGACAATACCAGCAGTGATAAGAATTGACGGTTAAGCGGCATTGATCACGAGGGCAGTACCAGTAGTGACAAGGAATTGACGGTTAAGTGGTACTGATCACGAGGACAATACCAGCAGTGATAAGAATTGACGGTTAAGCGGTACTGATCACGAGGGCAGTACCAACAGTGACAAGGAATTGACGGATACCTTATGAATGTTTAAAACTATATTTTTGAAAAGTGAAGTATGTAAAGTTTTGCCTTAAGGGCAGTATGTATGTATTAGTAAATCTTTTGTAAAAATTGATTTAAAGTAAACGTTAGAACTCACTCAGCGTTGCTGATTTTTAGTATGCATATCAGTTAAGATGGATGTGAATGCTTGGCTTAGCGAGAAGAGTTACCCGAAGATCAGTGTCTGGCATCCCGATTATGTTTATGTTATGTTTTAATTTGATGTTGTTAAAGACAAATTGTGTTAGACATTTTTATGTTTCCGCTGCGTATGTTGAGATTTTAAATCGTTTCCGCTATGTTAATTAATGTCTTATGTTTAAAGTGCTATGTGTTGATGAGTAAATCTAATAAGTGAGGCCTCCCGGGAAAGGGGCCTTACAGGAACCCACCTGTTCCACCTAAACTCAGAAAGTTAAGCAAGGGGTGATATGGTCTTAATGACCTAAATAAAAGTGGTGTGGTGGTCTATTGACCAATACGGTGTGAAATGAAATGCTAAAATCATAATATATAAAATAAAAGGGAGTGCTGTAATCATTTACAATGAATGCGTGTATGTTTAGGAGATATAAACACGAATACATGGTTTGATCAGGGTTTGTTTTAATTAAAAAAAGTTGACTATTAAAAGGGGTAAAGTGTTCCCACACTTATAATTGTTTGTTTCTTACATATAAATGGTATGTGTGTTTATGTGTTTGGGTATTTTGTTGTCTCTTAAATTGGTGTAGATAACTTATGTGGTTAATAGTCAAACTAAAATGTGGTATGTGGTAAATTAGTGTAGTTGAATAATGTGGTATATAGTCAAACTAAAATATAGAATGTGGTAAATCGGTGTAAATTGACTTAAAATGACATAAAGTTAAACCATTGTGGAATGACGGTAAGTTGGTGGATTAGACGAATACTTGAAGTTAAAACACTTCATGATGAATAAGTGAAGTTAATACTTCACAGGTGGTAGTGAGGTCAAATATCTCACGGGTGATAGTGAAGTAAAATACTCCAGCGGTGACATGAAGTCAAATACTTCATGGGTGGACATGGAGTCAACTGCTCTATGTAGAAAAGCGAGTTGTGGTTCTCGCATTAGGCATATCTAAATGATTAATTGATTGTTAGTAGATTAATATGACTTGTATGATGTATATACATGTCTAAATGTCGGTCGTCATATATAAATACAAAGGGGATGGTACGACTTGGAGTTAAATATTACATGGGTGATTTGAAGTCTAAAACTCCTAAATAAATAATTGGAGGGTTGAGATCTTAAATCTCAAATGCGGGTGAAAAATAACAAGATTGTGATTAAAATTAGGTAATGAATATATGTATATAACATATGGTGTGTAAATATGTGGGGAGGGGTTAAACCTACATGACTTGGTTATAAACGAAGTTTTTTTTTAAATGTAAGTAATTGCTATATACTTTATGACTTGAAACATCACATGGTAACAACGAGGAATCATTAGTGCTAAGTGTTGATTATTCTATATCGTGAATAAAATAGTAAACACATAGACCTAATGTGATCTTGATGTAGTCATGCTTATGTGGATAACAATAAAGATCAAGCATATGACATTTGTATTCACCATGGGATCATTGAATCCCAATGGAGGTGATTGATATAGGGAGATGACAACCTTAATTTGGTACTATGGTGTGAATTACATAAATTTCTAGGGTGTGGGGATAAATTATATATGTGTGGTGAAATAAAATATAAAAAAAAATTCAATATTAAAAGTATGTGCATACTAAAGCTTCTTGGTGTTGGAAGCATAGGTTTGAGATTTAAAGTCTTTGAACTTTAGCTAATTTTATGTTCATCATGGGATCATTGTATCCCAATGGGTGTGATGAACTTAGGGTCATAAGCCTTAATCGACATAATGGTGAAGTCTATGAACTTCAAAGGGGTTGGGATTGATTGATAACTGGTGGATATTATTAATCATATGTACACTACTATGGGAAATTGGTTAGAATTGATGTAGTGTTGTAGCATCAAAGTTGAGAAAGGTGTGGATACTAGTGCTAATAAATGACTAAAGCTAAAGGCGAAGGATGGATGCAAGTTGCATTGGTGATGTGCAACGGGGCATAAGCTAGCTTGGATGGATTCTATGCTTAAAAATGCAAGTAAGTCACTGTAAATTATGAAATTCAGAATATTAGTACCTTGGGGTGGCGATAATCTAGGGTTGAACTGACTTCTTGCGTAAGAATATGATAATAAGTAATCGGGATGGGTGATTAAAGAATTAGGGTAATACCCTATTTTAGTATGTATTTCGGTTTTGGGGACGAAACCTTTTAAGGGGGGTAGATTTGTAACATCCTGATTTTCATAGAATATCAAATATGTTTTAAATAAATATATATACTCCTTAAAATGGATTTAATGGCGGGTGAATTAGTATTTTATAAAAATACTATATTATGGTTTAATATAAAGGGAGTTAGAGTTGCCATAAGTGCAATACACCAAACTTACACCTAACATTGTAAGTTTGTAAACTAAGGGGACTAAACTTGATCAAAACATTAGTGGTGGTATTAAGGGGGAAGATTACATAACTTAAAAGGGGAAAATGAATAAAATAATATAAAAAAAAGAGAGAAATCGTGAATAAGGAGGAGGGGCAACGCCCTGGTCTTTTTGGTCGATGGAAACAAGAGGGAATGAAGAGGAGATCGATTTCTAGCCTTGGAATCATGAAACTGGGAGGTGCAAGCTCAATTATGCTATCCGTCATTGATTTCTAACACTCTGGTATGTATTTTTTTCTAGGTTTTGTTGTAAGATTCATGTGTACGGGTTCATGTGGTGGTGAAACCCAAACCCACGAAATTGAGGGTAATTATGGGTGATATTTGCATAATAAACCCTGAATAAGATGTTGGAATGGTTGATTATAACTAATGAGTTATGGATTCATCTTGCATGTATTGGTTTAACTACTAAGTTTGGGGAATTAGTACTGTGTGATGGAAATCTTGTGTAGTTGCTGAGTAAATCTGAATAGGATTTGCATATTCTAAAGTAACGGTGATCTTATTAAAAAAAACTTAAAAGATGGTACTATTAAGGGGTTATAAATATATTAGACAACTTTGATGATAAAATGGTGATTTTGTGAGTTCAAATGGTTATGTTAATGGTGAATTTCAATCATGCCCACAAGGTGTTTGATGAAATGCCTAAACCAAATAAATGGTGTTTATTGGGAGATTTTATAATGTTTACTTTGTTTAAATATTTTGTTGATAATCATGGGGTGTTTAGTAACATAAAGCTTTGATAAAGCTAATGGTAAATGGGGTTAACATAAATTACACATGTAAATGTTATTTTTAGTTAATCACTTTAACGAGTCGAGTGGGTATGTGGGTTTAACTTGATTTGGTTTATAACCAAAAGACCATTGCTTGTTTTTAGTTGGTGTATGTTGGATTCATGATTTTGACCTATAGTTGTGGTTGAACAAGAACGGGTGATAACGGGTCAAATGGGTGATGGCGGGTCTCGTGGGTGGGAGTAACCCGTTTATTATAAGTATGCTAGAGAATGATGGTTTAGAACACATGTTATGGGTGGGCGATTAATACATACATATTAAAGGGATGAACATCCCAGTTATGTGTTCTAATGGTTTGCAAGTTTGATTGTTATCAAGATAGGTGTGACAAGTCTTGAATGGCAACGGATCAAATGGGTGACAAACAACAACTTTCCTACTGGCAAAGGTGAGTGACTAGAATTGTATTTAATGAAACTAATGTGTTGTAACTAGTTTTATACCATGTGAATTATTGACTTTAAATTCTTGTGGTTAAGGTGGTTTAATACAAATTATCGAATATGATTTGACTTAGCATTAACGTATTGTTTTGACGGTGTTTTAGGGGTTTAAATCTATAAAGGATTAGTGCAAAATGATAATGGGTCGTATGACCCAAAGTGCTGAAAATTTAGCACTTTTCCATATTTTAACCGGTTTTGAAATATTCATAGTAAATTAACCGAGTGTCCGTTCGGGGCGTATCATACATCGACGGAAAGCTTTATGAGTGTGTTTTACTTAGAATTTTAGTTTGAAATGAAATACACATTGTAAGTGGGGGAAAATACTGATTTGATACAACTGCGCAAATCTGTTTGAAACAGAAATTTTATGGTATTTACAAAATGATTGGGATTAACTAAGAATCTTTTGGATGGGATTTTTATATGGTTAATGAGTTGAAATGAGATATATCTTGAGTTGTGGTGTGTATACTAAGCTAAGGAGTCAAGGATGTTGTTAACCGTATATGTGCAAATACACGTGTTTCATTGTGTGGTGCTTGCGAATGAATAACACTTTTGTTATTAATATGTTTTTTTTGAACGGCGAACATTGAATGTTGTGACGTCGCACCCCCCGTCACATGGGTTAGCATCAATAATTGGTGATATGTGGTGGGATTACATTAAACTAATAATTGTGTATATGGTTGTGTATATCACAACATAGGAACCGGGTGAAATAGCGATTTATTATTATGGTGTAATTAACCCACTAACGGTATGTTTTTGTAGTGTTCTTTTTATTCCCAGTTAACAGGGCTAATTAGAGGTAAAATGACCTAATGTTAAGGTCAAATGACGAGGGAAAACAAAGATGTGCAAAGTTGATCTTTAACCCGCTAAGAGAATTGCATCTCAAGGATGGAGTGTGATATACTTTGATTAATACCTATAAATATAAATATGCTGATTTTTATTTGTGTAGTCTTATACACGAGCTAGGAATCCTCACTTAGCTTCGGCTAATCTATTGTGAAAAATAGGCCCAATTTTCTCTTTTTAAATAAAGAACTTATTTCACCAAAAAGAACACCTCATGTAATATTACACTCACATTCGCCCAAAGAATACTAATAAAATGCACACGAGTTTCCTTATAAAATTTCGACATGACCCGTTCGTAAATTGGACAACCCTTACGAAATAAAACATGTTTAAATGAATAAGAACTAAAAAGAACTTGACCAAAATTATCTATTGACATCCATCATTCGGTTAAAGCAACAAAAGATAGACTCCAAACACCAACGTATAAAAATACTACATAGTTAGGACGGATAAGGAACTCAACGGCGTCAAATTTCATTTCGGGTGTTGTCTTGACCAATAGTGTCTATTTTGTATTTATCCTTTTCAAAAACACAGTCATTTCAAAAACACTAGTTGTCATTATTATAATAGCTTTTGTAATCAGCTTCTTCTGTTTCGAGGATATCTCATCAAAGGAAGAGAAATATCCAACCAAATTTCAATACATCACCAAATCTCCAAAGAAATATGATATAAAGCAAAAACGTGATCAAGTGTCTCCAAAGCATTTATGCACATTGGACAAAGAGACCTCGGAACATCCACTCCTCTATTAATCTTGTTTTTCAAAGGATTAAACCTCTTTTATAATTATAACTACCTCAATTAGCAATGTCTGCCACCGACCCAAAACAACCCCAAACTTTGTTATATTATCCAAACTAACCACTTAACTTTCTAAAACAACAACATTTTGACCCCTTATCCAAACTAACCTCTTAACTTTCTAAAACACTATTTTGACCCCTTAAGTTTTTTAGTTTATTGTCACCAATCAAAACTTACCGTCAACTTTGTTAAACTGTCAAACCTAACATTATAACTTTGATCCTCTTAAGTTTCTAAGTTTTAGAATTTATTCCCTATAGTATACATAATCTTATTTTTCTCAATAACTAATTTTAAAAAATAATAATTTATGGTTATGTTTAATTTTTTTTCTTGGCGTCCCGGTATAATTTTTTTTGTTATAAAAATAGTGTTTTTTTTCTTTTCAAAATAAGGTATTTTTTATGTGTCATGGATTATTTCGACTGACGGTAACGTGCTGTTACCATAAGGAATGAAACCGATACCGATCGAAGAACGTCGGTGCCCTTATACAACAGTTTTTTATCCATGTTTCGTTCTCTAGAACCGAGTGACCACAACTTCATGCTAATATTACCGTTGCAACGTGCATAACGAAGCTTACAAAGCCGTGTTGATGTCCCGCCGCAACGCGCGGGGACAAAATACTAGTTAAGACTCATAATAGAAGAAACAATATAATTTCAAACCCCATGATCCCTGAAAAATCTATTTCTATCACCTATCCCACCATTTCCCACATGAATAGGTTTAATAACCTTAGCCCATAAGTCATATTGACTAATCGCCAGTCTCCATTGTCACACCCCCAAATTTCACTAACGGAGTTTTACCGTTTTGGAAGGTGACAAACCAGGATCTCAGACATCAATTACTTCAAACGACACTATATAGGACTTGAAATATAATAACATAAAAGATCAAGGTTCAGAGTGTATATGCGGAAGCGTCAACGAAAGTAAATGCGCAAAACAACGCGCCCAAGTCCAATTACAAACAAAACATAAATATTATTCAATGGATAATTATTTCAATTGAAGTCCAAGACACATGCATGACTTAACGTGATCCTGAGTGCCAACCTGAGAAAACATGTAAGAAAACGAGTCAATACTAGGTTGGTGAGTTCACAGGTTTCAATCATTTAAAGTAAAGCGTTTACGAATTAGGTACATTCAATATATATATCAATAGGTTGCATGCCTATGTTCATGTTTTGCTAAAGCGATCGCAACCGAAACTGACAGCGTGTTTGTTTGTTTGCCTCCAGCCAGGTCTATCAACTCTAACTAATGTGTTAAGGTCAATATAACACCCGTTCGACCTCCAATCGAGTTAGCGCGACTAACGCTGGTGTGGTTTGTCAAACCCAGTAGTACTACCAAAATTACCTCGTTCATACCATATTAACGGTCCGATGTGTGTGAGGACTTTTCATGATAGTGTGTTACGCTTAGCCTCAACAGTGATATCATATGAATTACAATAATCCAAAAAGGGTTGTGACATGTTTTCCCCCCAAATAAAAACAGTAAAATGGGCCGTGAAACTCACATGCGTTGCGTAGTAGGTAGTATCACACAAATGCAAGATTTGGAATCTCAAGCGTTAGCCTGCACGGTATGCCCTAAAGTTATAAACACATAAATTAGGAATAAGTTGGGATTTGTGACGACGACATGGAAGATTGAACGTCTTAACGCATTCTAAGGATTAAAGAGTAGACGAACGCGTCTACGGAAATATGTATATATTTCTTAAAATACTAATTAAGGATCAAAGTGTTACGAGTCGAATGTTATTAACGAATAATATTAAATAAATAAATAAATTCGTAGGTTAATGTCATTTATAAAAGTTAGGAAAATAATATAATTTAATATATTATTTTTAGGCTCGTCGGATTAACTAAATAATCATTTGCGGAGAAATAATAAATATAGTATTTTTAATCGATATAATAAACGTGAGTAAATAATATAACTAATTATATTATTATTTAGTTTAAAACGTCACACGAGGTATAAAACGATACGAAATAATAAAAATATATATTATTTAGTAACATTAGTCACGGTTTGAAAATAATATAAACATATTATTTTATACGAAGTTACGGTATGAAAATAATATAAACATATTATTTTTATTTGACAATAACATAAATATTTTATTTATAAAATGGAAATAATATAAAAATAGGTTAATAATTCAAACCCGAGCCTACGAGTTGTTTTCCGGGCTAAAACACATTTATATAATAATATAATATTATAGGGTTTGATTTTTATATAAAAATAATACAAGAAAAAATGTTTAAAAATAAAACAGTGTGGAGAGATTCGAACCTGGGTCTCTCCCACACAAGCACACACACTTAACCAGTCCCGCCCGCTAGGGTCATCACATTAGGATCCGGTCATAAACAGTTATAATAAAAACGCCTGAGAGCCCTTCCCCTGTAATCGATCGCGATCAGTCCCGGTCCAAAACCCACAAATCTGATCGCGATTTAGCGAGATGGCATATGGGTTTTGCAAATCGAGTATAGGCGATTCTGAGGCTAGGTTTAATTGAAAAACTATCAAGTTTAAGATCGATTAGTTGCAAAATTCAAGAGTCGAAACCCTAGGTACGAACCCAGAATCAATTCAGTTGAATTCGATGTTAAAAATGGTTGGATTCATAGGGTTTTTACTAAACAGAAGGGTTCGAAATTTATGAAATAGATTAATTGCATTGAGATTAAACCTAAGATCAAAACCCCCGAATCAAATTATGAAGAACCCTAGTTTACGGTTCATAATAAATTTGATGTTATTTAATTCAATTGGTATATGGCTTTCAAAGAGTAGATGGTCGCGAGTCTAACCACATGATTCAATTGAATTTTAATCGAGTTTAGAATCAAAATCCCCAAAGTGGGTTTCGTATGAACCCTAGATTACGGGTGAAGTTCAATTCGATGATATACATTTAAAGTAACATAGGGCTTTTATTAAACAGGAGATTGCGAGTCTGGTGATACAAGTTAATTGGATTTAAAACAGGTTTAGAGTAGGATTCGATCAAAACCTAAAAGAATAGAACCCTTGAATATGTTCTTGTTTAATTCGATAATGTAAGCCCTGATAATGATAGGGCTTATGTTCTAGGGGTGAAAACGAAATTGTACATGTGATTAGTTACCTTAAACGTTATCGACTTGTTGGAGATCGAGTAAAACAATTGCCGACGATGACCGACTCGGTTCCCGGTGATTTCTGTAGTCTCTCCGGTGAAATTGATGTGCGCAGAAGATTTAGGGTGATTCGTTTTAGGAGTGCAGATGATTAATTTGTTAGTTAGTATCCGAATTCGATGATTTCGGCAGTAGAAGCTCATGGAGTTGACGGTTACGGGTTAATTGTTCATTATTAGCTTTAATTCGACAATGATGCTGCTTTAACACAGTAGTTAAGACTGTTAATGTCAAGTACGTGCTTGTTCAGTTACGATTTCGAACAAGGATCAATTACAGATTTGGATTTTTGGCTCAAAGCTTCACGGTTTGACTTTCAGAGTCAACCAAATCGAGTTTTGGGTTATTACAGAAATAGTCCCTCTGATTTTCTATGTTGAAGTTTTAGAAGAAGGGCAGAAATGACCCTTGTGGTTTGGATTGAGGTTAGATCCTGGTTAGTTTGACTAGCACAAGTCAACAGGAGTACAATTTTGACTTTGAAAAGTCACATAATGGTTTGAGGATATTACATAATTAGTCCTTGGAGTTTTGAGTTTAGAATGTTGACAGAATTAATCCCTAGGGTTTGAGTTTGGATAACTCAGGCAGGACCTTCTAAAGTTCCCGATGCAAATTTGACTTGGTCGGCCACAGGGCAGTTACACATGGAGAACACAGATTCAATCTTTTCAAACCATCGGAGTAATCCGACAGCTCCCTCAGCTCCACTGAATGTGTGGGGCTTGCAGTCCATAAATGTCTTGAAGGTACAGACATGCTGATTGTTCTGTGGATGGTTCGCTTGCCCTGGATTGGAAAGAGTAGGTTGGGTTTAGGAAAGAGTGGAATAAATGCGTACAATTGGTTGTCTAGAGTTAACGGTTAACAGGTTTACCTGCAATGTGTGTTGCTAAGGCTTCAGCAACACTGTCATTAATTAACGCAGACAGTTCGGATGGTGTCAGGTTTATATTTCTACGACCACCGTTGCGACAGCCACGTCCACGTCCGGCCATGATTCTTCATATTCACAAACACAAGAAATGAGTAAATACATCGCATATTGACATCACTCAAGTGTAAGCAAACAGAAGGAGATGTGTAAAGACATGCAGGTTTATGATTATAGTACAAGGTTAACTTAAATCATAAGGCCATAGAATAAATAACTCAACACAAACAGTTCACTAAGATTTTATTGGAATGGGAACATCCTTACCCATTTAGGTTTTTATTTGAAACATAAAAAAATGACAAAATAAGATAAGATAGAATAGAATGGAATATCAAGCTCCACTGCCGGCGGATGAGATGACTGACTCAGCATCATCCTCCTTTACTTCCTCGGGCTCATCTACAGGCTCAAAATCAGGTACTTCAGCTGGCTCTAAAGCAGCTGCAAGTTGTATCTCTAACTCTCCAATTCTTTCCTGAGATTCTACCTCAGCCTCCTCGAGTGCATTCACTCTAGCCTGCAACGCCCTTACCTCATCCACTAATGCATTATGCAAGCGGTCAGTGCCTGCCAGTTCTGCTACTAGCAGATCTATCCTGTGATCCATTTGTTTCTCTCCTCTTAACAGACCTGTGATCGCTCCTGCTGCGTCTCTCATATTTCGGATCTCTCGATCCATAGTTGCTACAAATGATGCAAAGGCTTGCTCCAAGTGACAATGTAGCAATGGTAAACGTGGTCCTGATGATAATGAAGCTCCAAAGTACGGTGATGGAACTCGTTCCTGTCTAACCCATTTGCTCAGTAAACCGGGGTATCAATCCCAGTCACTCCCATTCTAGATATGCATGGGCTCTCCAAACACAATAGAGTTATCAATGGGCTTAAGCCTAAGCCTCTTGGGCTCCGATGATGCAATGGCAGGAATGTCATGTTCCTGAATGGTAGGTGGTGAAGATGGTGGTGTAGACATAATTCCTGAAACATAAGGAGTAAGTGTCTATGCCAAGTAACTAATGTGTGTGGCTATAGTCTAAAATGCAGTCATAGTTCCCTATAACCAATGTCTCTGATACCAATCTGTCACACCCCCAAATTCCACTAACGGAGTTTTACCGTTTTGGAAGGTGACAAACCAAGATCTCAGATATCAGTTACTTCAAACGACACTATATGGGACTTGAAATATAATAACATAAAAGATCAAGGTTCAGAGTGTATATGCGGAAGCGTTAACGAAAGTAAATGCGTAAAACAACGCGCCCAAGTCCAATTACAAACAAAACATAAATATTATTCAATGGATAATTATTTCAATTGAAGTCCAAGACACATGCATGACTTAACGTGATCCTGAGTGCCAACCTGAGAAAACATGTAAGAAAACGAGTCAACACTAGGTTGGTGAGTTCACAGGTTTCAATCATTTAAAGTAAAGCGTTTACGGATTATGTACATTCAATATATATATCAATAGGTTGCATGCCTATGTTCATGTTTTGCAAAAGCGCTCGCAACCGAAACTGACAGCGTGTTTGTTTGTTTGCCTCCAGCCAGGCCTATCAACTCTGACTAATGTGTTAAGGTCAATATAACACCCGTTCGACCTCCAATCGATTTAGCGTGACTAACGCGGGTGGGGTTTGTCAAACCCAGTAGTACTACCAAAATTACCTCGTTCATATCATATTAACGGTCCGATGTGTGTGAGGACTTTTCATGATAGTGTGTTACACTTAGCCTCAACAGTGATATCATGTGAATTACAATAATCCAAAAAGGGTTGTGACATGTTTTCTCCCCCAAATAAAAACAGTAAAAGGGGGCCGTGAAACTCACCTGCGTTACGTATGCCATAAAGTTATAAACACATAAATTAGGAATAAGTTGGGATTTGTGACGACGACACGGAAGATTGAACGTCTTAACGCATTCTAAGGATTAAAGAGTAGACGAACGCGTCTACAGAAATATGTATATATTTCTTAAAATACTAATTAAGGATCAAAGTGTTACGAGTCGAATGTTATTAACGAATAATATTAAATAAATAAATAAATTCTTACGTTAATGTCGTTTATAAAAGTTAGGAAAATAATATAATATAATATATTATTTTTAGGCTCGTCGGATTAACTAAATAATCATTTGCGGAGAAATAATAAATATAGTATTTTTAATCGATATAATAAACGCGAGTAAATAATATAACTAATTATATTATTATTTAGTTTAAAACGTCACACGAGGTATAAAACGATACGAAATAATAAAAATATATATTATTTAGTAACATTAATCACGGTTTGAAAATAATATAAACATATTATTTTATACGAAGTTACGGTTTGAAAATAATATAAACATATTATTTTTATTTGACAATAACATAAATATTTTATTTATAAATTGGTTAATAATTCAAACCCGAGCCTACGGGTTGTTTCCCGGGCTAAAACACATTTATATAATAATATAATATTATAGGGTTTGATTTTTATATAAAAATAATACAAGAAAAAATGTTTAAAAATAAAACAGTGTGAAGAGACTCGAACCCGGGTCTCTCCCACACAAGCACACACACTTAAACAGTCCCGCCCGCTAGGGTCATCGCATTAGGATCCTGTCATAAACAGTTTTAATAAAAACGCCTGAGAGCCCTTTTCCCCTATAATCGATCGCGATCGGTCCCGGTCCAAAAACCACAAATCTGATCGCGATTTAGCGAGATGGCATATAGGTTTTGCAAATCGAGTATAGGCGATTCTGAGGCTAGGTTTAAATGAAAAACTATCAAGTTTAAGATCGATTAGTTGCAAAATTCAATAGTCGAAACCCTAGGTACGAACCCAGAATCAATTCAGTTGAATTCGATGTTAAAAATGGTTGGATTCATAGGGCTTTTACTAAACAGAAGGGTTCGAAATTAATGAAATAGATTAATTGCATTGAGATTAAACCTAAGATCAAAACCCCCGAATCAAATTATGAAGAACCCTAGTTTACGGTTCATAATAAATTTGATGTTATTTAATTCAATTGGTATAGGGCTTTCAAAGAGTAGATGGTCACGAGTCTAACCACATGATTCAATTGAATTTTAATCGAGTTTAGAATCAAAATCCCCAAAGTGGGTTTCGTATGAACCCTAGATTACGGATGAAGTTCAATTCGATGATATACATTTAAATTAACATAGGGCTTTTATTAAACAGGAGATTGAGAGTCTGGTGATACAAGCTAATTGGATTTAAAACAGGTTTAGAGTAGGATTCGATCAAAACCTGAAAGAGTAGAACCCTTGAATCTGTTCTTGTTTAATTCGATAATGTAAGCCCTGATAATGATAGGGCTTATGTTCTAGGGGTGAAAACGAAATTGTACATGTGATTAGTTACCTTAAACGTTATCGACTTGTTGGAGATCGAGTAAAACAATTGTCGACGATGACCGACTCGGTTCCCGGTGATTTCTGTAGTCTCTCCGGTGAAATTGATGTGCGCAGAAGATTTAGGGTGATTCGTTTTAGGAGTGCAGATGATTAATTTGTTAGTTGGTATCCGAATTCGATGATTTCGACAGTATAAGCTCATGGAGTTGACGGTTACGGGTTAATTGTTCATTATTAGCTTTAATTCGACAATGATGCTGCTTTAACACAATAGTTAAGACTGTTAATGTCAAGTACGTGCTTGATCAGTTACGATTTCGAACAAGGATCAATTACATATTTGGATTTTTGGCTCAAAGCTTCACGGTTTGACTTTCAGAGTCAACCAAATCGAGTTTTGGGTTATTACAGAAATAGTCCCTCTGATTTTCTGTGTTGAAGTTTTAGAAGAAGGGCAGAAATGACTCTTGTGGTTTGGATTGAGGTTAGATCCTGGTTAGTTTGACTAGCACAAGTCAACAGGAGTACAATTTTGACTTTGAAAAGTCACATAATGGTTTGAGGATATTACATAATTAGTCCTTGGAGTTTTGAGTTTAGAATGTTGACAGAATTAGTCCCTAGGATTTGAGTTAGGATAACTTAGTTAGGATTTAACTGAGATTGGTTAACTCCGTTGACCTGAAAAGTTCGGATTGCCACATACATCTTCACTTTTGCAGCAAAGCTTTATTAAACTCACCCAAGCTTCCAATCAGTGGCGAAGCTTGAAGAAAAACACAGGGGGGCCGGGATTTTTTTTCTTATAAGGGGGGCAAAATTATAAAATTTTCAGCCGAATACGTATAAATTAACAATATTGAACGAAAAACCGGACGAATACGTATAAATTAACACTACTGAGCGAAAAATCGGAGGGGGCCGGGGCCCCCTGGGCCCTCATAAAGATTCGCCCATGCTTCCGATTCCTAAGTCCCCTTTCTCCTTCTCAACAAGAATAAAATCTTATTTAACATAAGCGATTTTCTTTGGATTATCCCCGCCACCCTAAAAGAATATTGAACAAATGATTCAAGATAGTTTTTTTTTACCTTAACCGACATGAGGAAAAGAGACATATAATACTCTAAGGGATTCCAACATGATAACATAGATCTACCACCAAGGGACAGCATATTAGCTTTCCACTTAGAAAGTTTAGAATGAAATCTATCAATAATAAGATTCCATCCTTCCTTTCTCGCCACGTTTGAACCAATGGGAATACCCCAAATAAATAAAAGGAAACTTACCCTATCTACATCCCGCAACTTGAACAAAGGACTCAACCTAGTTCTTAAACAAAAGGTAAAAATTAAAATAATATAAATTATTATCACACAAAAGATAAATTAAAATAAACAAGGGTGGATTAAAATCATTAAGATAAATCAATTAAATGGTTTTACATGTGTATTGATTTTTTACACAAGTTTAAACTGAATTTACACACGTATAAAGAGTTCTTATTCATGTGTATCTGATTTTATTTTGTTTATACAGTGTAATTGTAGGTTTTATGGATATGTTTTAGGTTTTACAATAAATAAAACATGTTTCGGGTTTTTAATCATGTTTATATTGATTATTACACATGTTTATTTGGTTTTTTACAATTGCGTAAAAAATGTATTCTTCATTTGTTTCATAGATCTAGAGAGAGTTGTAAATATATTTCGGTATTTGGATGTATATTTTCTTTCCCTGATTTGTGTATATTGTTTTTACTCATCTTTATTTTAATTATTACATAGGTGTATTTGATTTTTTTTATACATATGAAAAATATTATATTCTTCATTTGTTGTATGAGATATGGATGACTATATAAAAAAGGAAAATCCAAATTTAAATGATTTAAGTAAAAAAAAATAAAAAGTGTAATTACTTTTATACTTCTGTAATAAATATGGATCACATGTTTTTTTTCAGTTAAAACTAAAAAATCTAGATTTAATGATAGTCACAATATAAAATCTTCAAAACTGAATATGTGGCTAGAAAAATGTTTTCTAGTTTAAAAAAAAAAGGAGTGTTTATAACCGTTACAACCCATATATATTTAACATTAATTTTTCTGGGTCCGCCACTGAGTATTCTTAGCTCAAATTTTCTCCATCACTGTAAAAAAAATAATTTCTTAACAAAAGCTTTTATAAAATATACTAGAGTTCTCTTAGCTTATTTTTTCCTTCACAATTCCACTTCAAAATTATATATATATATATATATTCATTTTGCTATTAACCTGATCTGTTTTTCACCAACACTATTGAAAAATCTTGAATCTGTCGTTGCTTTTCATCAATTTTTTCTAAGTATTTAAGGATAAAAATTGTTATATTTTATTTAATTTCAGATTGAAGATAAAACAAGAATCGTCTTAATTTTAACATTATTTTCTTGTGTGGTACCTATTTTTTAATAGAAGAATAATCGCACGTGGTTGTGTATTTGCAGGTTTAGATTTGCTGATTTAGAAAGATGTGCTATATATATTCCCAAATATTTTGTATATCCAGGTACGATTATGTCGAATATTATAGTCCATCCATGTTTTTTTTCACAATATAACTTTTATAAATTGTATTTTAAATTAGCAAAGATTCCGTCCGCACAATAATATACGCTCGTCGCCGGAAATCTATCTATAATCTATATCTATACTGTATAATAAATAAAAGTTTTTTTATGTCACGTGTCACCTTCATATTCATTCTTTCAAATTTTTTTCGTATCTCTTTTATTTATGCACTTCTATCTTTAATATTAATATATATTTAAATAAAATACTAATTATACTAATAAAACACATTAATTTTAAATTATGCCTTATTATAAGAAACTTTGAAATTTAATTATGTAATTTTTATTTTCAATCAAATAGTAAATGAAAGTCAACTTATATTAAATAGTAATTAAGGTATTTTTGAAATCCAATTATATATTAATTTTTACATATTTTGAATTTGTTTTCTATCCTTAGTATATGTAATATATTTAAGATTTAAAATTTTAATGTATTGATATATTTCAACACGTGTTTACACACGGGATCTAAACTAGTACTATATAATAAATAGACTTTTCAATATCACGTGACATCTCCATATTCATTCTCATAATTTTTTCTCACATCTCTCTCTTATTAAATGCACTTTCATATTTTAATAATAATATATTTTTAAATAAAATATTAATTATACTAATAAAACACATTTATTTTAAACTATCCCTTATTATAAAAAATTTAAAATCTAATTATGTAACTTTTATTTTCAATCAAATAATAAATGAAAATCAAAATCCATTAAATAGTATTTAACGTATTTTCGAAACCAAATTATATATTAATTTTTACATATTTTGATTTTTTTATCATAGGATACATTTTTATATCTGTAAAATATACACATAAAAATTAAAGAAACTTATGTATTGATATTATTTTTAGCTCCGTGGGTAATACACCGGATCTAAGATTATCTAATAAACAACTAAATTAAGAGGACACTTGTCATAATTGTAGGTCTCGCCATTCTAATTTTTTCGCATCTCTCTCCTATTAATAATCAACTCCACTATTTTAGACAACTAAATTAATTATTTGTTTCAATTTTTATCTACACATTTTTTTAATTCTAAATTGTGTTTATCATCAATTAATTTGTTCAATCATATTTTTATGAGCTCTACAAACTGAAAATAATTTTATATGTATTACATGGGTTTTAAAACATAAACTTTTTACTACTATATATTTAACATTACATTTATTCAACACGTATAATACACGGGATTCTAATCAAGTGTATATTGTAAAATAAAAAATAAATTATTTATTTACAACCGTATTAGATTTAACGAACAAATATTAAGAAATAAAAAAGTTACTTTAACGAAAGATAAAACTGTGACCTAACAAAGAATATTACAAAATATTTTTTTTTATAAAAGTATTAGATTAATATAAAACCATGACCTACTCAAAAACATATTAATCAAAATATAAAGACATGACTTACTTAAATCTAAACATATTGTTTATTTACAACAATATTAGAATTCCTCTTAGTAGTGATAGTATTATACTATATACTATACATGACACACATGGGCGGATCTTATAAGGGCGGGAGGGGGTCCAAGCCCTTTTTAATTTTGGGATAAGAAGTTCTAATTTTAGCCTATTACGTATAGATAATTTGAGTAGATTTTGATTTGACCCCTCATATCTAATGACTCAATTTTAATTTTATTTTTCTAGCCCGAAAACACATCTCACAACCCCAAAGACCTTAAAGGTTGTCAGACTGAGTTGTAATTCTTCTCCTTTTATCATTTATGTGTAAGAACTGGTTGTTTTTTTTTTATGATCTTTACTTGTTGAGGAAAAAAATAACTTTTTATGTGTAATATTTTCGACCTCCCACTTTAATTAATCAAGTTTCACCACTGCACACACAAGACACAAAAAGTGATTCAATTATAATGCAATTATATGTTGCATTAAACGGAATACCTCTAAATATTTAATAACTTATGACTTATGAGCAATTAAAGTAATATATTATATTTATATTTATATTTATAAATTATAAAATTTATGAATCCTTGTAAATATCTACCCCATAAATACTAATGGCTAACGTCGACTTCAAGTATAAATATAAGACTCAAACCCTCTCCCCTCATCCTCTCCCACACTTAAAGCTTTTCGTTTTATCTTTATCATTCATCAATGGCAATCGAAGATGCATCCATTTTATTTGTGTTTATATTCTTCATCTCTCTTTTCTTTACCTTCATCTTTTGTAAAACTAAAGTTCATTGCACATGTAAAATCTGCCATGCTTACGTTACCTCAAGTTGGTTATTCGAGTTTGATAATCTTTGTGATTGGTACACTCATCTTCTCAAAAACTCACCTACAAAAACCATACACATACATGTTCTTAACAACACCATAACTTCCAATCATCAAAACATAGAGTACATGCTCAAAACTCGATTCGAAAACTACCCGAAAGGGAAAGCTTTCTCCGCGATTTTGGGTGATTTCTTGGGTCGAGGTATCTTCAACGCGGATGGCGATTCATGGCTGTTTCAAAGGAAAATGGCATGTCTTGAGCTTGGAAAGAGGTCCATGAAGTCACTTGCTTTTGAAGTTGTGAAGGAGGAGATTGATCATAGGCTTATACCTCTTGTATCATTGTTTTTGCAAAAAGAACATGAAGTTTTTGACTTCCAAGATGTTTTTCGGAGGTTTTCGTTTGATGTTATTTGTAAGTTTTCATTCGGGTATGACCCGAAGTGTTTGGACGAGTCGTTACCTATGTCGGAGTTGGCTATCGCGTTTGATTTAGCTTCGCAGTTGTCGGCTCAAAGAGCGATGACACCGTCACCATTGGTGTGGAAGATCAAGAGGTTGTTTAATGTTGGAAGTGAAAAGAGACTTAAAGAGTCAATAAAGATGGTGAATAAGTTTGCACAAGAAGTTATTAGACAAAGAAACAAGTTAGGATCTTGTTGTAACCAGGAAGATCTTCTTTCAAGATTTATGGCTACAACAAAAGATCCTAACTACTTACGAGACATTGTCGTAAGTTTCTTGTTAGCTGGACGTGATACTGTCGCGTCCAGCCTAACTGGTTTATTCTGGTTGTTGGCTCAGCAACCAGAGGTGGTGGCGGCCATCAGAGCTGAAGCTCTGATGGTTACACAGCACAAAGCTCTAACGAGCTTTGAACAGTTACATGAACTCCACTACTTGCAAGCAGTTGTTTACGAGGGGATGCGATTATTCCCGCCCATTCAATTCAACTCTAAGTTTTGCCAACAAGACGATACTTTACCCGATGGCACATTTGTCAAGAAAGACACACGAGTGACATACCACTCGTACGCCATGGCCCGAATGGATACAATTTGGGGCCCCGATTGTTTAGTCTTCAAACCCGAAAGATGGTTAAAAGACGGCGTGTTCTATCAAGAAACCCCTTTCAAGTATCCGGTTTTTCAAGCCGGATATAGAATGTGTTTGGGTAAGGAAATGGCACTTGTGGAGATAAAAAGTGTAATTCTTTCTCTTTTGCAACGATTTGATATCGAGTTAGCGCGTCCCAGTCTGACCCCTCGATTTTCGCCCGGGCTCACGACGACTTTCACGAATGGGCTACCCCTTCATGTTAGTGAAAGGAGTGGTCACACTTAGCTCAAACTAAACGACATGTTAGCACAAGTTGATGGTTCATAATGGACCACATTATTTAGTAGTTGTTTTCAACCGTACAACGATATATATGTATGTTGATTGGGTTTTAACCAATCATGACTTGTTTGCGTCATTCGATTTTATTAAGAATCACCTAAAGATATTGTTCGATTGTATTTCTTTATGTCTGTCGTTACTCGCTATCTAAGAACCTATATGTTGCAACTATGAAGATACAAGGATATATAGTGCTTGACAAATAGATATCTACTTTGTGTTTTTAATGAAATTAGGGTATAAGATTTGTTTATGGTGGACCCCAATCACAAGTTTTTAACATCCACGTATAATATATCTTTATATTTTAGATTTTCAAAGGCTAATTTTTTTAAATCACACGACACTTAAAATTTCGGGAACGGTCATGCACATATATTTTCATATGATACTATCATTGCAACAATAATTTTATTTTATATTTAGAAGTTAATTGCTTTTATTATTTGAACGGCTGTGAGACTCGAACCCTCATTGTGAGGGACACCATAGTCCATACACCACTATTACCACCAGGCTACGAAACAAGACGACTCTATCTAGAGAGCGAGAGATGTGATTATTAATATTAGTGAAGTATTTATATTTTATTATTAGCTTAGTATAGTATAGTAAAAAATAAATCCATTACCTCTTGAGAAAGGGACAACCCAGAACCATAGAACCTTAATTTCATTAGTGAAGTATTTATATTTCATTTATTCGACTTATATAAAACAAAGCGTTCTATCCTAATTTCATAGAACCTTAATTTGTAAGGTCGGCGTCCAATCAAGGGTCATCGACCTATTTTCCACCACAACATTTTAGTTTGACAAAATTCGTAATTCAAACCTTCAGTTTTCTAAAGTTTCAGATTTACCCTTACACAAATTTTTCGACTCTATCTCTCAAATTTTTAAAGTTTCAAGTTTACCCTTTAATATCTATATCTATATTCTGTAATAAATAAATTTTTTGGTAGAAATTTTTTTTCGTCTCTCTCTCTTATTAATTACACAAGTTTTTTTAATTGTTTTTTAATATTTTTTTTGTTTTCCACCTCTCTCTTATTAAATAATAATTTCAATAACTCTTTTTATAAAACATTTTTTATTTAAAAAAAATATTGGTTTTTTCGTAAAACATTTTTACAAATTGAACATTTATTTTTAATCTTTTTATAAAACATTTTTAAAAAGTAACCATATGACGTTTGTAAACTTGTATTAAAAAACTATGTAATATATAGTATATAATAAATAAAGATTTTGGTGGGACACTTGTCACTCATACATGGATCCTCAACATTTTTTTTCGTCTCTCTCTTCTATTAATTATACAATTTTTTTTTAATTTTTGTTTCTCATCTCTCTCCTATTAAATAATAATGATTTATATAATTACTTTTATAAAAAAAAATTTACTTAAAAAAAATAGGTTTGTTCATAAAATATTTTTATAATTTGAACATTTCTTCATTCTTTTTATAAGACATTTTTTAAAAATAACTATGTAACATTTTTAGAATTCACAAATCTTCATAAAAACTGGTGTTTTTAACAAGTTGTATTTATTCAACCCATGTAATACATGAGTTTTAACATAGTATTTTTAATATACGTTTTTAAATGTACCTAAAGTTTCAAGTTTACCCCTTAACTAAATTCTCAACTATACCACTCAAAATTTATTTTTTTTTCTTATCTTTATTTTAAATTCGTTTATAAAAATTACTTTGTCTATTTTTAATTTGTTACTAACTTCTTTAACGAATTTATCGTTTCAATGTTACCTTTTATTCGCGCCACAATCTATCTATTTTCGATCTTCATAACTGTGTCACAGCAACTTCATACATTTCATTTATGTAATTAGTCACGTTATTGTCACCGCAGCAACACACATAACCACGTTCGCAAACCCGCCGCAACGCGCGGAAGACCGAGTCGTGGCAACTTTATACGTTTCTTTATGTACTTAGTCACGTTAATGTCGTCGCCGCGACGCCCGTAACAAGCCGTATTACATGAACTTTAGTTATCCAGTTAAATACGCTAATATTACCGTATAGCCTCGCCGCAAAGGTAGATCAGTTTTTCTAGTATATATAATAAATAAACCTAGCCCCAACTTACAATAACTTTTAATTAGAGGCGTTAAAATAAACTTTTCTTTCTTTTTTGTTACCGGTTAAAATACCCGGTTCTCGTAATTTCATACTATCTAACCTAATAATATAAAAATGAAAATTAGTCAGTTAAAGAATATAAAATTTTGGTTACATAAAAATATGTTAAGCAAGCTAATATTAATGATTTAATGAAAAAATAAAATAAAATTCGTTACCTTATAACATAAAATGTTAGTTAACTCAGTTAAAAAAATTTGTAAAGTTATTTTGTAATTTATTCTATAAAATATGGAATAATTTAAATCAACTAATAATTTACCTATAGATGAGTGGATACTATCACATTTAACATTTATTATCACAGCCACAAAAGTTTAATTTGCTTTAAATTATAAATCATACATGTTCTAATTTTATAAATAGATTCTTGTCGTTTACATAAACAAAGATTATAACTATATATTCCATGTGTTTCCTCATGAATTCGTGATTGATTTTTTAAGAATAGAATTAGCGTTAACATCTTTTCTTTCTAGATGATGACTACAAACAAAAGTCAATATTTAATTAACTTGAACTACATGGTAATGATGGTATTATGTTTGCTTAAATGGCTAATATTGTAACATTATTCTTCTCATACTAATCATTAACCAATATTATCCTTTTGTCATCAGAAAATTAAGATTTTACTTTTGGTTGGTCTTGACTCTGAAATTTGACTATTATTAACGTTTAAAATGCGTTGATGGTATTTAAGTCAATACATTTTCTTTAAAATCAACATATCTTCTGTTTACAACTAATCTTAGGGGACTGGGAGTGGTAGCGGCTTCGACAACGGGTAGCCGGCGGGTTGGGGGGAACACCGCCGCATCCTCGGCGGGTTCAGCGAGTAGATGCCAGCGGGTAGTGGTAGCGGGTATATGTACCCGTTGAAACTCATGTGGGACCCGCTGAAACTCATGTGCTACTTGTCATTGCTTCTCAAGAGCTAAACACATGTCCTTCAACACACATTGAGTAGCTTTTGCATCAATGATATTTATGAATTTGATCGGAAATTAGAGCTTCGCAGGCGACTTGCGGCGGAGAAGAGGGAGGAGATGGAGACTTGGGGGAAGAATGTGTGTTTTTTTAAATAAATATATTTTCTTTTTAATTATTATTTTTATACTTATTATTATGTAATTAATTAAATTTTTAGTTTTTAAATTTGGTTATTAATTTGTTTTTATTTAAAAATAAATAAATAAATAAGAGGGTTAGAGGGTACTTGGAGGGTACCACTCCCACCATAGAGGGTAGTTTGAGAGGGTAGTTTGGCTAAATAATATGGCATCTTCTAATTGGTCTAATTTGGGAGGGTAGTTTGGTTGAGAGGGTACCACTCGCACCCCCCTTACTACTCTAATAAATAAAAATCTTTTCATGACACGTGTCATTCTCTGGTTACTCCTCATTTTTATTTTCCCGCCTCTCTCTCCTATTAAATATTAGATTTTCTATTTCTCTCTACTATTAAATAATAATCTTTATATTAATAAATCTAATTACGAATATTTATTATTTAATTATAAATAGTTATTATATCATCAATCAAATGAACTTAAAATGAACTAACATTTATCAATTAAATTAAAAAATTAAAACCCAGTTGAAAAAAATATTTTAAAAACTAACTTAACAGACCATATAACTTTCACGACAAATTACATTTTTTAAAAACATATTTTGACAAATGTGTTTGTTAACAAATTACATTATATTTTATTCAACCGATGTAATATACTGGTTTATTCAACCCGTGTATTACACGGGTTTTTAAAAATATAAAATTTTTATTACTAAATATATAATATTTTATTTATTTAACCCGTGTAATACACGAGATTTTAACCTGATATAAAATATGTATAAAAGATGTTACAATGCTTTTCATTTTGATTTATTATAAACATGGTTCGCTAAAAAAGGTAAATAGACTTATTGAATAATGTATCAAGGTTACACCTAAAATTTTCCTACTACAATCACAAAAAAGTCATATGTTTTTTATATTTAAATAACCCTTTTTCAAATTTTGCAAAGTATATAGTCTTATCTTTTTTTTTTGAACGGCCAACATTGAATGTTGTGACGTCACACCCTCCGTCATATGAGAGAGACTCGTCCAACTCCGACCAATATGTTGTCTTAACTGGGTCCACTTGACGTCAGAGTTGGAGAGCATCCAAGGAAAAATTCCACCAAATACGGCCCCTTCCGGGCTTGAGTGAGAGCCGAGGCTCGTACCCTCAATCGGCGTGGGTAAAACTCTGGTGTATCAGCCTAAGAACTAGCCTAATTTGCATGTCTTAGAAATTAATGGTGGTAGCAGGGATTGAACCCGGGTCCCTTAGAACTTCAGACGTCATCTCAACGACTACACCACAACTAATCTAAATAAAAACAAACTATCTCGTGTGTATTAATGTATTAACAAGCATCCTATAAAAGACTTCGATAAACGATAGAAAAATATGTACTTTCTAGATAATGATTATAAGGTCAAAATGATATAACGTGTAAAAGGTATCTATTCAAACACGTAACACTTTTTTTTTTATTTTTATTAATATAAGTTTCACATGTTAATGATAAAGTACAATACATCAAAATTGTTGTTTTTCTTTCTCATATTACAACCACAAAAGTTATATTTGTTAATAATTCGAATAACCCAAGTTAATTTTATAAACTTTAAATTCTTGTCATTTAATAAAGGATAAATCTATATCTTGTGTATTATTGGGTGTACAAAGTTGAGTTGAGTCTAATTGTCACACCCCCAAATTTCACTAACGGAGTTTTACCGTTTGGTGCGTGACAAACTATGATCTCAGTCATTAGTTACATCAAACGACACTATATTGGACATAAATGAAATGTCATAAAAGTTCAGATTTAATGCGGAAGCGTTTTAAACAAGAGAATAAATGCGCAAAACAAATGCGCTCAAGTATAATAAGACAAGTAATTTGTTTTAAATGTTTGAATAAGGATGAAATGATAGTAGGACTCCATGCATGTCCTAAGTGTGTAACCTGTGCCTTAGCGACCTGAGAAACATGTAAGAAAAAGTGTTAACACGAGGTTGGTGAGTTAACAGGGTTTACAAGTGAATAAACTGTTTAAGTGTTTGCAGGATCCACATACGTAAGTCACACCTATTGCTAGCTAGGCAATGTACAAGTTACTCTAAGCGTTCGCAACCGAAGCTGACTGTTTATGTTTGAGATGCCTTCCGCCATTGCTAACATCAACAATGGCAAATGTTTAGGACAATTTACACCCGTTCCATCTCTAATCAAGCTAGCGCGACTAACTTGGGTGGGGTTTGTCAAACTCAGTAGTACTACTCAAATTTCCTCGCTATACTCCATACATTAATGGTCCGAGTGTGTAAGGACTTTGCATGTTATGTTTGCACTTAGGTAAACAAGTGGTAGTGAAATACTATGTGATCCATGTCCGTTCATATGTATGTCTCTCCCCGGCGGGAAGACAAGTAAACGGATGTCTGTTCGTATGCATGTTTCTTCCCAACGGGAAACAAGTAAAATGTTGTTTGTTTGTATGCATGATTATCCCCAACGGGAAAACAAGTAAAATGATGTTTGTGTATATGCATGTTTCTCCCCCAATATGAAAACAAGTAAAAAGGGGTCGTGAAACTCACCTGAGTTGCGTAAGCGTAGAAATTAGCACCACACAACGATGCAATACTAACCACAATTGGTTTGCCTGTGAACGGCTTACGTATGCCCTAGAATTATAAGCATAATAGTTAGGGATACAATGAGATTTGTGACGACGACACGGAAGGTTGAACGTCCTAAGACGCTCTAATGATTAAAGAGTTGACGAACGTGTCAACGGGAATACGGATTTCTTAATTAAATGGTTAGGATAAATACGTTACGTGTCGAACGTCTCTAATTATGAATAATATTACTTAATAAATATATTCATGCGTTTGTGCAATTAAGAATGGCGTAGGAAAATAATATAATTTATTATATTATTTTTAAACTTAGCAAAATAACACAATAAATAAATTGTGTGACAAATATAATAAATCTATTAATTTTATTCGAGGATATAAACGTGTGTAAATAATATAAATAATTATGTTATTTATTAGTTTGAAACGTCTCACAATGTTTATAAACGTGACGAAATAATATTTATATATATATTATTTTTAATTTGAGTTAAGGGTTGAAATTTATATAAATATATCATTTTATTCGAAATCGTGGTTTGAAAATAATATACATATATTACTTTAAATGTAGAGAAACATTAAAACGGGTTATAAAATCAAACCCAAGCCTTCGAGAGTTTTCCGGACTCAAAACACATTAAATAACATTATAATAATAACGGAAAAGATTTTATATTAAAATAATGTGTTAAATATGTTTTAAAACAAAACAAGGTGGAGGGACTCGAACCCGGGTCTCCTCCCCCACAGTCCAACGAGTTAACCAGTCCAGGTGCTAGGGCTATCACAACAAGACCAAATTAAAAATGTTTTTAACATTCAAGCCCTTGTGTTCTTCCCCTTTACGAAACCTGAATCAAAATCCATCCCAATTCCATCGATTTTGATCGCGATTATCCAAACTAACAAAGGGGTTTTGTTCATTAGCTTACTGTGGTGAGGTTTAATTGTAAAATAAACAAGTTTAGGATTGTTTAATTACGTTTTTATAAATCGAAACCCTAGTTTAAGAACATGGAATCGATTTGATTAATTCTTGTAATAATAGTCGATGAATTCATGGGGCTTTCAATAAACAAAGAATTGCGAATCTAACCATGTAGATTAATTTTATTGAGATCAAGTCTAGACCGGATTTCGATTAAACCGAATACGGGATGAACCTTAGAATTGGTTCGTCACCAATTCGATCTTATAAGCCACCAAAAGGTTAGGGCTTATGATCTAGGAATGGAAACGAAACTAATGGTGAATTCAATTACCTGAAACGATGTCGGAATGGTGGAGATCGACTAAAACTCAACCGCGGCCTCGACGGGTTGCTCTCCGATCAAATTGGAATGTGTAAAAGCTAGACAGAGGTTCGACTAGCATGCTCAGAGTGATTGGTTTCGAATTTGATAGACCAATTGATTGAATTAATGAGTGTTCGTAATGGGTTCGACGGTTTGGATTACAAGGACATAATTCGCAATGATTAATAGTGTTAATCGTTTAGAAACGGCTCGATAATGGTCGAATTCATTAGTGCTTTACGTTACAATCCCCAATTAGAGCAGTTAGGAGGTTAATGTTGCGAATTTGGATCAAGGACAAGAGGAGTTTGACTTTCAAAAGTCAACAGAATCAAAATGCTCTTGATTTTGACTTTAAAAGTTAATATATTGGTTTTAGGGTAATTACATCTTTAGTCCCTGTAGTTTTATGTGTAATAGGGTTTGAATAATAGCAGAATTGGCCCCTGAGGTTTCTAATTGAGTTAACTAAGTTAACTGGAATTTGCCGGGTGTCACACTAATGTTATAGGGTCATCTTTCAAGGCCTTATATGGCACCCCGAGTTTCCCTAGGGCCAATCAATCCATCTCATTTATGATAAGGGTCTACTGGTTTTGTCATGCCTTAGACTCATCATGCGAGCAACAATAGCTTGCAACCAGTGACGCGTTCGGTGTGTAAGCACACCTAGGCATCTTCACGCCTTCTTTCCCACTGAGGTCGTGCCCGATGGAGTTCAGACTATCAAGCATACCCAAGCATTCAAGTACAAACATAGCAAAACGATCTTTGAACACTTGGTCTGTGACATTCTCCCACCACCAGTCGATGCACGCCCTCGTGCATGTGCTGCACTTCCCCTAGGCAACACCCCGAACTTTGTCTTCGCTTTGGCTTTGGCAAAGGGCGCTACTAAATACATTGATCCCAACGTGCAGCAACCTACCATCACTTGGACCTGTTCCGTGTCCCGTCTTACATCTTCGGAAACCCACATCGAAGATGCGGCCAAGCACCCCACTTAGAACACGACCAGGGGGACCATTACCCTATTCTGGCGATCAAGACCTAGTTCCAAATCCCAGGGCCAGCCAATCCATGCCGTTTATGATCAGGGTTTACCGGTTTCGTCTTGCCTTGGGCTCATCAGGCGAGCGACAACAGCTCGCGACGAGTGATGCGTTTGCTGTGCTAGCATAACTAGGCATGTTCACGTCGTTTATCCCACTGAGGTCGTGCCCGATGGAGTTCAGACTATCAAACATACCCAAGCATTCAAGTATAAATTTAAGTCCGGCTTGTTTATTTTCAGATGATGACTACAAACAAAAGTCAAAAAATTTAATTAACTTAAACTAAATCGTATTATGTTGCTTAAATGTCTAAATATATCAACTTTTTTCACAAGGAACTCAATATTTTACTTTTAGTTGGTCTTGTTGTCACCCAAATACACTGTGGAGTTTGCTTATTATCAGCAGTTAATACGTCTAAAATACATTAATGGTATTTGATGCAGAGTATTATTATGAATTCAACGGTCCACATTCAATGTAGAATATGTATATACATCATGTTACAATACTTTTTATTTTGATTTACTATAAATATGGTTTGCTAAAAAAAGCTTAAATAAACTTATTTATTTAATGACTAGTTTAGATCTCGTGTATACACACGGGTGAAAATTATCAATAAATAAAAATTTTAAATCTTTATGTGTATATTTTACAGGTGTAAAAATGTATCATATACTAAGGATAGAAAACAAAACTCAAAATATGTAAAAAATTAATATATAACTGGGTTTCGAAAATACATTAAGTACTATTGAATGTAATTTGATTTTTATTTATTATTTGATTAAAAATAAAAGTTAAATAATTAGATTTCAAGGTTTCATAAGGGATAATTTAAAATAAATATGTTTTATTATTATAGTTAATATTTTCTTTAAATATATATTATTATTAAAATATTGAAGTGCATTTAATAGGAGAGAGGTCGAAAAAAAATGTTAAGAATGAATATAAAAATGACACATGACATGAAAAAACTTTTATTTATTATATAGTAAAGATGTATCATGGTTACCAACTTAAATTTTCCTAGTACAATCACAAAAGGTCATGTATTTCCATATCCAAATACCCTTTTTTCTAATTTTGCCAATTATATATTCTTATCTAATCTAAATAAAGACAAACTATCTCATGTGTATTAATGTATTATCATGAGTTCCTGATTAATAATTTAGTGAGTATCATGTCATACCCTAAATTAGAGGTGCACAAATCGGTTTTTTAATCCAAACCGGTTCAACCTGACCCGAACCGGTTTGGTTAACGAAAAGTCAAAACCGGTTTGGACCCAAATCGGTTCGGGTTAAACCGGTTTTAGTAAAGGGAAATGTCAAACCGGTCAAACCGGTTAGGGTTGGTTTTAAACCGGTTTGCCCTTTAAACCGGTTTAAACCGGTTTTTATTAAAAAAAAATTCAAATAAATTTTAAATTTTTAATACTTTAAGTTCAACGTTTATTAATATTTGAAAAGTTCGGAAATAAAAAAACATGACAAGATATATTTATAAAATTGTAAAACATTATAAAAATATAACAAATATAAAACATTAAGTTCAACGTCTTATTTTTTGGAATATTGATTGATTATTCTTGTGCGTTGTCTTCGGAACTAGAGTTTCGTAGCCTTGCATCTTCGGCTAGTTCTTCATCGGGGACTGATTCGGATATTCCAAGATCAACCTCGTTGTTGTGTATGGTTTCTTCAGCTTGAATTTCGTCTTCGAGAGAAGTTTGGTCTTGTATCCTATCCATCGCATCCAAATGGTCCTTCAAGCAAATGCACATTTCCATCGCTAGGGGTGTGAGTCTAGTCCTTCGTATCGATAATACCCTGCCACTAAAAGAAAACGCAGATTCCGAAGCTACCGTGGAAGCTTGGACGGTTAGTACATCACGGGCCATGGCGGAAAGAATCGGAAACGAAGCTTCGTTTTTTTTCCACCATGCCAAAATATCAAAATATCAAAATCCTCAAAAACGGTAGGAGGCATAAACGCTAAAAAGTTTGTGCCAATATACCTTCCGAGTTCGCTACTCGGGGTGGTACCTCGAGCCCGTTTACTAAATTCATTTAACATTTCGTTATATAAATTCAAATTAACATCTCTCGAGCTACCACTTGATGATGTACCCATTGTATCATGTGGAGTCGGAGTTGTACCATATTTATGTAAATAAACATCAAATAAATCTTGTAAACATTTGTTAAAATATGTTTTTGTGCCTTGTGCAAAATGGATGTCTTCACTATCCAAATTCAAAGCGTAAGTAATTCTATCAATCAAAGTTTCAACCCCGTAAACATTTATGGTAGGGTTTAACGCGGCGGCGCAAGTTATAATGGGAGGCATTTCTTTAAAATATTTCACTAATTTTTCTTTCATCGGTTCTATCATTTTTGTAAAAAGATGACTTTTATTTTCAAGTTCATACAACTTGTTAGCCATTAAATATATTTGTTTTAGAGTTAACGGACTTGTGGGATAATAAACACCGGATAAAAAAGTGGTGGCGGTTTTGAAAACTTCAAGCAATTCGGTTACGTCTTTTAAAATGTCCCAACTCGTAGATGGAAACTTTAGAATTTTACGACGAGGTTTTGACGCAAGCATTTCATGAAATAGTTCTAAAGTTTCTCTTTATCGTAAAGCGCTATAAAACATAGTATAAGTCGAGTTCCATCTTGTCTCGACGTCCCAATTCGGACCTAAGCAAAGATTATTCGTTTCACAACAAAACCTAATATAATCATGGTATCTTTTTTTGTTACTAAAAATATCTTTAAGCATTAGTCGAAAAGTATATGTTAAGTTTGAAACCTCTTCAATTGCAAGCCCGGCTTGCACCGCCAAGTTAATGATGTGTGCGACACATCGACTATGGAAAAAAGCGCCGTTGCAAACCGGTTTATATTTAATTTTTAGTTTTTGAACCGCATTTGTATTATTAGATGCATTATCAAAAGACATTGAAAAAGTTTATTTTGTAATTTAAATTCGGTTATAACACCATCCAATATATAAAATAAATTTTCACCGGTGTGTGGATATTCAAACAAGTCAAATGCGATTGTACGCTTCATCATTTGCCACGTTTTGGGATCAACCCAATGCGCGGTAACGCAAAGGTACGAATCGGGTATACCATGTGGAGCCGACCAAACATCGGTGGTTAAGTTTACACCGGTTTCCAAATTTTCAAAACCCAAAATTAATTCTTTTTTTGCTTTTTTCCACATTTTTATACAATCTCGTCTAAGGGTTGTGCGACTTACTTGATTATAACGTGGTTGGAGTGTCTCTTGAATCATCCTTGTCAAGCGCGGATTGTCAAAGTGGTTGAACGGCAATCCTTCTTGAATCACTAACATCGCCATTCGATCTCGAACAATATTTGGATCAAAGTTCCAAATTCCTCCTTCGCTTGTCATCGAGGCTTGACCTTCACTTGGAATTCCCTTCAAGGACGGGCAAGATTTTTTCATATGCGTTTTCAAACTAGTGTTTGAATCTTTCCCCAAAAACGCACCACACATCTTGCACCGAGCACGTTCCTTCCCGTTTGACAACAAACATAGATCGTAATTGCACCAAATTGCCGGATTTCTCGTTGTTGCTCGAATTTCCACAACGGTAACTTCGTTTGAGGAACCACCAACACCAAAACTTGCCATGCTTTTTTTTGAGTTTAGATAGAGTATAGAGAGCGTTTTTAACGGGTTTAAAGAGCGGTTTTAGAGATTAGAGAGTGTAAAGAGAGGTGTGATCAACCCTAAACACCCCCACCTATTTATAGTGTTTTAAGGGTGCAAATGGAGCCAAAAAAACGACTAAAATCGACCCCAACGGCCATATAGCCGTTACCCAACGGCTATTTTTTGCCCAGCTCGAAAACCGGTTTATCAAACCGGTTTGTTTGAACCGGTCCCTAACCCGATCTCATCCTTAAAGCATCAAACCGGTTTCAAACCGGCGGTTTTTGGGTAACCCGAACTGGTTTGGTCCAAACCGGTTTAACCCAAACCGGTTTGCCGGTTTGGACCGGGTTAAAAAAAAACCGATTTTTTTGTGCACCTCTACCCTAAATAGGAGAAAAATATGTACTTTCTAGATGATGACTAAAAGATAAAAAAGATATAACGTTTTAAATACATACCACTTTTTTATTTTCATTAATATAGGACATAACTTAAATCGGCTTCTTTAGCTACAATATCCATTGAATTTGCGGTCTTTATTTCTCCTATTATAACCACAAAAGTTACATTTGTACAATTTCGAATTAGTAACACATGTTATAGTTTTGTAAACTCTAAATATCATTTAATAAAGTATAAATCTATATTACACGTATTCTTGAGGTGTATATGAGTTGAGTTGAGTTCAAGATTCACTAAGTTTGAATTGTTTAACTTGAAAGAGCTCAAACTGTTTTAACTAACTTTTTAGTATTTTTTTTATTAAAAATGAATAATTTTGAACTATGACTCATTTTATTCTGTGGGGACAGTCCATCCAGTTTCCAACCAATAAATAATATGCATATTATATTGAATGAAAATAATATCTTCTAGAAAGAGCATCTAACCTGATATTTGGGTGTGAGGCAGGTGTAAAGGAGATGTAATGTGGCCAAACCAAGTAAAGACCACTGGTTTAAATGGATCTTATCTAAAAAGTGGACAAATTGTTTTATGTTATGACTTGTGTGTGACATATGATAAATTGAGGTGGCCCATTTAGCAAGATGTTGACAAATAATTTAAAAATACATATTTTTACATATTTTATTTTACTTTATTACGTATTATACTAGGTTAAAGTCCATGTTTTATATAAGTTGAATAAATATAACTTGTTATAAAAAATATTTTCTATGAAGATTTGTATGTTTGATATTATTAGTCATCTCTGAAATAAGAAATAATTGAATTTTCTTATTATTTAGTAATTTTTAATAAAATATTAGAATATATGTTAGATATTTAATTATTTAACAGTATTTAATAGGAGACAAAAGCGAAAAACAAAAATCTAGATTTCGTCAGAAGTCGTCACGTAGCAACTATAGTTATTTCATTTATTATAATATAGGTTAGAAACTCTGTATATTATACAAGGTGAATAAATGCAGTTTTATATGTACTTAGTAATAAAGATATAATATTATATATTTTTGACATATTACAAAAAAATTTAATACAAATTTTAGAAACGTTATGTAGTTATTTTTTAAAAATGTTTTATAAAAATAATAAAAGAAATGTTCAAACTATAAAAATATTTTATGAACAAAGCTATTTTCTAATTAAAATTTCTTTTATAAAAATAGTTATAAAAATAATTATTATTTAATAGGAGAGAGATGCGTGAAAAAAATTATAATTTTTTTTATAGAAACTTGTGTCATTAAACAGAAGAGAGAGACGGGAAAAAAATGTTAAGGATGAACATGAGAATGACATGTGACACCATAAAACCTTTATTTATTAATATATATATAGATTAGACATGTGATAGTTTTATTTAGTTTTGATCTTCTATCATATATATTAATCTTGTATTGATTTTTCATCTACTATTTGTAATTTTAAATTTAATCAAAAAATCTTTTAGCTATTTTTATTATTAGATGTTGTTTTTATAAGATTTAATTAGGTTAGATACCCGTGTACTACACGGGTTGTAATAATATAAAACAATATAGTTATAAAATGTATATATACATTTTAATTGAAGTTAAAAATTACATTACATTACAAATACAATAATAAAAAATGAAATTACATTTCACAAATCTCTAAGTAATTCTTTATACAACTTGCAATTTGACTCGTTATGAAATGCAAGCTCAATTCATAGAGTGAAACATGCAATATATCTAACCATTGCAATCTAACCCGCTGCATACGAACCGCAATCTAACCCGTTACCACCTCTCACCAACGAAACCCAAGCTGCAGGATGACCCCCCACCCGACGATCTACAACTTGACCCGTTACAACCTATCAACAACGGCCAAAAAATGCGAGACCCGTTAAATAAATAACAAACTAATTACCAACAAAATATAATATGCAAAAACAACTATCAAAATTAGATACAATATTACATGAATTACACAAGCATATATAAAATACAACCGCCACCCCACGATCTACAACCTGACCCTATACTACCTATGCACCAAGAGATATGGCTGCTTCAAACGCCCTATTTCAGGTGGAATCAATTCAATTACCTACCAATAAAGTTAAATGAGGTCATAACGGAATAATATTAAGCATTCTTTAAATAATGATTTAAAGACACATGCTGATATCTTGTCTAATGTACAGATTGATCTATTGATAGCAAAGCCATTTTGTGCAGAGGGGATGCTTCCTTGGCATGGCCTGAAGTTTTGGTATAAATGGATCAATATTATACACAATCTTAAATTTTTTATACATTAAAAGGATTTAACATGATTTTGTTTTAACAATGTAAACCCATGAATGGATGGTTCATATGGAAGCTTGACTTACATACACAAGATGTAGGACCTTTTATTTTGTGATGAGACTTCCACAAGCTCATCAAATTGGCTACATGCCCTGTAAATTGAAATAGCTACATACCCTGCAAGATTTAATTTACAAAAACCTACAATTACATTATAGAAAAACACTTATTAATAATTATAATTCTGACCAGCCCAAAACCTAAGCAAGATTTATTAGCTAAAACACATAATCAAGCTAAAGCCACTGGAGTAGATCAAGAAAATTTGCAAATACTTCCGCACCCACTGGTTGGATTGTTAGGAGGTAAAACATATCATAGATAGCATGAAAATATATAGAAATGAGTAGACATGATATGAAACCTCTAATCTAAACCATATCTAGCATAAATGGTTGAGATTAAGATTTTCAAACAATGGTATTTATAGTTGCTAAACTTTACTCAAGGAAAACATCACAAGGCGGAACTTGGTCAAATAATTATAATATGAATTAGGAGACAATTCATGTGCATTGAATACCAAATATATGTGGAGATTTAAAATGTACCTTGAGATTATTGTATTTCTCTTTCACTTTTAATTGAACATCCTTTTTAGTGGCATGGACATTTATTGGAGTAAGAAAAGTCCTCAAAAGCTTCCTGTAACCAAACAACCCCAATTAGCTTAAAATTTTAGAATTTTCAAGCTTGAATGTCAATTTATATGAACAACTGATTTAACCAATGCAATTGCATATTCACTACTATAATTAACAAAAGCAATACAATTGTAGGATCATGAAATTACAAGATGGTTCTGTTCTTAGTTGAGATTGGCGGAAACAATATCAACTGCACAATTATAATCGAGTAAACAGAAAGAATACTGATAAGAACACTGTTGTATTAAGCTTTTGCAGATAAACGATTACAAATGAAAACTTTATTTCAAAGCACACTTACAATGAAGTGTTTACACAGTATTTATACTAACTTAGAATCAGGACAGACCCTTGATTCTAAGGATCAGATCTAACACAGACCTTTGATCTGATGAATATAGCTAACTATTACACGTTTAGTCTAAACCTAGTTAACTTTATTGAAGCGTCTTCTTTATGCATTATTGCTTGCATGTCTGGAGAAGAGCATTGTTGTCTTTCATTAGTTGTGCCATTGAGGTTCCTTCTGCTTTAAGTGTGTCAGTTGCTTTTGCAGAAAGTTGTCAGTGACGCTTGGCATGGATAGTCAGCTGCGACGATTTTTCTTCAAGGCACACGGCTGTTAGTAGCAAAGGTGATGATCAGCAGCAAGATGTAACCATCCAAATCTGCTGATGATTTGCCTGTCAGCAGCATCAAGTGTTGATGCTGCTGAGAAGCCTATCCGCAGCAACTTTGGTCTTCAGCAGATAAGGCTATCTGCATCAGATTTGTTCTTCAGCAGGAGAACAAGTATCCGCAGCAGATAAGCTTGTCCGCAACAGTTTGTTGGTCAGCAGCAAACTCTGAGATCAGCAACATTTGTACTTAGAGAATTTTGTAGCCATTAGTCTTTGTTTCTACAAACTCCCCCTAGACTGATGCTACCAAAATTCTCTTACTGTCTTTGTTGCTGAAGCTTTTGCATGTTTCTGACTATCCTTTTAACCTCATATCCTCTCTGGTCCATCTCCCCCTTTTTGGGTGCATCAGTGGACAAATAAGCATCAGTTTGGGTGCCTACTGATACAAGGGAGAGAATAGGTAAAGTTGGGTATTGATGGGCTTCATGCATAGAGATTTGGTGTCTTAGTTTGAACACTTCAGCCTCTAGCATAGCCACCCTGGCCGTCAATTCCAAGATATGAAGTTGCAGTCTGTCCTCATCCACAGTTGTGGAATCCTTGGATCCAGATGGGGCCTTAGGCCTAGCCTCTTCATCCCCATCACCCATGGTTTCTTGGCGCCTGGGATTCCTCTCAGTGAGGGGAGTTTCCAAGGAAGCATCCTCACTGTGAGTTGCCGTGGTTGAGGTCTTAGCAATGTTGTCACTGTCCTCCTGGTCATTTGATGGACCAGCAGTAGTGACAGCCTCTTCCACATCCACTCTTTCATAACTCCTAGAGTGGACCTTCAGGATAGAAGAACTTGGGTTGGGTGTGTTGGAAGCAAGATCAATCAGTACCTCCGAGATAGTGGTAGTTGGAGAAGGTACATCATTTTGATCAGGTTCCTCAACACTTAAGTTCAGAAGAAAAAGGAAAGGCTCTGGGGGCTGTTCTATGGATCCGGGAAGTGATCCTGATCCTAATAGAGAGACATCCAAAGGAGTCTCTCTAATAATGTGGCTGTCCCTTATGATATTCTCACCAGAATGTTGTGATTCTGAGTGAGGGCTGTTAGGTTGGGTTTGGGCCTTGGAGGCAAGAGAAGAAGGAGATCTCTTGCACCTTTTCCTAGTCATTGCAACTGGGGCCCTGTGTTCCGGTTGAACGATAACATCCAAAAGAGGTGAAGTGATTTTTGTGCCTGTGCATCCTTAGTGGTATGCACAGGGGTTCGAATGGTAGAAGCAGACTGTTGTTCAGGATGTGAGGTGGAGGGTGTGGGATCAGTATCAGCTGGGATTGCTGAACTGTCACCCGGGGTACTTTGTATGTTCAGCATTGTAGATAACAATGGAACATTGACCCCTGAGAACCTTTTTAGAAATAGCTTCATCTTATCACTCCAAATCGGCGAAAATGCAGATCTTCGTGAAAACCCTAACTGGTAAGACGATCACGTTTGAGGTCGAATCCTTCGACACAATCGACAACGTGAAGGCAAAGATCCAGGACAAGGAAGGCATCCCGCCAGACCAGCAGCGTCTAATCTTCGCCGGAAAATAGCTCGAGGACGGCAGAACCCTAGCCGATTACAACATCCAGAAGGAGTCAACTCTCCACCTCGTCCTTCTTCTCCGCGGTGGCGCGAAGAAGCGCAAGAAAAAGACCATGGAAGGCGGAGGCAAGTGAAGAGCTTACTTGATGCCATCCGCTTTTCTTCTGAGATATGCATTGGAGAAGAGTGTGACAGAGATACTTCCATGGAGGGCCCATCAGCGCCTTCTCTACTGTATACCCATTTTGATTTCCAGTGTACCCGATTGATTTCCAGAGATACTTCCATCGAGGGAAGGTTTGAAGGTTGGTGGATGAAGGTTGGTGGGGACTTGTGAGAAAGTGATGTTGGTTTAGGGAGAAATTTGAAGGTGAAGAGGTGGTAAGGAAATTTGATTTTGTTTTTATTACGACAGAGGAGAGAAAAAACAAAATGACTTGTACCGTACAACCTTATTTACCTTTTATTGTTACAGCTGTAATACACCGAGGCAGTCATGGTAAAGACTGACGTTAATTTTTTACAGCGGGTAAAAGTTAATTTGGACTTAGATTTACCCATCAGCAGCAAACTTCGTTGCTGTGGATGAATAAGCCTGTCAGCAGCAAACTTATCTGCTGCTGATGGATTTAATAATCCGCAGCAAGGATGTTGCTGCTGACAGTCTTAAAGAAATCCGTAGGAAACCTGTTCCTGTTGATAACTTAAAGTAGTCAGCTGCAAATCTTTTGCTGCTGAAGATTAAACCTGTCAGCAGCTGAAGGACAAAAATGCTGCTGACTTATAACTTTTATTTACAACATAAGACAAAACACATTTTAAAATAGAATTTTTAGAGATAGATTTTAATCAAAGTTCATCATACCAATGGATTCAACTAAATATTTAAATCTGGCTTCATCAAAAGGTTTTGTAAACAAATCAGCATATTGCTCATTCGTATGAACTTTGGTTAAAATAATCCTTCTTTTCTCAGCTTGATCTCTTATGAAATGATACATGATGTCAATGTGCTTTGTCTTTGAGTGATGCACCGGATTGTTTGTGATTGAGATAGCACTCATGTTGTCAATGTGAATTGGAGTTGCCATGAAAGTCATCCCATAATCCAACATTTGATTTTGTATCCAAATGACTTGTGCACAGCAACTTGAAGCTACAATGTATTATGCTTCAGCTGTAGAAGTTGAAACACATGTTTGCTTCTTGCACTGCCATGAAATCAACCTCCCTCCCAGAAATTGACATCCCCCTGAAGTGGACTTTTTGTCCAAGTTGCATCCCCCATAGTCACTGTCAGTGTATGCATACAGATTAAACATGTCATTTTTAGAGTACCATAGCCCAAGCCTTGAGGCACCCTTTAGGTATCTAAAGATTCTCTTGACAGCCTGAAGATGTGAAGCTTTTGGAGCTGCTTGAAATCTTGCACAGAGACATACTGCAAACATGATATCTGGCCTTGAGGCAGTGAGATACATGAGAGACCATATCATTGCACGGTACTGATGTTGATCAGTGTCTTGGCCATCTTTGTCTGGAGTCAGTTGATGATGCACTTGCATAGGGGTTCTTGCAACAGAGCAGTCAGCCATTTTGAATCTTTCCAAAATGCTTTTTACATATTTGGATTGGCTGATGAAGATTCCATTTGGGACCTGTTTGACTTGTAGACCCAAGAAGAAATTTAGTTCACCCATTGAACTCATTTCAAACTTTGAGTGCATCAGAATCTCAAAGTCTTTGCACAGCTATTTCCTTGTTGATCCAAAGATGATATCATCAACATAAATTTGAACTAATAAGATTTCTCCCCCTTCATCTTTGATAAACAAGGTCTGGTCTATGGCACCTCTTCTGAAATTGTTGCTTAGTAGATATCCTGACAAGGTTTCATACCAGGCTCTTGGTGTCTGATGTAGGCCATACAGAGCTTTGTCTAGTTTGAACACTTGAGTAGGATGTGCAGGATCTATAAAGCCTGGAGGCTGTTTGACGTATACTTCCTCACCAATTTTTCCATACAGAAAGGCACTTTTTACATCCATTTGATAGACACTGAAATTCTTGGATGCAGCATATGCCAGGAAGATTCTGATGGCCTCCAGTCTGGCAACAGGAGCAAAGACTTCATCATAGTCAATTCCTTCTTCCTGAGTGTAGCCCTGAGCTACAAGTCTGGCTTTGTTTTTTACTACAATGCCTCTCTTGTCTTGCTTGTTCCTGAAAACCCATCGCGTGCCGATAGCATATTTGCCTGGTGGAAGATCAACAAGTTTCCAGACATCCTGCCTTTTGAATTGCAGCAATTCTTCCTGCATTGCTTCAATCCAGCTGCTGTGTTTGAGTGCTTCATCTATCTTCTTGGGTTCCACCTGAGATAGGAAACATGAAAACAAGCATATATTGGCCTCATGAGATTTGCTTCTTGTGAGGACTCCTTGGTGTATTTGGCCAATAATATTCTCCTGAGGATGTTCTTTGTGGATCCTCTGTGCTGGTACCACCTCCAGCTGTATCCCTCGCTCCAGATTGCTTTGATTTTGATCAGGGGTCTCTTCATTCAAGGTGGAAGAGTCTTCAACAGCATTATCCACATCAATATTTTCAGCAATAGCATTATCAACATCTACAGCATTTACCGAAGAGTCTTCATTTAGATTTTCAGTTTCAGACAGGCTGCTGCTGGTTACGTCAGACAGTCTTGTTCCTGCTTCACTTGCTTGAATTGCTTCCACAACTGATGGAGGATCAACTGATGGTCTTCTCAGACTGATAGAAGATTTGGGAAAATCCAGTCTGTAGTCAGTGGATGAAGTGGAGGCAGGTGTTTGTGTAGACGTAGACTCCATATTTGAGAAGATGAGAGGCTCAAATATTTGGGAGAATGAGTCTATGTCAAAGAGCCAGTTTGGACCTTTTCCCTGCTCACAGACAATGTGTTCTCTGCATTCCACATTTGCAGATTCTTCTACAATTCTTGTTCTTGAATTGAATACTCTATAGGCCTTTGATTGAGAGGAATAGCCTACGAAATATCCTTCATCAGATTTGGCACCAAACTTAGGAAGAACCCCATGTGTGATGAGAATTGTGCATGGACACCCAAAAGGTTTTAGAAACCCAATGTAGGGAATTCTTTGGAACCAAAGTTCATAGGATGTCTTGTTGAAAGGTTTGACAATTAGAACTCGGTTTTGCACATAACAGGCTGTGCTAACTGCTTCTGCCCAGAATGTGAGTGGCAGTTTTGAGTCGGCCAACATAGATCTTGCTGACTCAATAAGAGTTCTGTTTCTTCTTTCAGCAACTCCATTTTGTTGAGGAGTTCTTGGAGCACTATATTGTCTTTCTATCCCCTTTCTTTCACAGAAACAGTTCAAGGTGTGGTTTTTGAACTCTGTGCCCTGGTCACACCTTATGATCTTCACCTTTTGATTGCTTTGATTCTCTACCCTGAGAATGTAGGTTTTGAGAATTTCAGCAGTTTCATCTTTAATTCTCAAGAAGAATACCCATGAGAATCTGGTGTAGTCATCTGTTATCACCAGACAGTATGACTTTTTACCCATATACATGACATTTGTAGGACCAAAGAGATCCATATGCAGCAGTTGCAGTGGAGTGTCATTTGAGTTCAAGGTCTTGGGCTTGTGAGAACTCTTGTGTTGCTTCCCCTTTAGGCATGCATTGCAGTGGTCTTCCAGCTGAAATTCTTTGTCAGGAATCCCTCTGACAAGATTATTCTTCACCAATTTGTTAATGGTTTTGATATTAACATGGCTTAATCCCCTGTGCCAGAGAGCTGATTCATCAACTGAGGCTTTTGATAAAAAGCAGGAGACACTCCCAAATGGAGTGACCTCATTCATGTCCAGTACATAGAGATTTTCTTTTCTCTGAGCCGTCAGTAGAATGCTTTCTGGAGGAGGTATGGATAAGCCTGGAGACAGTACAAAGCATTCTTTATCTGTGAAGAGCATCTAATGCTTTTGATCACAGACCTGGGAAACACTCATGAGATTGAAATCCAATTCTTTGACATAGTTGACCTTATCAATGCTCATTCTTTCATTGGACACAGTTCCTTGTCCAGTAATGGATCCTCCCTTTGAATCACTTCTAAAGGCAACATATCCTCCATTGAAGTGTCTGAAGTTGGAGAGGATGGATCTGTTGCCTGTCATGTGCCTGGAACAACCACTATCTACCACCCAGGTGTTATTCTTGTTACCTGGCTGTCCCTGCATATGATAGATTTCTAATTAGTAAGAGGAACCTAAGAGTCTGCAGACTTGAAAAAGATGGTTGTTAGTTTATCCTTTTCAGTATGTTTGCAGTCAATGGAACCAATGACAATGCTTGGAGATGGTTTGGCTTTCCATTACCTTGTTGGTGATTTTCTAGTTTTCCTCACATTGTCAGCAGCAGATTTTGCTACTGATGTTTCTGGCTTGTCAACAGTAGATCCTGTTGCTGATGGCTTTGTTGAAGTGTTAGCATTCTTTGCCTTGGATTTTTCCTTATCAGCAGTGGACACTCTTGCTGCTAATGGCTTTGCCTTATGAGCAGCAGTTTTTGCTGCGGATGATTTTAGCTTATCAGCAGCAGACTTGGTTGCTGCTGAAAACTTTTGCTTTGTTTTCTTGGGCTTAACTTGACTAACAACCGATGTATGCTGGTCCTTCTTTACCTTTTGTCTTTGGGGGGCTTGATGAAGGATCTGGTTGAAGGGGTTAAACTTACAGTTAGCAGCAAAGTGGTTTGATTCACCACAAATTATGCAAGTTTGTTGAGATTTAGGCAGCTTCACTCTTGGGGGAGATAGAGACTCCCTGAACTTAGTTGCTTTGCCTCGTAGCTTCTTACCTTCTTGTTTTTGTTAGTTTTTTTCAAAAGCATGCTGCTTTGAATTTCTTTGGTATTCCAAGTAATGAAAGCAGGTGCTGGCAGTATGGTTATATCTGCCACACACAAAGCATGATCTTGCCAATTTGTCTCTTGAAAGGTAGACATAGTCCTTTCTTTGGAACAGATCCTTGAAGTTCCATGGATGAGCTTTGTTATGTTCAAAAGTGGCTTCTTCTAGGGTCTTTTGAACATATGGAACTTTTTCTTCAGGCTTACGACATATATCAAATACCTTCCTCTTTGTGATCGGCTTTGACTAAGGCTTGGGGTCTGTAGGTCCTGATGTCTGTTCCTTTTCAATGTTTAGCCTTCTTCCATCTGGAGGATAGCTGATCTTGATCTGTTTGAATGGTACAGGGACTGGAACAGCTGGAAGAACAGCAGGAACTTCAACTCTATTCAGAACAGCTTCAGATGGGGCTGCACTAGTTTCATCATGGTCTGAGTAGGTTGACTCAGATTCCGATGAGGTAGTGCAGTCTTCAACGAAAGGTTCATCCGTTGAAGGATCAAGGTTTTGGTTTGCAGTGTCAAGATTTGCAACATTCGTAAATGGCAATATAGTCAGCAGGAGGAGGAACAGATTTGTACTGATCAGTGTTATACCAGTCTTTACCTTCTCATGGACTTGAATATCTAAAAGTCTTTGTAACTTTTTGGAGGAAAATTCATATTTTTCAACATGAACTTTCTGTTATGCCAGTTCAGCTCTGGTAGCTTTTAGTTTGACCAGTAGATCATCAATCTGAGTTTCAAGATTAGTTTGTTCGTGTTATAGCGATGAAATCTCTTTCTTAAGGCAGTTAATCTTTTCTTTATAAGTATTTTCAACCTTTTTGAACTCAGATTTCATCTGATGAAACTCTTCATTTTGATCTATAAGGTTTTGGTTATGCTTTCTATAACCCAAAACTTTATTAATACAGGCTTGAGAGCAAAGATGTTCAAATACCTGAGGTGGTATCTTTGTAGTGTCTGCCATAAGAGCTTGATTGTTGATAGGAACATCTTCATATTGAAAACTCCAGTCAAAGTCTGAAGTTCCAACATTTGCACAAGCTGCAGTTTGAGCTGGAGGAGTTCCTTGTTGTTGCTGCTGCTGTTGCCTAAGCTGACCTTGGTATCCTTGTCTTTGATGGCTTACACCAGGATTGGATTTTGGCATCTTGCATTCTCTAGCAAAGTGACCCAATTGGTTACAGTTGTAACACCGGATATTGCTTTTATCCAACCCCACTCTGGTGTTTGAGTTGTTGCTTGGAACAGATCTCCCAGTTCTAGAATAGAACCTTTTTGTTCTGAGGGAGAGCATGGCATATGAGTGCTGAATATCCATTTCTTCAAGATCATCTGGATGAAAGCATTCTAGATCCTCTTTTATGAAGTACATGCTGCTTGAGTTATCAGAGACAAAAGCAGTTGAGGTTGACTGTTGAGGAGGGGCTTCGAGAAAAAATGGTGATGAGTTGGATTGTGAAGCAGTTGGTGTTTGAGGATGAGTGACAATGGGGGGGATAGTAATTGCTTACACTAGGACCAGAGTGATCAGAGTGAAACGCAGATGAGATGGTGGAGGAGGTAGAAGCTGATTGATGATTTGAGCTCATTTCCTTGGCTTGAATCATTTCTAATTCATATGTTTTCAACATGCCAAAGAGTTCTGTCATCTGCAGAGTTTTTAAGTTCTCCGTTCTTCTTATAGACATTGTATATAGTGTCCAGCAGCTCGGGAGAGATCTGATAAACTTTTTGAGAATATCTTCATTCTCTAGCTTTACTTTGGAGCACTGCAGTTCTCCCACCAGGTAAGTATACCTGTTATACAAAACGGTTAGTGACTCACCTTCCTTCCAGACGAAGTTTTCATACTGCTGCTTCAGGATGTCCCTTCTATTTTCTTTGACTTCCTCTGAGCCAGCAAACATCTTCTCAAGAGCCACCCAGAGCTCTTTAGCAGTTTTGTAACTTCTGAAGTTATGAAAAACTTCATTTGGAAGGCACATTTGGATAGCTCCTAGTGCCTTGAAGTCCACCTCCATCTTCTTTATGTCCTCTTCTGAGTACTTGGAGGGCTCCTTTGGAACTGGTGGTTCTCCAGAGTCAGCAGAGGCCACCATGGGAGTGTAGGGTCCACCCTGATGGATTTCCACATTCCGTACTCCTGATAACAGAAAAAGCTTTCCATGCGATTCTTCCACATGTCGTAGTCTTCCCCAGATACCAATCTTGGTGGTCGGTTGATGCTGTCGATGTCTTCAAACACATTGCTCTGTGCCATCTTTGTTTTTGGTGACTTAATGAAAGAGAGAGTTTAGAATAGAACCAGAAGTGATTAAACAAGTGTGAGTTTGTTTAATCTGAGCCAAAGCTCTGATACCACTTGTAGGATCGTGAAATTACAAGATGGTTCTGTTCTTAGTTGAGATTGACGGAAACAATATCAACTGCATAATTATAATCGAGTAAACAGAAAGAATACTGATAAGAACACTGTTGTATTAAGCTTTTGCAGATAAACGATTACAAATGAAAACTCTATTTCAAAGCACACTTACAATGAAGTGTTTACACAGTATTTATACTAACTTAGAATCAGGACAGACTCTTGATTCTAAGGATCAGATCTAACACAGACCGTTGATCTGATGAATATAGCTAACTATTACACGTTTAGTCTAAACCTAGTTAACTTTATTGAAGCGTCTTCTTTATGCATTATTGCTTGCATGTCTGGAGAAGAGCATTGTTGTCTTTCATTGGTTGTGCCATTGAGATTCCTTCTGCTTTGAGTGTGTCAGTTGCTTTTGCAGAAAGTTGTCAGTGACGCTTGGCATGGATAGTCAGCTGCGACGATTTGTCTTCAAGGCACACGGCTGTCAGCAGCAAAGGTGATGATCAGCAGCAAGATGTAACCATCCAAAGCTGCTGATGATTTGCCTGTCAGCAGCATCAAGTGTTGATGCTGCTGAGAAGCCTATCCGCAGCAACTTTGGTCTTCAGCAGATAAGGCTATCCGCAGCAGATTTGTTATTCAGCAAGAGAACAAGTATCCGCAGCAGATAAGCTTGTCCGCAGCAGTTTGTTGGTCAGCAGCAAACTCTGAGATCAGCAGCATTTGTACTTAGAGAATTTTGTAGCAACCAGTTTTTGTTTCTACAACAATCAAGAAAGTGATATATACCCACAAGCAAAATAATGAAGAATTGACTGAATCAATAAAACAAATCACCATAATATTTACTGGGAAGAAATGTAGCTGCATCACCTTTACTGGAAATAAATTACTGAACCAATAATGCATCGCCTCTATTAAAAATCGGTTCAGGAAATAGTAAACACACGCGTCACCGCACATATGATTTTACATACCTATGATGAAAGGCATTGTTTTCACTACTCTGAAAGTGAAACTATGGTGATTGTAATGATGAGTCAAGAACCAACGATCAATTTTAGGGTTTCAAAAGAGAGAGCTCTGTAAGAGAAATTGAGAGAAACTATGAGGAAGCGAGATTGACGGAGATAACAATTATGTGGATTACCAGAAAGGTTAGAATAACTTACGTTGCTTACTTTTTGGACCTCATTTTGGTTTCTTCTTCTCTTCTGCTGTCAAATCAGGTTCAGAGTGGGGTTAGAAGATGGAGATGCGGCTGTGGTTGTGGTTGTGGCGATGGTAGTGACCACTTTGGATGTGGCGGAGATGGAGATGCCCCATCTTTAATCCTGAACACTCCACAGCCGCATATCCATCTTCTAACCCCACTCTAAACCTGATTTGATGGTAGAAGAGAAGAAGAAACCAAAACGAGGTCCAGAAAGTATGCAACGTAAGTTATTCTAACATTTCCGGTAATCTACATAATTGTTATAAAACTAACTACTCTACGGTTCGCTAATCTGATTGATTCGACTGGACTAAAAAAATAAATGATGTCATATTTAATTTTAGAATGACGTATGATAAATTGAGGTGGCCCATTTTAGCAAGATGTTGCCAAATAATTTAAAAATAGATATTTTCACATAACTTATTTTACTTTATTACACGTGATAGTTTTATTTAGTTTTGATCTTCTATCATATATTAATATTGTATTGATTTTTCATCTACTATTTGTAATTTGAAATTTAATCAAAAAAGCTTTTAGCTATTTTTATTATTAGATGTTGTTTTTTTAAAGATTTAATATAAATAAAACTTGACACATACTTTGATAGTGTGTAACTAGTTTTAATAGTTGAAGAACTCTCTTATACATCATCTCCAAAACTCCAAAACTAATGTTTTGAAAATAAAATCGGTTGTAAAACTTACCACTCTACGATTCGCTAATTGATTGGTTGAACTGGACTAAAAAATTAGATGATGTAATATTTAATTTTATAAAATATTTAAATATTATGTAAAATTCATATTATCATATTATTATGTTGGTTATGTTTAATAAAATAAAATAAATAGATTGTTTTCCTAAAAGAAATAATAATAATAAAGAGGTCTTTTTGAAGGGAGGATATGCAATATAACACCAACTTCGTTCTAGATAGTTGCAAAACACTTTCATATGTGTATTATTTGCAAGAAAAATATTTTTGATAAAAACAGCTAAAGTGGTTGTTAAGAGTATTTAATTTAGATATTCAAATATAACACCAACATCTACATAGATTAGTTGACAAACAATTTTTCATGTATATGGGCAGTGGCGGGATTTTTTCTTCCTTATCAGGAGGGGCCGGAACTATAAAATTTTCGGCCGAATACATATAAATTAACAGTATTGAGTGAAAAATCGTCCGAATACGTATAAATTAACACTACTGAGTGAAAAATCAGGGGGCAGGGCCCGCCGGCCCTCACAAAGCTTCGTCCCTGTATATGAGAGGTCTAGAAACAAAAAGAAAATTACCCAAAACATGTCCAAACATTAGACTGAATCACTCGTCAAAAATCACCCAGTCCAACCACTCAACCTCATGTGTCCAACCCATGCAATTTAACCCACGAGAGGTCCGGTTCCCGGTTTAACTGATTCAACCAATTGATCCAATCCGATGTTAACAACAATGTCTAAAAGGCTAAAACTAACAGTGTCTTATTAAATGTAAATAGACATCTGGTTTTATAAAACTACATACAATAGACCAACTAAAAGACTTCATTACACTTTCCATCATCACCACTTTTTATATTTATTGTTTACAATTAAAACTGTTTAATAAACTAAATTATTTAAAAAAAAAATAATTAATGTATGTAAGTAAAAAAAATGTTTTGCTACTAGAATAATTTATATAAATTAAAGTATTATATAAGAGAAATAAAATTAGTGTAAAAGTCACTAAATAATCCTTATTCTAATAAATGATTCTAAAGAATGCCACGTGTCAACACCATATTTAATCTCATCAAAATCTTCTAATTTTCCCTATTTTAAGTAAGTTTGAATTTTAAAATTTAATTATGTTAATTTTTTTATTTTTCAAAAAGGATAATATAAAATTTTAATTCTAATTATTATTTAATTAAGAAAAAATAAAGAATTTTATTTTTTATTTTACACATTATTTTAAATTTGTTTACACATTATTGTACTTTCATTTTTATATTAAACAACATCATGTAATACATGTGTATATAAACTAGTTTCCCATGTAATACATGGGTATATAAACTAGTTTAAGATATAAAACATTACATATTTTTATTATTATACTCGATTATTACATTTAAAATAATTTAAAATTAAAAATAAATATGGTATATAAGTCATTAATGCACATAGTACACAAGTTATTAATCCGCTCCAAATAAATATGAAACATAAATAAAATTAAAAAAATTTCAACCGACCCACCTCCGCGTCCGACCGCCTTTATGCATGGGTGCATCTCTTTGAAGGCTTGCAAGCTCATCCACACACATGCGGCCACAAGCCTCTAGGTTTAGAGATGATCTAACAAATTACAACTCTATAGTATCGAAATTAGGACATTGTTCTTCAGAACGTTTGCTCTTTGCTAGTTGGTTTCATAATCCTAAAGTTTTCACTAAATACCCTTAAAAATAAAGAAATAAAAGCTTTATAATTTTAATGATTAGAATATTTGTAACGTACAATACTATGATGTTTTTTTATTTACACATGATCGTAGAATTTCATTGTTTAATCTAACATTTAACGTGAGATTTTTTTAATATTTTTTTCCAACTCGAGACATGTGAAAGATCATCACTTTATGTTTCTTTTTTTATCCCCCTTCCTAAAATTTAGAAACTAATGTAAAGCCTTATTTTCACATCAGCTTCTGCATATTTGTGTGATGTGTTTATATATTTTAGGGAGTGGTATAAAGTGGTTGTGAGTGAAAGAGTGAGAAAATGTGTAAATTTTTTATATATTTGGGGAAAACACTATTCACCTATATAAATTTTTTGGGTTCGAATGGTAGCCCCAAGACTTTCCATAGTGGAGGTCTTGAGTTCGAATCCTGGCCACAGCAAAAAAGGGTATGTGGCCAAGTCAGGGGGTTTATCCAATTGAGGGTTCCTCCTGGGGTGGGCGGCTCTAGATGTTCTAGTATTGCCACGGGGAAACCCAATTATCCTTAAATACCTAGGTGTTGTCGTTAAAAAAAAACTTATCTTTAAAAATTATTAAAAAAAATTATGCTGGTGAAAAGTGTTTTCCCCAAATATACAAAAAATTTAACATTTTCTCTCTTCTCCACTCACAACCATTTTAAACCACCCCTAAAATATACAAAACACACTCACACAAACATGCAGAAACTGATGTGAATGCTCATCGCTATAGCTTCTATATCCTCATCTCTATAATAACACTAAAATTATTATCTTTTTTATCTCATTTTCAATTAAATAATACTTTTTATACCTTTATCATTACATTTTCTCTCTCCTCCACTCACAACCACTTTAAAAAAATATTAAAAAATTTATACAGGTGAACAGTGTTTCCCCCAAATATACAGAAAAAATATACATTTTCTCTCTCCTCCACTCACAACTACTTTAAACTACTCTGTAAAATATACAGAACTCACTCACAAACATATACAGAACCTGTTGTGAATGCTCTAAGTATGCATATTTGATTAATTTTCTTTCCTAGACGTGAGAGTAATGTGAAAGACAACTAATAAACAAGGAGCATTTTGTCACGTATTTTTTTTAATAAATTGAAATCTATTAAAAAAAGTTGAATTACTGGTCACCACCGTCAAACCTACTGGTCACCACCGTCATAGTCATTGTCCCCACCATCTACCATTCGCTGTCGATACTTTTATAGTTACCACCACGTATCAATTGTCACTTGCACCGCCCCCATCGCATCCACCATGGTGGCCAAGGACGGATGGCAACGGTGGAGGTGGTGGGACGGTGATGACGTTGTATGATATAATTATATATTTTCACGAGTTTAGGCATGTATGATATAAGGTGAAACATGTCTGATTATATGTGATCTCATACCCGTTTACCGTATCAAAAGTAATATATTAATACATTATATTATCTTAAAAATATATTAAATGGTATTTTAATATCATTAGAATTTCAAATTTTAAAAAATATGAAATCGTTAAATGTATAGTTGCATATTTGATACTTGAAGTTGGTTTTTATAGTGAGTTTTAGATCGGTTTCCGGTAATGAGAATCCTAACAATTAATTTGTAACCAAATAATTTCATAAATGTAGGATTTTGAAAACCGGCGAACTTCAAGTGTAATGAGTAATTGGATACGATACAGGTATAAGATGAATCTAAGATGTTATATTATCGGATATGATACTAAGATTACAAAATCGACTCATTGCCATTCCAAATCCTAAATGTATGCTAGCGCAAGGAAGTGTGTCAAGAGCTTGTATATATATATATATGTGTGTGAAAGCGAGATCATATTGAATTAGAGGTGCACTAATTGTTTCTGGGTTGAAACCGGGTCAGGTTCAATAAAAAAATATTAATGGATTTACTATTTATTTGTACACGTGAAAAATCATTGATGAATTTACTATTCATGTTATTGCTTTTTAATATATACAGTAATAATAATAGTAATATGATAGCAAACAATAATAGAAAGTGAAGCAGAAAGCCCAAATTAAGATATTGTTATGCTTAGTGGACTTCTATAATTAAAGCTTAATATAATTAGGGGTGTGCAAAAAAACCGAGAACCGAAGAAAACCGAAATCCGAATTGTATCCGTAACCGAAAAAAACCAAACCGAATTGTGAATTGGGTTTTCGGTCAGGTTATTACCGTATCCGAATTGCGAATTCAGTTTTCGGTTCGGTTAACGGATATACCTTTTTTTTAATTCGGTTAGACATATTTTCAATTCGGTTCGGTTTATTCGATTTATTCGGTTGAATTCGATTTATTTGGTTTATTCGGATATACTTTCCTTTTGAAATCGGTTCATTCGGTTGAATCCGGTTAGGTTAGAAAAGTTTCCAATTCGATTCGGTTTGGTTAACGGATAAGGGTTAAAAAAATCAAAACCGAATCGAATAAATCGAACAAACCGTTAACCGAACCGATGAACACCCCTAAATATAATAAATACATGAAATAGGCCCATATGTAATTTTAACATCTGAAATTAGCCCATTCAAACCAGGATGTGTTGCGGATCATGAGAACACATTGCTCATGGCCCACGTTATGTTGCAAAGTTATTTTCCATTTTAAGAAAACTAGTAGTTTTACCCGTCGTGCGTTGCGACGGCTTCGAAACGCAGCCTAACTTGAATTATCGCTTCACGTCATGTGACCAATGCACACATTTTGGAAGAAATACACACATTTTTTCGTGCACACATTTTTAACGGTGGTTAAAAAAGAAAATATAGTTAGATACATAAAAAAACATATGAGGTTATGCCTACTCGTTTAACACTGAAAGAAAATATCAAAAACAAAAGAAAAAACGAAATAAAAAAATGTTTTGACGTTAACAGTAACGTACTTAAGTACATAAAAGTAACGTACGATTTTGAGGCGGATCGGTTTTGGAAATCAAACCATAGATAAAAAAATATATATTATGCCTCTCACATTGTCCTAATACTTAAAAAAGAGTAATCAAAAGAAAAAAAAAATTAGGAAAGAACAAAGGAAATAAAGAGTTGGAAAAATATTGAAAAGTACCGCCGGACGACGGGGACATGACTGTAAGACTAGCGGGACCGCCAGAGATATCAACGGCGTAGATACCGTTCGGTCCGCCGGTGTTTATAAACATACCGACGAAAAATATAGAAATTTATGAAAATGAATCTCTATATTTAAAGAATATCTATTTACTAAATTATAAAATGTAAAGATAGAGATAGAGATTCTGATACAGATTCAAAATAGAAGAAAACTATAAATAATAAAGATGGAGATCGATATAGAGATCATCTTAGATATTAATTAAATTTAAGTTTACGCCGTTAAACTAAGAAACAATAAAAACCATCCTTTATGTTTAGAAAAACTTGCACGTTTTATCTTTTAGTCTAACAATAGTCTATTTTAGACGTGAGGATAAAATAGTCATTTCATTTTTTTTTTTAAACTATTTGTGTAAATAACATAAAGATTAAAGATCTCTGTGTACTCTCTACAGTCTACCCGGAACCTCATTTGGGTTTTTTTTCAAAGTTGACTTCTATTTCTGAGTTTTTTCTTGCTTTGAAAGTTGTTACAGATCTTCTATTGGAGTGAAGAACTCAACAAATAAAGAATGGACGTTGGTTCCTTGGAACAGAGCAACAACGGCGACCTTGAGTTTGGAATCAATCCATAGTTTCAACCAAACGAAAGTAACAACCATCAGTTATAATCTCAAGGTTAGTTGTTTGGGCTTTAGATTTTCTGGATTTAAAAATCAGTTTTGGCAGTTGAGTTCAAAATCTAATTTTCCTTTGTTTTTCTTGATTTTTTTCCTTTTGGTTGTGGTGGTGGTTGGTTCCTTTGGATAACAAGTCTTTTCTCTACCACCCGTTGTTCGTGGTGGTGCTAGTAGTAGATTTTTAATGTTGAACCGTCGTGTATAAGGGGGTGTTTGGGATTACTTATTTGAAACTTCTTATGACTTATTCAAAAAGGTAACAAGTCATAAGTCATAATTTCTTACTTCTCAAAAACTACTAAAAGGAGGCTGAAAAGTAAGAAAAGCCAAACAAACTTATTACTTATCTCCTTTTCTAAGAAGTTAATAAGTTATAAGTTGGTTAAATAAGTAATCCCAAACACCCCCTGTAAACGAACCGAACGTTCAGCAAACAGTTAGTCAACCGTTTGGCGGAAGTTTGTTTACGTTCGTTCGTTTAATAAATGAACGAACATGAACAAGGAATTCCGCCCGATTAACTAAATGAACGAAGATGAACAGAGGTCTCGTTGTGAACGTTCGTTCATGTTCGTTTGTTTATGTTGCTCATTAAAGATTTTTGTATATTTATATTTTACTTTATCTAAACTTTTTATATTTTTTAATTTTTATTTTATTTTTTACCCTAAAAATTAACTAACTAAAATAAGTTCGATAAAGGTACATAAAACTTGATATTAAAATGATCTTATTAAATGTTCATTTCGAAAGACATTAAGGTTGACATCAAAAGTCCTAAACAAGGCTTCATTCGGTTTCGTTCATGAACAGATCCATTTCCTTAATGAACGAACACGAACATGAAATTTCGTTCGGTTAGTGTTCGTGAACCGTTCATGAACAAGTTAAATGCTAAACGAACGAACACGAACAATGCTTCGTTTGGTTTGGTTCGTTTACAGCTCTAGTCCTGTAATTACCCATGACCTAGAGGTTAGGAGGTGGTATTTAGGTGTAAAAAAAAACCATGTGTAATTGACAGCCTAAGAGTCTGTTTGGTTGGCAGGAATTCATGGGATTTCGATGGAATTGGAATTTAAATTCCATCCCTAGACATGTTTGGTTGGCTAGGAGAAGAAATTGAAATTGGAATTAATTCCAACCAAATTCCTCAACTAATAAATGGAATTCAGAATCAAAACATTATGTCTTTTAGGTATTTTTACATTACAATCCCATTAACAAATATGCTAACCAAACACATTATGGATTTCAAAAGAATCCTTACAATTCAAATTCCAACGAAATCCGTGAACCAAACGCCCCCTAAATTTACTCAAACTCACCGATTTCTAATAAGACGGGTTTTGATTGACGGTCTGACTTCAATTCACCAGCTTGTTAATTTTTTGGTGTTAGTGTGTGCTTTGATGAACAGACATCATGTCTTCATCTTCCAAAGATATAGCAGCCATGTCCATAGATGAATATATTGATTTCCTATATATCCCATTTGAAGAGATAGAATCAGAAATCAACAACTTCGCCGATGAAAATATCCTCGCACAAGGTACTTCTTTTAAAGTTTACAAAGGACAATTCGCGCAATCAGGGGACTTGATCAATATTGTTGCACGGAAATGCCTGCAAACAAGTATCTGGCTCAACGAGCTCACGATTTCAAAAAATCTCAACCACAAAAACATCGTTTCTGTTTTTAAGATTGCTGAGAAGAATGATGGTGAGATTGTAGCCATCATAAACAAGCACGAGCCCAATGAGAGTCTTGACAAACATCTAAGCGGCTCAACACTCACTTGGATGCGAAGATTGCATATATGTGTTAGGGTTGCACATGCACTGAATTACCTTCATTTTGAAACAGAAGACAATCATTACGTCATACATGGTAATGTCAAGAGCTCTAAAATCTTACTAGATGATAACTGGGAACCCAAGTTGCATGGTTTTGCATTTGCTGTCAGAGCTAAAAAGCATCATCTTCACCTTACTAGTAAATATAATGGCTCATTACAATATATGGATCCAGCATACGAAAAGACTGGAGCTTTGACTCATAAGTCGGACGTATTTTCCTTTGGTGTCTTGTTGTTTGAAGTCCTGTTTGGGAGAGAAGCATCTATTCCAAATAATGATAATTGGTATTTTGCTCGATTGGGCACGTCACATTATGAAGAGGGAAAACTAGATGATTTGATAGATCCCGGCCTTCGAGAACAAATGAACTTGGAATCATTCAACATCTTTGCGGAAACAGCATATTGTTGCTTAAAGGAGAAGCGGTCACAACGTCCAAATATGAATCAAGTTCTCTTAAGACTTGAGAGAGCATTGGAACTTCAACACAAACATGTAAGACCATTAATCTTTTGACTTCTTTTTCAACCATTCATCTTTTTTGTCATGATTAATAGCTTATAATTTCATTAATTTAATTCTCATTATTGTGATTATTCATATTAAAGGAATATTCAACGGCTGCAGTTGAAGTTAAAGGTACATCATCCAATCATTTGAAGGTAAGATGGCTAATTTCATTATGGTTAAAGTGATTGTGGTAAATAATAGTTATCTTAATCCAATGCTACAAGCATTACATTTAACCAAACAAGAGTTTTATGTATACAAAATGGTTTTTCACCTCTTGTATACGTTTTGAATATAATGATTATAAAAACTCTAAAAACTTCAAACAAATTAAAAAAACTATTGATTATAGAAAGGCACTTATCAATAAAGTCACAAAGACATGGTTTCCTTTTATATTCTCATCCTTACTAGCAAATATACGGTTAATCTCTCTGCTTTTATTTTAACACGTAATATTTTGCAGGGAAAAAACTTGGATCACTTAAAAATTCGATTGAGTGATATAGAGTTGGCAACCAATAAATTTTCCAAAACATATTGCATTGGATCAGGTGGCTATGGTATGGTATATAAAGCAGAACTCAACCATTTTGATAGCATAAATTCGTTGGTGGTTGAAGGGAAGGTTAAAGGTGAGTTGTCTATGAAAAGTAGCATCGTAGCTATTAAACGCATCTTTAGTAGAGTAGACGGGCAAGGAGAACAAGGGTTCTTTGCAGAAATAGAAATGCTTAGTAATTGTAAGCATCCAAATGTAGTTTCTCTTCTAGGGTTTTGTGATGAAGGACCTGAGATGCTTCTTGTATATGAGTACGCTTCTAATGGAAGCCTTGATGATTATTTGGGAAACATTGATAACATGACTAATCTTACTTGGGCTCAACGCATACAAATATGTCTTGATATTGCACATGGATTGAGTTACCTCCACAAAAGTACAGAGGGCAAACAAAGCATAATACACCGCGATATTAAAAGTGCAAACATTTTATTGGATGATAATTGGGTGGCGAAGATTGCTGACTTTGGGCTCTCCAAGTTACACCATGCATGTCAACAAGGTAGCACCCTCATTACATGTAATATTGCCGGGACAGAAGTGTATTTGGATCCGGAATATCTGAGTACTGGTAAGTTGAAGACTAAATCAGATATTTACTCTTTTGGAGTAGTTATGTTTGAAATCATGTCTGGGAAGTTGGCATATGATAAAACTTACAATGAGGAGGGGCTTCCATCAGTAGCACGACACTGCTTCAATGAGGGAACATTGGAGAAATTGGTAGATCCAAGAATAAGGGAAACTGATGAAAACATTTCTATGCTAAATGGAGGAGTCAATCAAGATTCCTTGGACACATTTTCAAAAATTGCATATCAATGTTTAGCAAGAACTCAATCCGAGCGTCCCACAATGGAAGTCGTCATCAAAGAACTTGAGAAAGCATTAAACTTTCAAGTAAGTAACTCTTTTCAAAATGTAACTTTCATTTTCGACTTCGTATTCTTAACTGTTGGTAGTGAGTAGTTTGTTAATCAATATTTAACATACTTTGATGTTCACATTAGTTTGTAAAACATAAAGCATAAATTGAAAATTTTATATGATACAAACTTTATATAAAATTATCAATTCATAACTCATACCTTAATTTATATTGTGAGTTCATAGATTTCTAAAGCTCTCCAACCAGACACATCCTTAATGTATAACTTTGCATATACGGTTTTCAGATCTATGTTTTGTTAGGCTTTTAAGAGTTTGCTTATGAACTGCAGTATTTGTTTTATTAAAAAAATAAATAACCAGCAATTCATAAAGTCTCTCATAGTAACTTGTGTATATATAGCAATGCAGTATCATGTTTATACTTTATTAGTAGATTAGAATGTTTGATTATTAAGTTGAAAGTTCTTATCTTTATACATATTTCACATTTTTTTCTTTTCAAATATTTCAATGTGGTATCATGTTTATACTTCAATTTATCAAAAGAAAATTGGCATGAATTGGTGATTGATAATGCATATTGAAGATACTAATCTATCAATTTTTACTTTTAAGAACTCTTTTTTTATTACATAGTTGTTTCAAGTGTCATGACACTTCAAATTGATTCACAGAAAATCTGGAAGGACAACCTCCATATATCACTTAAAGCCATAAAATTGGGCACACAAAACTTCAGTGATCGAAATTGCATTGGAGAAGGAAGATTTTGGAAGCTTTATGAAGGAGAACTTGCACATGCTAATGGACGGACCCCCGTTTTTGCAAAGCGATGGGATGCTCATCAAGGACATATTCAGTTTTTGACGGAGCATGAAGTTCTTCTCAAGTATAAGCACACGAACATCATTGGTATCGTAGGCTATTGTAACGAAATGAATGAAAAAATCATTGTTTACGAGCACGCATCTAAAGGAAAACTTGATAAACATTTGGCAAATCCTAGTCTTACATGGATCAAACGCCTCAAGATATGCATCGATATTGCAACTGGTTTGAAGTTCCTTCATGCGGGTGGTGTGGATCATGAGGATTCCATGAAACATAGAGACATTAAAAGTGGTAGCATTCTACTTGATGGTGATTGGAATGCTAAAATTTCTAATTTGGAGTTGTCACGTAACATTGAGGTATACGATAGAGCTGAACATGTTGATGATAACGCTTGCGACTCATTGGGATACGTTGATACGCTATACCAAAGTGATGGTTTCTTAACAGGAAGCTCGGATATATACTCATTAGGTGTGATTTTAATTGAGATGTTGTGCGGGAGATTGGCGTGGATAGAGGAATGTGAGGATCATTCTCAATCATTAGGCCCTTTAGCTCTAAGACACTACAATGAAAAGGGAAACCTTGATGAGATGATCTTTGACGGTATAAAGGAACAAATTGTGCCACAATCATTGACTACATTTCAAAAAGTTGCCATCCGATGCTTACAGGGTGATAGGTGCTCCCGGCCATGGAACAACGAGGTGGTAAAAAAACTTAAAAAAGCATTGAAATTCCAAGTAAGCTTTCGTCATACTTTTATTCCAGTTAGTCCGTTTGTTTCCGAAGTAACTCGCATCAACTAGCACTAGTTTGATGTGAACCTTTAGGAGCAATATTAAAGAAATGCAACTCAAAACAGATAAATAAATATATGAAACAAACAAGTTTTATTGAATCTTAATAAACATTAAATCAGCTTTTGAGATAAGTTGTGTCATTTTGTGTTGTATACTTTTATTTTGCTTTTTAAAGTAAAAAAAATGACTTGCATATCCAAATGAAAAGGAATTTGTATATTAAATGTGAAGTTTTAATTTTTCAATTAATATAATATATAGGAGGATTATGAAATATGGGAGCATAAACTGCCTATAGACTACAAAGAAATCATCCAGGCATCAAAAACTCAAGAAGTCTACAACTCTATTGAAATGAAAAAAGATCTTTATGACATGTTCTCCAATGGAATCCTCCTTCAAGATGGCAAAGTGGTAATTAACTCTTTCTCATATTTCATTTCACTTAACCTTTTCATGTGAATAATTCTTTAGTTATAAAGAATCCTCAAAGGGATGTTCCAAAATCATAGAATTTGTGTTTATGACTGTATGTCATTTTGTTTTGTATCTAGTTGTTTTCACTTGGCCATAATGGAGAAAGAAATGAAATGATATCAGCAAGAAAGTTTTCATATGAAAACCGTAGGTCGCTTAAGTGGCGACCTGTTCAAGAATCAAGGTCCGTATCTCTTTCTATGTGTGTGTTTCTAAACACGCAAATTCAACTTATTTTAGAGGCATGTAACCATGATTAAGTGTAGGTTTGAGAAAGCAGCGAAGATGTTTGATACGACGAAGCTGAAGATTCGAATAAAGATAACAACTCAATTCTTATCTCCGGGTGTCAATTATGGCGCTTATCTCATCTTTAAATTTTGTGATATGAGAAAATTTTCAAGTAAACCGATGTATGTGAACCTAAAGTACAAAAAGGGGGCCGAAGACTTACATGCATATTTTGCGACGTGGAGAGATGATAAGTGGATGATGATTGAATTGTATCGATTTTTAAGTCACAAAAAAGATACTAATTTTGAGGTTCTACTTGAAAGCTTTTCGCGATACTATTGTGGAAGTGGTGTCGTCTATGTTGAAGGCATTGAGTTTCGAGCTATTGAAAGCGTAAGTTTGAACAAACGTTTGTTTAAAACGAAGGTAGATTTGTTACAATTTCATAACAAGTTTATAACGTGATCATATTTGTTTTTAAACAGGTGAAAAATGAAGAACTTGACGAAGTCCAACAAATTCTGAAATCAAACTCAAACAAGGAACATGTAAGATTTACAATTCAACCCTTTTTAGGAAAAGATTTACAATATTCATTGGTAATTAGTTCTCTCTCAACCCTTTGATGAACAATTGTTATCGTAGAATGAAGTGAACGGAAAGGAACATCTTATGCTTTCAGCAAAGGAAGTTTTGTACGACTCTTATAACGTGAAGCATTTTCATTTGAAACCCTCATCCGAGTCGAGGTTTGCATTTTGATTAAATTGTTTGTCTTCTTTGTATACATTCCCAGAGTTATAGATGATTGACCTGTTACACAACTTGACCCTGCCCGTTCGTTTTGCCACTCATATATGATGTATCAATGTACATGCAGATTTCAAGAAGCGATTGAGCTACTACCGCAACAAGTATTTTGTATCCGTTGCAAAATTCAAAGTCAAATGTTCTCACAAGATACAGAATATTTGTGTTATCTTGTTTTCAAGCTTTCAGAAAAATGTCATGGACTACATTGTCCGGTGAAAGTACGGGATTTACTACACCGAAACAACAAAGAGGCTGAAATTCTTTATTTTAGAACTCCAAGCCCAAGGAATTTACATGGTATCAATAATGTTCCAGAACAAAGGGAAGATGGATGGTTGGAGGTTAAGGTGTGGAAATTTAACTCGAATCATCAACTTAAAAATGATTATATTCCGGTGAATCTGAAATTGATAACTTATGAGGGAACTATGTTTGGCCTTGTTGTATGTGGCCTTGAGTTTCGGCCAAAGTAATATACATTTGAGTTATTAACACTGATGACTCATGTGGTATATCTATATTATGGTTTGTCCTTATTTTTTTTAGAAATTATAGGTTTGGTCCAACTATTTCAGTCGTAACACTTTTGGCCATTGATCCTAACCTAGGATACAACAACACTACTACTACCATCACTTGGTTAGTCAACTCTTTGTCATCTTCCAAATTATGTCACCTTTTCCACCCCTCATTTTTCTCATCTTCAAACTCATAAACACACAATATTAGATCCATACATTTTTATATTTCTTTCTCCTCCATTATAGTTTTATACACCATTAATAATGGACATCAAAAACTCTAACTAAACAATTTGGCATTAAGGTCTATGATTACACAAGAAAAACAAAAAGAAACAAAGGGACTTGTAGATAAATCATGGGTCATAAAAGCAACTTCTTATTTCTAAGAACACATTTTGCATAACTTGAGCTTGTAATTCATATGTTACAAACTCTTTTGTTGTTTTTCTTGATGCGAAATGCAAAATGAATACTTGAATCATTACCTATCGATATTGCACATGCTGACTAGATGGGCAGTGGGAGGGGACCGGTCGGAGATGAAGAAGATAACAGGGGTTGTTAGACTTAGGGGTTTTTTTAATATTAAGGGTACTTAGCAATTTAAAAAAATTTAACAGACTTTTTAACACCTGTTAATGGATCAAAAGTGGTACAAATGACCAAACACTTGGACTAAAAAAACTTGTTTGTTAAGTCGGGCTTCTTCGATCGACTCTAGTCCACACCCTTCTTGTATATGTTGAATCGTTGACCGTAGCTAAACATATACTCGTGTGACTTCATATAGAGCTATATACTATTGATTTGATGTGTTCGTTATTAATATCTGCTTTGTTGATTACCATGAAGTTGTTGTACCTCCGCTTGCAAAATTAGATCGAGCTCCATGTGGGTCTAATAAGTATCCTGAATCACCATAAAAACTATTTTGGAGTTCATATTTTTCTCATAGAATAATATCATGTCTCGAGTACCACAAATATATCAACTTATCTTTTAATATGTTTGATAGAGTTATCTTGTTAAAAACCTTGTCAGGAAAACCAATGGGACAAAACAGTAGCTAAGGAAACAGAGTGCACTGCGTATTATCAATTATGTACAATTAATAACAAACTTCAAAATGATGGTACTTATGGACTTGTAAGATAAACTGATGGACCTAGGTTAGTTACCCATTGGCAAAGTCTGTATAAAACTGTAACGGTAATTTAAAACTAAACATAGCTTACCCATTGCCCAAAGGAGACGTAGGTATTTCCATCTTTAGTACATTTAACAGAATTACCAAACGGGTTGATTTGTGTCGGCATAAAACTACAATTAAGACAAGGGGCACATTTCCAATATTCCCTGCAGATAAAACGTTATAAATTAATATAACTTATTATTTTGATTATTCGATGTCACATAGAACATATTGATATTATCAAACTGTACTAATGACAAGCAATTAAGTTATAAGCGAGCCATAAATCATATGATTTATAGGGTGTCATCGGTTTCCAAAACTAGTGAGAATCAATTATCTAAAGATTTTGCTCCATAATTGAAACTAAAAACCTACCTCTTGCTTTGGAATAAAGAAAAAGCATACGATGATGGCAGTGAGAATAAAAGTTGCGATGGATCAGGATACAGAGGATGCGAAGACGATATAGGTTTTGAGGAGAAAAGGGGAGTGTAGAAACCAGTGAGCCGACTAGTTAATCAGGTGAAGTTTTTTTTTGGGTTTTGAGAGAAAAGGGAGGAGATAGTGAAACAAGTTAGAAAAAGAAAACGGGTCTAAGCTTAGATCCGCAAAACATACTTGGAAAGGGTTGACAATGTGACTCGTGTCATTGGAGATATTGATTTATTAGTATAGAGATGATAAGAATATAGTAATACAATGAGAATAATCTTTGGAGTAAGGTACATGGATGGTTCCTGTAGTTTATTAAAGTTTTGGATTTGGTCCTATCTTTTTAAAAATACATGGATGGTTCCTGTGGTTTCAACCTTGTAACACATTTAGTCCCCAAACCAACAAATCTATAAGTTTTAAAGGTCCAACTTAGAGACTAAATGTGTTACAAAGTGCAAACCATAGAGACCATACATGTACTTTTGACAAAGTTTAAGGATTAAATGTGTTACAAAGTGTAAACTCATGAACCATCATATACTTTTAAAAACTAAGAAACAAATACAAAATTTTAATAAAGACCAACCATGTACTGTGATATTTGACTTTGGTCATAAAATAGGGTGTATTTATAAAATTATGTAGTTTATTTTTATAATTATTTACTTTTTTTTTTTAAGTTAACCAAAACCTCCTTGTTCGACCAAAACCCTGCGACGAGCTTTCTCGCAGGGTTTACGATGGAGCATCGACGGCGATATGGGGACGGAAATTACAATGAAGCGCTTCCACCAGGATTTTCGGTTTCGAAGTTCGATTTTTCAATCGAAAATCACTTCAAAGCGATGGATACGATTGCTATGTGCTCTGGAGAATCTGAATTTGAGTATGAACAATCCGAGATTCAGCGATTGTGTTCTTCCGTTACTTTTTTAAGGTGCGATTGCGATTTTCGAATCTGTATGATTTTTTTCTCTATTTGCAATATAGCATACTTGAATTGTAAATGTGAACGAACTTATTAATTCCTGATGAATCTGTGAAATCTGAATCAAACCTAAGGGGGCGTTTGGGTCGCTGAATGTTTTGGAATGAGAATGATTCCTTTGAAAGTTAATAAATTGTTTGGTTGATAATGGAACTGCAATGTAAAAATATCTGAAATGACAAAATTACCTTTTAAAATTAGCTTTGAAAATTCATAACGTGTTTGGTTGTTACATTTGTTAATGGAATTGGAATGTAAAAATAACAAAAGTACCCCTAAAAATTAGCAAAATATAGAACAAAGATCCAAACTTAAATATCTTTAAAAACATGTTTAAAAAAACGAAAAACGACTAAGGTTATTAAGTAAATTATAAACATTCCCGAAGTTTCCTTAGAAATGTCGAGGGATTTTGAATTCCATCAGTTGAAGGATTTAGTCGGAATTGATTCCAATTCCGATTTCTTCTTTTAGCCAACTAAACATGCAAAGGAATGGAATTTAATCTACAATTCTATTAAATTCCTGCCAACCAAACATGCCATAATGTTAATTTGTTTAATTCTGCATACAAACTTAACTTGAGATTCTGGTATTAACAGAAAATGGAGAGATTTCCGTTATCAGTCTCGCGATATTAGGTTTGCTTGTGATAATAAAACCCCTGATGCCACAATTCAAATCAAGTTGCCTCAATTTTCTTCAGTAGCTGTTCCCAAGGTACAAATAGGTGTAGTCACTTGGCTGTTTCAATACACACAACTATGAACCATTATACAAAGTTTCATTCAAATGATTCCTTATTAGATTTGGTATAACATTGATGCAGGATATGTCAGATGGACACACAATCTCTTCACCATTTAGGTTTGTTATTATTCTATATGAGGCTGATTCCTCAATTCGGTATAATTAGCTACAATATCCAAAGAAGCCAAAAGTTCTTTGTTACGTGGATCAGTATATGTGTTTTATTTGTTGGTACTTTTGTGAGCTTGGAATGGTTTTTTTGTGTATGAATTTTAGATTTAGGCTACTTATTTGTAGAGTATGTTAACCATGGAACTTATATGTATTTGACTAGTAGAATCCATATTATTCAATGTTTTAATTTGTGATTGTTTGTTGACTGTGTATTCAATTTCTGCAAGTCATGCACCTCTTTCAATGAGGCTTGCAGTGGTCACTAATAGCTTATTTTTCTGGTTTATGATATTTCTATTAATGTTAACTTCTACTTCTATTATGTGAACATAATGGTTTATTGCGAGAATTTTTCACGTACTCATTGATGCATTATTTAGTTTTTCTATAAATATTATCGTATACCATATTGTTGCAGCAAAGATTCTGTAATGTATGTGGGAGGGCATGTTTGGGCATTGGATTGGTGTCCCAGAGCTCATCAAAGTTCTACCTTTGACACTAATGTTGAGGTACTTATTTGCATAAACGCCCTCTCCTTTTTACGTTCAACCGCTTTCATGTGAGGTTTACTTGTTAGTTATCAATGTTTTCACATTATAATTTACGAAAACATATGATGCAAATACATTGAAAAGGTTGATATTATTCTGTTATAAATAGTGAAACAAACATCTTATTTATCTATTTTTCTTTCTTTTTGTAAATGGATTCTAGTTCATTGCTGTTTCTGCTCATCCTCCAGAGTCTTTGTATCACAAAATTGGTGCTCCACTTACTGGAAGAGGTCTCATTCAGATATGGTGTATGCTGAATACTGCTGTAAAAGACCAAGATTTGACTTCTTTGGTCAAAGTCAAACGAAAGAAGTCTTACACTAGTATTGATCCAACAAAGCCAAAGAAACCACGAGGGAGACCACGAAAGAATCCTATAAATAAAATGGATGACAGTGATCAAGCAAAGCAAGATTTGTCTGTTCAATCTCCTGAAAATGCAAACAATTTACTTCAATTAGTTGCCAAAGTAGAAACTGATAAAAGTTTCAATTCATTAAGTAGTTTTGATGGTAACAATAAACATATTCAATCACTTACTGAATTTAACAATAATTCATCCATAAAAAGTTCACAACCTCTTGCTATTGAATTTCCTGATAAAATGACCCTTTTGACCCCTGAAATCTTTGCCAAGAATCAAGTCAACAAAAAGGAGTATAAAGTTTATACTCGAAGGCCAAAAGATTACAGTAAAGACCACTCAGCAAAGTCAACATGGACATCTTCAAAGTCAAAATTAGCAAACAGTGCTGATTTACCTATTTCATCTCAAAATTATGGAAGTTCTCCGGGCCAAGATGTTGCTTTGCCTAGACTTGTAATGGGCCTGGCCCACAATGGAAAAGTTGCATGGGATGTGAAATGGAGGCCTTCTGATTCCTCCCCTATTTCCACACACATAATGGGCTACCTTGCTGTCTTGCTTGGAAATGGATCTCTTGAAGTGTGAGATTATTATTTTTTATATATGAATTAATAATTATTAGTTATATTCTTTTTATATATTTTGTTTTCATTATGATGCTTCTGATGCAGGTGGGAAGTACCTCTTCCTCATGTAACTAAAGCTATATTTTCTTCTTGTCAATTGGAAGGTACTGATCCTCGTTTTCTCAAATTGAAGCCAGTTTTCTTATGCTCAATGTTGAAATGTGGTGATAGACAAAGGTAATAACTTTATACCTTTTATGCAATTATCGTTTTCTTATACAATATATCACAGTATCAAGTTATATTAATTTGTTTTGTAGAAATGTGATGGTATATATGATTACATTACATCTTATTATTTTTTTCCATTATTGTTACTATTATAATCTTCATTAACATTCTTATTTTGTCTTGAACCTTTTTTTTATTTTTTATTTTTTTAAATATTTTGTTATTTTATACAGCATTCCCCTGACGTTGGAGTGGTCAGCATCAGCTCCTCATGATCTCATTCTGGCTGGTTGTCATGATGGAGTGGTAAACTTATAATTTTATTTTTACTTCTATATTTATATTAAAATGACGCGTATTTAATTTTAATCATCCCCTAAGACATCGGTATACATTCAGGTTGTCCTTTGGAAATTCTCTGCTGATGGTCTATCTAAAGGTCCTTTTTGTTTTTCACTTTCTATTTTGTAAATTGTTACAGTTGTTTCATGTATACGTTTTGTGACTTGCAGAGTTGCAGGTCTTAAAATATAGTTTACATGCACGTGGTTGCAAAATAGTATTTATTATTTAACGGATCTTAATGACCCGTATCGTGATTTTTAAGAGTTAATTTCAGTTTTATGCCTTTCCTTGCAGATACTAGACCTTTGCTTAGCTTCAGTGCGGATACTGATCCTATACGGGCTCTTAAGTGGGCCCCTGTGGCCGGGTCAGCGGTCCTAGATGAAAAACTTAAACCAAATTTTGTTGTTTTATTTATGTTTTAGTTGTGTGCTAAGAAATTTAAGTACATAAAAACTTTTGTTAATATCTGCAGTGATCCCGAGAGTCCAAATATAATTGTAACTGCAGGACACAACAATGTAAAGTTTTGGGACATTCGGTAAGTATCTAACTAATCATCTTTATATTTGCCTACGCACATACCAAGCTTCAATTTGGGATAGTTATCCAACTAAACATCTTTAAATTTTTATTTTTCAATTATTTAAAAAAAAAGTTCATTGCAGTGACCCATTTCACCCTCTTTGGGATGTATCTGTTCAAAAAAACATAAATAGTGTAGATTGGCTGCCAGATCCAAGGTACCATTTTGTATCTTTCTTCATGTTTTTTTGTTTTTTGATAATTTTAAGTTTATTTTTTTGTTGTAGATGTGTTGTTTTATCTTTTGATGATGGGGAAATAAAAATAATCAGCTTATTAAACGCTGCTTGTGATACACCGGTTACTGGCATGCCATGTAAGAAGACACAACAACATGGATCATATAGCTATTATTGTTCTTCATCTTCAATTTGGAGTGTTCAAGCGTCTAGATTAACTGGTAATTTTCTTCATAATGTATGAGATATAATTATTAATGGTGGAATATTTAACCCATTTATATGAAAATAGGACAGTTTTCTTCATAATAATATTGGAAAGCAATATGTTCAATTTTCTTAGTTCTTTTTTTTTAATTTATAAAAAATTTAAAGTTATATCTGAACTGCATTCATGAATTGCTTTCTTAAAGTTTAAATAAAAATGTATTCCTTTTTATAACACACTAAATTATACAACCGTCGTTTGTTTGTCCAGAACTACTATCATTGGTATAATATAATTAATATTTAAAAGTACAATTTTAGATTCATACGAACCCTTTTATGTGGTATTAACTGTTTTTAACATGTATTGCAGGCATGGTCGCATATTGTTGTTCAGATGGTAAAGTTATTCATTTCCAGGTTTGGTTTTAATTTTTCATATTGTCATCTGATATTATTTCCGTATTAGATATGGTTCATATACGTTATTATATACATATCATTTTGGTTAAAGAACGAGTTTTATATTTATGAACATGTTCATCAGCTTACAACCAAAGCAGTGGAGAATGATCCTAGCAGAAACCGTGAACCTCATTATCTTTGTGGGTCCCTAAGAGAGGAAGATTCAACTCTTACTTTGTTATCATCGTTGCCAAACACCCCGTTTCCAATGAAGAAATCATCCAATGAATGGGGAAATACCCCCAAATCTAGACGTGGTGTTTTGTCAAAGTCAAATCGAGAAAAGAGAGCCAAGGATCAAATCTTGAAATGCCGAACACAACATAAATTACCCTCAGGTTCCTCTCTTTTGATTACTAAATATATAGGGGGAGGTTCAATTCAGAACACTAAATATTACTAGAACACGCAGAACATAGTGAATCATTCATTTTTTTTCTATCTTAACAAATTTTAAACTAAAAGAAAGTGATAGAAACACATTTTTTTCATCTCTTTTGAAATTAAAAAAGAAAATATTAACAAACTTCGTTTATTTATATAACCTATACATGTATAGGTCTTGTGTAGGTTATACTACCTACATATAGCCTACACATGTGTTGGTAAAAGTTAAAAACTAAAAAACATGAAAATATAAATTTGATGATTTTTTTTATGTACATAAACGTACTCATTTGAATGTTAGAAGCACAGATTTAAAAACTATGAAAAAATTTAAGCGATTCAAGTTTGTTCTCGTAACTATTTAGTGTTCTGTAATGAAACTCTCCACATATATATATACACACACAACACACATCCATAGATGGGTGTTTGGATGCATGATGTGAGACTAATTATTCATACTAATTAGTTTCTAGTGTTTGGATGAAGTGATTATGATAATGCGATTATTTAGGGGTCAAATAATTAGGTACATACCAACCATAACAATACTGAAGATGATAATGTAATGGAAAACTAAAAACATTTATTTTCCCCTCCTTTTTACACTATTGCAAGTACTTTCATGTAAATGTCTTGTTTTTTAATATTATGAAGAAATGTCATTTTTGAAATTTTAGATAAAATTTTAATTTGTCAACAAATAGCTTATAATAAAAGTATTGTCTTGTTTAACTTCAAGTTTTAATAACATAAAAGAGTTATTTTTTTATCATTTATTTATCAGTTACTTAAGTAGGGGGAGGATCAAATAAGAAGTATGTTTTCGCTAAGAACTCTAAGAAATGACCAAAACGCTTAGAAACGATATCAAACGAACTCCAATTGAGCTCATTTCAGCGGCGTTGGAACCGTATCGTCGAACTCTATCATCTTAGCTTTTAGGGTTTAGCTTTTAAGGTTTAGATTTTACGTTTGAATTTTAGGGTTTTAGCCTTGGGATTTAGCTTTTAGGGTTTAGATTTTAGGGTTTAGGTTTTTTTGGGGGGTGGGGGGTTTAGGTGGTTGGGGGTGGGTTTAGGTTTTTTTTGAGGGGGGGGGGGGGGTGGGGGGGTTTAGGCTTTTTGGGGTGGGGTTAGAGGGGGGGTTTAGGTTTTTGGGGGTGCGGGTGGAGGGGGGTTTTGGTTTTTGGGTCCGGATTAGAGTTCGATGAGACGGTTCCAACGCCGCTGGAATGAGCTCAATCGGAGTTCGTTTGACCCACTTCTTAGCGTTTCTTAGCGAAAAACCACTTCTTAGTGGAACCTTCCCCTACTTAAGTAATCAGAATTTCCCAACACTCATATAACTTATGCTATTCTGAGCCGCATAAGCTCATGCACATATTGTTTGGTTTGTGCTAAACGTACCCCACCTATGTTTTTACTCAATGTACCTCTCCTGAATACCGGGGAGTAATAAGTCGAATACAGGCGTATAAAAGTTAAAAAAAAAGGTCACATGGGCCTTTTACGGTCGTATACCAGTTCAAAATGGTCTTACATGCCGTATACAAGCCCTTATGTGTGCATATACACGTTCAGAACGATCAATAGGGGGTACATTTAGCCAACCCCATAATGTTTTAGCTGTGATACATAGTTGGTTATGTAACCGCCTCCCTTTTTCTCTACCATTAAATCAAGTATGCGTAAATGTTTACATCCCATTATCTTGCTATGCTCATGATTTAGGTCAAAACTTGGGTTCAACCGGCACATTGGTGGTAGCCCAAAAGACCCATACCGCACGGGAAACCCAAACCAGCCAAGCATTAGTGTGCATAGATAACGACAATAAGAGTGAAGAAGAGAACGCCAATGAAGTTCTTCCTCCCAAAATTGTTGCGATCCATCGTGTAAGATGGAATATGAATAAAGGCAGTGAGAGATTGCTGTGCTATGGAGGAGCTGCAGGAATTGTAAGGTGTCAAGAAATTATGTGATTACAAACATGTACTAAAAATTTTGATTTCATAGGTAGTAGGCGGTTTTGTCCCATTAGCTCACAACCTAACAGTCCATTCGTACTGGCTTTGTTAGTAGGGTTGTAAACGAGCAGGTTGGGCTCGGGCTCAAACTGAGCAGAGTCGAATCGGCTCGTTTATCTTAACGAGCTGAATTTTTGAGCTTGAGCTCGGCTTGTAAAAAGCTTGAGCCGGCCTGTTTATTTTCATAATTTTGTAATTTTTACACACATTAGTAACCCTTAAAAGGGAGTGTCGGTGGCCAATGAGAGGCCACCAACAAACCCACTTATTATGTCTTATTATATTAACTAGGTTAAAATCCCGTGTATTACACGGGTTAAATAAATAAAATGTTATATATTTAGTAATAAAAATTTTATATTTTTAAAAACTCGTGTAATACACGGGTTGAATAAACCAAGATATTACATTGGTTAAATAAAATATAATGTAATTTGTTAACAAACACATTTGTCAAAATATGTTTTTAAAATATGTAATTTGTCGTGACAGTTATAAGGTCTGTTAAGTTAGTTTTTAAAACATTTTTTTTCAACCGAGTATTAATTTTTTAATTTAATTGATAAATGTTAGTTCATATTAAGTTCATTTGATTGATAATATAATAACTATTTATAATTAAATAATAAGTATTCGTAATTAGATTTATTAATATAAATATTATTATTTAATATGAGGGAGAAATAGAAAATCTAATATTTAATAGAAGAGAGAGACGGGAAAATAAAGATGAGGGGTAACCAGAGAATGACACGTATCCTGAAGAGATTTTCATTTATTATAGTAGTGGTTTGGTGTAATGGTATATCCACTTTCCTTACTCTTCATGTCATGGGTTCGAGCTTTTTGAACGAAACTACTTGTTAGCAGTTCCTAGCTTAATTGGTCGGATCAGCCAGTTTTGAAAACAAGGTTACAAGATTTATGCCATCTACAATTTTTCCATCATTTTTCATAGATCTCAAGTGAAAGTTGTTCAATAAACAAGCAGAGAACAAAAAGTGACTTCTCTAGCGAAAAAAAAAAAGAAGAAAAACTACTATACTTAAAAAGGTACATTCAAATCTCGGGTTCAAACTCGAGTCCTTTGCTGGCAAGTGACTCGATACTTGGGGCTGAGGGTTGGGCTGAGGGTTGGGCTTTCGTGACATTACTAATGACGATATTCTCTTCGGGTGTAGAGGTGCACAAAAAAACCGGTTTGGTGAACAAAACAGAACCGCAATTGAAATTGGTTTGGAGGAAACCGGTTTGAAATCTATCGAAACCGTCGGTTTGAAACCGGTTTTGTTTTTTTTAATAAATCGGTTTGTAACCAGTTTTGAAACCATTTTTGTCGCTGAAAAAATAGTCGTTTTATAACGGCTATATGGCCGTTTTTTTGTAATTGTTTTGGACCGTTTTACCCCCGTATGCTACTATAAATAGGTAGTGAATGTTTTGGTTCAATCACAACTCTCAAACTCGCTCTCTACACTCTCTAAACACAAAAAAACGCTCTCAAAAAAAGTTATGGATTCTTCGAGTGTTGGCGGTTCTTCTAGTGAACTAACTATCGTGAGGATTAAACCAACAACGAGGAACCAACACATTTTGGCACATTACGATTTATGCGAATTGTCAAACGGTTTCGAATGAGCTCGATGCAAGTTGTGTGGTTTGTTTTTAAGGAAGGAATCAAACTCTAGTTTGAAAAATCATATTGAAAAATCATGCAAGAATTTGAAAAGCGTCCTAGCTCAAGGTCAATCTTCACTGTCAAACGAGGGTGAAATTTGGAACTTCGACGCAAATATGGTTCGGGAAAGAATGGAAAAGTTAGTGATTCAATAGGGTTTGCCGTTCAACCACTTCGACAACCCACGTTTGACAAGGATGATTCAACAGACGCTTCAAAAACAAAACAAAAAATTTGAAAAACAGGGTTCCGGGTTTGATCCCCCGCAAATAGAATTGATATATGTGTAAAGTGTGAACTACCATTGAGCTAAAATCCAAATTGTGTTCAAATTGCTACTTCAAGTTATTTAAACTACAATAATAATATTAAAAGCACTGTTCATAACAGATTGCTAAATGTATATATTAGTAATAGTAATATTGGTAATTCAATCAACATTTAAGTTAATGATATATTAAGAAATTGAATTAAAATCAAGTTTTACTTTCTCTCACCCAGTCACATACACAAGAAGAGGAATATAACACGTACAAACTTTCGGCCAAGTCTTCTCATTGATTTCTTATTGTTATCATGAAATCTGATCCGAAAGAGTGTTTCATCTCTTATTATAAAGGAAAACTTGAAAATCAACAAAAAGGAGTGTCTAACTAACAAGTTCGATCATTCAGACGATATATCCCTAAGCATTAGCGGTTAGTAACCTGCAAATGTATACATGAGTTCTAAACTTTCCACTTGATAGTGCCTTGGCCAAACATGTTTGTTAAGGTTGTCATCAATGTGAGTCTTTCACACATTCACCTCCCTCTACACTCTCTCACTCTCAGTATCGGTTTCTATTTTGAAGATTTAACCGGACAACTAGGTTGAGCTAAAGGAGTCTAGACCGCCTTTGATTTGACTATATTATAACCATTTAACCCTGACAACTTGGTTGAGCTAAAGGAGTTTTTCAAAAGGTTAGACTCACAAGCCAACTCGAGCTCGTTAAAGCTCGGCTTGATTCAAATTTTAATAAGTTGATCTCGAGTAGTTCATGAGTTTGCTTAATTGTAACTAGTTTACACAAAGTATATTTCACTAATCTACCACTAACCTTCAAGTCAACTTGTAGATGACATCCAGATAAAACAAAAAGTGCCTATGTAAGCTCCACACACTTAACATTTATTGAACAAAGAGATTTTAATATTTAAAATTAAATTAAAGTACTATTTACTTACAAATTAAAAAATGTATTAGTTGTAATGGCATTAACCTTTCTCGGAAACCCATAAAATTTGGGTTAATTTTTAATTTTTATCTCTCACATACACACATACCCATTTTTTATTAATGACTCACATACATGATACACTAGTTTATATATTTTTAACGGTAATTTGGATCACTAACGGGCCACTGACCCTTTCGATCATCTACACTTTTCTCATTAGGAAACTCATCACAGGTGAGAAAACATTCTAACCTAACCTGGAGTGAACCCTTTTTTTTGTTACAAATAAGATTTAAATTCATGACCTCCCCATTTAATGTATAAATTCTTTTAGTTCTAACAAAAATCTGTGTTATCGAACTCTGTATTACTTTTCATTTATCTCTGTTTAAACATGCATTACCTATATATTTTTCTTTAAAACTAAATCAAAAAACCTAATATAAATAACAATTTTACACAGAATGAAATATAAATAACATCTATTATATTATTATATTCTGATAAACACATTTAATACAAAATAAATTTAAACTACACAACTATAAAAACGCACAAAATTGTGCGTAATGGTAAAAAAAAATAATATTATACATCATATTAGTGCAAATCTTTTTAAATGGTTGAAATTAGGGGTGAGCATTAAAACCAATAACAAAAAAACGATTAATCAAACTGGACCGAAACCGAAAAAACCAAATCGAATAAGTATTCTGTTAGGTTTTAACCGTAACTGAATTGGTAATTCGGTTAATCAATTATGAATTTGGTTATAACTAGATTAAACCATAAGCCTAGATTTTTTTTAACCTCTGTTTAGTCTAGTTTTATAATTTCATACGATCCCATTTGGTTTATAAACTCATATTCATTTGACCCATCATTTATTCAGTCCATTATCCATCAAGACATCAATCTACATTCGACAACCCAGAGATCCGAAGTGAAGCCCTAGATCGCTTATTATTCTTTTCCATCTATATCCATACAATCATAAATTACTAAACCATTGTTTCTTCTTTCCCGTCTACATCCTGTAGACAACCACCCAAGAATCAATTTTAGATTCTGACAAAAAAATTCAATTAGGTTATAACCGAAAACCAAACTGAACGATTAATTCGGTTTTCGGTTACGACCGAAAAAATTATATTTTATAAAAATATTCATATTCTTTAAGAATTTATTGACATCACGAGGATATTATGTTTGTGTGGTGAAAATCAAATTTTGAAATCACCTGATGGAGATACTGAGATATTGAGGGGCCATCAGAACTGTCGTTATACGCCTACATACATCACATTCAACATGGCCTCCATTTCTACTACATGCTCTGTGCCCTAACCTAGGGTTCCATTCCAATTTCCGAACCCTAGATCTCTCAATCCACATTCACTCATATCATATTCAATTCTACTCTCGATCTAACCGTTACTTCTGTTAAGTTTGCTTACAGTTTCCGCATCGAAATCTCCGCTTTCGCATCCTCGATGTTCTTATCCGATTCAAACATTCGGTAAGTTTTAATCTGTTTGTTGCTCGCACTAATTTAGTAATTTGAATCCTGTGTGTGCGATTTTTAGTTCAATCATGGCACCGGTGAAGCGTTCAAGCTGATTGTCAAAATCTGTGGATCTGTTGGCATTTACAGCTAGTAAGTTGTTTTAATCTTACAGAGTTTCAATTTCTCTGATTAAACATTTTGCTGCATGTTTATTAATTTGTAGTTTATTTGATTTGATTGATTATGTAACACTCCAACCTGGAAGGTTGAAATGTCGCTGTTGCGGATATTAAATCAAAAACACAATCCTGAATAATCCAAAAGAATCCTAATTAAGTGTTCATTATGTGACACACCTCACTGTATTTGTTGATTTCTCTTGTTCCTTTGTGTGCCTATTGTGGAAACAAGAGAATACAACGAAAAGGAATACGACTGAGCCAAAAATTGCTCGGTGACGAAAAGAACAGTAGCAGTGTTTGTGAAACTATAATAACGAAAAGAAAGCGATACAATGACCAAAACTCAGAGTCTTAAGCCTAACTTGACATTGTAATTGTGGAAGGATTTTGGCAAGGTTTTCAAACATATAACATATATAATTACCTAAATCAAAACTGAGATTTATACTATTGAATCAACAATATATAGATATTCATGATGATACTATAGAATAGTCACTATGATTAAATCTCATGAATTTAGTTTAAAATGATTATTTTGGAGTTCAATACAGTAACTATAAGTTTTATACCAGGAATATGTCTCATAGTTTGTAACAGAATATGGATTCCAAGAAAAATACATGAGTGGTGAAAAGAAATACAATTTCAAATTTCATCTTGGTTTTTAGTTAAACAGTGTTAAAAATGAAGTGGTTTATTAACTTATTCATCTCAAGGGATTAAGCTGAAGCATAAGGGGTGATTAAAATATAAAATATAATTTCTGTATACTATGTGGGCACATGAAGACTAAAATTCTAGTACTATGTTATTTTGCTACAATAACTTTTCTAAATTACTATTATCATTGTTCCACTGATAAAATTATTCAGAAAAAAAAAAGAGTGGAAAGATTCCCTCCAAGTTGATAAAAGCTGATTAATGAAAATCAGTTAAGAAAAGTCAATCAAGTCCTGATTTAACTTTTGAGATGTGCTAGTACTCTATATACATTTAATGATCAGAAGACAGAAAAGGCGATCTGGCTGATTTTGATTTGCATCATTGCAGGATTCATCCCACTTCCATTTTGCCTACAAAATTATAAAGTTGTGCTCAGATCTGGGATTCTGGTGTGTAACCCATGGTTGAAGGCTTGGGCATGTATGCATTTTGTAATTTTATCAACCATTTCGGGTATTCTCAAGGTTTTAGCCAGTGAAGGATATATGTGTGTTGCACCATATAATTATTAAATTAAGGAAAAAAAATTATAATAAATGGGTTCGCCCTATGGTACCCATGAGATTGTTGAGTTGAAAGATGAACCTAATGACAAAAAGAAAAAGGTTCAAGGGTGCAATAGATATTTGGAAGATGACATCAATAAGCTATTTGAGGGTATTAATATCAGAACTTCATTCAATGGTTCAAGCTTCTCTGATGAAACAGGTGCCACACCAAGGAAAAACCCGTCCAAGAAACCAATGAGAATGAGTTTATCATCTTCATCAGGAGTCGGGTATCCCGAGCCTGTTTCTTTAAAACAAGCTTTAAGGGGATTTAGCATTTCTCAAGCTTCGGAAATGGCTGCCATGAAACATTCCTCAATGCCATATAGCAACATTGCTCAATCTACTCCTCGATTTAATCTTGATAAGTCAACAAAAAGTGTTGGACTTTTGAAGGAGATTTTGCGCGTACCAGAATCCGATAGTCAATCTTCAAATGAACTAGTCCAAGAGAAGAAAATTATTTCAATTCACCCTGAACCTTCATTGGGGTCGTCGGTCAACTCTGAAGTCAATCCAGTAAATAATCGTGGCAAGAATAATTGTACATCAAGTAAGCCAACCCCAAAGTCACGTCATAAAGGAAAGTCAATAAGAACTTCACCACGTCCTGTCAAGACAGTCATTCGTACCAAGACCCTTGTGAAGAAAAAGTTAAAACAGGAGTTGACTTCCGTTACTCCTGCTTCTAATGCGTCTATTGCAGTGAAGTCCCAATTGATATGCCAAAAATGCAATTGTGCTATAAAAGATGCAAAAACCGAGCCCAGTAAAGACTCTCAATCTCATTCTACAAGTAGTACAGACGATGGTATGCAAAGAAAAGTCAAAACTTTGACCAGCTACGATAAAACCATCTCCTTACTACACAATAAGAACTCAAAATATGGAGATAAAGGAGAATTCACACAAAGTTCAAATAGCAGCATATGCGAATACAGTAGTAGTACTAGTATTAGTGAAGAAAGAAATCTTAGCGGGTGTATTATCATCAATAGACCACATATGTCAAAAGACATCAAATGGCAGGCGATTAATCATACGTTGAAACAATACGGGTTTCTTGGATTGACACATTTCAATCTTTTGAAAAAGCTTGGTTCTGGAGATATTGGTACAGTTTATCTTGCTGAATTATGTGGCACAAATTACCCTTTTGCCATTAAAGTTATGGACAATGAGTTCTTGGAAAGAAGGCAAAAGATGCCTAGAGCCCATATGGAAAGAGAGATTTTAAGCATTTTGGATCACCCTTTTCTCCCTACTCTGTATGCTCATTTTGTTTCTGAGAATTTATCGTGTTTGGTTATGGAGTATTGTCCAGGTGGCGACCTACATGTCCTCAGGCAAAAGCAACCTGCTAGATTTTTTCATGAACAAGCGGCACGGTAAGTCAAACTTCTGGTCTCTGTACTTGCAACTTTATTATTAATATCAGGGATAATGTATACACAGGCTAACCAGGTATTTAGAAGTCTCACAAAGGTCACCCAAATATTAAAACGACTCTACATGCCATCTAAGTATCAACCTGGTTCCATTTATGTCAATTCCGGTAAAAAAAACTTGTCGGGAAATTGCAAAATGACGAAAATGCCTCTGAATCTACTCTAAAGAATCAATGCTAAATGGACTTCCAAAAAAGTTTTGCGTTGATTCAAGTGTATTTTTGTTATTTTACAACTCTAGATATGGCAAATTGTCATCTTACACCTCCTTTTGTTGAAATCAGTATTAAATGAAACAAAATTGATACTTGGGTGGTGGCCTATAAAATTGTTTTAATATTTGAGTGGCTGTAATGAGAACTTTTTGAATATTTTGGGGGTGGCTTATAAAATTGTTTTAATATTTGGGTGGCCTATAAAAATAATTATTAAATATTACATGAGATGTCACATGGCATATATACACTAAAATGACAAATAAGATGTCACGAGAACAACTTTTGAAAAATCATTAAATAACTGAAAACTATCCTGCCACTAGTTGAACTCGGCATGCGTCTCTACAATCAGTAATTGATGTAACTTGGTTGCTAAAATTGTTAGAAAGGTATTATTTTCTTTTATTTTGCGCCTCTCAAACGGGTCAAATAACAAAAATTAGCCACACAGCAGGTCAAACGGGTTTAAAAGTTTTTCAAAGTCTTTATTTCATGCATACAACCTCGTTAATCGTTTAATTCAAATATTTGGATTATTACTGAAATAATCTTGTTTTTGTAATCATATTAAATCATTAATTATTTTCACGGGCCAACCCAACATGTCCCTACCCGTTTCAACCTGACCCGTTCATCACTAACATAGAGTTTACATCTGCATGCAGATTCTATGTTGCAGAAGTCCTTCTCGCGCTTGAATACTTGCATATGCTTGGAATTGTATATCGAGACTTAAAACCCGAAAACATTTTAGTTCGAGAAGATGGTCACATCATGGTCACAGATTTTGACCTTTCACTTCGGTGTTCAGTGAACCCAACTCTCATCCAATCCCCTTTATCAGGCGTGGTTGAGCCACCTAGGATGTCGGGCCCGTGCGCGGGTTCAAACTGCATAGACCCGTTCTGCATCAAACCCACCTGTCAACAAGTCTCATGTTTCAGCTCTAGAATCCCACCCAAATCAAAATCCAAGAAAACAAAACCCGATCTAGCAGCACTAAACCGCTCATTACCACAGCTTGTGGCTGAGCCGACAGAAGCCCGATCCAACTCATTCGTTGGGACCCACGAGTATTTAGCTCCCGAGATCATCAAAGGAGAGGGCCACGGTAGTGCAGTCGATTGGTGGACGTTTGGTATTTTTCTTTACGAGCTTTTATACGGGAGAACACCGTTTAAAGGGACTGGGAACGATGAGACATTAACCAATGTGATTTTGGAGAACCTTAGGTTTCCTGAAACGCCATTGGTTAGTTTTCAGGCTCGGGATTTGATTAAAGGGTTATTAGCGAAAGAGCCTGAAAACCGATTGGGGTCACAAAGAGGGGCGGCTGAAATTAAAAGGCACCCATTTTTTGATGGGTTAAACTGGGCTTTGATTCGATGTGCATCTCCACCCGAATTGCCTGAACCGTATGTTGTTACGGTTTCTAAAGCCGCTTCTTTAGAGAGAGCTAGAAAGTATTTGGATTACGACGGGTCTTCTGATGGGCATCTTGAGTTTGAGTTGTTCTAGCAAAAGGAACCATTTTAATCGGAGAAGTTGTACAAGTTGTTGCTAGAGTTTTGAAATCTTTAATCGGTGCAGTTGTGTAAGTTATCGCTTAGATTAAACGAAATTTCGATATCTTTGCAAAGCGAATGTCCGAGTTGGGGGTGAATAAATCGACTGACAAAACCAAATAACTTGACCAGGATCCAACCGGTCTGAAATCTTAGACCGGTTGTATTCGGTCCGGTTATTTCAATATTAAAAACCTCATGTTTTTACCGTCAAGATTGGTACTAGTTCTACTTAGCCTTCAAATGTATGGAATGGTCGAGTTGGTCATATGAATTTCTATTCTTCGTGTGATTAAATCAAAGATTTCAAATTATGCATAAAACATGTGTTGAGCCAAGCTAACAAGATCATCATTCAACTCGGTTGAAATAATAGCAAACCCATTTGATATAGTTAAATACAAATGTGTGATTTAAAATTGGTTCCAACCGAAGGTGGTAATAAGTACTTTATCATGTTTACGATAACACAAATATTGCTATGAATACTTAAAGTGAAAAAATGAAACAACAGAAAGTTATGCCCATACAAAATAAAGTAATGTTAAACACGAGACTTAGCCTCTTACAATTTATTTATTGGTTAATTTAATATAGTCAAATAGTAACAAATTTGATTAAAACTTATTAATTTTGTCAAATAGTAACAGCCTATCATTAATATCGTCCATAAATGCCTTCGGTTTTCTTTGAATACTTTAAAAGATCATTTATGGCCGTTAATTTTTTTTTAACAGCAATTTGGATTATTGACAAGCCACTGGTTCACCCGATCATCCCTACCATTCTCAGGAGGAAATCCATCATAACTGTGACTTGAACACAAAATCTTTTAATTTTAATGAAGTCTTGGGTATACATATTACCCATGCCACCCTCTACATGGATTCCCTAAAGGTGAAAGGGGTGGGATACCCGGTGAGATTGGAGTTGGCCGAGTAGGCCAGGGTACACTGCCCCCTTCAAACCGAGTTGGCCGAGTAAGGTGAATCGAGTTGGCTAATCGAGTAAAATTACTCGGACGAGGGAGAGAGAGAGCCGTTGGAGGCTGTTTTTATTTTTATTCTTTTTTTAAATTCCTATATATACCCATACTCTACATTTATGTTGGTGAGTAAAATGAGTAAGGTGTTTCCAATGAAATCTGAGTAAATGATTAGTTTTGAGGTGGAAAAATTCTATTAGACAGTTTTGATAAGTAAATGGGTAAATGGGTAAGGTGCCCCCTTCACCCTAACGGGAAAACTTAAAAAGTTTGAAACATTTATATAAAAGGTTGGCATGTAAAACACTTATAAACTATGAGCGTGGAAAACACTTGGTATAAACTATGAGCGTGGAAAACACTTGGTACGCCTAAACTTATAACAATGTGTATAATAAATTATAACGGTGCATCCAACTTTTCGAGTTTAATTTGTCATTTGTAATGAGTTTTGAGACGCATGTGCATAACGATTTGTTAAACCCATATATTATAATGGTGCGGCCAATTTTTTATGTTTGATTCACAGTTGTAATTAATTTAGATGTACATGTATATAATAACATGTCTAACCTGATATAATGCTACGCCCAAATGTGTAGGTTTGATTTGCTAGTGTAGTGAATTTTGATATACATGTATATAATTAAGAGTGTGCCTCAAGTCACTACAACGGTCAAAAACATTAAAACGGCGTATCAAACTTCACATCTCTCTCTCACGTACGTTTGTCACTCCATATACGAAAGAGACAAATTTTACTACTCAGAGTCATCATAAAACACAAGTTGAACCAAGAAATCAAACATAAATCATTCTTGTCACGAAAAATATGAGTTGTTATTGTCAGCACCATGGTGATAATAAGAAAACTTGTAATCGTAATATAGATAAGAACATGTCTATGACAACTTTAACGGTGTTACACATCTACGGATAGAGGTAGGAAAATAGAAGAAAAGATACATCGATTTATTTTGTTATATTGCATGAGAAAGAAAATATTTATGATATTTTGTCATTATACTATAGATTAAAAGGAAGTGTGGTTGAATAGTGGCTCCTTGATTCAAGTTGTGAAACATCAAGTTTTTTTTTACATTTTCATCCCTTATATTATATATAATATACGTTTTTAACTATTTTATTTTCTATTAATTTTATTTTCTTTTAATAATTTCATTCGTTAACTTTCTAAAAAAAACGGAGTATGCGGCTATTTTGGTTTTTTTGTCAACATTCCAATATAATTTTTTTTGAAAAAGGAGTTAATTCAAAATGAGTTTTTTTGTATCGTTGCCTATAGCGACTGTCGTTACCGTTTTGGTACCGTGGCGTGCCGGATTTATTATGAGCAGACAACATCATTGCCGGTATTGGTATTATCGGAACCGGTCTCGGTATTCGCTTTTATGGTTTTCGACGACCTGAACCGGTAATATTTTTTTTTTATTGTTTAGTTTTATGTTTCCTTTTTATTAACATTATTTTTACTGTTATACATATGTTTTTATTTAAAATTTTATTAACGATCGACGCTACACCCGCTGTGGAGCGCGAGTATAATTAGCTGGTTAACCATAAAAACAGGTATTATCCTATAAATCTTTCCTACTTTTTAAGAAAAAGAAGTGTTAAAAGATCATTCCTATATATAAAGATCTTTTTCTTCTTTACAATGAATTTGCATGGTTTTAAATCTTGGAAGTTACCCTGACGGCATCCATGGTTGACATCCATTTCTCATACCTTGCTTTTGGTGTTCTAACATTCTTCCTTATCTTTCTTAAACTCACTGTCCGCCCTCACCCAACCAAAATCCCAATTAAATTACGCCACGTGTTTATCACCGGCTGATCTAGCGGCATTGGCCTAGCTTTAGCTCGGCAAGTTGCGGCTGAAGGTGCTTGTGTCACTATATTAGCCCGTGACCGCAACAAGCTCGAGCAAGCCAAGAACTCTATACGACTCTCCACGGGCATAGATGTTAATATTTTGAGTGTAGATGTATGCGACTTCCAAGTTGTTAAGGAAGCAGTTGAAAGTGCTGGCCCGATCGATGTGTTGGTTTGTAACCAAGGCGTGTTTGTAGCTCAAGAGATTGTGAAGCAGGATATGAAGGAGATTAAAGGCATGATTGATGTGAATTTGATTGGGACGGTTAATTTGGTTAAGGCGGCGTTGCCAGGAATGAAGAATCGAAGCGACCGGAAGCCGGTTTCAATCACATTCATGTCTTCTCAGGCCGGTCAGGTACTCTATGTTCTATGTTTTGGAGTTTATGAAACTCAGGTATTTTGTCTGTAGTAGTTGAAGTCGCTGTTTAAGTTGATATCACCAACTATTAAGGTGAAGGCGCTATATCAGCTTCCGACTTTAATTGCTACAAGACAAAAATTTTAAACCACTTGTATGATATTTTTATTTTTGTGAACTTCAAGACAGAAGAGTCGTTTTCTTAGATAGCGACTAGCCCATATTGAAAACAAAAAAATGACCTCATTTGTCATTACGACTTTTTTTAAAACAATTTATTTTTGAAAAAAAAAATCCCTATAGTGACCCTAAATATTACAATGCACATGTTAGATCATGTTCTTTAGTAAACCCAACCATAAATAGTCCAAAACAACCTTAAATCTGTTTAAAAGGATCAACTTTCATCTATTTGATGCTAACATAATTTTATTTTGTTGATGTACTTTCAACTTTAGGTTGGCATTTATGGTTATGCGGTTTATTCGGCAACTAAGTTCGGCCTAAGAGGTTTGGCAGAAGCCCTACAACAAGAAGTTATTCCTGACGACATTCATGTTTCACTCATATTTCCACCAGCAACGGATACACCCGGTTTGACAAAAGGTTAAATCTCCTCTAAGATAGTTGAGATTCCATAGCTTTTGTTTTGCGTTCATGGGAATCTATACTATATAATAAATAAAGGTTTTCTATACTACATGTCATTTCCACATTCATTCTCATCATTTTTTTCCGTTTTTCTTTCCTATTAATTACACCACTATCCAAAAATAATAATATATTTTTAAAGAAAAATATTAATCTTTATATTAATAAATCTTCTAACATATTTTGACGAGTGTATGTATTAACATATTATATTTTATTTCACGGGTTTATTCAACCTGTGTAAAACACGAGTTTTTAAAAAATAATTTTTTTATTACTGAATATATAATATTATATTTAATTAACCCTTGTAATACACGAGATTTTAACCTAGTAATTAATAAAGATCACATACGGGTGTTAAATAGGCACGTTGTGTTACAGGTCAAAACGGGTTTTGGTTATAGTTGGTTCACGTGTTATAGGTGTCTATGTTTGCCTTTATAGGTATCAACGACTCGACTGCGGTAACAATTATGGTGGAAAATAGTACTTATGTCAAATTCTAGTTATACTATAAAGGCAACTATATATAACTATAACACACGAACTAGTTATGACTTAACCTATTTTAACCTGAACCTGTCTTGACCTGCTACATACGCCCATGAGAAAGATTCATACGCCCAATTTAACCTAAAAGATTATGTATGAAATGTTAGCATAATAAGTCTGATATGAGCCTTAGCCCATTTAGCTTTCTATTTAATGTTTGTTTTGAGTTCATTTGTAAGGTAATCTTCATTTGTGTAATATAGAGACTCCATCTTTTCTTTGTCATGTTCATTTGTTAACATGGTATCAGAGCCTACTCGATTCATACTTGATTGAAGATTTTTGTTGTCACTTTCGCTCTGTTGTTGATTCGTTCGTTGTTTGGTTTTCGTTGTTGAAGGGTAGAGGCTCGGTGACGCTTGCATCGGATTTCTTTGACTCGTGAGGTATCAAAGTCACGTATTTTGTTTTATTTGAACTGACTTGTGTATTTGGAAGATCTTCTTGACAGATTGACAAGTTTGGACCTCGTTTCTGTCCCGTTTTACGAAGTTTGCGGTTTGTTCACGAAGTTTGCGGTTTTCACGAAGTTTGCGGTTGTCACGAAGTTTGCGGTTGTCACCAAGTTTGCGGTTCAAAGTTGGAGGTAATTCGAAGTTGGCGGTAATTCGAAGTTTGCGATACTCGAAGTTTGTGGTTATTTGAACTTTGCGGTTATTCTGCTGTGATTCGTTGTTTTGATAATATGGCTGGGAAAGATGACTATCTTCGGTCTATTAGTACTCGTCTGGATGGTAAAAACTACACCTACTGGAGTTACGTAATGAAAAACTTTCTTTGAGGGAAAAATATGTGGGGTTATGTCACAGGTACTAAGGGAAAACCTACTGATAAGTCTAAGGCTACTGAATATGCCTTAGCTCTCAATACATGGGAAACAGATAACTCTAAAGTTATAACTTGGATCAACAACTCTGTAGGTCAATCCATTGGTATTCAGTTGGCTAAATATGACACAGCTAAGAAAGTTTAGGACCATTTGGAAAAGTTGTATACTTAGTCTAACTTTGCTAAACAGTACCAGTTGGAGTTTGATATCCGTGCTCTTCAACAGAATGAGATGAGCATTCAAGATTTCTATGGATCTATGTTAGATTTATGGGATCAATTGGCACTTACGGAATCTACAGCATTGAAGGGGTTTAAACCTTATATTGTTCGAAGGGAGGAACAACGTTTGGTACAATTTTTGATGGCATTACGTTTAAATTTTGAAAGACTGGGTGGAACGATTCTTCATCGTTCCCCTCTTCCAACAGTTGATTCAGTTGTTCACGAGTTGACTACAGAGGAAACTCGTTTAACATCTCAGGTTGATAAATGTCATAAAGTAACTACTACTCCAGCTGTGTTTGCCGTTCCCCCTAATCAGCCTAGACAAGGTGCTAAAGTTGCATTTGATGAATGTGCATTCTGTAAAGGGAAAAATCATTGGAAGTCTCAATGTCCATTATTGCTTAGTAGAAGGAATTCTACCTTGCAGAAGCCCCCATAACAGAACAGACCAGGTGGACAATTTTCGTCTCGCACGTCCACTTCTGCTGGTTCATCGGGTCCATCTTCGTGGACATTTAAAACACCTTCGTTTACTGCTGCTGCTACACCACTATCTGTAGAAATGAACAAACCACCATCTGCTCTGGATCCGCAAGTATTTAAACAGTTCAGACAGTTCCTTGCCGCCAACCCTACCGCTATGTCTGCTGCGGGACTGTCTTCATCTGGTACCTCAGGTATTTCGTCATCATTATGGATTTTGGATTCTAGTGCCTCACATCATATGTCTCCATATATGTCTTCTTTTCTTTCTTTGTCTCCTGTTTCGCCTGTTTCTATCATGTCTGTTAGTGTTACATCCATGTTGGTAGAGGGTGTTGGATCTGTGTCTACCCCTCATGTGTCTCTCAATGATGTCTATTATATTCTCAAGCTTGCCTTAAATCTTGCTTCAGTCAGTCAGTCGTGTAAGTCTGGAATTTGAGTTTTCTTTTGTGACACTGTTTGTGTTGTGCAGGATCAACACACTCAAAAGGTGATTAGGATCGGTCGTAGGGTAAGAGATTTATATGTCTTATAAGAACTCAAAGTGCCTGCACCTTGTGACATCCGGCATTTTCAGGTTAACTCCGTTAACTCAAACCTCGTTAGTTCAAACATTTTTCGTTACAAACTCAGTTATCTTAGTCACACGTACATTGCATTTAATTAGGATTAATTAAATGTGTCAGTTAGTTCACACACATCGGATCGTACTCGAGTCTAACCCGGAACGTTGGTGATTAATCGAACATTAATATTACGAACATTAATAATTTATATTTTATATAAATTGCGAGTTTTATATAATCTTATGTGATTACGTGAATTGTTTGAATATTATCATTTTCGTACGTGTTTATCGTGTATTTATCGTATTTAGTATTTTTATAAAAGTTAGTAGTTTTATAAAAATAAAGATTGAATGTTTTAATTATTAATTAAGTTATTATTTAATTAATCTAACTTATGGGCCTTAATTAATCCCGCAGGCCAACTTAAAACCCATTACGGACTAGATAAAGATAAAGTTTAAAAAAAAAAAATATAACATAAACCCTACCTCACCATCGCCGATCGAACCTCACCCCCACTCCCCACTTCGACCGAAACACTCAAGCACCCAAAGCACCTTCGTTCGAGCCCTGATCGTGAATCCGGAAGTAGATACGTGCTAGTCTCGACGTTTCTAACACTCCTACGTAAGTCGTTTCGTTCAATTTCATCACTTTTTGATTCCTAAATTTTAGATCATAACCCTAGTTCATCCAAACATGGATTTTTATAATAAAAATGTTAACTTTATTATTGTTTTGCATGTATTTGTTGATTTTATGGTTATTTGCAAAACCCTAGATCCGTGTGGTTAGTAACTTGTTAAAAATTGAATATTTTTGATTATGTGATGTTTAGAAATCGCATGTTAGACGTGAGTTATGATTAATATAGTTGTAGATATATTAGTTGAATGACTTGGAATCGAATTGACGTGTTACTTGTGTAAACGAAACGTGTAATGGACAAGTTACTAAAAGACGAAACTTTTTATGAATTCTATTTTTGCATGCTAGACGTGATTAGGATGATGTGATGATGGTTATGAACTACTTGATACATGTTGACATGAATTGTGAAATCAGATTTTAAATACATAAACCGGTTTTGCGAACTTTCCAAATAAGGAAACTTTAATTGTTAAAAGTGGTTAGAACTTGCTAATTAGACATGCATGACATGGTTTAATGATTGGTACGTGTTAGTTAAGATACAATAACCTGTTGTAACGTGTTAGGTGTTTGAAATCACGCATGCTAGTCATAGGTTACTAAAGATGGAAACTTTACTTGAAATTGTGATATACATGTTAAGTTCTATGCAATGGTTATGTGATATGATGATCTTGAACATGTTATAGTAGTCTTACAAGCATATTAACGATGATAATTTCACGAGACACAAATCCCGAACATACTTTCTATTTATAGAAACTTTCTATTTATAGAAACCTGCTATTTTTGGAAACTTTCTATTTATAGAAACCTGCTATTTTTGGAAACTTACTATTTATAGAAACCTGCTATTTATGGAAACTTGCTATCTGGTTAGAACAAATAGGATTTGTTGCTAAGTGTTACAGCATGATCATTTGTGTATAATATAGAAGTATTGTACTGAACAAACATTAAATCATTAAACGGGTCACCAACGGGTCGTCGGGTCAAACTTGGTCAAACTTAGTCAAACTTGGTCAAACTTGGTCAAACATGAGTCAAACTTGCAAACTTTTCTAAACCCTTAAAACAATGAGATTGTTTGGATACTTAGGGTTCGTATCATCTTGCACAAACATACACTTATAAACCGGTGTTTATAGGTGGCAGTTAGTCGTCAAGCATTTTAGGTTCGCTTTCTTACGCACATACTCTAAGGTGAGTTTCACGGCCCCTTTTCTTACGTTTTAAACTTGGGGGAGAAAACATGGGTACGAACATTTAGATCTTACATTTCTTTTATATCACTTGTGTACTAAGCGCAAACATATCATGAAAGTCCTTACATATCGAACCGTTAGTATATGGGTTAGCGAGGTAATCTTGAGTAGTACTACTAGGCATTGACAAGCCCCACCCGCGTTAGTCGCGCTAACATGACAGGTAGTCGAACGGGTGTAACATTGACCTAAACATTCACCATTGATTATGATAGTCATGGTGGGAGGCAGTACAAACATAAGCAGTCAGCTTCGGTGTCGAAACGCTTTAGTAACATGTACTAGGTTAGCTACCTATGATATAATTATAAATGGTATTATCTAGTAAACTTTACAAACATTGAAACCTGTGAACTCACCAACCTAGTGTTGATACGTTTTAGCATGTTTTCTTAGGTAATTGAGGTACAAGCACGAGCTAAGGCATGCATGCATACGAAGTCTATCATTTGCAAACTCAAGAATTATTTATTTTAATTATTGTTGATATGTTTATTTTGGCGCAACTGTTTTGGCGCATGTTTTTCATTTAACTTTTCGCTTCCGCAAGTCTTACCTTAAATCAGTATTTTCATTACTAGTGTTGCATCGTGACTATGAGCAATACTAGTGGTTTTTATTAAACTCATATATTGTCGTTCAACGTAACTAATGACTGAGATCCTGGTATGTCACGCCCCTAACGGTAAAACTCCGTTGGTGGATTTTGGGGGTGTGACAGATTGGTATCAGAGCCATTGGTTATAGAGAACTAGGAAATGCATACTAGACTATAACCACGTACATGCATTAGTAACACAACACTTACACTCAAACATGGCACTCACTCATCCCGTTACAGGAAATGTCGACCCCACCCAATTCACTAGCATCCCCAGTCGTTCAGGAGGACGATGTTCCTACAGTACCTTTGCCAGAGTCAAGGAGACGTCGACTCAACCCGATCAACACCACAATAGGGCATGATGAGCCTATTCATGTGCGTGTCAGAGGAAACACGCAGGACTAGGATTGGTATCCCGATAGGATCAGGAACTGGATCCGCGAGGAGGAAGTCCCACCTCCACTCACTACTGACATTGCTTCTTCTTCTTCATCATCTTCTGTACGAGCTTTGCCACCATTGCAGTACCCCTATGAGCAGGTGATAGCTGCCTTTGTGGCTAGGATGGACCGGGAGATCCGGAACATGAGAGATGCAGCTGGAGAGATTACTAGCATACTTCAGCGAGAGATGTTGATGAATCAGAGGATCACCAAACTGACTGCAGATTTAGCAGCAACTGATACAGCTCATGAGAATTTGGCAGATGGATGTGTGGATATGGAGGACCGGCTGAACACTGCAGAGTGGAACCTAGATATACTCCACACCAGGATTGAGCAAGTGGAGGCTCGACTTGCAGCTGCTGAAGCAGCAGGAGTTGCACCAGAGGATGTACGAGAGGATGCGCCTGCAGGAGATCAGGATGAGGATGATGATGCAGCATCCGATGTTACATCAGTTGACAGTGACCTTTGATCATCTATCTTCATTACTTATTTACGTCTTTTCTTTTGAACCTAGATGGGGCAGGGTTGTTCCCATCCAACAGATGTTTCTAGAATTTTGATGTTTGGTTGAATTTAGTTGTAATCGTTACAATTTATTTTATCAAGTATTACTATTATTGAAATGTTAGATGTTGTGGTTTGAATTTCTTTTGTTTACTGGTACTTGTATGATGATAAAAATGCGATTTATTTTTCTCATTATTGTATGTTGTGAATGTAAAGATAATGTCTGGAAGAGGAAATGGACGTGGTGGACGCGCCGGAGGACGCGGTGGTCGCGGAAACATTAACATGACTGCAGCCGAGCTCACGGCACTCATAAATGAGCGTGTGGCTGAAGCAGTAGCAGCTACTCACGCCGCTATTAATGCTGGAGGTAAAGCAACACATTATCGACTCTAGTGAGTCATTATTCATCCTAAACTCAAATTCGAATATGGTATTCTTAAAACGCATTCTTGTTTACAATCGAGGTCAGCATAACCACCAGCAGGTTTGTACTTTCAAGGCGTACATGGATTGTAAACCTCACTCGTTCAGTGGAGCCGAAGGGGCTGTTGGCTTACTCCGCTGGATGGAGAAATCTGAATCCGCTTTTGCAATGTGTAACTGTCCACCGAACAACCAGGTGAAGTATGCATCTGGAACTCTTGAGGGTCCAGCCCTTACTTGGTGGAACTCACAGGTGCAAATGTTAACTCTGGAAATGGCAAATACTTTTCCATGGGATGAATTCAAGACTATGCTGCGGGAGGAGTATTGTCCCCGCGATGAAGTACAGAAACTTGAGAGCGAATTCTGGAATCTCAAGATGGAGGGATCTGAAATCGAAGCCTACACTACTCGTTCGCATGAACTGGCGAACTTGTGTCCACAAATGGTAACAACTCCCTATAAGAGGATTGAGAAGTTCATTGACGGTTTGGTCCCGCAAATTCATAGCATGGTGACATCTTCGAATCCCACTACGATCCAGCAAGAAATCAGGTTGGCTCACAGGCTAACCGATCAGGCAGTAGCTCAGGGCACTCTACCACCTAGAGGTGCACTATCAAAGACAGCTGACAACAAGAGGAAGTTTGACAATTCATTCCCCAAAACCTTCCAGTCAAACCCATCTTCTCAGCAACAACAACAATAGCATCGTAAGCTTGAACCTTCAAAGAATAACAATCAGTCTAACTCTTCTCAGCAGAATCAGGGTTCTTATAATGGCAAGTACCCGAAGTGCAATAAATGTAACTTTCACCATCATGGAGCATGTGACCGGTACCGTTGCCAACGGTGTGGAAAGATGGGCCATTTGGCCAAAGACTGTAGAGTAGATCTGCAGAACAAACAGACACCACCTGGAAACGCACCCAAGGGTTGTTTTAAGTGCGGTAAGGAAGGGCATTTCAAGAAGGATTGTCCGCAGTTGAGGAGAAACGGGAACGAGAATGGGAATGGCAACAATCATCAGGGTGGTAATGGGAATGGTAATAACCACCAGGGTGGAAATGGTAATAACAACGGAAATGGTGCAAAGAGCCGAGCATTTGTGATTGGATCGGGAGAAGCTCGGAATGATCGGAACGTGGTGAACGGTATGTTTCTCTTAAACGATCATTATGCTTCTGTACTTTTTGATACTGGCGCCGATAGAAGTTTCATATCTAGAGAACTTAGTGGTCAGTTAGAAATAAACCCAACTTTATTAGAACACCATTATACCGTAGAGATAGCAGACGGTAAAGTAATCGAGGCAACCCACATTCTCAAGGGATGTCAGTTAGAACTTTCTGGTCACAAACTTGACATCGATCTCATGCCAGTTACACTTGGCAGTTTTGACATAATTGTGGGCATGGATTGGTTGTCTAAAAACCAAGCCGAGATCATCTGTAGTGAGAAGATCGTTCGTGTACCCCTTCCTAGTGGAGAAATCCTATCTGTTCAGGGTGAAAGAAGTGGTGCAGCCATGGGCATCATATCTTTCATGAAGGCTCAGAAGTGTCTGCGTAAGGGTCATACCGCGATACTGGCCCTTGTTGCTGACAAGTCTACCGAGGAGAAAAAGTTAGAAGATATCCCAATCGTTCGCGAATTCCCAGAAGTATTTCCTGAAGACCTACCTGGTCTTCCACCTCATCGTCAGGTCGAATTTCAGATTGACCTAACACCCGAAGCAGTGCCTATTGCTCGGGCACCTTATAGACTGGCACCAAGCGAGTTGCAAGAGCTATCCACTCAACTGCAAGAGTTGTTGGATAAAGGTTTCATCCGACCGAGCTCATCGCCATGGGGAGCTCCAGTCCTATTTGTCAAAAAGAAAGATGGAACTTTCCGAATGTGCATTGATTACCGAGGGTTGAACAAAGTAACAATCAAGAACCGCTACCCACTACCCCGTATTGACGATTTATTCGACCAACTTCAAGGGTCAAGTTTCTACTCAAAAATCGATTTAAGGTCTGGATATCATCAGCTGAGAGTTCGAGATGAAGATATATCCAAGACTGCATTCAGAACCCGGTACGGCCATTTCGAGTTTTTGGTCATGCCATTTGGATTAACTAACGCACCCGCGGTGTTCATGGACCTCATGAACCGTGTGTGTAAACCCTATCTGGACCAATTTGTCATTGTTTTTATTGACGATATCCTCATATATTCTTAGAGTCAGGAAGAGCATGAGGAGCATCTGCGTTTGATCCTTGAACTACTGAAACAGGAGCAGCTGTACGCGAAGTTTTCCAAATGCGATTTTTGGATTCGCGAGGTTCAATTTTTAGGACATGTGATCAATGAGAAAGGAATACATGTCGATCCAGCCAAAGTGGAAGCTATTAAGAATTGGGCAGCACCATCAACTCCGACCGAAGTTCGGAAATTCCTAGGATTGGCCGGATACTACTGTCGTTTTATCGAGGGATTCTTAAAGATTGCCCAACCCCTCACCTCCTTAACTCAAAAAGATAAACCCTATAATTGGAGTGAGACTCAAGAATCAGCATTCCAGCTACTGAAGCAGAAACTATGTAGCGCACCTATCCTATCTCTACCAGAGGGAACGGATGACTTCGTGGTGTATTGCGATGCCTCCATCCAAGGTCTCGGTTGTGTGTTGATGCAACGCGACAAGGTTATCGCATACGCTTCTCGACAGTTAAAAATCCACGAAAAGAATTACACGACTCATGATTTGGAGTTAGGAGCCGTGGTGTTTGCACTCAAGATATGGAGACATTACTTGTATGGTACCAAATGCACCATCTACACCGATCACAAGAGTCTTCAGCATATTTTTTAGCAGAAAGAGTTGAACATGCGTCAACGTCGTTGGATCGAGTTATTAAACGATTATGATTGTGCAATCAAGTACCATCCGGGCAAAGCTAATGTGGTAGCCGATGCCTTGAGTAGAAAAGAAACCAAACCCCGACGGGTTAGAGCATTACAACTCACTATTCATACAGGATTACCCGAACAAATCCGCAATGCCCAACTCGAAGCCTTAAAAGAGGAGAACTTACCATTGGAATCCACTCGTGGTATGGAGGTTAAATCAGATGGTATTCGTTACTTCACAGAACGAATATGGATACCAGTATATGGAAACCTAAGGGATCTAGTCATGGATGAAGCTCATAAATCCCGATATTCTATCCATCTGGGATCCGACAAGATGTATCACGATCTCAAGGTTTTATATTGGTGGCCAAACATGAAAGCCGACATAGCCACCTACGTGAGCAAGTGCCTGACTTGTTCCAAGGTCAAGGTGGAGTACCAAAAGCCATCCGGATTACTTCAACAACCGGAAATACCAATGTGGAAATGGGAGCAGATTTCCATGGATTTCATAACCAAATTACCCCGAACCCTTACTGGATGTGACACAATCTGGGTGATAGTGGATCGCCTAACCAAATCAGCTCATTTTCTTGCTATCAAAGAGACCGATAAAATGGAAAGGTTAACTCGCCTCTATCTTAAAGAAGTAGTATCCCGACATGGAGTGCCAATCTCCATCATTTCCGATAGAGACGCCCGATTTACCTCACGTTTCTGGCAATCGTTACAGAAAGCTCTAGGCACGCGCCTAGATATGAGCATAGCGTACCATCCTCAAACAGATGGCTAGAGTGAGCGTACCATTCAAACCCTAGAAGACATGTTAAGGGCTTGTGTGATCGATTTCGGAAACAGTTGGGAGACTCACTTGCCTCTAGTGGAATTCTCTTACAATAATAGTTATCATACGAGCATCAAAGCAGCACCGTTCGAGGCTTTGTACGGACGGAAATGCCGATCACCACTTTGTTGGGCTGAAGTTGGAGATAGTTAACTAACTGGTCCTGAACTTGTGCATGAAACCTCAGAGAAAATCGTGCAAATCAGAAACCGTATGGCGGCAGCTTGTGACCGTCAAAAGAGTTATGCAGACAAGCGCAGAAAACCGCTAGAATTCCAAGTGGGTGACAAAGTATTATTAAAGGTTTCACCTTGGAAAGGTGTGATTCGTTTCGGGAAACGAGGAAAGCTAAACCCGCGTTACGTTGGACCATTCGAGATAGAGAAAAGGATCGGTCCAGTAGCATACCAACTTAACCTACCAGATACACTCAATGGAGTGCATAACGTATTTCATGTCTCAAACCTAAAGAAGTGCTTATCAGATGAGACACTTGTAGTTCCACTCGGGGAGTTGGAAATTGATGAACAGCTACGTTTCATTGAGGAACCCGTTGAGATCATGGACCGAGAGGTCAAGACACTCAAGCGCAGTAAGATACCTATTGTCAGAGTTTGCTGGAACTCGAAGCGTGGACCGGAGTTCACGTGGGAACGCGAGGATCAGATGATGAAAAAGTATCTTCACCTGTTCAAACATTCAACGGCAAACACGGAAGGTACTAACTAAATTTCGAGACGAGATTTATTTCAACAAGAGGATGATGTGACAAACCTAAACTTTTTGTTTCAGACGTTACGGACTTCGTTTAATTTTCGGGATGAAAATTCTTTCAACAAGGGGATGATGTGACATCCGACATTTTCAGGTTAACTCCGTTAACTCAAACCTCGTTAGTTCAAACATTTTTCGTTACAAACTCAGTTATCTCAGTTAGTCACACGTACATTGCATTTAATTAGGATTAATTAAATGTGTCAGTTAGTTCACACACATCGGATCGCACTTGAGTCTAACCCGGAACGTTGGTTATTAATCGAACATTAATATTACGAACATTAATAATTTATATTTTATATAAATTGCGAGTTTTATATAATCTTATGTGATTACGTGAATTGTATGAATATTATCGTTTTCGTACGTGTTTATCGTGTATTTATCGTATTTAGTATTTTTATAAAAGTTAGTAATTTTATAAAAATAAAGATTGAATGTTTTAATTATTAATTAAGTTATTATTTAATTAATCTAACTTATGGGCCTTAATTAAGCCCGCATGCCAACTTAAAACCTATTATGGACTAGATAAGGATAAAGTTTAAAAAAAATATATATAACATAAACCCTACCTCATCATCGCCGATCGAACCTCACCCCCACTCCCCACTTCGACCGAAACACTCAAGCACCCAAAGCACCTTCGTTCGATCCCCGATCGTGAATCCGGAAGTAGATACGTGCTAGTCTCGACGTTTCTAACACTCCTACGTAAGTCGTTTCGTTCAATTTCATCACTTTTTGATTCCTAAATTTTAGATCATAACCCTAGTTCATCCAAACATGGATTTTTATAATAAAAATGTTAACTTTATTATTGTTTTGCATGTATTTGTTGATTTTATGGTTATTTGCAAAACCCTAGATCCGTGTGGTTAGTAACTTGTTAAAAATTGAATATTTTTGATTATGTGATGTTTAGAAATCGCATGTTAGACGTGAGTTATGATTAATATAGTTGTATATATATTAGTTGAATGACTTGGAATCGAATTGACGTGTTACTTGTGTAAACGAAACGTGTAATGGACAGTTTTGCGCACCGATTTTGTGTGGGCTGTTTGAGGGACTTAAACTATGAACCAGAAGACGTGCGAGTAGGCGTTTCGACCGTGAGACCTTAAACTTGATTTTCAAAAAAAAGAAACGCTTGAAAAAGTTCCGTTTTGAGTGAGTTATGGCCCCGATAAGATAGGGTGACGAATCTGTCAAAAATTCAGCATTATAGTTTTTATGTTTTAGAGAAAAGTTTTTATTTTTATTGATTAAATCAAGCTTTGATAGCCTAGATCTATGATTATAGCATGTAAGTGTTAGGGAATCGTAGATCTAAAGTTTTTTTTGTAAAAACATTGAATGAATTAAAGATAAAAATTTAAGAACACCAAGAACATGATAACTAGAACTTACTTGTGAATAAGGAACAACTTTGGATCTTCAAAGAGGGGGCAAGGGAACGACTTTGGGCAGCCTTGGGGCTCTAGATTTCACAAGAATGGTGTAAAGAAAAGGGAGAAACAAGGCCTCTATTTATAGGTTAGGATTTAGAGAAAAAGGAGGAGTTCTAATTGTATTAGGATTAGGATTGTATTAGGAGCTAAAAGATACTAGCAAATAGGATTAGTTAGTTACTAGGATTTTTATAAGAGAATAGGTTAATTTTTATAAAATTTCTATGGATATGGGGAGATTAGGATAGAATCATGAGTTGTTAGTTAGGATAGAATTGTAGTTGGTTAAATTTTAGATAATTACTAGTTAGCTTTAATAAAAGGTTTAATAATATTCAAGGATAATTAAGAGGTTTAATTTATATATGTATAAAAGAATCGTACGTTTTTAAAAAAATATGAACATTTATTTTTTAGGATTTAATAACATTCATGACTAGATAATTACAAGTCCATAATGATTACAAGTGTTAGTTATATGTTGAATTATATAAAATGTTTAATAGGTTTAGGATAATTATTGTTTAAAATAAAAGAATATATATATTAATATAGAGTTTCCAACAAATATAAAATCTCGGTTTCATAAAAAGATTTAAATAAATAATCATTTAAGTATTGGATTATATAAAATGTTACACAATGAACCTTGTAGTTACAAATATGAAATTTTTGACCTTCTAAGTTTGAATTTAGGTTTCTAAAGATAGAGACTTTCCATAAAATTTATTTTTTTGATTAGGGTTTAAGGCATCCAAGTTACTACATTAGGCAAGATATAGGATAATATTGTATTGAATCACATAGAATCACCATAGTAAATGGCAATATATAGAATCACAATATATTGAAATTGAATTATGCTAACGTTTTCATAGATCGAAATAGTTTCAGGAATGCATAAGGAATCAATAGTATCACTAAAAGGTTACATAAATATAATGGAAAAATCAAGGATGTTACTGTCTCCCCTAGTTAAGAGAATTTCGTCCCCAAAATTCAACTTATAGAGTTTGTGCTATCCTGGAATAGATGAGGGTATTTGAGTTTCATCTGGTCTTCACATTCCCAGGTGAACTCAGGACCACGCTTAGAATTCCAACGAACTTTAACAATTGGAATACGGCTTCGCTTCAGTTTCTTGATGTCACGGTCCATAATCTCATTAGGTTCTTCAACGAAGTGCAGTTGGTTATCTGTCACACCCCAACCGACGGCGGAAACGTCGGGGCGGGACATGTAGACTGTTCATGAGCACAAGGTTGACTAGATTTCAATATTTTAATCATCAAATTTAACTTCAAATAATTCAACACAACCAAATTCAAACAAGTACATAAACGAAGTACATAATAGTCTTTATTTAAATTTAACTAAGTCCAAAGCCTATGTGTAGCATGCCTTGATCAAAATCACACATTAGTACCTGAAACATGAATAAAATAAGGTCAACTAAAAAGTTGGTGAGCATACACAGGTTTGTATATAGATAGCATATAGATTATGAATAAACAAATCCTTACATAACATGATAAAATAAGGCATTTATGGAGAGCAGCTATTGTGTAACCAAGTACAATCAAACCTTTGTAACTAACATGCAAAATTGCGTTGTCGGTAACAATCACCCCAATCTGGGTGGGTTTGTCTGACTCAATAGATCTATCATTGTTTACCGTCGGCTTGAATAGTTAATGATTGCACATAATTTTCACACAAAAGTTAACACACCTAGCACTCAGGCATAAAGCTCAAATTTGCACACATAAATGTAAGGAGGATTTGTACTTGTGTAGTTTGTGTAAATCTAAGCAATAGATTGAATATTGTTCATGTTCCACCCCAAAAATGTAAAAGAGTAAAAGGGGCTATGTAATACTCACTTGATTTGAAGGCGTAGCTAACTCGAGATAATAAATAGAAATGTGATCCTTGTAATGCGCAACGTTAACCTAGTGTGGAATGTATATTAGATTAATAGTGTGCACAATAGTCTATGTCTAAGTCTAGGGTTGAATTGGTTGTGTGTATAAAGCTTGTGGTTTGTACTTGAAAGGTATTGTATAAATTGAAAGATTTGAAATGGATATATTTTTTTTGACATTTTGATCAAGGTTTGAGTTCAAATAACTAAATAAATAAATTACATAATTATTATTTATTCACTTAGTTATAAAAATAACGTAGGTATTAGGGGTAATTAAGTATAACCTAAATAAATATTTTTTGTTTAAATGTAAATTAAATAAATAATTGTTACCTTATTTATTTATTTATAAAATATGTAACTTAGTCATTTAGTTATAAAAAGGTATCAGATGTTTTATATTAAATATAAATTTCTTTACTTTATTTTCATAAAGATGTGTAAATAAGTTGTGTAAATAATATTTAAGTATAGGGTTTAACAATAAATATAAATTTAATTTTGTAAGTTTTAAATAAATAATTTCTATTTATTTTAGAATAGAAATTTGATCTTTTTAAATAAAATTAATATAAATCTTTATAAAATCAATTATTTTTATTTAAAAATTAATCTGAAATACTTATTGTTTTTAAAATATAAAAATAATTATTCTGCCAAGATTTTTCTCACACACAAGACCGTGTCTGGGACAAGGCACGATCGTGCTAGGGCCACGGGCGCGACCGTGCTAGTCAAGGACGCGACCGTGTTAACCAAACAGAAGACATAACTAAGCTGTTCACTAGACACGACCGTGTTTGGGCCAGGCACGATCTTGTCTAGGGTTCTGAGGCACGACCAAGTCTAGCCAAGGGCATGACCGGGTCTGAGTGTGTGAGGCACGACCGCGCTGGTATTGTCACGACCGAGTCTCATGAAGCACGACCGCGCTAGAAGACTAGCGCGACCGTGTCTGTTCCAAAACAGGAACGAATTGCTTAAATCTTATATTGTTAATGTTGGGATTCATAGGGCTTTCATCTATAAGGTTATTACGAGTCTATTGAAATAATTTAATTGTATTTAAAACGCGTTCAAAGCAGGGTTCGATTAAATCCATTTTGAAAGAAAAATAGATTCGGGTTCGTGATGATTCCCATATTGTAAGCCCAAATTAGATTAGGGCTTTTGATCTATAGACTAAAACGTAGATGTTGAAGGTTTCAATTACCCGGAAGGACGATGAATTGATAGTGTACGGTAGAGATGAGTTCCGGCGACGACGGTTTGATCTCCGGCGTCTTCTGCTGCAATTCCGATGAGATGGATGTGCGTAAAACTTCAGAGAGGGTTAGCTATGGTGCGTAGTTGTTTGGTTTGAGAGAGTGATCAACAGAAATGACGAATTCGACGAGTAAGAGATGAAGAGGTCGACGGTTTCAATTTAAAATTCATAATTGGTTTTAATTCAAGTGTAATGTCGAGGTTTAATTGACTAATGATGGTTGTGAATAGACGAACGTGTATAACGGTTACAATGTTGAACGAATTTAGGATTAAAGTTCGTTTTTACGTTTCGACTGTCAAGAGGCGCGACCGTGCCAATAAGAGGCGCGACCGTGCCAAAGCACCGGGCACGACCGTTCCAAAGGCGTGCGACCGTGCCATAGCACTTGGCGCGACCGTGCCTATTAGGGTTTCTTGTTAATTTATAAAATCAGTCCTTGCAAGTTTCAGTATTGACAGATTTGTATAAATATGGACTTATGTAGAGTTTAATAGGATATACTCGTGTAAAATTTGTGGATTTGAATTGGAACATAGTATTTAATTGTTGGTACAAATAGAACAAGTCAGTGTACTAGAATTTGGTTTGAAATGTATCACAATGAACTGAAATATAGATAATGAAAATCAGAAATGTTACATTATCGATGCGGATCTCATCCAAAGGAATGTGCAAAGTGCCGTCAGCTAGACACTTCTTCAGATTAGACATATGAAAAGTGTCATGGATAGAGTTAAGTTCTTGCGGTAGCTGAAGTTTGTAGGCTACTGGACCAATCCTTTCTAGGGTCTCGAATGGTCCAACATACCTAGGAGCTAGTTTACCCTTCTTCCCGAATCGGACAGTTCCTTTCCTAGGTGAAACTTTAAGTAGAACACGATCACCAATATGGAATTCAAGAGGTTTTCTTCTATTGTCCGCATAAGTCTTCTAACGATCTCGTGTGGCTTTAAGTCTATCTTAAATTTGAATTAATTTATCTGAAGTCTCTTGAATAAGTTCCGAACCAGTTATCTGATTGTCTCCGATTTCAGTCCAACAAATAGGGTGCGACATTTTCTTCAGTATAAGGCCTCAAATGGTGCACATTGAATGCTGGTGTGATAACTGTTATTGTATGAGAATTCTATCAGAGGTAAGTGATTATCCCAACTTCCACCAAAGTCGATGACACAGGCTCGAAGCATGTCCTCAAGAGTTTGTATGGTTCGTTCACTTTGGCCATCAGTCTGAGGGTGATAAGCCGTGCTAAGATCCACACTTGTTCCCAAGGATTTCTGTAAAGATTTCCAGAACCTGGACGTAAACCGACTGTCTCGGTCAGAGATGATGGATAGTGGAACATCATGACGAGCTACGATTTCATTGATATAGATCTTGGATAACCTCTCCATTTTATAGTCTTCTTGGATCGGTAGGAAGTGGGCGGATTTAGTCAGGCGATTGACTATGACCCAAATTGAGTCATGCCCACCAGAGGTTTTAGGAAGCTTAGTAATAAAATCCATGGAAATATGATCCCATTTCTATTGAGGGATTTCGGGTTGCTGGAGTAGGCCTGATGGTTTTTGGTGCTCAACTTTGACTTTTTGACAGGTCAAACATCTTCCAACATATAGAGCTATGTCTTTCTTCATTCCAGGCCACCAATAACATTTCCTCAGATCTAAGTACATCTTATTGGAACCTAGATGAATAGAATAGTGAGACTTGTGAGCTTCATTTAGGATAAGTTCTCGGAGATTATCAAAATTAGGAACCCACATTCGACCCATGAAGTAAAGAATTTCATCGGTCTTGGACTCCAACTGATGTTCAGCAATACTTGCCAATTCATCCTTTAGATTCGTCCTGACAAGTGCTTTCCTTTGGGCTAGAAGGATTTAGACTTTGAGACTAGTATGTATAATCATTCCCATCGCACGAGTGCGTGAGGGTTTGATTCTTTCCTTTCTGCTGAAAGCGTCGGCTACTACGTTAGCTTTACCCGGGTGATAGCGAATCTCGCAATCATAGTCATTTAGTAGTTCCACCCAAAGCCTATGTCTCATATTTAACTCCTTCTGATCGAATATGTGTTGTAAGCTTTTATGATTGGTGTAGATAACACATTGCGTACCGTATAAGTAATGTCTCCAGATCTTTAAAGCAAACACTACAGCACCTAGCTCAAGATCATGAGTAGTGTAGTTCTTTTCATGGATCTTAAGCTGTCTCGATGCGTACGCAATGACCTTTCCTCGTTGCATAAGGACACAACCTAGGCCTTGGTTGGATGTATCACAGTACACAACAAAGTCATCGTTGCCATCTGGTAAAGTCAGAATGGGTGCATCACATAAATTCTGCTTAAGCAAATGGAACGCGTCTTCCTGTTTTGGTCCCCAGTCAAAAGTATGGTTTTTCTGAGTCAGAGTAGTGAGTGGCAGAGCAATTCTCAAAAAGTTCAAGATGAACCTTCGATAGTACCCCGCTAGACCCAGAAATGAGCGAACATCTGAGGGAGTCTTTGGTGCATTCCAGTTCTTGACTGCTTCAATCTTGGCAGGGTCAACATGGATACCCTTGTCATTGATCACATAACCTAAGAATTGAACTTCACTAAGCCAAAACTCACACTTAGAGAACTTATCATAGAGTTGCTCTTTCTTTAGAAGCTCAAGGATAAGTTTGAGGTGTTTCTCATGATCGATCTTTGTTCGGGAATAGATCAAGATGTCATCTATGAAAACAATGATGAATTTATCTAGGTAAGGTCGACAAACACGGTTCATGAGGTCCATGAATATCGCGGGTGCATTGGTTAGTCCAAATGGCATAACTACGAACTCATAGTGTCTATAGCGGGTTCGAAAGGCGGTTTTGGGTATGTCTTCTTCATTCACTCGAAGTTGATGATAACCAGAGCGTAGATCAATCTTTGAAAAAAAGGCGGCTCCTTGTAGTTGATCAAACAAATCATCAATCCTCGGTAGTGGATACCGATTCTTGACGGTTAGTTTGTTGAGCTCTCTATAGTCAATGCACATCCGAAAGGATCCATCTTTCTTCTTGACAAATAAAACCAGAGCTCCCCAAGGTGAGAAACTCGGTCGGACAAATCCCTTGTCTAATAATTCTTGAAGCTGACTGATAGCTCTTTCATTTCTGACGGGGCTAAGCGGTAAGGGGATTTAGCAACATGTGTTGACTTAGGTACAAGGTCAATCCGGAACTCGACTTGTCGGATAGGAGATAGTTCGGGCAAATCATCAGGAAAGACCTCTGGGTAGTCTTTAATGATAGGGACATCTTGCAATTTCTTTCCTTGAGTCTTCTTTTCCACAACGTGGGCCAAGAATGCCATAGTAGTGGGTTTTCTCAGCAAGCTATGGGCTTTCATAGATGAAATGATCTTTAAGTTCTTCCCAGACCTCTCTCCATGGATAGTCAAAGTATCTCCAGATTTAAGGGGAATACGGACTAGTTTCTCAGCACAAATGATCTCAGCATGGTTGGTGGATAGCCAATCCATTCCTACCACTATGTCAAAGCTTCCAAGTTGGATAGGGATAAGAACGATTGAGAATGGATGATCGTCAAGTGTTAAAGTACAACCTCGGAAAATAGTATTGGTATGTATTAGATCTCCATTAGCTAACTCAACAGAATAAGTAGTATCTAGTTTAACAAAGTTGGAGCTAAGCAAAGATTCGAACTCGGTTGAGACAAAACTTTTGTCCGCTCCGGAATCGAATAGGATAGAAGCATAGTTTTGATTGATGAGAAACGTACCCGTAACAACGTTTGGATCCTGATGAGCTTCGGTTGCTCCAATAGCAAAAACTCGTCCATTAGCAGTTGGGTTGTTGGCATTGTTCGGATGCAGCTTAGGACAACGATTCCGGAAATGACTTGGGTCACCACATTCATAGCAAGCTCGAACAGTGTTATTTCCAGTAGTAGCAGCAGTGGTGGCTGCCATAAGAGTATTGTTGTTAGCCGTGGCAGCTGGAGCTTTGCAAGTCTGGAATACGTGACCAAGTCGGCCGCAGTTAGTACACTTGCGACACTCTCCGAAGTGATGAAAAGGGCATTTAGGACACTTAGGCATATTCCCTGTATATGGCTTCTTCACATAGGCCTGAGGAGCAGGAGCAACTTGGTTTACCGGTGTAGCAGGAGTTACCATAGCAAACCCTTTGGTAGTCTTTTGTTTCTTGTTATAGTTACGGTCAGGCTTCTTGCTTTCAGCGTTCACCTTCTTAGAACCCTTCCTAACCAGAGCTCCCGACTTAACCAGATCGTCGGTGATAGTAGTAGACAATAGGATTGCTGCCTCCAAATGTAACATCCTGAGTTTTAGGGCGCGAAAGAATTCACGAGAATTAAAAATTTTAAATAAGAAAAGGGAAGCGGGCTTGGGCCGGGGTGTACGGGCCGAAAGAGGCAAGGGTTTGGGCCCTTATAAGCCTCAAGACCTGCCCAAAAGCCCTCATTTCCATCATCATTTTCGTTTCTAGAGAGAGAAGGTGAGAGAGAGTCTAGAGAGAGAAAGTCTCGTTTTTCAAATCCGAGCTCATAGGACCGTGGGCATTCGTATCTGGACCGTTTAGCTGTGAAGGAGAAGCGATTTCAGGTAACCGATTCTCTTAGATCTGAGTTTTAGTTCGTTTTTGGGTTTTTCGGGTTTTGGGTGAAAAGGTTATGTTTGAACGGATGAAACTGAAAGATGAGCATAAATTTGAGTTCCTTAATGGAAAACGAACGTTTTGAATGCAAACAGGTTCGGGATCTTGACGTGATCAGACCCGAATGCGAAAGTTAGGGTTTTTGGCGAAGAACAGGTCCTGCGCACTTGCTAAGTGCGCATGAAGAGGAACCTGCGCACTTGCTAAGTGCGCAGGAAGAGGAACCTGCGCACTTGCTAAGTGCGCAGGAAGAGGAACCTGCGCACTTGCTAAGTGCACAGGAAGCAGGGTCTGCGCACTTGCTAAGTGCGCAAGCATCAAGCTGGTAAAGTCAGTATAGTCGCCTAAATCAGAATGGTTAAACCATTTAGCGTTGAGTTAAGTCTGATACGTGTCAATTGTCATGATTGTTCAGATTGTGTGAGATACAGTAAACAATTGCAGCTAAGATACCAGGTGAGTTCTAATCCCCTTTTTGCCTTCTTTAGGGGTGGTGTGCATACTTAGTGTAAAGCGTTTATTATATTTTATATATTATAAACTGAAAGGAAAAGCTATGTTTTAGTGAAAAGTTTTAAAGAGGGCAAAAGTACATTTTTGTAAAGTATGATTATATTATTGGCAAGCGTTTATTATATTTTACATATACATAAACAAAGGCATAATATAAGTGCTAGTATGTTTTCAGTAAAGCAAGATATATTATTTGGTAAGCGTTTACTATATTTATTATACATAAACAAAGGCATAATATATGTGTTAGTATTTTCAAGTAAGCAAGATATATTATTTGACAAGCGTTTACTATATTTATTATACATAAACAAAGGCATGATATATGTGTTAAGCTGTGTTTAGTAAAGCATAATATATGTGATAGTATTTTCAAGTAAGCAAGATATATCATTTGGCAAACGTTTACTATATTTTGATAAAAATAAACAAAGGCATGATATATGTGTTAAGATATATTTCAGTAAAAGAAAAGGTATTTATGGCAAGCGTTTACTATATTTTTATATACATAAACAAAGGCATAATACATGTTAAGTTATGAACAAGATTTACAGAAAGTTTTATGAACAGTAAAGTGAACAGTTTTCCTTCGGGAATGTTGTCACACCCCCAATTTCAACTAACGGAGTTTTACCGTTTGGAAGGTGACACACCAGGATCTCAGTCATTAGTTACATCAAACGACACTATATGGGACTTGAAATGTCAAAACATAAAAGTTCAGAGTTAATGCGAAAGCGTAAACGTTAATATGAAATCAAAAGTAATTACACGCAATCGGCGTCAATCATTGTAAATAAGTAAACTGTTTCAAATGTTTGAAATGGATAATATGACAGTAGGACTCCATGCATGTCCTAAGTGTGCAACCTGTGCCTTAGCGACCTGAGAAACATGTAAGAAAAAGTGTCAACACAAGGTTGGTGAGTTCACAGGTTTCAAGTTTACAATAAGAGTGTGTTTGCCAGATTATGTACTTTCAATATGCATATCTATAGGTAGCTAACCTATGTTCATGTTTTACTAAAGCGCTCGCAACCGAAGATGACTGTGTTTGTATGCCTCCTGCCAGGTCTATCAACTCTGGCACATGTGAGTAGGCTAACATTTCACCCGTTCGATATCCAATCGAGTTAGCGCGACTAACGAGGGTGGGATTTGTCAAACCCAGTAGTACTACTAAACATTACCTCGCTAAGATCCATATTAACGGTTCGAAATAAGATGAGGACTTTCTGTGATAGTGTGTTACGCTTAGTCTCAACAGTGATATCATATAAAGTACCATAATCAAATAGTTGCGTCATGTTTTCTCCCCTGGCGGGAAAAACAATATTTGCTTGCGTACCTGTTTCTCCCCCACGGGGAAAACAAGTAAAAGTATGATAGTTGGTGTTTCATGTTTGTTTCTTCCTCAACAGGAAAACAAGTAAAATACGTTTGTGTGTAAGCATGTTTCTCCCCCAATAGTAAAACAGGAAAAAAGGGGCCGTGAAACTCACCTGAGTCTGAGTACGAGTAGATAGCACCACACCAGAATACAAGTACGAAACACAAGAGTTTGCCTGTGAACTGCTTAAGTATGTCCTAGAATTATAAGCATAATAGTTAGGGACACATGCAATATTGTGATGATGACTCGGAAGGTTGAACGTCCTAAGGAAACGCTCTAAATATCAAGAGTACACGAACATGTCAACGGGAATGAGTATTCTTAATTAGGATAAATATGTTTCAATGAATGACAAACAATATATATAATAAATACATTCGAGCGTTTTGTCGTTAACTAGATGTCTAGGAGAATAATATAATTTATTATATTATCTTTAAGTTTAGCGGAACAATCTAATTAGTTTAATTGCGTGAAAAAATAATATGTTTATTATTTTTATTCGAGAATCTAACCGCGAGTAATTATATAATTAATTACTCTAATTCGAAACACGACACCAACGAGTATTAACATAGTGAAAATAACGCGTATATATATATATATGTAGATGTTATTTTATTTGGAGTCGATGGTTTCAAGAGAATAATAAAATTATATTATATAAACGTGGCGAAAAAAAAAACATAAATTATGGTTTATAAAACTAAACCCGAGTGTACGGGGTTTTTCCGGGTTAAAACGTATTTATATATTGATATAATAGTATTTGGAATGGTTTTTGTATAAAAGAGATGCTTCAAAAAATAATTAAAACAAAAACAGGGGGGAAGATTCGAACCCGGGTCCCCTCCCTGTTAGCACACATGTTTAACCAGTCCGCCCGCTAGGGTCATCGCAACCAATCCCGAAACATATTGGTTTTAATATCACGAACACTGTGATACCCCCCTCCACAAGTCGCGATCGGTTCTCCCCCCCAACAACACTGAATTCGGCCATGATTCATCGAATTGATACAGGGGTTTAACATTCGAGTATAGGTGAATCTGAGGTGATGGTTAATTGCACAATGTTCACGTTTTGAATCATTTACCCATACGTATATGAGCCGAAACCCTAGATTAAGAACCAAGAATCAGTTCCGTTGAATTCGGTATTGTTAGCCATCGAATTCATGGGGCTTTTACTAAATCAACCCTTGCGAACCTACTGGAATCGTTTAATTTGATTAATAACGGGTTTAAGATAAAAATCCCCAAATCGTTTAAAGAACAAACCCTAGATTACGGGTTGAGTAAAATTAGATGTTTCTTTATAAAATTGATATGGGGTTTTCAATAAAGAAGGGTTTACAAAGCTGTTGATATGTTTTAATTTGACTGAAATCGAGTCTGTGGTGCAGTTCGACTAAATCGCAAACATGATGAACCCTAGAATTGGTTCATCATCAATTCGATACTGTGAGTCCAATTAACCATAGGGCTTTTGATTCATGAAGGTAAACGAAGCTAGGGATGAAATCAATTACCAGAATTTATGATGGATTGAGGGTTCCCGACTAGTGTGAGTTCCGACTTCGACTATCCTAGCTTCCGACAACTCCGGCTTTAGCTTCGGCCAAATTGGCGTGTGGGACTGCTTCCAATGGTTGCGGTATAGATGAGTGAACGTTTAATTTGTGAAGGACAATGCGAGAACCCGTCGAATTTGACAACATAGTCGACGATTCGATGGTTACGGCCATTAATCTCATAATTGGTATTAATGTCTTAGTAATAACTGAGATTAATGTCTTAGTAATGATCGATTATGACCATCAATGCTTAATCGGTTACGAATTGCCATATAAACGATCGTGATTTTGTCAATTGGTTACGAATTTGACTTTTAAAAGTCAACCGAATTGAGTTGTTGCCAATTTTGACTTTTAGAGTCGATGAATTATGTTTTGGAACTTGACAGAATTAATCCTTGGAGTTTGAGGATAAGAAATGACTGAATTTAAACCCTGTGGTTAGATTTAACTGAGTTAGTTAACGGGGTTAAGTTTTCTATAGGATTTTTAACTGAATTGCTAACTGAGTTACCCTGAAAAGTCGGGTTGTCACATCATCCCCTAGTTAAAAGAACTTTCGTCCCGAAAATTAAATAAATAAAAAAAATTATGGATGTCACATCATCCCCTAGTTAAAAGAATTTTCGTCCCGAAAATTAGAATAGTACCTTAAGAGTTTGGCGTGGAGTGCTTGAACAGATTAGGATATTTGCGCATCATCTGATCCTCGCACCCCCACGTGAATTCCGGTCCGCGTTTCGAGTTCCAACGGACTCTAACAATGGGGATTTTGCTGCGCTTTAACGTTTTGACTTCCCTATCCATAATTTCGACTGGTTCTTCGATGAAACGTAACTGTTCATCAATGTGTAGTTCCTCAAGAGGAACTGCGAGCGATTCGTCTGCTAGGCATTTCTTCAAGTTTGAAATGTGAAAGACGTTGTGTAAACCACTAAGTCTTTCAAGTAGGTCCAGTTGATACGCCACTGGCCCGATTCTTTTCGAAATCTTGAATGGTCCGACATAACGAGGATTCAATTTGCCTCATTTCCCAAAATGAATGACACCCTTCCAAGGTGAGACTTTTAACAAGACCATATCCCCTACTTGAAATTCTAACGGTTTACGACGTTTATCGACATAACTCTTTTGACAATCACGAGCTGCTGCCATACGGTTTCTAATCTGGACGATTTTCTCAGAAGTTTCAAGTACGAGTTCAGGACCTGTAAGTTGACTATCCCCAACTTCGACCCAACAGATAGGAGAACGGCATTTCCGTCCATATAGTGCTTCGAATGGAGCTGCCTTGATACTAGTGTGATAACTGTTGTTGTAGGAGAACTCCACCAACGGTAGGTGAGACTCCCAAGTGTTACCGAAATCAATCACACAAGCTCATAGCATGTCCTCCAGAGTTTGGATAGTACGTTCTGTTTGGCCATCGGTTTGAGGATGGTAAGCCGTGCTCATATCTAGACGCGTGCCTAAAGCTTTATGTAACGATTGCCAGAAACGAGAGGTGAATCGTGCATCACGATCCGAAATGATAGAGAATGGCACCTCGTGCTTAGAGACTACTTCTTTCAAGTAAATACGCGTTAGTTTATCCATCTTATCAGTTTCCTTGATAGCTAAGAAGTGAGCAGATTTTGTTAAACGATCGACTATTACCCAAATGGTATTACATCCGGTAGGAGTTCGTGGCAAATTTGTGATAAAGTCCATGGATATTTGTTCCCATTTTCACATGGGAATCTCTGGTTGCTGGAGAAGACCAGAAGGCTTTTGGTATTCAACTTTGTCAGACATTTACTCACATAAATAGCTATATCGGCTTTCATCTTTGGCCACCAATATAGTATCTTTAAATCATGGTACATCTTATCGGAACCCGGATGAATGGAGTAACAAGATTTATGAGCTTCATCCATGATTAGTTCCCTTAAATTTCCAAACACTTCCATATTCGTTTGACGAAGTAACGAATTCCGTCAGATTTTACTTCAAGTTGTGCTTCCATGCCGCGTGTACCTTCTAACGGTAGGTTATCTTCTTTCAAGGCTTCAAGTTGAGCACTACGGATTCTGTCAGGCAATCCAGGGTGAATAATAAGTTGTAACGCTCGAACTCGTTTGGGTTTCGTTTCCTTTCGGCTTAGTGCATCAGCCACAACGTTAGCTTTACCCGGATGATACCGGATCGCACAGTCGTAATCATTTAAAAGTTCAACCCAACGACGTTGTCGCATGTTCAATTCCTTCTGCTCGAAGATATGCTGCAGGCTCTTGTGGTCGGTGTAGATTGTGCATTTGGTACCGTACAAGTAATGTCTCCATATCTTTAATGCAAATACCACGATACCCAACTCTAAGCCGTGAGTTGTATAGTTCTTTCTCGTGGATTTTCTGTTGACGAGAAGCGTAAGCATGACCTTCTCGCGTTGTATCAGCATACAACCGAGACCTTGAATAAATGCATCACTGTATACCACAAAATCGTCCATTCCCTCTGGAAGAGATAGGATTGGTGCACTGTAAAGTTTCTACTTCAGAAGTTGGAATGCTGATTCCAGAGTATCACCCCAGTTATAAGGTTTACTCTTCTGAGTTAAAGCAGTGAGGGGTTGTGCAATCTTGGAGAATTCTTCAATGAAACGACGGTAATAGCCAGCCAATCTAAGAAATTGTCGCGCCTCAGTTGGCGTCGTCCGTGCCGCCCAATTCTTGATTGCTTCTATTTTAGATGGGTCGACATGTATCCCTGTCTCGTTGATTACATGTCTAAGAATTGCACTTCACGAATCCAGAATTCGCACTTGGAAAGTTTTGCATACAAATGCTCTTGTCTTAAGTAGTTCCAAAATTAGACGCAGATGTTCCTCATGTTCTTCCTTGTTCTTGGAATAAATAAGGATGTCGTCGATGAAAACGATAACGAACTGGTCAAGGTAAGGCTTACACACACGGTTCATGAGATCCATGAATACCGCGAGTGCGTTGGTTAACCCAAAAGGCATGACCATAAATTCGTAATGGCCGTACCTTGTTCTGAATGCAGTCTTAGAGATATCTTCTTCTCGGACTCTTAACTGATGGTAGCCGGACCTGAGATCTATTTTGGAATAGAAACTTGATCCTTGGAGTTGATCAAAGAGATCATCTATGCGAGGTAAAAGGGTAGCGGTTCTTGATTGTGACTTTATTCAGCCCCTGGTAATCAATACACATACGGAAAGTTCCGTCCTTCTTCTTGACGAATAGTACCGGAGCTCCCCATGGCGATGAGCTAGGTCGGATGAAACCTTTATCCAACAAATCTTGCAGTTGTGTGGATAGCTCTAGCAATTCACTAGGTGCAAGTCTACAGGGTGCCCGAGCAATAGGCGTTGCTCCGGGTGCTAGATCAATTTGGAATTCGACTTGACGATGCGGCGGAAGACCAGGCAGATCTTCGGGAAATAATTCCGGATAATCACGAACGATCGGTATGTCATCAATCTTCTTCTCCTCATATGGCTGCTCGACGACGAGAGCCAGAATGACAATAGGCAGGCGAACAATTTTCTCGACAAATAATTTCGGCTTGGTTCTTAGATAATCAATCCATACCGACAATTACGTCGAAGCTACCGAGTGTGACTGGCATAAGGTCAATGTCAAGTTCATGACTAACCAATCCTAGTTAACACGCCTTAAGATTGTGAGTTGTTTCGATTATTTGACCGTCTGCTATCCCTATAGTGTACTTAGTTGCTAATAGAGTCGGAGTATGACCGCACCAACATGAAATTCGTGAAGTCATGCTGAGACTTCTAGTGAGACCAGTGTTTATAAGGTAAGCGTCGGTCAACATAAAGGCTGAGAGAGGAGGTTCACATGTAGACCAGATTTTAATGAGATATAGATTCCAGGAGTACAAGGGATTGGATGTCTATTTAAGTAATCGCGTTCAACTGATGGTCAGTTAGATTAAATCCCCGTTTTCTAATGTCATTGGAACAACCAGATATGATGGGGTATAAATCTAATTAGACTAAGAATTAGTCATATGTTAAGGTAATAGAGTCAAATGGAACGTATTAGTTTAGAAAGAATTCCTCAGATTCCGCTTACATAGTTGGAGTCGGTGGGTTTACCATGAGGTTCTATTAGAGTTTCAGTCCAGATGGTTTCCTTGATCAAGTTTGAATGAGAGTCTTACGGTCACTAAGACTATTACATGAGTGAAAATAACATGATGGATTCCATTAATGATAGTTCAGTGTGTCCGTAAACATCTTCAACCTGATAGTCGCGTCTATCAACTGTTGAACGAGTTTAACGATACCACTTAGTCATTGAGTGGATTACGAGAATTTCTACGGACAATGGAAACTTAAGTCTGTAACTCACAGATTAGGACCATTTATCCACACACTAGGTTTTCACCAGGACTTACATGCACCTCAAATTACTATTACGTGTGCACCCGTAATGATAATTTGCTTTGCATGTTCACCCTAGTTTCTCCCCGTCTTGTGCCATAATGTCCTTTAGTTTATATTGCTGAGTACAGAGTGTTGTCAGATATGATAAGTCATCGAAGAGCTTAGTCATCAACTATAAGTTGATCAACTAGAACTCGTATCAGGATGTGTAGTCAGGAATCGTTTGATCCGAGTATTCACTCGAGTTGAAACACAATATGAGAGTCCAATCCAGCGGATTGTAAATGAGAACATGTAACAAACATGTACATGAACTGCGACTTCGAAAAATGAAACTGGTTTCCTGAATACAAGTTACAGAAAGCAGCAAGGTAGCCGTCCTTTCAACTTAGTCAAGATAGGGTTTGAGTATGCATTGAGCAATGCGTTCTCAGATTTGTGGTCAATCTATTCTCAACAGAATATCGGAGAAAGATGCGAGCCCATGGCTCGGGAAAGTGATGACATCTACATGTCAATGGATTCTGCAATGATGCGTGCAACGGTCTGCCTTCATTCGGCGTATTGTTGCTGGCGGGTACAGTAGGGACTCGCCTCCGACGATCCTTACTCCCAAAGAGATATGTGCTAGCTGAGTGTCGTACCAAAACATGGACATGAGAAGGCCCACCATACCCAACCGGTGATGGTGATGTAAGTGACTCCTCCGAAGGATCCGTCTCGCTGCCCTCGGACATGAGTGGATGATGTTCTGGTGATTCACCGAGTTTCGCCACTGGGAATGATGATGCAATGCAAATGATGTGTCCCTCGCCAACTGAGGATGATACGGATGGTATTAACATGCCTGCACTGCAATGTATAGTTGCTATATGTATCACGTATAAGTGTCTGTGCCGTGTAACTATTGTGTGAGGTTATAGTCTAGTATGCAATCCTAGTTCTCTATAACCAATGGCTCTGATACCAATCTGTCACACCCCCAATTTCAACTAACGGAGTTTTACCGTTTGGAAGGTGACACACCAGGATATCAGTCATTAGTTACATCAAACGACACTATATGGGACTTGAAATGTCAAAACATAAAAGTTCAGAGTTAATGCGAAAGCGTAAATGTTAATATGAAATCAAAAGTAATTACACGCAATCGGCGTCAATCATTGTAAATAAGTAAACTGTTTCAAATGTTTGAAATGGATAATATGACAGTAGGACTCCATGCATGTCCTAAGTGTGCAACCTGTGCCTTAGCGACCTGAGAAACATGTAAGAAAAAGTGTCAACACAAGGTTGGTGAGTTCACAGGTTTCAAGTTTACAATAAGAGTGTGTTTGCCAGATTATGTACTTTCAATATGCATATCTATAGGTAGCTAACCTATGTTCATGTTTTACTAAAGCGCTCGCAACCGAAGCTGACTGTGTTTGTATGTCTCCTGCCAGGTCTATCAACTCTGGCACATGTGAGTAGGCTAACATTTCACCCGTTCGATATCCAATCGAGTTAGCGTGACTAACGCGGGTGGGATTTGTCAAACCCAGTAGTACTACTAAACATTACCTCGCTAAGATCCATATTAACGGTTCGAAATAAGATGAGGACTTTCTGTGATAGTGTGTTATGCTTAGTCTCAACAGTGATATCATATAAAGTACCATAATCAAATAGTTGCGTCATGTTTTCTCCCCTGGCGGGAAAAACAATATTTGCTTGCGTACCTGTTTCTCCCCCACGGGGAAAACAAGTAAAAGTATGATAGTTGGTGTTTCATGTTTGTTTCTTCCTCAACAGGAAAACAAGTAAAATACGTTTGTGTGTAAGCATGTTTCTCCCCCAATAGTAAAACAGGTAAAAAGGGGCCGTGAAACTCACCTGAGTCTGAGTACGAGTAGATAGCACCACACCAGAATACAAGTACGAAACATAAGAGTTTGCCTGTGAACTGCTTAAGTATGTCCTAGAATTATAAGCATAATAGTTAGGGACACATGCAAATTGTGATGATGACTCGGAAGGTTGAACGTCCTAAGGAAACGCTCTAAATATCAAGAGTACACGAACATGTCAACGGGAATGAGTATTCTTAATTAGGATAAATATGTTTCAATGAATGACAAACAATATATATAATAAATACATTCGAGCGTTTTGTCGTTAACTAGATGTCTAGGAGAATAATATAATTTATTATATTATCTTTAAGTTTAGCGGAACAATCTAATTAGTTTAATTGCGTGAAAAAATAATATGTTTATTATTTTTATTCGAGAATCTAACCGCGAGTAATTATATAATTAATTACTCTAATTCGAAACACGACACCAACGAGTATTAACATAGTGAAAATAACGCGTATATATATATATGTAGATGTTATTTTATTTGGAGTCGATGGTTTCAAGAGAATAATAAAATTATATTATATAAACGTGGCGAAAAAAAAAACATAAATTATGGTTTATAAAACTAAACCCGAGTGTACGGGGTTTTTCCGGGTTAAAACGTATTTATATATTGATATAATAGTATTTGGAATGGTTTTTGTATAAAAGAGATGCTTCAAAAAATAATTAAAACAAAAACAGGGGGGAAGATTCGAACCCGGGTCCCCTCCCTGTTAGCACACATGTTTAACCAGTCTGCCCGCTAGGGTCATCGCAACCAATCCCGAAACATATTGGTTTTAATATCACGAACACTGTGATACCCCCCTCCACAAGTCGCGATCGGTTCTCCCCCCCCAACAACACTGAATTTGGCCATGATTCATCGAATTGATACAGGGGTTTTAACATTCGAGTATAGGCGAATCTGAGGTGATGGTTAATTGCACAATGTTCACGTTTTGAATCATTTACTCATACGTATACGAGCCGAAACCCTAGATTAAGAACCAAGAATCAATTCCGTTGAATTCGGTATTGTTAGCCATCGAATTCATGGGGCTTTTACTAAATCAACCCTTGCGAACCACTGGAATCGTTTAATTTGATTAATAACGGGTTTAAGATAAAAATCCCCAAATCGTTTAAAGAACAAACCCTAGATTACGGGTTGAGTAAAATTAGATGTTTCTTTATAAAATTGATATGGGGTTTTCAATAAAGAAGGGTTTACAAAGCTGTTGATATGTTTTAATTTGACTGAAATCGAGTCTGTGGTGCAGTTCGACTAAATCGCAAACATGATGAACCCTAGAATTGGTTTATCATCAATTCGATACTGTGAGTCCAATTAACCATAGGGATTTTGATTCATGAAGGTAAACGAAGCTAGGGATGAAATCAATTACCAGAATTTATGATGGATTGAGGGTTCCCGACTAGTGTGAGTTCCGACTTCGACTATCCTAGCTTCCGACAACTCCGGCTTTAGCTTCGGCCAAATTGGCGTGTGGGACTGCTTCCAATGGTTGCGGTATAGATGATCGAACGTTTAATTTGTGAAGGACAATGCGAGAACCCGTCGAATTTGACAACATAGTCGACGATTCGATGGTTACGGCCATTAATCTCATAATTGGTATTAATGTCTTAGTAATAACTGAGATTAATGTCTTAGTAATGATCGATTATGACCATCAATGCTTAATCGGTTACGAATTGCCATATAAACGATCGTGATTTTGTCAATTGGTTACGAATTTGACTTTTAAAAGTCAACCGAATTGAGTTGTTGCCAATTTTGACTTTTAGAGTCAATGAATTATGTTTTGGAACTTGACAGAATTAATCCTTGGAGTTTGAGGATAAGAAATGACTGAATTTAAACCCTGTGGTTAGATTTAACTGAGTTAGTTAACGGGGTTAAGTTTTCTATAGGATTTTTAACTGAATTGCTAACTGAGTTACCCTGAAAAGTCGGGTTGTCACAAATGTGTACCAGCTATAAAGGTCCTTGGGACAGATGTTACTTGTACAAGATGTCAGATATGGGTTCTACCCATTAGTAAGAACCTTTGGGTTCGTTAACGGTTGTACAACTGGATGAGTGACTGCGGTTGCTCGGGAGGTCCACGCAACCTCCCCGTAGTGTTAAGCGGTATTGTCGGTTCATGGTCGTTGATCATGGGGGCATTGACCAGGGTATTGTCGGTTCATGGTCGTTGATCATGGGGGCATTGACCAGGTACTCGTCGGTTCATGGTCGTTGACCATGGGGGCGGTACAGTAGTGACAAGAGAATTGACGGATAAGCGATATTATCGGTTCATGGTCGTTGATCATGGGGGCATTGACCAGGTACTAGTCGGTTCATGGTCGTTAACCATGGGGGCGGTACAGTAGTGACAAGGGAATTGACGGTTTATTATATGTTTTAAACTGTTTGAAAAGTAAAGTATGTAACGTTTAGCCTTATTGGCAGTATATATGTTTTAGTAAATCTTTTGTATAATTGATTTAAAGTAAACGTTAGAACTCACTCAGCGTTGCTGATTTTTAGTATGCACATCAGTTAAGTGTAGGTGACAGTAGATGGAAGTGGATGCTTGGCTTGGCGAGAAGAGTTACCCGAAGATCAGCATCTGGCATCCTGTTTATGTTTCTTTTGTTTATGTTGATTAAGACAAGTTTCAGTTGTATTTGACAAGTTATGTTTAGACATGTTATGTTTCCGCTGCGTATGTTGAGATTTTAAATCGTTTCCGCTGTGATAATGTATGTCTTATGTTTAAGTGCTATGTGTTGATGAGTAAATCCAATAAGTGAGGCCTCCTGGGTTTGGGGCCTTACACCAAAGTAGTGGGTGATCTAGATAAGGTAGGGATTCGGACTAGAGGGCTCAAACCAGTAATGTACCGGTCAATCTGTCTGCTAACCGGTGTAACCATATGTGGCACTAGAATACTGAGCTCATGAAAACGCTCGGTGTAGGCTGCATGCTCACCACCATCCATCTCATGGTTCCAAAACTCAATCTCTATCTTCTTGAGTTCATTACTCGGGCATAATTCCCTAATGAGCAACTCCTTAAACTTATTCCAAGGCAAGGCTAGAGCTACGTTTCTTCCCCTGACCCTGATTTGGGCATTCCACCAAGTAAGAGCCCGTTTCTAAAATGTGCTTGCGGCAAACTTCACTTTCAGATTTTCTGGACTCTCAGCCATGTCCAGAGCAGATTCAACTTTTTCAATCCATTGAAGCAGCCCAGTTGCTCCTTCAATACCATTAAAATCAGCAGGCTTGGAGTTAGTGAACTTCTTGTAGTGGTCAGTATTGTTATTATCCGCTCTAGAACCGCCAGTGTTACAGAGCGAGTTACTGACTTGGGTAACCATTTCAGGAAGGACATCCCTTAGTTGTCGAGTGATGATAGCAGCAATCTCATTGATCTCAGTAGTGTCACGACGAGGAGGCATTCTACAAGATAGAGTATAGCTGGATAAGTTGATAAATGATAGATAGAGTCGCAAGATAATCAAAATAGGAATTTTATTCATAATCAAGTTGTTTAATTACAAATAAGGAACGATAAAGACATAAGCACATATAACCACTTAATGTCCCGAATTGAAAATAAAAAGAATTATTTGACTAATCAAAACTCTAGATCTGCATGGTAAATGGTAGGAGAGTGTGTTTTAGCCTATAAGCGATACTCACACCAAGATTTCCCAGGAAAGAGTGACAGGTCCAAAGGGATTTATGCGCCACGCCTTTCCTAGACAGAGCCCTTTGTGTACAGGTACCCACTCTTCCAGATTGCACACTGTCCTTCGATCCACCAATTAGACCCTTGATCTTGAAGAGAGTGATTTAGGAATCTTCTTAGCTCCGTCTTCTAAGTCTCGGATGATCGAAGACTTGGTAGTTCCAGCTCTAATCTCTTTAGGTTCCACCGGTCGTGTAAAGCGTACGTTCTCCGGGCGATAATGACTAGTTGCGTCAGACCGCAGCTCCTGGTTGTTCATGTCTCGAGCTTCTTGTGTCCACTTGATTGAGCTTGGGGTTGCTATACTTTTCCTTGTTAGGTCGAAGAAGTTATCCATGGCTAGAAGAAGTGAGGTTAGAGATAAGTTAAACACATAAGGTTAGACACAAAGGAAAAGTAGCTTCCTAATAGGGAAATCCTAGGGTTATGGACTAGGTTTATTCTAAAGTAACCTAATTCTGTATAACCATGGCTCTGATACCAATCTGTCACACCCCCACCGATGGCGGAAATTACGCGAGGGGTGACGAATTGAAATCATCATAGTAATTAAAAGAAATACTATTAAATTAATCGAATAATTGCATTACATTGTTTTAAAAACACATAAGAAAACAAAATAGATAAATAAATAGTCTTTATTAAACTTTATAAATAACTAAATCTCCTAGTGCCAAGTCTCGAAGTCCTAGCGTGATTGTAACAACAACCTAGTTATTAGTACCTGAAAAACATGCTAAAATATGTCAGCTATAAAGCCGGTGAGAACATAGGTTTAAGTAATTACAATGAAGATTTTTGCAATTCATAAACAAGATTCAATAACATGTAAACCAACTTTTATACATCGATTCAACCAAACCTAATGACAAGATTGGGTTCCCAAAGAATTGATATAGCATGAATAACAAGTTTTGCAGTATCTGTATATCTAGTCTCAAGTTGATATCGTATCTCGTCAACTCAAGAACTAGATCGGCTTGTCAGGCCCATAGATCTATGACTTACTCCCGTTGGCTTATCCCAAGTTAATGGTTGTAGAGTGTGTATAAAACCGTTTAAGTTTACAAGTATAGATAGTTGTTATTGAAATTGCAAAAGTAGTATTTGAGTTTGATATAGTTTGAACAACCTTTGATATACGAGCATGTTTTCCACCCCAAAGATAAAAAGTAAAAGGGGCTATGTATCTCACCTTGAAGTAGGTGGGTAGAATCTTGTCCTGGTATTAACTTGGTTACGAGAATGCCTTAAGGATTAAACCCTAAGTAAGTTATAGTGCAAGTTAGTTTTAGAATTTAGGTTTAGAATAGATAAAGGTTGATATTGTAAATAGAGGAAAGTGGTTGTCGTATACTAGAGTGGTTGTCATCCTAGAGTAGTATCTCCAACAGAAGCGTTCGCAGGAAAGAGTTGGTTGGATCAAGATCCCGTCTTTCCTAGCCAGAACTTTCTGGTTGTTAGATAACTACATACCGGTTGGATGGTTACTCTATCGATATAATAGACCAAGTTTAGGGTTTATTTGGTAACTTTAGAAAGTGTAGGGGCTAAAGTGTAAATATGATTTTAGTTGGGATTAAAATGAATAAGTTGAATATTAGAGGATTATAATTGAAAAAGTAGAGAGTTTGAATACAAACATGATTCAAGAATGGATAGAGAGTAAAAATGAATCAAAACTTAGATTTTTATATAAAAAGTTTGAATGCGATTAAAAGACTTATGAGTATCATAAATTTCTGTATTTTTATAACTTATAACATGTTAAAATCACTTATTTTATAATAAAATTCGTATCTTTTATAAAAATTATGAATATCATGAAAGTTTGCAAAAGGGGGGTTTTGACAGTTTTTGACAGCTTTGCGCACCGATCTTGCGTGGGCTGTTTGAGGGACTTAAACTATGAACCAGAGGACGTGCGAGTAGGCGTTTCGACCGTGAGATCTTAAACTTGATTTTCAAAAAAAGAAACGCTTGAAAAAGTTCCGTTTTGAGTGAGTTATGGCCCCGATAAGATAGGGTGACGAATCTGTCAAAAATTCAGCATTATAGTTTTTATGTTTTAAAGAAAAGTTTTTATTTTTATTGATTAAATCAAGCTTTGATAGCCTAGATCTATGATTATAACATGTAAGTGTTAGGGAATCGTAGATCTAAAGTTGTTTTTGTAAAAACATTGAATGAATTAAAGATAAAAATTTAAGAACACCAAGAACATGATGACTAGAATTTACTTGTGAATAAGGAACAACTTTGGATCTTCAAAGAGGGGGCAAGGGAACGAATTTAGGCAGCCTTGGGGCTCTAGATTTCACAAGAATGGTGTAAAGAAAAGGGAGAAACAATGCCTCTATTTATAGGTTAGGATTTAGAGAAAAAGGAGGAGTTCTAGTTGGATTAGGATTAGGATTGTATTAGGATCTAAAAGATACTAGCAAATAGGATTAGTTAGTTACTAGGATTTTTATAAAAGAATAGGTTAATTTTTATAAAATTTCGATAGATATAAGGAGATTAGGACAGAATCATGAGTTGTTAGTTAGGATAGAATTGTAGTTGGTTAAATTTTAGATAATTACTAGTTAGCTTTAATAAAAGGTTTAATAATATTCAAGGATAATTAAGAGGTTTAATTCCCATCAATTTATATATGTATAAAAGAATTGTAAGTTTTTAAAAAAATGTGGACATTTATTTTTTAAGATTTAATAACATTCATGACTAGATAATTACAAGTCCATAATGATTACAAATGTTAGTTATATGTTGAATTATATAAAATGTTTAATTGGTTTAGGATAATTATTGTTTAAAATAAAAGAATATATATATATATATATATATATATATATATTAATATAGAGTTTCCAACAAATATAAAATCTCGGTTTCATAAAAAGATTTAAATAAATAATCATTCAAGTATTGGATTTTATAAAATGTTACACAATGAACCTTGTAGTTACAAATATGAAATTTTTGACCTTCTAAGTTTGAATTTAGGTTTCTAAAGATAGAGACTTTCCATAAAATTTATTTATTTTTATTAAGGTTTAAGGCATCCAAGTTACTACATTAGGCAAGATATAGGATAATATAGCATTGAATCACATAGAATCACCATAGTAAATGACAATATATAGAATCACGATGTATTGAAATTGAATTATGCTAACGTTTTCATAGATCGAAATAGTTTCAGGAATGCATAAGGAATCAATAGTATCACTAAAAGGTTACATAAATATCATGAAAAAATCAATGATGTTACAATATATATGTTGAATTGTAATTTGTACAATGATGAATTGACGTGCTACAACTATATGATATACTTTGTTTTGGAAATTTAACATTACAAGTTTGGTTGGGAGATACTTGGAGCATCCACAACAATAAAATTCATAAATGCTCATAAAATTGCTTAGTGATCTGACACATCAGCAACACTAGGGCTGGTAATTTTAGACACGAATACACGAAACGAACCTACACGATCTTAACAGGTATCGTGTATGGCCTTATCGTGTTTCGTGTCCTAAACAGGTAGACACGAATCTACCTGTTAATTTTCGTGTCTAAACATGTAAAATACATGTTTACCTGTTAAGTATCTGTTAAGATTTTTTTAAAATAAAAAATACTAAAATATGATATTATATGTAGGTTCTTACTTGTTTCACTAAACAGGTTCTTAAACAGGTTTACATGTTTACCTGTTAAGTACCTGTTAGTACCTGTCTAAACAGGTAAAATACACGTTTCACTAAACAAGTACTTAAACATGTGTTTCTAAACAGGTCTTATCGTCTCTTATCGCGTTAAGCATGTATAAACAGGTTCGTGTTTGGGAAAAAGTACACGAAAGTTATTGTGTCGTGTTCGTGTATACATATTTCGTTTTCGTGTCTTATCGTATACGTGTATACACGATATGCCAACCCTAAGCAACACCCATAAACATCCCTATAAACTTTTCTCAAACCATGATTATACCCCCATGAACATTCTTACAATTTCCATATCATCACCAATTTTTATACCAAAAACAAAAAAAAAAACCAACCCACACCCTAACCCGTCTGTAGTCATCCTTTACTTACGAATAACAACATCAAAAACTACCAATGGGCGATGCCGCACAATGGATAGTCCGTGGGAAAGCCGTCCTTTGGTACCATGCCATATGTAAAGTCCAAAATCCAACGAGTAGGAAGTATGACATAGAAGCTTACTTAATGTTGAGACCAAAATCTGGTCGGTTTGGCTCGGGTTAAGGCACCAGTGCTTGGAAAGGACAAACCCGGTTCTGGTCGGCCTCTGTGACGGTATGGCTGCATTACAGGAAAATCTCGTTAGAGCGCCCCGGGGGTTTGGCTCCAAGGGCACTCCGATGCTTAAGTCAGTATCATCTCAACCATGATATTCGTATATGTGTATGTATGTGTAGTAGAGTGGAAAGTGTTGAGAGAGTTAGGGTTAGAGAGGATAAAAGAGAACCTGAACGTTGTAGTGGGAACTCTTATATTTATACGAGATTATTGGGCTTTAGCTCTAATGGGCCTATCATATTGTGGGCCTTACCAGAATTAAGGATGGTAAAATAACCCGAGCCCGGCGGGTATACCCGAAACCCGATGGATACAGGACCGGCTATGAGATTAATATTTAATTTTTTCGTGGATTTGGGAAGGGCATAAGATTAGGTGATACCCGACCCAATTACCCGAAATCACATATCATTACCCGTTTACACGAATCATATACCCGAAAAATTTTACTTTAGTTTTAATGTTCTCTTAATGCATGCTTATTAATGCTTTATTTGAGTAGTTCCATTATGTGAAAAATTAATTTTTATTTTGAAAAATGTATTTGATGATATTAATGTATGTACTTAATTCATATTTAACATGTTATTATAAATATAAAAATAGAGTCATAGAAAAGTACAAGACACATACTCGACGAGTATTGGCCGATACCCGCAAGTATCCCCGATACCCGATACTAACGGGTATACCCGATACCTGCGGGCATGCCCGATACCCCGACTAGTAATTACACGACACAAACCCGACGGGTAATGGGTCGGGTATGGGACACGATTTTACAACCGTGTCTGGGTTTGGGTAGGGGTGTAAACGAGCCAAGCTGGCTCGTAAGCTACTCGAGATCGGTTCGCTAAAAACTTAAATCGAGTCGAGCTTAAACGAGCTCGAGCCTAAACGAGCTCGAGCCTAAAAAAAGCTTGTTTAATAAACGAGCCCAAGTCCGAGCTTTCACTTATCGAGTTCGAGCCGGCTCACGAGCCTATTATTTATATAATTTTTTAATTAATATATTAAATATATATTTATAAAATAATAATTAGTATATAATAAATTATGATAAAAATAACTAAATAATATATATATATATATTAGAAAAATAATATAATAAAATTTACATTAAAACAATTATAAATATATATAAATTAATTGATAAATAATAAACGAGGCGAGCTCGAACTTGATCGAGCTCACAGTAAGTTAAATGAGCCGAGCTCGAGCCTAGTCGAGCTAAGGCTTGGCTCGGCTCGTTTACACCCCTAGGTCTGGGATTACCGATACCCGACCCATTGCTATCCCTAACCATAATTGGGCCTTCTCCTTTTGGGATGAGCCTGAATACTAGGCTTAAGTCTTGGGCTGCTATGACCTGTCTAGCTTGACGTAACGCTAGTTAACGTTATGTTAGACTCACATAGTCTATCGGTGACGGGTGTAATATAGGGGTACCTCGTCAAGTCCATCGATCCGGTATAAAGTTGTGCTAGTTACATTATGTCAGACGCATACTGGTTATTGTTGTCGGGTGCAATATGAGGGTATCTATCACCATCCTGTTGCCGCTTCTAGGACATAGGTTTGGAACCAAATGATACTTCTCAAGTTTCAAAATTACTAAATATGCTAGATGTTTGTACACTAGTGTTATTATGTACTATTGATGTTACATCTAATGATACATCTAGAAAATTTAATGATATAGAACCTATATTAGTTTTTAAATAAAGTTAATTAATTGCTTAAAATAGCAAAATGGTATATCTTTTTTAATTTTAATGAATATAATTATATAACAACACATTACAAAAATTATCACTAATAGTAATGTACTTGTATTTATCATTTTCACATAATAGGAACATACAATATTCTTTAGAATAGGTGTTAGGTTTCTTTCATGCTAGCTTCTACTATTTACATGAAATGATTTTTCTTATAAAAAAATATATTTTATTACATCTTATATATATGCTGTAACTTTTTATCAGATATAACAACATATTTTTATTTTTAAAACAAGTATATATCTTCACAGTTTGTTATTTTAAGCCATTGATACCCTTAGAATCTTAATATGATACTTTGTGTTTACAATATGCACATTAGCCTATATCGTTTCCTTAATCATACTTTTATGTTAAATCAAATACATTTGTCTGGCGATCAATTTAGAGTTACGTTTAACCTAATATTTTTAAGAATAAACTTAATTCATCTAAACTCATTTTCATCTACTTTGAATTGTTTGATTAGCTAGCTAAAGTTATTGGACTAACTAGTTGGCGTCTAATTGTGAATTTGGTATGACCAAAATCCAACATACATAAGACATTCCTTTAATTCGACTATAAACGCATCCCCTTTTAGACATTGATGGCAATCTCCTTTTGACTTTTGATGGTGGGTGGCTAGTGGTATTAATAATTAAATTTAGGTACTTACCGTCTAAATTATTATTTTTCGACAATTTTTTGTTTAATCTTTAAATACCACTTAAACCTTTTATAAGGATTTAAACTCACACCAATTTTATCGTCAATATTAATTTCTTTATTAGTTATGGATATAAGTAATCTCACCATAGTATATCAAGCAATCACATTTTAGCAATGTTTTGAAACCCGGACTGGACCGGCCGGTCGGACCGGGAACCGGTGGTCTGACCGGTCCGGTTACATGTGTTGAACCGTTTCTGCAGCGAACCGGGTGGTCGGACCGGAAACCGGGTGGTCGGACCGGTTGAACCGCTTGACTATTTTTTTTTTAATCTTTTTTAAGCTTCTTGGCTTCTTATTTCGTAGGTAATTGTTAGTTTAAAATTATTGGAATTGACTTGTTGGTGGTTTTTGAAAGAATTAAAAGCTATTTAGACTGATATATTTTTATAATATTTATGACGTTGTCCGGTTCTTAAATCCGGTCCGACCAGTGGACCGGTAAGGAGACCGGTTCGACGTCCGGTCCGGTTCTGAAAACATTGCATTTTAGTTAGTAAACACATATAATATAAAAATGCATTAAATAATTTGTATGTGTAAAACATTAATTCTAGGAATGAATAACATAAAATTACCATGTTAGCCTTATCAAATTAAGAACTAGTTTTCAAATCTTTAAAACTTTAGATTTAAAATTTGAACACTTCTTGCAAATTATAGCGATCCCTCATCTATGTAGACGGGTATTTAAGTATGTGACCGGATATTTGCTTATATAAAAAATTGCATAGGTTCGGTACGTGTTATGTGATGTACGTTTGATTAACCAAAAACTGATACCATACTTGTTTACACGCACTGAAACAAAATTTTTTTTTGTATACCATTATGATATTAAATAGATATTTGTTGAAATTGTTATAAACTTAATATAATTAAAATTTTACAATTGTTACAACTGTACATTTGATTAACCAAAAGTGATATCATAATTGTTTACATACATTAAAACAAAAATTATTTATACACCATGTATGATATTAAAAACATAATTGTTGAAGTTGTTATAATTTTAATATAATTACAAATTTAGAATTGTTACAACTTTATTTAAGTACTATTTTATGTACCCATATATTTAATAGAAAAATGAAAGTAAAATAATGTGAAAAAAATTTAAAGTAATGAGTAAAACAAAAAATAAAATTCTTTGTTTACTTAATTAAGTAATAATTAGAAGTCAAATTTTATATATATTTTTTTAAATAAAAACATTAAGATTAAATTTCAATATTTAAATTTACTTAAAATAGGAAAAATTAGAAGATTTTAAAGAGAAAAAATATAATGATAACACATGACATTTTTTTAAATCATTTATTCAAATAAAAATTTTATATTTTGATTTGATTTTAGGATGAATTTGAGAGAATCCCAACGACTTAATCACCTAAGATTATAAATGGGGATCTCTAATACCTCCGAGAAATCGGTAAACCTAACAAGTAATAATATTTAGGAGCATATTAATTAGTGTGTGAGTTTAATGGTATCATAAATTGTGGATGAAATAATTTAGGAGCATATTAATTAGTGTGTGAGTTTGATATTAAAAAGAAAAAGTAATCGAGTATCTGATACGTATAAAAACAAGTATGACATGTAATTTTATAATAGAGTAAAGTGTTATTTTCGTTCCTGTGGTTTGGTCATTTAGTCACTTTCATCCAAAAAGTTTTTTTTAGTTTTTTCGTCCCTGTCGTTTCAAAATTTATCCATTTTCATCCAATTGACTAACCCCGTTAAAGTACTACTGTTAAATCAGGGGCATTTTCGTATTTTTAAAATTCTTTTTTTAAAATACTACCCAACAAGACCACCAACACACAAACCCCAACCCCACGTTCATCTTCCCGGCGACCTAAATTTTCCGGCACTCCATTTTTGCCGGCAAGGCACGTTTTTCCGGCCACCGAGGGCTGTCCACAAACAACGAACCATAACCGCCTTCAACGTTCTTCGCTTCGTAACCATATTCTCGTAACTCTGAACCAACATACATGGAACCGAACCAAACCCAAATCTGTAAAGTCACCGGAATATTGAGGCAGCAACGGTAAGGTCATCAGAACTCTTGGTGGCCGGAAGAAGGTGGGACGAGGTGGAGATTATGGAGTACAAGGTTAAAAAGGTTATTGGAGATTGATGTGGGTCGCCGGAGTTGCCTGTGTAACCGGCGATGGGGACGATCGTTTGGAGATGTAGGTCAGTAGAAGGCGACACAGGCTGCGGGGTGGAGACGGTGGTCGGTGGAAGGCGACACAGGCTGGAGACGGTGGTCGGAATCATCGTCGGAGGTAGCCGGAATGTTTAAGGTTGCTGGCTTGGCTTCACATCAGTGAAGAAGAAGGAAGTTTGAAAATTGGTTAAAAAGTTAGGGATCATCGCATGGCTTCACCTCCGTGAAGAATAAGAAAGGAACATGAAAATAATTAAAAAAATAATTTTGAAAAGACGAAAATGCCCTTGACTTAATGGTAGTATTTTAATAGGGTTAGTCAATTGGATAAAAATGGATAGATTTTGAAACGTCAGGGACGAAAAAGCTAAAAAAAACTTTTTGAATGAAAGTGACTAAAATGAACAAAGCATAGAAACGAAAATAACACTTTATTCTTTATAATATTTATGAGAAAAAAAAAAGAATAAAGAGCTTTTGATTCCTACATATCAAATCAGACCATTGTTATCCCCACATACCCATAGCAATCACTAGCCCCTCCTCTATGATGCAATCCCTCTCTCTTTCTTAGTCAAAGATCTTTTCTTTATACTATAGAAATAATTTTATACTTTTGTCTAAAATTTATAAAATATTGTATCTATACTATATAATAAATAAAGGTTTCTCAATGCCATGTGTCGCCTCCATATTCATCCTTATAAATTTTTTCCCGTCTCTCTCTCATAATAAATACACTTCCATATTTTCAATAGTAACATATTTTTAAACAAATTATTAATTATACTAATAAAACAAATTTATTTTAAATTATCTCATATTATAAGAAACTTTGAAATATAATTATTTAGCTTATGTTTTCAATCAAATAGTAAATGAAAGTAAAATTACATTGAATAATATTTAATGTATTTTTTAAACTCAATTATATATTAATTTTATATTTTTTTTTATTTTGTTTTCTAATGTTAGTATATTTAATACATTTCTCCACCTATAAGATACATATATAAAGATTTAAGAATTTTATGTATTGATATTTTTCACCCTGTGTAGTACACAGGTTCTAAGCTATATATATATATATATATATATATATATATATAATATACAACATACTTTTAAATATAAATATTCTATCTTATACAGTAAAAACGTATGTTTTAAAAAATATATCATAGTTTATTAATTTTAAAATAATACATATGAGATTCCTTTTATATTTTAACCTGTTAAATTTTTAAATAATCATTATTTTATAAAACAGCATATAAAATTTAAGGATTAAACAAGAAAAAAAACAAAATCTATTTTAAAAGTTTTAACTTTCAATTGGTATTTAACCATCATATATAAAAACATTATTTTGAAAGCTAGATCGGTAATTGAACCTTTTACTATACTCGTTTACTAGTCGAATAGTTTTAAAACTAGACGACGTGATTGCTAATTTTAAAATAATAAAAAATAACAAATACTACATCTTAATTATACATGGAAAAATAAAATCAAAATTAAAAAAAAACATATTCATATTTTGTTATATTTCTAAAACAAAAACAAAAAAAACATGAAGCCAGTAAAATATACATATACTTAAGATGTAATCTATATGTATACTATATAATAAAAGAAATTCTTTTGAAACACGTGTCACTTTTTGATTACTCCTCACCCTTATTTTTCTGTCTCTCTCCTATTAAATATTAATTTTTTCACTTCTCTTTTCTTTTAAATAATAATATTTGTATTAATAAATAAAAACATATGGACACGGGTCACTTTCTGGTTTATCATTTTCCTCATTTTTTTCTTATATTAAATAATGATATTAAAAGAAGTTATTTTTAGATTTTTAATATAAATATAATTACGGATACGTATTATTTAATTATAAATAGTTATTATATAATCAATCGAATGAATTTAATATTAATTAACATTTATCAATTAAATAAAAAAATTAATAGTTAGTTGAAAAAAATGTTTTAAATAACTTAAGAGAGCTTATAACTGTTAAGACAAATCACATTTTTTAAACACATATTTTGACGAGTATGTGTTAACAAATTACATTATATTTTATTGAACTGATGTATACACCGGTTTATTCAACCTACGTATTACACGAGTTTTTAAAAATATAAATTTTTTATTGCCGAGTATATAGCATTTTATTTATTCAACCCGTGTAATACACGAGATTTTAACCTAATATATAATATTCTTTTAAAGTTATACATGCAATAATAAATATAAATATAAATGTATTTCCTTTTATAATTATATATGTATATACATCATATATTTTAATTACATATATAACTACATAATCCTGTAAAATCTATACTAACTAATAAATAAAAATCTTAAGGGACATATGTCATGATTCTAGGTCTCCTTAACTTGTATTTTCCCGCCCCTCTCCTATTAAATATATAAGTTTCTTTAATTGCTTTTATAATTTTTGGTTTTGACGCATATCTTTTCTATTAAATAATAATGATTTATATAATTCTTTTTTTATAAAATAATTTTTTATTAAAAAAAAGATAGGTTTGTTCATAAAACAATTTTATAAATTGAACATTTCGTACATTCTTTTTATAAAACATCTACAAAAAATAACTATATATGTTTCTAAAATTTAAATTTAAACTATATAATATATCATAATATAATATGTAATATGTAAATCCTTATTACTAAATATACATTAAATTTATTCAACCCGCGCAATACACGACATTATAATCTAGTATCTATATCTATACTATATAATAAATAAATGTTTAAGATGGATACTTTTCACTCTCCTATAGATACTCATCATTTTTTCCTGCTTCTCTCTCATATTAATTACACAAATTTTTTTTAATTATTTTTTTTTATAATTTTTTGTATCCCGCCTCTATCTCCTATTAAATAATAATGATTTGTATAATTATTTTTATAAAACTTTTTTCATTTAAAAAAAAATATGTTTGTTCATCAAACCTTTTTAGAAATTGAACATTTCTTTTATTCTTTTTATAAAATATTTTTTAAAAATAATTATATAACTTTTCTAAAATTTGTATTAAAAACTATGTAATATATAAACTTTTATTACTAAGTGTTTAACATTTCAACCCGTGTAATATACGAGGTTTCTAACCTAGTACATTAATGGACAATATTTTTTTTATAGTTATACATCCAATAATAAATAGATATAAATATAAATTATACTGTATAATAAATAAATGTTTTTAATGCCACGTGTCGCCTACATATTTATTTTTCATCATTTTTTTCCCGCCATTCTCTCATATTAAACGCACCTCTATTTTTTAATAATAATAGATTTTTAAACAAAATACTAATCTATACTATATAATAAATAAATGTTTTAGTGAGACACTTGTCACTTCCTCATGCCTCCTCACATTGATTTTCCCGACACTCTCTTCTAATAAATGCGCATCTATCTTATTAAATAATAATAATGTTATAAATATATTATTAAAAAAGAATACCAATTATATTAAATAAGAATATATAGTTGGAAATCAAAATATAACTAATTAAAGAAAAATACTAGTTTGTTATATGCACACACATTTCCACTTGATATATCTCGAGACGATCATAATAGTCTGACAACTTATGACGTATTTACAAATTTTTAAGTTTTATCTTTTTTTAATATACAATCTCGTGTAATACACGGGATTCTAACCTAGTTATACTAATAAAACACATTCATTTTAAATTATCCTTTATTGTAATAAACTTTGAAATCGTCTACATATTAATTCTCATCATTTTTACCCCGTGTGTTTTATACAGGTTCTAAGCTAGTATAAATATAAATATATTTCGTTTTATAGTTATGTATGTAATATTTTAATTACATATATAATTACACAATCCTGTAAAATATACACATATATAAGATGTAATACACAATATTTTTTTTACAGTTATACATCCAATAATAAATATAAATATATTTCCTTTTATAGTTATATGTACCGTATATATTAAAAACTAGCTTAGAACCTGTGTACTACACAGATGAAAAAATATTAATACATAAATTTTTAAATCTTTATATACATTTTATAGATGGAAAATATAATTACATATACTAACAATAGAAAACAAAATCCAAATATATGTAAAAGTTAATGTATAATTGAGTTTTAAAAATAAATTAATTACTATTCAAATTAATTTGACTTTCATTTACTTTTTGAATAAAAACATAAGTTAGATAATTAGATTTCAAAATTTCTTATAATATGAGATAATTTAAAATAAATGTGTTTTATTAGTATAATTAATAATTTGTTTAAAAATAGATTATTATTATTGAAAAGATGGATGTGTATTTAATAAGAGAGAGAGACGAATTTTTTTTTATAAGAATGAATGTAAGACGGCACGTGGTATTAAGAAACCTTTATTTATTATATAGTATAGACTAGGTTAAATACTAATGTATTACATGAGGTTATTTAATAGAAAAAAAGAAAGTATAAAAATGTGTAAAAAATAAAATTCTTTGTTTCCTTAATTAAGTAATAATTAGAATTCGAATATTATATTATCTTTTTTAAATAAAAACATTAGCATAATTAAATTTTAAAATTCAAACCTACTTAAAATATAAAAAATTACAAAATTTTGATAAAAAAAAGTATGATGATGACAAGTGATATTATTTAGAATCATAAGGATTATTTTTAATTACATAATCCAGCTGGTAAACCGTAAATCAGTTGGTTCGAAGCTCCGGCCCGTCGTTTTGAAATAGCGTAAAAAGGTTGGTGGAGGGGTAAAATGGTCAAAGAAACGTAAACCGCCTCACGACTTTTTACAAGTGGGCGGCGATGATACCGATGTCCCTCTTCTTTAAATTAAACCCTAACCCCCCTTTCATTGACTCTAGAATCTGCCTTCTCTTTCAAACTCTTTCTTTTCAACCTTCTTTTTCTCAGATCTCAGATTTCACCATGTCTTGCTACAGAGGAAAGTATGCTGGTATAATCTCCATCTCCATCTTCATCTCTCTGTGTTTAATTTATTCATTATTTTGCTGATTTCGATTTCTGTAAACGAATCATTTGTATTGCTTTAATTTCTGTTTGACTTCGTTAAGTATTATGATTCTGATCTGTATTTGCTGTCTGTTTATGTGTTGTTAGATTCAAATCGGCTATGTAGACCTAATTTTTACCAGTTTTTAATATGTTTTTCGTCGTCGTTAGGTTGAATAAGATGCTGTTACTAATTTATTCATTATTTTGCTGATTTCGATCTCTGTAAACATGTATTTTTTATTGATTTATATTCTGTTTAGATCTACTGTTCTGTTTGACTTCGTTTAGTTTTATGATTCTGATCTGTGTTTGCAGTCTGTTGATGTGTTGTTAGATTCAAATCGGCTGTGTATACCTAATTTTTACCAGTTTTTAATCTGTTTTTGTTATCGTTAGGTTGAATAGTTTGCTGTAACTAGTTTATTCATTATTTTGCTGTATCATCTCCATCTTTTTCTCTCTCTGTTTAATTTATTCATTTTTTTGTTGATTTCGATATCTGTAAACATATAATTTTATTGCTTTAATTTCTGCTTGGATCTACAGTTCTGTTTGACTTCGTTTAGTTTTTTGATTATGATCTGTATTTGCAGTCTGTTTATGTGTTGTTAAGTTCAAATCGGCTATGTGCTATGTAGACCTAACCTAATTTTTACCAGTTTTATCTGTTTTTGCTATTGTTAGGTTGAATAAGATGCCGTTACTAGTTTTATTGATGTATTTTGTGTTTTCACGAAGTGGTGATTTGGTTATTAAAAATAGTTGTTGCGGATCTGTTTGTTTCTGTTCAAGAACTGTGATTCATTTCTTTAATATTCTTCAGTTGATTTGACATGTAGCTTGTTATGGTGTAAATGTGTAATAGATTTGTATGGTTGAGCATCTCTGTTAAAAAAATGTTGATCCGTATGCCTCTCGTTGTTGATTTGATACATATGTTTTTCATATTCCTCTCAGACTACTTTTGATCGGATTGAATTTCATTCTCTTGTTTGACTTTGAACTAGATCTTTGTCGTAGTGAGTACGATCTATTGTTGCTTTATGGATTGATTTTGATTCTTCTTGTTCAACTTTGACCTAGATCTTTGACTTGATGAATACGATCTGTTGTTGGTTTATTTGTAAGACGATTCAGTAACTGATGATTCATATAATCGGCTTACTTCCATGCCTGTAATGATCATATTGTTCTGAAATAGATTACTTTATTTGCTGGTATGCCATTATTTTATTATATGCTGTTTTTTCTTCTTACTGTTGTTCATGCTGTAATCTTTGTCGTAATGATCATACTGTTTTTACTTCCATCTCAGACTACTTTTTGATCGGATTGAATTTCATTCTCTTGTTTGACTTTGAACTAGATCTTTGTCGTAGTGAGTACGATCTATTGTTGCTTTATGGATTGATTTTGATTCTTCTTGTTCAACTTTGACCTAGATCTTTGACTTGATGAATACGATCTGCTGTTGGTTTATTTGTAAGACGATTCAGTAACTGATGATTCATATAATCGGTTTACTTCCATGCCTGTTAAAATGATCATATTGTTCTGAAATAGATTACTTTATTTGCTGGTATGCCAGTATTTTATTATATGCTGTTTTTTCTTCTTATTGTTGTTCATGCTGTAATGGTGTGTTATTTGTTTTCAAAGAAAGTTGGTTTTCAGTTGATGTAAATCAAGAGATATGGTGATATCCTTGTGTAATGATTGTTTCATTTTGTTGAGACATAACTAAATATTTGTTGTTGTTAATGTAGAATACATGCGGTAACTTCATTTTCTTTCTTTCAGATGAGCTAATTGCCAATGCTGCTTACATTGGTACCCCTGGCAAGGGTATTCTTGCTGCTGATGAGTCGACCGGTACAATTGGAAAGCGTCTATCCAGCATCAATGTTGAGAATGTTGAGTCAAACAGGAGGGCACTTCGTGAACTTCTTTTTTGCACTCCTGGTGCACTCCAGTACCTCAGTGGAGTTATTCTCTTTGAAGAAACCCTCTACCAGAAGACAGCTGCAGGTACCATGTTATATGAAGCTGGGCAAACTATTTTTAGCAATACTTACAATGTATATCTTTTAATCGTCTAAAGCGAAATCACTTACCACTTGTTTCAAAATATGAATTTGTAAAGATTTTATTCAACACATTTACCATCGTTTTGCATTCAAAATGGTTAAAGTTTCTTAAAATCAGTCAATTGGTCTTTGATTTTTATTTTAGATTTAACATCAACAAATTTTTACAGGTAAGCTATTTGTGGATGTTATGAAGGAAGCTGGAGTCCTCCCCGGTATCAAGGTTGACAAGGGTACCGTCGAGCTTGCTGGAACCAACGGCGAGACCACAACCCAAGGTCTAGATGGTCTAGCCCAGCGATGTGCCCAATACTACTCAGCCGGTGCCCGGTTCGCCAAGTGGCGTGCAGTTCTAAACATCGGCCCAAACGAGCCATCACAACTTGCCATCAACGAGAACGCAAACGGGCTAGCCCGATACTCCATCATCTGCCAAGAGAACGGTCTGGTCCCAATCGTCGAGCCTGAGATTCTCGTAGACGGACCTCATGACATCAACAAGTGTGCTGATGTAACTGAGCGTGTTCTAGCTGCTTGCTACAAGGCTCTTAACGACCACCACGTTCTTCTTGAGGGTACCCTTTTGAAACCCAACATGGTTACACCCGGGTCTGATGCTAAAAAAGTTGCACCAGAAGTTGTAGCTGAGTACACCGTCCGTGCCCTTCAAAGAACCATGCCGCCAGCGGTCCCAGCCGTTGTGTTCTTGTCAGGTGGTCAGAGTGAGGAGGAGGCTACAGTCAACCTCAACGCCATGAACCAGTACCAGGGTAAGAAACCATGGTCCTTGTCTTTCTCCTTTGGACGGGCCCTGCAACAAAGCACCCTCAAGGCTTGGGGTGGAAAAGACGAGAACGTGAAGAAAGCCCAGGACGCGTTTCTTGCCAGGTGTAAGGCTAACTCCGAGGCGACTCTTGGGAAATACCAGGGTGGTTCTGGGTTGAGTGAAGGTGCATCCGAAAGCCTCCATGTTAAGGACTACAAGTACTAAACTTTGCTCTACGGGTTTCTTGGGTAATTCTTCACTGATTTGTGTTTTTAGTGACGATTTTGTATGGACGTGGTGGGTTTTATGTTCTGAACCTATTTCTATGTTTGCTTTTTGGTTTTTATGCCCTGAAGTTAGGGGATTGTTATAATAAGCATGAGAAACATTGCTCATTTGAGGTTCGATTATATTTCGAACGGTTCAGGTTTTAATGCATATTTTGTGCGCTCTTTGGCAAGACTCTTTTTTGGTTGAATGGTGTTTAAACTCGAGCTCTACTTGTTTAGACCACACTTCTTACCTTGAGCGTTGCTAGTGAGTAGCTTTTAAGCCCGAACTCTAGTGAGTAGCTTTTAAGCTCGGTTCGGGCTTGGATGGTTTATTATCTTTTATTATTGTTTGAATATATATTTTTATAATTATTTTCATACATATTTATATATAATTATAATATATATTAGATAATAGATTATTTTTATTTTAAGTTATAATTTATTTTAGTTGGTTATACAATAAAAAAATCAGTATGTTGTGTCATGCTGAATTGTTCCAGTATGGATTTAGGATTTGATTTTGAACTAGAAATGTTACCCCGCGCTTCATGGCGGGAGATAGATTTTAAATTTTAACGTGGCTAAGCATAAATAGAAACGTGGTTAAATAAATTTTGTCACTCACTCACTCACTCACTCACTCAGCGCCGGTAGGCGATAACATTAACGTGGCTAAGCACAAAAAAAGAAAACATGGTTAAATACATAAAAGAAATGTATGAAGTTACTGCGACTCTGTTGTGGACATCGAAACATACATAAAAGACAGCTATATAAAGGTACCGATGTTTTTCAGTCAGTGTCGGTCTCATTTTTCATGGTACCAACACGTTACCGTCAGTCGATATAACCTACGATGCATAAAAAATACTTTATTTTGTATACGACATCGTTTTTAATAAAAATTATACCGCGATATCAAGAAAAAAATAACAAACTAACTAAAATTATTAAGGAAAAATCAAATTATATATATTACAAACATAGGGGGGTGTTAAAGTGACATTTTATAAAGTTGAGAGATCATTTTTTATATTTAATAGATTTAAGGGGTCATTTTTCATATTTAAGAAATTTGAGGAGCTAAAAGTACATTTAGTAAAATACACATACACTTAGGATTAAGATTATTGATAATTTTTGATAAACTGCTCGAAGTAAGGCCACTTGAACGTGTTGTTTTGAAGTGATCGACATTATGAAACGATTGAAAATAATTGAACCAAATGAGGAGTTGCTGTTCTGGCTATAGCTTCTTTTAATTACTGGACTTGAAGGTCTGGTGGCAGTTATGTGTAACCAAAATAATCAGACTAAACTATGAACAAAACCTCCAAATCACTTGCATTCTTCCTCTCTTTACAAGTTAGCATATTTGTTTTCCTTTTTGGCCCTTTTCTCTTTGCAATAGTTCTGGACGAGTTGTTAAAGTCGATCTAGGAGCCTGTCCCGTGGGGCATGCTCTTTGCTGATGATATCATGTTAGTCGCAGAGAGTAAACAAAGCCTTAATGGGAGGCTAGAGGAGTGGCGATCGACTTTAAAGAGCAAATGTTTAAGGATTAGTGGCTCTAAGACAGAGTATCTTTATTGTGACTTCAGTGGCGTAAACGAGGTTGAGGACATCCAGATCATCATCGAAGGTTAGGTGAGGTATAAGTATTTAGGAACGTTTGTACAAGTCGATTGGGACTTTGATAGTGACATTGCCAACCGCGTTCGAGCAGGCTGGTGTTGGTGGAGTACAACCACATGTCTGGACAAACTAGGTTGGACTGAGTAAGAAATGAGGTTTACTTTAGAGGTTTAGTTCTATCTAGTTGTGTGGTGACATACGTATATATGTTATCATATTCCTGGTTTTATGTATCTATAACCATCTTCACTTTCTCATTAAGTACACTTTTTTTTTGTCATTTCTATTATTTGTAGCTTAGTAGTACTACGTTACTAGATCTTTTGTTTGTTTAATGTGTAGATTCAATATGAAGAACCTTATGATACTACTTTTCTTTTGATGGTTATGATCAGGTTTCTGAAGCTGAGGTCTCTCTAGAAACAGTCTCTCTATCCATTAAATAAGGGTATGTTTTGCTTACATTTTATTCTTCGAGACCCTAATATCCTTGCTATTTGTGATATTTTATTGGATATGATTGTTGTTTTATTTGACTCAAAGTTAGACTGAATTTATTAGTTAAAACAGGGTTGAAGTTGTATAGACCAATAACTGCTAAACAAAAAATTGTATCGTTAGTAAGCAAAATACCATTTATGAAATGTTTTCATTTATTTTTTCAATCAATTATGTGGATAAACCACAAATTTGCCTCTTAGAGTTTTGTTTATTTTTGGTTTAATTGAATATGTAAATTTCTAACTTATATAATATAACCTAATGTATAATATTCTCTAAGTAAATTATCAAAAAATTTAATGCGTTAAAACCCTAAATTCAATAACACTGTGAAATCTAAATTTAAAACCCTAAATTCAAGGTGCACAAACTAATTTTGAGACAAACCCGATCGGTTTTAAAATCAGTTCGAATTTGGCCAACATGAGTCAAAATCAGATCAGATTGGAACCGGTTTTTAAGGGAAATAATCCAAACCGATAAGAACTAGTTTGGGACTGAATCGAATTAAACAAGTTTGAAAAAAAAAACTAGATTTTTTTTTATTTTGAAAACAAAAAGAAATTACTGTACAGTTTTAAGCTTAAAAACAAAAAACATAGCATTTCTAATCGAAAATAGGCATTGGATTAGAAAGTGTTTTTTTGATTAAACTAAACACTCATTACCTGCAAAAACGAGGGACAAAAGGGTAAAAAAAAATGGCTAGTTAACGACTATATAGTGGCTAGTATGAAAATCGTAGAGGCAAAGCCTCTAGGAGCATCTAAGGTTTGGAGGTCACGGGTTCAAGTCCTACTACTGACATGATAAAAAAAATTGTCATTCTAAAAAAAATGAAAATCGTATCCAAACCGGTTTCAACGTCTATAATCTTAATCCTAATCCTGTATAAACTGGGGACTGGGACCCGTTTCGATATAAGTTCCGAATCGGTTTCGGATCTCGGTTGCTTTTTCACCTCTACCCTAAATATCTAATCTTTAAACAAAAAGAAGAGAACGATGCTTATAACACAACTTCGGATTGAAACGACGCCAAAACGGCCAAAACGGGCCAAAACAACAATAAATGACAAAAAAACATGGGCCTTATGTCATAAGGTCCAAACTTGGTTTAAATATATTTTTTATTATTAGAGTTAATTACATGGATAGTTCATGTGGTTTACAAAAAGTAACAGATATGAATATTAAGGGTTTCAAGTTACAAGTATAAGTATCTATGTAATTAACCACCCTCCCCTCCCCCCCTCTTCTCCTCCAAACCCCCTTGTATCACCAAAACCTTCATCAAGACCAAAATCAGATTTATAGCCATCGTTTACCCCCTCCTCCAACCTAAATTTGAAACCTTAACCCTAACCTAAACCATACTCTTGCTCAAAATCAGATTCATAGCCGTCGTTGGTTCCAATTTCTCCACAAACAAATTGTCGTTCATCGAATCACGCTTAATCCATAGAACAACAAGCAACAAAATCAATAAAGGTTGTATGGGATGACATGATCTGATTTTGTTGGAAGTGTTTACTTTATCTTTGTTCCCCATTGTAATTTTGAAGCAACTTGTACGTTTAACCCTTTTTCACAAATCATAAGGACTATCCATGTAAAGATAAATTAAAAAAACGATGTCAACAAATCCATTTTCTTGCCTTTATGTTGTTGACTTTTATTTGATATCAACAAGAGTTATACTTCTGGTTAACGTATTAAAACAAAATAAATGATTGATCTATCTATATCTACATGGGCGGATCCACCTTAGACCCAGGGGTACCCTCAATTTTCGACGCGTAGTAGGATTTTTTTTATCATTTTTATTTTTTCCGATACCTCAGAATGAAATTTTTGATACCTTTGATAACCTTAATTTTTTTCCTATATCCACCACTGTATATCTATATCTACATGTATATGTATATGCCATGTATATATAATAACATTTCAAATAGAAAAACTATAAAGAAAAGTAAAATAAAAAAACACACCAAGCAATATTTTTCAGTAGATCATTTCATTATCATGTTTACTCAACTTATCATTTTTCATTTCAACAAACCAAAGACATAATTATTAACAAATACTTAAAAACGAATTACCTTTAAACCTTGAAATATTAATATATAGATAAACTAGTAAAAACTCCTCAAGTTAAACGTAGTTAAATTAGCCTATTTTGTTATATGTAAATGATCTATCGGTTTTTTAGTCTTCTGTCATGATTGTACGTTTGTATACATGTATACAAACACGATGATGGAAGAAAATTAAAAATCTGAACATATCAAATATTATTTATAAATATTTTAATAAATATTATGGCGAAAATAATATTTATAAAATAAGTTGAAACAAGTGGGTTTCAAGTTATTTATGGGGTTATACTAGTTTTAACTAGTTTTGAAATGAAATGGGTGAAATGAAAGTTGAGGGGCCAAAAGTGTAAATGGCCAACAATCTGCCATTTGACTTGGAGAAGTCAAAATTAGCCTCATTTTGAGGTGTGGGTCGTTCAAGAGCAAGGAGAAAAAGGAGAAATCGGATTTTAGAGCTAAATCTTGCATTTGAAGCTTGGATTGTGAAGATTTTGGCTCACACAACACCTTCATAACATCAAGTAAGTGTTAATCACTCTTTGATTTCATCTTTGAATGTGTTAGTGAGTGGGTGTTGGAGAAATCCAAAAATTTAGTATGCATGTGGTGAATTAGTGTTGGATTGTGGATAATCTAGGTAAACTAAAGGTAAAAAGAGGTGATTAACATCCCAGAACCCTTTGATTTTGATTTTGAAAAGTTAGAGTTCATATGGTGAAAATTGGGGGTGTTTGGATCATTATGCTAGAATGATGAATTAGTGATGATTAATCGTTTAGGTGGTAATAGAAACTTGAACAAACACCAAATTGACCTAATAAAAGTTATTGATTGAGAAATTAGTGTCAAGGTATTGGAAAGAAAACTCAAGTAGGTGAGTTTGTATTGAAAGGGGGTGTTTGGTTGAGGGAATAACCCAAACGGGTCAATTTGGGTTGGAAATGGAAATTGGGTTGTGGATTCAATTGTAATGTGATTTTGATGAATGTTAGATTACTAAACTAGGTGTATATATTTAGGTAATCAATTTGCAAAGCTAGAAGGTGGTGCATGATCTTCTAACTCTAAAGGTAAGTGCCTTTGCACTTACTTATTAATGTAGATAAATGTGTTAGTAATGTAGATAAATGTGTGGTGTATGTGATATGTATGCATACTATAAGTTGAAATGAATGTTTATGCCTATTGCTTGAATGTAATACGTGTGGAATTGTATTAATTTGACTTTAGTCGTAGAAGGTCAAACTTATATGTTAGAAGTGGTGAAATTAGACTATGTGGTTAATAGTCCAAACTTGATTGTGCAATGGGGTAAATATGTGTAATTGACTTTTGTGGTAAATAGTCAAACAAATATGTGAATGTGGTGAAATTGGTGTCATTGACTTATGTGGTAAATAGTCAAACAAATTTGTAAATGTGGAGAATTTAGTGTATTTGACATATGTGGTATATAGTCAATCATAATGTGATATTTTGGTGAATTGGTGGATAGAAGTGTGGAATACTTCAAAAGGTAGACTTGGAGTCAAATACTCCAAGTGTGGGTAAGACGAGTTGTGGTACTCGTCCCAAGAGGTTGCAAACTAGATAGAAGTGTGTAATACTTCAAAGGGTGGATTTGGAGTCAAATACTCCAAGTGCGGGTAAGACGAGTTGTGGTACTCGCACCAAGAGGTCGTGAACCTAAATAGAAGTGTGGAATACTTCAAATGGGTGAATGAGTGGTGGTAAATGAATGTAATATGAAAAGAATGAGACTTGTAGTGGAAATGCAAGTGTTAAGAACCTTAAATGACCAAATGGATACAAACGGGTCAAATGGGTCAAATAGGTGAAAAGGGTGGAAAACAAGTGTAAATACTTGTTTAATGTATTTATCGTCATTACTAACGGTGTATTATATATGTGGTTATGTAGGGAAAGTTCCGATGTAAGTCAAAGTCAAGTCCGAGGTGTGGAAGGATTCTCGTATGCAAATTTTGGTGTTTTTGGGATTTATAGGAAAATCTTAGAATTGTGGTGTAAATGACACTTAAACAATGTTTTGAAGTGTATATAAATGTTGTTTGAAAGTTCTTGGTCAAAACCTAAGTGTTGGGATTTTTTGGGTGTCATGTTGAATGAAAAATTGTTGAAAAATGGCTAAGTATGTAACTGGGCAAACTGAGTAAACTTTCTATTTACTCAGGTCCCTCGCGGTACGCGAGAACCAGGGTGGGTTCTCTAGCGGTACGCGAGAGACCTGGTTCTCGGTGGCAGAATTTGGAGCTCCCTCGCGGTACGCGAGGGGAGGGGCATAAAGTCTCACGGTACGCGAGGGTTATAAAAAAATCTGGTACAAAAAGCTTCCGTGTGCGTTTAATGTATTTAATAATTGGTGTTCCAATTGTGAGTGTTACAACTTGGTATCAGAGCAATGGTTTGAGGGATTTGGTGTAGGTGGCACCAAACTCAAACCGGATGCTCTTAATATGGGGGAAATGATACGAGAATCCATGAAGGACTTGACTAAGACTCGGAGCTTTCGGAAATGAAAGGTTAGTAATGATTTGATAAAGTGGTTATGTATATATGGTGTATATGTATATGTATGAATGAATGACAAGGTAATATGTGTGCCGAAACTTGTTTTGTGATTTGTTATATGGAGATGATAATTACAATTGGGCATATCGTATTATTAAACATGTCTGGTCAATATGATTAAATGTGCAAGGGACTTTATGATAACCATATAACAATGAACATTTGCAAGGATTAGGTGAAGGTGGTTATATATGTATGTATGTATATAGGTAGGTATATATATACTTAATACATATAATAGTGAATGTGAAATGGATACCTAGGGTATTAAGGTGTTTTTGGTTCATTTTCTCAGTTTAGAGATGGCAGAAGAGGCAAACAATGAACCCTTGGATCCAAGAATCCAAGATATGATAAAGGAGGAAGTGGCTAAGGCCTTCGAGCAAGCCACAACCTTAATAATGGAGGAAATGAGAGGGGCTATTAGGCTCACTCTAGAGGATGTTCTGAAAGAGAAGGAAAAGGTGCCACAGGGTTGTACCCTAAAAGAATTTATGGTGATTAAGCCCAAGGAATATGATGGGCAAGTGGACCCGATTCTTAGCCATATGTGGGTGGTGGACATGGAGTCTAACTTTGAGACAACTAAATGTAAGCCCGAGGATAGGGTGATGTTTAGTGTGCCTCTGCTGACAGGAAGGGCAAAATAATGGTTGTTGGATCTCCGAAAGGAGAGAGGTGATTTGGGTGTGACCTCCATGACTTAGGAGGAATTCAAAGTGGCTTTTCTGAAGTACCATTGCCCACAAGCTGCTGTTGATAGAATGACTGAGGAGTTCCTCCTCATGAGGCAAACAAATGAGTCAATTGATGAGTTGGATGGGGCCTTCTTTGATCGTGCCAAGTTCTGTCCGGATGTGGTATCGACCGAAAAGGCGAAGATTGATAGATTCTATGCTATGCTGATTGTGGAGTTCAGAGATAGCATATCTCCATCCTCTTTCACCACACTCGTGGATTTGATAAATAGGTGTCAGGAAAGAGAGGTGGAGTTGAGGAGGCAAGAGGCAAGGGCGAAAAGAGGAAGCGGGAAATTGTGGATCAAGTGGTAAAGAAAATTAAGGGCGGGAGCCCTAGTAAGAAACTGTTTAACAAGTTTGTTCCCCGTGGGTGCAAAATTTGTGGAAAAGAAAATTCGGGGGAATGTAGGAAGGGGACTATGAGCTATTACAAGTGTGGGAAGCTGGGGCACATGGCGAATCAGTGTTCAAGCCAAATTCAATTATGCTATAACTGCTACAAGCCCGGGCACAATAGGGCGGATTGTCCCGAGTTGAAGCAAGGTGGAAGTGAAAGGAAGAATGTTGAAACGCCAAGGCCTAAGGGGAGAGCTTTCCACATCTCGGCGGAAGAGGCCAAGACGAACTCGGAAGTGGTGTCGGGTAATTCAAAATTAACTCTTTACTTGCACTAGTTCTTTTTGAGTTACTGGGGGTACCACCGGAAAGGGAAGTGGAGTTTGGGATTGACTTAATCCCGGGTGTAAAGCCGGTAGCCAAAGCACCTTATAGGTTGGCACCGTCGAAAATGAAGGAGTTAATGGAGCGATTGCAAGAGCTTCTAGATAAAGGTTTCATACGCCCAAGTGTCTCGCCTTGGGGTGCACCCGTTCTCTTCGTTAAAAAGAAGGATATCAGGAGTTGAACAAGTTGACAGTGAAGAATAGGTACCCTTTAACTCGAATAGACGACCTCTTTGATCAATTTCAAGGGGCGTCATGGTTCTCTAAGATTGATTTGAGGTCCGGGTACCATCAGTTGAAAGTGAAGGAAGAAGACGTCCATAAGACAACTTTTCGCACTCGATACGGTCACTATGAGTTCACGGTTATGCCATTCGGTTTGAGCAACGCACCCGCGGTTTTCATGGATTATATGAACCAGATGTGTAGGCCGTTCCTCGACCGTTCAGTGATTGTGTTCATCGATGACCTTCTCATCTATTCACGGAGCGAAAGTGATCATGCCTTTCATCTTCGTAAAATTCTTGAAGTGTTGCAAAGGGAGAAGCTTTATGCTAAATTCTCAAAGTGCGCATTTTGGTTGCGTGAGATCCAGTTCTTGGGTCATGTGGTAAATGAAAGGGGATTACAGTCGACCCATCCAAGATAGTGGCGGTAGAAGATTGGTCATCACCGAAGATGCCTTCAGAGATGTCATGATCTCTGATCTGGATTACAGTTCACCTATGATAGAGAAGATGTCATGATCTCTGATCTGGATCGGGTTTCCTTTTAGGATGTACGATTAGGATGACTAAGGTGAGTTCTTAAGAGCTCACAGTTATGAGGAGAGAGAGAGGGACGAATTGTAAGTGGTGATAGAATAGTCGATTAGTTTATTCCCTCTAGTAATCTCTCTATTTGTATGTACACCCAAAGGGAAACCTATTAGTGCCCCATTAAGAGTAATTAGACCCATCAACTAATTACGAGCCATAGGTTATTAAATAAATAAATAATTTTATTTGATCATTTAATAATAAGATAAATGATTATAAAAGCCACATATTAAATCTCGTTCTACACTAAATACCGGTATTGACGTAAATTCAAACTTTTTATACACTTATATCTTATACTACCAACTTATTACATGAAACGAGGGAAATTTGATTCAAATCCTTTAAGTCCTTCAAACTAGGCATGTAAACGAACCAAAACAGAGACTAAAGAGGTATAATTTGGAGTGATACAAACATATCTATATCTATACATACTAATAAATAAAGGCTTTGGGGTGACACGTGTCATTCTCATGTTCATCCTTAATTTTTTTCCCGCCTCTCTCTCCTATTAAATAATAATGATTTATATAACTATTTTTATAAAATATTTTTTAATTAAAAAATAGCTTTGTTTATAAAACATTTTTCTAATTTGAACATTTCTTTCGTTTTTTTTATAAAACATTTTTAAAAAATAACTATATAATGTTTCTAAAATTTGTATTAAAAAATTATGTACTATGTCATAAATATGTAATATATCATAAATATGTAATATTAGATCTTTATTACTAAGTATATATAACACTGCATTTATTCATCCTATATAATATACAAGGTTTCTAACCTATACTATAATAAACGAATAACTATTATTAAATAAATAAATAATTATATTTGATCGTTTAATAATAAGATAAATTATTATAAGAGTCACATATTAAATCTCGTTCTACACTAAATACCGGTATTGACGTAAATTCAAACTTTTTTATACACTTATATCTTATACCACCAACTTATTACATGAAACGATGGAAATTTGATTCAAATCCTTTAAGTCCTTCAAACTAGGCATGTAAACGAACCAAAAGAGAGACTAAAGGGGTATAATTTGGAGTGATACAAACATATCTATACATACTAATAAATAAAGGTTTTGGGGTGCCACATGTCATTCTCATGTTCATCCTCAATTTTTTTCCCGTCTCTCTCTCCTATTAAATAATAATGATTTATATAACTATTTTTATAAACTATTTTTATAAAATATTTTTTAATTAAAAAAATAGCTTTGTTCATAAAACATTTTTCTAATTTGAACATTTCTTTCATTTTTTTTATAAAACATTTTTAAAAAATAACTATATAACGTTTTTAAAATTTGTATTAAAAAATTATGTACTATGTCATAAATATGTAATATGCCATAAATATGTAATATTAGATCTTTATTACAAAGTATATATAACACTGCATTTATTCACCTTGTATAATATACAAGATTTCTAACATATACTATAATAAATGAATAACTATACTTGCTACGTGACGACTTTTGATGAAATCTAGATTTTTTGTTTTTCGCCTTTCTCTCTTATTAAATAATGATGATGTTAAATAATTAAATATCTAAAATTTATTTTAACATTTTATTAAAAATTACTAAATCATAAGAAAACTTCAATTATATGTTATTTTAAAATACAATTTTATAATTCTTAAATCTTTATTATTTGTTATTTATAATTTTTAAATCTTCATTATTTCTTATTTCACAGATGACTTATAATATTCAACATACAAATGTTCAAAGAAAATACTGTTTTATATCAAATTGTATTTATTTAACCCATGTAAAACATGGGTTTTAACCTAGTAATTATATAAAAAGTGGTTTATTTTGATGATTTTGCCTTAAATATATATATATATATATATATATATATATAGTTAATAAAAAAATTTAACAAGTTGTCATAGGATCATAATGAACAAGATGATAATAAAACAAAGATGGAATGTCATAGATAATTTAATGGTACTGAGAGTAAAAAGTAAAGTGGAAGTTGACATTAAAGGAAAGTCTTAGTTTGAAGAAAGAAACAAAGATGGTTTCCATTTTAGGATTCAGAGAAGGGTGAGTTTGTAGCAAAAACAGCAGCTGAATTCACAGTTTGGCTTCATTCACTTGTCAAATCATATTGCATATCAACTCATAGTATAACCTTATTTCAAGATTCCACCATAAATATTATATTTAAGAACATTGGAAAGAGCACAACTAATGTGTTAAAAAAAGTTGTTATACATTATTTTTATTTTTCTAACTCTACTTTTTAAAAGTTCTTTAGATTTATATATTTAGAGAAGTAATGAGAACAAGATGTAAAATATGTTAAAAATAATAAAGAGAATATGCCGCAATTACAAGGTGAAGGTTGCCGGCAGACACTACAAGGATATTACCTTGTACCGACGACGCTTATTCATCCGACATTTGTCTTCGGGATAGATTACCCTATATCGTCGGGATATAGGGAAACTCTAATTTTGGTTTGTGTGACCCTGTACCAACGACATGTCGTCGAGATAGGGTTGGATCGGATGGAGGGAACATAGTAATAGATCTAGAGTGGTGGAGGACAGATCGTGAGACAAGGTGGTAGTAATGAAAGTTAGAGACAAAGTAACAGATTTAAAGTTTATCTTATTCAGAGTTCTGTGAACTTTAATCTTAATTTGAAGTTATATCATATAAAGTTTTGTTCTTCAAGTTGTTATTTCATTAGATTTGCATAGAATGTGTCTAATACAAAAACGATAATATTTTACCTTCTATTTTAACTTCAAGATGGTCAAATTTGAAAAAAAGAAGAAGAAATTTTTACAGAAAATTCACAGAAATTAATAATTATATGTATTTTTCTTTATTTCTTTTTTCAATTTAGTGTTTTTTTCTCTAAGCTTTTTAAGGTTTAAACAAAAGGCACATCCCAATAAACTTCGATAAGAGTTAAGAGGTGTGAAGTATACACTCGTTCAATACTACGCTGATTTCTAACTTTAACGAACAACGGGGTCAAGGGTAGGGCTGACAATTTTTGACACGGACCTGTTAACACGACACGTAATTAACATGTCCCGTGTTTGACCTTAAGGTTTCGTATCTTAAACAGATCGACACATTAAGGACAGGGGCGAAGCTATTAAGGGGCCAGGGAGGGCCCCGGCCCCTGCCGTTTTTTCCGTTAGTAGTGTTAATTTTCCGTTTTCGTCCGAAATTTTTTTTACATATAGAGCCGGCCCTCGTTTATTTTTTTCCCTAAAGAATTCTTGGCCCCCGCTTATTTTTTCCCCTAAAGAATTCTTACTCTGTTAAGATTGATTCGATAAGTTATGGGGGGAAATGAAAAAAATCGATAAAAAATAGATTGTTCATTTTAAAAACAAAAGTGTAAGTTTAGGGGGAGGAAATGAAAATTTCAAAATTATTTTTAACCTAACTTAATTTTCCCTAAAAAAACCAATCGACCATTCCTCCTCCATATTAGTTCGCCACTACCCTGCCCCAAATCGCTGCTCGCCTAGTCGCTTCCACTCGCCGCCGCTCGCCACCAGTCGCCGTTGCTACCCTCCACCACCGGACGCCGCTGCTTGTTGCTCTGCTCACAGGTGTTGAATACTAGCCTAACCCTAATTTTTTGATTTCTTGCATTCTTGAATCAAGCCCTAATTTCTTGATTTCTTGCATTCTTTAGTTGTATTCTTGTTAAGTATTAGTATTTTTGTTGTATTCTTGATTAGGAATGATTATTGATTTCTTGCATTCTTAAGGATTATTGATTAATGATGAGCAACAGATTGATTGATGATGAATAATGAATTGATGAATCGATTATGATTATTGTTTTTTTTTGTTAGGCATATTATGGGAAAGTTGAAAACTTTAACTATTAGTTCTTTTTTCAAAAGAATTGATGATGAACAAAAGAAAAGAAATAATGATGAGCAAGTAAGCAAACGTCACAAAGATTCAACAAGTGAGCCGTAAGAGCATGAAAATCAACAAGAAAATCATGCTAATTCTGAGGCTCCACAACCACAATCGATGAATTAAAAAATATTAAAGGTCTTCGGGCTGAGTTGTAATTTTCTTCGAGGTACTTATCATTTTTCTCTCGTATTATAATATATTATTTTATATTTAAAGTTATTTATTATTGATTTGTTTGGCCTGACCCGAACATATAACCCGAAACATAGCGATAGGAAAAAAAAATTGGTCTCGTGACTTTCGGCCCCCGCTTCCTAGTTTTTCAAGCTCCGCCACTGATTAAGGATATGTTAAATTCGTGTCTTAACAGGTTAAATACATGTTAACCTGTTAAGACCCGTTAGGGACAAGTTAACACTTCACATCCTATTTTCATCTAGATTCTAGGCCGATTCCATTAATTAAATTCGTATTTATTGGTTTTTGTTTTAAAAAGATTTTGGATTTATTATGTTAATGAATGTTATGATTGGACGTTTTAAAACTTTATTAAGTTTTGACATTTTTTTCTTTTATTACATATGTTATATTTATCCTTTTTTTAAACAGGTCCCTTAACAGGTGACCTGTTTCTAAACAGCCCGTGTTCGTGTTTGAAAAAAGTTAAATGATTAGTTATCGTGTTCGTGTTGAACACAACAAGTCTTCATGCCTTATCGTGTCGTGTCTGACATGTTATGCCAGCCCTAGTCAAAGGGGCAGCGCCTCCAAAATTGGCAATACCACGTTCGTAGAAATTGCACCATTAGTAGAGTGACTAGTAGGAACTTAGGAATTGGCAAGACGAATAGTAGGAACCGAGTGATTAGTACAATGCTGACGATCAACAGTAACTAAGTACAAATGCCAACAGTAGGAACTATACGATTACCAAAATTAATCACGAATTGTATTAACCGTCAAACTCACACTGTTTCATGAAGTATTGTGTCATTTCAACAAACCCTTGCGATGGTTCATTGCCTATAAAACACAGTCTTTGATCTATTTCGGGTATTTGATCACAACAAAACATGCATATAGTACGTAGTTCTTGTTTTTTCTTCATCATTCGATTTCGATTTCGATTGATCCATCAAAATACTTTGAACTAAAATTAAGTACTAACATGTTTAAAAAATTACCCTACAATAGAATTAACCGTACACTTTTATATATATGTATATTTTATCTTTATAAAAGACATGACCCTAAATTGAAGATAGAACAAAATCCAAGTCCAAATTTCTTAATTAAGTAAAACATTAATGGTAATACTAGCAGCATATGATATGTCAGATGCAATTTTTGGCAATGCAGTGGGTGACATTGACACTGGTAAGGGCTTCTGTTTGTGGCTTGGTTATGCCACCAAGAAAAAGGAAGGTTTTGTAAGAAGTTGTGGAGGTGACAGTAGCTTGTCTATCATCCATACATGCATCACACTTCATGTTACATCAATTTGCATGCATTCCCTGCATCCTACCTCTTTCAATCTTTCTCCAACCACAATCTCTCTCTATCTCTATCATCCCCTCTGTATGTATACATGCATACATACACACACACACATATATATATATATATATATGTATATGTCATGCATATGTATCACAATCTCATATTAAGTTCTTACCTAACCATTCTGTATTATATACTTTGCACTCAAAATACATTCAGAAATGCTATTTTCGTCCCCGTGATTTGGTCATTTTAATCACTTTCATCTAAATTTTTTTTAACTCTTTCATCCATAAATTTTCAAAATCTAGCTATTTTCATCTAACTGACTAACTTCGTCTACATTTTAACGTTAAATCAGGGGCAATATTAGTTAAATCGGGGGCAATATTAGTTAAATCAGGGGTAATTTGGTTAGATTTTAACCTATGAATTTCAAACCGACCCTTGATTTAACGTTAAAACGTAGACGAAGTAAGTCATTTGGATGAAACTGCTAGATTTTGAAAATTCAGGAACGAAAAGCTAATTTTTTTTTATTAAAGTGGCTAAAATGGCCGAACCACAGGGACGGAAATGACACTTTACTCATAACTATATTAATCCCAACCCTACAGAAACTTTGAAAAAAAAAAGTATAACACCTTAAAATGTTATATGCAAACACTTATAAGCACACCTTTAAAATTCTTTGTTAAGTGGATAGGTTACACTTGTTAACTTAATTTGGTGCTTTATATGTTTGTACATAAACTCATGAGAGATTTCAGGGTGTTTAGTAGTATAAAAGTGAGAGGTTGTAGCAAATTTCAGAAAAATGTGAACTTGGAGGACCATTTATGCCATGTAGGAAAACTCTTGAAACTAGTCAAAATTAATGAAAGGGACTTCATTTGTCAAACGAATTCCGTAGACAAGACTAGAACAGTGTGGTTTTACTTGAACACTCAACAAACTGAAGCTCATATTTCTATTAGAGCTCTCTCGAATGAGTAATCATTGCAGTTTTCCCTTTTGAAAATTGTAAAATTATATAATAGATTAGCTGTGTGATAATGTATTGATGTATTATAATTGTGTGTAACAAACTAAAATATTATTATAAATTATAAGGTAAGCAAGCTTACAAAAAGTTTCTGTTGTGTGTATCCGTTTTTACTAAGGGGGTAATTTTATAAAATAGTAACCAAGTTTTAAAAATGTTTTAATTAAGTCACTCAATACGCATATTACACAGTATACACCCTCGGGTATACTATGGTTTAATTGGAAGATTTTTGAAACTTGATTACTATTATGTGGTGTTTTCTCTTTTCATAATAACAAGTGATGCTTAATTCTTTGTGTAACGGTTGTTAACGTATTCTTGGTCATTTAAGACACATTGTTTATGCAGTATACACTATTTCTAAGTTCAGTATTTACCCTTTTTTTCATATTAACAAATATAAATATGAAAATTGCTTAATTTAAAGAGAGTAAGAAAAGAAGATAGAGATGAGAAATAAGCTCTTTATAATCAACATTAGAACATGTTTTATCAAGATTTTTAACATGATTTCTGACGACTGCATACAGAAGTTGTAGTAGCTACTGATAAAGGATCTCATTCCCCACCTGTAGTAGCTACTGATAAAGGATCTCATTCCCCACCTGATTAAGCTTCGTTTTGACTCTCTTATTACTTGTAATTCTTCTGTTTGTTCATAGAAATGGGGTGGTAGCATCAAACTTAAAAAGATCTAGAAGAAGGGAGAAAGTGAGAGTAAAATAAAGGGCAAACCGGCGCACAAGACTCTAGCATTCAGGGTCTTGGGCGTCGAGCCACTTTGGGTATGATGTAGGCGTACCCTCAATTTCTGTAATAGCTTGTTTTCATGACTCGAACATGTGACCTCTAGGTCACATAGAAACAACCTTACCGTTGATCGCCTTCTTAAAAAATGTCCAAGTTCAAGTATACAAACAAGTTAAATGTTAAACAATACATTACGTTGTTTTTCACATGTGCAACTGCAATTCTCACATGACTTGTAACCCGATATGTTATCTTTTCGGTTTGTGGCTTAAGGAATAAAACATTGATAGAAGAAGTGAGGCTTATGAGACTAGTAGTGTTTAAGGAGATAACACACATCATTTTGGTCTACAAACATTAATTTTCATCCTATCATATGCATTTTGGTCTACTCATGGTCAACCAGTTGATATTATTTTAAAAATAACAACAAAAAACAAAGGTTTGCTTGATCAAACTAGATATTAACCGACATTATTCTCATACCATTTGTTCATGGCATATATAAGAGCATCTCCATTGTTGTGTAGCGGATGAAGGTAAACACTTAGTTGGAGGACGACACCATTGGAGGAGGTGTTGTAGCTTAATTTGTTCGTCCGGTTGCGTTTGGAACTGCAAACGGGTGTGGTGCATACCAATATTTAATCATTATTTTATATAAAAAATGGGTGTTTGAAAAATGATGTAGTGTTAGAGTAAAAAATAATGTTTTTAAATGATAAGTGAAAATCTAACGTGACATCTGATATGACACGTTTGTTGTGTTTGTTACATCCAGAGTTGTGGATGATCTAACGGCCAGAGAAACAATATCATGTCATTGCACCCTTATTCTTTACTAGTAACCAATAAAAATTCATTATTCCTTATTATCTTAGAGAAGGTAAGATAAGAAAAAAAAATCACTCACTCTTAAAATATGACCAAACAATAATAATATAATCATTTAATTGCAAACCGAATAATAATATCTATTAGGTATTACCACACTAACATCTCTTCTAGTAATAAAGAAAGAAAACACCATCAAATTTCTTTAATCTTTCCATAGTGATTCCACATCATCTCATGAGGGTCACTCATGAAAACCATATTCCCACCATCCACTTCTTGATCACTGAATGTAACAAATCTTTCACCTGCCTGTTGAAAGTGGTGATCATAATACAAACTTGAGCATCCTTTTTGTTTCTTGTTTCTCAATTGAAAATTAATGTGATCCCACTTAGCCTTGAAGATCATTGCACTCCTGTTGTAGCCCAAAGAAGCCATTGTTATAGCAATTTCCTCCCAAAGAACATCTTCCATAACTAACCCTCCTTTCTTGAATCTTGTTTCCACGCTACTTCTTAGTTGTATTAGTTGTGTAGTCTCATGTTCTCCCCAACCTGTGACAATTTGGTCTTGATCATTATAATACTCGGTACAAGAACCTTCGATTGTTGATTCGTTCTTGGTTAATTTGAGAAAAGCTTCCATTAACGCGGCATGTCGATACTCCAGCCTTGCGCGTTCATTTGATCGAAACTTTCTTTCGCTCTCTATCCTTGCAACCTCTTCTTTCCTCCATTGTTTCTCTTTTGAAATTCTATCTTTTTCTTTTTCTTCTATTGTATTCATCACCTTCTCCATCCATTTGTCTTGTTTCTCCATAATCACGTTCATTCTTGTTTCGATAAAGTCTGTTATCTTGGTCTTCCAACAACTCTTCCCCAGCATTCTCTTGTTAATTGCTTTCTCGCGATGATTATCATCTTCTAGAAATGGAGGTGATGTTGCATTTGTGAGTGGAATAGGGTTAGCAATATTGCCTTTGGTGTAATTAGTGCTTGTTTGATCACCTAATATAGCTTCTAACTGGTGAAAGAACCGGTAATGTTTCTTGTCTTGTCTTCCAGCTTTCCCTTCTTTAATCTTCTTGTAATACTTGTACAAGTTCTCAAACTTCTCACTGCATTTTTTCCCACTTCTTTTATACCCATGCTCACTACACATTATCCTGAAAATTTAACAAAAAAATGATATAATTAAGAGAACTAAACTAAACCCTACAAGCATATAAACATCAAAGTTTTTGAAGTGAACCTTGTGTTAATTACATCATAAATGGTAAAGATTTGATTTTTAAACATTACAATAGCATATAAGAAGTGAAAAGTTTGTCCACTTTATGTAATAGTTTCCAAGAAAACTTTTAAATTAAAGTTAAAACATAAAGAGTACTAATCAAACCCTTGAAGCACAACATCATGAAAAAAGTTTTGAAGTGATTATATGATTGTGAACATTGCTTTTGCATCATGAAAAAATGTAAACCTTTGATCTTTAAACTAGCTTATTAATTACAAGGGAACAAAATGAAAAGAAGTTGTTAATTAGATTAGTTAGAAAGGTGTGGATTTAGGGTTACGTGATCTAGAGAAACCCTACTTGAGTGAACCAAATTCTGGATCTAAAACCTTAAAGGACAAAATTAAAGAAGAAAAATGAAAGTGTAAGACCTTGAAACCTCATCCCACAAATGGCCCTTGTGATTAGCTTCTTTGAACTTAGAATTAAGCCTTGCTCTAATGTCAAGAAGTGCTAGGGTTTCTTCCTTTGGCCATCTTCCACCAACCTCCATGTCTAAACCATTACCACCGCCACCGCCACAGCTGTCGCCGCTAAGACCCGAACCCATACCCATTGTTGAATCAGATCCAAAAGTAATACCACCACCACCATAATTACTACCTCCTCCTAATATCACCATGGCATGGTGTAGATCCATCATCCCATAACTTTCCTTCATTTCCATCTTGGTTTTCAAGTTTCTTTTTCTATCTTTTTCAATAGTATTGTGTCATAGGACAAGGAAGAAGCAGATCTTGCCTTCAATAGGAAAAATATGAGTATGTTAGAATGAGGTTGGACCCATCATATATGGTGTCTGATATTAAAGAATACAGAATTACAATACCCTAAAGTAGTAGTAATAGTATATATAGACTAGATATGTACAGTGTATATTGCTATGTAAATCACTTATATACATATACTTCAAATGTATCATCTCACATGCCATCAGAGATGAGAGAGAAGGAAATGAGGCAGAAGCACAGACTGGTAAAAAATAAAACACAGGTTTTGTGAAAGACAAATTTTGAAAGGTGAACACATGTTGATCCCTTGTTTTTTTTGGAGACAAATAATACTATTACACATTTGTTTTAATGAGACATATGAGTGTCAAATCTCTTCTAGTAATTAATCAACATTATTCCCTCATGTTTGGTTTTAAAGTTTTAGTGAAAGTTTGAAAATATATTCAAATGTGTATGTTTTATTGGATGGTTGTTCATATAGGAAAGAGTTCAAATGATAATCATTTTTTATATGATAACCGCGATAACCACTCTGAAACAATTACATAATCAAAAAATTAAATTATTTTTTCTTTTAATTATTAAATACTCCTTGAACACATATATTGAGCATAAATATGGAAACGAGGAGTCTTACATATATACGTATCATATAATGTTACATATACATGACACATAGTGTTACGTATGTTACATTTACAAAACGATAATTGTTACATATACGTAACACTATGTTTGAGAGTGGTTATCACATAATGAACCGCACCCTATATAAATATATATATATATATATATATTCAGAATTTACAACACATGTGAAGTTGTTCACTGAAAATCTTCAGTGGTCCAAAATTCTTTACATGGGTTCAAAATCAACATTTTTTGGATTTTCTACAATCTTCGAGTGTTTGTGATGTTTTGTACTTTAAATGCCGAGTCATATCAAATCAAGAATGTCAACAAATTAACTTTCTGCCTTAAATTTTGAATTCTTGATACTATCTCAAAAGAAAAGAATTATCATCATATAAAGGGACTTCATCTTTTAATATGGTATTATTAATGCTCACATACCATAGACACAAAAAAATATTAGAGGGACCTTGGGAGAAACTATTTTGCTAGGGGCTCTATCTCTATTCGTTCGGATTGTTGGTTTTGATATGGATGATCTATGCTTAAGTGTTGTGGTGACAAAGAAATTAAGCTATAGAGGAGTATTGGTAGTTTTTACTATTGGCTATTCTAACTTCTCTATTATTATGGCCATGTTAACCACTTATATCACTTCATGACCAACTAAGAAAGCCATGATCAACTCACAACATATAAACATATAAATTAACGATGCCTAAGCTATTAGTATTAATATCATATTTTATTTATGGTCATAAATTAACCAAACTCCAAATGGGATTTATTGGCCTTATAACACCAAAATTTATATGGGAAAAGAAACAAATTTATCTTACCGGTATATGGCATATACATTATACACAAAGATACAAGAAAGAATCAATGAATTCAAGTAATTTTACATGCAAAAATATGCACTTGAAGAAGTTCATTTATGATCTTCTTTGACAACCCCTCCAATATTTACGGTCTTCACTTTAAAACGCTCAAGTTTCTGGCTCAATTCATCATCAATACTTACATCTCTTTTTGCAACTACAAAATCTTCATCCTTTTGAGCTTTCATCTTGTTGCTTACTTTTGTCACCATCTTTCCCAAAAAATCCTTAGCGCGAGAGTCCCCAATCGCTTCCCTTGCAAGCCTTCCTAGCGGAATTTCAACATGCCCGTTTGAAACGATTTTCTTGAACAATTCTTTCCCTTTGATATCAATTTCCTCTAAGCACTCCATAAAGGCTCCGATTATGTGACCGTCTACCTCATTTTGCGCGTTTTCTTCTTCCAAACGTGTGTCATCTTGCATTGTAAACGAGGGGATTCTTTCGTATATGGAGTCGGGTACCGAAGGCCGAGGGAAATATTGCATAGATTCTGTGTCATGAACAAGATCATTTATCACCATTTTAAGAAAATGAGAGGATGGATTTATTAGAAATGAAGGAAGTTGCTAGTTTGTTTTTTATATTGTAATGGTTGATATTGTATAGGATGATATTTATATCTAAATCTTGGTGTGCGCAACAAGTTTGACTAATCAAATTCGATGGATCGACTAGTCAAAGTTCATCTTTTTTGACTCGAGTTTTCACGTTTCTTTCTAATTGAATAAGTCTTGATTGATTACTTGTAAAACTTTTTTCTATCTAATTAAAGAGTAAAGACTTTGATGTTTGCACGCCAAGGTATCTCACACGTTTTGCTTGGGTTTATATTTCGTGGGTTTTATATTTGATTTTTAAATGAATATATATGCCATAAAAAATTTCTTAAATATTCTTATTAAGTTACATCTAATTTATATCTAATAAATAAATAACTGCTATCATCACTTGTTATAATTTTGTGAATTTAAAATTCTTTTTCATGATTATTTTTCTTTCATTATTAATTATTTAATATTTATTTTATTAATTCATAAATCTTCATTACTATTTAATATCAATGTTGTTGTTAGCGAACTTACTAAGTTCGCTTGTTTAGTATAGGGGCGAACTTAATGGTTCAGTATTTGTTAGATTTTTCTATAAATAGTTTTTTTGTAACATTATTCAAGTTATCAATCAAATCATTTCAGTTTTACCCTCAATTATTCTCTCTCATTTTTTTCTCTCGTTTATCATGCTCGCTTGTTTTAGCGATCTCGTTTATCATTCTCGCTTGTTCTAGCGATCATTCTCGATATCATAACATGGTATCAGAGGCTATATGCTCGATTCTGTGATTTTTTCTTTTTCCGCACTCATTCTTCGTTGTTTCATTCGTTTTCTCATTTTTTGTGTCAATTGGGGGTTGTTTCATGTTTTGATCCGTTCAAAACATTCGTTTTATGTTTCTAATCATTCATACGGTTAGATTTCTTCATATACTTCTCTGATTTTGAGTTATGATGATTTCTGGATCGATTTCACGTTTTTCTATTCGTGCAGGCGAACTTGTCGCAAAAGTTTGTTCTTACATTCATCTGATCATCCGGGTCTCTTACTTGTTTCTAAAACTTTTGACGGCTCTTCTTTCGGATCTTGGAAACGTGCCATGTCCATCATTGCCTTATCTGCTAAGAAAAAACTTGGTTTTGTTGATGGGACTGTTGTCAGACCTACTTCCTCTCCTAATCTGGAGTTATGGAAAATATGCAATGATATGGTTATTTCTTGGATTTTGAACACTTCGTCCAGTGATATTAGTGAGAGCGTTTTGTATGTTGAGACTGCTCGTCAACTCTGGAAAGAGTTAACTAACCGATATGGACAGAGTAATGGGGCCAAGTATTGTCAATTGCAGAAGTCTCTTTCTGCTATTTCTCAAGGGAATGATGATGTTGCTACGTATTTTACCAAAATCAAAGCTGTTTGGGATGAGCTTAATGCAATCGAGCCTATTCCTCCCTGCACATGTGGTACTTCCCAACTTATGGCTAAGGGTGAAACAGATCAACGTTTAATGCAATTTCTGATGGGTTTTAACCCTTGTTATGACATGATTCGTGGGAATATTATCATGATGAAGCCTCTTCCCTCAATCAATGAAGGTTATGCTTTTCTCATTCAAGATGAGAAACAAAGGGAGCTTCATTCATCGGCTCAGTTTATTCCTCAGAATGCTTCTATGAATGCTTCTGTGCAGGTACCAAAGAATTATAGTGCTCGGAAAGGTTCTGCTTGTTCTCATTACAAGAAGCCAGGACATGATGCCAGCAAATGTTATCGTTTAATTGGGTTTCATAAAGATTTCAAATTTACTAAACCTAAAGCTGCTGCTAATGCTGTTTCTGATGCTGAGGTTACTGTTCCTACTTCCGGTGCTCCTAATGCTCTTTCTTTTGAACAGTACAACAATCTGTTGCAACTTCTTCAACAGAATTCTGGGGTTTAGGGCGGTGTTCCTAATGTTCAACCACTCAGCTTTGCAAATTTTGCAGGTATTATTTCTTGCAATTCGACTACGGTCGATACTACTTGGATCATTGATACCGGTGCAAGTAATCATATGTGCTTTGACTTCAATTTACTTTCTGAATTGCTTAACTCACCTGTTTATGTTCTTCTTCCAAACGGGCATGTCTTAACTGTTACGCATGTCGGAACAGTTAATCTTACCAAGACGTTTTCTATTTCTAATGTCTTCTTTGTGCCTCAGTTCAAGCACAATCTCTTATCTGTTCCTAAACTTTGTAGGGATACAAAGGGTCTTGTTCAGTTTTCTGAAACTACTTGTTTCTTGCAGACCCCTTCACTGAGTAATCCGTTAGTCCTGGGAGATCTTCTCAACGGCCTTTATCTTTTGAATCCAAATAAACTTTTTCTCTGTTACAGTTGATTTTTTTCTCACTGTAATTCTGTTGTTTCTTTGAAACTTTGGCATATTCATCTTGGTCATTTACCTTTGTACAAACTTAAACAATTGAATGTCTTTACTGGTGCACATGATTGTTCTATTAATGATTGTTCTGTTTGTCCTAAGGCTAAATATCATAAACTGCCTTTTGCATCTAGTAGTATATCCAGTTCTCAAATGTTTGATCTTATTCATATTGATACGTGGGGACCATATCGATCTACTACATTTGATGGATATAAATATTTTCTCACCATTGTTGATGATTTTACTAGAACTACTTGGACTTATCTTTTGACAACTAAAGGCAATGCATTTCCTATTCTTCAAGGGTTCAATGAAATGGTTGAGACTCAGTTTAGTATCAAAGTGAAGCGTGTTCGATCTGATAATGCTTTTGAACTTGGTTCGGGTATTCATCATGCCGAGTATTTTAAACAAAACGGAATTATTCATCAGACTACTTGTCCTGGGGTTCCTCAACAGAATGGAGTGGTGGAACGTAAACATAAGCATCTTCTCGAAACTTCTCGTGCTCTTATGTTTCAATCCAAGTTATCAATAACTTTTTGGGGTGAATGCGTTCTCACTGCTACTCATTTGATTAATATTTTCCCCACACGGGTTCTTAAGGGAAAATCTCCTTCTGAGATGCTCTTTGGTAAAGCTCCTTCATACACTGTAACATCCCAAAAATAAAACGACAATTAAAATGACGAAATAAACGAACGAGGCATGTCGGGTCGGGTCGGATGGGCCGGCGGGCTAGAAGGGGAGCCTCCCCTATAAATAGCCAAGGTCATCACCATTTCTCTCATTTGCAAGTTCTAGAGAGAGAAACCGTAGAGAGAGAAAGTTGGCGGATCGACCCGAGATTTCAGCAAAGTGTTACTCCATAACTCGTGAGAAGAACCTCCGGATCAGAAGCTCGATTCAGGTAACGATCCGACCTAAATCTGAGTTTTAGTTCGTTTTTGGGTTTTGGGTGAAAAGGCAACGTTTTTACGGATGAAACTGAAAGATAAACATAGATTTGATTTCCTTAATGGAAAACAAACGTTTTGGATGCAAACAGGTTCGAGATCTTGACGTGATCAGACCTGAATGCGAAAGTTAGGGTTTTGCGAAGAAACAGATCGTGCGCACTTACCAAGTGCGCACGGAGCAGGTCCTGCGTACTTATCAAGTACGCAGGAAGAGGGGCACTGCGTACTTATCAAGTACGCAGGCAGCAGCGTCTGCGCACTTGCTAAGTGCACAGGCAGCAAGGTCTGTGCACTTGCTAAGTGCGCAGGCATCAGGCTGGTTAAGTAAAGTTAGTATATTTAGAATGGTTAAACCATTAGAGTCGGTATTGGTATGATGTGTATTTAACTAATCAATTCAGATCGAAAGTGACGTTGTTGGACCTTGTTTAGGACAACCCAAATTAGTTTAACAGGTGAGTTCTAGAAGCCCTCTTTTAAATGTTTTAATAATGTTTTTTGGGCTGGTGTGCATACGTAACGATGTAACGATTTTATAAAACGATGTTTATGAAGGTTGTATGTAACGTTTTATAAAATGATGTTTATGAATGATGTCTTAGAAGAAAAGGTTATGAAGGAAGTGTTTATGAAATATTTTGCCAAAAGAAGTTTATGAAGTGTTTTAATGAATGAATGAATGTTTTTTAATAAAACGTACGAATGCTTTAACTGAAGTTTTTGAAGTAAAAGAAGCGAATGTTTATGAAAGTCACAAACGAACGAATATGCCAATATTCCTTAGGGGATGAAGGTTAAGGGATGGGAAGTATGTTATGGGCCTTTACCTTTTAGGGGCCTTTGTGGCTGGCCAACTGTTGTACAACTGGGACGGTCGTCAAGGGGATTATCGTGATCCTTGAAGTTTGGTACGATCTACCTCACGGGGTAATCGTGCTTGAAGTTTGGTACTTGTGCCCTACGGGACGTAGTGCTTGAAGTTTGGTACGTGTCATCCTTGTGATGCCGTGCTTGAAGTAGTGTTGAATAACCTAAGTATCGGGCCCTAGGAGTTCTTCACCCGAAGAACAGTACGGTGATTGATGGGCCTAGTGGTGGTGATCTTTAGGTTATTCAGCCAGTATGTAACGTTTGGATTTGACGGTTACGAGAAGGCGCAGATTCGATATGTTCGTTGACTTATGTTTACGAAGTGTTATGTTTTGTTATTGCATTATTTTACGTACGCTTTTTATTAAATGAAGTATGAAGTTATGCTTTTGGCAAATTACTTGAAGTTAAAGTTTTATGTTAAAACTAGAACTCACCAGCGTAGCTGACTTTTTAGTATGCACATTCAGGTTAAGGCAGGTTACGATGATGGAAGGTGATGTTGGGCGGCTTGATGAGTTACCCGGATGATAAGAAGACTGGCATCCCGTTATGATTAGATTATGATATGTTTATGTAATAGACTATGTTACGCTTCCGTTGTTAAACAATGTAATGGTTATGTTTTATTGAAGTATTTTCCGCTGCATTATTTGATATTCATGTTTAAGAACTGTTTGTGAGTGAGTAAATCCAACAAGTGAGGCCTCCCGGGTTTGGGGCCTTACAAGTTGGTATCAGAGCAATAGTTTGAGAGATTCGGACACTCCCAGTGTCTGAACTTAAACTTTGAATGGGACCGAAAGCGGATGCCAGTACGGGTAACTCGAGCCACAGCATCAGGTATGAAGGTAGTATATATACTTACATGTATAGTATGCCTTAGAAAGGGTTAGGTAAGGACTTGTGTTCTGATGGAATCCTAAAGGTGGTCAAATAGAAATCTAGAGGTAGTCTAATGGTTAATTGTAGATGGCCAGTGTATATTAACATCTTACAGTACTTATTGAATTTTATTTGTTAACTAGCGTGATGACATTGGATTCCTTGTCTTATAGAACGAAATGGCAAGGAGAGGAAACGGAAGACGTGGTGGGGGCCGTATCGGTGGTCGTACCGGCGGTCGAAATGGTGGGCGTGGCAGGACCCCTACGCGCCAAGAGTATAGTGAAGAAGGAAGTGTTCACACTGAACCGGCGGTTAGTGTGCATGGAACTGAGCAGACACTGGTTGAAGAACAACCTTTCACTTTTGAACCAGAAGTGAGAGCAGCTATAGCTCGAGAGTTCACAGAGTTGATGAAGACTTCTCTGCCAGGTCTGTTAGCTGAAGCATTGAAGAAGGTTAATGGGGAAGGTTAATGGGGAAGGTGGGTCTAACACGGCGGTTGATACCCCGAACACTGAGACAATCAATGCACCGCTTAACCGTGGTTGCGACTATAAGTCCTTTAAGGCATGTGACCCACTGGTCTTGACTGGGAAGAAAGACGCGGTAGCTACGTTTCATTGGGTGATTCGTATGGAAACTGTCATTCGCCTGAGCGAGTGTCGAATGGATCAAGTTGTGAAATTTGCTGCTAATTCCTTGAGAGAGGAAGCATCCCATTGGTGGGAGGGTGTACGTCAAGCAAAAGGGAGCGAGGTTGTGGATGCGATGATATGGGCTGACTTGAAAACCTTGGTGATCAAGAATTTCTGCCCAAGGAACGAGATTGAGAAGGTAGTGAGGGAATTTCTGGGTTTGAAGGCTGGGAGCATGACGCACCGGCAATACACAACCCGATTCAATGAACTGGCACGTCTGGTGCCACATCTTGTCACGACTGAGGAAAGGAAAATTGTATGCTACATACAAGGGCTGCCGGACCAGGTCCGCACCTATGTTAAGGCAAACTCCCCTACTACCTATGATTCGGTAGTAGAACTGAGCGGCGTGGTATTTGATTATCTGGCGCTGAATGTCGTTTCCATTGAAGAGCCCAAGAAGAAGCTGAGTTTTCCGGCTAAGCGATCAGGTGGGAAGTTGTTTGGGGCTCGGGACAAGCAGGCCAGGGTAGGCGAGGCGACAGTCTGTGGAAGATGTGGGGTAAGACATGCGGGTGAATGTCGGTTAGGGTCTAATCTATGCTTTAAATGCGGCAAAACCGGACACTACTCCCGTGAATGCCCGCAAGGCTTCAAATGCTACAACTGTGGGGAGAGTGGTCATACGAGCCTGGAATGCACCAAGCCTAGAATGGGTCAAGCCGGGAAAGGGAAAGGCCCGGAGAAGACAGAAGAGAGACCCCGAGCACAGACTCGCGCCTATGCGCTGAAGCAGGAACAGGCCAGAGCGGACCCCGATGTGGCGTCAGGTACGTTCGTCCTTGACAACACTTTTGTTTCTGTGTTATTTGATTCGGGTGCAAGTAAGAGTTTTATATCTGCGACTTTTTGTAAACGAGTGAAGTACACTGTCAGTAAACTAGAAAGGGCCTTTAGCGTAGAAACCGCTGAGGGTAGAACTGCGAAGGTGATTGATGTAGTTGACAATTCCACGATAAAAATAGAAGGCCATATATTTCCCGTCAGGTTGTTTTTTATGGTTTTGGGTGGGTTCGATGTCGTGTTAGGAATGGATTGGCTAACTGCCAATGAAGCACAAATTATATGTAAACGAACGATAATCCGACTCAAGGCTCCGGATGGTAGCAACGTCGAGGTTTTTGGAGTACGTAATTGACGAGTGTAAGGAAATGAAGGAACTAGACGATGTACCCGTGGTACGCGAGTACCCGGAGGTGTTTCCAGAGGATCTGCCTGGGATACCACCCGACAGAGAAATCGAATTTCGAATCGACTTAGTACCAGATGCCCAGCCCGTGGCTAAGGCTCCATATCGACTAGCACCAGTGGAGATGAAAGAGTTAATGGCACAACTAGACGAGTTACTTGAGAAGGGATTTATCCAACCGAGCATCTCGCCGTGGGGTGCTCCGGTGTTGTTTGTGAAGAAGAAAGACGGTTCGATGAGAATGTGTATTGATTATCGCGAGTTGAACAAACATACGGTGAAGAACAAGTACCTTTTACCAAGGATCGACGACCTGTTCGATCAATTACAGGGCGCAAGCTGGTTCTCAAAAATCGACCTTCGATCCGGGTACCATCAGTTGAAGGTGAGGGAAGAAGACATACCGAAAACCGCATTTCGCATGCGTTATGGACATTTCGAGTTCCGCGTGATGTCTTTTGGATTGACGAACGCCCCCGCAGCGTTCATGGATTTAATGAATAGGGTGTGTCGACCGATGCTGGACCGATCGGTAATTGTGTTCATCGATGATATCCTCATCTACTCCAAGAATGAGGGTGATCACGCATGTCCCTTAAAGGAGATGTTGGAGGCTCTGAAAAAGGAAAAGCTGTATGCTAAATTCTCCAAATGCGCGTTCTGGCTTAGGGAAGTCCAATTCCTAGGTCATGTCATCAACCCAAACGGCATTATGGTTGACCCAGCAAAGATAATGACGGTAAGGGAATGGAATATTCCGAAGACGCCAACTGAAATCCGCAGTTTTTGGGATTGGCAGGCTACTATAGGAGATTCATCCATAATTTCTCGAAAATAGCTTCGCCATTAACAAAGTTGACTCGGAAGGAGGTAAAGTACGAATGGGGTTCGACCCAGGACGAGGCGTTTAAAGAATTGAAGGAGAAACTAACCAAAGCTCCAGTCTTGGCCCTTCCCGAGGGCAATGAAGACCTAGTGGTATACTCTGACGCTTCGGTCAGGGATTGGGATGCGTGTTGATGCAACGCGGGAGAGTGATCGCGTATGCATCACGGCAGTTGAAGATTCACGATCCGACTCACGATTTGGAACTTGCTACTGTCGTATTCGTATTGAAAATCTGGAGGCACTACCTTTACGGGGTGAAGTTCACTATTTACTTCGACCACAAAAGTTTGAAGTACTTCTTCGAACAAAAGGAACTTAATATGAGGCAGAGGCGATGGTTGGAACTATTGAAAGACTATGACTGTGAAATAATATACCATCCTGGAAAGGCAAACGTGGTGGCTGACGCTCTAAGCCGAAAGGATGTGCCTACTTTCATTAGAGTGAAAGCTTGCCAGTTGGTGGTAACATCGGATGTGATGAAAGAAATTGAAAAGGCTCAAGATGAGGCACTTGAGGAAGAAAACATAAAGAAGGAAAGGATGGTTGGCCAACATGACAAGTTGGAATATAACACCCTTGGTGTTAGGACACGTTTTGGACGGATATGCATACCTATGGGTGGCGAGCTTAGAACCAAAATCTTGGATGAGGCTCATAAGTCTCGTTACTCTATCCATCCCGGTACCAATAAAATGTACCAAGATCTGAGGAAGGAATACTGGTGGCCTGGAATGAAACATGAAGTGACAAAGTATGTAAGCAAGTGCTTGACTTGCTCACAAGTAAAGGCCGAGCACCAGAAACCGTATGGAAAGATTCAACCACTTGATATACCAGAATGGAAGTGGGAACACATTACCATGGACTTCATAACCAAGCTACCCCGCACAGCTAAAGGTCATGACACCATTTGGGTAATTGTGGACCGATTAACGAAGAGTGCTCATTTCCTACCTATTCGCGAGACGTTCTCGTCGGAAAGGTTAGCGGAAGTATTTATTAACGAAGTAGTAGCACGGCATGGGATGCCTTTGACGATAGTATCCGACCGGACACACGATTCACATCGAGGTTCTGGAAAAGATTTCATGAGGCGATGGGCACGAGACTTAATATCAGTACGGCATACCACCCGCAAACGGATGGTCAGTACGAAAGGACCATTCAGACATTGGAAGATATGCTCCGTGCTTGTATTATCGACTTCGGTGGCAGTTGGGACAGTCATCTGCCGTTAGCCGAATTCTCCTACAACAATAGTCATCACACGACGATAGGCATGCCGCGTTACGAAATGTTGTATGGGAGAAGATGTAGGACCCCGGTTTGTAGGGGTGAGATTGGACAGAAGGAATTAGGAAGTCTGGAAGTCGTAAGAGAAACGTCGGAAATGTTTGATCAAATCAAAGCACGAATGAAGGCCGCACAAGATCGTCAGAAATCCTATGCGGATAAACGAAGAAGGCCTATTGAGTTTGATGTTGGGGACAGAGTAATGTTGAAAGTGTCACCCTGGAAAGGAATCATGCGATTCAGGAAGAGAGGAAAGTTAAGTCCGAGGTTTGTCGGACCATTCAGGATAATGGCACGAGTTGGAGAGGTCGCTTATCGGTTAGAGTTGCCTAATGAGTTGAGTGGGATTCATCCTACCTTCCATGTATCACACTTGCGAAAGTGTTTGGCGGATGAATCAGCTCACGTACCACTTACTGACATCGAGGTTGACAACAGCCTTAAGTACATCGAAGAACCCGTGGCCATCTTAGACAAGAAGGAGAAGCGTTTGCGTAATAAGATTATCCAATTGGTTAAAGTTCAATGGAAACATCGAAAGGGATCGGAAGCCACTTGGGAAACGGAGAAGGAGATGAGGGATTCGTACCCTCATCTATTTGACTTATGATAGGTTTCGGGGACGAAACCTATTGTAAGGGGGTAGACTTGTAACATCCCAAAAATAAAACGACAGTTAAAATGACGAAATAAACGAACGAGACATGTCGGGTCGGGTCGGATGGGCCGGCAGGCTAGAAGGGGAGCCTCCCCTATAAATAGCCAAGTCCATCACCATTTCTCTCATTTGCAAGTTCTAGAGAGAGAAACCGTAGAGAGAGAAAGTTGGCGGATCGACTCGAGATTTCAGCAAAGTGTTACTCCATAACTCGTGAGAAGAACCTCCGGATCAGAAGCTCGATTCAGGTAACGATCTGACCTAAATCTGAGTTTTAGTTCGTTTTTGGGTTTTTCGGGTTTTGGGTGAAAAGACAACGTTTTTACGGATGAAACTGAAAGATAAACATAGATTTGAGTTCCTAAATGGAAAACAAACGTTTTGGATGCAAACAGGTTCGAGATCTTGACGTGATCAAACCTGAATGCGAAAGTTAGGGTTTTGCGAAGAAACAGATCGTGCACACTTTCCAAGTGCGCACGGAGCAGGTCCTGCATACTTATCAAGTACGCAGGAAGAGGGGCACTGCGTACTTATCAAGTACGCAGGCAGCAGGGTCTGCGCACTTGCTAAGTGCGCAGGCAGCAAGGTCTGCGCACTTGCTAAGTGCGCAGGCATCAGGCTGGTTAAGTAAAGTTAGTATATTTAGAATGGTTAAACCATTAGAGTCGGTATTGGTATGATGTGTATTTAACTAATCAATTCAGATCGGAAGTGACGTTGTTGGACCTTGTTTAGGACAACCCAAATTAGTTTAACAGGTGAGTTCTAGAAGCCCTCTTTTAAATGTTTTAATAATGTTTTTTGGGCTGGTGTGCATACGTAACGATGTAACGATTTTATAAAACGATGTTTATGAAGGTTGTATGTAACGTTTTATAAAATGATGTTTATGAATGATGTCTTAGAAGAAAAGGTTATGAAGGAAGTGTTTATGAAATATTTTGCCAAAAGAAGTTTATGAAGTGTTTTAATTAATGAATGAATGTTTTTTAATAAAACGTACGAATGCTTTAACTGAAGTTTTTGAAGTAAAAGAAGCGAAGGTTTATGAAAGTCACAAACGAACGAATATGCCAATATTCCTTAGGGGATGAAGGTTAAGGGATGGGAAGTATGTTATGGGCCTTTACCGTTTAGGGGCCTTTGTGGCTGGCCAACTGTTGTACAACTGGGGCGATGACGGTCGTCAAGGGGATTATCGTGATCCTTGAAGTTTGGTACGATCTACCTCACGGGGTAGTCGTGCTTGAAGTTTGGTACTTGTGCCCTACGGGACGTAGTGCTTGAAGTTTGGTACGTGTCATCCTTGTGATGCCGTGCTTGAAGTAGTGTTGAATAACCTAAGTATCGGGCCCTAGGAGTTCTTCACCCGAAGAACAGTACGGTGATTGATGGGCCTAGTGGTGGTGATCTTTAGGTTATTCAGCCAGTATGTAACGTTTGGATTTGACGGTTACGAGAAGGCGCCGATTCGATATGTTCGTTGACTTATGTTTACGAAGTGTTATGTTTTGTTATTGCATTATTTTACGTACGCTTTTTATTAAATGAAGTATGAAGTTATGTTTTTGGCAAATTACTTGAAGTTAAAGTTTTATGTTAAAACTAGAACTCACCAGCGTAGCTGACTTTTTAGTATGCACATTCAGGTTAAGGCAGGTTACGATGATGGAAGGTGATGCTGGGCGGCTTGATGAGTTACCCGGATGATAAGAAGACTGGCATCCCGTTATGATTAGATTATGATATGTTTATGTAATAGACTATGTTACGCTTCCGTTGTTAAACAATGTAATGGTTATGTTTTATTGAAGTATTTTCCGCTGCATTATTTGATATTCATGTTTAAGAACTGTTTGTGAGTGAGTAAATCCAACAAGTGAGGCCTCCCGGGTTTGGGGCCTTACATACACACACCTTCGCACCTTTGGGTGCTTGTGTTATGCTTCTACTTCTACACCCGGACGAGATAAATTTCAGCCTAGAGCTCAAGCTTGTATTTTTATTGGCTATCACTTTGGAAAGAAAGGTTACAAGCTTTATAATCTTGACCGTCGACAAGTTCTTGTTTCTAGGGATGTGACTTTTCTTGAGCACATTTTTCCTTCTTTACACTCTTCGAATCCTTCTTATTTGTTCCCTTCTCCAAATGATCTGTTTGAGAAGACAGATCCAGCTGCTGTTCCTTCCTCTTCTTCGACTCTCCTGAAGTTGATTCCACTCATCCTCTTGTTTCTCATGTTCCTCCTAGTCCACCTCCGGAGCCTAGGAGATCTACTCGTTCCTTTGTTCCTCCTTCTCATATGCAGGATTATGTTTGTAATTCTGCTTCTTCTGTCGATTCGTCTTGTTTTCATACTTTGTCGAGTGCTTGTCAAGCTTCTTATTCTGTTAATCTTGCTGATCTTTCTCCTGATTCCCAGCATCTCCTTTTAAATCTTGATTCTGTTAAAGAACCTTCTTCTTATCAGGAGGCTGCTAACCATCCTGCTTGGCAAGAGGCTATGACTAAGGAGTTTAATGCCTTGGAAAGAAATCAAACTTGGGAGGTTATGCATTTACCTAAAGGTAAAAAGGCCATTAAGTGCAAATGGGTGTATAAAGTCAAGTATAATGTTGATGGTACTGTTGAACGTTGCAAAGCCTGTTTGGTTGTTCGTGGTGATACTCAGAAAGCAGGAATTGATTTTAATGAGACTTTTTCTCCTGTCGTTAAGATGACTATTATTCGTAGTCTCATTGCTGTTGCCACTAAACGACAATGGGTTTTATATCAATTGGATGTCAAAAATTCCTTTTTACATGGGGATCTTGACGAAGACATATATATGCTTCCTCCTCCTGGAATGCCTTTATCCTTTCCTGATCATGTACTTAAGCTCAAGAAGTCTCTTTACGGTTTGAAGCAAGCTTCAAGACAGTGGTATGGAAAGCTTTCTGATGCTCTTAAGACCAAAGGTTATATGCAGTCTCCCAATGATTATTCTTTATTCTCTAAGACGATGGGGGATTCTGTTGTTCATGTCGCGGTTTATGTTGATGACATTCTTCTTACTGGTAATAATGATCAAGAGATATCTGCTTTGAAGGCTTTCTTACATTCCACTTTCCAGATCAAGGATCTTGGCACTCTCAACTACTTTCTGGGCATTAAGGTTCTCAAATCTCCCTATGGTCTTATTATGACTCAACGCAAATTTGTGAAGGATTTGCTGACTGAGTTTCCTACCGACGATGTTTCTTCTGTTTCGTCTCCTTTGCCTTTACATTTACAACTCAAGCTCAACACAGGTCAAGTTCTTGATGATCCTTTGGCCTATCTTCGACTTGTTGGTAAACTCAATTATCTTACTCATACTCGGCCTGATCTTGCTTTTGCGGTTCAGTTTCTCAGCCAGTTTATGAGTGATCCGCGTGTTCCTCATTGGGATGTTGCGTGGCATACTATTCGGTATGTCAAAGGCACTTGTTCTCAAGGGTTATTCTTTAATGATGATTCTGATATGTCTTTGTTTGCTTATTGTGATTCTGATTGGGCAGCTTGTCCTAATACTCGGCGTTCTGTCAATGGCTATTTCATTTCTCTTGGGGGCAGTCCTATTTCTTGGAAATCCAAGAAGCAAGCGCTACTGTTTCTCTTAGTTCTGCTGAAGCTTAATATCGTTCTCTTCGCCATGTCACACAGGAACTTGCTTGGTTGACTCGCTTGTTTGTGGAGTTTCGGCTTAATAATCTTTCTCCTGTTCCTCTCAAATGTGACGGTTAGGCGGCTATTCATATTACTAAGAATCCAGTTTTTCATGAGCGAACTAAGCATATCGAGTTGGATTGTCATTTTTTTCTGTGAGAAGCTTCAAGCCGGTTTGATTCTGCTTTCTCACACACGGACTTCTGATCAACTTGCGGATTTATTCACAAAGAGTTTGGCTGGTCAACCGCATTCAGATATCATTTCCAAGTTGGGGTTGTATACACCTCCAACTTGAGGGCGGGGGGGTGTTAGCGAACTTACTAAGTTCGCTTGTTTAGTATAGGGGCGAACTTATTAAGTTCGTCCGCCCGGTTCAGTAGTTTGTTAGCTTTGTCTATAAATAGCTTCTTTGTAACATTATTCAAGTTATCAATCAAATCATTTCAGTTTTACCCTCAATTATTCTCTCTCATTTTTTTCTCTCGTTTATCATGCTCGCTTGTTTTAGCGATCTCGTTTATCATTCTAGCTTGTTCTAGCGATCATTCTCGATATCATAACAGTTGTAAAACAAGGTCTCCGAGGCTGAGTACTCCCCGAGTAATCGCTACAAGATAGGTTGCCGAGGCACGAGTACTCCCCGAGTATTCTCCGCCTAGGCCGAGTACTTCCCGAGTCCTCCAGACTCCGACTAGGGAGCGTCTAGCGACTTTTGCGACACTGATTAAGATTTTATTTATAATTCCTAAATTTTCATTAATAACAATTTAATATTTCATTTTTTCAATCCCTGTAAAACACGTTCAAACCTAGTTTTCTAATACAACAATTTCCTTTTGTAATTTATAAGGTCACATAAATTTTTTTCATAAATAAAACATTACATTAATTTTTGAATAACCGGCGATAGAAATATGTTTATGAGAGGTATCCAAAATATAGTTAAGATGAATGAGATGTCGATGTTCAAAGTGATATATTTGAAATGAAAGTATATATTGTAAGAATTCGAATGAAAATTTGTCCCATGTATGAGGTTAAATGAGCCTTGAAACGGTTATAAGTGGGAGGCAACATGCTTGGTAAGCATCTTTAGTTGTATTTTACTTAAACTCTTATCAAAGCTTTAGTTGTACTTTACTTAAACTCTTATCAACGCGAGTTGCAAAATTTGGTCGATATTATATCTTAATTGAAACCACAACTTGCGAAAATTGAGAAAAACTTTTCAAGAATTTCCAACAACCTCAACATACTCTTTTCATTAGAAACTTCATACAATTAAGTATTTTGACCCTTGTATCTTGCGAAACACACGTGTACTCATGGTAGAGACGCGAAATCTTTTTTTTATGAGGCTTCAACCATCCTCATTCTATCTCTTCTTATATTTTATTTATTTTAATTTCTATCTAGATTAGTTATGTTGTGATTAATTTCTTTGATAATGTAGTTATTTTAGTTATAAACGTTGTTCTCCTACATCAACATTACAAATACCTTTATTGGCCTTTTGTTTATCAAAAGATGATAGTATATTTGACTAAGAGAAATAAAACTAATCATATTTAAATGTTATATAAATTTTTTTTCAATTAACATTTAGTATTTATTTATAAGATACCATTTTAATAAATAAATTCATGTCTTAGTTTTCATTCATGTTTAGTAGGCCAAATCAATTATCTGTCATATGGTGACTATGGTCCCTGGCTGCAACACCACACAAATTCCACATGCAGCTGTCATGTACCAAACTCTTTGTGCCAATTTAATTTTGAATCAAGTCTCATTAAAATAAATATATGGTTCATAAAAACAGTACAAACTTAAAAAAAATTACCTCTTGTATAGTTGGGGTAGTTTTTGGGTTATTTGGATTTTGACTTTTTAAAAATGATTCGATTAAAATTTGAAAAATTTAAATTCGGTTGATTCAAGGAAATCAAATTATAGGAAAAAGAATATATATATATATATATATATATATATATATATATATATATATATATACGGGGTTAGGTTATAGTAAAAAGGTTTTAAAAATAAAAAGGGTAAGTATGATTCTAAGCTTGACATGTGTCATTTTATTGTTTTTAAAGGGAGGGCATAATGGTCAATGTGTAATATATCAGGTCAATGTGTAATACACCAGGTCAATGTGTAATACAATGTCTGATATTATACAATGATCAGACTTGATATTACACAATGAGCATATTACACAATGACCTGACATATTTGAGCGAATTACACAATGAGCTGGAAAACGTAAAACACAATGATGAAAACATATAACACAATGATGAAAAATATTTGACACAATGAGCTTGTATTACACAATGACCTGACTAATTACATAATAAACTTGTATTACACAATGACTTGACTAATTACACAATAAACTTGTATGACACAATGAACTTGTATTACATAATGAACTTGTATTACATGATGAACTTGTGTTACATGATGAACTTGTATTACACAATGACCTTACTAACTACACAATGAGCTGAAAAACGTAAAACACAATGATAAATACATATAATGCAATGGACTTGTATTACAAATTGAACTTGTATTACACAATTAACTTGTATTACACAATGACCTGACTAATTACACAATGACCAGACGTGGTATTACACAATGAACTTGTATTACACAATGAGCTGAAAAATGTAAAACACAATGATAAATACATATAACATAATGAACTTGTATTACACATTGAACTTGTATTACACAATGACCTGACTAATTACAAACACAATGATAAATACATATAACACAATGATAAATACATATAACACAATGAACTTGTATTACACGACGAACTTGTATTACACAATGACCTGACTAATTACAAAATGATCTGAAAAACGTAAAACACAATGATAAATACATATAACACAATGAACTTGTATTACACATTGAATTTATATTACACAATGAACTTGTATTACACAATGAGCTGGAAAACGTAAATTTTTTTTCTTTTTTGTTTATAACGACACTATACTCGTTTTAAAGATAAAAAAACGCTCGTTTTTATGGTGTAATTTTTTTGAAAAAATAATGTCGTATGTAAAAGTTATGAACGTTTAAAAATGAGGGGGGAGGGGGAACTTGATAAAAAGTCAACAAAAGTGGTCAAGACTAAAATACCATTACAACAACTTTTTTTCCTACAATTTAATCTCAACAATTAAATCTTTTATACAATTTGATCTAATGGCTCTAAATCCTTCTTACCATTCTTAGAATTATAATCATTTTTACCTGAACCTAATCCTATATATATATATATATATATATATAATATGCATAATTTAAAAAAAAATTACATACAACTGGAACTTGAGTATTCACATAAAATTGGTTCGAAACTCACAAATTGAAAAATAAAATTATTAAATAAAGTTTTAAAGGATATAATTAATAATTATATAATTGCTATTATTTCTTATTTATGTAAATTTAATTTTTTGTTTTTTTTAAACATTCGTTTGCCGTTTCACCATGAAACTTAATACCCTAGCACCACTTATACTCATATGACATATATCAATGGACCATAGATCAAAACATTATCCGACTATTTAGTGGCTAAAACGAGACGCGATATATGATTTCAATCGAAAAAAAAGGTTTTTGTGATGATCAATATGGTTCGTAAATCAATCGCAGAAGATCTTTAGCTACTAATTTACGAGCGAATTAGCAGTCACAAATATCCAGTTTTATAGTACTGCTAATTGTATGACGAAATACCAACAACCTCATATTAAATATACGAAATTCGAAAACGTTACACATTCGATGGTCGTGAACCGATCAATACGAACTTATGTAGCTAAGGATTGTATAAAATGTCTGTGCAACGGTTATAATCAACAAAATGGAAGCTGCCAACGCCGATATAAACGACCATGGCGTATTAAAATACGTGTATTTAAAACTAGCCCATTGCATGTGCCACCCGCTATGATAATGATGGTTCACGTTATCAAATAACTGAGCCAAGTAACACACGTTGATATCGAACGATAGATCCTTTCCCATATTGTTGAAAAAAGTCACAATTTCAGCTTCGGTACCTAAATAGTTCTCGATAATGTTCCAATCACATAATAGCCCCACGTCTCTAGATGTGTTAATCAAACAATCAAGCAATGTAACATATGTAGTAAAGATTTTTGAGAATCCATTGTGACATTGTTCAAAGCAACCGAGTTTAATAAAAATTCACACATGAAATCATCGATAGTTATCGACGGCATGTGGATTACACCGTGTTTGAAGTTAACAACGAGGAAGCTTTCGGCTTTACACGGCTTTAGTTTGATTCCCGATCGTTGGGGCTTTGAGATGTTGTGAATTATATGTGGTGGTAGGTGGTGGTCGAGTTTTGTGGAGTGTTCGTGGTCCGGTGGTGGAAGGAAACTTGACCGAAGTAGGTCGAGCAAGTGTTTGGGTTTAATGTTGGAGCATTTCTCCAGAACGTTTTTGGGTCTTTGTACAGTTAAATTGAAGATAGCGTTGGGCTCTCGAACAAACGTTCGAGAACGAAGAAAGGGATCTGATTCTCAAGTCGGATCAGATCCCGTAAGAAAAATGAAACAACCCATGTCATGGTTACAAGTGGATCCGAGTCACCCCCTTCACCGGCTCATCGAACTTTCTAAAAACTTCAATTACAAAGCAACCATCAAGCACCATCATCTCGATGAACTCATCAGTACTATAAGAGATGGTCGTGGAGTAACACTCTCGGGCCGTGACCTCTAGCGGTCGGCCCTCAACAAGTCCTCTAGGACCATCCCTTTGGCTTGTGTTCGATTCAACAACTGTCGCAGGAACCGCCACTTGTGCTCCTCGATCATCTCGAGGTGCGGCTCACCATGGTGGAAGGGTCCAACAGAGACGATGGTGGGTTGGTATGACTTACCGTTGATGTTGATTAGGGTTTGTGGGACTTTGAAAATAGAGCAGGTTGTTCGTCCGGCGGTGACACTCAGTAGTTTGGGTGCGACGGAAAGCTTGTGTTGCATCGCCGTGAGTCGATCTCTATCGATTTCCCAAATTGAGACAACATGTTGTTGTGGAGTATCCATCGTTTTTTATATAAAACAAACCTTTTTATTTGTTTTAATTATATATGTGAATATTGGTGTGATGGAGAATGAAGAGATGGAGGGAACCAACACGCTAACATGATCCGGTTAGGTAGCGTGGAACAAAATATTTAACGAACACCATGTCGTTTCTTGGCCACACTTTTTATTTTCTTTTTTATATATTTAAAATCTTTACATTTTTAATTATTAAAATTAATGAAATAATCGAAACCGTACAAGTATGAAGTATGTATACAACCACGTAATTATCTGAAACGTCAACGAGAAGACTTTTATTTTTTTATATATTATTTTATATATAAGGTTATTTTATCCGATAAGAAACGTATACTTTATTTTCGATGTTTTATTTACTATAATGGCAAAAGATGAGTGTAATTTGACATTTAGTTGCAACCAACTAAATTAAATGAATGATAATGACAACTTTAAATGGTTTAAGGACTTTATACATACATAGAAAGAGAGTTTTCACCCGTGGCGGACCCATGGTGAGCCTATGGGGGAATCCGGCTACTTTGAAAAAAAAAATTAGTGTTATATAAGTGTTAAAATCCCGATCGTTATTTATAAAACTTTGCAATCGCCACCATAAAAAGATATTATATATCCCTAGTCAACCGAGACAAAAAATTTCTACCCCTATGAAAAAAATTTATGGGTCTGTCATTGGTTCTCTCGTGTGGTTTGAAGCAACGCGTCAATGATAAAGTTGTATAATTTTATCACATATTCTTTAGCATCCTTTATACCATAGATCTCTCACATCTCTATTGTAGTGATACCTTAACGGATTCTGTTTCATTCTACAATGAAATACGGGTGAGCAAAAAACTGATTGATTGAATCAAAACCGAAATAACCAACAAAACTACACCAAAATAACCGACCAAAACTATCAATTAACGGTTCGATTTTTTTTTGTTTTTTTAAACCAAAGCCAGGTTCGGTTTCGGTTATTCCTCGCTCCAAAAAGGAACAACATTGAATTTGTTTGAATGTTTGTTATTGAATTTTTTGCCCAACTTCGGTATTTAGGCCAAATGTTTCAAGTTCAAATTCGGTGGTTAACAAAAAAAAAATAGATCCAAATTTATTATTTTGGGCTATTTATTTTCAGGTAGTCTTCAAGCCTAAATGTAAGATCGAAAAGCGGCACACACGTAAAACCAAAAACTGAAAAACCGAAACCAGTCGGTTTCCTAAAACCAAAAGTTTAGTTTGGGTCCTGTTTAAGCCCGAAACCGACCCATGCGTATCCCTACTATGAATCACTAAATCCTCTGCTATCTTAACTACACGCTGTTTATCACAATACATAATATTTTCCTTATGCTACATGCCCAACTCTGGATGTTCTTCAACCATTTCTTCATTGTCTTCATCCTCTTATTGTGATTGCTTGTGTAAGCTTAAAGTGGCTACCTAAGCAACTAACGAGATTGTGGTCATGGTTTGATCATTTACCCAAAGATGCACAATTAGGAGGTGATGATGTTTCAAGTAGATAAAAATGGACTTGGTCGTCATCTGTTCGCCTAGTTTGCAGGGATAAAACTTACGTCGAAACGCAAACTGACTATAGTCTACGATACCAAAAAAACCCTCGAATTTGAATACAACTCAGTTTCAAACGTTGACAAAAAATAATTTAACCCACGCGTTGCTGCGGGAAGGTTAAAGTTTGTAACGCTCCGTTTTGACGACCCCTCCAATGTTATCGACCCAACGGAAAAACGAAGGTTCAACCATCACAAAAAAACCAAAAGTAAAAAATATAATTATTTTTTCAGATAAATATGTTCTCGGTTAAATAATACAAAAAAAGAAACGTCTCTCAGGATTCAAACCCGCGTCTGCATGCCCGCCTAAGCTAAAACAACTCCAACCAGCCCACTTTAGTGTTTTGATTCAGTTTTAAAACACGAATATGCAAACAAAAGAGGCTTCCAAAAATAGTTGACAAAATTTACGAAAAGAAGCCCAAAACAAACATTTGGGTCAGCCCTGGTTCCGAACTCGCTGTAACTGGGCTTTTGACCCAGGCATATATGTACCGAACCGAAGCTTAGAATGTGAACCACTTTGTTTTTCATTGTGATCTAATTTATAAAAGTGAAAATTTAAATATTTATTTTCACAATGCGAATGAGTGTATTTCATACGCTTCTCTTTATGTACTTTAATCATGTCAGCGTCACCGTCACAACACGCTGAGCGTCCACTAGTTTACAGTTATAAGCTTAATAGTTTTATAAACATAATAATCTTTCTTTATAATCATAAATGCATTTTTTTAACTTCTTAAATAATTTTCACATTTACAAACATGTATGTAAAAAAAGATGCACTTCGTACACTCCGAAGAAAAACAAAACGTGAGCAGTTGACTTTTTTATTGTAGTGAATTATTGCATGCGTACTTTTATCATCTATACATGCAATTGTTGTTTCAGTACGAATAAACTTTTTTTAAATTCAAATCACTAAATCTCATATGATATTTCAAAAAAAATTTTTGATAAAATGAATTTGCATAAAAAAAATATTAGAAATGTGAGATTTTCTTGGTGACTAATTCTAATTAGACCTTTCGAAGGGCGTTTAGTGAGGGTACCAAGTTGTCAAGGGGTCGTCTAACTGCTCCCATGCAACGTATTCGGTCTCTCTTAGCCAGCTATTTTGTCCTGCTTATTGATATGAGTCATTGGTTTCATTCTGCTCTGAATTCATCAGAGTAGAGTAGCGTCAACTCCCGACCAATGATATATTCGAGAAGTGAAAGCACTTATGTTATACGACTTTCCTTAATCGTTGACATTGGCTCCAATTGCTATGGAGAAGTAGTCAGTATACCCGGTGGTTTAGCATTTTAAGATTTGACACGTCATTTGATCCTACTCACAAAGTTTTCTCCCATTGATATAGGTACCAATATTTAATTATACTAATAATCTTTAAAATGACTAGAAACTAGAGTTTAAAGGTGTCAAAGTTTGGGAGTAATTTCATATGTACTTCTATAAATTTGGAAAAATATCTCAACTAAAACTAAAAATATCATGTATATCTTTAAAAACATGTAATAATATCATATGTATCATTTCATTAAAAACAATTTAAGAAATAATTATTTTACCATTATTTATCTAAAACTTTAAAATTTCATGTATTACCCATTTTAACTTTGAAATTTCATATTTACTAATTTTTAACTTTAAAATTTTATATTTACTAATAAACAATAGTTTTCTCAAAGTATTATCTAATTTTCTCATTTTTTTTAATTAATTTTACCAATTCTATTTTACAGAACTTATACATCATATATAGCAATTTTCTTTTACAACATTTATAACTTTTTCACCATCGTTCCTTCTGAATCGATGTCTTCTGAACGGGTTTGGAGAATCACGGTGATTGTCATCTACAACAGGAGAACGAGTGATCTTTTACATATGAGATGAAAGTAAAAAAAATTAGGTTATAAAAAAATCGTATAATAGATAAGGATAGAATGATTATAAAATAAAAAATCATTTAAATTAGGTATATATGATATTTTTAATTTAGATCGAATATATATGATATTTACCTACATTTGAAATCCACACTTACAATTCTAATGAAGTCCTACTTTTTACTTAGTATACTAAATTAATCAAAGATGTTAAGCATAATTCTCTTTAATTAATCTACAAATTTTCTTTTGTGAGATTCACTTTTTAACAAACCTTCCCATATATATATATATATATGGGAAGGTTCCATTAAAAAGTGGTTTTACGCTAATAAACGCTAAGAAGTGGGTCAAACGACCTCCGATTGAGCTCATTCCAGCGGCGTTGGAACCGTCTCATCGAACCCTAACCCGGACCCAAAAACCTAAACCCCCTCCACCCGCACCCCCAAAAACCCAAACCCCCCCTCCAACCCCACCCTGAAAAGCCTAAAACCACCACCCCCACCCCCCAAAAACCTAACCCCCCCACCCACCCCCACCCACCCCCAAAACCTAAACCCACATCCCCACCCCTCAAAAAACCCTAAACCCTAAAATCTAAACCCTAAGGCTAAAATCCTAAAATTCAACGCTAAAATCTAAACCCTAAAGGCTAAGATGGTAGAGTTTGACGATACGGTTCTAACGCCGCTGAAATGAGTTCAATCAGAGTTCCTTTGATATCGTTTCTTAATGTTTTTGTCATTTCTTAGATTTCTTAGCGAAAAACTTTTTATTTAAACCTTCCCATATATATATATATATATATATATATATATATATATATATATATATATATTATGAGTGTGACAATACCATGAAACATAATAATTTTATAAGTACAAAAATTCAAATATTTGCAAGTGGTCTATTTTCAAGTTCAAGAAGTAATAATGCATAGGTGGGTTTTTTTCTTTTTCATTAAACTTTTGGTGAGTGGTAGAGTTCCGAGCCAACTAAGTTTGTTTTAACTACTCTATGTATACAATTTTAAAGATCCAATAAATAAAAAACAACGTTTCATACCCTAAGACTATGCTAAGACTATGCGTAGTGCACATCACGCTCCCACCTTCATCTTATTGGGCCATCTCATCACTTGCATCCCTCATCCCCTCACGCCTGTGAGTACACTCACATAAGCCCCCCACGCCAGGACAGCGCGGTGTTTCACGCTCCTCACCTCCTCCCACGCTAGTATTACGCACAACCTAACTAATATAAATTTTATCAAGTCGAAGTGTCAACGAACCCAATTGAACCTCCTATTTTCGCTTGGTTTCTATATTTGTTATGTTTCATATTATACGAACTCGGTTAACAGTCAGGGGCGAAGGTTAGAAAGGGCCAGGGTCCCCCCATCCCGTTTTTTCCGTTAATAGTGTAAATTTTCGCGTTTTCGCCCGAAAAGTTTTATACATATTGAGTCGGGGGCCTCTGATTTTTTCCCTAAAAAATTCTTGGTCCCCTCTGATTTTTTATCTCTAAAAGTTTCATTTTAATGCTCTATTCAAATTTATTCGATAAGTTATCAGTACGAAATTTAAAAAAAATTGCATATTTAAAAATAAAAGTGTATGTTTAGGGGGGGGGGAATTTACCCTAAACTGTTTCCCCCTCTTTTTTCAATCCAAACATCCATACGGAACACACCCAAATCGTCAATCCTCGCCGCCGCTTCACTCGCCCCTGTTCGGCTGTTCACACACCCAATTCTTGATATCTTGGTAAGGTACTAAATTAGAAATTAGAATTGTTATTTATGGGTTATAGTTTATTAATTTGATAATTTGAAGTATGATTTATGAATTGTTACTAACTTAGAATTGTTAAGACTTAAGTATTAGGGTTAGAAACTTATGGATTATGATTCACTGATTTGATAATTTGATTTAAGGATTATGATTTATGAATTAGGATTATTGATGGTGAATAAGAGAAAAGTTATTTAATACAATATTTTTTTTGTTAGGCATATAATAGGAAAGTTGAAAAGTTAACTATTAATTCTTTTTACAAAAGAACTGATTAACTAGTGATAAGTTTGATTCGGAATCCATAATCCATGAATTCAAAAATATTAAAGGTCATCAGGCTGAGTTGTAATTATTTTTTCAGGTACTTACCATTTTTCTCTTGAAACATCATAGATAATTAAATATTTAGAGTTATTTATTGTTGATTTGTTTGATACGGCCCAAATTAAATCGCCAACCCGAACATATAACTCAAAAACATAGCGATAGGGAAAAAAGTTTTGGGTTTCCTGACTTTCGGCCCCCGTTACTTATTTTTTCAAGCTCTGTCACTCTTAACAGTTAGCTTCATATCAACAGTTTACTAGTTATAAGTTTCAATTGTATCTTTCTTTGAAAATTTTGAATCTTATTAGTTCTAACTTTCTCATGTTATTATATGTGCATTAGTCATTTAATATTATTATAATGTATCTTTTTGCTAATCTAGATATTTACATTTGAAAAAGAAACCCATTTTAAGGGGAACAATGCATATGGACCCATGTTGCACTAAATTCACAATAACTACCACCACCACATCCTTTATTATATGTATCTATTAACATGTACCCACATAAACACTAGTTGGTCATAGCAATGGCACATTTGAGTTGCTTATCCAACACTCATGAGATATGATATCAAGCATTCAAATTTCAACAATGTAGGTGATTGAATGGGTGGGTCAAGGAGTTGTTTAATTGACGACAAGTCATAACATGTCAGGGTCCGGTCGGTGTGATTCTTTTAAGGCTTTTTCTTTAACTATTTTATAAATAATTAAAAACCGTAGTATTGGATAATTCCTTAACGTCCACAAAAAGAGTTAGAGCAAGGATTTTTCATGCTGTTGCTTTGATGCTACAGAAATATGAAAAGTGGTGTATGCAACAGAAGTTAAATTATTTATCATATGACTCCATATGACATATAACATTGTATACAGCTTCAGTTATCAAAAGTCGTGTCATAAATCTCTAACATAACTAGACAATTGATCCTAAATGGATGTTTTAGAGGGTGTTAGATTATTAGTTATAGACTTATAGTACTCGGTTTTTATAAATGGTATAATTACTTCTTTATCTAGAGTGAGGTTTTTAGACTTAATATATTCATAAACTAATTACAGGATTTTGTTTTCATAAAAGGCTTAAGCACTCATCTGTTTTAAACACACTATCTTATCCGAGACTTCATAAACTATCTTTGGACCTAACGTAAACGTAACCTAGTTACGACATACTCAAAGCCAGCTAACGTCTTGAGTTTATGAGTTGTTTAGGGTCTAATATTCAATAAATTGGTTTGAATATCATGTGTTCGTAGATCATATGTTTAAAACTTATTTGCTAACATCTATGTAACAACATATTTACAATGAAAGGACATGCATTCAGAGAACATCTTTTGACACATCACCTCATTGTTTGAAACATGTCGAGATTTTGAAAAACGACGATTTATCATCATTACTTATAGCCTTTAAAATGTTTCACCTCTTTCTAAAATTCCTTTTCCTTGTCATTCTTCTTTATTGTGAAGTGATTGATTTATATTATATTTTGTTTCTATGCAATGATCTTAATAACTAGTATGTTAAATAAGATTACAAGGTTATGTTAAATAATAGCTAATATGACTTGTTAAATAAAACAATTTGGTATATTATAAGAATTTGAATACATTAAGATGATCTTCACCGTTTAACTTAGAATTAATTAGACGGATGACTCATGTGGTTTATACGGATTTCACTTTTAGCCCATAGGAATGGAAAAGTACATGTTTGATCCAATAGTTTGCACGAATGTAACATATTTGGCCCCTGAGTTGGATGTCAGTTATCTTTTAGGGTTAAATGAGTGTAAAATGATAAAAATACCCCTCAATAAAAAAAATTAAAAACGTAAAACAAAAATTGAAAATATTAGTATAAAATTAATGGGTCCCACACATACACTTTTATCCAATCATTTCTAGCCAAATCTCTCATCCTACCCTTACCCTCACCCTCACCCTCACCCTCCACTTGACCTGCAACTCTATGCATTTCATCTAAAAAAAATAACGTGACTAGTAAAATCGGAGGGTGGTCATGAAACGTGCAAATCATCGGTGACATAGTTATGTTTATTTAAACAGGTCTCACCTTCACCTTCATCTTTAACCTCCATTCTTCCCCCCACTCATGTAGCCGGAGATGCAGATCCGCCGTCACGATCCTTTGAATCTAACAACGATTCCAATTTCAAATCATTCTCTCTGCCACTGCTTTCTTTTGTTCCTGATCATCTCCAACCCGCGTTCGAAAGCTCCACCATTGATTCGTTTGGCCAGAATTAGCTTTGACTCTACGAGATCTCTAGTCTTCAATCCGCGCATCAGATCTGATTTTAGCCTCTATTTGTATTCCTGATTTGGAGTAGTCACCTGGCGATCACATTTTAGAGCAGAAAAGAGGGTGGGAGCCTGATGTGGAGATGAAGGAGTAGTCAACCAAAATGGTTTGGATATTTTCTTTCTGATATGGGTTTTTGATTTCAAACACAGAAATTGCACAACTGGTTCGTGGAGGTTGTCACACATTGCTCATGTACATCCGAGGAGCGGCAAGTGTAAAATGTTCTTGCTGTAGGGGTGACGGGGGCACCCTACTCGGGTATAGCCGAGTAGGAGAGAGAGCCATCGGGTAAAAAGGGAACACCGCCCCCAACGGTCCGAGTATCATACCCGAGTAAATTGGACGAGTAAATATACTCGGAAGGGAGAAGCATCGGGTAAATGACTTTTGTGCTGAAATGAGTAAATGGGTTTTTTTTTATTTGGCAACTGGAACATTTCAAAACAAAATTAACAAAACTTTTGTTTCTATTTACAATAACATGCAAATGCTCCACCTCCTTCACCACAGAAATTGATATTTCAATAGCAAATATTTTATTTTTTTGTTAATTTAATTAATTTTTATTTGTAGGTTTTTTATTTTTATTTTTCTAGGTTTTTAATTGTATCATGTTAATTTTTAATTAATAAAATTTTTTGTTTTTTTATTTAAATGTTTATTTTTTTTTTTAAAGTTGGTAAGTAAATGAGTAAGGTGTTTCCAATGAAATCTAAGTAAATTGGTAGTTTTGAGGCGACAAAATTCTATTTGACAGTTTTTGTGAGTAATTGAGTAAATGAGTTAATGACCCCTTTCACCCTAATACCATTACTTTAGCCTTAGAAGTTAACCCAACTCCCAATTAGCTTCATAATCATTTGATTAAACTTTTTAAAACATAAAAGTTGTGAACTTTTTTTTATAGAAAATCAGGTTGCACATGTCAATTGTGGAAGCTGTAGGATGCTTTTGTTGTACTAGTAGCCACCTGAGGATTTGTTTCAATTTTCCGGTTAGAAACCCAGATGAAGGAGTGGCCTGATGTCGGCCATAGATGGCAGTGGCGGTGGCTTGATGTTGGCCAGAGATGGTGATGGGAGAGGAACAAAGGAAGAAGATGAAATGGTGTGGTGGGTATTTAATTATTTATATTGTTTTTTAATTTTAATATATAAAGGGTATATAGGTTATTTTAAAAAAAATATAACCCTAAAAGATAACTGACATCCAACTCAGGGGCCAAATGTGTTACATTCGTGCAAACTATTGGACCAAACATGTACTTTTCCATTTCTAGGGACCAAAAGTGAAATCCGTGTAAACCACAGGGTCATCCGTGTAATTAATTCTTTAACTTATTTTAAGTACAATTAGTTTGAGTCTTAGAGATAGAAAAAGTGTAGTTAAAATGGTCAAATTTGACGCCTTTAATATAATTTCTATATTAATGAGTATTGGGGCGTAGGTTTAATTTTATTTATAAATTATATTAGATTTTTTCGAGATATAAGATATTATCTATAAAAAATAAAAATTATAAATGTTGGTTTTGAAGTTGACTTGGTTAGGTTAATTTGGTTATTTATGCACATATAATCATAACTGAATCATAAAACCAGTTATAAAAAAAATCATGATCGAAATGTTAGGAGACGGGTTAAAAGGAGAAATAGATAATAATGGCATCTTAATGAGTAAGAATTAAGTGAAGAATTATGTTTGGGTATGGTGGGGGTATCTGTCAATTTAAAAAAGTGGTTCATAACTGAATGATGAATTGATGATACGATTAAATAATTTATTGAAATAAAAAATAAAAATGTATTAAGTCGGGTCACTCTCAATTACTTACTAGAACTTTATAGTTAATTATTATATTTAGAAATATTATAAGATTTATATTTATTAAAATGATAATTTTAGTTATTAAATTATAAACTTAATTGACTTAGTTTCATATGAAACTAACACCTCTCGAAGAAACACAACTCGAATCGAGGGTTAGAGACTGGGTTTTGTTTCTGAATTGGGGATGGGAACTACGAATCACTCCAATCATGTAAAACATAAAACATCGTTAGGCTCGCGACAGGGAAGAGTTGTTCCCTGTGACCACCCGCCTGCGTGAAGATAAAATTTTGTTTGTCAAAGATAATTTGTTAAGTAAAAACTTCTTAGGGTTCATAGTGCATATCTGACTATGTTGAGTTCACGAGTACTATAGAAGCTTTTTGATGTCCCTTTCACGTATAGGGTGAGCCCCTTTGTGAAATCATAACAGAATGTTATGTTGACATCTTTTATTCTATTGGTGGTCACTAGGTCACGCTTTTCATGACGTATCCCACCTCATCATGGTTAGTTATTCTTTTTGGCTCCTTTTTCTTTATTTGGGTTATTGTCATGGGTTCGACTTGGGTTTGTACCATATCTCTTCACTTCTAAAGAATTTATTAAACTAGTGGGTAATTATTCGCGCTCCGTAACGGGTTCACAACGTAGATAAAAATACATATAAAAATAACTTTAATAAAGTTTAGGAGCTGTATAGTATTTTTGTTAAAGTTCAGGGCTAATAATGTAAATTAGTTAAAGAGAAAAAAAAATAAGTTGTTTAAAAATCAGGGGGCAAATGTTAAAAATTTGAGAAAAAGACAATTTTATCCCTGCATCGAAGACTTTAACATATGCATAAGAGGTATGGAGTTTGGCTTTTTGTTATTGAAAAGATAATTATTATGTTTTAAAAAAAAACATGATTTTTTTTTATCAAATTAAAAAGACAATTGCTTTCTGTTGTTATTGAAATCAATTATAATAGTTGAAATATTTATTTTGTATTAGTATTTCAAAAAATGAAAAGAATGATAGGTATGACCGGTTAAATTAGAAATAATTGGTGTTATCGGTTTGGTTATGAACAAATGGAACGTACACAAATGAACCGTCCAATTTGAATGAACCAGAAAAAACCCTATGGAAAACCACTAATGTTTTGCCATTTTAATTTTTCAATGTATAGATTTGATGATGAAAAGTTTTAAATTATCCGTACAATATTAACACTGTTTCTTCATCGGTTTAGCACTGTAAAAGTTTCATCCCTGTTTCTACTCTAATAGTCACATTGTTTTAGTCTTGTTTTCTTTTGTTGATTGAACCAGTTAACGGCGTTAAAACTCTCGATTCAACAGCAATTACAGGTTTTAAAACATTGTTTTTATTGTAATTTTTTTTGTCTAAAATAATTGTTTTGGTAAGTCTAAAAAACAATCCATTGAATAGTTGGGAAGATACCTTTTGCTCAACTTCCACCGAACATTATTTTGTCTCACAATTTTAGGCATCGTATGGCACCAACCTCACCCCAATTTTAAACAACCTTTTCCCCTTTTTTTCCAAAATGGAGTCATGTCACTCCAAATTTAGGTAGATTTTTTTTTTGAACGGCGACTTTCATTCGTTGAGTGACAGTCGTATCTTCGACAAGTCGGAGACCCATCACCCCTCAATACATGACCACTACGTTGTCTGAACCGGGTCCGCGGGTTCAGAGCGAGGGGTTAGGCGTTCCTCGGGAAACCATGGAGCCTGCTGCAACTTGACAACAGTTGCGCCGCTACACGGGCCAAGACCCGCTAGCGTAACGCACTCCGGACCAAATTTAGGTAGATACTTGTTTTTCCATTTTAAAAGATAATAAATTTAAAAAAAATTGTTTAATTTATCAAGTTGGGTTATCAATAATTAGGTCCAAGAATATTATAATCATATTTAGAAAATAATAATCATAATGTATTATTATTATTGCTACCTGCAAAAATAGTAACGATACTATATTGTTATTTAACAAGTCTTGCGATTTTACTAGAAAACAAGTTCATGAGCTAATTCCTCCACCAAGAACCCGAAAATAGCCATCTCTATATCTATCCCCATATCTCTAATTGTTTCTTTATCGCACCACTTCCACCCTTCATTTATGAACTCTGTTTCTACTATCATGTCGATTGTATACAACTTGACCATTTCCCATAAACACAACCGCTTGCATACCCTTTGCACGATCACCTCGTGTTCTTCGTTTCTCCTCTCTTCTTCAATGAGGTCAAATACGAGCTTTTTCATGTACCATGGGATCCCGACACCTAGATGGTTCACTATCTCCCTAAAACAGTCTTCGTTAGTCAACTCTTCTTCGTTTGCTAAAACATCTTCATCTTCATTAGAACATTGCTCAAACATGCGGTTTTCAAGGTCGATTGGATCTAATCCCGCAAGCCGCTCGAACCGTTTAAGCTTTTGTAATAGTTGATGTTTTGCTCCTACATATTTGACACAAGTAAAGTTTTAGGATACACATCACAAATAAATTAATTAATTCTATTTCTTATATATATAATAGTAAATCAATAAATGGGTCCCACAAATAATTTGTGTTTCCACTTATTACAAAACAATTACAGACCTTGATTAGGACTTTAATTAAACTTTCTTTTAATAATCAAAACGGCAGACACAAGTCCATCAGCCGCAAAAGGTTAAAGAGGTCAAGCAACGTAAATAGACGTTTCATTTTTGTTTTTTTATTCGAATACAAGCAATGTACAAATGTTGATGCATAACATAGAAGTCACTATACTAAAACCAAACCTATGGGCAATAAACCATTGCACGACAACAAGCACAAAACATAAAAAAAAAAATAGCATGTATCAAAGGTGAAAACAACCCCTTAACCGATTAAGATTTAGGTAAGATGCGACGATAGACACATAAATTCTTTTAATCGACAATTTAATCATGCTATAACAACTTTTTACCACGTATACTAAGCACTACAACTATCTTCTCCAAGCATGCAAGCAATAATGCCTAAGAAGACGTTTGAGTAAAGTTATCTTTTATAGTGTTTATTGTCATTATATGTAGAATAGCTTCAATACAAGATCAACAGTTTGTGTTAGATCTGATCCTTAGAATCAATGGTCTGTCTTTATTCTAGGTTTTTTCTTTATAAAAAAATATGATTTTATCATGTAACCGGCAGATAAGAAAACTCTATTATCCCACTCAAGAATTCATATTCCATCACACTAACTTATTTGTAAACCCTCTAAAGTTTGAGGTACACATATCAAAACTAGTCATTTTTAACACGAAAAAAATGTATTTTAAAATATTGTCACTTACTTTGTACATTCACATAACTGCATTCGATATCATAACCACCCTCTTCTGTGGTCCCGCCATCATGTTCTTCCTCATCATCATCAAACAAAAGGTCAAGTACGGAAACCGGGCTACACAGTTCTTTTTCATCATCATTTTGTCTATTAATTTCTTCGGGGCACCCGACTTCATAAATTTCTTTGTCCTATAACGTTACCAAATTTCAATATTTCGATACAAAATATGAAAAATATTAATATATGTTTTTTTAACATTTTGTTCTAAAAAGTTATAAAATTTCAATAGTTTTTTTATAAAATTGTCGAGATGTTGAAAAGTTGACTTTTGACTTTTTTCTAGCTTGTTCCATGGACAGCCATACGGCCATACTGGTACATTTACATGTGTGGTTATCGGATTGTTTGGTTTTTTAAATATTTAATATTAACACAAGGATCCAAAATGTAAATAAGACAGATTTGGTTTTGTCCATTTGTGTGACATTTAATTTTTATTAAATTTATAACTATTCATGGGGCTAAATAGTATTATATTTAATATGTCGGATAGTTTAGGAAAACAAATAGTAAATAAATTCAACAATAAAATAATAAAATTTTCGTAAAAGTACACTAAATTGGATTCGAATTAAAATCTTAATATATTAAGAACAATTGTAAAAGACATAAACACCCTCGTTGATTACTTTATCTCAATAATATACGAGAGGTATTTTGGTCATTGTAATATATAATCCTTCATCGAATTTCGTGCTAATTCGGTACCATCGACCGTCTCTCCGATTAGCATAAATTAAAATTAAAGAAATGTTTTATCGGTACACCATAATCAATACAACCGGTACTATTTTTTTTTTTGCCAACGACAAGAGCCTTATAGCTAGCTCAATACGACTGGTGTGACATATCTGGATTGTTGTTGGCTTGACTAGACATACTACGGCCCACATCAGGCATTACGACCCGTATGATATGCCACGCGCACCAGTCAAAATTAATTATACAATGAACAGTTAAATTAATTAAATAAAAAGCATTTAAATTATCTATAGTATATAATAAATAAAAATATTTTATGCCACGTGTCGCTCCCTAATTTCTTCTCATCATTTTTTTTTCCGCTTCTCTCTCTTATTAAATACACTCCTCTTTTTTTTAATAATGATTCATATTTTAAAAAAATATTAATCTATACTATATAATAAATAAAAATAATTTATATGACGTGTTGCTTCCACATTTATTCTCAACATTTTTTTCCCGCCTCCCTCTTTTATTAAATGCACCCCTCTTTTTTTTAATAATGATTCCTATTTAAAAAAATATTAATTATACTAATAAAACATATTTAATTTAAATTATTTTTTATTTTAAGAAACTTTAAAATTTAATTATGTTTTTTTAACTAAATAGTGATGTAAGTCAAATTATATTAAATAAAAATTAATGTATTCAAACTTTGTAATATTTAGGTTTTTAAAGATATAAACTTTTTATTACTAAGTATATAACATTACATTTTATCAACCCTTGTAATACACGAATTTTTTAAAATACAATTTTTTTATTACTAAGTATATAATATTTATCAACCCGTGTCATACACGGGATTTAACCTAGTTATCAAAATATGTAATACTTTTTACTAATATTTTATTTATTATTTTTTAAATCTTTATTAAATTTTATAATTTTAAATTTTCATTACTAGTTATTTAATAATTTATTTATTCAATCGGTTTAAAACACGAAAACTTTTAAACTAATCTATACATACTAATAAATAAAGGTTTTTTATTACACATGTCATTCTCATATTCATCCAAAACCCTTTTTTCCCGCCTCTCTCTCCTATTAATTATATAAATTTCTTTAATTGTTTTTATAATTTTTTGTTTTACGCCTCTCTCTCCTATTAAATAATGATTTCTATATTTCCTTTTATAAAACGTTTTTTATTTAAAAAAAATAGGTTTGTTCATAAAACATTTTGTTAAATTCAACATTTCTTTCATTATTTTTATAAAACATTTTTAAGAAATAACTATGTAACATTCATAAAATTTGTATTAAAAAAGTATTTAATATATCATAAATATATAATGTCTAAATCTTTATTACTAAGTATATAATATTGTATTTATTCAACCCGTGTATAACAAAGGTGTAGACTAGAGACAAAACCTGTTGGAATTGGCTACTCGGAGATGCCGCCGGCGGTGAAGAATCCGGTTCCCGGCGAGCAGGCGACGGACTTCTATGAAGCGAGAAACGAAAAGGGCTAGAAGGATTCGAACATAAACAATCAATTTCTTCAAATTCATGAACTGATCTTGAACTACATGAAGTTTCCAACACCCTCGCCGGAGAACCCAATATTCCGGCAACCGACTCAATCTCACGTGTTTTCGTTCTTGTGCTCCGATCCTTCAACCGCCGGAGCAACGATCCAAGCAACCCGAACCGGGTTTGCTTGGACCCGGGTTTAGGTTTCTGAACCCGTGTAGCAGCGTCAAGTAGCATGGCGGCGGTCCTGGCCGGAATGTTGAGAAACAAGGCGGCATTGTTACACGGGCTTTTTGACCCCCTCGCCGGAAAATCAAGAAACGGTGAATTTTTAAAACCCGGCGAGTCCGACAAGAAAAAACAGACGTGGCTGATTATGGGTTTTTGTTTCTTAACAACAAGAGATGTTTTTCCGGCGCCGGCGGATTTGAGCTGTGAACGGCGGTCGGAGATGAAGGTTTTGAGGTGAAAGGGTTCTTGATCTTGTTTGAGTAACTCATGTAAGTGTTTATCCCCCTTGATTACAAAACCTTTTTAGGGAATTTATGGTTGGTGATGAATAATCATGAAAATATGTTTGAAAATTTATTATGATTTTGATTTGAAGAAAAAAAAGGGAAGATTGGGAATGGTGAAAAGGTGGGAGTGGGCGAAGTGATGAGAGGTTTCTACTTTTAAATGTGTGAGAGTAATAGGGACATGGCCATTGCAAAAAGGGTTGGGTGAAAATATACTTTATTCATGTTTCTTGTCTATTATCTTTATTTGTATTTTTATATATTTATATTAGAAAGATTTTGATGTTATTTTTATTATGGTTTTCTTAATTTAGGTGATCTAATAATGCAAAATTGGTTTTTGTCACATGGAGGGCTTTTGTGAGCTAAAAGATGAACCATTTCAATTCTAACACTTTAATATTGAGAATCTTATACCTTGCTTATATTCTCAAGTAAGTTGATAAAGTGATGATATATAGTGATATGTTGATTTTAAAGAAATTGCTAGTGTAATTAGGGATTATGATATAAAAGAGTTGATTGAATCATGTTATGAAGCTTTATTTATGCTCTTTTGTAGATTAGGTACTGCTTTGTTTGGACATTGTTTGGTTATGTTACGTATCATTAATAAGTTTGTAATAAGGAGATTAATACACATCGGGAGTTGTCGTCTAACACCGCTTAATTGACAATTCATGTACCCGAACCATAACGACTTTGAACATACTTGACTACAATATGATATAGTCATTTCGTTTGACAAACTAGAGGCACAACCAGAAATGTATTGATGTATACGATATCTCATATTTATTTTGTACAGGAATTAAAGCAGGAAGTTGGTAACGTTTGGTAAATGCACTCTGTAAATTGTACTTTTTTCAAAACCCAATCAGTCAACTCATAATATGTTACTTTCAATGGTAACTATATGATAAGTTTGATGAATATTTGTCCATTTAACTCTGATCACTTCACATGTTTATATTAAGTCTCGACACATATTTATGGGTATAATTGATCATTTGAAATCATTTTTAGCCAACTAGGTTAATCAATTCAACAAATTGGCATTTTATATAATTTTAACAAAATTTTCTTTAAAAAGAAAACATTGTGCTTTAAGTTAAGTTTTTTTATTTTATTCAAATCAATTCCATTGGTCATGATAACTAATTCCATCAATCACAACCGGTCATAATATACTTTTGTACAAAATATATTTTGGTCAAATTAAAAAAAAAAACACTAAGAACACACATAAATGTATAATCAATTTCTTAATTTAGCTACATAATCAAAATTAAACTTAATCAACAAATTAAAACATCATACATGATGTTTCAAAGTTTATTGATGCCTTAATCATCTTAGAGTTCAAGAAATTCATAACCTAAGATATAAAAGTGTTAACTCTTATTCACAACAATAAAATTGTTAACTAGTAGATAACGTTAATACACACTCGAACAATAATATCTTTAAACATGAAGCTTGATGTTTTAAACATCCCTTGTAACATCTTCTAAGTTCATGAGATACTACTTTTGTTACCTCATCCTCAAGTTCGACATAAACTTTTATTAATTTGTTCTCACTAACATAAACTAGATATATCTTATTTATTATGTAATGCCCGTAGTCCAAAAATCTAAGTTATTGCATGATATTTGAAATTAGAATAGAGTTTTTTAACATCAACATGTCATAAATCTTTCATAATCCCGTCTATTTAAACATGAAGATTTTACGAATGTCTAAGAGGCCTACATAATGTTCTTTACCGTATATGTATCTACTACCTTGATAAAAAACGAACTCACCATGCTATATACCCTTTTTATTGTAAACACTAATACATGATTCATTGTTTTGAACCATAAAACATACATAATAAAAATAATAAGTATGTAGAAAACAAAATGTTACATTCAATAAGATAAAACCATAGATCAGAAAACTCTATCAACTTATCAAAACATTTTTTGAAAACTTCATTTTTGCATGTATCCTATTAAAACAGTCTTTTTCATTGCTTTTTTTAACACTTAGACTTTCACAAAAACATGAATGTTGCAAACTGATTCTAACGAGATTTTCTGACACTTTGCTCCATAAGAAAAAAAAGTTAATTCAAAAAGAGAATAGAGGTGGTTAACACGAGAATTTATTAATTATTATTATTTTTAAATCCCTTAGTTTATACCTCTGAGACCATGTGTTTCGTATCTATAAGTAGGTTGAGCCTCGTCCTTGCCTTCAATTAGCAAACACATGATACTATTAAATAATGTTTAAAATTTGGGTTAGAATCGGTAGGTTAGACCGGTTTGTCTTTTATATAATTAAAAAATGCAAATGGTCTTGGAGGGTGTTTGATTAGCCATATTTTTTAATCATTAAAAAATTCAAGCATCCATTACAAAAAATGTTGGTATTAGCGACACGGGGTATTAGCGGCGACACCTCTAGCAATCCGTGTACTATTCCAACTGATGAATCTGACCGTTGATAAGGGATGGATCTAATAGCTAGGGTTTAACAGGTATTAGCGGCGACACCATTAGCGGCGACATGTCGCCGCTAAAACCCATAAAAACATTGGCGGGGTATTCCCTCCATTTGGCTTCACTTTTGCCTCACACTTCACAGATCTTGCTCTCCAACATTGTTGCGCGCCACCACCTGCAACCACCACTACCTCGCCGCGCCACCACCTGCAACCACCACTACCTTGCCGCACCACCACCTACAACCACCACCACCACCTCTAGCCTCCGTCCGTCGCTCTTCCTCCGCCGCATCTTGCACGAGATGTGAGTCTCACATCTCGTTTCCCCAAGGTATTAATCTAACCTCAAATCTTTTACTTTTATCAATTTAGGCATCAATTTCAACATTTGGGATAAGAATTTGAATTGTTGTATGGTTGTTGGTTTTGTATGTAGCATTGTACAACATAGTTTATTGAATATATTCTAGATCCAGTGACCAAATAACAAGAACAATGCCTTTGTATGTTCTTTCCCTTAACATACTGCTCATTTGTTATTTATCATTTTGTTTAATTTGTTTTCCTTTGTGAAAATATGTATGCTATAACGTTGAGTTATTGTTTGTTTGGTCTTTTCTCTACCAATCTAAGATAAGTGAGATCTATGATGAGTTTGATAGGAGTAACACATTTGGGGCCTATTTAGTGTCGGCGGCAATGGATGCACATTTTGTTATGTATACAGCGAAGTATGAAGGTGAATTTTTATTTTTATTTGTGATTAATAATTGGTTAAGGCTAAATGATCACCATTTATGAGCAGAAACTTTGGTTTCATGTGTGAAGAAAGTTCAAACTAAGGGCCTCCTCCTAAGGACGTTGAGAGGTATTCACGTTCCGTTCAGTTTGTTATGAAAAACAAGTTAATTTTCAAATGATATCTATTTTATGTTTACGATTTAGATTTGTATTTATGTTTCGAGGTCAGTTACAGTCACTAATGTTTCTGGTATCGATCAAACAATGATGGTAAATGACCTCTCTTGATCTCACTAATGTTTATGAAAAACAAGTTAATTTTCAAATGATATTTATACAACGAAGTGGTTAGAAAAGGTTTTGCATCGGAAATGGATTCCAATCGAGTAAGTCATGAATGACATGCTTTTAAATTTGAATAGTGTGTGTACTAGACTAACTGTTAGTTTAATGAAATTGTAGGATTATATAGGCAATAAACGACTGAAGCTTTCAGGGCAACTCATAGCCATTTTGCTTGCTAGTATTAGTACTCATTATATAAATCATGTCATTGCTATGATACTTGCATACTATTTTAATTGACTTTGTAGGTGTTTGTTGATGGATGAGAAACGTGCGAAGGGCGAGTAAACTAGGTGATTTTGTAAGCAACTATGTTAATGAGAAACAAGTAAGCTTTTTGAACTTGCAAACACATTGCATTTAGTGATTATATATAGATATTTATTTATATAAGTGTTATTTAATGTATGATATAATTTTTAATGTTAAACAAAATAAGACCAGAATCGTAATATTTGGAAAGGTGTTGGATGCTCGGCGCCGAAGGTGATACAGACGAGGGGGACGTAAATGATGATATGTACTATCTAGTTTTATGTATTTAGTATATTTATATGTTTATGACTTGGTATATTTATGTCAATGTGTATGAATACAAGATATTTGGAATGTTATGTAATTTCTTATGTTTATCTCAATGTGTATGGATACAAGATATTTGGAATGTTATGTAGTTTTTTGTTTGGTATATATTTATGGTTGTGGGAAAAAACTGGAAATATTGAAAATACTAGAAAAACCCGTAAAAATGGTAAAAGAGCATTAGCGGCGACTTATTTGGTCTTTAGCAGCGACAAATAGGCAATAGCGACAAAGAAATAGTGGTGACCTTTTAGCGGCGACAATGTTGGTCTTTAGCGGCGACAAATGTCGCCGCTATTGCTACGAATCCTTGTAGTGATTACCCTTGAATTTATTTTTTTTCTTCTTATTGTCATCTCCAATCTTAAATTAAGTTGCAGTCACTTATTTTAATAATGATTTGCTTTCTTCTTGGGTTGCATATTTGAAAGAGTTTGGATAAAGCGGACACGAGAGGAGATAAATGTCGATATCGGAAAATTTTGAATTATAGGTTTTGACGAAAACGGACACGAGATGATGCTCCTGCTTGTAAAGATTATTTTAAATTTATGTAATATTTTTTTTTTGGTTAATGAAATGTTTTAGTTATTGTATTTTTTTAATATTAGTTTATAACTATAAAGTAATTGATTAGTTGTAAAAATAAAATCCTATTACTTAAAGCAAAATTAAACCTTTTTAAAAAATGCAAGCAATGTTTGTTTTGTTGTCCAAATCCTCAAAAGAAGAAAGAGTAGTTGTGAATTTTTATGCAAAAGTGGAGCATGTCAACTTTACCACGAGACAAGGAAAAAGAAAAGGTTTTCCATATTTTATTTCATTCTCAAAACTTTAAAAAAGTTTCTTTTTATCCTTTATGACCTTTTAACATTCATATTTGTGATAAAAAGGGAAGATATGTATATATCTAGGATGCATACATTTCTAGTGGCGGAGCTTGAAAATTTTCACAGGGGGGCCGAGAGTTTTTTTCATATAGGGGGGCCGGAACTATAAAATTTTCGGTTGAATACATATAAATTAAAACTATTAAGCGAAAAATCGGTCAAATACGTATATATTAACACTTCTAAGCGAAAAATCGGGGAGGGAGCGGGGGGGCTTTATATCCTCCGCCCCTGTACATATCGATTTAAAAAAAAAGTTTATGTGTTAAGTTGGCCACATTTATCCAAAAACAACATTAAAAGACGAACATCCAATAATTAAAGTTTTTTCGGACTCGATTTACATAAAATTTTAATGAGTGTGATATCTTAACACGAAAGAATGAAATTCACGTTTTTAAAATAAATATGACAAAATAAGGTGTCTATGTTTCGCTCTACATACGGGGACCCTTCATGTTTTTCTGATAAGTTTACAAAAAAAAAAATTGTCTTCAAAAGTTGTAACATTAAAAAAAATTAGTTTTGTTATTTAAAAGTAATTATTAAACAGTATTAGTGTTTAGTAACTAAAATCATATTTTAATCTATGTCCATAATAAATGATACGTTAATCAAATTCGACTATTTGTACTTGTATATCTCTAAAAAAATCATTTTCGTCTACCACATTAAAATATGCAAATCAGATTTGATAATCTCCATCCCAAAACTGTCTTTTTTTTAATGATACGCAAATCAAATTTAAATATCCTTATTTTATTCATATACTAGGTTACAATCCCGTGTATTACATGAGTTGTATATTGAAAACGATATAACTTATAAATTTGTAAATACGTCATAACTTGTCAGACTATTTATGATCGTCTAACTTGTCATACTACAAGTGGAAATGTGTGTATATAACAAATTAGTATTTTTCTTTAATTAGTTATACTTTGATTTCCTATTTTATATATTCTTATTTAATATAATTAACATTTTTCTTTCATAATATATTTATAATATCATTATTATTTAATAAGATACATGTGTATTTATTAGGACAGAGAGGCGGGAAAACTAATGTGAGAAGACATGAGTAAGTGACAAGTGTCCCTCTCAAAACCTTTATTTATTAGTATGTACATATATAGATATAGATTAGATCAGAAACTCATATATTACATGTGTTAAATTTATAAACTAACAATTTTTATTAAGATTTGTATGTTAGATTTCATCGGCCACTGATAAAATAAGAAATAATGAAAATGTAAGAAAATTATAGATAATAAATAATTAAGATATAATTGTAATATTCTTATGATTTCGTAAGGTATAATAAATTAAATTAATTAAGATCATTATCATTTAATAGAAGACAGAGTCGAGAAATAAAAATCTAGAATTCACCACAAGTCGACACGTGACGAAAAAAATTATTGATTTATTATAATAAGAATTCGTAAAAAATGCATTTCGTCTTCTTCATAGATCATGAAATGCGAATCAAATTCGAGTACTGCTTTTCATACCGGCATAACTCATAGTTTATTTAATATTATCATACTAAAAATGATCTTTGAATAAAGTAACTTTTTTCGGAACGACTAATTCACACAAATTCTAAATCTATACCATTTGTCCATCATGTGATTAAATCTACAACTTTACTATCTTCCTGATACCGTTAAACTACAAGCCGTTTTGGTTTGGATAAAATGAACACATGAAAGTACAAAGGTTTATTTTTTAATTCTCTATTAAAAAATAATTAAAACAGAAACCAATGAAAATAAATAAGAATACGGTTATAAAATGACAAGAGTACCCTTAGTTGTTTGATGAAAACAGAATTCTTCACACATAAATTTGTCTGAGTTTTTGGACGTCGGAGAAGCGTTCCTATCGCAAACAACTAATCTGAACTGTCTGATCCGATCGTACAATTTTTCTGATTCTTACAGTTCACTTTAATTCAAAACTGTTTTGGGTAATAGTACATTTATTTATTCATTCTTTCTTATTTTTTAAACAACTTTATATTTTTTTTTAAATTAAACATTAAAGTTTGTTTTAACGGAAATAGATGAAAAGACATTTCTTTTCATCACCAAATTTACATATTTATTAGAAAAATGATTATTTTTGTACTTCATGTTTTTTTTAGATTAATTTAGTGAATCATAATTCATACATCATTTAATTAAACATTTAACACCACTTGATGCGACTTATTTGTATTTTGTTCATGATGATCATAAATTATTAAATAAGTCAAATCATTCTTTTTTTTTATTCAAAGTTAACCAATTATTTTCTTTTTAATTTAAGTTAACTAAATTTCAATAACAACTAAAAAAATAATTTGATATATTTAGATATTATATAATATTCAAAAATATAATAAATAGTATAATTAGATTGTTAGAAACTAGAAATAGTTATAATTATATAATTGTTAGAAATAACGTCATGCAATTCTACAAGCGTCTTCCCATTGTGCTGGTTTAACCCCAGGAAATCGTAGACAGACGGACTTCAAGGGTCGGCGCCTGAAGGGTTGGTTAAATATTTTCAGAAAATAAGTTTTGTTTTTTTATTTGAAGAAAAATGTTATTTTAAATAATTTGTTAAGATTGTGTGTATTATAATAGTTTTTCATTTACTATTTTATTTAAGTATATATTTTTCATAAACAGAACAAGAAAATAATATAGTTTGTTAACATTGTGTGTATTATAATAACAAGGTGGCGGCGGCCGCGCATTACGGCAGTAATATTGACGTGGTGAAATAAGTAAAAAATATATACCGAAACAGTAAAAAGAACTCAAATCCGTCACGGATTTCATTTTATTAAAAAAAATTAACAAACGAAAGATGTTATAGAAAAACGAAATTAATTGAAAATAAAATGGGTTATAAGCATACGTCGTTATCGGTTCGGCTCGTAGAAATTCATAAAAGCGACCAACGATAACGGTTACGATGATAGCAATACACCGGCAATGTTGTAGCTCGCTCACAGACGGTTGGATTTGTCACACCTACCCAACGGTAATGTCGCTCAATATAGCCTACGATAAAAAAATATATATACATGTCCATAAATACTACTTCGTTTTAAAAAGAAAAACTACACCGGAACATTCAACATTTCAAAAAAATTAAAATCAGATGCGCATGTCATTTTTTTTAGTTAAACGAACGAAAATTACTATAGGAAAACGAATGTAATAGAAAATTAAACGGATTAAAAACATAATATACTAGTAAAAAAGGGGGGAAAAAAAATCATTCATTAAGTGCGATCTGGCAAAGCAACGTGTCCCAATGACACAAGAATACTGCTCATCGCAATTTGATTTACACAAAAAATATATATCATTATTTAATTATCATTTACATACGTACGTAAAATGAAAAGTATATTTATACATAAAACTATTTTTAATATTCTTTAAAATAGAAAAATTAAAAAAACTAAACCTGTATTTTAAGATTTAAAAAAATATAACATTTTTTTTAAAAATAAATAAATAATAATACATTTTTTTGGAAAATAAAATATTTTTTCTTTCAAATTAGATTTTATATTATTAAAAAATATGGATACTCAATGTGACTAGAAGATAGATACAAACAGAATTTTCACAGATAAATAATTAGAGAGAGAATATTTGTACAATGTTAAAATTAATACGGTGTATGTACATTAAAAGGTGTATTAAACTCATATCCATTTAACATGTAGATTTATAATAACTTACGTGGTTGGTTAGAAAAAGTTGAAAATGCATACAGGGTTTGAAAAAACAAATAGAGAGAAAAATTGTGTTTTTTTATTAATTCAAATTGAAATTAAAATTTGAGTAAAGTACACGGATGGTTCATTAGGTTTATCAAAATTTTAGATTTGGTCCCTATCTTTTCAAAAGTACACGAATGGTCCAAGGGGTTTGCGCTTTATAACATATTTAGTCTCCAAATTTTGCCAAAAGTACATGTATTATCCATGTAGTTTGCACTTTGTAACGTATTTAATCTCTAACTTGGACCTTCTCAAACTTTTAGATTTATTGGGTGGGTACTAAATGTATTACAAAGTACAAACCATATGGACAATCCATGTATTTTTGAAAAGTTGAGGACCAAATACAAAAAAATTGATAAACCAAAGGGACCATCTGTGTGCTTTACTCTTAAAATTTTAATGTGGTTATATTGTTAAGAGCACAGAAAGATGCGAGGCTAACAGATTTAAAATGTATGAAAAACTCGTGGTAAGTGTTAACGAGACGAATTACTCGTGAACTAATTAATATCAACTTGTTAAAAGCTTGAAACTTGTTACTTTGGAATACATGTCTGGCTCAACCTTTTGGGTGTAGGAATTTGTGCTTCGCATATGACTTGAATCATCTGATAATCGTGTGGGATCGCTTTCAAATTAAATTATTTCGATGATATACACGAATATTCAATCGGATAAAATCAGAGATTCAATAACGAATCTATGAAAAGTTGTGATTTCGTATGTGTAAAAAACTGACCAAATAGACTTCTATTTATTGGGTAAACAGATGCAATGAAACGTCATGACGGTTGTTTGTTGAAAGCAATCATAACCGTCAATCCTTAACTGGCACTTCAATTAGTCTCAATGAACAACTTAATCCGGATTAACAACTTACTTTGGATGACTAAATATTAGTAGTTTTCACTTCCAAAAGCAACTTAACCATAGCTAGGGGCGTTGCCCTTGGACCCAATAGGCGCCGCCCCTTTGAAAAACTATAGTACAACACCAAGGGGCGTTGCCTTTTGAAAAACCACATAGACCATCCGTGTACTTTACTCTTTTATTACTATTACTATTATTATTTTTTTTTTGTATAATTGAGCAGTAGTGTTTGGACTATGCAACTACAGTACAATAGTAGTATGTTACATACATCTTCACTTCACCACACATCTCAAAAACACAAAGAATTAACACACTTTTATAAGCTTTCACGGTATTATTTTTATTTTCATCTATATAATTTATCTAAATATCATATTTCTCTAAATTTATTTATAAATTTGGTTTAACTTTCAATATCTCATTCTTCATTTCTATCTTTATCTCACTCACAAACATTTATTTTATTATTTTTTTCTTTCTCACACTCACAAAAATTATAAAGATTACTAAAAATTAATTTCTATATTTAGATAATCCCTATTTAGTAAGTAACTCTAAAATTTAAATATAGAGATCCTGATTAAAATACAAATTAAAAGAAAACTCTAAATAATGAATATTAAGATAGAGATAAAGACTCTGGTGTGAGTGTTATAAAACTTTTTTTGTGAACTTATTTGAGTTTTACATTAAACGATGATAAATTACATTAAAAGGAAGACGTTAAAGTTAGTGGTCCCGTTATTCGATCTTGTAATAATTCTTTTCGGTTAATGATTTATGAATAGTAATGACTTGAGTAGGATATATCATAAATAAACCACCATCCATGGTTGAATATATTTTTTCAACTCACGAGATGTATATTTAACCGGATAGAAATGTGAAAAATAATATGAACACAAAGAAGCAATTAAAAACTATCTACTAGAATTATGATTAAGGCCCTATTTGGTACCTTCTGAATGAGCTCATTAAGAGCTCACCTCTGAATCGGTCAGAGGTGTGTATTGTTTGTTTCATAAAAAAAAAACCCTCTTAACCATTCAGTCCACCTCTTAACCATTCAGCACAAAAACATCGCTGAATGAAAAACCCTCCTAATTTCTCCCCTTTTGCCCATCTTCTCCAGCGATCTCTCTGCTGCTCCCTCCGCCTCCTCCGCCTCCTTCACCTGCTACCTTCCACCTTCGGCTGCGCACCCCCTCTGACCGACACCACCTGCGCACCCCCTCTGACCGACACCACCTGCGCACGACTCCACACCACCTGCGCAAACCCTCCGCCACTGCTACTGCTTTGTTCATCTGTCTCCCTCACCACCAGCCCTCCGCCTGCCGCCACTTCTCCTCTCTGGCCAAGGTACGTTCTCTGATTTTTGATTTTGTACTTGAACCCTAGAACTACTTGGTTTTTTGTTAATATGTTTATGTGTTGGTTGTAAAGATTAATTAGCAAGATGTTGGTTTTTTGTTCAGATTTTGTATTCACATGTAGCAATTAATTAGCAAGATGTTGGTTTTTTGTTAATCTGAACTTCACATAGCAGATTTTTACAAAATAAAGTATTTTGACACTAAATAATCAGAACTACAATCACTTCAAACCACAAAAAATAGCTTTTACAGTTTTTTGCAAAATAGCTTTGTGCTAATTGTTTGAAAAGTATCACTAATGTTGGGATTTAACCTGCAAGTCCTGTGTCTATTGTGCATTATTATGTTAGACTGTTAGATTACCTTTTACAGTCCTCTATGTCATAACCTTTGTAGAAAAAAGCTAGCTACAATTAGTTCTCATTTTTGTCATCTTTGTTAAATTAATTTTGATTGTAAAGGCACACATCAATACTGTAAGATCAAATATTGCAACTTTTTTGGGTTATGGTGTATCTTAAGCCACTAATTTGAGATAAACAGATTGATTTGTTGCTGGGAATTAGCTTTAGTTAATTTAGTGTCTAAGCTTCCCTTTTTTTTTATTACATGAGCTAGATGTGGAAATATGTTTTTAGTTAATTTGTTTCTATGTTGGTTGTAAAGATTATGATTAAATAGTTTGGTCATTGAGTTATGGTAATTTGTTTTGAAGCATTAGGATTAATTGGAAAGAAATGGCAACAAAAAAGATTAGGATTAATTGGAAACTAGAAGGTGTGGAAAAAACATTTCTTGAAGCATGCGTTCACGAAATAACACTGAATGGGCGTGAAGGGAGCAGCCTTAAACAAATGTCATGGAAGAATGTAATGGAAAAATTGAAAACAGAACACAATTTCATAGCGGATCAAAGACAAATGAAGAACCGTTACGATTATTTAAAAGCAAAATTTGGATTAGGGATGTTTATGAATGTTATGTTTTGGATTGTTTTTTGGATGTTTTGTTAGGGATGTTTGCTTGGACAAGGATGTTATGTTATGAATGTTATGTTTTGGATTGTTTTGTTAGGGATGTTTATTTGGACAAGGATGTTAAGTTATGAATGTTATGTTTTGGATTTTGTGGATGTTATGTTTTTTCATCTTAAATTCTTTGGTTATTTTTATGACAGGAAACAGGGCCGTAGTCTATGGATTCAGATGAGGAAATTATAGTTTTTATTTACCTTTGTTGGTATTGGCTACGGTTAGCCACAAGGGTAAATGAAAGGATAAGAGACCTGAATTCGACATTGACTGGTCATGCATACACGCAAGAATTGTTGCATGGAACTTCTACACAATGTCATGAGTTGATGCGTCTTTCACGTGATGCATTTGTACTAATGTGTAATCATTTTAGACACAAAAATTGGTTGCAAAGTAGTAGGTCAATAAGCCTTGAAGAAAAGTTGGCTATGTTTTTAATTGTCATAGGACATAATGAGCGTTTTCGAATGGTTAAACGAAGGTTTCAACACTCAACAGAAACGATTCATAGATGTTTTCATGAGGTCCTAAATGCAATGATGAATTTCGCAAGAGAAGTTATAGTTCCAACATCTTCTAATGCAATAACAAATACCTCAGAACGCCTTAGAAAGCTAAAACAAATATTTCCTGGAGCAATAGGTGCGTTAGATGGAACTCTTGTACATGCAGTCGTTCCAGCTGATCAACAGACCCGTTACAGGGGAAGAGGAAAAGGTGAATGCTATCAAAATGTCTTAGCAATTTGTGATTTTGATATGATATTCACGTTCGTATGGGCCGGATGGGAGGGCATTGCACATGATTCACGAGTTTTAAAAGAAGTTGCATTTAACCAGACTTCCGGCTTTCCTTTTCCCCCAACAGGTTTTTAATCATTCTTTAGCTTTGATTATTAAATATATATTTTTTATGTAATAGCTTTGATACTAACGTTTACAGATAAATATTACCTTTGTGACGCTGCATACACCAACACTCGTGGATTTATGACTCCCTACCGTAATACGAGGTACTGGTTAGCCGATTTTCGACGACGACGTGCGTTAACTAAGGAAGAAAGATTCAATCATGCTCATGCACAACTCAGGAAAGTTATTGAGCGCGCATATGGTGTTTTGAAGGCGAGATTTCCAATCCTGAGGCAAATGGCTCCCTTCCCCTTTCCAAAACAAAGGGACATAGTGATTGCTTGTTTCGCCGTCCATAATTTTATAAGGAAATGCAATATTCATGATCAATTATTTATGGCGTACGACGAGAACACTGTGTTTTCTGAAATACAAGGTGGAGTAAGTGATGACCAGTTCGTTCACGACATTGAATGGGGTTCACAAGCATTGAGTATATGAATACTTTGCGTGACCAGATAGCTAATCAACTAGTTGGAAATGATTAAAATAAAAATTGTACGCAAAGTATTAATTTCTATTTGGATTTCAGTATGTTTCCATGGATTTATGTGTAATTTGGATTTTCTATGATGTTTTGTATTTTCTTTTTTAAATTATTCATCATTCAGTACAATCATTCAGAGATCTGACCAAACAGATAAATTTCATTCAGCACAAAATAGTTCAGAGGGGTAAAGTAGTCATTCTACACAGTCGTTCAGAGGCCCAACCAAACAGCATTAATGGTTCAGCACTTAACTGATTCAGAGTCTCTTACCCATTCAGACCTCTTACTGGTTCAGCACTTACTGGTTCAGAAGTTACCAAACAGCCCCTAACTCTAACCGTTTAAGGAGGTGTTTGGATGTGTTTTTGAAAATGACTTATTGACTTTTTGAAAAGCTAATAAGTCAATAAGTCATTTTCAAAAGTCAGGATTTCTTGGCTTTTAAGAATAACTTATTTCTGGCTTTTGGAAATAACTTATTGACTTTTTTTAAAAAAAATTGCTAATTTTTTTGACTTATCGGTTTTTTGAAAAAGTCAATAAGCACTTTCCCACCATATTCCCAAACACCCTCTAAGTCGAAGCAAGCTAGCCAATTTAGTCTATTTTAAGATCCAAATAGTTTAGTTTACGATTTAGTTTTTGATTATTTAACTATTTATCCGGTTTAAAACTTGGAACCTGCTATTTAAACTGAATTAATCATTTAACCTTTATTATCTACTTGTCCAACTTAAATTCAAAGACAACATATTAATGACAGAAATCTAGTGGTATGATGTTTGTCACCTACAAAAGTAGTGTGTATTCAAATCATTGTAAGTGCAAAGTTAAGTGATATTTAGATGTAAAAGTTGTTAAATAAAAGCAAAACAAGACCGCATGAATTAAGAACAACCGTAATACAATTAATGATACTCATAACTAGACTAATTACACCCCTATACTAAAGAAAATACCAAGGCTTTATGATTTGTTTGGTGGGAAATGGTAGTTCTAATCTAAATATTAATATTAAATCTTTTATGATTGGTTCAGTGAGAAATGGGAATTCTAGGATTTTGGCTTGTGTATGTTCCGTTAAAATACCCAAGGGTTTATGAGCCGGAAGGAAATAAGATGTGTCGAGTTTTAGAGAGGTTGTGTAATTCGGCTTAGTCGCAAGCCAAGATCCATTGGTGGTGGAGATCGTCGCCACCAACAGAATCTTCGCAGGTAACAGAACTTAAAACTTGTATTAATTTGCCAAATGTTTTCTCTTATGTTAGAGAATTGATTAAGGATAAAGAATTTGCTAAAGCCAAATATAAACACAAATGGTCAAGTTATATTTCAAAGAAGGTGAAATTTTTTGGTGGAGAGATGCACTAAATAAACTACCGACTCAAGATAACTTACAAAAATGAGGCGTGACCATTAGTCGGTAAATATGCCTGTGCTGCTAAGTCGATACTAAATTCGTGGATAATGTTCTTGTGGGTTGTACATTTGCATCTACAGTTTGGATGGGGATAGCTCGTTGGTGCAACATCCCCTTCTTTTCTTTTGGTTTGCTTAGGGAGGTGCCTAAGGTGTCAAATGATCTAAACCTACAGAAGCCGGTTATAAAGATTTATCATGTTATTATAGTTGTGGCACTATGGGCGACTTGGAAGGCTAGAAACGCAAAGATTTTTAACAACATAGATTGCAATATAGACAATGCAATAGAGGAGGTCAAAGTCAAACTCTTTTATTTAAAATACAGGTCAAAATCGGTTAGTTTGAATCAGTCTATGTCGGACAATTTGACTTTCTTCGAAATTGTAGTTAGTTTTTTGGTTTCTTGGCTCGTTTGATTTATGTGGGTATCCAGTCGGAATTTTGTAAATGTTTATCGGGTAATCTTTGCAGTTTTGCTAAGTTCTTTATTTTTTATTAGAACGGTTGTCGGTTATGATGTCGCTAACCTCACCTATCCTAGAGTTCAAGTCCTGCCACAAGAGGGTGTTCCTGAAATTATAAAGTGCACGTTGCAAGGATTGAACATGATACCTCTACGGGAGAAAAATCTTATGACAAAATTCACTGACCACCAAACTAAAGGCCTGATGGCGCTAAGTTCTTTATTTTAACAAAAGAATTGTGTTGGTGTTAAAAAAACCTAAAGAAAGTACCAAAGTTTAATATAGCTTTGGTAATAAATTATGCTTTTTATTTCTTTAATAGTATAATTTTGGGAAAATACGAAAATGGATATTTGATCAAGAAAATAATAAAAAATGGACATCCTTATTTAGCCTACTGTTTCATGGACATTGTTCTTGTGAAAAGGCTAAAGACGGCTAAGCTAGCCGGCTAAAATTTTCGTGCCAACATTCCATTTGTCAGAGTACGAGCTAATAAGTATGTGACACGTGGCAGATTTAGCCGTCTAATAGACGGCTATAGTCGTCTAAATAAACAGTTTTAGCCTTTAGCCGTCTAAATAAACAGTTATAGCCGTCTATTAGACGGCTAAGCCTCCGAAAATTTTCAAAATTTTCAAAAAATGTTTTCGGAGGCTAAGCTTTCTAATAAACGGCTATAACTGTTTATTTATACGGCTAAAGGCTAAAGCTGATTATTTAGACGGTTAAGTCTGCCACGTGTAACCATATTATTGGTTCGTACTCTGACAAATGGAATTTTGGCACGAAAATTTTAGCCAGCTAGCTTAGCCGTCTTTAGTCGGCTGTCATGACCAATATCCATGAAATAGTAGGCTAAATAAGGATATCTATTTTTAAGTATTTTCTTAATCAAATGTCAATTTTCGTATTTTTCCGTGTAATTTTTCGTGTGCACGGTTGTTTTGAAAAGGACACATGAATCATAAATAAAGTTTAGTTTACCGCCATAAATAAGCTACTTTAAAATTATCAAATAAGATCAAAAGAAAACATCGGGGAATAGTAATGTTTTATTTCTTTTAACTTTTGCCATCAAAGTTCTATAGTTTTTTTTTACTTTTCAACATTTTAATTTTTAACCATTATACTATATAATATACGCGTTTTAGCTCGATTCATTTTCTATCGATTTCGTTTTCCTTTAATAAATTTTGTTCGTTAACTTTTTTTGAAAATACGGAGGGCGCGGCTGTTTTTAGTTTTTTTTGTCAACGTTCCGATATAATTTTTTTTAGACGGAGTTGTATTCAAAATCTAAGTTTTTTTTTATCGTTACCTATAGCGAGAGCCGTTACCGTTGTCGTACCCGAACAACATCATTTTCGGTATTGATATTATCGGAAACCGTATCAGTATTCGTTTTTATGGTTTTTGACGATCCGAACCATTATTATTTTGTTTGTTTCCTTTTTTATTATTTAATTTTATGTTTCTCTTTGATTAATATTATTTTATCGTTGCAGTTACATTTTACTTATGTTTTAGTTTTCTTTTATTTTTGCACTTAGTGAATGTCGTTACCGTTGTGGTACCGTGACGAGCCGAACTTATTATTTGCAAACAACATCATTGTCAGTATTGGTATTATCGGAACCCGTATCGGTATTCGCTTTTATGGTTTTCGACGATTTGAACCAATATTTTTTTTTCCTTTTTTATCATTTAGTTTTATGTTTTTTTATTAACATTATTTTTACCGTTGCACCTACGTTCGTGGATGAGCCGAATCAAAAACTACCAAACTCCCGCCACGTAACGCGAAAAAAAAACTAGTTATTTTAATATTTAAATACTTACGAAACCCAAAATGCAAAATAGTTGTGCATCCGGTACAAGCTTTCAAAGGTGTGATTATGTCACCCAGATTTCCAATCATGCTTTTTTTTTATTACATCAATTTGTTTTTATAACAAGCTCTTACTTTGTAAAATATTTTATAAAAATAATACAGATAATTTAATTAATCAATTGGTTTTTCATCTTTTACTTATTTTTATCAACGTTCCAACGCTTAATTTTTCTAAAGTTCAACGCCGACGCTGCAATGCGCGGGACTTACTGTTCCGTAAAATAGGACGTGGTAACCTCATGCGTTTAGCGTTTCAAACTTTTATAGACTTTCGATTACGCTAATCTTTTTAGAGGTTTATCGTGCCGCAATACGCATTGGCATGTTACTAGTTTAAATAAAACTAAAATTTATATAACTCTACGATCTTCACTTCTTTTAGTTTTCAACAAACCAAATCTTTTCTAGATCAAAACTACTGGCAAAATTTCAATAGAAAAACAAGTGAAAACAATAATAGTTAACAAAATTACCAAAATACTTAATTTAAAGCCCTTCTTTTCAACAATTTTCTTATATTTTATCGAACTTTCTTTTTATATATTATACTAGGTTAGAAACCGTGTTTGAGCTGGTTCCAACTTCGCTGTAATGAGTTCAATCAGAATTCTTTTGAGCCGGTTCACCTCTGTTTCTCCTCTGTTCCCCCTTTTTTGTCATTTCCTTTTGAACCACCCTATATATACATATGAGTTGTTATGTGAAGATTTGAGTTTACTTAACAAACACACAGTAAACTTCCAGTACTACCCATGCTCTAGTGATATGGTATGCTTGTCTCACACAAAAATTTGATTTTGTAAAGCGGTTTTGGACCACTCCACAAAATATCTCTTCAAAATATGGTTTGTAAAAACGCTCTAAAAAGGTGAATAATCGCTCTAAAAGATTAGAACCAATTCAAAAAAAAATGTCGGATGTGACAGCCTCATCGCCAAAGACTATCACTGGTGAACTCATTCTTTATTCTTGTCTTTTCCGGTGAACTCATAAACAAACAAACAAGTTCTTTGTTCTTGTCTTCTCCTTGCAAGTCATCTTCTTCTTCATTGTATTCACGTCTGTCAAAATTATGAAAAGAAATACCGAGTTTATTTGCGAATCAAACAACAAGAACAAATCCTAAAAATAAACAACAAATTGACAATGAAGCAACAAGATAATACCAACCAGACGAGAAGAACACTATAACACCACCGATCTATACGTTATCTAGGTTGTTTTCGCCGGAGGAGAACCCAACACCCATAACCAACATGATCACACCCGATCTCCTCCTCTCTCTAACTTTCAGGCTCTCTCTCTCTAGATGATGTTACAGAAGTGGAACGGTACGTATTGAGTTTCTTATAAGCCATGTTTTAAAGTGGTTGTAAAAAAACCTCTTCAAAAGACCCATTTTTAGGCCGTTTCTTAAAACCACTCCAAATAACCTTTTTTTTAGGCGGTTTTTCTTTAGCCGCTCCAAAAAAAAACTTTAACGACCGTCTCTAAAAATGAGCTTTTTACTAATAACGTATGAGTTCAAATTTTTACAAATGTAAAGTTACGTCGATTTAAGAGTGAAGGGGGCACAACCCTCACCCAAAAAACTACCCTAACAAAAATATCCAATACGGGAGTGCCACCTCACTTTTACCCAAATCCAACCCTAATACCCTAAAGTGATGGGGGCACAACCCTAATACCCTAGAAGATTTTTTTTATTTTATTTTTAAATTAAAACTAATATATATTTAAAACTAATTTCATTTATTCAATAAAATAAAAATAACAATAATATTATATAAAATTATTCATCACTATCTCATAATTAAATTGTTAATTTATAACTTTTTTTAGGATATAATAAATGAATGAAAGTGTTTGTTCAAAAAGTAAATAGATAAATAAAGAAACTAGGAAGAAAAAAGGGCCAAGATGGGTTTCGTATACACATGAAACAGAGAAGCCGCAGGAGTTGTTTATCGGGTACTTATACCCGCAAAAGCCAACTTTTTCATTCGGGTACTAGGTCGGCGGCGGTGTACCCACGGGTACCCGCATACCCGAAGCCCTTAACCGCTTACGCCCCCTTCACCCTAAGTGTTAAAAAAAGTGCTTTTAAAAGAAAAAGTAAACTTATTTTGCAACTTCCAATGTGGTGTAGTGGTAGGAAGACTGGTTTCTCTAAAAAAGACCAAGGTTTTATCCCTATAGGCATCACTTTGGGAGGGGCATGGTGGCTCAATAAAGGAAGACCGGATTCTTTGTGATCTCCGGTTCGATCCAGAGGGCATCCGGGTTTTACCACTAGTGGGCTTTCGGGTGGGGTGGGTTTTCCCCGGAACTGAAGATAATTTGGGGCGCTTAAGAGCTCCGTATGGCTGGGTTGGGCCAGCTGGCGGTGGCCTTTTGCCAATGGGTCACCCCGTACGAAGTACCTAGACAATTCTCTGTTTGTTGGCCGTTAAAAAAAAAGAAAATGTAAACTTCAAAGACTACATTGACAATTGGTCAAAACGGAAGTCCAATAGCCTTCAACATAGTTTTTAGCGTCCTCGTTTTCTACTTCGAAATCAATTTATTAAAACCGGACAAAACCACGACATATGTGCACACACAGATACAGGAATAAACAATAAAAACACTATAGCAACAAACAACAGCATATACATAAATGAATATATGAGAGATTTGTTATAGTAACGGACATGGATGCATGGGTTCTCATGCCAATAATTTTTAAACTATTTTTCACATCAATAAGACAAAAACCTTAAATCGTACGTTAGCTTTGATCCAGACAACAACATTTAATGAAATGGAAGTGTGCAGCACACACACAGTATATGCTTGCAGGGAAGACAAGAGAATCCTATGATCTATTTTTTTTTTACTATAAGTTGTTTGTTTTCAGCTAGTAATAGTTTAAGTAGGAAATCTTATTTGAGGGACTTATTTCATCTCTGTGTTCTCATATCAATGTATATTGTTTTCATATCACTATCTAACTTGACTCTTGGAAGGTGGAGTTCGAGGCTCCGGTCTCGGGACACCTTCTAATTAATGGACTGATCGACACGTTCAGTTCAAACTCGGGACAACGAGAAATGACTCAAACACGACCATCAATATCAGTTGATCAACCTAGAGAACCTTTTTCTGCACGGTTAAGGATGAGTTTATAGTATTTAGTAGGGATTTCAAGTAGGTTTTATTGTTGTTATTTGAATTGTTTAAATACTAATGTTGAGTTACAATTAATGAATGTTAATTTATTAATTCATGTGAGTTTAGTTGATGGGTCATTTGTAATTAGTATAAAGTTGATTTTAGAGTCCATTATGTAAATATATGTAAAGTAAAGGGGTTTTAGTGTTAGAAACAAAAGATTGAAACTGTATTTGGTCCATAAAGGATGCGACGATTCCAATAGTAGCGTAGTTCCTGATTAGGGTTTTAAAAGGGTCAATGAGTCTATAAAACACAATGTTACGATCATTGTTATCAAATTCGAAGTTCTATTTGGTGTTAATTGCTTGTTTTTTTCAATTGCTTGTTCATAATCGATCTTGGGCAACAACAATTTGTGAAATGAAAGTTTTCAAGTGCAAAGTCCATGATTTGAAAATCAGGTTTCGTATCACTAAATGAACTTACCACGCAAATATGACAACTTTCATCGATGGAAGGAACCTCGTGATAAAATCCTATTTTCTAGTAGTGTTAAATTGTTTTTGGATAAATCTTGTGATAAGGAGCAACTAGCATGCATAACTGTCGTCTGAATAATTCGTTACTATATATGGCATTCTCGACGAAGTAGTCACACATCAGATGACCTTGTATAGTTTTATGATCTCTGTTTAATTAAAGCAACTCTTCTTGTTTTTTAACGTGAGCTTTCAGCTTCGTCAGTAGAAATTTAGGTTGCGGCTGCTACGATTGTTGTGATAAAAAAATGTTTCAGCATCCTCAATGATGATGAATCCATCTTTTAACCCTCACAATTTTTTAAATAAATTTTAGAAATAGATGGTGAAGTAGGTGTGTGAAAATGTGAGAGTTTAAATATATACTTATAAAATGTAAAAGGAACTTTTTTTTAAATGAACCGTTCAGTGATTATATGTGTGGAGAAATGAAAGAGTAGAATGCGGGCCTTCATCTCGGCAAGGACACCAACCAGTCGCCGCCATAGACGGCCTGGCGTTCCCCTAACACATGCTCTAAGAAACTGTTGGTTTGGATTATAGATTCCGAGAAAACACTAAATTTTGGTTCAGATTCGGTTTTACGTAAAAAAAATGATTTGAACCAACTAGTATAAAACCGTGTAAACGCATAATGTGTTACAAAAGTGTGAACCAACCAGTATAAAACCGTGTAAGCGTATAATGTGTTACAAAAGTGTTACAATTCACTAGTCCACCTTATATTATTGCACTTCAAACTACAAATTACATGTTGGTCTATGTGAGTGATTGACGTCACAATGTTGCTAATTATCATATAAAACGGTATAAATGCATAAAGCACACGGATGGAATTACATTTTTGTTGTGTGTACGCAACGACTAAGTTGTCGCATGTCTTATCTTTCTACTTTTGAAGCTTTTCTCACATTCTTTGTTTTCATTCAACTTACTCCCCTTAACTTTTATGATTTGACAATTTTCACAAAACTTTTGGAACTACTATTGAGGTGGCATCATGTCATTACATTTTTGATGTACTTATTATTTCTATCTTTTAACATGATAATATTTATTTGAAGTATGGAGAATCTAGAAGTGGGGTTCACGAGTATGAACGACAGATCTTCCGCCATCTTTAGTATGTCGACATTCCATGCTCGTGACAACCGAGACAACTCGATCTTGTATGTCGACATGAATATGTAGACGATTTGCATTCATATACCACATATATGTATATAAAGATTGATTGTCGTTTGTGTTGTCTTTCTTCTTTGAAACTTTTATAACATGTTTTGTTTTGTTTCAGTTTACTCCCTCTAACTTTTGTGTTTTGACAGTTTTGGCACAGAAAGTTTTGGAACTACTTTCAGGTAGCGGCTACACGGCAATTTGGTTTATGATGTGCCAACGTGTGTTTTTGATTCTTTCTGAAAGTTTGTTTGTATACGACTTTTAGAATATTTAATTTGTGCATATTTAACATGATGTAAATAAAAAATATATATCATATTTCTTTAGCAGTATTAGCATGTCAGAAAAAAGATGTAAGGTTATAGCATGTAGCACGTTAATTGGGCCAAATCTTAAGATAAATTTTGTTACATCAAATGCTTTGAAAGAAAAACAATTCATTACGTATAACCTATATATATGTTATCAAAGGCACAAGGCGTAAAGGGTGAGCATGCTTAAAAAGCAAGAGCTTTTTTAAACAAGGCGCATAACATGAAGTTATCATTTTTAGAGATTTTAAACATATGTATGGCTAATTTAGGTTGGTTTCAGGACTTTTTTGATGTTTTAGACCAATTTCGCCTTAATTTCCAAAAATTTGCTGAAACTTACATGATTTGGTTGATTGTAATCTCGCCAGAATCACGTCTAGACTGTGACAAGGTGCTTTTCTTGCGCTGCACCGTGCCTAGTGCTCTTTTGAAAACATAGTATATAACAATACAAACATAAGATCGATTAAACATAGTATATAACAATACAAACATAAGATCGATTACGTTTTGGTGCAGTAAACCTATGAGTGTCAAAACTCATGGGACGGGACGGGCTCTATAATGGGTCAAACAGGTTCAAATAGAGGTACACAAAATACATGTTTTAGAACTGGACCCAATAGTTCTATCCGGAACTGGACTCGATTCCTACCCAGTTAGAACTTGGTTATACCAGGAGCCCGGAGATTCCGACCCGGTTGTTAGTTTTTTGCGAAAAATTGGTCCCTACCGGTTCCTACCCGACCCGATTAACCCGGTTCATACCGTTAAAATCTCTATTTTCGAATAAAATAAAAATAAAATTTTAAAATTGTGTTATTTATAAGGAATATATTTTCTTTTGTTTGGGACTATTAAAAATAAAAAAAATTCATTTTATGTTGCTTAATTTATTATAACTATTTATAAAAAAATTTAAAAAAAATTTCCCTACCCCATTGAAACCGATTCTGGACCCGAACCTACCCTACCTGATTCCACATGGTAGGGTCCTTCATCATTGAACCAGGTTCCTCTTTGTACCCGGTCAAAAAGAACTCGGTTCCTATCCGGAACCGGTTCCGGCCCAATACCCGAAATGTGCATCTCTAGGTTCAAGAGCTTTAAAATATTGGTCAACTGAGTTTATGTCAAAAATGGGTTAGGTAAGAGAGGGTTCAGCCGCTATATTTGTTTTTATACCACCTAGACCACTCCAAATATAGGATTCAAAGGTAATATGAGATCACATTAACTGAAACATAAACTCAATAATATTAACCAAATTAAGCATGATAATCATATTCATATCCTAGTATCAAACAAACATGACAATAAAATACATATGACAATTATGTCCTAATTACTCTGGTAATAATTGCTTACACATGCTCTAAGAAACTGTTGGTTTGGATTATAGATTCCGAGAAAACAATAAATTTTGGTTCAGATTCGGTTTTACGTAAAAAAAATGATTTGAACCAACTAGTATAAAACCGTGTAAACGCATAATGTGTTACAAAAGTGTGAACCAACCAGTATAAAACCGTGTAAGCGTATAATGTGTTACAAAAGTGTTACAATTCACTAGTCCACCTTATATTATTGCACTTCAAAATACAAATTACATGTTGGTCTATGTGAGTGATTGACGTCACAATGTTGCTAATTATCATATAAAACGGTATAAATGCATAAAGCACACGGATGGAATTACATTTTTGTTGTGTGTACGCAACGACTAAGTTGTCGAATGTCTTGTCTTTCTACTTTTGAAGCTTTTCTCACATTCTTTGTTTTCATTCAACTTACTCCCCTTAACTTTTATGATTTGACAATTTTCACAAAACTTTTGGAACTACTATTGAGGTGGCATCATGTCATTACATTTTTGATGTACTTATTATTTCTATCTTTTAACATGATAATATTTATTTGAAGTATGGAGAATCTAGAAGTGGGGTTCACGAGTATGAACGACAGATCTTCCGCCATCTTTAGTATGTCGACATTCCATGCTCGTGACAACCGAGACAACTCGATCTTGTATGTCGACATGAATATGTAGACGATTTGCATTCATATACCACATATATGTATATAAAGATTGATTGTCGTTTGTGTTGTCTTTCTTCTTTGAAACTTTTATAACATGTTTTGTTTTGTTTCAGTTTACTCCCTCTAACTTTTGTGTTTTGACAGTTTTGGCACAGAAAGTTTTGGAACTACTTTCAGGTGGTAGCGGCTACACGGCAATTTGGTTTATGATGTGCCAACGTGTGTTTTTGATTCTTTCTGAAAGTTTGTTTGTATACGACTTTTAGAATATTTAATTTGTGCATATTTAACATGATGTAAATAAAAAATATATATCATATTTCTTTAGCAGTATTAGCATGTCAGAAAAAAGATGTAAGGTTATAGCATGTAGCACGTTAATTGGGCCAAATCTTAAGATAAATTTTGTTACATCAAATGCTTTGAAAGAAAAACAATTCATTACGTATAACCTATATATATGTTATCAAAGGCACAAGGCGTAAAGGGTGAGCATGCTTAAAAAGCAAGAGCTTTTTTAAACAAGGCGCATAACATGAAGTTATCATTTTTAGAGATTTTAAACATATGTATGGCTAATTTAGGTTGGTTTCAGGACTTTTTTGATGTTTTAGACCAATTTCGCCTTAATTTCCAAAAATTTGCTGAAACTTACATGATTTGGTTGATTGTAATCTCGCCAGAATCACGTCTAGACTGTGACAAGGTGCTTTTCTTGCGCTGCACCGTGCCTAGTGCTCTTTTGAAAACATAGTATATAACAATACAAACATAAGATCGATTAAACATAGTATATAACAATACAAACATAAGATCGATTACGTTTTGGTGCAGTAAACCTATGAGTGTCAAAACTCATGGGACGGGACGGGCTCTATAATGGGTCAAACAGGTTCAACTAGAGGTACACAAAATACATGTTTTAGAACTGGACCCAATAGTTCTATCCGGAACTGGACTCGATTCCTACCCAGTTAGGACTTGGTTATACCCGGAGCCCGGAGATTCCGACCCGGTTGTTAGTTTTTTGCGAAAAATTGGTCCCTACCGGTTCCTACCCGACCCGATTAACCCGGTTCATACCGTTAAAATCTCTATTTTCGAATAAAATAAAAATAAATTTTTAAAATTGTGTTATTTATAAGGAATATATTTTCTTTTGTTTGGGACTATTAAAAATAAAAAAAATTCATTTTATGTTGCTTAATTTATTATAACTATTTATAAAAAATTTAAAAAAAATTTCCCTACCCCATTGAAACCGATTCTGGACCCGAACCTACCCTACCTGATTCCACATGGTAGGGTCCTTCATCATTGAACCAGGTTCCTCTTTGTACCCGGTCAAAAAGAACTCGGTTCCTATCCGGAACCGGTTCCGGCCCAATACCCGAAATGTGCATCTCTAGGTTCAAGAGCTTTAAAATATTGGTTAACTGAGTTTATGTCAAAAATGGGTTAGGTAAGAGAGGGTTCAGCCGCTATATTTGTTTTTATACCACCTAGACCACTCCAAATATAGGATTCAAAGGTAATATGAGATCACATTAACTGAAACATAAACTCAATAATATTAACCAAATTAAGCATGATAATCATATTCATATCCTAGTATCAAACAAACATGACAATAAAATACATATGACAATTATGTCCTAATTACTCTGGTAATAATCTTAACTTATGCCCAATCATTCTAACCCAATCTTCAACCTCATCTGCTTGCAACTGCATCCAAGCATCCCTGTAAGTTGCACTTTCACTAAAAAATAACAAGTGTCATTTTATGCAAAGGGTTTTTAGCTCCCCCAACCAAGGTCTTGTAACTTATCTCGACGGTATCCTTTACAAAATGTTATTTTAATCCCCTCATGATTTAAAAATTCAAGTTTACCTACTATAGTATATATAATATGTTTTTCCCTTACTAATTTTCGTTTGTTTGTTAATTTTTTTCCTTTATGTCCCGATATAATTTTGTTAAAAATGGATTTGTATTCAAAATAAAGTAATTTTTAGGTATCGTGTGTTATATCGGTTGAGGATGACGTGTTGGTACCGTGAAGAATGAGACCGACTGAAAAACATCAGTACCGTTATATAACTGTATTTTATCTATGTTTCGATATCCACAACCGAGTCGTCGTAACTTCATACATTTCTTTTATGTATTAAACAAGTTTCTTTTTGTGATTACCTCACGTCCTCAACTGTTTAACATTCTCCTCCCGCCATGAAGTGCGAGACAAAATTTATTTAACCACGTGTCTTTTTTTTAGCCACTCTAATGTCAACGTCTCAACCGTTTAAAGTCCGGCGTCCACCGCGAAGCACAGGAAAACATTTCTAGTTATAACTTGAATAAAAACTCACAACTCTTGAAATTGATAAAAATACATCAGATCCTATCTTCTTAAATAGACTCAAGGAAACTTGTAAAACTCAAATACTTATACGCTAAGGAAACGAAAATAACAAAACTTACTCTTAACTGGAAACCATACAAATTGTAATTATAATTGGGCCTTACTTAGATCGTAGCCCAAGTGGCCCAAGAGAGATTAGACCCATCATAGGAAAGACTAGTTAGGTACTCTTTAGTAGAGGTGCATAAATCGAGTATTCTCTTGAATCAGTTTCGGTTCTTTCCGATTCCAGTTCTTACTGGTTTGGTTCCAGATCCGGTTTTTGGTTGAAAAACCGGATCCTATGTACCGGTTCTAGTTTTTCAATAACAGGTTCCAGTTTTGCAAAAACTGGTTCTGATTTTTCAAGAACCGGTTCTGATTCTTACCACTTTCGGTAATTCGAGGCGGGTATTTCAAGAACCTATTTTCAGGTATTCGAAAAACTTAGTTAAACATATAAATACATTAATTAAACATATAAATAACTCGAAATCCGCCTTCAACATAGTAACACAATGAACGCAAAGAGCTTTGTTAGGACCGAAAGACATTTTACATAACTCTAAATGAACAAAAAGACTTTGTTGTGGGAATAACTTCCACCACATTTGGTTTACTACTTGCCAAGCCAGAAGCGGTAGCGACGCAGAAGCCATTTTTTAGCGTTTTTTTTAGATTTTAATCGTTTTCGAGTGTGGTAACTAAACCTAAACATTCACCAACTATTTTTACTAAGTTAAGGCCATTAAAAAGTCAAAAAATGCCCCAAAATAGGTGAAAACGACGTCGATATCTTGAACGCTTGTTTACAAAAATATCTAGAGGTGGAAAAACAACCTTTCAAGTTTTTACATTGTTGGGAAATTTTAAAGAATTCTTCAAAATGGCATAAGGTGACGGAGATTATTCTACCCCAAACGAGCAGGTCAAAAAGAAAGCCGTCCGATCGGGAAGGGACACCGACTAACATATCGGAAGCACGACGTTTCATCAATCTCAATGAATTTTCTGTAGAAAATGATGAGGGTGAACTACAGCGTCCAATCGGGAGAAATAAAGCAAAGCAAAAAGGAAAAACAAAAGCTACGTCATCCTCGGTTACGGACAAAAAATTAAATAAAGGTGTTGACATTGAATACCGAACACCTTACGGATTAACATCTCGAAGACGTCTTAGCTTTACAAGCAAAGATCCGGGCATGACTTAGGAGACAGTGATTTAATGTAATGTTTTTTAATTATTTTAAATGTAATGTTTTTTAATTTTTTTTAAATGTAATGTTTTTTAGATTTTATATAATGTTTTTTTATTTTTATTTAAGTTGTTATGTAAAATTAATTAAATTAGAAAAAGAAAATGACTTGACGATGTGTAGATGTGGAACCATTTCCCTCAAATGTGGAAGGGTGTGAAAAGCTATGAAATCTGATGTGACGCTGACATGGAGGTGTGGAAATTGTGGGTAGTACCCTTAGCCTAATAAAATGGAAACTAATAAAAAAATTATGCAACTTCCAATGTGATGTAGTGGTAGAAAGTCTGGATTGTCTAAAAAGACTCAGGTTCTATCCTCACTAGCATCACTTTGAGAAGGGGCATGAGGGCTCCATAAAGGAAAACATGGATCTTTGTGATCTCCGGTTCGATCCTGAGGGTGTCCGGGTTTTACCACCATTGGGCTTTCGGGAGGGTGGGTTTTCCTCAGAACTGGAGATAAATTGAGGCGTTTAAGGGCACCGAACGGCTGGCGGTGGCCTTTTGTCAATGGGTCATCCCGTACAGAGTAACTAAGCAATTCTATGTTTGTTGGCTGTTAAAAAAAAATTAAAAAAAAATTATACTTAAATCCATATATTAATTGCTATTTAATATGAAAGTTGGTTAAAGATAACGGCAATTAATTGATAAGATACTCAACACAAGTATAAATGCAATATGTTGTGAAAAACTTTTGTTGTCATCAAAGTTAGAAAACTTAAAAACCACAAAGCAACACTAGAATGAAGCTTATCGGCATCCTTTTGTTACTAATCGCAACAACTGCGACTCCAATTACATGTAATTTTTATATAAATATTATATTCTAATTAAATTTTCTATTAATATATGTTTAATTATTATTTTATATGTGTTAGGTGTTGACATGAATACCGGAAGGAAGACAATAACAAAATGACTAAATTACAGAAAGCAACCTTTAAGTATATACTAAATTACACTCGCAGACCTTTATCTTCACTAATTACGCTACACACCCTTTATCTAGTTGGTTTGTATCATATTAATCAGACGGTTGGAGTCCCTTCGTACGATTTAGGCCCTTTGTACGATAACCGTCCCATATATATATATATATATATATATATATATATATATATATATATATATATATATATATATATATATATATATATATATATATAGGGTTAGGTTATAGTAAAAAAAGTTTTAAAAATAAGAAGGGTAAGAAGGATTCTAAGCTTGACATGTGTCATTTTATTGTTTTTAAAGAGAGGGCATAATGGTCAATGTGTAATATACCTGGTCAATGTGTAATATACCTGGTCAATGTGTAATATACCAGGTCAATGTGTAATACACTAGGTCAATGTGTAATACACTAGGTGAATGTGTAATACAAGATCTGATATTACACAATGATCAGACATGATATTACACAATGAAGTGATATTACACAATGAGCATATTACACAATGACATGACATATTTGAGCGAATTACAAAATAATGAGCTAATTACACAATGAACTGGAAAACGTAAAACACAATGTTGAAAACATATAACACAATGATGAAAACATATAACACAATGATGAAAAATATTTGACACAATGAACTTGTATTACACAATGACCTGACTAATTACACAATGAACTTGTATTACACAATGACTTGACTAATTACACAATAAACTTGCATTACACAATGAACTTGTATTACACAATGACCAGACGTGGTATTACACAATGAACTTGTATTACACAATGAACTTGTATTACACAATGACCTGACTAACTACACAATGAGCTGGAAAACGTAAAACACAATGATAAATACATATAACACAATGAACTTGTATTACATATTGAACTTGTATAAAACAATGAACTTGTATTACAAATGAACTTGTATTACACAATGACTTGACTAATTACACAATGAACTTGTATTACACAATGACCAGACGTGCTATTACTCAATGAACTTGTATTACACGAACTTGTAATACACAGTGACCTGACTAACTACACAATGAGCTGAAAAACGTAAAACACAATGATAAATACATATAACACAATGAACTTGTATTACACATTGAACTTGTATTACACAATGAACTTGTATTACAAAATAAACTTGTATTACACAATGAACGTGTATTACACAGTGAACTGACTAATTACACAATGAACTTGTATTACACAATGACCAGACGTGGTATTACACAATGAACTTGTATTACACAATGAACTTGTATTACACGATGAACTTGTATTACACAATGACCTGACTAACTACACAATGAGCTGGAAAACGTAAAACACAATGATAAATACATATAACACAATGAACTTGTATTACACAATGACCAGACGTGGTATTACACAATGAACTTGTATTACACAATGAACTTGTATTACACATTGAACTTGTATTACACAATGAACTTGTATTACACATTAACCTGACTAATTACACAATGAGCTGAAAAACGTAAAAAAAAATTTGTTTTTGTTTATAACGATATTATACTCGTTTTAAAGAAAAAAAACGCTCTTTTTTATGGTGTAATTTTTAAAAAAAATAATGTCGTATGTAAAAGTTATGACCGTTTAAAAATGAGGGGGGAACTTAATAAAAAGTCAACAAAAGTAGCCAAGACTAAAATACCCTCCAACAACTTTTTCTCCTACAATTTAATCTCAACCAATAAATTTTTTCTATAATTTAATCTAATGGCCCTAAATCCTTCTCACCTTTCTTACAATTAAAATCTTTTTTATCTGAACTTAACCCTATATATATATATATATATATATATATATATATATATATATATATATATATATATATGTATGTATGTTAATCTATACTATATAATAAATAAAGGTTTTTCCATTCTACGTGTCGTCTCCACATTCAGTCTCATCATTTTTTTCCCGTATCTCTCTCTTATTAAATGCACCTCCTATTTTTAACAACAATATATATTTAAAGAAAATATTAATTATACTAATAAAATACATTTATTTTAAATTATCACTTATGAAACTTTGAAAATACAATTATTTAACTTTTATTTTCAATCAAATAATAAATGAAAAACAAATTATATTAAATAGTATTTAATTTATTTTCGAAACCCAATTATATATTAGTTTTTGCATATTTTAAGTTTTGTTTTCTATTCTTACTATATGATACATTTTTACACGTGTAAACTATACACATAAAGATTTAAAAATTTTATTTATTGATATTTTTCACTCTGTGTGTATACACGGGATCTAAACTAGTTTGTTAATATAAGAATGAAGGGTAAATTAGTCATTTACATGCCATTTAACTGAAAATAATCTAACGTCGGTTAGTCTAAAGGTTATAACTCGATACAAACCATATAGATAAAGGGTGTCCAGTATAATTAGTGAAAATTAAGGTCTACGGGTATAATTTGATATATACCTAAATGTTGTTTTCTATAATTTAGTCTAACAAAATTCACGGTGTGTGAATACATTATGCCAATGGCTCATTGTCAAGATACACCTTGTTGGGCTGCTTGTATTCGTGTGAAGGGGGGTACTTCTCTTGGGGACTGCATAAAAAACAATACCCAGTGTCGTTGCCGATGGAATGGAGATGTGATCTTTAAATCTATCTTTTGATGTTTGATTTTTAAAAAATAATAATAATAATAAGACTCTCATCTAAGTTATGTTCAAATATCAAATATGGCTTAATTCAAACGTTTATATATATTGTTGCAATATGTTTGACCAAATTACTTTACTTCCAATTTTTTAAATGCTAAAGATACAAAACTATTTAGTCTAAATTACATAAATCGTCCATGGAGTTTGTACAAAATTATGAATTTTATCACTAACTTTTTTATTATAGGTTACATACATAGGGGAGATTCAAATAAAAAATTGTTTTTCGCTAATAAATCTAAAAAATGACAAAAACGCTAAGAAACGATATCAAACGAACTCCGATTGAGCTCATTCCAGCGACGTTGGATCCGTATCGTTGAACTCTACCATATTAGCCTTTAGGGTTTAGATTTTAGCGTTGAGTTTTAGGATTTTAGCCTTAGAGTTTAGGTTTTTTTGGAGGGGGTGGGTTTAGGTTTTTGAGGGTGGGTGGGGGTGGGTTTAGGTTTTTGGGGGGGTGCGGTTGGGGGGTGGGGGTTTAGGTTTTTGGGGGTTGGAGGTGTTGGTTTTAGGCTTTTCGGGGTGGGGTTGGAAGGGGGGTTTAGGTTTTTGGGGGTGCGGGTGAAGGGGGTTTAGGTTTTTGGCTCCGGGTTAGGGTTCGACGAGTCAGTTCCAACGCCGCTGGAATGAGCTCAATCGGAGTTCGTTTGACCCACTTTTTAGCGTTTATTAGCGTAAAACTACTTATTAGTGGAACATTCCCCTACATACATAATCGTATGTCTATCAAAACTTTTAAATGATCATTTTACTTCATATAACTTAAAACCATTTTAAGGTTGTCATCACTTCCTATTTTTTTATTTGAGTTTTATTTGAGTTTTATTTATTTATTTATTTTTACTTATGTATTTATTGTTTTTTATAAATATTAATTTTCTTTTTTTATTTTCGTTGCATCTACTAACAATCAAGTAAAGAAATAATATTTTGGATCTTGCAATGAACAATTTATATATTCTATTCATCCAATCAATTAGTGCTAAGTATGATTATACATTGTAACAGAATATGATAATTAAGAAGAAAAAACCAAAGAAACGTAGCTAGTATAATCTCACCTATAACATAATTATTGGTAAGGTACGTGAAAGATGTAAAATTAAGTTCCAAACATATTTAAAATCAAAATGAAGGTGCAATTGTCCAAACAGAAAACCAAAATAGAATATTGATGAGTGAATCGATTATAAACACTAACAAATGTTTGATTGAATAATAAAAGTAACAGATTGTTGAAGATTTCGAGCATATACGAATGTTATGTACAATAAGAATTCAATGAAAGAAGAAAATAAGAATTAGTTATAAACACCAACAACTCCTTCAATTGAAGAGATGAAACTGTTTCACTTATCTTTGGTCAATATGTTTAAATATGTCTAATCAAATGAAAGCCCTAAAAAACTAACCAACTGGAAACTAAACCTGTTTCTTCACTTTCTTATAAGATTATCAATGTAATATTACACAATTTTATCGAAAAATCAATTTAAATATTGGCTTACGTATACGTAACACATAATGTTACGTATACGTAAACAGAAAACAAAAAAATTGTAGTTACATATATGTAAAACACAATACTTAAAATGATTTTTTAATAAATTGTGTAATATTATATTAATACACGTACAAATAAATTTTAAAATGAAAAAATCCATAAATTACACACACACACACACACACACATATATATATATATATATTTGAACGGCAACACTTAAATATTTTAGGATAATTGGGTTTCCCCGGGGCAACGCTTAGAACATCCAGGGCAGCTCACCCCAGTATTCGAACCCAAGACCTCCACTATAAAAAATCTTGGGCCTACCATTACAGCAAATGGCCAACGCCATTGGCCATTTGATATGTCACATGTCTATCTCAAAATAAGACATAACACATGTCTATCTCCAGAACCATTAACATTATAGGTTATCTGAAACATTAATATTAAATAACTATAAAACTTTAAATGTTATAGGTTATCTGAAAACATTAATATTAAATAAATAATTGATATGTCTGTAATAATAAGTGTATTTACTTAATTATACGGTATAATTAAGTAAATACACTTATTATTACAGATTTAACATATCAACTATTTATTTAATATTAATGTTTTCAGATAACCTAAAAAATTTAAAGTTTTATAATTATTTAATATTAATGTTTCAGATAACCTATAAATGTTAATGGTTCTTGAGATAGACATATGTTATACCTTATTCTGAGATAACTAAGGTGACGATATTGATGCATTTGAACCTTCTAACACAAGTGGAGTTCAGGAACAAACACGACATCAGGTCCTTAATATTAAGTTTTAAATAATAATAAGTTAATTGTATAAATGGTTTTTATGATTTGATGAAATTGCATGTTTACTTCTCAGGTTTTGAAAATTACAAACTTAGCCCAAACTTTTGAGATTTGGTTGCGCCTTTAGCCTCTCATGTTAACACCGGTTAGTTTTTAACGGAAAGTTAGTCCACGTGTCATCTCCGTGACTTACGATTGCAAACTTAACATTAAAACGAGTTAAATCATTAAAAATATTTAAAATATCAGTAAGAATGATCTATTTATATAATATAGTCATTTCTCTTTTATTTATTTTGTTTTTCATATAAACGGATAAAATAGTCGTTTTACATTTTAACACCACCTATTGGATCAAGTGGCCATCTTTGGAAATAAAAACAGTGTCTGAAGAGATTGAATCCAGACTTATTAGGTACGGTATCCGTAATTTAACAGAATTTACTAACTTTTATGCAAATATATATATTTGTGATTAACAAAAGTATGAAAATTTAAGCTTCTTAAATACAACAAAATAACATAAAATATCGAATAAGAGTTATTATTGGGTAAGATGTGAAACCATATATACTCATCGAGTTTTAACGGGCCTAGAAACCCATCGGCCCATTACTCATTTGTAACAATCGGCCCATGTGCAATTTAAGTATAAGCCTTATCATTTTTTATTATGTTTGAATTAAATACATGAAGTTCATAAGTTAAATAAATTTGGTGAATAAAAAGTGGGCAAATTAACGAAGTATTTAAATTTCATATTTTTTATAATTATTATAACTAAACACTTTTTAATCATCCCCAATTTAACCTCTAATTTAATCATCCACCTGCCGGCCTTCTTCCTCTTTTCCTGACCAGTTTCCGACGAGCACCACTGGAACACCTCCGTCGCTTGTTTCTATGATTAAAAAGTGAGAGTAAAAAAGATGAAGAAATAAAACAAATATGTAAAAGGACTGAAATACCCCTCATTTAATTGAGAAAAACGGACGGTGTTAGCTGACTGGATGAAAGTGGCAATATTTTAAAACCACGAGGATGAAAATGGCAATATTTTAAAACCACGAGGACCCAGATACAAAAAAACAAACTATTGGATGAAAGTGGCAATTTTGACCAAACCACAGGGACGAAAATGGCAGTTTACTCTATAAATTATTTTTTCTTTTCAATAAATATTTTGAACGTAACTACGGAAATGATATGTCTTACGTATACGTACCAAATAATGTTACATATACATGACACATAGTGTTCACATATATGTAACATTAACATAATGATAATTGTTACATATACGTAACACTATGTTTGATAAATGTTTATCATTGGTATAACATAAATATTGGTTAGCATTTGAACATCACCCATGTATAGTATATATTATAGGTAAAAAATTATTTTTATAGGTTGGCTGTTAATATATAGTATTTATAGGTAAAATTTTATTTTAGAAAATTGTTTTTTTAAGAGCTTGCCAACGGCTCTTTCTGAAAAAAAAAACGGTAACAATTTTTTGTCTCAAACCCTCCTCATGCTAGTGAACATCATCACACCTCAACCCACCCGGGTCCGGCGTGATGTTTCACGCCTGTGGTGGGTGAGGTAGGGTTGTCCAAAATGCTTGACGTTCGAAACTCGCTTGATACTCACTCGAAAAATGCTTGGAAATACGCTCGTTCGACTCCGCTCGGTTAAAAACGAGCCGAGCCGCTCGGTTCGGTTTGTAAATGAGTTGAGCACGAGCATAGGTACGCTCGCTCGTTGCTCATTCGGTTTGGCTCGAATTATTTTTTTTTAATTTATTCTATTTATAATTTGTATATATAAATACATATATTTTTTTAGTTTTGACGCAATCCATTTTGTAATTTTTTATACTAGGCAACTAGGAAAGTGGCCAAACCCAACTTAATCAAACCCTTTATTCCCGTCTGCAAGGTTATTTGTTTCACGTCTTAAGGTTCGTCTGATTAGTTGATTATTTGGATTACTTGATTAACACGGATTAAAGTGTGTTTGGGCTCACCATAGTTGGGTTAAAACTTGATTATTTTGACTACATGCCTCGAATTTTGAAGATGAAGATGGTTTTTTGGATTTTTCAGGCTTTGGATTTTTGAAATCGAACAAAAACGAACCGAACCGGTCGGCTCAAATATAAATCGAACCGAGTTTGAGCAATATATTCTTTCTCGGATTTGTAAATTTGAACCGAACCGAGCACCACGCCCACACCCTCACGCTGGTACTGCACATAGTCTAATGAGGCCTCAACATTTTGTTAAGTCTTAAATTTTTCTAATAATTAAATATTAAATGAATAAATAATCTCATCAAAATGTTAAATGAGTTTCAAACACAACTTGTCCATATATTGATTTTCATATTCTAGTATGCTAAATGTTCGAAATTGTTTATATTCAGTTAGTATGTGTATTGATTTTCAAGTTGTTTATGTTGAATATACATCAGTTCACACTAATTCGGTAGAAATCATGCATGTTGTAGTACCGATTATGTGGTATGTGAAATAATCACCTTTGAACTTAGGTTGTGGATGGCTTGTAAATTAAAGTTTTAGGGTGTGGATCACCATTATTTGATAACTTAGGGGTGTGGATCATCTACCATTTGATATTTAGGGTGTGGATCACATATTATTAAAGAAGTAGGTTAGAAACTCGTGCTTTACATGGACCGAATAAATGAAATATTAAATAGTTAGTAATGAATATTTAGAAAGTATAAAGAAAATATTAAATAGTTAGCAAAATATGGTTAGTTTTTTTACCGAACTTGTACGGTTGGACCACAGTTGGACCAAGGTTGTTCGTGCCCTACAAGATAAAACTAGAATTTGTGTAGATTTAGCATAGCCATACCATGGTTTGTGGACAACTGATTGTGAATTTGTGACCTCCCATATATAAAATTGCTCCTATTCAATATCTTAGATATTGGTGTTTTTGGTTTTAAAAACCTGATATTTACTTAGTGTGTTTCAAATGACAAGAATAAAGATAAGATGTAGCATCAAAGATGAAAATAATGGAGCTTATCATGAAATTATATTGTCTAGTATTAGACCCAGTTTAGTGGGCGTGATTGAGGGGCTGGTGTGATCCACCTGGCCGTGAAAGTGCGTCGAACACCGCCCCCTAGACTTTATTGGGGACGTGAATGGGGAGGGGGGATTCAAATCATCGGTAGAAATAGGGTGTGATGTGTGTGCATTTGTATATGTATATGTGTATATATATGTGAATATTGAAACCATTACACATCTTAGTGATTCAAGGCATGATTGCCCTCCTACTAACGTGGCAATACATTTTTTTTTCATTTTTTAGTGAAACCATTACACATAGCCTGAACAAACATGTTTCTTGATAATATGTGATGAACAAAATAATTTTTTTTGTGTTAACTACAAATTTTGTAATGCTCTTGATACAAATTCACAAACTTTAGATATTTCAAGTATTAGATGATCCTAGGTATGCATGTAAAACTATTTTGAAATTTGTGAATGATTTGTATACCTTGAAACTTAAATAACATTATTATATTTTAAAAAACTTTTGTATAAAATGTTATTTACATTTTATTAAGGTTTTGAAAATAAAGATGTTACACAAGATTGATATGTTAGCAACCATGTTGATAAGTACGACATTTTGTTTCTATGCATCGCAACACTTAGCGGAGCCAAAACTTTAACTTCTAGTTACTATAGACAACCTAATGAATACCAACGACATAGTTAAAGGCTATCAGATAAGATTGTTCTCAACCAAGCGAGGATGGATGGTGTTGTCATTAATATATTTATCGTATCAGAAAGAGAAATAACACAGTAAAGAAAATGACTTTATTTCTATCATCAAATATATATTTTAAAATAATTCATTTTAGTGATTCTCATCATACGTCTTACCAGATATTTTGTAAAAATCTTATTACTAAACACATTTTCTTGTTTTCAATTTAATATTGTACTTCAATACAACAACCCATGCATCATGCATGTGCTTACCAACCCTTTTGTGGTTTAGTAATTAATAAAGTGTTAAAAGTAAGAATAAACACAACTAAGATCAACTTTCTTGGATTTGTTTAGAGGGACCGAAAGTACTAACCTACAAAAGTGAGAGGGTCTTTTTGCAATAAGATGTTAAAATAACGTAGGATTGTTGTCGTCCAGCTTGTCTTACGCCCACCCTTCACATGTCAGTAAACACTTATTGTAAAGTTTAAATTTTTAAAGGGAGCTATGATCCGGTGGTTGTAGTGATTCCCAACTGTCATAACTATATTTCAATATTCTAGTATTAGAAAAATAAGATGATTCCTCACACATTTTAAATTTTTGAATCAATAAAAATATTTATACCATAAACATGTATCAATAATATAATTCTTCTTTTGTTGACCGTTTGAATTAGTTACCGGAAAACTCATTGAACCCTACTAATACCCTGCTAACCAGTAGGATCATGTAAATTGTAGCTTACACTTAACATAGGGTTAAAACATAAAATCTTGAATGAAATGATTTTCTAATACATGTATCACTTTTTATGATATACAAACAATATTCTTTAAAAGAATAAAAGATCATTATATTTTCAGTTACATGTTTAAATCAAAAAAATATTACAAATTTACAATCACTATTACTTTACTCGTTCTTTTTAAATACACTCGCTGTAAAACTAGTCTTTTACCCTTTGGTTTAACCTATTAATCATTCAACCCGGCATTTTGATTAATGTTAAACACGTCCTCGCATAGGGAAGGTGAATTGATGAGAGGATCGATATTAAACAAGCAACGTATACACGCCTTGTCTCACTTCTTTTCTACCACCAGCTTCACCCAGTGCCCGTAATAACACATCCCATAAACGAGACTTGTAAATTATTTATAAGCCTAAGTTTTGAATCCCGGTAACTTCAATCATGATTTTAAGTTGATTTAGATCGGTTTGTGCTTTCGAGTTGAGACGTTACAATACCAAATTGACATACATCATCCTTTTACCTAATATTCACCTCTCAAGTCTCAAGTCTCAAGTCTCAACTACCTCATATCCAACCCAACATCAAACCATAATATCTTAAGCACCATGAGGTTACAAGTTACAACCCATCACTTTTATGGGAGGCAACAAGTGGTCATCGACAAGAGTTGTCACTATGCACAAATTTATGGACCTATGACAGGTGCCAGCAATAATTTGATGCAGTACACACCCTGCAGTAATCATTTGGACCACTAGAAACTTACCCATCACAAGGGTTTGCTTCACTATAAACCATCCATGTGAACCATCATCTTATCTTAACATAGAAACCCCCAAATCATTTACAACAGTAGAAAAATATTGCTTCACTGTCAACGGCCGATGTAAACCAAGATCACCAAAAAGATAACAGATCGCAAGCAAGTCACTGATAACAGTATTGCTCACGATCTGATACTGTGAAGGAAAAGGAACGGAAATAAAGAGGTTTTTTGACAAGATTTTAGTTACAGACTGTTTTTACAAAGGTATTTCCAAACCTAAGATCAGCAAAATACAAACACCATTAACGACTAATCAAACTGAAACAAACGGAAAACAACAGAGAAATCTCAACCAAACAGAGACGACCCATATATAAGAACATGGTAAAAGAAGGGAAAATGTCTTCTTTTGATACATCACACTAAAACTTAATTAGCTTAACCCCCATCATCATCATCATTATCAGATTATCATCAGACTTATTGAATCGTTTCAACACTCTTGCTCAGTTCCTCCAGCTTCTTCATCCTCATCTTCTCACTTTCACTCACCAACTGCTTAATAATTTAGTGCACCCACATAAAGAAACTATGTTAGTTCAGTCAAAATGTGTGAAAGATTACATTTTGTTCATGTTTTATATAAAAATGTCTGAACTTGAGATCGAATCCCATAAAAAATCACATTTTGTTCATGTTTTATATGAAAATAAGCATTTAACTTGACACCAACCTCCATCAATCTTGTAATAAGTTGTACTTTTTCTTTGTTCTTTTCATTGAAAGCATCTAGGGCTTCCTTGTACTCTCTTTCCTGCAAAGAAAACCAATTTAATGACCAAATTTTGAAGATTTTAATGTCAGGAAAAGGCGGTTTTTACCTTCTTTTGACATGTTTGACCTAGTGGCTTCAACTCTTTGTTGACCGAATCAATCTTCTTACGAACAACTGAAACTTCTTTCTTCATTGGATCGGTCAACGCTTCGAGTTCCTGATAATACATTCAACGGGATGCAAAATTACCAAAATACCCATTTGACACAAATAACCAACTCGTTTTCAGATTGAAGGCTAGCGCACATGGAAACATAAACGAATTAAGAATTTTATATCGAAAGAACTGCGAGTGGTAGTAAATGCTTAATGGTACCCAGTGTTGTAAAAATCGCTAGGCGCTAGTCGGGCGGTGGGGTAGGGCCTAGGCCTAGGCGGGATTAATCGGGGCCTAGGCGGGATTAATCGGATTGGAATTTTTATATGTAATTTTCAGTTTTTTATATATATACACACATTTTTATATGTAATTTTTATAAAAATGTTCATTTTTAAACCACACCAAAATTTCAGGTTTTCGCCGGAATTTGGCCGGAAATTTCAGGTTTTCGCCGGAATGTTCGCCGGAATCTGGCCGCCTAGGACCGCCTAGGCGCGATTTGGACCACCTAGCGACTAAGTGACCGACTAGGCCAAAATTAGGCCTTAACGAGCCGCCTAGCGATTTTTAGGCGCCTAGGCAACCCTGATGGTACCAGAGATAGAACCTTAGAAATGGGGCAACCGCCCTTTTCAAGAAAGCTAATTAATGCCTTAACTTGTTTTTATTTCTTTTATTCTATGATATATTGACACCTCAACGATTCCAACCAGACCAACCACTCTGTGTTATGGTTCATGCCTTGGTGACACAAGTGACTTGAACCCAAAAAAATAGGGGCATGCAGCACCACCACCATGTTCCAACCACATAGGCCAACAAAGATTCAATCTTTCACAAGATAACTTCATAAAGACTTATTAAGTTTACAACTACTTCTTGTCCCACCATTGATTAATGAAACTTATGTACTTCCACAATTCAAGACTCCCATGATTCAGTTATACCCATTGTGTAACAAAAAACATGCCAAAATTACAGAATTGAATGTAGCTCTAGGATAAAATATCTTGGAAATTGGTTGAATAAGAGAAGATAAAATATCAGCATAGAACTTATTATCCAATTTTCCACAAATATTTAACTTAAAAATAAACCATCGAAATAAAATTCAATTTCTAGATCCATCTAGAAACAGATCTGATGTTGTTTTTACTTCAGAATTCTCAAATTTGATAAGCGAAATCCTTAAACAAAAACCCTATTTTACTTTCCCCTAAAATATTCAATTTTGAAAAAATCAAAATTGAAGCCTTAATCCTTCACAGATGTTTTTATTTTCAACTTTTGTGGAAAAACACCGAAAACACCCAAATTTTCTTTACCAAAACACAACAAATTTCTGCAAAAACAGCACACAAGAAACCCTAATTTTTCACCCAAAAACGAACGAATTCACGTTGAATTTGTAAAATTAAAGCCTTAATCCTTCACGAATGTTTTTATTTTCAATTTTTGTGGAAAACCACCAAAAACCCCCAATTTTCTTTCTACAAAAACAGTACATAAGAAACCCTAATTTTTCCCCCAAAAACGAATTAACAAATTTACGTTGAAATTGCAAAAATCAAACTCATAATTTTGTCTCCACGCAAACCGAGAGGAAGAGAGAGAACTTCGCATCTTCAATTTACGGGAAAAAAAACACACAAAAAAACCCCCAATTTCGTTCTCCGAAACCCTAACTCGAGAAACTACAGAAATTAAACCGAAAAACAAGAATCAAACCTCACGAATCGTCGCCAAACGCCTGGTCTCCTCTTCAATTCGACCTAATTGAGCTTGAACCCTCTCCCTGACCTCCAATTTCTTCTTCTCAATCTCCTCCTCTTTCGCCTTAAACGTCGACAACGCCGACCTGGACATCTCCTCATCCTCCTTCGTCATCAAGCCGTTGAAGCTCAAACTGCCGGAGATTTGACCGGCTTGCATCAGCGTCTGAAGCTGCTCACTCGATTGCTTCGGTATCTGCACCTGTGTTTGAGTCGTCGTCATTTGTTTGTGAGGTTTTTTTAATTTGTTTAACCAGAAAAAGTAGAAAACCCTCTTTGGTTGCTCGATTCGGCTCTTTATCTCTCCAATGGTGATGTCCTTTTGCTTTATTGTTGGTAACTGTGTGTTTTGTGTGTGTGTTTTGCTTTCTCTTTTTTGCCGTGTTTTGGAGTGGTGATTATGGAGGAGAAAGCAGGCCTTAATGCCAAAGTTATGAAGCGTTGGAGCCCCACAGATGATGTATATGTGAGAGAGAGTGTGTGTATACAGTATGTGTATATGTGTTTGTATATATATATCACTGTATGTATTGACAGGGAAAAAGTGAAATGACCAGGCTGCCCATGACCTCCAACGGAAAGATAAAGATGAGATGGTGAATGAATGGCCAGATAAAGATGAGATGGTAACTATTATTATTTATTTAATTTTTTGTTTCAAACGGATACATAATCAAACGAAATTTTTTGTTTATGTTTATTTTTTAAGAAAAACAGTTTGTTTGTGTTCCTTTTGTTAATTGTATGAAAGAACGTAAACAAACACATAGAAATATAAATTAAGTTGAAAAATAATAATCAACATTTCTTAATCTTAAACATTACAAAGTTAAGTAATTGACATAATTATTGAAAACATTTTAGTATAATAATCATAAACATAATCGTTCTAAAATAATGATGAAAGATTTATCCCTAATCACTTAATCAATTCAAAGTTTAAACTTTAAACATTAAAATAATAATAATAAAATTATATGATGTAAATGTTATAAATGAAAAGATATAAAATAAGAAAAATATAAAATAACCTTTAACAAACGAACATAAACGAATGAATGTCTAAGAATACGTTATCGAACGTTCATGAACACAATCGAACGAACGAGACCTCTCTTCATTTTCGTTCTTTTAACTAATCTAACGGGATTCCATATTCGTGTTCATTCATTTATTAAACAAATAAACTTCTCGTTTAATGCTTCACAAACAGTTCGTTAAACGTTCAGCTCGTTTGTAGTCCTAACCGCAACCTTCCGACGGCGCCGCACAAATCAAAAATCTTCGGGGGTTGAGCGTCGCGGAAGAACTACGTGGAGTGTTCAATTTGAATTTTCTTTTATTTTTTAGTCAATATTTTATTTAAAGGACACTCTGATTTTTCTCTAATAATTTATAGCATTTCACCTTTTTCAAGCCTATTTTCTTTTTGTTTTGCATTTTAATATAAATTTTATTGAAATAAGTTGTTTTAAATTAAAATATTTTTTAGTTTCGTAAATTAAAAAAAAACATATTGCTTTCAAAACGACTCATTTTCAATAAAATTTATATCGGAATGTCGATAATAAAAAATTAATCAAAACGTGTATTTAGATTTTTAGAAAAAAAGTTAAATATTACAAGTTATTATAAAAAAGTCTAATTATACATTAAAAAAATTAGCACTAATCTTATCTTATCTTTATATTTCATTTTTTGTTTAGTAAGTAATTGTATTAAAAATAATAACTATTTTTTATTAATAAATTAAATAAAGTGAAAGATTAAGGAGGATGAAAATGATCATAACATAGGCTGAAAGATAGTGGGTGAAACCATGAAAGATGGAGGAGGCTAATCAGGGTACTGATGTGGCGCTGCGTTGGCGAAATATAGTGAAAGATGAAAGACGATAATAACACATAGGCTTACAGGTAAACTTACAGGACCTACCAATACTATGTTAATCAACGGGAACAGGTAAATCGCAGATTGCCCTAAATATGTGGCGTTCAAAAGTTAAATATGTGGCGTTCAAAAGTTTATGATAGAAAACCGGTGAAAGCAAGATTCAAACCAGACCTCTTATAAAAAATCAAGTGATTATCACCGTACCACACCCTTAAAAGTTTTGAACCAAAAAAATTATTAGTTGGTTGATTTGGTTAAGAACTTGAAGTGGTTGATATGGTTAAGATTTATATTTTAAAGATGGAAATGCAATCAGATTTATATAGTTTAATTAGAATAAATTAATTCACTAAAATGAACACCATATTTCTTTTTAGAGTTTTTTTTTACAAGGAAAGCTCGACTTGCACGTCTCATATAGTGGGAATCTTATACATCAGTCGCACCATGTATATCATCAATCCAAAAGGAAATCCACCCCCTAAAGTCGGGATCGAACACATGACTTCAAAGAGACCAAGATTCAATTCGTCAGAACGTCACCCTATGTCAGTGGACCAGAAAACCAACTACTTCTTTTTAGAGTTTTAGTTAAAATGTTGAGAAAATTAATTTTAATGTAGCATTACTTGTCAACATAAGAACAATTTGGAGAAAAGTTAAACGATCAATTCAGCAAGTTTTGCAATATTGACCGCAAGACTACTCGAAGTCTCGAATCATTCGTAACCTGAAAACCTTAAATTCTTTGAACAATTATTAAATTATTTTATCGTTTATTAATAGTTAAACATAATTAAATAAAAATTTATTTATTAAAATTTGGAATTTTAAGCAGAAAGCCATGCTTATTATAAGCATATTTATTTATGTTGTCTAATATAGTTACAAGTAGGATATGTGATAAAATATTATAAATTATCAACAACTTTATTAAACATTTTTGTAATTATTTATAATGATGTAAGAAATTTATCTCGATTATGAAATTAAATTAATTTGTTGCATACATTTATTATGGTAACAAAACAGATAAGCATGCCTCATATACTAGGGTATAGTATTAGATGTGTAGAGTATTAATTAGATAGATGAGATGATTGTTATAGGATGGTGACAATTAGTTTTTTTCTTTTTTTTCTAACGGCAGATTTATTTAAACCAACCAGCAAGACACTAGACGGCATACAAAGAATTACATAAGTAAAAGAGGGTTTTGTAACTACTCTATCCAAGATCGTTTGCACTTATTCTTCCTACTCGAATACCAATAATACGAATAAAAAGCATCTTCAAATAGCGACACATTTTTAGACCGAGTCTTTATTACCATATCATTCTAAAGCTTCCAAATAGCACACCAAGTAACATAGAAGATCGTCCTTAGTATTTCTTTCTTTGCCATGTTAAGAGACGAATAATCCAAAAGGATTAGTTACTCATGTACTATGTTCTATGTGTCCAAAAGGACATGCTTTTAAGATTGAAAGAGGCAAAACATATACAATCAAATTTATGTATTTGCATGTAAATTGTTAATGTGGATATGTTTATTGTAATTGCATGTGTTTGCATGTTTATTGTAATTGAAAATCAGTTACTTATGTACTATGTTCTATGTGTTCCTAAAGGACATGCTTTTAACATTGAAAGAGGCAAAACATATACAATCAAATCTATGTGTTACTCATGTACTATGTTCTATCTTTGTTATACTTATATGCATTATGATATTTCCACCGTCTTGTCTTGTGGCAAGCTTTTGTCAAAGTAATTGTTGGGGATGTCTAAATCATTGATCAAGACTTCACTTTATAGTGTATATTGTGCTTTTGTTCCCATTCTAATGGATTTTTGGACTTAACCCTCATCATTAACTATATAAATTACATCAACTTTCTTCGTATTCAACCAAATCTTCTAACTAAATGGTAGGGTGGAAATTCATATAACACATCAGGAAAATGATTAGGTGTTCGATTGTCATGTCTAACTCATTTATTAAACAAGTTGTGTTTGGGTTCACGTGCTTAAATCATTTAATTAAACAGGTCGATTCATCAACCCAATTAAAATAAAAATAATAGAGTTTTAAGAGCAAGTTGTTAAAATGTTTGCTATTTGTTAAACCTAATTGACTAAATTGGATAACAATGATATAACTAATATAGAAAAACGTAATATAACATCCGTCAAATTTCCGTATCCAATTTAAGAAAAAAATAAAATTGAGAGACTATTATGTAAATATCTCAAAGTTAAGTTTTGGTTAAAAGTGAAAAATATGAAAAAACAAGGCTTAGAGGACCGTTGACCATTTTCTAAACGTCCACTAAACATAGGTGACAGGTGTAAGTTCTCGCGCCACTTGTACGATGAGTCACTCGGATGTTTTGACACGTAGCATGGGTAGCGGACCGCTACCCAACTTATAATGGTTAATTATGCCGCAATCAGTCAGAGGATGACACATGTCTGATGACTTGTTGCTGATGGGACGGTAACGGACCGCTTAGATCCCTTAACGGCCCACTAAGGGTCGAAAATTTCTTCTATAAATAGGACTATAAGAGTTCATTTGGAAACATTTGATTTCCGACTCTTTCTCTCTCGACAAACATATATGATCCCAACACCCGAGTATCATTTAGTGTTTCTTAGTCACGAAGCAAGATTCCGAGAATTGTTCCAGAAACCCGAACGAAAGCGAAGGTTATCGGCTTAGAATTGCTTAAAGTTTACAATCATAAGCAGTTGCCATGTCGGAACTCTCTCACAACACATGAATATGTTCATATTCTTTTAAAACTTTAACATAGCTTATATTATGGCTAGAAGAATTCTAAAATCATTTGATTACATAAGGTAGTTTATGGAATAACATTTAGGCCTCAAGTACACACATGATTGGATCCAAGTTATACATATGTTACAGATAAAAACACTGTAACAAAGCTAGTAACAGACTCAGTTGTAGGCATGCGTAAAACATGATCATTCGGGTATAATAATAGTGTGTTTAGTAGTTGTACCCTTCGGTGAAACAGTCCCAATGAATGTGTAAAGTACTAATCTAACTATTGTCAAATTGGTGTATTATACAGATTAGCCGGTATAAACATATTTTGTACTTAATGTATTCACTAACTCATAGCTGGCCTATTTTCAAAAGTGTTTCAGGTAATCAAGGATAGGTGATTATATATATATATAGAATCAGAAGGGATTATGACTCCTCAGCCAACAAATAACGTGGATATATGTCGAAGGGATGATGACTCCTTAGACTACAATAAAACATGTTGGCTCTATACTTTGAAAATCCTTGTTTAATGATGTATAAATTTTGTTTTGTAATTATCAGGGTGTTAATCCATGTTTCAATAAAAAAAAGTTTTGTTTTTGAATTATTCCAACCCAACAATACAATCATATATTTTTTTCCGTTGTGTATAAAACTTAAACTAAAGAATTAAAATGTATCAATTGTTCGTCGCACGCCGGTGGTGTGACACATAATGTTAACTTTTTTTTATATCTTTAAGAAGTTACTTTTTAAAACAACTCCTTTTAAACTAAAACTCATTTTCATTTTAATTCATTTTAACATGAGATCAAATTGACCAATAACCCATTTTAGGCGTTTTACCATGCTTGAAATAAGCATGTGCTATGTGGCATTTTTCAACACTTTTACAAACTAGATTTACTAGTCACTCAAATGTATTAACCGCTCTAAACTACACATATTAAATCCATCTAATACCACATTGTGGGGACGAACCATCATCTCTTAAGGCTATCATATGTTACCGATTCATGCCCAGGGGCATGATTGATCCGAGCTGGCACCACTTTTATATGATTTGGGGCGTGGAAGGGAGTTAAACATCATTACACGGGCGCCAAGGACGGACATGAAGGACTGAGTGTTAACCTTCTAAAGTCTAGGGGTAGAGGGGGTGGGCGTTAAGGGTTTTGGTCGATGTGGCTCCGACGTGATGGTGGTCATGCGCTGGACGTTAGACCACTACACATGGTCTAAGATGGAGCCGACACCAATACCTTAAGTCTAAAGCCCTTTGGTACTAGTCACTCAAATGTAATAGTTAAAGTCTACTTAATTTGTCAATGCTTTAGAACTTCCCAAGAATTTGTCTTAAGGACAGGAAAAGACACTCATATTCGATAAGAATGAATTTTATAAATTCTAAGAATGGAAATAAAAAGTTTACCAGGAACAAGAAGAATACGATAAATAAAGTGATCTTATTGCAAAAGGTGCACCGAACCCAAAGTGTCAATACTTTATCTCCAACCTTTTTAACACAACACATTCCCCGGCATATAATTAAATAGTTAATAACGGTGGAAAAACATATATACTGCAATGTTTATTTAAGATGAAAACTATTTTCTTATTTAAAAATACATAAATAAGTTTTATGTTAACTAATTTATTTTTATGAATCATAAGATTCTCTTCAAAAGAATAATATTTGATCAATTTTTTACTTTTTTATTTATACCTAATTTTTTTTTATTGAAAACATGAAATTTTATCAAGTATTTCTTCGAGAATATAATACTTTTTAAAAAGATAACAGAATGTAACACCCTTAATTCAAACACCGATTATTTAATTATTTATTACGCGGAAAACATTCGTCCTAGAAGTTTTTTTTTATAACCCTCGCGTACCGCGAGGGATCAGACCCCTCCGTTCGCGTACCGCGAGTGAGTCTCAAAATCTGCCTGTCCGAGAGCCAGGTCTCTCGCGTACCACGAGAGAACCGGCCCTGGTTCTCGAGTACCGCGAGGGGTAAACAGAAAATTAAGTTTTTCTGCCCAGTTCAACATTTAGCCAAATTTTCTAAGTTTTCACCATATCAACATGACACAAAATTTCCAACACTTGGGTTTTTGTTTAAAATATTCAAAACACCATTTGTATACACTAAAACACAAATTCATGTATCAATTTACATCTTTTTTAAGGATTTCTATTTAACCCTCAAAAACATCATATACGCATACGAGAACCCGCTAACGCCTTGGACTTGACTTTGACTACATCGGAGTTTTTCCTACATAACACCACATATATCACCATTAGTAATGAAGATAAAACATAACAAACAAGTAAAATCTACTTGTTTTTACCCATTCACCCATTTGACCCGTTTCCACATAATTTGTCATTAGGCTACATATCACTTGCATAACACTTTACAAGTTTCATTCTTTTCATTTATCATTCATAATTAACACATTTCCATTTCCATTATGGCTCATAGGCCATAACTTTATCACCACATTTCCATTATGATTCTTAGATCATAACTTCATCACTCATTTCCATTATGGTATTTAAACCATAACTTCATATCCACATTTTCATTATGGTATTTAAACCATAACCTCATATCCACATTTCCATTATAGTATTACTACTATAACTACATTCATCCACTTGTATATACATGTTCATACACATTCATTCACATTCATAACACAACATGGTATGCAAATATAATACATGGGTCACCCTTTATCCTCAATACTAAGTAAGTGCAAGAGCACTTACCTTTTGGATTCGAAGATCCCGTTCCACCTTCTCGATTGACAATTTGATTACCTAAACATATACATCTAGTGTAGTAATCTATCATACATCAAAATCACATTATAATTGGGTTCACAACTCAATTTTCCATTTGCAACCCAAACTGACCCGTTTGGGTTATTCCCATATCCAAACACCTTCTTTCCATCTAAACTCACCTACTTGAGTTTCATTACCATTCCTTAACACTAACTTTTCATTAAATCTTTAATCATTAGGTTAATTTGGTGTTCATTCAAGTGTCTAACATCATACAAACACTTAATCATCATTAATTCATCATCCTATCATCATAATCCAAAAACCCCCAATTCTTTCCATATGAACCCTAACTTCTCATAATCAAAATCAAATGGTTCTAGGATGTTATTCACCATTCTTTACCTTTAGTTTAGCTATATTATCAATAATCTAACACTAATTAACAACATGCATCATCAAATTTTGGATTTATTCAAAACCCACCTACTAACTCATCAATGGTGAAATCAAAAGGAAGATAATCACCTACTTGATTTTAGGAAGGTGATGTGCAAGCCAAAACCTTCACAATTCAAGCTTCAAATGCATGAATTTGCTTCAATCTCCTTTTTATCCCTTCTCTCTTGTAAAAATCGACCCACACACACCAAATGGCTCAATTTTGACTTCACAAAGTCAAATATGGCAGATTTGCCATATTTACAAGTTTAGCCCCTCATCTTCCATTTCATTCCAAAATTAGTTAAAAACTAATATAACCCCATCACTAACTTGAAACCCACTTGTTTCAACTTATTTCTAAAATATTTTTTCACCATAATATTAATTAGAAAAATTTATTTATTTAAAAACGAAACCCAGATTTTGGTTCGTTACACAGAATTTGTCTGAGTTGGTACTATCCAACGCATTTCTGTTTATTCACAAATATAAAATAAATATGTGAAATTAGTTTGCATACTTTATGATTATAAAGTTAAAAATCTACATGCATATTAAAAATATTTATAAATTATTTATAATCTAATTTCCTAGTTTTCCCACTTACAAGATTCTTCATTTGAAAAAAAAGACACACAAGAGACCCATTAAAGTGAAAATAGGTATTTATTCTGATTATTTTTCAAAAAAATAATTCTTCTATATAATTGGATATTAATTCAAAATTAAAATCCTTAATTATTTATAAAGGTTTCAATTATTTAAATAAGTTAGGGCTATACTATAGAGTTAGTTTATGTAAAAAGTGTAGTAGCATGTGATTAATGAAGGTGGCCATGTAACATGAGATGGGTTTGGTAGAGAATTCCATCTTTAACCTAACTTTTTGCACTATCCCCTTCATGTGTTATGTCACAACTGTTAGATTGTACCATAATTCGATGCCCAAACTTACTGGTAATGACTCATGAATGAATAAAAAATAATGAAAGTATGTTATTATTTTAAATAAATACTTTTTTTAAGGCGAACATTGAATGTTGTGACGTCGCACCCCCGTCATATGGGAGAGTCCCGTCCAACTCCGGTCAATATGTTGTCTTAACCGAGCCACTTGACGTCATAGTTAGAGAGATTTCAAGGGAAAACCTCACCCAATACGGCCCCTTCCGGACTTGAGGGCAATGGCGGAGCTTGAAAAACCAAGTAGCGGGGGCTGAAAGTCATGAGACCAAATTTTTTTCCTATCGCTATGTTTCGGGTTATATGTTCGAGTCGGGCCAAACAAATCAGTAATAAATAACTTTAAATATAAAATTATTTATTATAATGCGAGAGAAAAATGGTAAGCACCTAGAAGAAAATTACAACTCAGCCCGACGACTTTTAATATTTTTGAATTCATCGATTATGGATTCCGAATCAAACTTATTAGCAATTTCTTGTTAAAGTTTTGTGACGTTTGCTTACTTGTTCATCATCATTTATTTTCTCTTGTTCATCATCAATTTTAAAAAAAAAAGAACTAATAGTTAAAGTTTTCAACTTTCCCATAATATGCCTAATAAAAAAAATAATAGGATTGTATTAACAATAATCATCATCAATGCATCATCAATCTGTTGTTCATCATCATTAATCAATAATCCTTCCTAATCATAATCCATTAAGTTTTTTACCCTAATATTTAATAAGAATACAACTTACAAGAATTGAGTGGATATTAAGAATGCAAGAAATCAAGAAATTAGGGCTAGTATTAGCAGCGACTGGTGGCGAGCAGTCGGAGGAGCAGCGACTGGCGAGCAGCGGCAAGGACTGGTGGCGAGCGGCGGCGATTAGGGACTCATCGTTTCAGCAACGATTGATTTGGGGGTTTGGTTAAGTTTCAAGGTCTCAGGTCTAGATGGATGGATCGATTGTTTTAGGGTAAATTAATTTTGAATTTTTCATTTTTCACCCTAAACTTACACTTTTATTTTTTAAATGAACAGCCTATTTTTTTATTTTTTTATTTCGTACCCATAACTTATCGAATCAATCTGAACAGAGCATTGAACTGAAATTTTTAAGGATAAAAAATCAGAGAGGGCCAAGAATTCTTTAGAGAAAAAAATGAGCTGGGGCTGGCTTTATACGTCAAAAAAATTTTGGACGAAGACGAAAAATTTACACTACTAAGGAAAAAACGGCAGGGCCCCGGCCTCTTCATACCTTCGCCCTTGCTTGAGGGAGAGCCGAGGGTCGAACCCTAGATCAGTGTGGGTAAAACCTTGGTGCATCAGCCTAAGAGCTAGGCCTAATTTGCGATGCCGGAAATTAATGGTGGTGGCAGGGATCGAACCCGTGTCCTTTAGGTCAGGCCTTACCTCAACTATTACACCACAACCTCTTTGGCTTATTTTAAATAAATAATAATTGGTATTATTATAATGAAATCAAACCCCGCTAATATTAGAGTATATTAACAGTTAGGGCACCTTTCACTTTTCTGGTACTGATGAGAAAGCTCCCTCCCAAGGGATGTGGGAGGAGTATACTATTCACCCTTACATAATGAAGTTTTTGTTATTTACGTATATGTAAATATTTACAATATATAAATACATGTAAATCTACATATACACACAACTAGGTTAAATTAAAGTATGAAACTATTTTATTTTTTTGTGTGAATTTACAATGTTAATAAAATACAAAGCTTAATGAGTAAATAAGTCGGTGAATGTGATACCGAAATAAAAAATTAAAAATCCGATCCAACTATGTATCGGATCCAGTTTCAAGAACAAATATTTTTTATTTTTAGAACAACAAGAATAAACCTCAAAATATATCATATCAACCCGATGGTATTTTTGAAAATAATTTATATTCATATATATATATATAAGAATTATAAAGAAAAAATATATTTTAATTCGGTTGTTGTGTTTAGTAGAGTGGCAACATCAATATCGTGTGACATGTGGATGTTGCTTTCGACGATTACTTGTAGAATTACTTCGGCAGACGCGTATTTTTATTTTTTATTTAAATTATATTTGGAGGATCTTATTTAACGTCTAGTATTGTGTGGGAGGACTTGGTAACACCGTTGACTTTTTCTACCTACATTTGACCCTTTCAAATTACCTTTTTGACCCTTTCTTCTTGTATTCTTTCAGTCTTCTATGATCCATCATAAACGGCTATAACTACTAATAAACGGTCTCTTAATAATTAAATTATAGAAGATTTTACGGTGATTTTTTTAAGCAGATATCAGGATCTTTTTGAGAAAATAAATGTTATCTAAATCGGGCTCAACAACCCCATCAATCCGGATCAAACCTTCAACGCAGGAGAAAATCCACAACTGAGAAAAACCTCATAGATCAACCCAAATAATTAATCCATGTGAGACTCGAACGCAAAACCTTCATTATGAAAAGTCTTAAGGCTACCATTACACCAAATAATGAACAGTAAAACATTGTGTTTCTTTTGGATAACTTAGAATATCAAACGGCTTTTGAGAGGAGTACATTCTACTCCTAATATAAGCACCATCTCTAACAAAAAAAATCGAATGTTCTACTTGAAACATTATTCAATATAATATTCATTTGTTGTCAAATAATTGAAACTAGTTCTCCCCCACGTTATGTGGCAAAAGTTTAGGTTATCTGTTCGGCTTGTTTGGGAGGATAAATCTTACGTTAAATCAAAATACTTAATATAGGCTACGATACAATAAAAATCCAATTTTTTATACAAATCCGTTCTCAAATGTTGAGAAAAAAACTTATTAAACCCGCGCGTTGCGACGCAAAAACTAAATTTGTAACGTTTTGTTTCAACATGCTTAGCCCGTTTATGACATGAATAACCCATTTAACTTATTATGTTAAATAGGTTGACATGTCAATACGTTTATGGTCATTATGACAAAGCGACATAGTTTTAAGTTTTATAATTAATTAAATATATTATACTTAACTATGGTTGTAATTTCGATAAGTTTTATTTTGTTACATTCATTGTGTTTTATTATTTCTTAATCTTGGTTAATGAGTCGTGTCAATAAATTTGTTAAATATTTAACTGTCATTCGTGTTATTGAACTTGCTACATATAATCATTTTTAAACGTGCTATGTCATGTAAGCCACTTATTAAACATGTCGTTTTAGTGTTTTAAAAAATGACACATTTAGTTAAGCATGTCGTATTCAATTTAAATAGTCGTGTTGAAAACAATATGTTTTGACTGCTTTACGATAGATATATATGAGTGTGTATGTGAGAGAGAGAGAGAGAGTTGTAATAAAAGTATTATGTTACATATGTGTTACGTGTACGTAAATACCGTTTTTGTTTTACTCTGTTTACATATATAACACAGTACGTAAAATGATTTTTTTTTGTTATAAAATTGTAATATATTAAATTGATACTCTTATAAATAAAATAAAATAAAAAATTATTATTATATAATTTATTAGAATTGGTTTTCTTATTGATTTTCATATAAACAGATTTTCTCATGAATCTATATATAATTCTCTTAGAAATATATAAATACTAATTGTCAAACAACTTAACATTATCCATCATGTATAAACTAATGTTGCATGATGACAACTATTTAATTTAAAACATAACAAATTGTTGATTATTTTACATTTTATCCTTTTCTCTAAGGACAACCATATTTTTTATGGGATTACTTTGTAAGAGGGCATTTATGAAAAAGCGATATGCTTAGGTAGAGTAGACGAAAGGGTATACCATTCCCACATATACATATTTTAAGTTACAATAGTATATATTAGGATAACCAAATGTCAAATAAATGGTATGTTTGTATGTAGATTAATATACTTAGTAATAATGTGTTATGTATAATAAGTTATCAATACTTTGAAATCGAATCAAATCAAATCAGTTACCTTTTAACGAACAACCGTTTAGCGTTGTTGTCAGAGATCCAGTTATCAGTTAATAGACCAGATATAATGAAACGCATGCGAACACATACTTGTACAATTCCAAGAACAATTAGTTCATTTCTATAAACAAGAGTGAGGTTTCTCTACTTTATTTTCATATTTGAAACATAATACCAAACAAATACCATAGATTTCAGACTTGAACGATTTGGTCCTGTCTTAGACTTGTTGCCCATCTCCAATAACATAACTGTTGTTCAGCCTATTGTACCATGAAATAAAGACGTGAATAACCATAAAATTTGTTTTAAGAAAATCTTATTTGTTTGGCTTCGACCAAATCTAGTTTTGCTTTTTCTCTTTTCATTTTTTACGGTTACTTATACAGTTTGATGTCCATACGTGTCATGTATGTTCTTATAATCTTCTTAATAAAAAATGTTTCTTTTAAATTAAAAAGAAATAAAGATTTTCCCTATAAACTTTAAAGGAAAACTAAATATCTAGAAACTGATCCTCGTGATGAATCGACCCCACTTTGATACTTAAGCTTTTGCACTTTCAGGATTTCATAATAATAATAATAATAATAATAATAATAACAAAACGACGTTGTTTTACAAGCTGAACACCCTAAGTCATTAACATAAATTAAACAGTAAATATAACTATTTTAAAAATGATTGAGTGTCTGTATATAATAAATTAATTCAATTAAATAAAAGAAATATGGGTATAAAGATAAGCAGCAGCTAAGCTAACCCCCTTTGGCAAATGAGGCCAGCTTTCAAGTTCTAATAAAAAATTAGCTTTGTTGGTTGTAATATACGCATAAACAGCTTGTACATATATAGATATAATTTAGTTGTATGTATATATAATATGTTAACACTTGTTTAGTTTGGTTTGTTGAATGTTGGTATGAGTTGGTAAAGGTGTTCGCTTTAGTTGTTATAATTCCTTCTGTAAAGTTTATTAAATCTCAACTTCCTTCACAATAATGGATCATAGATTACACCTGGAAAAAAACATATGCACTCAAGGATTAATTTTTTGTTAATTGTATATTTTGTTTTAATTTTTAAAATATATTGTGACAAACCTAAACTTTTGTTTCAGACGTTACGGACTTCGTTTAATTTTCGGGACGAAAATTCTTTCAACAAGGGGATGATGTGACATCCGGCAATTTCAGGTTAACCCCGTTAACTCAAACCTCGTTAGTTCAAACATTATTTGTCGCAAACTCAGTTATCTCAGTTAGTCACGCGTGCATTGCATTTAATTAGGTTAATTAAATGTGTAAGTCATTTCACACACAGCGGATCGCACTCGAGTCTAACCCGGAACGTTGGTGATTAATCGAAATTAACATTACGAACATTTAATAATTTATATTTAATATAAATTATGTGAAATTTATGTGATTACGTGAATTTACGTGAATTGTGTGAATGTTATTGTTTTCGTACGTGTTTATCGTGTGTAAAGCGTAGTTAGTATTTTTATAAAAGATAGTGTTTTTATAAAAATAAAAATTTTAAAGGTTTAATTATTAATTAAGTTATCATTTAATTAATTAGACTTATGGGCCTTAATTAAGCCCAAAGCCCGATTGTAATTACCATTAAGGACTAGATAAGGATAAAACTTTTAAAAAAAAATTAAAAACCCTACCCACCCCCCATAGCCGTCGCGACTTCTCCCCACTCCCCTTGGATCGACCGAACCTTCAAGCCACACAAAGGACTATCAATCGAGCTCCGATCGTGAATCCGGAAGTAGATACGTGCTAGTCTAGGCGTTTCTAACGTCTCTACGTAAGTCGTTTCATCTGATTCCGTCACTTTTTCATTTTTATTTTTGGGATCGAAACCCTAGATTATCCAAACTTAATGATTTTGAAATATGATAATGAATTAGTTAATTATTTGATATTGTGGCATCGTATTGATAATTTTATGAACATATATGAAACCCTAGTTGTCATATGATGTGAAAGTTGAATATTATTGATTATGTGATGTATAGGAATCGCATGCTAGACGTGGATTATGATTAATATAGTTGTAGTTATATTAGTTGAAAGATTTGGGATTGATTAGACGTGTTAATTGTGTGAATAAAGCGTGTGATGGATGATTTACTAAAAGAGGAAACTTTTTATGATTTCTATCTTGCATGCTAGACATGATTAGGATGATGTGATGATGGTTATGTGTTACTTGATGCATGTTTACATGATTTGTGAAATCAGATTTTGAATACCTAGATCGGTTTTGTGAACTTTCCAAATAAGGAAACTTTAATTGTTAAAAGTGGTTATAACTTGCTATTTAGACATGCATGATATGGTTTGATAATAGCTCTATGTTAGATAGGACACAATAACTTGTTGTAACGTGTTAGGTGTTTGAAATCACGCATGCTAGTCATAGGTTACTAAAGATAGCAACTTTGTATTGAATTATAATTTGCATGTTTAGGTTCTAAGACAATTGTTATGTGATGTGATGAGCTAGAACATGTTAGAGTGATCCTATGAATATATCAATAATGATGGTTTCCAGGAAACATGAGTCCCGAACAAACCTGCTATTTTTGGAAACTTTCTATTTATAGAAACCTGCTATTTATGGAAACTTGCTATCTTGTTAGAACAAATAGGATTTGTTGCTAAGTGCTACAGCATGATCATTGTGTATAATATAGAAGTGTTATACTGAACAAACATTTAATCACTAAACGGGTCACCAACGGGTCGTCGGGTCAAACTTGGTCAAACTTAGTCAAACTTGGTCAAACTTGCAAAACTTTTCTAAACACTTAAACAATAGTATTGTTTGGATACTAAGGGTTCGTATCAACTTGCACAAACACATACTTATAAACCGGCGTTTATAGGTGGCAGTTAGTCGTCAAGCATTCTGAGTTCGCTTTTTTTCGCACGCACTCTAAGGTGAGTTTCACGGCCCCTTTTCTTATGATTTAAACTTGGGGGAGAAAACATGGGTACGAACATTTAGATTTTCATTTCAATTATATCACTTGTTGTACTAAGCGCAAACATATCATGCAAGTCCTTACTTATCGAACCGTTTAATATATGGGATAGCGAGATAATCTTGAGTAGTACTACTGGGCATTGACAAGCCCCACCCGTGTTAGTCGCGCTAACACGACGGGAAGTCAAACGGGTGTAACATTGACCTAAACATTCACCATTGATTATGATAGTCATGGTGGGAGGCAGTACAAACATAAACAGTCAGCTTCGGTGTCGAAACGCTTTAGTAACATGTACTAGGTTAGCTACCTATGATATAAATTGTAAATGGTATTATCTAGTAAACTTTACAAACATTGAAACCTGTGAACTCACCAACCTAGTGTTGACACGTTTTAGCATGTTTTCTCAGGTCATTAAGGTACAAGCACAAGCTAAGGCATGCATGCATTCGAAGTCCATCATTTTCAAACTCAAGAACTATTTATTTTATTTATTGTTGAATTGTTTATTTTTGGCGCGACTGTTTTGGCGCATGCTTTTCATCTAACTTTTCGCTTCCGCAAGTCTTACATTAAATCAGTGTTTTCATTACTAGTGTTGCATCGTGACTATGAGCAATACTAGTGGTTTCTTAAACTCATATAGAGTCGTTCAACGTAACTAATGACTGAGATCCTGGTATGTCACGCTCCTAACGGTAAAACTCCGTTAGTGGATTTTGGGGGTGTGACATATGTAGTTATGAATATGTGTTATAGTTACGAATCATCTTTATCATTTCAAATAAGTTATAATACAAACTAATGAATTAAGAAAAAATAATAATGGTTCAATCCGTCATAACCAGACTGTTAAACTGTCAAACCGGAAAAATTGGTCATCCTACCGACCCACCCAGCCTAGCCTGTTTGGTTATCGTACCTTGGAGCCGTAGTTAGCGGTTTGGCCTAGAATTTTCATCAAAACTGGTTGAACCGAACGCTAAACATCCTTTTGTTTATAACAAGCTTTGGAAGACGGATTTGATCAATTTAGGTTAAATTAGAAGAGATATATATATATATATATATTCGGGTCTTCTTCAGTTCAAAAAGTTATAAAATTTTGTATCAAGTTTTAAAACAATAAAGTAAAATCGAAGAAAAGAGGGATAAAAAGGGGAGTTAACACACGTTTTTTTTACCAATTCAAAAGGTTTAAAATTTTATAAAATTTAAATGGATTAAGTTAGTTGTAAACTTTTTTCTTAACAGTACATAACCTTCTTATTTTAACTAAACTCATTAAACTGTATAATACAGGATCTCAACTCTTACTAGTTGATGAGAAGAATACATTATTTACCATTAAAATGTCCTTACGTGGATTAAGTTAGTTATAAACTAATATGCATAATGAATTTTATAATTAACTTTTAATATTGTTATTTGTAACAATTGACTTTTCATGTGAAGAAAAATAATGGTGGATCATGTGTTATTAGATATATATAATTAATAACCATTTACTATCAAAATTATCTGTTCATCATATTTTGTGCTTTGATATTGGTTTTTGTACATTTTTTTACTTGATAATCAACAACCGATATTTTGGATTTATCGTTCTAATATAACTGCAATAAACTGAATTCCATTCATTATTTACAAACTCGTAGATAGAAAAAAATAATTATAAATCTTTATTAATTAACTCTTTACCAAACATAACCATGAGTTTGGTCATGGTTTAGGGGTAGGTCAATATACACTAGCACTTTCAACGTAGCAAACAATAGCCGAGGGATTAATTACCGCATGAAATTTAAACCTATTATTTCAGATGTGATATATAACATGTTTTTTTTAACCGTTTGACGTTCTATCCTACATAAATGTAATTATCATCTATGAATTAGATACAATTATCTATTTGATTCTTACAGTTTTCTATCTAAAATTTAGTTCTGGATCAAACACGTCTCAAAAAATATTAATGAAATTAAATATTATATCGCTATATAATATGTAAAATCACATAACCAATCGAATTTAGTGATTTGGAACTTTCAATTATATATATGTATATGTATTTAAAGTATATATGTGTGTTGGTGGGGATTATTGTACAAAGGCCTAAAAGCGTATGAAGTCATCAGAACACGACACATGTCTTTAGGGCGAGGGGTAAATCAGTCCACAAACTATGTATATAATAATGCAAGCTATGTTATATAAGTACGCACGTTGATAATTACGCAACATTTGTTTATAATTATGCAACCTATGTTTATAATTATGCATGATGATAATTACGTATATTATACGCACATCACATCGACATTTTTTAAGTGGTTTTTTTATAATAAAAGTATAGCAAGACTAATCAAATGAAAGATAATAATATACTCGATTTTATAGTGTAGCTTTTTTTTTAAATAATGTTATATAAAAAGGTTGTATTCGTTTAAAAATTACTAGGGAAATTGTAAAAGGTGAAAAAAGGTGAATTTTTTTTTGTAGACTATTCCATTTTTACCCCTCCGTGTCATTTTTACACTTAAAATCATTGTTGGCATGACATTTTTTTATCTCAACTCTTGATTATCTCGATTAATTGTCCAGAATCCTTCGTACATCAAAGGATCTTTGTAATTTAACCTTACATATTCTCGTCCTTAAAGGCTATTAAAACTATCAAACCTTTTTTTTTTTTGCAAAATCAACTCTTTGTCATGGAAGATATATGTTATGTCTAGTCAAGGCTCCTCATGTGGTTGGCATGGTATTTGAGATATTTCATTACGTTTCTCTTTGTTTGTCATCACCAACTTATTAACCTATCTCTCAACACACTTCTCATACCAATTTTCCATTAAAGATTAGACACCATAACCATAAGACCAAGTTTCACATACTTCTTATCACTTGGTCGTAACCATACGAGCAAGATCCTCCCATGACGAGAATTGATTGAGAAGTGTATAAACCGTGTTTTTTAAGGTTGGATCCTCTAGTTGCATATGAGCATTGTTGAATCTGGTATAAAATGTAACGCTTTTAAGTAAGATAATTTCATTCATCTGTGACTTTTAAAATACAAACATTTACATATAATTTTAACTAGCTTAGAACTTGTGTGTTACACAGGGTGAAAAAAATATCAGTATATAAAATTCTTAAATTTGTATATATATATCTTATAGGTGAAAAAATGTATTACATATATGAACAATATAAAACAAAATAAAAAATATGTAAAAATTAATATATAATTGAGTTTAAAAAGTATATAAAATACTATTCAAAGTAATTTGACTTTCATTTAATATTTGATTGAAAACATAAGTTAGGTAATTACATTTCAAACTTTCTTATAATATGAGATAATTAAAAATAAATGTGTTTTATTAGTATAATTAATAATTTATTTAAAAATATATTATTATTGAAATATGGAAGTGTATTTATTACGAGAGAGAGGGGAAATTTTTTATAAAGATGAATATGGAGACGACACGTGCCATTGAAAAACCTTTATTTATTATATAGTATAGATTTCTAAATATAATTTTAAAATACAAACATTTAAATCTGATTTTTAAAAAAATGTTTGCATATGAGTATTGTTGAATCCACCAATTAATTAAGTATATTTATTGTTTAATAAAATATAATTAAAAAGCTTGTTGATTCAAGAAACTCTAACTATTACAATCAAATTTGCAAAAGTAATTTTACAAAAAATAATGGTGTACTTTAATCTTTAAAGCAACCAAAAATGATGAATATATGAGTTTAAATTAAAGATTAGCAAAAAAACGTCAAAATTAATTAAAATGACAAATAAATCGTATTACGACTTTATATATAAAAAAAGGTAACAGATTAAATAAAATAAAGAAAGCATCACCGTCAGATGGCAACTTTTATAAAATGAAGGCAGAAAGCAAAGTACATCTTCATTCTTTTTTTTTTCTTTTACTTTCAAAATTCCAATCATTTGTGTGTCATGCCAACAATTAAATCCAGATAATGTTTCAATTTAGAGCATTAAATATTGTAAGAATATATAGAATAAAATAAATAATTTATTTTTTAATCTTAAAAAGTTTTAAAATATAAAAAAATAGTATAAATGTAATGTTTATTAGTTTTTCAAAAACACACGAAGAAGCCATCCTAACAAAAAAAAATTAGTTTATGCAAAAAAAAATTACCTTTTTTTAAAATTTTAATTTATTTTATTATGACGATTTTTTCATGTGTTTGTTCGCAAAAACTTCGCTGGAAATCATATAAATATGAGGTTTTTATGAGTTTTCACATGTGAAACATATGGTTACCCGGTTCCTATTTTTTGTGGTTCCCCAATGAACCTCTCTCTGTATATATACACACACGAAATCACTTACGGTTAAAGATTTGTATCAAAGTCATTTTCAAATATTTGTGGTAAATCATAGTCATTTTTCGTATATTACACATAAAAACAATAATCATATTCTAAATGCTAATAAAAGAAAAATCTTTATAAACACTCAACACGTGTGTCTGCCTCTGATAGAGTTTATATTAAATAAGATTTCATATGATGAAATACAAGAAAATTTTCATATATGCATGCAGTGGCGGATTTACCTTATGGGGAGGGGTACCTCAACTTTCAACGCGTAGTGGAAAATTTTACCTTTTTATGTTTCCTGATACCACTGAACGAAATTTTTAATACCCCTGATACCCTTTAATTTTTTTTCTAAATCCCTGTATTCATGAATAGTCAAAATTACACTAAAACGTACAAACGTAACCTAGTTGCTTTATAGTTTTTAAAAATTCCGGTCTATATTTTTTATTTTTTCTTTGGGTAATAAACAAAAGTTTCACGTGCCCAACAAAATGCTCACATACTTCAAAAAAAGGTAATAAAAATAAACTACGTATTTTAAGGAAAATGTTAATTCATGAAAACAATACAATTATACAAAATTTATACACAAGATTTATAACTGGAATTTTTTTTTAATGAATACGACGATATATAAATATATCTAAAAACCAAGGATGTTTATGATTTTTTTATGTCTATTGGTTTAACAATATTGTCTCCCATCAATGAAAAGAAAGATCTTGTATTTAATTCTTTTTGGCGTTATTTGTGTTATTGTGACCATATTGAAATAAACGTTTAATAATAAAGACACGCAAGATACTAAGATCATTGGGATCTTATGTTGGCTAACTAACTATCACAAAATATCACAAAATCTAGGCCTTTTTAAGCAACATAAATAGATAAATCTATCCTGTATAATAAACAACTAAAAGTGAGTGTCACTTGTCACAACCACAGCTAACCTCACAAAATGGATCCACCAATACCCATATCCATCGTATCCTGGTCAACACGCGGATCTTATTGCCGGGTACAACACAACCCGCTTTAAAGGTTATTAATACCTTCATAACCCGGTTATGCCTAAATCGCCTCATTCCAACGCTCAAAGAAACCCTAAATTTTCTATTTGCCGCACCTGTTTCATTCATCGATCGGTTTCACGGAAAGGTATGTTCTTTATAACTCTTCAATCTATCTTAACAATAATCTGTATGTAGTAGGCTATTAATTTTGATCTGTATAACATATGAATCTATTTTCAAGTAATTCTTTAAATCGATTTGATGATAATAATATGATAATCGATTTGATGTTAAGCAGATGATAATCGATTTGATTTTAAGATCGATTTGATTTTAAGATCGATTTGATGTTAAGATCGTTACTAAATCTGTTTTGATGCACGAATATGGTACTTTATGGCTATAAGGTCATTGTTAGATGTTCTTTTTGCTATTTGGATTATGTGATTATAAATTTCCTATTATTTTGATCTGTTTTTGCTTACGTAGTAACAGATCTATTAATGGCGGCAGTCCATAAAATTCTCATATTTGATGACCTCCCTAAGCACAATAAAATCGATGAGTGTTGGATTATCATCTCTAGAAAGGTCAGATGTTCTCTGATTTCATCTTAGCTTGACTGATTTCATGTTGTAATTCAAATCATTGATGTTTGATTTTGAGGTTGTGTAGGATATAACATAGGCCAAGTGTCCCTAAGATATTTGATAGCTCTCCAATTCAAGTAAGTTCAGTGAGCCCTTTTGGATGAAAGGTTTTTCAATTCATGTTTAGGCCGTGATTGAGATAAAAAGAATGAAGGGAATTGCTTCTTGCTGTTTCAGTTTCTTCTTCCATTGTGTAACCCATCACAATTTTATAGATTGTTTTTTGTCAGTAGTTTTGTTGATACATGATTAAGATTGAGCTTTTTTACTGCACTAATATGTGTTGCTCATTTTAGATAAGGATGTATATGTACAATGATGGAGTAAAAAAGAAAACAAAAAAATTATGTTTTAGGTTTCATTTCTAACACTGTGTTGCAGTCGTGTTACATTACAGTTGTGGTTTTGGTGCATATTTCAATATTCTCCCTCGAATGGTCTGCATTGATGTTGACATATAGATTTACTCCGTTAATTATTGGTATGGCTCTTAAGGTGAACCATTTATTATTTTTTTAATCAACATTCCCTTGTATTTGCATTCTGTTGGAACCTAATACAATATTGAGTTGTCATAAAGCATAAATTGTTTGCAATATGCAGAACTCAAACAGTACCATATTTGACATACTCTGATTCCATGGTGACAACAGCTCCAATGATTTTGCCCGCTTCATCAGTTCTTTAAGGTTAGTTTTGGAACCAATTTTCTTAATCAAAGCTGATATGGAACTCTATTTATGTTTTTGGCTTTTGATTTCTTCCCAAATCATGTGTTATCATCAGTTTTTGTTTAAAATTACACATACCACTTTTTGACAAACTAACAACAAAGCATTCGTCTTTATCTTCTTACTTGGTGTAATAAAGGTAGATTTGGCACTTATCTGGCGAGAAGTATTTACTTTCTGATTATTGAATGTGGGAATATGTTAATTGATATTTTCCTTGCCTTGTCTGTGCAGGCAGCAACATTGCAAAGAACACGTTTGAAGTGCTATAGAACTGAAGTTTAAACGTTTTTTTGTTAACTTGTAGGGTTTAAAGTGTTCTATTCTCTTTTGAAAAAAATTGGATAGTTTAAACTGAAATATGGAAGGCTGCCAATATATCCATATCCGACAAGATTTCTGCATTACATGATAGCTCATATGAGAAGAAGTGTGAAATGCAGCCCATTAATTACGAGAAAGTTAAGATAAGATCATACAATCTTTGCAAGTTAGGAGGAAGGCGTTAATTATCAGGTAATTCCTTTTCAATTATCAGCATAGTGGTCACTACCACTTGAGCTTCATTCAATTAATTGTCGCTGAGAATTAATTTTTGATAAATGACATTCAGAGAGACTACAATTAGTTATTTTTATTGGCTATGATTGTAGATTTCATAATTTAAGAAATCAAGTGTCACATTTATTGTTGCATGTATTGTTTAACTTTCACCCCTTTGACCCATTTCCCTTTTAGCTAAAAATCCAATTGCAATAGGAGCAATGTTTTAAAACCCAGACCGGATCGGCCGGTCGGACCGTGAACCGGAGACTTGACCGGTCTGATTATGTGTATTGAAACGGGCCAGCAGCAACCCGGCCGGTCGGGCCGGGAACCGGTGGTCAAACCGGAAACCCGGACGGGTTGAACCGTTTCACCTCATTTCAAACGGATTTAAGAGCTTGGTTCTGCAGTTTGCTTTCTTTTATAGATAGGGAAAACTTCAAAGTTTTAAATAGATTAGGCTTTTTAATTGGGGTTTTACAGTTGAATCTTTAAATAGATTAGGATTTAAGAGCTTGGTTCTGCATTTCAACCGGTTCACCCCATTTCAAGCGGGTCGAAACAAGTCTTGCTAACACTTGAATCTTTAAATAGATTAGGCTTTTTAATTGAGGTTTTACAGTTAGGTTGCGTTCAAGAATTTATGCTGTTTACAGGGATTATAAATATGAAATGCAAAAAATGTTAGTAACATTAGTTCATGAATGATTTAGTCACATAATATATATATATATATATATATATATACTTTTTTTTATGTTTTTATGGATTATGAATGCTATGTTCAACTGTACACTGTTATTTTATGGATTTACTAATTTAAACAAACTTTGAATTTGATTTTATACTTTTCATTACAACAAGTTCACTTTCGTTTACTTAAGACGGTTAAAAACTAATATTTTACAGATTTGTTTATAACTCCGTTTTGTAAATTATGTGTCTTTCTTCATGCGAAAAAGAATGATAGCCTGTGGTCCAAGCTACAAAAGATCTTGCAAGTTCATAACTATGCATCTCTCATGTTCTTTCCTTTACCATGAATCTTGATTATTTTTACCAACATTAAATTCATAATATTGTAACTCAAAATTATTGTCAAAGCCATAAAACTTGTGATATTGATCGTATTTGTCAGTCCAAATTTGTGTAGTTGCTTAACCTGCAAGTGTTATAGGATTTGAAAGTTGTGGTTGGCTTCTGTGTTAATCACAACTCAGTATCGTGGTTTTCATATTTTGATTATCTTTAACATTGTTGTGCTACAAATTTAGGTGGTTGTTGATAATGAACATGAGGGAGATTCTGCCCATGCTATGTCTAGAGTAAATGGTGTTGATGCGGTTACACCTTCCTCGACAGTTGTGCACATGGATCAAGCTACCAGTCGAGGCCGATGAAGAATTTGCAGAGGCTCAAACGATTTAAAGTGTAAAGACATTAACATGTACCGTTTATTTGCTTCAAACTGTTGATGTAATTCAAGGGTGTTGAATTAAATTTTACAAACATTATGATCATTGTGTTTTCTTTTCTTCCTATTATTATAGGATGCATATGCGGTTTAAGCACGGTTTTATATAGTTGTTTTATATGATGGATTTGTTATATACTTCAAATGTATCCGAGTACTACTTTCTAATTGGTTTGAGATTGACTATGTAAACTTAATTATTTTTTGTCCGTGTAAAAGTTTTAGTAGAGTTTTTATTTAATTGAATTGAAAAACCCGTACCGGGACGGGTTTAATATTAGGCATGATGCTGAGAGAAAACATCGAACATTGTATACAAAGAAATATTAACTCATTTGTGAATTAATTCATCATTTTTTTTTCATTTCACATTGTATTTTTTATTCAACTCCGTGTAATACACGGGTTCTAACACTCGAACATTTATCCCAAGAATAAATTTAACGCCTTCAGACAAAAGAATCCCTTTCAAGCTACAAAAAAGGCAGTTTCTACTCTCGGTTTGTTTCGCCATGACATTAAATAAGAGTCAGGCTCAGTCACTATCAAGGGTTGGATTGTTCTTGAGGCAACCGTTTTCACTCATGGTCAATTATATGTTGCACTTTCAAGAGTTAAAAGCAGAGACGGGTTAAAAAATTTAGTCTTAGACAAGGATGAAAAATTTTCAAACAAAACATCCAACGTTGTATACAAAGAAATATTTACTGATTTATAAATTGTATTCATCATTTGTTTAGTCTCAAATTGTATTTTCTTTTACATTTATTTTATTTATAATCCCGTGTAATACACGGGTTCTAACACTAGTAATATATATAAGACTAGCTTAAAATCTCGTATATTACACGGGTTGAATAAATATAATTTTTTCTACTTAGTAATAAAAAGTTTATATTTTTAAAAACACGTGTAATACACAAGTTAAATAAACCGGTATATTACATCGGTTGAACTATTAATAATTAAATAATAAGTATCCGTCATTAGATTTTTATTAAAAAACTAAAAATAAATTCTTTTAATATCATTATTCAATATGAGAGAGAGGTGAGAAAAATGATACAAATGAATCAGAAAGTGACACGTGTACATAAAATTTTATTTATTAATATAAAGATTACTATTTAATAGAAGAGATAAACAGAAAAATTAATATTTAATAGGAGAGAGATGCAAGAAAATAAAGGTAAGGAGTAACCAGAGAGTCACACATGTCCATCATGGTTTTCCTTTATTATATAGTATAGATATAGATTATTTAATGTTGTTTTTTCTTGTGTACATATTATTTGTTAATTAAGTGACTTTGAGCTTTTATTTAGTAATAAACCTAATAAATTAAAGAAAATTGCAATTTAATTATTGCATAATGATATATACAAAGAAGCCATATATAAAGGGATAATAAACTATTAGAAAACTAATAGAAGGGATATAAACTAAATTTTTTAACAAAATTCTAGATTTGAAGCGGTTCTAGAGCTGATTTAAAAAACTGGAAGTACAACACATTTATTTAATTTTTTAAATAAAAATATTTTTAGAGCGATTCTAAAACCGCCTCAAAAAATTGGAACACTCATATTTTTTTTTAATAAAAATATCTTTTGGATCGGTTTTTGTGAGTTTTAGAAGCGGTTTCTCAAACCACCTCCAAAAATCAATTTCACCGCCTCTAAAAACCATTTTTTTTACAAGTGCCTAAAGATGCAGGTATGAAACGAGTGTGGATCTTTGATCATATAGACATCAAACTTGGTTTAGTTCAGAATGAACTTTTGATATTCACTGCAGAAGTCATAAGAAATTACTTTTTATGAAAATTCAAGTATTATAATATAATATGGTTTTAAAATCTTAGGATGTGTATACAAATTTTTCTTTGATGATAGTATCCTAATATTAGTTATAAGTATGTAAAAATGAAAAGTTTTTTAATTTGGTCTAGTTCTAAATGAAAAGGGACTACAATATTTGAAAGATAGATTTTTATGTTTGATTGTGCTCAATCTTTAATCATTACAATAAAAAAAGAAAGATCTAAAAGTTTTATTTAAAAATATAATATATTATAATACTTAAATTATGTGTGTGTGATTAATAGGTTCACGATAGACATCAAAAGTATTATTTGTTCAATCAACAAACACCCTAAACTAAGCATATATGGTGAGTTTCGTGTATAGTTGGCAATGGTAGCTGGAAGATGAGGACTTTTTTGCGGTTAAATCGGTTCGGAACCATATCTACGACTTTGTTTTGTCGGATGGGGGTAAGTCTACGTCATGGAAAGGTTTGTGCCTAAAAAGGTTGATATTTTGGCGTGGCGGATTCTTATGGATCGTTTACCTTCTTAGGTAAATTTATGTACCAAAGATATAGATATCCCGTCTTAATTATGTCCTCTTTGTGTGGGTAGTATTGAAACGGTGGATCGTATTATGGTGATTGTGAGGTGGCTATTAGAATCTGCTTGCGGTTCAAAGATGGTTGGATGTTTCTATCCCTACATTGAAAACTCCATCGTTTTTTATGGAATGGGTGGAAGATGCTTCTATTCCTAACAAAAAGAAAGATTTGATTGATGGTATTATTCGGGTTACTCGGTGGGCTCTTTGGAGATTCCATAATGATGTTATTCACGACAATGGGACGAAGAATAAGGAAAGTTTAATTGATTCTATTGTTAATTTCTCGTTTAGTTGGTTTATCAGTAGGAATAGAAAAGTGAACGTCAGCTCGAATAGACGGGTTGCAAAATCCAAAGCGTCGTGCATAATCTTTTTTTCCCCTTCTAGCTTCTTGCTAGTTAGTGTTTTGTGATATATTATTTCCAGCCATTAAAAAAAGACGTGAGTTTCGTGTTATTATTTAAAAGCGAGATATTTATCACATTTATTGCTTTTACATATATGTAACCTGGGTCGTTGGATAACTAGAAATGAAACGTCAATGTGGTGCTAGCTCACTTGGTAGAGACATATGCCTCTTAGAGGGGAGATCTCAGGTTCAAACCTGAGCAATGTTGTAATTTAAGATTATTGGTGTAAAAGTATAGTAATGGTAACGTTTGCCGTTCAAAAAAAACTAGAAATGAAACTGGAAAACGGTTTTGTAGATGTACATATATTGCTTTTACATATAGTGATCGCAACACATGAACTACCAAAGTGCCGTGGGAGTGGGGGTCGTATTCTTTCTCCTAAAGTTACGATCGAATATTTTTATTGTCTTTATGGGATTAAAGCTGAACCTCGATCCATACCTTCACCCACAAGAAAACATTTTTTATTTTATTTTTCATCAACCTTTTTTATATCTATATATAGATATACAATGTTGGCTTTAGAGTACTCACAACTAAAGCAATTATTTTAAACCCTTAAATTTATAGAAAGAGAATTATTTTTATATTTTAGTTTATTATTTTTATTGCTCTTTCCATAGATGTAGCCTTATTTTTAGCCTTGTAAATCAGTATAAATCCTTGTGATTATTCTCAATGCAATTAATTAATTCCTTTCTAATTTTAGATGGTATCAGAGCGGGTTGTATACCGCTCGACCAAAACCTAAAGAAAAGAACCTAATCTGCCGTCTTCTTCCTCGATGGTCGTCGATGAAGTGAAAGGCAGCGAACCGAAGAACAGTGAGGGCACAGACCATGGTTCACCTTACTATCTTCACCCATCAGACTACCCAAGGCAGATGCACGTGAACGATGCGTTGAATGACAACAATTATCTCGACTGGAGCCAGGAGACGAAGAACTTCTTGTTCGCTAAAAACAAAATTGGTTTCGTTGATGGTAGCATCAAGAAACCAGAAAAAACCGACCTCAATCACATGGCATGGATGCGATGTGATGCAATGATCAAATGGTGGCTGACCACGGCTATGGAAAAGGAGATTACGGTTAGCGTTAAATACACTAATACTGCTCAAGAAATTTGGGACGACTTGCAGGAACGCTTTGGGAAGGCAAGTGCCCCTAGAGCTTATGAGTTAAAGCAACTTCTAAGCACCACCAGACAAGATGGAAGTTCTGTTTCGGCTTACTACACGAAACTGAGAACCCTATGGGATGAGATAGGTTCGGTTCTTTCGACACCAAGGTGCTCTTGCAACGGATGCACCTGTGGCTTGGGGAAGAAACTATCAGAGGTAAAAGATAAAGAAAGGTTATACGAGTTCTTACTTGGACTCGATAATGAATTCTCCACAATCAGAACCCAGATTTTGGCGATGAAGCCTATGCCTGCGTTAGGGGAGGCATATCACCACGTGGCTGAGGACGAGCAACAAAGGGCTGTTTCAACGGGTAAGAAGTCCCCTGCTGAAACAGCAGCCTTCCAGGCATACACCAAGCGGCGTGGTGGTTTTGGAGGACAGAACAAGATAACCCCAAAAGGCGACAAGCGATCCGTAGGGGATAAGGCTGAACATTGTGACTTTTGTGGAAGGGACGGGCATAACCATGATGGGTGCTTCAAACGTATTGGGTATCCTGAATGGTGGCCTGGGAAAGGAAAGGGAGACTAAGGTTGCTTACGTAGATGGTGAACAAAGCCCGATTACCGGCTTGAGTAACGAGCAGTATCAACAGTTCTTAGAACTGTTTGGGGAAAAGAACTCATCAACAGCAGATACAGCTCCATCAATGGCTAACATGGCATGTAGAATTAGTGAAGGTAACGAATGGGTGATTGACTCGGGTTGCACCGAACATATTACCCACAGATCGGATTGTTTTGTGTCCTGCATCAACACTTCACATGAATCACCTGTAACCATTCCTAATGGTGATTCCATACCTGTTAAAGGGAAGGGAGCATGCACCTTGCCCAATGGAACCAAAATTGAAAACGTTTTATATGTTCCTGATTTCACTTGCAGTCTTTTATCTGTTAGCCGGTTATCAAAAGAACTTCAAAGTGCTATAACTTTCCTCCCTAATTTCTGTGTTGCGCAGGGCTTGAACTCGAGGAACTTGATTGGAGTGGGTAAATGCAAGCAAGGACTTTATCAGATGGAGATGGTGGGAGGTGACAGGAAGGCTATGACGGTTGCATGCGACGTGTGGCACAAGCGATTGGGGCATGCTTCACATAGTAAACTTTCGTGTTTTGATTTTGTTACTGAAAAGACTAGTAGTATGATTTGTGATTATTGTATTAAAGCAAAGTTTACCATATTACCTTTCACCACCAGTTTTATTAAATCCAAGGAGTGTTTTGAGCTTGTGCATTGTGACATATGGGGGAAATATAGAACACCCTCCCTTACTCATGCAAGTTATTTTCTAACCATAGTCGATGATTTTAGTCGATCCGTTTGGGTGTTTCTCTTAAAACACAAATCTGATGCAAGTGATTGTCTAGTTAATTTTCATAAGTTGATCAAAACCCAATTTGATAAGAATATTAAAAGGATTCGGTGCGACAACGGGGGGAGTTTACCTTGAACCGAATGAACAATTTTTATGCCGAACAGGGAATTTTGCTTGAGACTACATGCCCTCACACACCACAACAAAATGACGTTGTTGAACGAAAGCATCGACATTTGCTTGAGACCGCGAGGGCACTTAAGTTTGAAGCAAAATTGCCCTCCAAATTTTGGGGGGAATGCATATTGACAGCGGCTCACATAATAAATCGGCTTCCTTCCAAAACTATTGGAAACAAAACTCCATATGAGATTGTCTACAACCAGAAGCCGGATTATGATCACTTAAGGGTTTTTGGATGTCTTGCCTATTATCGAAACACTGAAACAAAGGGAGATAAGTTTGAAATAAGAGGGAGATCAGGGGTGTTTTTGGGTTACCCTCATGGGACAAAAGGGTACAAAGTCTTCGATATCAAAAATAACAAAATGGTTGTCACAAGGGATGTTAAGTTTGTTGAAGGTGCCTTCCCACATAGCACAACAAAAACAGATATTGAGAATGATGAATCCGAAATATTTAAACTACCAACTTATTACCAAGAAGATGGGGATGTTAATGTTGAAAATAGTGGTGTTCAAAGTAAAACAGTGGGCCCTGAACATGATGACACCACCGAAGACTTGCATGTGGATGATCCATCCATGCAAGATAATGAGCATGGTAATAATGAAGAAAATAATTCGGCCCAATTGGACTCACAAGTCCATGAAACAGAAACCATTGAGACAGCCCATGAAACTGAAATAAATGGGGCCAACTTGGAAGATCAGACACCTATGAGAGAGAAAAGGAACAGATCACGTCCTGCACACCTCAACGATTATATCGTTAACCTACCACCATCCATAAGTCAAGCGCTTCCCACTGCCGGTCAAGACTCCTCGACGGTACACTCTATAGCTAATTTTATTTCTTATAAAAACTTTTCTCGTTCACATAAAGCACTATTGGCGGCCATTAGTTCCAACGATGAGCCCAAAACTTTTAGTCAGGCAGTGCAGGATTCCAACTGGAGAGATGCCATGAAAAGGGAGATACGTGCCCTTGAATAGAATGGCACTTGGACACTTGAAGAATTGCCCAACGGAAAACGAGCTATAGACTCAAAGTGGGTGTATAAGATAAAGTACATGCCAAATGGGGAGACCGAGAGATACAAAGCACGACTGGTTGCTAAAGGTTTTACTCAAATGGAAGGGGTGGACTTCCATGACACGTTTGCTCCCGTTGCTAAACTAGTCACTGTTCGAACTATCTTAGATGTGGCAGTTAAAAGAAATTAGTTAATTCATCAATTGGATGTCAACGATGCATTTCTACATGGAGAATTGCATAAAGAGGTTTACATGAAGATTCCCCAAGGTTTGAAAAGGGAAAAGAGAACAAGGTGTGTCGTTTGAGAAAATCTCTCTATGGCCTGAAACAGGCATCCAGAAACTGGTATAAAAAATTCACCTCATCTTTGCAAGAGATAGGTTTTCAACAGTCAAAAGCCGATCATTCCTTGTTCATATTTAAGCAAAACAACACCTTCGTGGCAGCACTCATATATGTTGATGATGTTATCATCTTAGGAAACGATCCAAAGAAGATCCAACAAACAAAGACATTTCTTGATGAAAAGTTTAGTATCAAGGACCTGGGTACGTTGAAGTATTTTTTGGGTATTGAAGTCACACGCACCCGAAAAGGCCTCGTTCTCAACCAAAGGAAGTACATCCTAGATATCCTAGAAGACAGTGGGATGATGGGTTGTCGGCCTAGTGCTTTTCCTATGGAACAAAACACAAAGCTTGGAAAGGAATATGAAGATATTCAGGTTGATGCCAACCGGTACCGAAGACTTATAGGGAGGCTTCTTTATCTCCAAGCAACCACACTGGACATCACCTACTCGGTAAATGTTCTCAGTCAGTTTGTATCTGATCCCCGAGAAGGGCACATGGCAGCTGCTATCAGGGTCTTAAGGTATTTGAAGGCCACACCAGGTCACGGGATACTACTTCCGAAAGAAGGTGGTACGAACTTGGTTGCTTACACTGACTCGGACTGGCTCGGGTGTCCTGACACAAGGAGATCACGAACCGGATACTTAATGTTGTTGGGTGGTGCACCGATATCGTGGAAGTCTAAGAAGCAGTCGGTCGTCTCACGCTCATCAGCGGAGGCCGAGTACCGTGCAATGGCCACTACAGTGAGTGAAGTTTTGTGGCTTAGATGGCTTCTAAGGGAGTTGGAAGTTGAACAAAATACTCCAACCCAATTGTTCTGTGATAACTTAGCAGTCGAACACATCGCCAACAACCCTGTTTTTCATGAACGAACAAAACATGTGGTGATGGACTGCTACTTTGTGAGAGAGCGGGTTGAATCTAGAAAAGTTGAGGCTTTGCATATTGAAACTAAGTGTCAAATAGCTGATCTGTTCACGAAGGCTCTAGGCGCCAAACAACTACAATTATTACTTGACAAGTTGGGCATTTGCAACTTAGATGCTCCAACTTGAGGGGAAGTATAGAAAGAGAATTATTTTTATATTTTAGTTTATTATTTTTATTGTTCTTTCCATAGATATAGCCTTATTTTTAGCCTTGTAAATCAGTATAAATCCTTGTGATTATTCTCAATGCAATTAATTAATTCCTTTCGAATTTTAGAAAATTTGAAGGACCCTAAAAATTAAAAAACTACTTTAATTTGTATTTTCAACTTTTGTATTTTTAAAGAGAAAATGATAATTTCACAACTTTTATGTCAACATTATACGTTTTGACGCTCCATTAAATTACATTTTAATTTTTTTTTATATTTGCAAAACTTTCACAGAATGCCTCAATTTCAACGTTCGCTTTAGACCACAAAATACGTTAAGCCGGCCTTGTAGATATATAAAAACTTGAACATGTTTAATCAAATTTTAGATGACTTAATCAAATAAAATGATTTTAAGAGTTATAAAAGGTTTAATAATTTCTAATAGGATTTTTTTACTAGTTTGACTTGTTAAACCTCAATCGTCTCTTTGTTGCCTGCAAAATATAGGGGTGAACCTTGGTGTTTGATACCGGTGTCACGTGTGGTCTCGTGTTTAACTTGTTACCGGTTAAATATAGAGGCACACCTAGGCGGTTGGTACCAATATCACGTGACATTAGTGAAGAGAAAACCATACGCATTTTTATAACTATTTTTTCAAGTGCTTTAACTTGAACCCATAAAATATAGTGTAAACCTAGGTTGTTGGTATTGGTGTCACCGGACACCGATAAAAACATTTTTTTTACATGTATGAATGTACTTCAAAGTCGAGTAATAATTGTCCAAACAATAAAAAAAATTATAAGTTTTATAGATCAACTAACCAACAAAACAATTGATTTTAACAAATCTAAATTAGATTTTGTTGAAGATTAACTTAATACGATTATAAGTTTAGGCTTTTAACATGAGTTGAATTGGAACCATGACGATTGACCCGACCCATAAATATTTTTTTCTCGGGCATCCAAACACTTAAAACATTATTTCAGATCCGCAACAAATAAAATAGTAAAATACACCACGAATTAACTTGATTTCTTACGAATTGCCTCGTTTGATTCACGAGTCCAATCTACGAGGCATAAATCTCGTCTACAAACAATTACAAGTTCCAACTAACAGAAAACATCAGAGGACATAACATCGGCTACAAATACATGTTTAGCAAGTGGTGGTTTGCGAATAACAAAAGAAAGAAGATTAGAATTTGAAATGATGATCAATCTCCACTTGCACAGCCCTTGCAACCGCAATGCACACACTCGATCACCTTTTCTTCCCTGAGATGTTTGGGCACTCGACAAACACAAGTGGTGTTGAAGTTGTGATCGCGTGGTTGAATGCATCTTAAACAGCAAAGTCTTTCATACCCAGGCTGAAATTTAAATATCAAAATATGAGAATGCATTGTAAAATAAAATGTATTTTATGTTAATTAACACTCGTATGGTTCATGATGAGTAGATGTATCAAACGCGCTCGGGAACAGTTAAAGGGGGTAACCTTTTGTATGGGTCGTGTCGGGTTTACCTGAAAAACTTTTTAGTTTTTACCTTGTTAAAATTTTCTATAAATAATTAGTGACAAATATTATCACGAGAAATATATTATTTCAATAACAATTTAAAAAATGACAATCCAATGATGGGGGAATTTCATATATACCCTACAAACATGGATATATATCATATATATACCCAACCAAAACTACAAATATCATATATACACATCTTAAATAATTTTTTACTTTATGACCATTCAACCCCTATCCATTATATGCCTTTTTATAACCTAACGCTTTAGTTTTATCCCATATATAACCCAATTTAAATGATTTTAGTGTTATCCCAAGCGTAACCCAATTCAAATGATCTTTTACCTAATCTAAATGATTTTTTACTTGATGGCAACCATTATATAGTTGTTATGAAAGCAAATGGGTTACTCCATATATGATGTCTAAATGTGATAAAAGAAAAATGGTAAAATTATAAAAGTATTCGAGAAAGTTAAATATAATATTTTGAGAAAACTATTATTTGTGGGTAAAAATGTTTTGAAGTTAAAAATGGGTAAATATGAAATTTTGAAGTTTTAGAAAAGTAAGGGTGAAATGGTCATTTCTTAAATTGTTTTTAATGAAATGGTAATATATGATATTTTTCCATGTTTGTAAGGGTATATAAGATATTTTTAATTTTGGTTGGGTATATACGATATTTTCCCAATTTGAAGGGTATATATGAAATTGCCCCTACAATGATTTAGGAAGTTTTGTGTTTTGAAAATACACTTCAGGCGAGTTGACCAGTTAGAGCTGAAAGATAGCACAAAGCAATCCATTACAAGTAAATGGGTCAAAGGGGGCAGTTTTAACTTTTAATACGGGTCAGGTTGATGCAAAACACTTCTCTAAAAAAAGTTAATTTCAATTAAATAATTAACGTGTTAGCTATGGTTGCAAGAAATATGTTATTTCGATAATAAATCAAACTTAAAAGAAATGATTTAAGTTTTCTATTTTAGAAAAACACTTCATGCGATTTTTTATCCATTCTACCAGTTCCCTTTAAAGCCTTATTTTTTATTTTACATATTTGACCCGTTAGAGATGAAACAAAATCTAAATCAACCCGTATGGCTTTAAATGGGTCAAAATGGTCACCTCTATTGTAGTAACAACATAATAGCTAAGGACAACAGATGGATTTTCCAAAAGCAGGGTAGCAGGATGAAAAAAATTAAATATGAAAAAAAGACGGTAACTTGCCTTTTTCCATTTGGCGATGATATTACGATCAGCATACCCTTGATCCAAGCAAAATTCATACAGCTCAGCCGAAATTTCTTTCCTACGATGATAAAGATCAAAGATATAGCGACTCTTTTGGTGTGCAATTTTAAAGATTGGCCACAGGGCCTCACATTTTCTCTTTCCATCATGCGGATCATTCTCAGCTGTACATTTAGAAAAACAGGAGCAAAACATAACTGCCAATCCATCATATATAAATCGTATAGTTTGATTTTATAAATATCATGTCATAAACTGTACCAACATAATATAATGTTCAAATCACAGTTGAAAAATGACAAAAAGAATAATCTGATCCGGTGCATCAAAAGCAATGACATCAATGATTTGTTATGATCATAGTGGATAGATAAGTAATGTTACTTTGAAGAAGGTTAACAACAGATAATAGCGACATAATTTAAATTTTAATCGTGTTTCTAAATCGATCAAAGTCTAAACAACCATTCCAGCTTCAAAAACTAGACCATTTTAGGACAATTAAACACTATGTCAGCATGTACATGACAATATGCCATGCCAATTCACAAGGCAACTGGAAACTTTCTTCCGACTAAAGATTGTTCTAAAATAGTGTGTGGGGGTGTTCACAGTCTAGTTTGAACTGTTTTTAGGTCAAACCGTAAGCCAAACCCTTAGTACTGTTTTTAATATTTGTAAACCAAAACCAAACAGCTGAAAATTGAAACCAAACCAAACAAAAATCGTTACTAACGACATGGTTTCATGGACTGAGCATATTAAGCCGAAAAAGATTATTAAATAGGTGTAATATTCCGTAAGAGCATAACTAAAAAGACTATTCGAATCAAAACCGGGAACGGGCCAAACATTTAACTTTTGGCACATGTTGGGTTGACCCAAAACTTATATTGGTATGTAATATCGTAACATATAGATTGACATGTTTAAAACGGTTCTGTCTATTAAAAACCAAACCGTTAAATCCAAGAAAACCAAACCAATGACGGGACCGTGAACCCTAATAGTGTGTTATTCAAAATTCAAATAGTCATTTTAACTATTTCCCTATTACACCAACCAAATTAGAAATTTGAAAAAAAAAAACAATATTGCTGGTAATAGCATTAGCCCTTTAAAATTCTGCAAATCAAAGAAACGGTTGCATCTTAATGTGACATCAAATAATAAAAGTTCAGTTTCTTTTAGGATAAATCAAACCTTCTCTCATCTTTGCCTGCAATTCAGTAAGAGTTGGCTCCACGAGTTCCCAACCCTCCGGGTATTTGACACGGTTCGTCTTCACCTTAGGCATGATTCCGACTGCAATAATCAATCCAATAACATAAATAAAAACTATGCACTCTTTATTCCTAAAACAATGTAGCATAAGAATTTATCTAAGGAGACACTAAATATTTCGAGAACACACAGAAATATATAAAACATATGAAAAAATTAGTTTAGTTTTTATATACATAAAAACATACATATTTGATTTTAAAAAAATAAATCATAGATCAAAAACTTAAACGATTTAGGTTTGTCTTTTTTTTTTCTCGCGACAATTTAGTGTTCTGTCTCCTTTATCTACTATAGGTTAATCAAAAGTTTCCGGATTCAAAATTAGGGTTTTCAACACTGGACTTCAAATTAGGCGTAACAAGTAAAAAAAAATGAAATTAAAGTAATGAAATATTGGAGGAATTAGTGATTTTAAAGTTTCTTTTAACGATATGGAGAGATTAAGAATAAATTGCAATTGGAGAGAGAGGATAGGTTAGCCTGAAGATGAGAAAAGAACCGTCACCGGAGAAGGTAGCAACGGAGGTGCAGTTGTGATCGCTCCGTCAAGTAGACACGCCGGACGATGATCGGAGTTACCGGGGACTGATAATTGAGAGTGAAGGGAGCAGCGGCGGTTCCTTCCTTACTTCCTTTTGAGTTTTGATCCAAAGCCACCACCAATACTTTGGGCATGTTGGGGATTACTTATTTAGTCTTCTTATTAACTTTTATAAAAAGTAATAAAGAGTTTTAAAAAATAAATTTTTCTTACTTTTTAAAAACTCATTTTCCTTCTATTTAAAAAGCTAAAAATAATAACAAAAATAAGATTAATCAAAAACTATTTTAACTTATATAAATTAATAACTTAATAATTAGTTTTAATAAGTAATCCCAAACACCCCCTTATATATCACCATTCAAGATAAAATGTTTTACATGTAAATGAAAAGGATAAATTGAAATACTATCACGTTTGGTTGGTGGCCCAATGATAGAGGAAAATCCTCTAGGAACATCAAGGATAGAGTACGTCATGGGTTCAAGTCTCACTCCTAACAGGATTAAGAAATTTACCTTAAAAAAACTAGTATTTTTACCATGCGCTATAGAGCGGACGTTTTTTCTCTTAACTACGCAACAATAGTTTGATCATTATCCTTTGATTCGTAAAAAACAATAAAAGCGAACATCGATACCGGATATGATTATACCAAAACACCATTAATGATGTTTTACGCTCATAAACGTTTGAGTTTGTCGCGGCACCGCAATAGTAACGCCGCTCGCTATAGCATACGGCACAAAAAAAATAAAAAACTATTGGACTGAAATCGACGTCTTAAAACTTTTGGACTAAAATTGTTATTTTGGTCAAACCTCAGGGACTAAAACGTATTTAACTCTAGAGAAACTAAGGGGTTGTTTGATTGGCTCTTAATGATTTCATTAAGAGGCTACCTCTGAATCAGTCAGAGGTATGGATTTTTGTTTCAGATTTTGTCAGCCTCTTAATAATTCATCCAGGCTCTTAATGGTTCAGCACAGATTCCATGCTGAACCATTTAGATCTTTTAATAGTTTAGCTCTTAATTAACCAAACAGCCCCTAAGACATTCAAAATATTATATGCATTAATTTTGTTTTTATTTAACTCTTTTATATGTTATTTATTTATTATTATTTAAAACGAGCAAATCAAGTGAGCCATGAGGCGAGCCTACCCTGGCTCAAGCTTGGGTCATTTACAAACCAAACTGGCTCGGCTCGATCGTCTCGTTTACAACCGAGTGTTTTTCAAGCCGAACTTTTTTTGAGCAAACTTCGTACAAGCCCTGAGCTTTTTAAACAACCCTAAAAAACATTTGTATGTTCGACCCAAATGTAAAATTAATTTTATAAATAACATAATATATATTATTTGGATTTTGTTGTTGTTACAACGGAAATGGGACGGGTATAGATTTAGGGAATGGAACAACTCCTCAGCGAGTCTCGAACCCGCCATGAACAACATAACACAAAATATCGTTAGCCTCATCGTAGCCGTTTGTTCATCCACTTATGTGGAACAAGTTTTACTCCTTTTATTCCTGAAAGTTTCATATCGAACTGACTAGTTTATATATCGATATCTTATTTATCTTAACTTATTTTAGACACATCTTAACTTGTTGTGAAAAACATAAACTAATAAATTATCAATCATGACTCACGTATAATTATAATTACTCGTGTCAAAAACTAACGAAAACTCGCATCAATCGCTCTTGTTTTGTCTTGTAAACTAAGATTTGAAAGTTTGGCTGTTTTGAATTCAAGATATTTCAGGTATCATACAAGAACTATAAGAACTACTATGGTAAATTACAATTTCTGCAAGTCCACTAGATGTCTTTTGACTACCAAAACAGCCACTTTGGTGTTCTTTTCCACTAGCAGTTAGCAAAACAGCCTACTTATAGCCTTCATATTATGAAATTACCTTCTGCTCATCATGAAAATCCTTCCTAAAGTATTACCCAATTCTTTACCATCCCTAGAAAAGGCTAAGTTTAGACCGAACCACGCAAAACCTCGTGTTCTATCTTTTCTGTTTGTTTGTGTGTTCCTGTTCTGCACCACCAACAGCAGTCCACCAATCATCAGCATCAAACGATCAACAGCAGGTTGCTGTACTTCGCCCAGATCAGCAGGCTGCGATCAGACCAACAGCAGCTGATTAGAGACAGCCATTGATCAACTGCAGCAGGCCGCCTCTGCAGTTTCTATTTCATCAGGCTGTTGCTGCTGCTGCTGCTGCTACAGGAGGTTCGATTATGTCACATTGTCCCAGGAGCACCAGTAAGGTTTCTGGTCAGCTGTGATACACACTCTCAACAATGTGTTCTACAATTTGTATTTATAAAATTTATTAAGATCTATTACTAAATAAAATATCAAAGGTTTTATTAAGTGAAACAGCTCTTTACTTTTAAGTAGAGGTGTACAAATCGGGTTGAAGGCCTAAACCGGTTCGGGTTAGGGTCAACAAAAGTCAAAACCGGTTTTTGGTCAAACCGGTTCAGGTTGAAACACGTTCTTGAGGGGGTTTTGACCGGGATGTCAGCTTTTAGGGTAAGAAACCGGTTTCACCCAAACGAGTTCTGTTTTAGGTTCAGGTCGGTTTCTAAACTGGTTCCGGTTTACAAACCTTTTTTTTTCACATCTACTTTTAAGGGAATACCATAACCATAAGTCTCTTGAGGTACAACCTCTTACCAACAACCGAAAATGTTTGACTTCTATAGGTCATGAGAACCTTTACTAGCTATCAAGTACATATAACCTCTGCCAGTTGTTGAGTAGATATACATCTAACAGGAATTTATAAGGGTAATGATAAATGTGATGTGAGCTTAGGTTAAAACTATAAGCATTGATCCATGTTAACCATTACTAGCTATAAAGTGGGTACCCCTGCCAAAAGGTATATAACATCTATGAGAAACTTATAAGTGTAGCGGTAAATATGATGTGAGCTTAACACTAAAAGTATCCAACAAATATAATAAATAAACAATTAACATATATCTTATCAGTAATTAGAAATCAAAACCTCAGATATTAGAATACAAGAACAAAAGAGCATGGAACCAGAAAAGACTAACTATAAATAAATCACATCATATGGAAGTATCCATGAGCCAAAAAAAAACAACTCCTCTCGGAATGCATTAATTCTTAGCCTACGTACAAAATATGTGATGGGGTGTAGGTATTCATATGGACCATCCACCACAGTAGTATATACATCTAGAAGTAGTATATAGATCGTAAAATCGGTCAATAAGCCTCCTATAATCGGTCAATAAGCCTCTTATAGCACATATTTGAAGACATCATGGTATGTCATTTGTGCTATAGTAACTCGTAGCCGTGTGAAAGCAAACAATAGTAAGATATCCACACTACAACTTACACATCAATCTTATTAACACAGGATATAGTTCATCAAACACTTACTGTTTCTCTTGTGCACGCCACTTTTCAATGCTTCCATACCATTTCCACTGAAAACACAATCCAACAATACGCAATACACCAACAGCAATAACCTCAACGAACGCCATGAGATATGATCTCTGTGGAGACATACCAGCAGTTCCTATTGACAACAAGAATCCCATAAAGTTGCAGGGGACAAAAAAAGATCCAGATTTTATGCCATTCAATGATATCTTTGCAACCTCATCACCAGCCTGCATTGCACCAGAGGATGCTGCTATGATGCTTGTCAATGGCGGCCTTCTCTTCTTCTCTGCAACAACCAGAAACATCTATTGCATACAATACAAAAAAGACTTGAAATTTGCAAATAAAAGAGATGGCGAGGGGGACGCTGAACCTTCTGCCAAACCAGGTGTGTCGGTGTCTGATGGAAATATAAGTGAAATATGAATGTCATCAGCAATGACTTCTTGTTGCAGTGCTTCTGCCAAACCCCTTAGGCCAAACTTACTAGCTGAATAAGCAGCATAACCATAAATGCCCAGCTGTTATTGAATAAGTGCATCAAAAAACATAATAATCCTTCAAAGCATTAAGAAATATAGAACTATAAAACGAGAGAGAATATTGGGGGAATTTTCTGATTCTCGTTAATAATGATACAAATCTGTTTATATATACAAAACCAAGAAACAGAAAAGAAGCTGAACGAGACTTTCCATGCGCACAAAACTTTGTTCCTGCGAAAGTTAAACATCAGATAACAAGAACTGAGGGGTGTTCATCGGTTCGGTTTTGAAATATTTTTAGGCCTATCCGAAAACCAAACCGAAACGAATTCGAAATGTGTCTAACCGAACCGAATAAACTGATTTCAAAAAATTCTCTGATAACCGAACCGAAAACTGTATTCAGAATTCGGATACAGTTATTCGGTTAAACTTACAAATATAGTTATTCGTTAAATCGGTTACATATATAGTTATTCGGCTAAAGCGAATAAACAGATTTCAAAAAAATGTATATCAACAAGCCCTACATCACAATTTCAGTTCAGGCACACTGAGAACATGCTCTAATTGCAACCGTAAGTCACTTGCATCAATAAACCCTAAGATCACAAATTCAATTCAGGAACCCTAACTAATCGGCCTGAAAGTCGGAAAGCTTGAAGAACACAGACATATAGTACCTGGCCGGACTGAGATGACATGAATGCGATCGAAACAGGTTTCCGATCACTCCGATTCTTCATTCCAGGCAGCGCGGCCTTAACCAGATTAAAAGTCCCAATCAAATTCACATCAATCATGCCTTTAATTTCCTTAATATCCTGATTCTCAAGCTCGCAAGCTGCAAAAACGCCTTGATTACAAATCAAAACATCGATCGGACCGGCAGTCTCCAGTGACTCCTTAACGGCTTCAAAGTCGCATACATCGGCGCTCACGATAGCAACATCTATGCCGGTGGAAAGGCGGATAAAGGTTTTGGCTTCCTCGAGCTTGTCTAGGTTACGTGCTAAGATAGTGACGCGAGCACCTTCAGCGGCGGCTTGGCGAGCTACGGCTAAGCCAATGCCGCTGGATCCGCCGGTGATGAATACGTGGCGGGATTTGATCGGGATTTTGACGAGGCGTGGGCGGACGATGAGTTTGAGGAAGATAAGGAGGAAGAGTGGGAGGAGGAAAACGCAGAGAACGAGGAATGAGAGATCGGCGTCCGCCATGAGGAGAGGAGACTGAAACAGAGAACCAAGTAATAGTAAGTTTTAAAAATGTTTTAATAATAAGTTTTAAAAGTATTTTAAATATGCCATCAGGTATATTATAATCTATAATGAGTGACTTAATTAGAATATTTTTAAGAAAAAATTATCAAACTAATCATTTGACTAATTCAAAAAGCGAAAATAGTCGTTAACTATTTTTTTTACCAAATTGGCAAAAATTTGCCATAAAATTTCGTCGCAAATTTTCGCCACAATTTTTTTTTATTTTATAATTTTGTGGGACCGAATGGCGATTGGGTGTGGCGATTGAAAATGTCGAAATTTTTGAAAAGTGGCGAATTTTTGAAAAATGGCGAAATTTTTGAAAAATTGCGAAATTTTGAAAAAAGTGGCGAAAATTCAGAGAATCTTGAAAAAGTGTCGAAAATTTCAAAAAAAGTGACGAAAATTTCAGAAAAATGGCGAAAATTCAGATAATCTTTGAAAACTGGCGAAAATTTCATCTCTGACCGGATTTGACCAAAAGTGGCGAAAATTTGACCAAAAGTGGCGAAAATTCAGAGAATATGGCGAAAATTTAAAGCAAAAATTCAGGGAATCTAGCGTTAGGATTTGACATATTTTCGCCATTTATAGTATAAATTCTCCATTCACGCCATTCACTTCAAATTTTCGTCATTCACTCCAAATTTTCGCCACTTTCATTTTCGCCAGTCTTCTCTCCTCGCAGCTTCATTATAAATGAATGTTAATGTAAGTTCTCTTTTATTATTAACAGTTATTTTTCTTTATATTTAATATTTGATAAAATCTCATTTAAGTAATTGTATATATATTTGTTTATTTATACAGGAACATTATTATGCCGCCCAGGTGGCTATTAGATGTAATATGAAAATTGTTAAAGAAGTTCGTGAAAAGTTAAAAAAATATCCAACTGCACTCATTATTTTTAGTAACACATGTTTTGGATGTTGGTTAAAATGTGAATCTCTTAACAGTGAAGCATCATTAATTTATTTAATATTTCAAACTCAAATATTAACTGATAATCCAGAAGATGGCATAAACTTTTCAATCGGTGGCCGCACTTTAACTTTTGGTCCTAGAGAATTTTGTTTGATTACTAGTTTTAAATTTGGTGAATTTAAACCTCACATAAATTACCAAAGTTCTCCTTTTTTTAAAGAAAGGTTATTTGGTAGTCACAAAGTTAAGTCAGAAGATTTGTTATATATTTTTAAAAATGATTTGCTAACTTTAGAAGAGATGGATGTTGTTCGGGTTTGTTTGTTATTATTGGTTGAGGTTGGATTCAAGGGGTTAGAACCTAAAAATTTGTTGGATCCGTTTCTTTTAAAATTGGTTAATAATCTAGGGGCATGGAACGATTATCCATGGGGTTCTTATATTTTAAAATTGGTACCCACATATTCATAATGCATTTTTTTAAAAATAATAGAGACGATCGAAAACTAAAGCTAACATATAGCATCAAGGGATTTGTATGGGCATTTAAGGTTAGTATTTGTTTATTTTTATATAATGCATTATTTACTTTCGTTTTATATTATATTAAGTTAATTAGTTTTATTTTTCTAGATGTGGATATTTGAGATATTTCCGAAGATTGGGATGTTAATTGATAGGGACGGTATTTTACCCCGTTGCCTTGGATGGAAAAAATCTAGCAGACTCACATGGAAACAAGCAATTGCAATATTAGAGCGTTCTCATTTTGTTAGTTATCATTTACTTTAAATTATATTTTATGTAATGTTATATTCTTAACATTTATATTTTTGTTGTTAAATTTATCAGACTGGCTACGAGCCCATAGTAATTTCTCCTACACAATTAGAAGAACAACAACAATACTGGAAAGAGAGTTTTATCATTTTGGGTGATGGTGTAGATGATGATACATCAAAATATTTTAAAGAAAATCAATCGTCATCGAATGACGTTATCAGGAACATTTTGGACCGTTTACAGGTATATTCTTTTCCATCTAATCTCATTTAATTTTTTCCTTATATAAATTGTTTTTAATTAAATATTATTTTGTCTTATAGAAGGTAGAGACGCTCGTCGGTAAAAATTATAGTAAAAATGATCATGTTGAATCAACGTCAAATAGAAATGATGACGTCTACACAACACCACCTTATGTAAGCGTATTTTTTTATTTTAAATATTTATATCTTTGCTAACTTTGCTGTAATTTTTTTGATTTAAGGCTGACCATATAAATATTCATGAAGAAAAGGTAAGATATTTATGATTTTAATAATTTCAGCTTTTTTGTATTTTTACATATTGTTATAATTAATTATTTTTACAGCATGTTGGTCTAAACAGGGAAAAAAGGATATGCAAGTCATCTGCTGTTTTGCTTTCACCTTTCGGGATCATTGAATCGACTCCTAATTTAAAGAAAGGAAAAAGCGCAATTATTAAAAATATTAGGAGTTTTTATAAAACTGGAAAGTGTTGTGAAACTTCTCTTACTATGCCATCCATTATTGAGCCGTGTTTTTGGAAGAGTTTGTTGGTTTTAGATGGGTCTGATGGTTGGCTAGAGTCGAACGTAAGCAATTTCTTAAAGTAAAAAATAATTTTAGCTTTATTAATTTATTAATTAATTTAAAATTCATTTACTAACAGCATCTTCTGGCTTGAGAGACTTACTTGTATAATTGTAGACCGGTAGATTCACGTTGGTCAATTTTATCTACTGAATTTCATTATCATTTATTAAGAGGCGAGAAGTGTTTCTCATTAGGGGATGGAACATACTCTCCATATCCTGCCAGTTGGACTGTTGATGATGTAATGCATTTTATTTAATAATTATATTATTATTAACAAATTATTAAATATATTTTTCTCTATATTTGTAGTTTTACATTCCAGTGAATGTAGAAAAATCACATTGGTTCCTAATGATCGGTGTCGAAGGGACCGGTCAAAGATAAAGAAATAGAGTGTCCTAATCACCTTAAACTAGTTAGGGTAAGAAGGGTGTCGAACCACGAAGAGTTTGTGGTCGGTGCTCAACTTCAATTAACAATGCAAATTATGAAGTTACAACGGGTCTTTCTGACCAAACACAATCAATGATTTAAGTGAAAACTTTATAAACTCAACAAACAAATCAAGTACCAAACAAAACGGTTTAAGTTGTAAACAATAATTAAAAAGGGTATCACACCCGGGTTTCAAGCTCACAAATAATTAGGGATTATCACACCAACATTTGAGTTCAAACAATCGAATGGTTATTCAAATCTAATTAGCCAAATCTAACCAAGAACATCAACATTCATACATCATCGGCAAATAGTATAAAACAATATTCACGAATGAAATCGAGACAAATGTATGCAATATAGAATTAGATTAATCAATAGATTCAACATAAATCAAAGTTCATAGCAATTATCATCTAACGGGGTCAATGGTGCAAGAATTTATCGACTCCCGTGAGTTCATAACCATACTAAACACAAAGATTCAAGTGTTTCAAACCAAACGATTACAAGAATTGTTTCTCAAAGCTAGCACATAATAAAACCCTAAAAACTTACAAACAATCCACCCGGGAATGATTACCGGTGGATTAGCCGCTCATGGTTGTGGAATGCATCTTCGATTCTTCAATATTTCGAGTGTCAATCTTCACTTGCATGTTAGAATCGTGTTCCTTAGCCTCCTAGAATGACCAAAATCGCCCAAGAACTGTGGTGTAAAAGATGGATTCGAATTTTGGGGAAGAAAAACCTAAATAACCTTTGAAATTCGGCTGTTTCGCCCAAGTTTCATGTTAGAATCGTGTTCCTGTAGCAGCGTAGCCTTACGCTGACCCTGCATTTTGCCCCGTTTTCTCCGTGTCTCTTCCGACTCTTGCATCTCTCGCCTAATATCTTCCAAAATCATACTTTAAGCTTCCAACACCTGCACATGCATGGCTACACAAAACCTTTGTATTCCACATATCAAAATGCATAAATATAACATATTGCACCTCTTAATACATGAAACTTTGGTCACTTATCATATCCCCACACTTGAGTTTTGTTTGCCCTCAAGCAAAGTCATTTGCTTTTAAATTCACATTACAAATTCTTAAATGATTGTTTTCACTAAACATAAGTTAAGGTCCACGGTCACGCAAAATTCATAAATATTAAACTCTCAACAGAATTACAATCCAACAAATCATCGATGAATTTTTTAAACAAAAGGAAATATTGGAACGCGCTTAACTCATATCTAGCTATGGCTTTGCATGCACACACCCCTCACAATCAATCACTCCACTCGGCTTCATATATGGACTAGCTATGATGTGCTAGTATTTTTCACTCGAAACCAAACAATGAATCACATTATTATAGGCTTGAATATTGATCACATCTCCACCTACTAACACAACTAAAACGCACAAATCAAAAGGTCTTTTAAGGGTTGTAATGTAGGCTAGGGTTACGGGTATGGATAAGGATTTTTAAAGTGGCTAAAGGTGAGTGGAATTCAACTAATTAAGTTACAAATTAACTCTTTAACCTTCAAAATTCTATCATGGGTATAAATGACCCATCAACACTAAATTTCTTATTTCTTCAAACTATCAAATGAAACTTGAGTTAAACTGACCCAATAACATTTTTTTTTGTAGCTCGACTAATATTCAAGACCTTTGGGCACATGTTGACCCAAGCCTATTTTTTTTTTTTTTGTAACTGCAACTACAGTAAACTAAGTTAATTGAATTCCAACTCACGGGTTTAAAAAGAAAAGGCTAAAAAATGAATGGGTGAATGTTGTGGGTTTTGTCAAAAGAAAAGGTATAGGCTCAGAATGGGTATCTAGTGGATATTAACGGGTAAAGGCATAAAAATGGCTAAAAATAAAAAGGTTTCTCCTAATGCCTTTATCATTTTTGCACAATCAATTGGTTCAAGGTTTCAACATGTATTAACAATATGCAAGTTCTAAAATATGAAACAAAGTGGCTAAACACTCAAATAAGAGAATATAAATCAATTTGGCTCCAAGTCTCACAGAAACGGTGAAAAATAGGTTACCGACATGTGCATGCAAACCATCACCTTCTACTTTGTTACTCCCAATTCCAACATTTCCAATTTATTATATATACATTTTTTTTTGACATTTGTTGGAAAAACTTAATCGAGTAACTTAATGAATTAGCCATGACCAAAGACCTCTACCAAACACTTTGTAAAACAATTTTCAAAAAATTTGTATGGCTTCCAAGATTTCCACATCCCCACACTTGAACCTTACATTGTCCCAATGTAAATAGTTATGAAATGTAAAAGTGCGGTTAGTGGGTACAAAAATAACCAATACCTAATAACTCCCAATATCCAACTCAACAATTCCCATAACCATAAGCACCAACCCAATCACAATCAACCAAGTTTCAAACATAAACACACCAAAACAAACAAAAACAAATTCGTTCAATCAAAGCAACATAAATATGAGAAAGAGTACGTGGACCTGATTAGAGGTGATCATAGAGTGCTTGAACCATCACCAAAAATGGACTCGTAAGTCTTCCATGAGTCTTCCCCACACTTGAGTGTTGCTATGGTGACGAAAACTAAAACACACAAAACAAAACAAAGCAAAGACAAAATACAAGCAATCACAAGCCGGGTTGCCTCCCGGTTAGCGCTAAGTTTATTGTCCTCAGCCCGACATTACCTCCTTATGGAGGTTGAAACACAAAATTGCTTCCACTAGCTCCCTCACCACTTCGGTTCTTATCACTCCAACTCCAAGATTCATCTCTCGTAAATTTCACATCACACAAATCTACTTTCTCGTTCGGATGTTGGACATGGTCGGGTGGTTTCTTTTCATCTTTCAACCTCTCAGTTTTCTTCTCGATTGCCTTCGGCTCGTCTTTCACATTAAACCTGTCAAACATGATACCTTTGTTTTTGGTGTCACCCTCATTTGCCTTGGCGCGAGGATGACCCACGTTAGTAGTGACTGCTTTTGAACACTTATTTTCAACCGAATATGTAAATGAATTTGAAAAAATATTAATGTTCAACTTACGCTTCCCAAAGGTCATGTCAACAGTGCCGGTTCGGCAATTGATTTGTGCATTTGCGGTTGCCAAAAACGGTCTTCCCAAAATCACTCGTGGCTCCTCCTTAGCAAGTGGTGCATAATCAAGCACTAAGAAATCTCCAGGATAGTAGAATTCTCCAATCTTCACAGCCACTCCCACTAATTTCCCCCGAGGACGTGTGCATGTAGCATTTGCTAACACCAACGTGGTGTTGTATTCTTCTAATGGACCAAAATTGTATTGGTCATACACGCTCCCTGGTAGAATGTTCACCCCCGCTCCATAATCTAGCAGTGCCAACTTAGTTTTGAATTCCCCAATTTGAATAGGAACTAAGGGTTCTCCACACTCAATTTCCTCCTCTTCTCCTTCTTCACCTTCTTCATTACCATGAGCCACATCAATTGCACTAACATGATGTTGTGGCTTCAATGTGTTGTCAATTGGCAGTTTACCTTCATTTTGTTTTAGCAAAGATATTTCTTTGGCCATTTGCCCCACTTGTCTTTCCAACGCCACAAAAGACTTGTCTCTCATTTCATTCTCCCTTTTTGACTCTTTCATCATCTCCAACAGTGCATCCAGTTTTGAATTAACCGCGTCATCACCCCCTGATGATCCACCTTGTTGTTGATGATCTTGATTGTAATTCCTTGGGGGGTAATTTGTGTTCCGGTTATTGTTATATGAACTCCTTTGGTAACCACCCGAATTGTAGTTCCCTTGTTGACGAGGTTGATATGACGAAGTACCTTGATTTGAACCTTGGAAATTTGGGTTCAATTGGTTTGATGCATCCCCGTATTTGAAGTTGGGATGATTCCTCGAGCTCGGGTGATAGGAGTTTGAGTTTGTATCATATGGTTTCCTATCACCAAAAACTTGGTTCACTTCTTCTTGTCTACCATCTTGCAATGGGCAACTTATGGCCTTGTGTCCCAAATCCCCACAACTCTCACAAACATCAAAACGGGTTTTCACTCCCGCTACTTCCTTTTTCTCTCCTCTTTTCAAATTGGCCAATTCTTTCTCCATAGAGGCTAACCTCTCCTTCGTCTCATAGTCCGGGGCAGATTTTGAAATTGGGTGTTTGGCTCTTCGGCTAGCCGATGCCTCGGATTTTGAACTTTAGCTCATTCTTTCTAAGAAATCTCAATCATCTTCTTCGGGATTAGACAACAATGTCCCATTACTGGTGGACTTCAAGTACTTCCTCTCCTCTTGAGTCAAACCATCAACAAAACACTTTACTAGTTCCCACAACTCAATTTGATGGTGGGGGCATTTCCTCAACAACTCTTTGAAACGGGTAAAAGCTTTATGTAAAGGTTCACCTGTTTGTTGTTGAAAAGTCCGAATCTCAATTCGGGAGTCATCTGTCTTCGCAACCGAGTAATATTTGTCCAAGAAAACTTGTTGCATTTCATCCCATGTGTAGATGCTATTAGCCGGCAATGTGATGAACCATTGCTTTGCTCGATCTTTGAGGGAAAACTGAAAAAGTCGGAGTTTGACCTCATTTTGGTCAAAGTTTTCATCCCCAATTGTGCTACAGATGGCAGCAAACTCGGCTAAATGGGTGTATGGTTCTTCGGTGACCATACCATGAAAATGTGGGAGAACGTTGATGTAATTTGGCCTTGACTTGAATCGCCTCATTCCGGGAATTGGTGGAACAATTGGAGAAGCATTCTCCGAAATAGCCGGTCGAAAGCGACCGTTAACTCCACCCATAGGGGCTACCGGTTGTCTTCGGTTTTCATTAATGTAACCCCCAGTAGCTCTCCTCCCTTCCTGTCTAGGAGGATACCCAAATCTCTCTGGTCGAACTGTTCGACCCATTGGTTGTCTCGCCATTTGGTGAACATAATTCACCTCTTCCTCCTCTCCAAAGCCTTGCCCCTCGTTATACTCTCCATATTGGCTCCTCTCACCATCTTCATACTCATAATCTCCAAACCCTTCACCATTCCTAACATCTTCATTATCATCATACCCAAAATATTCACCATCTTCATCCTCCCAACCCTCGTTCTCATTTTCGTTTCTTGGTTAAGTTCCAAAGATGTTTCCGGGAGGGGTTTGATTTTGTTGTGGTCCCCTTCTTCCTTGGTATGTGGGATTGGTATGGATGTTAATGGGTCGGTTTTGTTGAACTGGACCCGACCCACGGGGTTGGTTGTTATTGATAGGTATGGATGGGGTTGGGGTTGAGGTTCGGTGAGGTGGAGTTGGTTAGGGATAGGGCCTCTGTTTGGAGTTGGGCCACGGTTTCTCATGCTAGATCCAGAATGACTGCTTCGACCATCCATTGATGATGGTTCCGATGAAATAGGTTGTAAATTTTGTTGTTGGGTTCGGTTTTGCCTTGCTATCCTCTCAATTTCTGGTTCAAACACAAGCGGTGAAGTTCTCCCGGTTGAACGGGTACGCATGCACTAATCTGTCACCTGCACACACAAACAAACACCACGCGTAACACAAAAATAGAAGAAGATTAACTAAACAAAACAAGTAACAAATAGTCAAAAGAGTCAACTAAAATAAAACACCAAGCGCACACACTCCCCGGCAGCGGCGCCAAAATTTGATCGGTGTCGAAGGGACCGGTCAAAGATAAAGAAATAGAGTGTCCTAATCACCTTAAACTAGTTAGGGTAAGAAGGGTGTCGAACCACGAAGAGTTTGTGGTCGGTGCTCAACTTCAATTAACAATGCAAATTATGAAGTTACAACGGGTCTTTCTGACCAAACACAATCAATGATTTAAGTGAAAACTTTATAAACTCAACAAACAAATCAAGTACCAAACAAAACGGTTTAAGTTGTAAACAATAATTAAAAAGGGTATCACACCCTGGTTTCAAGCTCACAAATAATTAGGGATTATCACACCAACATTTGAGTTCAAACAATCGAATGGTTATTCAAATCTAATTAACCAAATCTAACCAAGAACATCAACATTCATACATCATCGGCAAATAGTGTAAAACAATATTCACGAATGAAATCGAGACAAATGTATGCAATATAGAATTAGATTAATCAATAGATTCAACATAAATCAAAGTTCATAGCAATTATCATCTAACGGGGTCAATGGTGCAAGAATTTATCGACTCCCGTGAGTTCATAACCATACTAAACACAAAGATTCAAGTGTTTCAAACCAAACGATTACAAGAATTGTTTCTCAAAGCTAGCACATGATAAAACCCTAAAAACTTACAAAACATAAGTTGACAACATCACAAGAAATAACCCTAACGTGGCAAACAACGCTAGAAATAAAACTGATCTGCCATAAACTGTCGGTAAGACTTACATTTCTGTTTAAATTCGCCATTTATATTCAATGATTTACCGGTTACTAGATGTTCCATTAGCATACAAACAAACACCCCTTCATTACCAACAAAGTCTTCATGTGACTGAACAAATTATTCATTAACTTTGTACGACATAACCATTTCAGAGTATCCAGTCTTTTTCCAATAACCAATGTTAACCAATAAAGCTGTGAAATATACTGAGATTTTCATTAGTTTCGTGTGAATTAACCGTAAATAGGTATCACCAGAGACGTTTTCACTCCAATACGATACCATATTTAATGTCCTCATATCAACTCGGACAAATAACCATTCTTGATTTTGGATTGGTATAGGAAAATAGACATAGTCTACCTCCCAAAATGGGGTAAAATAGTTTAATTTTCCATTAGCATAAGAAATTACGTTTTTGTTAGGTGAGTCTAGCAGAAAATTATAAAACTGCGGTGGTAATATTGTCCACTGCATTTCGGAGGATACCCCACTGGTGAGTTCCCTATTTCTCCATTTCATCAATCTTCCAACCCAGCCTTCTAAGTGCTGTAAAAAATAATCATATTAGAAAAATAATATTTTCCAAAAAAAATAAGTTATAATAAAATTTAAATTGTTTTTTACTTCTGGTAAGAGATAACCGTTGTTACGAAACCCTAAAAGACTACCCCAAAAACTTTTGTCAAGCTTTGTCTCTCTAAAGAAAACAGTGGAATAACAAAACGGTTTGTCCCCGTGATTGTAAAAATCAAGAATAGTTTCTGACCAATTATGAGACTCATCGTCTGGATTGTAGAAATCAAGAATAGTTTTCGGGCATTAACCGACAAGACGTTAATTGACTCTGCACTGTTAGATGTCATAACATTATAGCGTTGTCCAGAGCTGCGTGCCCTAGTCCATTTTTCAAAACCAATATTAACAAGAGTATTGTAAATATTTGGACCTGCAGCACATATTAGCCGCATACCCTCATTAAATTCGGAAACTCTGTAAGCTTTACAAGTTTTCCACCATAAACATTCAAATGTTTTTTTGGACCTTGCCTTTGTGTGTAAGTTCATCATAAGATGTCGACAGCAAAGACCATGATAAGCATGGGGAAAGACGTCCCTAATTGCTTGAGCAATTGATGCAACCCTATCTGATATGATCGCCAAATTTGGATTTTCGCCAATACAATCCTTAAGTCTTGACAAAAACCACAACCATGATTCACCACTTTCAGTTTTACCAACACCGTATGCGATCGGCAGGATTTGATTGTTTCCATCCATGCCGACCGCTAGAAACATAGTGCCCAAAAACTTTCCTTTTAAATGTGCTCCATCAATAATTACCAACGGTCGTAAATAACCGACGAAACTTCGAATCTGTATATAAAAATATTTTTATTAGAACTTTTAAAACAATGAAAAATATTTTTAAAAAATATAATAATTTAAAAAATTCACTTACCGCCACACCAAGGGCAATAAAAAACATTTCAAATCTTCCGGCTGCGTCCGTTAATGTGTGGGTAACTGTACCCGGGTTCGTCTTTTTCAAATTATGACAGTAAACTGGGAGCCTAGCAAACGAATCCTCGGGGGAACCGGTCAATAGTTCAAGCGTAAAAGATTTTGCTCTCCAACCTTGAGAGTAAGATATATCAATTTTGTATTTCTCTTTAATATCTGTAACGATATCATTCGGCCGGTATATCCTCCCGCTATCTTTGAATTGATCTTTTATCAAGTTACCCAAGACCTTTTTATTGGCTTGACGTATATGAGGATACGTCTGAGTCCTTGAACATGTGTGTTGATCTTTAAAGTATCTCACTTGGAAAACATCGGTGTTTTCAATCATATACGCCCTTATACGCCACTCACAACCATCATTTAGACATGAAGCCTCAAATCGGGTTTTCGAAGATCTCTCAACTTTATATTCAAAACATTCAGTAATGCAAATTTTACACAGTTCGAGTTTTAATTCTTCTTTGTTTTTAAAAATATGACCCTCAGAAATATGTGAAGAGTGTGAGTTAAGAACTTTTACTTCGTTTGTTGTACGATCAAACAATGACTCGGGCATAGACCAAAAATGTTAGGTACAACATTAGACTCCGAAGAAGACACTGGAACTTTAAAATCAACAGGAGTTTCATTAGACGGAACAGCTGAACTACTACCTACACCAGATTCTTCAGTAACGTACAAAGACAACAATTCATTTGGTTGATTTAAAACAACATTTAAAAAAAATAAAACATCATGATCATCCAATAGATCAATTGGATGTGTGTAAGTAGACATTTTATAAGAAAAACGAATTTCATTGCTAAAACCACATTTTTCACAAATAAGATTTTTCAAACCCACGTAACTAATATTATTATGAACACAAAAAACACGTCGCAAACATTTTTTTTAAAGGAACATACTCCTCAACACCGTTAACAAAGTCCCATTTTTCACCGGTACATAAAATAATATTACAAGACATTACTTAAAAATAAGTTGTAAGTTGATGGATAAAAGGATGAATTTTATAAAGTGGATAAGTGAAGAAAATGTTTAAGTAGATGGAATGTGAAAGAAACGAATGGTAGGGAGGGATATAAATATTTGATGAAGTTTGTTAGATAAGTGGAGAAAAAATCAATGGTATGGAAGGGTATAAATATTTGATGAAGTTTGTTAGATAAGTGGTGAAAAAATGAAGGGATGGTAGGAAGAGGTATAAATATTTGTTTAAATAATATTTTAATTAAATTCGTTTTTTAAATTAAAATTATATTTTATTATTTTTCAAAAATTGAAATAAATGATAATTGAAAAATAATTAAATATTAAATAAGGCGAAAATTTAAAAATATTAAAAAAATTAATAATATTTTAATATTAAAAATTAAATTATAATTTAATAATAAATGGCGAAAATATCCCATATTTTTTTGCTATTTTTAATAATGGCGAAAATTCAATATATTCAGATTTTTTTTGGCGAAAAATCAAATTTTTAGCGAAAATTTGCCCAAACTTTCGCCATTTTGACAAATGGCACGACCTGATTGGTTGGCTATTTTGGTAAAAAAAAAAATCAATGGCTATTTTGAAATTTGATCATGGTCAAATGGCTATTTTGGTAAATATCCCTATTTTTAAACTTATTTGTGGTGTTTTTTCATTAAACTTTTAACTTCCAAATTTTAGGTTTAACTAGAGAAATAATCAAAATCTAGGTTTATGAAAAATAACTTGTTTAGGTGCTAAAGATTTAAAGTAGTAAGTTTGGGTTCTATGCTTTTAATTTTATAACAAGTTTGGGTATTAAGGCTAACTTTCATTAACTTTTTGCAAAGAGTATTTTAGGCATTTTACCCAAATTTAACAAAAGTTAATCTTAATACTCAAAGTCGTTACAAAATTGAAACCATAAAACCTAAACCTACTAGTACCCAAAATTGAACCATCTGTGTAATTAATTCCCAATTTCACGTCATGAAAATCAATGCCTCCACCATTTTTATAGGTTATATGAGGTCAAATACATTTAATAACAAGGATTAAGGGTAAAGAGTATGGGAGCGGGAAATCTCTTCGATATATCTTCTCGCATCCAGTCTCGACAGAGGAGACGGTGTTTCTACTCTCCCAATTTCCTCTCACTCTTTTCACAAAACTTTCTCCCAATCATAGACTTTCTCACGAGCCACTCCCCAACCAAAATCTCCACTTTGTTAGCAGGAATTTGGAAAAGAACAAATATAAAAAGAAACAACCACCTTTAGACAACCGAACATACAAGGAAAGACATCAAGAAAAACATAAATGGGGGTAGCTATCAAATTTATTCCAACAAATGAGTTGATGCTTGGTTCAATGGCGAATCTATGAGAAAAATTACACTTTTATATTTTCCGGAGTCGAAGATATTGGAAGTTTGTTCTTCTTGAATACAAATTTGTTTCTTGCTCTCAAGAGAAACCACAATGTGGCGTAGGAAATCGCATACCACATTTTCTATACATCTTTCAGAACCAAGATACTAGCCAAATCAACCATCACATGGTGAATATGCAAGTAATTTTTATAACACATAAAATAATGGCATTGGATGTTTACGTCATCATAAAATAGGCCTAACACATCATTTTATCAGATGTACAAGATTACTTACATTACATACAAAGCTCAAATAAGTATATGTTACCTAAAATGTAAAAGTGACATTTTTTTTAAATCAACCACAAAAAGAAAAAAAAACTATTATATATTTGGATGTAAAATTAAGCCTTTAGTAAAATCATAATCAAACGCATTCAGTATTTAAGAAAATCGTGTCTTTTTCCATCTAAAGTAAATAAGTTTGTGGGAACAATATAGTAAAATACCGTTTACAAAACAAATATTATCATAATTATGACATACATATTAAATAGTTGTAAAAGACTTCAAGCCGATATCTTCAACAATATTTTTAACCGTAAGAACTGACCGAAACAAGGAATGTTTGACTCATGCCACTTATTTGACATGGTTTCTGTAAAGCGGTTTTCACGTTATTACAAAACTGTTTCCCATGGTACAATAGTTGTACTGCTAAATATGAAATAACGAGTTCAAGATAGCACCGGATTTTCTCTTGTGTTTTAACATTTTTGGAAAAAAAATGAGCTAGTGAAGGAATATGCCAACGAACAATAGATCCTAGTCTTTTGGTTTTGTGTAATGAAACAAATTATTAGATTATTTTCTAGCTATTAAGTATGCATATCATCTGCCAAAAGGTATGATCACAATAGTAAGATATCCACACTACATCTTACTATTAATCTATACCTGATGATCACAATAAATCCTAGATTTTTTTATTATAAAGCACATCAATCTTATTAACACATGATGTACTTCATCAAACACTTTAACAGGAAGAGTAATTGTATACAATCGGTTTGCATATAAGAATAATGATACACTTAGATACCTTATAAATATGATAATTATATAACTAGTCTAATAGTTTATGTTGTGCATGCCATTTTTCAATGCTTCCATACCACGTCCACTGAAAACACAATCCAACAATACGTACGACACCAACAGAAATAACCTCAATAAATGCCATGAGATATGATGTCTGTGGAGCGGGACCAGCAGTTCCTATCGACAACATGAATCCTTCAAAGTTGCAGGGGACAAAGAAAGATCCAGATTTGATGCCATTCAATGTTTTCTTTACCACCTCATCAACTTGCATTGTACCCGAGGATGCTGCTATGATGCGTGTCAATGGCGGCCTTGTCTTGATCTCTACAAGACAACTAGAAACATTCATTGTGTACTATATAAAAAAAACCCTTCAAAATGGCATTAAGAGACGGGGATGGACCAAAGGGTATGTGACCTCACGGTACTAAGGTGTATAAGAAAAGTGTATCTCCCCAAGTGATTGAGGACACAAGTCCTATGGTGATCAACTGTGTAGATTTAGGGGTATGATTAGAGAGTGTGTGATTAAAAATAGTCTCTCTATCTCTTGGGATGGAGGTTAGATTTGCCCCCATGTCGCCTTCCCTTTACCCTTGAGTAAGATATTACTAGGTAGGTTTGTTTGTTTGTTTATTACAGGGACCGTGAGTTAGTTGTTCTAATAGAAATGATAGGGAGGGGGACATGAACCTTCTACAAAACCAGGTGTATCAGCAGTGTCCGGAGGAAATATAAGTGAAACGTGAATGTCATCAGTAATAACTTCTTGTTGGAGTGTTTCTGCCAAACCCCTTAGGCCAAACTTACTAGCTGAATATGCAGCATAACCATAAATGCCCACCTATCATTCAAAAAGTTCATCAAGAAACATAATAATCCTTTAAATCATTAAGAAAGAACTAAGAGATGGATATAGAACTTTGAACACCAAAATGCACATTAGAGTAAAAGCTCATCAAGAAACATAATATACAAAATGTTATTTTTTTTTTAAATTTATTTTGTACTTTTAACCAACATATTAGACTTCTTTTTTTTCTTTCATTCAACCAATCAATTATCTATTTCTATTTGTTGTTTTATTATACTTATTTTTTATTTAATCAATCCAATTTTATTTTTCTTTCAATGAACTCATTATTTTTCTTTTTTACCAATGCATTATAATTCTTTTTTTTTTCAGTTAATACATGTCAAATACGAACTATAAGAATCACCCCTAATATATCTAAACAATGAAACAAGAAATATAGATTCTTTTTATAAAGGCAAATCTAAACCTTCTTTTCAGGATCGAGTTAAACCCGATCCAACTCACCCAGTATAGGCAGAAAGCAAGACTCAAGCACCAAGATTCGAATTCAAGACCTATAAGACCCTAAGCTTGACTCAACACCAGGGTATCATTGGGCTAGATGACCAACGGTAACAAGAAATATAGATAATCAAATATTAAAACTTGATCCGGTAACGGTCTCGGTATCATAATTGTTAAATTCAAATCATTTTGTTTTAACTAATTATGTAAAATATTTCATAAAGATGACATAGAGTTTAATGTGTGTGAATTTGTTTTTCATTACCAAAAAAGTATGTAACTCAATTTACAAGAACCATGCAATAGAAAATATAGATTATTATTTACAAAAAAAAGAACTTAGTAAACGTTAACGATAATGTAATAGGTTATGCAAAGAAGTAACAAAAATATTCATTGCAAGGGCAAAAGGAATAAAACATTTTTTTTATATCAAAAATATTTTATTCCTAAAATACCATCTAAATATGTTTTTTTCAGAATTTAAACCCATATCATTTTTATAAAACACAACTACCAACGCCACTAGACCAGAAGATCATGGGCTGAAAATAAGACGTATAGTACCTGGCCGGCCTGAGATGACATGAATGCTATCGAAACCGGCTTCCGATCACTCCGATTCTTCATTCCCGGCAACGCGGCCTTAACCATATTAAAACTCCCAATCAAATTCACATCAATTATGTCTCTAATCTTCTTAATATCCTGATTCTCGAGCTCACATGATGCATAAACGCCTTGATTACAAATCAAAACATCGATGGGAGCCGCACTCTCAACCGCCTCCTTAACGGCCTCAAAGTCACATGCATCCGCGCTCACAATAGCAACATCTATGCCCGTGGAAAGCCGGATAGAGGTTTTGGCTTCCTCGAGCTGCTCGAGGTTTCGGGCTAAGATAGTCACGCGAGAGCCTTCAGAGGCAACTTGGCGAGCTAAAGCTAAGCCAATGCCTCTGGAGCCGCCCGTGATGAATACGTGGCGTGATTTGATTGGGATTTTGACGGGCCGCGGCCGGACGATGAGTTTGAGGAACATAAGGAGGAAGATTGGGAGGGAAATGAAGAGAACGAGGAGTAAGAGATCGGTGTTCGCCATGAAGAGAGTCGTAGAGTGTGTGAGGAATTGAAATAGAGAAATGGAACTAAATAAACGAAGGGTGGAACTTCAAGAAATGAAACCACATAGGCACATGGTTATTAGTTTAAAAAAAAATATGCTTTTAACATTGATATTATAGGGTGTTTGTAAATATAACTAAAAATATAATTAGTTTTTATATCCGCGCTACGTGACGGAAGTTTGGTAGTTCTCGGTTCGGCTTGTCCACGGGGATAAAACTTATGTGTAAACACAGACTCGCTATAACGTACGATAAAAAAAATACTCGGATTGTTGACAAAGAAATAAACAAACACATGCATCCCGTTTAAAAAAAATAAGCGAACGAAAGTTATTACAGAAAAACGAAATTATTACTAATACCCATTTAATTTTTGTTACAATTTTATAAGAAATAAAACTTAAGGAAAAAAAACTAAACTTTACTCTATTGAAGTTTTGTGACAAATCTATAAAAAAAAATAAACTTTTGAGTAAAGAAAAATAATAAGTAAACTAAGTTTTGTGATAAATTTATAAAAAAACAAAGTTTTAAATAAAAAAAAGTCTTTATTATTCATTGGCACGACCAATAATAGTATATTAATAAGTATCAAAAGTTTGATACATTAAAATGTAAGTTGAATCTTGAATCTCTAATACATACAATATTTATTACATAATCACGGAAAATTATTAAAATAGACAAGTTAATTATAAAAATTATCACAATAGATGTTTGACTTTTAAAGCATCAGCTAAGGCGGTTAAGTATGGTTGACGGTTAAAAATCGTGAAAACAACCAATACAACGCTTAGCTAATCGCCATCTATAGTCGCCTTAACCGGCGTTTTAAAAGTCAATATATATTTTGTTTATTTTAATAGTGTACTTGTCTATTTTGATTATTTTGCTCATAATCACGCCTCCATGTAAACTAATATATAGAGAGCTATATTTAATACGATAAATCAACTTATAAGGCAATGAAATTAATTAAAACCGGTTTTTGTAACTTCTTAATTTGTTTCATCGTGGGTTTATCCTTTAATAAACATGTCTTTCATTTTCATTAGAAAGTTCACTCTAGGTTGTTCGAAATACTTGAAACTAGAAAACCCAACCAAAATTCAGTAAACCATACCGACTTTTAGGTTAACCAAACTAACTACTTGAAAATTTCGTGTTCTTTTAACCAAACTTTGATATTTTTTTTTAAGTTATGAAGTTTTTGTTGGATGATATACCTACACATCACCATATATAAACATAGAGGGTGGTGGTGGTTAAGTTACTATGCAACAAGTGTATTTTAGAGGGAGGGATATATGAATCTATATAACTATACACTACGTGTTTATAATTACGCAACATATGTATATAATAACAGACGGCTATGTATTAAATAGGTACTCTTATATATAAGAACACACAATTATATATATAAATTGTGCATGGTTATACGTAGTCCAAGCCACCCACGAGGTCCAGCTCATCTACGGAGCCATTTCCACGAGGTACTCCATTTGACCTTAATTGATGAGTTGTATCGTACGGGCACACACCCTAGTGGAGTCCAAGTGGTTGATTGAGACTAGCTTAGAAAATCTTTATTTTTCATTTTTGTTATGAATAAGGAGACACATATTCGCGTCTCGCCACTCCTCCCCTGACCGGTATTTTCCTTTTTTTTTAATTTCTTTGGGCTTTTTTTTGTATTTTACATTTTCCCCTTATATGCCATATATTTTTTAAGATTTTTTTATCTTAAGTTTTTAAAATTTATGTCTTTCACCGTTTTTTTAATCATGGTTGGTTTAACACTAATACAAATTAAAAAATAAAAATAAAAATAAAAAAATCACCACGTTTTGTTTGTCTTACCAAAATTACTTAATATCGAAGGTTTTTCATTTCTTGCCAATTACGGATTACACACGGACGGCCTCGGATCCTTCCTCCCTAAAATCTGATTGGCCAAAACCACCACCATTAAAAATATCTGGCACAGAACCACCAACGTCGGCGGTCCACTCATCGACGCGCCGTCCACTACCATTGGTGGACTCCACCGCCATTCTCACCAGATATTTCCACACATTACCTATATATACCCCAATTTCCCACTCTCCCTCACCGACCATTCACAATTTCACACACTTTCAATGAACCCTCCCTCTTCATCTTCTCCGGCAGGATCCGACCCGATTCCACTCGGGTGGTCTCAGCAGCCACATGGTAAGTATTCAGTAGCTTTTACAAATGTTAGTGTTTTCATTTCCCCCAAATTTATCTTTTAGACCAACTGGACCGTTGGATCAGGAACCACTAGAGGAGCTAAGCCCGAGCTCGGCTCGTTTCGAGCTCTGTTTCTTATACTCGAGCTATTATAATTTTTATATATAACATAATATATGTTATTTAGTTATTGTTATCATAATTTTGTATATTAACTAGCTTACACCCGTGTCTATACATGGGATGAAAAATATCAATATATAAATTCTTAATTTTTTATATACATATTTTACATGTGGAAAAATGTATTACATTAGAATGATTGACAACAAAATTCAAAATATGTAAAAATTAATATATAATTAGGTTTTGAAAATACGTTAATTACTATTTCATGCAATTTGACTTTAATTACTATTTGATTCAAAATAAAAGTTACATAATTATATTTAAGAGTTTTTATAATAAGGGATAATTTAAAATAAATGTATTTTATTAGTATAATTAGTAGTTTAGTTAAAGATATATTGTTATTAAAATATAAAAGTGTATTTAATAAGAGAGAGACGTGAAAAAGATGATGAGAATGAATATGGTGACGACATGTGTCATGTAAAAACTTTTATTTATTATATAGTATAGATTATCTAAATATATATTAAATAAAATTATACAAATAATAGGCTCATTTAGGCTTGTGATCCGGCTCGAGCTAAATAAGTGAAGTTCAGGCTCGTTGGTTAAACAAGCTTTCTTGCCCGAGCTTGTTTAAGCTCGGCTCAATTCGAGCCTTTAGCTAGTCAATCTCAAGTAGCTGACTTGGCTCGTTTAGACCCTTAGGAACCGGTTATAGAACCGGTCCGGTTATGGCTCTTTAAATCGTTTTTATTTGAATCGGTTGGATTTAGGATTTCCATTATTTAAAAAAATAACTTTTTTTATAATCCCATATTTTAATTAATATCGTATGTTTTCATTTCTCATATCCGGTTCTAAAAACATTGGCTGTTTAGTTACAGGAGATGGGACGGTGGAGACCGTTGCAGAAGGGGAACTGATCCCCCAACCACTAGAGTGTTTACAAGAAACCCCAATCCCGCCATTTCTATCGAAAACTTTCGATTTAGTGGACGACCCGAGACTAGACCCGATAATCTCTTGGAGCGGGAGTGGGCAGAGCTTCGTCGTCTGGGATCCGATAGAATTCGCCAGAGTAATCTTGCCCAGAAACTTTAAGCACAACAATTTCTCGAGCTTTGTTCGACAACTTAACACATATGTGGGTAAATCATGGGGTCACTATGTTAGTCTTTATGTAAAATTTCATTTTTTGCTTCTTTGTATCATTGTATGTTTATGTTTTCTTGTTTTTCTTTCATTTTCTGATATGTATGTTCTTTTTTCCTTGTAATCTGTATCTATTCTTAGATTCTGTATAAATTTCAGTGTAATTTTAAAGAAATTTGTTTATCTGTATTACTATACTATAATATACCGTAATTTTTTTTTTGGAGCTGGGGTCTCAGCAGAGGCAGCTTCTCTGCCTCCCGCTCCTGGAGAGGTAAGATTATACTGAGTACGTTTGTTTGTTTATTTTTTGTGTTTAATTCCTTGCACATTTTTTTATACTTGTTCTTGTGATTCAATTCAGGGCTTTCACAAGATTGATCCGGACAAATGGGAGTTTGCAAATAGAAGCTTTTTAAGAGGAAACAGGCATCTTTTGAAGAACATTCAAAGGCGTAAATCGAACCCGTCGTCAACATCTGCTAATGAAGAATTTAACAACATGTTAATGGAAGCTGAGGTAGAAAGATTGCAAAAGGAAAAGACTGAAATGATGCAACAAGTTGTCGAGTTAAAGAATGAAAACATTGAAACGCGTCAATATATGGAATCTGTAAAGGAAAAACTCGAAGCAGAAGAACATAAACAGAAACAAATGGTGTCGTTTTTAGCTAAAGTGTTTGAAAGCCCGACATTCGTGTCATCCATACGAGGAAAAAACGAGGAAATGCATAGGATTTCGTCTCCAAGAACCACCCGAAAGTTTGTTAAACATCAAACCCACGAACAGGATCCGTTTTCTGTCGGTGGGTCATCGAGAAATCTTGTTGAAGATCGCGATTCGAAAGGAAAAACCGCGTTGGAGGCTGCACCGGAGTACTTCTTGGAGCCGATTTCTGGTGGGATTGATGATATTGCTGTGAAACAAGAGCAGATTTGGAGTGATCTTGGAAACTATGAGTTACCGGAGTTGCCGGATATTGGTGCCGGAGGTGGTGAGATGACGGATTTATGGAATTTAGGAACTTTCGACGGTGAGAATTGGCAGGATGATGATGATATTCGTTTTGATGATATTGAAAGCCAAGAACATGATAGTACTAAGAAAATGGATCCTTAGGTGATTTGAATAATTGAATTCCATTTTGGTATATTAAATGAATTTTATTTTATTTTTTTAAAATTGAATTCCATTTTTTTAAGGAAGAGGTGTCATGATCTTTAATTATAAAGACTAGACTCGGAAATTAAATATGACTTGTTTAGCTAAATATGTTCGTATATAGACTTTAAACTGATCTGAACTCGTTTAGATAGACACAAAACTTGTGAATTTCCTTTAGGTTCGTGTGTTATAAACCTTTATTCTCATAAACAAGTAGAAGATATTCGTTGATAGCGTCTCGACCTAGTGGCACCTTATGTTTGTCATCACCAAAATAATAAGTGTTCAAACCCTATAAAGTGAGCAATAGATGGATTTTAGATATAAGATTTAGGATGTGTGTTCACTGTTAAAAAAAAAGCAAAATGGATTAGTTTCGTGTCATATCGTCAAAAATTGACAAAAACAGATACAATAGTTGTATATAGTTTACTATAATTTTGGTTATATTAACAAGTTAAACGTATTAATTTGTTATATCATCAAAATTTGACAAGCACAATCAAGCTTACTATAATTTTCGTTCTAAGTTATTAGTGTGAAGAAAACAACCTTTTTCGTATAAGGTAACCTATTATTATATAAAATTGTAAAATTTAAAAGCTCAATAAATTAAAAGAAAAAGGTTTTAGCATTCTTTGGATAATTACAATAGATGTCAAGTTCAGTACATTTTGATGTCGTTTATGAGAGGCAAAATGTACTTGCATAGATAAAAAAAATTAAGGTATGATTTATTTCTAAATGCATTGTATAAAACTATCAAAGTACCGATGTGTTCCAAAATTACTTCAAGTTAAATAGTACCCTTTTAAAAAAAATTCCAACAAGCAATTGAAATTTTATAGTAACTAAAAAGCCAAAAATAATTTTTGTGCTTTGTAGTTGATTAAATATAACTCTTTTATGAAATGATTTGATCTGTTATGTAAAGTCATTATACGTTACAACTTACAAAAACTTGGAGAATGTTTTAGAAGAAACAACTCTTACGGAGGTGGGAGTGCTCAGCGTGTATGCTTGCGGGTACCACACTAAGACGGGTTCAAACGGGTAAGGAGGTGCATGTAAGGTTAGTGGGTTTTGGAACCGGATGAAAGAAAGGAGAGAAGACCAAGTTTGGGATGGTAGTTTGGAGGGTATCACTCCCACCATGAATGGTAGTTTGTCAAAATGAGGTGATATATCCTCATTGACAATTGCGAAGCTTGAAGAAAAACCCAGGGGTGACCGAGTTTTTTATTATCAAGGGGGCCGAAACTAAAAAAATTTCGACCGAATGCGTATAAATTAACATTACTAAGAAAGATTCGTCCGTGTTTATTGATGAGTTTAAAAAGATAGTTTAAAGTGGTCAAAGAGGTTGTGGTGTAGTGGTTGAGATGAGGCCTGAAGTCCCAATGGACCCGGGTTCAATCCCTGCCACCACCATTAATTTCCGAGGCATGCAAATGAGGTCTATTTCTTAGGCTGATGCACCAGGGTTTTACCCACGCCGATCCAGGGTTCGAGCCTCGGCTCTCCCTCAAGCCCGGAAGGGGCCGTATTGGGTGAGATTTTTCCTTGGATGATTTCCAATTCAGACGCCAAATGGACCCGGTTAAAACAACATATTGGCCAGAGTTTGACGAGTCTTTCTCATGTGACGGGTGCCACATCACAACATTCAATGTTTAAAAAAAAAGTGGGAGTATGAGTACCACTTGCCTTTAGTAATAGTATGAGGGTGTTGGGGGCCATTAACCCCAATACCTATTTACTCATTAAAATTGGCCAATAGAATTTTGTCACCTCAAAACTACTCATTTACTCAGATTTCATTGGAAACACCCTACTCATTTACTCACCAACTTTTTTTTTTATAATTAAACATTTAAATAATCAAAAACATACTTTTTTATTAATTAAAAAATCAAAATACAACTAAAAATAACAAAATACAATAATAAAGTTAAAAATATATGTATGTGAAATGGGGTATTTATATGTAAATTTTTTTTTTTTAAAGCACCCAACCCACCCACCCCCCCCCACCCCACCAACGGCTACTCAACGGTCAAAAATGCAACGGATAGATCGAGTAAATATACTCGAATGCCATTACTCGGCCACCCTACTCGGGTATACCCGAGTTGATGGAGGCGATGTTCGATTTACTCATTTACTCGGATGGGCTACTCGAATATGTTCGACTCTTCCACCCCTGATGCCCTGAGAAGAAGTTTTGACTTTTGAGACTCTCAATTTTCAATCCGGCCCCACTTGTATCCCGTATGCAACGAAAGCGAAATACTATTTGTTTAATGGCCCATAAAGATGACCAAATTTACGCTTTTGCCCCTTAGAAACATCCCGCTTTCCTCTCTACAACATTATCTCTTTCCGTGACAGGAATCTCCAATGGCGACTTCTAGGGTTAGTTAACTGGAGACTCACCGAATTTTGCTGATGGAAATGATTGTGAGGCGATCGAGTTACACTTTGCTGTCTCAAACCCCCGACAACCACCACCTCCACCGTCCTCCTCCTCCGGTGAGCTTTTCCGGCGGAACTGCTACCAGCGAACGATTTGATTCCGAATTGATGAACTTGACCGCTGATCAGAGCACGCAGCAGAACTCCTTGTTGATTTAATTGGAAACCCTGGTTGCCTATATGAACCTGACTCTTTAATCAATGGTCCATGTTCAATCTCAATATTTTCCTCACTGCGTTTTCCACGATTTAAAAATATCAACTCCACAGTTAGTTTTGAGTCACTTGCCAAGCAGTACTTTATAGACAGCGACCCATTAAATCTGGTGTTTGAAGATCCATCCACTGGTAAGTTTATTAGAAACTTTCTCATTTTAATTAATTTACTTTATTGTTTATGTAGTAGCCTATAACCTAATGTTTACTTGTTTGTTTTTTATATATTATCTAAGCATTAATGTTATTCTGGCTCTGTTCTCTGTTAGTTGTCTTTAATAACTTTGAAGGCAAAGAAACAACTTCTAATTTTAAAAATGACTCTAGTGTATTTACTTTTTGGGAAAAACCCAATTATTACACCAAAAGGTAAAATACAATAAATCCATGAGGGATTTGTGTTATATTTATGGAAAAGTAATAGTGATTTCGGAAAATAAGCGTTGGCCATTCAAAAGTCAAAATATGACAAATAATAAAGAACAGAGGAAACGTTATACTAAGTGTCTCCGGAAGCAATGTTGTATTATTACTTATAAGCAAAGTTGATTTTTAAATATTTAGTCCTTTGTGGCACTATACTAAGTCGTATTATTCCTTGTAATCAAAGCATCATCTGAGGATGCCCCTTCACAACATATGCCAGAAATCAGACATACAGATGACCAGTCATATGCTGACTTATCTGATCCAAGGGTGGAGATCATGCCAGATAGGACTACCCTTGATGTTGATGCTTTTGTCATTCCATGGACTGATATGGTTTTGAAAGAGAAAATTGGAGAAGGTGAATTCTTCTGATATGGATGGGTAACTGGCTGTCAAAAGTCAAAAAGGGTAAATTTGTTTATACGGATCGAAACAGGTGGGTTGACCTGTTTGTCCAACTTTTTACAAACAATTAGTGTGTCCAATATGATTATAAAGGTTATTTTATTTCAACAACAATAATCTAGTTTCTTGAATTAAATGATTTGGAGGTTGTTGCATTAACAGTACACTGGGGTAAGTCTCGACATGCTTCTCACCCATTTTATCCATTTCCTTTTTAGTTAATTTTTTTAATTATACCCATTTGACCTGATAGAGATAAACATGTAACCCAAATTACTGATTAATCAGAAGTAAATGGTCAAATCGACCAATTAATTAGAAAGTCACTTGGAGCATTCTCAGGTTCTTTTGGTACTGTTTATCGTGCTGATTGGAATGGAGAAGTAAGTAGTAGCAGTAGCAGTGTAGCACGCTCTTTTTTCTATTATTTTTTTAGGATTTTATTATGTTAAAATGCATTTTTTTCTTGTATTTTTTTTGTTAATAGTTGAATATAAAATCTCTATAGCGTATAGGCCTCTTAAATTTTATTCATGGTCAATTACTTACAGGATGTTGCTGTGAAGACACTTTCCTTGGAACAAGATTTTCATCCCGAGAAATTCAACGAATTCTGGCAGGAGGCAAGAAATCTCTTATTATTAATTATATATTTTGTTGAAATTATGTATTTACTATTTAGTGATTGTTGCTTTATTCTGCTAATTCTTTTAGGTTGCAATAATGAGAAGCTTGCGGCATCCAAATATTGTTCTTTTTATGGGAGTTGTCACACAGCCACCAAATCTTTCGATAGTCACTGAATATTTACCAAGGTTGGCTTCACCCTTGTGTATAGGTGGCAAAATGGAAGGGTCGGGTTGATTGGTTAATGAGTTAACACCCTTTTTGTCCATTTTCTAATTTTATTTATAAACATTTAAGGGCTAATGTCATAGAATAGCAACATATATAGCTTGGTGGTCCATTTTGGTAGTTATACTCATAAGTTCCTTAGTTGGAAAGTATACTTTTTTCTATGGGTTGAATTTGGTAATTTCGTCACCTGATAACTGGTTTCTTGCTTATGTGGCAGTATTTCTAATGAGGAGGTAAGCTCATTTCTAAATTACCAAAGTAGTCCATTTCAAAAAAGTATATTTACCAAACTAGCCTCGGGTTTATCGGTTTTCTGTCCACACTAAGTTGGACTAAGTTACCAAAACTAGCTGATTTCAGAAAAGTATAATTAGTAGGTCGGAACATTGTTGTGTGTAATTACCAAAATGGACCACAAATCCAAGTTTTGCTATTCTATGACATCAGACCAACAAAATTAGCATTAATTATGATTAGAAAAACAATATTATTACAATAATAATCTGAATCTTCGAATAAAAACATTTTTGGAGATTCTATGCACTAAAAAAAGACTTGGGTGACTATCAACCCGTCGGATCCGTTAACCCATTTCCTTTTTCGCTTTTTTTTTCTTTTTTTTTATATATATTTGACCCTTTTGAAGACAAACCCAAATCAACCCATTGGCAAGTATATGAGTTGAAACTGCCACCTCTACCATTATGCAGTTAGTGAAGAGATTCAAAATTTAGTATGCATGATGGCCTAACATTATGATATTTGTTTTGAATTATAGAGGTAGCTTGTTTAGGCTTTTGCACAAACCTGGGCCAAAAAAAACATTGGACGAGCGGCATCGGCTGATGATGGCTTTTGATGTGGTAATAGTTGTTAAATAACTGTACTACTACTAATAATAATTAATGATAATAAATGATGATCACATGACCTTTTGGTGCATATATATGCCAAAGGAAGCAAGTAGTCTCATTTTTTTCAACATTCCATGTAATTATTTAATACAGTGGCCTGCTTTTTTATGTAGGCAAAAGGAATGAATTATCTTCATAAACGCAATCCTCCCATTGTTCACCGGGATTTGAAATCTCCCAATCTTTTAGTTGACGAAAATTATACCGTGAAGGTAAAAATGAAGCTTTTCTACTTCCCTATTCTTTATTTTTGTTGGTTTTGGACTGCATGTATTTTGAAACTCTAATGATGCTGTATAATAATATATATGTATGTCTAATATATAATTATTGTATTGTATTGTATATATAATCTCGGTCACATAATATACAATACTTTCCTGGTATATAATGGATTATATTTATATTCGTGTTGCCTTTTTATATATTATTCAGGTAGCTGATTTTGGCCTATCGCGGTTAAAAGCAAATACGTTTCTGTCAACCAAGTCAGCAGCAGGAACCGTGAGTTCCTTTTTACTCGACTGTTATCTATACATACTCTATGTTCCTTTAGTTATATTTTTAAATTTTTATAATAATAACAGCCCCAGTGGATGGCACCAGAAGTCCTAAATGATGATCCATCAGATGAGAAATCTGATGTTTATAGCTTTGGTGTTATTTTGTGGGAGCTTGTTACTTTGCAAATGCCTTGGAGTAATCTAAAGGCTGCCCAGGTCTGTCATCTGTGCCATTGATTATAAGTCTCTGATTAAAAAAAAAACAGGAATTCAACATTTTTTTTGCATTTGTTTAATTATTTGTTTTGTTGTAGGTTGTGGCGGCAGTAGGCTATAAACACAAAAGGCTTGAAATCCCTCGCGATGTAAATCGCCAAGTGGCAGCCTTGATTGAAGCCTGTTGGGCAACGTTAGTTTGATTATATTTTCATATATGGATTTTTTTAATTTCTTTTCAGATGTAGAAATGACAATTTCAGCCAGCTTGGCTAAAAATGTACGGGTCAAACGGGTTGGAACAACTTGGCTGAAAATGAACGGGTCAAATGGGTTGAAATATGACTTAAAACCTCTTAAATCATTTCGTTCAAAAAGTTGGATAACTATTGAATATAGTTTCGAACATATATTTGACACTATCTATAAACAAAGACGAATTATACCGTCTCTAGAGATTAGACGTATTGATTGAAGTTTGATTTTACAGTGAGCCATGGAAGCGGCCGTCTTTTGCCAGTATCATGGAATCTTTGAGACCATTGATAAAACCATGATCATATGGCTTTGGTGTCAAGTGTCAACTGTGCAGATATATTGATTCCTCTTAATCATTTTATTCCAAACTTTAGAGTTTTAGTTCAATAATATAGGTGTTCTAAATTATGTTTAAAGCATTAGTAATTTGTAGAAGTTAAGAAAATAAACTGTAATGAACGAATTGTGTTACAGGCCCGATATTGTTTATTAAATAAGCTCTAATGTAGGTGTTTGCTCGACTCGATTCGAACTTATAGCGAGCTAGTCTTTAATAGTTTATGAGTGGTTCGGCTTATTTATACCTGAGTTGTGAGTATCAGATCGGTCTAAAAGAACAGAATGTCTCCGTTTTTTACTAACATAATTCTTTTTTATGTTATTCTATTTATATAATGATCACCATCATAAGATATTGGCTGTTTTTTTTTATCTTGGTATAAATATTTTAAGTACGTGTTTATTACGCAGATGTTAAAAAGAATAATTCAGGTAAAAAAAAGGGTAAAATGAATATAAGAAAATCATAAAATAGGATTATTAATAAATATTAATTATTTTTGTCATACAATATTTAAATTTATACCCGTGAAATCATATAAAAATTTCATGTGTGCACTCTATTTTTATGACTTCTCTTTTTTATTTTTTCCAAATTCGCAATGCATTTTGTTCTTTTTACTTTTTTTCGAGTATTCAAAATAATTTGAAGTATCCAAACGTCACTGTCACATCAACACAGGGACAATCACTGTCTAGAATCACTAAAGTGTATAGTGATTTTATTCTCATTTTTTAAATTAAATTCTAAACTAAATATTTAATTAAAAAGAAAAATAAATAATGAGTTATCAGATTGTAATGGGATGGATTTGTGTTTGCTTTGCCTGCTTCCCCGTGATTCCACCCACTCCCCCAAATGTAGAGTGAGCTCGTATATACAATTAAAGACGATTATGCTTCGTAAAATCTATTTGACACGGTTACTCAATTATAGAGGTTCATTTAATATATAACTAATCTTTATTCTAATAAATGATTCCAACTAATGTCACATGTCATTAACATGTTTTTTCTCACTAAAATCTTATAATTTTCTCTATTTGGTAAGTTTGAATTTTTAAATTTAATTATTTTTAGGTTTTTATTTTTCAATAAAGATAATGTAAAATTTGAATTCTAATTATTACTTAATTAAGAAAACGAAGAATTTTATTTATTGTTTTATACATTATTTTAAAAAAAATTACACTTATTGTACTTTCATTTTTCTATTAAACAACACCATATAATACATGGGTATATAGTCTAGTTTTAAATATATAACTCCAATAACTGTTGAAATGATTGTACTTATTGTTTCACATTCCTCACTAAGTGACCACTCCGTGTTTCTTTAATTCATGATATTGTAATGAACCAAAATTCGGGTTTCGTTTTCAAATAAATAAAATATTTTAATAAATATTATGGTGAAAATAATATTTTAGAAATAAGTTGAAATAAGTGGGTTTCAAGTTGATAATGGGGTTATACTAGTTTTAACTAGTTTTGGAATGAAATGGGTGAAATGGAAGTTGAGGGGCTAAAGGTGTAATATGATAAAACTGTCATTTTGACTAAAAGAAGTCAAAATTGGGTTTTTCTCATATGTGTGGGTAGTTCATTTCAAGAGGAGAAAAGGAGAAAAACGAAATTTGAGCTAAATCTTGCATTTGAAGCTTGGATCGTGAAGGTTTTAGTTCACACAACACCTTCATAACATCAAGTAAGTGTAATCTTCCATTGATTTCACCTTTGATGGTGTTAGTAGGTGGGTTTTGTAAAAATCCAGAAATTTTGAATGTATGTGGTTAATTGGTGTTAGATTGTGGATAATCTAGCTAAGCTAAAGGTAAAGAGTGGTGATTAACATCCTAGAACCCTTTGATTTTGATTATGAGAAGTTAGGGTTCATATGAAGAAAATTGAGGGTGTTTAGATCATGATGCTAGAATGTTAAATTAGTGATGATTAAGTGTTTATGTGGTAATAGACACTTGAATGAACACCAAATTGACCTAATGAAAGTTATTGAATGAAAAATTAGTGTCAAGGTATTGGAAAGAAAACTCAAGTAGGTGAATTTGGATTGAAAGAGTGTGTTTGGTTATGGGAATAACCCAAACGGGTCAGTTTGGGTTGGAAATGAAAATTGGGTTGTGACTCAATTGTAATGTGATTTTGATGTATGTTAGATTACTAAACTAGGTGTATATGTTTAGGTGATCAAATTTTGAATCAAGAAGCCGGTGCGGGATCTTCAAACCCAAAAAGTAAGTGCCTTTGCACTTACTTAGTAATGTTGATAAATGGGTGGTATATGTGTTGTGTGCATACTATGTGTTGAAATGAACGTGTAAGATTATGCATGAACTAGTATGTGAAAATGTATGAATATAATTATAGTGATAAAACTATAATGTATATGTGCAAATGAATGAATGTGGTTATAGTGGTAATACCATAATGGTTTTGTGGAAAATAATGAATGGAGTTATAGTTGAATGCTAAAATGGATGTGTAATGAATGTAGTTATAGTGTAATACTATAATGGATATGTGAAAATGAGGTTATGATCTAAGTATCATAATGGATATGAGGTTATGATCTATGAATCATAATGGATATGAGGTTATGGTTAAAATACCATAATGGATATGAGGTTATGATCTAAGTATCATAATGGATATGAGGTTATGGCCTAATTGCCATAATGGATATGAAATGGTGTATTATGATTGTTATGCGAAAAGAAAGAAACTTGTAGTGGAAATGCAAGTGTTAAGAACCTAAATTGACCAAATGGGTGCAAGCGGGTCAAATGGGTGAAAACAAGTTGTAGATACTTGTTTGATATGTTTATCGTCATTACTAACGGTGATATGTTCATGTGGTTATGTAGGAAAAGCTCCGATCTAAGTCAAGGTCAAGTCCAAGGCGTTAAAGGATTCTCGTATGCGTTTTTGATGATTTTAGGGTTTGAAGGAAAATCCTTAAAAGTTGTGTAAATTGGTATATGAATTGATATTTTGATGTTTAAACATGATGTGTAAATGAATGCTGAATGTTTGGTCAAAAACCCAAGTGTTGGAGATTTTTGGTGTCATTTTGATTTGGTGAAAAATTAAAAAAAAAGGCTAAGTATGGAACTGGACAACCTGAGTAAACTTTCTGTTTACTCAAGTCCCTCGCGGTACGCGAGAACCAGGGTGGGTTCTCTCACGGTACGCAAGAGACCTGGTTCTCGGGCGGCAAGTTTGGAGCTCCCTCGCGGTACGCGAAGAGAGGGGCTCGAAACCTCGCGGTACGCGAGGGTTATAAAAAAATAAGTAAATAAAAAATAAAATTTCTTAGGATAAATGCTTCCGTACGTTTAAATATTTTAATAATTGGTGTTCCAGTTATGGGTGTTCCAGCTATATTCATTGCTTCAATTTCCCAAATCGTTGCTAAACCCCAACAATATCCAAACATGGTTAAAGTTTGAATCTTAGTATCTTCAACTGTCTTCACGTATAAAAAGCAAAAGTAGATGTAACGGTAGAAATAGTTAAAAGAGATTAAAGATTGTGAGATTGACTAATATTGAACAATGACAGAAAACTTACACATATAATCCTTTTAAAAACATGATTGTCAATTTTTAAGTTTTCCTTTACCAACTATTGTATATTACAAATATCAGCATGGCCAAAGGTTACAATAATCATCAATTTTATACTATTATTAGACTATTTGATTTTATCATTTGTAACACTAAAAAGGTAGAATAAGAAATTTTCTATTGGAATTACAAGCACATGAATAACACAAAATAGGAGTGAGAAACTATATCTAAGAATGCAACGGTTCTTTAATTATCTGTTATCTAATTAAAACATCATACGCCAATGTAAGGCTATCTCACTTAGTAACATGTGACATGCCTCTTAGAATGGAGATCCGAAGGTCAAACCTGACCAATAAAGGAGTAAATTATAATTATTGGTATAAATTACAATAATTTTAACATTTGCCGTTAAAATAAAATCCTTATTATAATAAAGGAATAACTTGATATACCATACATGTGTCGATTTCTAGTGAAATCTAGATTTTTGTTCCTTCATCTCTTTCCTATTAAATAATAATGATTTTAAATAATTACAATATCTAAAATTTATTCTAGTATTTTATTAAAACTTACTAAATTATAAGAAGATTTCAAGTATATTTTATCTTAAAATATAATTTTATAATTCTTAAATCTTCATTATTTGTTATTTATCATTATTAAATCTTTATTATTTATAATTTTTAAATCTTTATTTCACCAATGATTGATAACATATATAATTCATAAAAAGTTTAAACTCTATTAATCTATACTATATAATAAATAAAGGTTTTTCATGTCACATGTCACCATCACTTTCATTCTCATCATTTTTTTCCCGTCTCTCTCTCCTAATAAATACAATTCCATATTTTAATAATAATATATTTTTAAATAAATATTAATCTATATATTATATTAAGAAATAAATCTCCTACATATTTTGACGAGTGTATGTGTTAACAGATTATAGTATATATTACACGGGTTTGTTCAACCCGCATAAAACACGACTTTTAAAAAAATTATTACTTAATATATAATATTATATTTATTTAACCCGTGTAATACACGGGATTTTAACCTAGTTTACAACAAGTTAAATTTATTGACAATTTTTGAGAAAAACTAATGGTGGTATGCGATGAAGGGCATCACACCCACATCCGTATTAATTTCCCCAAACCCTAACGTTTTTTCCTGCTCAAACACACTTCTCTCTCTGCCGCTCACATTCTCTCTCGAATCTTCTGCAACAAAACAATGGAGTTTTGGGGTAAATTATCTATCTATCTATCTATCTATCTTCCCCTTCATGTCAATCGTTACCACAATTAACAAATCATTTCGTCTATTTACAATCAATTTGTTCCATTTCGTGATCTCGCTTAAATGATTTAGCGAGTTTATTCTTCCGATTTTATGTCATGAGCTTCATTTTGTTTAGATTTAACGAAGAATGTTAGCAATTAGTACTTATGAACAACAGGATCTGTATTTTTGACATCTGAAAACCTAGAAATTGATTTCGTACTTTTGTTAACAATAACCTAATGTTGTTGTATTTGAAGGTGTGGAGGTTAAAAGTGGTCAGCCACTTGATGTAGTCCTTGGTGAAGGCAAGGTTTTGCATCTTTCACAGGTATAAAATTAGGTTTTCATATATGGTATGTGTATTTTTTTGGTGAATTGGTCATGTGAATGAATTAGATTATTTGATGTGTAGGCTTGTGTTGGGGAAGTTAAGAGTAATAAAGCAAATGAATCTGTTTGCTTGTATGTCAACATTGATGATAAGAAACTTGTTCTTGGAACACTTAATTCTGAGAGGTTGCCTCAGCAACTGTTTGACTTGGTGTTTGACAAAGACTTTCAGCTCTCACACAACTGGAAAAATGGGAGTGTGTACTTCTATGGATACAAAGCTGACCAGCCTATTGATGATATATCATATCCTTTTTACAATTGGATTTATTTTGTTTATAATTTGTCAGTTTTTGGTTACAATTGTGTTAATATTGAAGTTGGGTGGTTTTTGGATCCTTGACTGGCTTGCCTTTGTGCTGTGTGATCACTGATTTTGAAGAAAATGGTACATTTTCACTCTCTTTTCTTTGTTTAGTTTCATTTTTAGTTTTTTTTTGGTTAATTCTTGTATGTTTGTTGTTTTGTTTAGATTCTGATGAGGATGAAGAGGCTCCACTTCTGATTCCTAACGGTATAATATTTATTCTTTTTTGTTTTAAAAGAACATGCAATATTGGATTGGCCTTAGTTATAACATTTTTGTTGGGATTGCAGGCACGCAAGTGGCTAAGAAAGAAGATAAACCAGTGGTAGCTGACAAGAAAGATGGTAAACAGAAAGTGAAGATTGTGGAACCTGCGAAAGATGATTCTGACTCTGATGAAGATGATTCGATGTCTGGAGATTCAGATGAGGTATGCAGTTCTGGTTATGAATGTTATATATTGTACTGTTCTAAAGGGATTGAAAACACTTGAGTCTTTAATTGCAATTATATATATATGAATTGTTAGTTTTTTAGAATTATTAAGCGTCTTCTTCTTGACACATAGCTTAACTTGTATAATTCTATATCTACTAGTTAATTGATATAAGTGGTAGTGACAATTACATTACTTGTTACTTTTTAGGATAATGAGGATTCCTCTGATAGTGAAGACGATAGCGAGGAGGAGGAAGAGACACCGAAGAAGGTTAGTTAGTTATTTATAACTTATAACATCCCTTCTGTTATTTATTTTTTTGATTTTTTCATATTTATTTTTCTTTTGGCTAATGTCTTCTGTTAATATTATTATTTCTAATTTTAGCAACAGTCTGGAAAGAAGAGACCAAATGAGTCTGCTATCAAAACCCCTGTAAACGAGAAAAAGGCAAAATTGTCTACCCCTCAGAAGACCGGTTAGTTAGTTTATATGGCTTATACAAATACATAACAAGATAAACTGTTATCGAATTTCTATTTTGTTTTATTTTTATAATAAGTATTTTGACAGATGGTAAGAAAGCTGGAGGGCATGTAGCAACACCTCATCCTTCAAAGCAGGGTAAAACTCCAGCAAACAAATCAAACCAGGATAGCCCAGCCTCTGCTTCTGCTGGTGCATATTCTTGCAAGGCCTGCAACAGGTTTGTCTTTTTATACTTTTAAATATTTTTTTTAAATAAAAATCCTATCGAAAATCATCGCATTTGTTTTATTTTTTGGTTGTAGGAACTTCAAATCAGATATGGCTCTTCAATCTCACAACCAGGCCAAGCACAAGTAAATTTGGTTTGGAAAGATGAGATGGTGGCAGATTTTGTTCAAGAATGAGTATGGCTACTAGTTTTAATCAAGTAGGGTTTTATTTTTATTTTTATTTTTTTTTATATGTTGTCTTTGAAACTTTTGTGGATTTGGAAGATGGCAATTATGCCACCATCACATGTTGGATTTCTGTGATAATTTTGTTTCGGTTAGTCTATATCGCTCACTCCTACTTATCGTACCATCTCCCTGAATTTTTTTTTTATAAACTTGTCATTTTATCGTCTTTGAAAAATTATTATTTCTAAAACCGTTCTTTTAAGTTTAAAAACACTTTCTATAAAATAAAATGTATACTCCCCCCCCCCCTCCTACTTGTCGTACCCCCTCCTTGTCGTACCCCCTCCCCCCCTCATTTTAGCTCATTTGAATAATCATTATTTATAAAACCGGTTTTTAATTTTAAAAACTTTCTATAAAATAAAAACGGGTTAGGTCGTGCATATCCTTTCTTCTACTTGTCACACCTCTCCCTTGAAAAAATAATTTTTAAACTTTTCAACCTTATTCGAAAAATTATATAAGTTTAAAACCGTTATTTTAAGTTTAAAAACACTTTATATAAAAGAAAACGTATACTCAACCCCCCTCTCCTACTTGTCGTACCTTTGCTCTCCATTTTATCCCTTTTGAATAATATTTTTTTTATAATACCGTTTTTTAAGTTTAAAATCATTTTCTATAAAATAAAATCGTGTTAGGCTATCCATACCTCCTAGAAAAATAACTTTTAACTAACAATGACTAATTAACAAAAAAGATAAAAGTAGAAAAAAAGGGTTTGAATTGTATATATTTGAAAACTTAAAAGGAGTGAAACAAATTTTGTTTTTAGTTTCTTATTTTTCCTTGCAAATTTATGTTTTGCCAGGTTGTTGTCAAAAAGAACATTTTAAAAAAAGTACTAAATCGTTAAATGGGATTACTCGAGTGCTAAAATTACAAAAACAATGTAAAAAAACTCGAGCTGATTACGAGGGAAGTTTCTTTGAGCTACGAGGGGATAGGTGTCTTCTTAACATTTTACTTGTTTTTATGAGTTTCACACTGTTACTCATTTGATTCAACAAAAAATGAACTCCAAAAACAAGATGTGATTTTCTTGTGAAAGTAGTATGAATAGATGTCCAAAATCAGACCGAATGAATCTTTTATAGGTGGACCAGTCACAATGAATTGTTGCAACTCTTGATGAGGTGCACAAAATACCCGGTTGCAAAACTGACCCGCGGTTCTGCCCAGAATTGGTTCCTACCCGGTAAAGAGAGCGCTCGGTTCGTACCTGGTTATACACGGAGGGTTCCAACCCGGTTCTTGATTTTTTGGAATAGATCGGTTGCTACCCAACCCAGTTCCTACCGTTAAAATCACCATCCTTTTGGATCAAAATTTTGACTACTTTTTTTGTTTTTAAGCCTTCGAACTTAGTATAGATAGATGTTGGATGAATTGGTTGGGTAGCCAACTTGAAAACACTTAACTGAACGCAAAAAACACTCGCATTACACTCGTTTTACTCTCCTACACTTTCTACTCTCGTTATGGCTCTCTCACAATCATCTGCTAGTCAAGGTTCCACCACCTCGTCGCCAACAGTTGTTTGCGTTCTTCTCAAAATGCTCGTTTTAAGTTTTGTGACACATTATAATTTTTTTTGCAAGGCGTTGAAAGCAGATCCGGACTCCAAATAAACACAATTGGGTAGTGACGGTGGAATATTTCATTACAACGTAGATACGGTTCGTATCGAATGGCGAAGTTTGTGATTCAAGAAGCCCTTGCCGTTTGACCACTTCAACAACCCTTAGTTGACAAACATGATTCAAGAGACACTTCAACCTTGTTACACCCATGTAAGTCGTAATACACTTAGACGTTATTGTTTAAAAATGTGGAAAAATGCATAAAATGATTTAGTTGTATTTTTTGAAAATTTAAATACCCGTGTGAACTTAACTAGTGATGTTTGGTCGGCTCCACTTGATGAAACATACGATTGCGTTTGAACTTTTCTTGTATTCACATACCTGAGAATATTTGCTTCATATTTTAGATTATGTAATAACAACCTTTAAATTAGAAAATAAAATAGTTTCAGTGTCATTCGATAACGCCTCAAAGAATAATAGCACGGTTGAAAATTTAAAAATAAAATATAAACCGATTTGCAACGGTGTATTTTTACACACTCGAAGTGATGCACATATTATTAATTTGGTTGTCCAAGCCAGACTCGCCGCTCAACACGTTGACGAGATCAAAACTGGTCTTAGATTTATGTTACAAGATGTTTAAAAAAAATAGAAGAAGATATATACCGAATATAAACAATTTTGTAAGGATACGGGAAGATTTTTCTAGGTCCTAATTGAGATGTACCTACTTGATGAAATTCGACTTGTAAACTGTTTGAATGTGTTTTACAACAGAAATAAACTTTAAAATCTTATCATGATAGTCTTTTGCAAAATGATCGAGTCGAACCATTTCCGAAAGTGTGTTGGGAAAATATTCAAAAGGTAACAGAAATTATTAACGTTTTCAAGACCACAACTACAAAATTATCGAAGGTTTATTTTCCCACTAGTAATTTGGTGATTTCGGAATTATATTTAATGGCTTTAAATATAATAAAAATTTGAAAATAAAAATGAAATGCTTTAAACAAATGGTAGCACCAATGAAAGAAAAATTTTAAAAATATTTCAAAGAACTAACACTCATATTTACTTGTGTATCGTTTTAAACATGATATTAAATGTTACGGGGGTTGAACGTTTGATAAACGAAATCAATGACGATTTGAATTTGCATGAAGAAGACTCAAATTTTTCAGAAGAAACAAAAGATATTTTCTAATTTTAATCTTAAATCAGCGTATGAATTTTTTTAATAAGATATGGCCTGCCATAAACGTACACGACGCGTCAAGGGCATCGAGTTCAAGTGGTGGTAAATCGATTAGGGCCTCGGTTGTGGCTTTATTAAATATATTTCAAAATGAGACGGGTAAATGACAAAGGTGTAACATCCGATCAAGCGAGCTCGGAAGGTATAGTGGAACGGATTTTATATCCAATATGGATGTCGCTGATCATCGCAATTTTGATATTTTGGTTTGGTGGAAAGGAATGGAATTCCAATTTCCAATTTTATCCGCTATGGGGCCTGAATTACTAAACGCTCAAGTTTCTACGGTAGCTTCGGAATCTGTATTTTCCCTTAATGGCAGAGTTTTATCATTAAGAAGAACAAAACTCACTACGGAGTCGGTAGAGATGTGTATTTGCTTAAAGGATCAATTGGACGCGGTTGATCGTATACAAGACCAAAAACCTCATAGAAGAAATAGTACTTGAAACAAAAGTACAGGACGAAGAAGTGGATGATGGACTATCTTCTGACATATCCGATGAAAAACCCGCCAATGATATTTCGGTTCGTTCGCAATAGTTCTGGTGATTCGGCGAAGTCTACAAATAAAATTAAAATAAAAATGTTCTAGTTTTTAAAATTGTCTTATTTTTAAGGAATGTATTTTCTTTTGTTTCGGAACTATTGAAAATATAAAAAAAAATCATTTTATGTTGTATAATGTTATTTTAAATACTTATAAATTTTTTTTGCTCTACTCGATTGGAACCGGTTCTTGGACCCGAACCGGACCCAACCATACCCTACCCGGTTCCACATGGGTAGGGTCCGATTAAATCAAAACTGGTTCCTACCCTACTCCTCAGTGGAACTTGTTCCACTTGTAGCCTGTCCACCAAGAACCCGGTACCGGTTCCGACCCAATACCCGCTTTGTGCACCTCTAGTAACTTACTCTTCTTTCACAAGTTTTTTGTGATCATCATTTAATGCTAGTTTTCACCATCCTTACAGATCTGATGCATTTCTAATGAAACATTTATAAGGGGTCCAACCCCTGACCCCCCTCTCTCCAGGGCGAAGCCCCTTCGCCCCTAATAGCCTTAGAAATTAAATGTGCATTCCACAGGTTCTAACATACTTAATTTATATTCTAACTTTTCATTTGGTCTTAAGTAAATCTAGTTACATAAAATGACATTGATGACACTAAAATCAACAATACATCGCTCCTTATATTCGAGTGGCCTCCACTACTAGCACTATTGTTTTGGTTGGCAACATGCCCTATTATCTTTAAGGACATCATATAATCCCTCTTTGAAACGTCTATAACATCATACTATTGGTGATTTTAGTTATCAAAAGGTGTGGAGTGTACACTCATTAAAAACTATTCTGATTGCCGGCACCGACAAACACAAAGGGTTTAAGGGGGTAGCTCTCCTGGCAGCCAAAGGGGCTGAGCCTTTTGAAGTTGCTTCCTATATGTAGTTGAAAGCCTTTGAAAGTTGCTACGGATCTACATGATTGGTAGAAGTACCATTCATAGGAACTGCTTGATTAACGGTAAATATGCTAACAGAAGCAATTTAACGATAGTACACTGTACCATTGATAGTAACCAACAACCAAAATTAACCACCGATTGTTTTAAACGACATCTGACACACTCCTACACATATCATTATGTTATTTCAACTAAACATCGTGATGATTCCTCATCCATAAGAGTCCTTAGGTCTATTTAGGGTATTGTTTTTTAGAACGAGAATACATATTTGTTCTTGTTTCTTTCTAAATTATTCAAGAGTCCCATAACAATATCACTCTACCCTTATCGAATAGCAATTACAAATTCAAATAGATTATCGTGACCATACAAACTACAAAAACTACAATTACTATTCAATCTTTTAAGATAATCTTAATAAACACCGCCTGAATAAATTCAACTTTTCTGCAACCCGGTTCAACATCTCAGAATACCGTAGCCAACTTTCTGTTAATTGATGCATATACTCACGAACCCCGTTCACTAACTCCTACGATCCCTCTACTACGAACAAGTATGTTAATACATTGTTGGGAGTCCATTGGTAAAACGAGAAGCTGCTGAAGAAAATTATTGAATCAGAAAAGAGAGAAAAATAAACTGTTTGGATGGAAGGATAGGCGGATGAATAGAAATCAGTCATGCTCATATGCCCAATAAGACACCAAAAAGACAACCAAAAAGATTAACTACCAGAAAACAAAATCCGTTTTGAAAATACTACCTCGGCCTCATAAAGCTTCATTGTCCCGACAAATTACGTAGATCTCAAACTAAAAAAAAAAAACAAAACAAAATTTTGACTGCCCATTATTATGAGAGATTGCACTTCCCTTTGGTCTTTATTTAGATGGACATTCTAAACCGCCTTCCACACGAATCTAATACGGTTCAACAGGCTTTCGGAAGTTGGCTCCAGCATAAACTGCTTCCGACCCGAGCTCTTCTTCAATTCGCAAGAGCTGCATACATTCAAGTGTTAATTATTATTATTACTACTATTATTATTATTATTATTATTATTATTTATTGTTATTATTATAGTTATTATTATGAGGGTATTTGAGTAATTTTACTCTAAAAAGCTCATTGGTTTTAGTTTATATCCACAAAAACACAAACATACCCACTCATATAAGAGTTATAGGTAGGGTCTGTGGAGGGTGGGATTAGAGATTGCTCAAAGTGAAGACCACCGGCTCCAAAAACTTGTTTTCTTTTTGACGTTACAATATACAGTATAGTAATTCAGATAACTTAAGTTTTAGTTTATTATATGTTTGAGCTTATTTTTACAAAATCAAAGTTGAAACCGTCATCCGAACAAATCTTTTACTTTTAAATAAAAATTGCTTATTTTCGTTTTTTCAAAAATAAAAGCTTGTACACAGCTAAGTGTAAAAAATATCCTAAATCTTTAAATAGAACGATTTAAGAGGTTGCATGTAATTAAAAATAGACCTTGGACCATTTTAACCTTGTTTGACCCGTTCCCCTTTTAGCTAATTCAACCCATACAACATCTGTGGTAAGAACCATTATGGTCATGAATCATGATCACAAAATAAGAGAACTTTGTCAACTGATAATCTTATTTTGAAATGATGATTAACAAGTCAGGAAGGTGAGAAAGATCAACCTGATTGTACTTAGCAAGACGTTCTGACCTACATGGTGCTCCAGTCTTGATTTGGCCCTGAATTACATAATATAATCAGAATCGGTTTGCTTATTATTTTCTTTATGTATTTTTATACATATGTAATTATGTACAAATCATTACCGTTGCTAAACCAACAGAGAGATCAGCAATGAAGGTGTCTTCTGTTTCCCCACTGATAAAAAAAGAATATGAAATTCTTAATTAATTAAAAAAAAAAGAACTGAAAATTGAATATTTGCTGTAATTGAATTTCCATACCTGCGATGACTGGCCATCACGCCCCAACCGGCATGTTTGGACATTTTTACAGCTTCAATGCTCTCAGTTACAGACCCAATTTGGTTAACCTAGGATTAGAAAACAATATGAAAAGATTCAAAATGACAAGCAAATAAGAGGCAGCATAATGAGTTGACTTTGAACTTTTTTATGAATAATCAGTGTATTGAATATAATTAGGAAAATTACATTATCAAACTTTTTTAATAAAATAACTTGTGAGGTTTTGTGCGTTAAAAATACAAGAAAACCTAAAATAAAAAAAGACAGGATAGGCGGAAGAGTAGCATCATCATTGTCGCACAACCAATTTTCGTCACCGGTTAGCTTCCTCAATTGGAGACTCAACAATTGTTGTTCATCCAAGGATGTAGAGATCGAAGACGCGACAGTGATCGAATCAGTCCGATGGTCATCGAGGGCACCAACGTGGAATTGATTAAGCATTGCAATAGTAAAATCATTCCAGGTGATGAAGTCTGAACTCCGATGCCAACCATTGAACCACCAGAATGGTTTATCAGTAAAGGATTCATTGACATAGGGAAACCGCTCGTCATCATAGATCTCGTAAAAGAGAAAATATCGTTCAGCTTGAGAGATCCATAGGGCTGGATTAGATCCAGTGAAACGAGGTAATCGTGGATGTTCCTGCAATTGTTCTTCCAAAGCCATCTATGCTAAGGATCAATGACAGCACCAATGTTGTGTATTCAAATTAACACAACTAGAGATATCAAATGATCTAAGAAGCATATGTGATTATATGGGTTTAATGGATCGATTACAATGAGAATTCAAATCAATAACATAGAAGAGAAGAGGGGATGGGAAGACCAGAGATCACAGAGCAGGAGATGGGAGAAGAAGTCACACATTCATCAAATTCGTCATACCCTTTTCTCCCCGACACGCATACTTATATCACCGTTCCCAAATAGCAATTCAGATTGTTGGGCCACTGGACTGGGCTGGTAGGTTGGGCCCCCGGTGGTCTAGTCTGGTTCATAACATCAGGTCAACTCGAATCGAAATGGATAACAAAATGGGTTAGCCATGTTGCCTTGTTTACGACAAGAACCCGTTAGCCCAACTATAACACGTCAATTTGACCCATTTACTTTAGAGCATAGTATTTTGATTTTACCAATTCAAACGTTAGAGAAAAAATATAACCCGAATCGAACCATTAATAACTAAATCAATCAAAATTGCCACCTCTAAAGAAGATGATCGGTGATATACCTTGAGGAGAAGGGCGTTACATGTCTTCTCACTAATTGCCTTCTGAACTCTCTGTAAACACAATTTAAATAGCCAAGGAATTCAATTTTTTGTCAAGGGGTTGAAAACAATAAATTCAGAATTTGGGTTCTTAACTTCTTATGGTTTAAAAATGACAAATCTAACCGTTGGATTAGTGACCAATAGATCATCTCCAACAATCTGTACGTTATCACCACATTCCACAGTCATTTTTCCGTAGTGTTCCCAGTCATCTTGGTCAAATGGGTCTTCAATTGACACGATAGGGTACTCACTCACAAATGATTTGTAAAGATCTTTGAGTTGTACTCCTGAAATTTTTTGAGAACCGTTGTTGTTCTACATAAAGGAATTAATTAAAGAAACATGTATTAGAGTCAATTATGGAGGTAAAAAAAATCTTTCAAATAAAGTAGTAATGAAAAACACCTCTTCCTTGAAGTTTAAATCATAGGTCTTGTCTTTTCCATAGAATTCAGATGCAGCAACGTCCATTCCAATGACAACCTACATGATTATAATGTTTTGAATGTGTATGCTAGTATATTTTTGTAAAGATAGTAAGACGGATGGGTTGAGTAACAGGTCAAAATTAGTGACCTTTCAGTACATTAAATCAAGTGGGTCGGTTTGACCCAAAACACCTGTGTAAAGAAAACTTGCAGCTTTTTAAATAAGTAGTGTATCAAATATGATTACAGTCTACATATATAATTTGTAGAGGTTGTATGCCTTAAAAATACACTTTGGCTTACTTTCAGCCCGTTAAGAATGTGTATACTGTATAATTTGTATAGGTGGTGACGTAGGTGACTTGGGTGGGTAACGAGTCAACAGGTGGGTTGGGTTGACCCGAAATACTTAATGTAAAAAAAAAATAAAGCTATTATAAATAACTAGTGTGCTAAATTAATTACAGAATAAATATATTATCTCAGTATTAGTTTCTCTCTTTGAATAAAACAATTTAAGAGATTGAATAAACATACACTTTGGGGATTTCCAACGGGTTTGACATGCTTTCTTTTTAAGCTAATTTTTAGATTACCCATTAGAAGGTCGAAATTGCAACCTCTAATTATTTGGTTAATAGGTTCAGTTTCATTGGGCTTAATAAATTTCAGGAAATGAGGACATGAAATAATCCCATCCAAGTAAATTACTGCAAACGAGTGGTTTTAAAGTATCACCTTTCCTGTGTAACCAGCTTGGGCAATGGCTGTCTTGAGCAACTCAAGGCCCTCCTTGTTTTCCTAAAGCACAAGAAGACATATTCATGTTAAAAGGCGATGAAGAACTTGAAAATGAATATGAAAATGATATATGATCATGGTTGAACCAAATTTACCTGAATATTCGGAGCAAAGCCACCTTCATCACCAACATTTGTTGCATCCTGGCCGTATTTCTTCTTAATAACAGACTGAAAGCAAATGAAAAAGATTATCAATCACACAAAACGTAGAAATTCAAAATTTATGAGTTAACATACTTGGTAACATGTTTCAACTCACCTTTAAATTATGATAGACTTCAACACCCATTTTCATTGCTTCCTTGAAACTCGAAGCACCAACAGGAAGAATCATGAATTCCTACCAAAAAAAGAAAAATTAACTCCTTATCATGGAGCATCTGATTTATCACAAAGAGCATATGTAATGAAGAATACCTGCATGGCAAGCTTGTTTCCAGCATGTGATCCACCATTGATGACATTGAATGCTGGTACCGGTAAAACTAATTTCTTGTTGCCAGCCAAGTTTGCTATATGCTGAAGAAATTTTTCAGACAAGCATATCAATTGACTTCATGTTGATATGAGCAAAAAAGATTAAATTTGCAGGTCCTTTATCAAAAAATGTTAACCTTGTAAAGAGGAATATTGTTGACACTAGCCCCTGCTTTGCAAATTGCAAGAGATACTGCCAGAATAGCATTTGCTCCAAGCTAAACAACAAAGTAATTTCAATCACAAGTAAGACTAATGCCAAATTTTGTGCAAGAAAACAAATCAATCCAGAATCTGAAACTATACCTTTTGCTTGCACCAACCCCACTCATTTTTAGTCCCATCGAGTTGTTGAACCATGTAATTGTCAATACCATTTTGATCAGTTGGGTCCTGTAAAACAACCATACATTCAAATCATATATATTACATGATTCAAAACATAACTCATACGTGTCTTCACACCATAAATAATAATACTGCAATTGATATTGAGGAATAAGGCTGATGAAACAAACCTTGCCTACAATAGCAGGGCCAATAACAGTGTTCACATTGGAAACAGCCTAGTCATAGAATGTAAAAGTTAAATTATATCAGAATCATGTGGTGTAGTATAGTATATAACAAAACTCATTCCAGACTAATAGCACACCTTGGAGACACCTTTTCCCAAGTAATCTGAGCCTCCATCTCTCAATTCAAGAGCTTCATAGACACCTACAAGAATTATATGCACATATTATTATGATGTCCAAAAATCTAGCCAAATATTACCTGATTAAAAATTAAAAATTAAATGCATGATTGCCTACAACCAATATACAACATCAAAAGGCTATACCAAAGAATACAGGGACATCAATGTAAAAAAGATAAACTTTAACATATTGTTTCATAAGGGAAACAGATCTTACCTGTGGATGCCCCGCTAGGAACAGCTGCTCGGGCCCATGTACCGTTTGATAGAGTAACATCCACCTAAAACATTGAAACATTAACATCCAGATTGCAGGAAAAGAATCCTATCACACTTCAAATCAGCACAACACCATTTCTAAGTGTAAGTTAATTTGAAACTCAATAGTCTAGATTAACATACGTACGCTTCTTTTTTACAATTACACCAGTACAAATGATTGATTAAAATAAATGTTGTACTACATATGAAATGCATATATAATTCAGAATCTAATTATATGTGTGATCATACGCCAATATACATATATTTGTGTATATAAACGGATCAAAACACAATCACTTAATTAATTCAACTGCTGTAATAATGAAGATCAGTCACCGTTTCAAAGAAAACCTAGCATTAACTGAAAATGCAATAATTGAATCTTACTACAGTTCAAAGCAACACAAAACACCATTTCTAGAGTATAAGTTAATTTGAAACTCAATACCTGGATTAATTAGATATACAGCTTGAGCTTCTTTTACACAAGTAAACCAATATAATCTGTGTACATGTTATACTTCATATGAAATGTATATAGAATTCAAATCTAATCATATGCGTGATCATACGCTGATATACATATAGGGTGAGGTTCAAGAGAAAACCTCTTTTTATGAAAAAACCAAGAAAACTAATCTTAATCATTGATCATTATTGATCAATGGCTATAATCAATTGATGGCAAATTTGTAATAAAATTCATGTTAGTTAATTAATTATAGGGATTGAGGGTAAAATAGAAAAATCAAGTATTTGAATTTAAAACCACCCCTATAAAATTGGAAACTCAATAATTCTCTCATCTCTCTCCTATCTATTATTTAAAAACAATCAAATCAATTTATTAAAATTACTATAAGAACTTTTCATTTGAATTTTTTGATGATGAAAACCCAAGTTTTATGTAATGCATGGTTTACATATATGTTTATGTATATGTAATCATGCTTACGTATACGTAATCATGCTTAAATATATGTAAACACAATATTTCTATCCGATCTCTCCTATCTACTATTTTAAAACAATCAAATCAACTTATTAAAATTAATATAAGGACTTTTCATTTGAATTTTTTGATGATGAAAAACCAAGTTTAATGTTATGCATGGTTTACATATATGTTTATGTATATGTAATCATGCTTACGTATACGTAACCATGCTTACAACTATGTAAACATGTTTACATGTATGGTTACGTAAACGTAAACATGTTTATTTATATGTAAACTTGTTTACATATACCTAAACCGAAACTATTAACGTAAACGTAAACGTGTTCTACGTTGTTATTTCTATTTCTTTTATTTGCATTTAATTTCATCAAAACCCATTTAATCCAATTCTACGGTTTATTTATATGTATAACTTTTGTATTTATGTCTATTTATCTCATTTCATTTTAAATTCATTATCATCTTACGAACATTCAAATCCTTTATGTACATGTACGTGTAATTGATAAAGAAAAAAAGTGGAGGAATTCATACAATTATATTTTATACTTTATAAAGTAAGGGATTTAAGAGTTATCCAAATTTAGATCTGCTAATTTTGAAAATATTAGATATAGTCAAACTAAAAACATGGGATTTTGATTAGAAAATATAAATCTACCATAATTAAAGATAGATAATCTTACTAATATACCCTTATTGATTTAATAAAAAAATAAAATAAAGAAATTTTCTGATTGGTTGAGACTGGTTTTCTTGGTTTTCGCCTAACTTTCTGGTTTTCTCTTGATCCTTCCCCTATACATATATTTGTGTATATAAATGGATCAAAACAACATTAACTGAAAATGCAATAACTGAATCTTATTACACTCCAAATAAAAAACAACATATCTAGAGTATAAGTTAATTTGAAACTCAATGCCTGGATTAATATACAGCTTCTTCTTCACAATTAAGCCAATATAAATGATAGATCTATACAACTTTATACTTCATATGAAATGTATATAGAATTCAAAATCTAATCATACGCAAACACGATTAAGTACTTAATCGGCTGATCTAAATGCAATTTCACAGCAAAACTAATCATAATAACGAAGATCAATGACCGTTTCAAATAAAACCTAACATCAACTAAAAATTCAACAACAATCGCAACGTATATCATCGATTCACGATTGTACATGTATAATTGTATATCGATCTTAAATCAAATCAACAACGACGATATATACTATATACGATTGAGATATCAAATTGATCTACGGAAACGAAACAAGTATACCTCGACGGTTGGATTGCCTCTGCTGTCGAAGATTTGACGTGCCGTTACTGACTTGATCGTTGCCATTCTTCTTCTTCTTCGACGGAGAGATTGATCGGAAATGAGAAATTGGAGTGAGTGAATAGATGTATTTGTAGGTGGTGGAGGTATTTATACCCCTCCGGTTTTCGTGATGAAAAAGTCTCCCTCCGAAATAAAAGGAAATTGTATCTTTTCCATATATAGTTTATTTATTTATTTAAATAAATAAGAGAAGTTACATTTTTAACCCACTACCTTTTCTACATTTACATAATCACCCCTCATGGTTGTCGGAAAGACTTGATTAGCTTGTTGATTGCCTCTACGATAACACGAGTCCAAGGGCATGGTTTTAGGGACTCCGGAGGAGATTGAAAACACGTCTTTGTGTTCTTGTTACGGACGTAAATGAGTCAAAGAGTTCTTCAACAACTCGAGATCGACACTTAAATTTAAAATAGGAGGTTTAGGCTTGAAATTTAAAAATCTTTTTTTTCAATAATTGTTAAAATAATAGATGAGAATAAAATTATAGAGGATCCTAAAGAATTTAAAAATTGATCAATGCTAATCTTTAGTTTAAAATAGTAGTTTACATATTGATAGACAAAATTTTATTTCTAATTTTATTATGAAAGTTCGTATGTTTAGAAGACGGAAATTTTATTACTATACTAAATGAATTCTTTTCAAAAACCATATATTGTCTGAAAGGTTATGTTAACTATTTTGATAATAACATTTTTTATTTAAATATATTTTGTCAAAATAGTTATTCTAATAAATAATTTCAAATAATGTCACGTGTCATCATTATACTTTTTTCTCACTAAAATTTTCTAATTTTTTATATTTTACATAGGTTTGAATTTTAAAATCTAATTATGTTATGTTGTTTTTCTTAAAAAAATAATATAAAATTATTACTCTTCTTATTCACAAGTGTCGGTGGCATTTAAAACAACCACCGACACAGCCCCTTAACTTTTAATAATATTCAAATCAGCCCCTCTACTTTTTAATCTTTGTATGCTTTTCGAATAACCCCCTCAACTTTATATAATATCAATACTAACCCCTAAAATTTTTACAACGTCACTTTAACCCTCTTAAATTTTTAATGTTTAGAGTTTACTCTTTTTGGTATATATAATATGTTTTTATTTAGTAACTTTCGTTCTTTAATTTTTTACAGTCTTTTTTGGCCTTTTATTTCCAATTTTTTACTTATTTTTTAATAGTTTCATTTTTTATATAAAGTTACGAGTATAATCAATGGTCTTATCGTAACTCACGGGTTTGCAACGGCTTAATTTTCTATATAAAGTTTCAAATGTTTTCAACGTTTATAGTTACGAGCATAACGAACGGACTCGCCATAACGTACGAGTTTGCTACGATTTCGTTTCTTTTATAAAGTTTCAAATGTTTTAAACGTTTATGTATTTAACCACGTTTATGTCACCACCACACACGAAACGAAGTTTACGCCCCCGCCGAAACGCGCGGGTAAAAAAGCAGTTGTTTGTAGTTTTTTTTGTCAGCGTTCCGATATAACTTTTTTTAAAACGGAGTTGTATGATGTTTTTTTATCGTTGTCTATAGCGAGTGTCGTTACTGTTGTGGTACCGTTACGAGCTGAAACTATTATGGGCGAACGACATCATTGTCGATATTGGTATTAAACCCGATCGGTATTCGTTTTATGGTTTTCGACGACCCGAACAAGTAATTTTTTTATTTTGTTTTTTTTTCCTTTTTTTATTATTTAGTTTTATGTTTTTTTTTATTAACATTATTTTTACCGTTGCGTCTACGTTTTCATTTAAATTTTATTAACGATGGGCATGGCACCGGTTTCTATGATAACTTTCGTTTGTTAAGTTTTTTTTCGTTCGTTAAGTGTTTTTTTTTTGCATTGTACGCTATAACGAGTATGCGATTAAATATAAGTTTACTAACGCAAAGGAGTCAAACCAATAATGACCAACCTCCTGTAGCGAAGCGCGGATAATTTTTTTTATTTTAAATTTTCCTTTTTTTATTATTTACTTTTATGTTTTTTTTATTAACATTATTTTTACTGTTGCGCCTAAGTTTTTGTTTAAGTTTTATTAACAATGGGCCGGCCGACACTGATTTCTCTGATAACTTTCTTTTGTTAGGTTTTTTTAAATAACGGAATGCGCGGCTTTCTTATTTTTTTTTTGTCAACGTTCTGATTTTAATTTTCTTGAAGACGGAATTCTATTCAAATTCGAGTGTTATTTTGGTATCGTATGCTATAACGAGTCTGTGATTCGATCTAATTATCCACGCAAACAGGTCAAACCAATTACGACCAGACTCCCGCAGCCGCAAAGCGCGGGGAGTAAAAACTATTCAGCAATAAAGTAAAAGAAATATAAACAAACCTATACGAACCATTTAAAAGAAAAAGAAATTAACAAAGGAAAATTAAAAAAAATGTGGAAGCTGATGAGGGAGTAACGCAAGAGAGTTTCCTTTGAAGACAACTAAAGGGGTAACAGCAGCAATGATGACGAAACCTAAATGAATCTATAAAAACCATAAATAATGACATCTCAACCATAAGTACATCATATAGCCAAACCAAGAAAATATGACAATGGCACAAGAAACTTACCAAGTAAAACAGGAAGAAAAAACTAAACTCAACACACTCAGAAGAAAAAAATTTATAAAAATGCAAGAAACATAATGGATATAAAGATCATTATGGTTAAACAAAAAACAGATATGTGCAAACCTTATCCTATAATCCAAGGGGGATATGATATTCCATAGAGAACAGAATACTAATCATGATCACGCATGTAAACTCCTGAAAATTTGAGCTAGACAAAGTTGGGATCCAATTCATTATGGCCATTTAAAAATACTTTGATCTCACATTGATGAAGAATACCGACAGGAAGTGTAGCTATTTTTTTATTTAACCCGTTTGATCTGTAATAGGAAGGGGGATTCAAGAGTCAAGACTATTTTGAACCAACTCATTGCAAGGAACTGTGACATGCCATCAGAAAAAACGAACTATATAACAGGAAGTCAAACATTTATATGCTCCTCCTCTTAACAAATAAAAGTTTTGATATCATAAAATTCAGTATATTACCTCAAAATCATCCGGTGGTTTGCAAAATAAACATGGCTGATTCATTCCTCATCCAAGGTAACCATTAAAAAAAATATCAGATTCATCATAAAAAATATAGAAGTAACGACTATAAAAAAGGACCCGAGCCGACCCGTTCAAACCATCCTAACCTGCTACCCAAATTGACATGTAATTCAACCTTACCAGCCATATGTTATGAGATCCTGCAGCAGCTAATGCAACCATCAAGTGTTGTGAACCTCTAAAAGTCCTGATTAATTAATGAGTGTTCACACATATCTCCATTTTTTATATATACGTATATCTTCATAATAATTGATATATGACTCACAACTCACTTCAATTCACTTAATGCAATGAAAAGAGTTTGTAACAACAGTTATCGATTGAGCAAATATAGCCAAAGTAAATATATGGAGACAAGCACAGATATGTCGGCCGATAGTATACACAATCTCACTTGTATATAAACACAGGGGCTTGTACATAACTGATTCAAATACGTAACCCTAGAATAGATATGAACCGAATTTTATGGAAAAAGGAAAATCGAATGTACGTATAGGGTTTTACCTGAGTCGTCAGATATTGGTCGCCGGAAAATTGGTTTCAAGGCCGAAACCCTAATCGCCGCTGTCACCGTCGATATTCAAACACCACCACCATTGAGAGCGAGAATGGCGTTTTGAAATGGGATTAGGGCCACGGTTGAGAGCACCGGTGATGAAGATTGGCATGGTGCAGTGGGTGGCTGTGGTGATGCAGTCGTTTGAAGACGGTGGGGGGAGGGGGAGAGAGCGAGATAGGGATGGCAAAATAACCCGAGCCCGACGGGTATACCCGAAACCCGACGAGTTCGGGGCGGGTATACCTGAAACCCGACGGGTACGGGTATGAGATTAATTTTTAAAACTTTCACGGGTATGGGACGGGTATGGGATTAGGTGATACTCGACCAAATTACCCAAAATCACATACCCGTTTACCCGAACATATACCTGAATCATATACCCGAAAATTTGTAATTTATAATTTTATTTTCTCTTAACCCATGGCTATTAATGCTTCATTTTAGTAAGTTTATTATGTGAAAATTTACTTTTTCTTTTAAAATATGTATTTATAAATATAAAAAAGTAGACTCATAGAAAAGTACACAACACAAACCCGACGGTTATTGGCCGATATCCGCGAGTATACCCGATACCAACGGGTATGCCCGTTACCCGACGGGTAATGGGCCGGGTATGGGACACAATTTTACAACCGGGTATGGGTTTGGGATTAAAGATACCCGGCCAGAACCCAACCCATTGCCATTCCTAGAGCGAGAAGGGGGAGGCGTGAGAACGATGGAAGTGATATTAGGGTTTTCAAGGTTTTATTGGCGTCTCAGTTACGAAAGCGAACAGTCGCCACCGGTGCAGGCGTTATAGGCGGGAACCAAGATCGACGTCCGGCGTTTTAAAATCGGGAATCATCCGGCGTCTTAAAATCGGGAACCAATATGCTTTATAAAGGAGTATAGGTATAGATAAAACGAGCCTATCCGCTTATAAGTTACTCGGGACTGACTCGTTAAAATCTCGAAATGAACCGAGCTTAGAGTTTGAGCCCGAACTTAAACTTTGTCGAGACTTATTTAATACATGAGCTCCAGCTTGAGCTTCACACTTCGAACTCGAGTCGGCTTGCGAGCCTAAAGACACGAGCTCTAGTCTGAGCTTCACATTTTATTTATAAATAAACTAATTATTAATAAATAATAAATAAGCTGAGTCTCGAGCTGAGCTCGATTTTTAGAAATAGAGCTGTAAATAAACCAAGCTCAAACTACCTTAAATTAAACAAGCCATGCTTAAGTCTAGATGAACTCGTATTCAACTTGGCTTGGCTCCTTTACACCTTAAAGTTTCATTTATATTTATTTTCAACAAAAAAAAGTCAACGTTAATTTCCATTAGTACACGTTGTTGATAGCGTACCTAGGTTGGTGGGATGTGCGTCGGTTGACCCCATGCAACTTTTGTTTTTACTAGTATATATACTATCTAATTCCGATCGACCCTACAAATTTTTTGATGATCCAAAGAAAATTTGAGATCGACATCACTAATTTAAATTTTTAACTTTTATAAATTGATAATTACTACAAAATAAATAAACACAATAGAAACAAATTTAAAAAAATAAGTTAAAAAATCTAATAAATATAAACCTTTATGGTCACTAGTATTTAAATAAATTTGAAATTGTATAAGGCCAATAACTCGTTACTAAATTAAATGGATTAAATAGGCCACTGCTATCATAATAAACCCATCACCCAATAAATGAAATTAGCTGTAATCTAAAAGAATTAACATAAAGCCCTCAAATAAATTATTTTTCATCATTGATTAAGCATAGAAAAAATGACAGAACAAGCGAACGGTCTATCGATGAGGATCGGCAGGCTATCAGTGACTAAGTTTCACCCCTCTCTTGACTTTTCTATCTTCTCGTGATTCCAAAACATCTATAAGTTTAGGTATTGTTCTATAATAACTTAGGTTTACTCTATATTTGTTTTTTATCAAACAACTTATCGTTTTTTTTGCTAAATTTATTTGATTTGGTTTTATCTATACTATATCATAATACACTAGTAGAGAACCCGTACGATGTGCGGCCCGTCAAATTAATTTTGTGTAAATATTTGTTTAATTAAACAAATGTTTTTAATAAATCACACCTCATTGCAAAGTATACATTTCAATTTGTTTATGCTTGTATGATGGTTGCAGCTTCAATATGGGTAATAAGAGACCTTTTGATGTACTCAATAATATGAAGATAAAGTATACATCTCATTTATCAATCATAGATGTTATTCAAATTTAAGTTGAAATGGTAGGAGGGTTGGGAAAAACAATAGCACAAAGGAAATGGGTCAAAATCACTTTAACTTAAATACCTACTGAGAGAGAAAAAAAAATAGCACTCCATAAGCCTAACTCATATTTATTCATTACAATTTTGCCACATTTTTAACCAAGAAACTAAATCTTGGCATAAATTATGACTTTTAAACAAAATTTGTTCTTTACTGTGGATCAAACCCAAAATAAGTTGGGGTGCCACATTTTTTGGAATACAATCTTTATTCACATGAAATCTCATAACTGGGACACCAGAAATCAACCCATTTTTGACGAGATAATTCATTTTCCTGAAATTTATATAAGCCATTTTCTGGTGCCACAAAGTTGAATAATCTTGGCATAAATTATGACTTGTAAACAAAATTTGTACTTTACCGTGGATCAAACCCAAAATAAGTTGGGGTGCCACATTTTTAACCAAGAAACTGAATCTCGGCATAAATTATGACTTTTAAACAAAATTTGTTCTTTAGCGTGGATCAAACCCAAAATAAGTTGGGTAGACTTCAAGACCACATATCTTGAATTGGCTTGACCTTGACCACCATCATTAAGGTTTCTATTGAATAAATCTATGAAAGAAAATGGTGTCACTGATTGCATTCTCAATATTTCAATGTGCTCAAGACAAATACTATTTATAAACAATCCAGCGAAGTATCATCAATTTAAACATGCCCTAAATATGAATTGAAATAAATCAAATAAAAAAATCTTAGGGATATTATTAGTTTCCAATTAGGTGAATCAAGTCCCGAAAATATTACCTGAGTAACGGACTTGCGTAGGACATAATGAAGAAGACCGGCGGGATGACTATTCTCATACTTAAGCCGATACATTCCTTCTGGCATTTTGAAATAGGTTTCAAAATAGTATTTAAAACTAATGAACAACTACTTTCTTGTAGAAAAAAAAAGTTTAAAAAAAATTCAGCTGTTAGATGGTATCCTCCAAGATGTGGAGCAGATGTTGACTTGTAAATCATGTGGCATAAGATAGACAAATCATGTGGCATCCATGGAGAATCAGTATAAAGGCTAAATAAATGCTAGCAAGATTGAATTCAATTTCTTATATTAAGCTGTTTGAAGGATGAAGCTTTCTTTACCTGTACCATTGACTGTTGAACTAAAAAATCATTCTCTCAAATCTGCAGATATGAAATTTGACAAATAAATGGCTTGTTTTATGCTGAATCAAAATTTTCAATCATAGAACTAATTACATCATTTCAGAATTAGAAATTCTATGTTCAAATAAATCCCCAAATTAATTTATAAAAGAAAAATAAATTAACCTGAAATTCTCCTTCACATGAACTGTTTTCCTGAGAACAAATACTTCAATAAACCTGAATATGCAACAAATTATTGATCATGCTACTGTGTTTTTACATGCCGAACGAACACTTAAAGCTAATATTTTTAAGATCTAATCTGACATCCGCAGAACCGAATTAAGCAGCTGATCCAACTCGGAATTCATCTCGAATATAAAAAATTACAGATCCAAATTACATCAATTTAGTGGAAACAAACAATAGAAGCCAAATAAACCTAAACCCAAATCAATTGAAAAAATGGCAGACTCAAAACTTAAGTATTATGCTACAAAGATTAAAAAAACAAATCATATAGAAGGAACTTATTTATGATGATGAAGAAGACAACATTGACACTCCAAATCACAACTCCAGATCGGGTTTATCTACCTACAAGGATTTCGAGATGGACTGAAAATATAAACCTAAGAATCGAAGATGGTAAGAACGCTATGAATCACCTGGAAATCATGGTCGGTGGCTAGGTATCCAAATCTAGTTTCAAGTTCGGAGAGAGCGTACAACAGGGTTCCATCGATGGTGCAGCAAAGATTGCACAAAAGCTCTTTCTCTACTGCCATCGCCGGCGGTGGCTAGGGTTTTAGGAGAGGGAGAATCGGGGGTGATGGTGGGGAGGGAGTCAATGCCTTTGATGGCAGAAGCGGTTACACTGAAGAAGAAGAAGTGGGTGAGGGTGGGGAGGGAGTGAATGCCTTTGATTGTAGAAGCGGTTACACTGAAGAAGAAAGGGGTGTTTGGATTTACTTTTTGAAAGAACTTATTAACTAATAAATTAAAAGTTTGTTTGGATAATTGGTGAAAAAGTCAAAATTAAAGGAGATGAAAAGTTGTTTGTGAGAAGTAGAAAATTGTGACTTTTCCAAAAAGTCATAAGTAGGTTTTAATAAGTAATCCCAAACACCCCCGAAGAAGAAGGTGAATCGAACGCCGGTATCTTAATGAGGCCGGTCCGGCGTCTTAAAAAAACGAGCATTCGATATGTATTATAAAGGAGTATAGATATGAGAATGACAAAAAAAAAATTTAACATATTTTAAACGGTTAAACAATATGATACAATCATTTGAAAGGGAAAATTACCAAAATATATATTGATCAGGCATAAAAAAAAAATGGGCGTCGACTAAGCCTACAATGACAAAAGTTTTAGTCAGCAAAATACAAAGGCTTTAGCCGGCGAAATAAAAAGGCTAAATGTGTTTCGCCGGCTTAGCCTTCAATCCGTCGGCTAAATATCTATTTTGATAACTTTGACTCGATCAATGTATATTTTGGTGATTTATCTCCATTTAAAACATATACAATTAAAGAACATACAATTGAGCAATTTGTTAACAGTTAATTACACATGTCATTGCATCAGGTACAACTCCTTTAAACATGCCACTCTTCACCTGTTTCTGTTGCCAAGTGTTTCTTCTTTATATATACATATTTTCTCTTATCATTCTTTCAAAGCTTCGTATCTCTGTATGATCGTCTCCTGTCTCTGTTTGGGTTAGTTTTTCCTTATTTTTTTTTTACCTGTGGATTACGTTTAACATTCGCTTCATTTCTTCTTCATTTGTCGCAGAGTTTGCCTTAATTTGTTTGATTTCTTCTTTAATTGTCGCTGAATTTGCCTTAATATGATTTATTTCTGGTTATATAACTCATACAATTGAGAAAAGGGTATGGCTGTGGCTGAGGGGAGTGGAGCACGCGTTCTTTTCTTCTACTGACCCTGCTCGATAGGGTTTCTTGATTCGATGATTTTCTACTGACCATGATGGTAGGTCATACTCTGAGCCTTATGACGGTTTAGAGTTGTCGATCTTCGAGACCGATATGAATTATTATTATTATTATTTTGTTCGACAACAGATCTAGATTCGCTGATTTTGTTCTGGTTTTTTCCTGTTTATTTATGTTCGACTTGATGCTCCTATTGTGCTAGCGTGTAGAAGGTGATCTGTCACTTTCTTCATTGGTTTACCACCATTGTAAGCTTAAGATTCTAGATTTTGTATAACGCTGCAAAAAAACATGTTTGTTTTTTCCTTTTGTAATTAGGGTTACACTCTAATCAAATTAAAATTGACAGGTGTGTTGATGGATTGTTTGTTTGTTTAGGGAACATCAAAGTGCTTGTATGAGATGAAAAAGCGAAATCATCAGGTTTAATCGTTGAGATTCAAATTGGGGTGGTGATTAACTTTTGGCCATAGTTGGACTACTGTGCTTTGCCTTTCACTTTTCGACAAATTACTGTTTTTGTAATTAACGGACATCAATGCAAAGATTCTTTGTGGTTCCTAAAGACACGGAAGATATTGTTAATTATCTCAAGACTAGGTACAACAATACACTCATGTTTGTTACAGAAAATGGCAATTTTTTTGCGTCTTATGTTGGTTGTAAGTTATAACATTGTTAATAGCTTTTGAATTTTTTTAGTTTAATCACCAATTGTGCAGAATGTACTAGTAGCAGAGATTTTGCATGACGTGAAGCAAATTAATTTCCCCCACGCATACCTTGCCTTTTTAGCTGAATTCATAAGGTGAGTTTGGTACAATCTAAATTTTAAGTCAAACAGACTAATTTTTGTCCTAAGAATTGATGTTAAACCATACATCCAGAACAAATTAACCTTTTGAGTAACATGACTTTGATAGAAAACTACATATACAAACGTTATGCACGTGGGAAATTTGAAGGCTCTGCTTGAGATTGAGGTGAGATTTTGATCTTACTAATTAGGTTTCATTGCTCCCCATGCCGTAGCCAACAAAATTGAATGAATTTTGAATTCAACGGATTTTAGGGGATGTGGCATTGTTATTATTGCGCTTCTAGGAAATTGATTCTGATTATTCTAGGGGAATAATCACAGGCTGATTTTGATTACTTAATTATTTAGATATTCATTTATTTAATTATTTAGGTGTGATTTTACATGTAAATCCCTAAATAATAAGGATTTTCCAAACATGATCATCACAGGTTCAAACACCAGTAAAATCTTTCAAAAGTAATAACATCTTTGCTGCATAATTCTGTTTTGACAGTAATATTTTTAAGTGTTTCGTAAAGGGATTGATCACTGCTGAAAATGTGTGATTGCTTTGATGCGTAATTTCATAGGACTAACCCTATTTCATTATGTTTTTACAGTAAGGTTTCCAACAGTTCTTCAAAATCTATATTTTGTTTGAGAACTAGGTTAGAATCCCGTGCATTACACGGGTTGTATATTGAAAACGATATAACTTATAAATTTGTAAATACGCCCTAACTTGTCAGAGTATTATGATCGTATCGAGATATATCAAGTGGAAATGTGTGTATATAACAAATTAGTATTTTTCTTTAATTAGTTATATTTTGATTTTCTATTATATATGTATATATATATATATTCTTATTTAATATAATTAGTATTTTTCTTTAATAATATATTTATAATATCATTATTATTATTTAATAAGATACATATGCATTTATTAGGAGAGAGAGGTGGGAAAACCAATATGAGAATGCATGAGGAAGTGACAAGTGTCCAACTTAAACCTTTATTTATTAGTATAGATTTAAAATGATAAGGGACATAGGATGAGCTATTATGTTAGTTGGTGAGCCAACATCAACGTGACAAGTTTTTTGTTTCCTTCAAACACATGCATATACATCCCACAAATACACACATAACATTTTTATTTATTTATTTATTTATTTATTTATTGTTTTTATATTTTTATTATTTTAATACTTATAATTATGGCAAGAAAGAGATTATTAATTATGTGAAGACTAGGTATAACAATACGGTATGTTTCTTTCTGAAAATGGTAACTTTTCACGTCTTATGCTGGTTGTAAATTATAACATAGTGAATAACTTTTGAGTTATTTTTTTCAGGTTAATCATCACCAATTGTGCAGATATCAAGCGTGTTGATATCCACCATACATACCTTGCTTCTTTAGCTGAAGCCATAAGGTGAGTTCGGTACGATTTGACTTTCAAGTCGAACAAACTAATTTTTTCCCTAAAAATTAATGGTAGGTCATACAGCCAGAACAAATTAACCTTTGACTAGCATGAATTTGATAGAAAACTACATATAGAAATGTTATGCTATCAGCTTTCTACCATTTTCGGATGCACCAATTACTTTTTTACGATTAATTTTTGTCAACTTCTGTCAATTTTTGTTGGTTTGTTGGCTCATTTATGTCAACGATGCAACGGTGCGGTTGACCGTTTCTGAACCCACACTCATGTGCAAAACATCATCCCCGGTACTCTTAGTTCTCTCTTTAATTTTATAAATTTCTTAATTGATACTCACTTGATGTTTCTTCTTCTTCTTTAGATTTATTCAGAGGAGAAGGATAGCGCTGCTTTAAGGTTCTTATTGTTCCTGATGCCATTCTTCTGTTAAGGAAGATGATTGTTGATGTAAGTGGTCATAATTTTTCAATGTTAGTTTTTATTTTATTTTAAAAGGGTTGGTACCATTGAAAACCAGCATAGTGTAGCTGCAGCCATTGGTTTAAAAGTGTGGTTCAGGTTGAGCTTCAATATGGTGGATCATTAGCCAACCACTATAAATTGTTGCTGCAAGTGGCACAAGCAGTAGCTGCAACCATTGGTGCAGACCAACTTGTAGTTAAAATCTCACCGGCAATTGACTATCTAGACACTATTGACTCTCACCCAGGCAACGTAGGGCTTGCCGTCATTGAGAGACTGAACAAAGTCCAATTTGAATTAGTGTCAAAATTAGGCTATCTTCATGTGACTTAGCTACGCTAGACGGCTTAACTGAATCGGGAACCCATGGGGGTAAGGAATAAGTTCGTGAGTTGACGACCGTGATACAAGATTTTTATTAAGGTACTAGCATGTTGTTTGGCTCACGAGGCAGTGTGTGTAATAACATTTTTTTATGCTTATCATTGTATAAAAGAAGAATTACAATAATTTATTATCAATTACTTTGTGTGAAATACTCAATAGCCTACTGCAATCGACACTAACAAGTCAGCACGACCCCTCCGTGAAGCGCGGGGGAGTTTTTCCTAGTTACTTACAAATGCCAAAATGGCAACCTTTTATGCCATAATACAAGTCTCATTTGCATTGATGACTTAACCATGACATCAGCATTACAATTCATTTTTCTGTTGGACTTATGCTATCTGCAAGAAGATTCTTTGGTTTTACTTTTTCTATTACTTTTTTAATTACATTCAATAGAGAGTCAATCTTATTCTTATCTATTAAAAAAATCAATTCTATTTTTTTTAATTAATGTATTAAACAACTTCACAAAGCAATGTTTTTTTTATTTTTTGTTTTAACCTTTTTATTATTATTCCACTTATAATTTTTTTAAAATATAATATTTCTGTACACTTCAAATATACTGTAGCGCCATGTTTATTTTACTCTACGTTTCAATATAAATTTTATTTAAAACCGAGTCAGTCTACGCTTCGACGTCAGTTTTATACAAAAGTCAAAACCGATTCGGGTAAAATATGATATATTTTAAATTTCTTTAAATATGATTTCGTTTTTCTTAGCCCTCATTTTTACAGCGATGTACTTTTTTCGTTTTTTCATAATTCATCATTACAAGGTGTTTTTTGTCTATGTTTTTATATATGCGGAAGTAATCCGTCGTCACTTCATTCGCTTCTTTTTACATATACTTAACCACGTTAATGTTACCACCGCATTTGGTTTTTTTTTCCCCTTTTTTAGTTTCAACTTTGTTTTTTTAATTACTATTATTTTTACTGTTGCGTCTGCGTTTCTTTTTACATTTACTTCCAGATACTTTGTGTTTTTTTATTACCATTATTTTTTGCGCAACGCACGGGTCTTATTTCTTTTTTTATATATATTTTAGTTTTAGGTTTGTTTTTTATTAATGTTTTTTACAGTTTCGTTTGCGCTTTCATTTATATTTTATTTAAAATCGGTTCCCCCGTCGCAAAGCACGGGTGTACCTACTGGTTATTGACTTTAAACCAAATTTTCCACAATTTTTAACCTACTATAACATTTTCATATGTAAAAGAAGTTTAAAATTTTGTGACCAAATGAAAAGAATTTATGGTCATCCGCTTCGCATTGCTTCCTTAAAAGAGTGTTACCGTTCGATAAAATAAACCTTGCCCTAAATCAACAACAATGGCCCCTAAAATCTGGAGGATCAAGAAGACAGTTGTCGCATCTGATCACCGGCGTACCAGTGAACAAAACCATGAAAAAGAAGCCGGAATCAAGACCGCCGTTTCTGCCTCCGATGACAGTGAAGAGCAAAAGGCCGAAAAACATACCGGAATCGATTCAGGCATTTCATCAGATCACCTTAACCCTAAATCAACAACTACGGCAACTAAAACCTGGAAGATGAAGAAGACAGTTGTCGCATCTGATGACCGGCGTACCGGTGAGCAAGACGATGAAAAGGAAGCCGGAATGAAGAACGCCGTTGCTGCTTCCGATGACAGTGCCGGAATTGATTTAGGTATTTCGTTAGATCGCCTTAACCTCGGTTCCAAAAAGAAACTCCTGGTGCTTCCTCTCCGTGGAATCCTTGTTCACCGAGCACACCTTAGCCGGCCGGAAACTATTTCGAGAAACCGCCGCCCGGATTTCTTTTACGGCAACTTTCTCGGTCAGTCAAAAACATTATGCATTCATATATCCCAATTTTGGTCACTAATTAGCATCTGGTTGTATATACAGTTTACAAGAGGCCTTTTTGTGTAGAGTTTTTGAAGTTCTGCTTTGAAAGATTTCATGTTGGATTGTGGTCTTCTGCTAGGGAGTTAGTGATCATCTGATACAGTATTTATTTGATTTGATTTAAACTGGATTTCATTTCATGAATTCTTTATGTCAGGGGTAACTTGCAAGGAATTCTGACTAATGTTATGGGAGATCTGAAAAACAAGTTATTGTTCACTTGGGTGAGTTTAAACTTTATAGAATCTGTATAATATTTATAGTTTATATATTATCTTGATGCTGTTTAATTGCATACACTTGTTAGGATCAAGAACACTGCACAGATTCAGGTTTTATGTGTCTGGAAAACCAAGATAAGCCATTGTTCTTGAAAGAACTTGATAATTTATGGCAGAAAAAGTACCCGAATCTCCCGTGGTGTGATGGAGAATACTCGGCATCTAACACACTGTTGGTCACAACTCCTGAGAAGACCCTCCTAAATCCTGTATGACTTTATTGTTTATACTCCTTTCTTTCGCTTACAAGAGTAGTTATGTTAGTTTTATATACGGGTTGTTTAAAAGGTCTTGATAAATATACGTGTCGGGCCTGTTGTATAACAGGTTAAAACGGGTACTTTTCTTAGTGGTCAGGCCTAAATCCTTTTTGTCCATACTGAAAACTACAATATAATTATCAAACATTATGTCTAAAACGATTTTAGGTTTTATGCATTAAAATATACATTGACTGTGGATGAGAGAACTCCATTGGGTCGGGTCAATCCATAGTAGTAAAAAACACAAAAGGAGCTCGCCCAGGCCCTCAAGCGTAGCGGGGCAAAGCCATAACCGCATAATGCCTTGCGTCCATGAAGGTGCTCAGGCGTGATTCCAATTCAGACTGGTCTAAAACATCAAAAAAATGGCCAGGAACATGCCTAAAAGTAGCTTAAACCAGTCTATAACATGTCTAAAACCCCTAAAAATGACATGCTTATACTGTGCGCATTGCCTAAAAAACCCCTCGCTTTTTAGGTGGCTTGAGCCTCTGTATACGATGAGCAATCCCAAGATCTCTAGGGAAGTCTCCACTCAGGCAACTAAAAACAAATCTATGAGTTTCTGGGGGACAGGATTGGTTGATAATTGGTATGAGGGGCCTGGTGTTCCACTTTTTGACCAACATAAGCTTCAAATGAAATGAGTCCACAAATTAAGCATTTACACGTCTATTAAAACATATACGAATTGTCGAATACTAATCATATGTTTGAGTTTGTTTTGTTGCAGCCAAACACAGCGATCTTTCCTCCGATTTATGATCCTAAAAATAAAAAAGATGATATTCTAGGTAAACGTATAGATTTATATATTAGCAGCATGTTTTTGAGTATTAAACTCTAAAGATGTGAAATGTTATTTATTAGGGCCGAAGGGTGAATTACGCGTGTTCTTGGAGGGGCTTGCAGAAGCTGAAGATGTGCAAACTTATGTGCAAGAGCACCCAATTGGGGAGCCTGATATTTTACCTTCTCATCCTAACTGGGACTATTATTGTAAGATAATTTGTTCTTTTAACAAGAAAAAAACTGGTGAGTACAAACTAATCTGATTCATTCAGACCAAGAGGAGTGTTTATTCCATAATTTGTTTACATTTGGCTCAGAACTTTGGTTGTACAAGTGAAGAAATGAAAATTTTAAATGAATGTACTGTATATAATAAAAATAATTATTGAAAAGAGTTTTTTTTTATGGGTGCTGATCCCGGATTCTTCAATCCTTTTGACCCGTAAACTGAGAATCCAAAAAAGAATCAATTTTTTTGCAACTAAAAACATAGGCACTGCACAACCGCACTGTCACAGTGTCACGACGCTTTGCTGCTAGCAGTTGTCACTCGCCGGACCTCCTATGCTGCTCGCTGTGCGATTAATGAGTTCTCCACTTTAATTTGTAAGTTTTTTCCCTTTGAACTTGATTAATTTATTTATTTGTTTGAATGGTTTTGTTTAATTAACTGTTTCTTTAGACTTTCTTATTTTTAAAATTTGGTTTACTTATTGTTTCTTGTTTAATTTCTCCTTTTGTAGGCTAAGGGGAGTACCCACATTTTTCACACCACACCCATTTACGTCAGCACCACATCAGATTCCACAGCTTTTCCACACCCCTTCACATTTTAGGGAAATGGTTCCACATCTCCACACCGTCACGTCATTTTTTTCAAATTTAATTAATTTTATATAACAACTTAAATAAAAATGAAAAACATAACATAAAAACTAAAAAAACATTACATAAAAAACTAAAAAAACATTACATTTAAAATGATTAAAAACATTACATAAAAAACTAAATCATTGCCTCCTAAGTCGTGCCCGGATCTTTGCTTGTAAAACTAGGACGTCTTCGAGATGTTCACCCGAAAGGTATTCGGTATTCAATGTCAACACCTTTAGATCTTCCCGTTCGTTTGCTTCATCCTAAAGTTTGATTTTTTTTTCAACTTCGTCGTATATGCTGGTAAAACTCTCTATCTTCTCCAACACTTTATCCAATTTTTCGTCCGTAGCCGAGGATAACGTAGCTTTCTCCTTTCCTTTTGTTTTGTTTTGTTTTTTGCGATTGGACGTTGTAGTTCATCTTTGCTTGTAACGGCTCCTATGCCTCCAATAGTCACTTTTCTCCCCCTCCACGCCGTCGAAATCTCCACACCCATCCTCCACGATCGTGGACCACGCGTAGGGGGCGTGGTGTTTCACGGTTCACGCCGGCCATGTCATCTCCACGCCAAGTTTCACGGCGGTAGTCCCCTTGGCCTTAATGTTTAATTTTGTTTTTAAAATTTGGTTTACTTATTGTTTCTTGTTTAATTTCTCTTTTCTTAATGTTTAATTTTGTTTTTTAAATTTGGTTTACTTGTTGTTTCTTGTTTAATTTCTCTTTTCTTATTGTTTAATTTTGTTTATTTTTTTGGTAACTAAGTTAAAATGGTTATATTGATTATTGAAGGAATTTGTATGTTGTAATTATTGAAAATATGGAAGTAGTTCTTATTTATTTGTTTCTTTAACTTATGTTATATTAAATCGTTTAATTTCTTTTATCATCATGTGTTTTTTTTTACAAAACAAATGTTACGATTTTCTCCACCTCATGTAGCTTCATTTCTACTTTTGTGATGTCATGAATATGTTAAAACCCACATTGAATTACTTATCTTAGACAATTACAATTAAAGAGTAAAAAGGTTATATTTTACCCAAGTAAAAAATTTAAAAGTTGGGGCAAATCACTATTTTAAAAAATCTTTTTTTCATTTTAACCATATCATCTTCTCTTAAACTTAGAAAACTTTTATACACTATCACATGTACTGTCATCTTCTCTTAGGCTATGTGTAATGGTTCCACCGAATGTGTAGTGAAGGTGACGACGTGGAGCAGCGGAGGCATGCGGCAAGACCATTCCCCATGGCCAAGCGCCACACAAAGCAAAACTGTGGTGGATTATCACCGCATTATTCCACTGAAACCGACAATTCATAAATGTTGTGATGGGTCGAGGGTGAGGTGGACCAGCGGTGGGTGCGACAACACTGCCCTTTACAGCGGCGACGTACGACGAGCTACCTTTCACCACACCTTCGATACAACCACAACCTTAAAGTCAAGTTAGACATTTTCATTTGTTCCTAAAAAAGGTTACAAAATCTATATAATAAATAAAGGTTTTTTCATGACACGTGTCGCCTCCATATTAATTCTCGTCATTTTTTCCGTCTCTCTCTTTTTAAATACACCTTTATCTTTTAATAATAATATATTTTTAAAGAAAATACTAATTATATAAATGAAACACATTTATTTTAAATTATCTCTTATTATAAGGAACTTTGAAATCTAATTATATAATTTTTATTTTCAATCAAATAGTAAATGAAAGTCAAATTACATTAAATACTAATTAACGTATTTTCGAAACCCAATTATATATTAATTTTTATATATACATATTTTGAATTTTGTTTTCTATCCTTAGTATATATGTAATATATTTTATATACATAAAAATTATAAGAATTTTATTTATTAATATTTTTCACTGCGCGTGTAATAAACGAGTTGTAAACTAGTACTACATATACTCTATCCAAAAATCAATATGTCAAACACTCACTTAAACACTAAAATTTTTATATGTATTTATTTTCATAAAAAGTCAATTTTTATTATGTTAAATTTAATTTATTATCCCTTTCGTACGCATTGCTTCCCTTATAAGAGGGTTACCGTTAGATCACATAAAGATCAGTAACAATGGCCACTAAAGTTTGGAGGGTCAAGAGGACCGTTGACCGGCGTACCAGTCAACAAGACGATGAAAAAGAAGCCGGAATCAAGAATGTCGTTTCTGCTTCCGATGGAAGTGGCAGCAGTGAAGATACCGGAATCGATTCAAGCATTTCATCAGATCTCCTTAACCTTAAATCAACCATGGAAACTAAAGTTTGGAAGATCAAGAGGACCGTTGTTGCATCTGACGATCGGCCTACCGGTGAGCAAGACGATGTAAAGGAAGCCGGAATAAACAACGCCGTTGCTGCTTCCGATGACGGTGCCGGAAACGATTTAGGTATTTCGTTAGATCGCCTTAACATCGGTTCCAAAAAGAAGCTTCTGGTGATTCCTCTCCGTGGAATCATTGTTCACCGAGCACATCGTACTCGGCCGGAAACCATTCCGAGAAACCGCCGGCCTGATTTCTCTTACGGCAACTTTCTCGGTCAGTCAAAAACACTACACAGGGATGTTAACGGGCCGAGCCGAGCCCGGGCGAGTTCACTCGGTCTTGGGTCATTTATTATTTATATAAGTATTTTTATAATCATAGTTTTTTATATAATACAACGTATGTCATTTAATTATTTATCATAATTATTATTAGACAAATTGGATTTTAAACCATTGACCAATAATAATTCGTACCGGTATTTTGACCAATAACTCTAAATTTTACTTTCGTTGCTAAGGTTAATCTAAGTAGCATGATTTACACTTAAATTCGACTCAATTTCGCTTACAATGAAATCGAGTGTAAATTCGACTCGATTGCCCTTGATAACGAAACTGAAAGATAGGATTGCCATTGGTCAAATTCCTTATATGAATTATTATCGGCCAATGGGCTATAGTTTGGATTATTAAAATCCAATTTGCCTTATTATTATTATTATTATTATTATTTATATATGTAATAAAATTTATATAAATAAAAGGTTCGTTTAGGCTCGAGCTCGTTTACACCCGTAACATTAGATATGCGTTCATATATATATATATCCCAATTTTTGTCACTAACTAGCATCTGGTTGTATATACAGTTTACAAGAGGCCTTATTGTGTAGAGTTTTTGAAGTTCTGCTTTGAAAGATTTAATGTTGGATTGTGGTCTTCTACTAGGGAGTTAGTGATCATCTAACACAATATTTATTAAATTTGATTAAAATATATTTTATGGATTTCAATTTTTGAATTCTTTCTGTCAGACGAAACTTGCAAGGAATTCTGACCAATGTTATGGGAGATCTCAAAAACAAGTTATTGTTCACTTGGGTGAGTTTAAACTTTATAGAAGTTGTATATTATTTATAGTTTATATATTATCTTGATGTTGTTTAATTGCATACACTTGTTAGGATCAAGAACACTGCACAGATTCAGGTTTTATGTGTCTGGAAAACAAAGAGAAGCCACTGTTCTTGAAAGAACTTGATCATTTATGGCAGAAAAAGTATCCGAATCTTCCGTGGTGTGATGGAGAATACTCGGCTTCTAACACGCTGTTGGTCACATATCCCGAGAAGACCCTCCTGAATCCTGTATGAGTTTTACTCCTTTCTTTTGCTTACAAGAGTAGTTATGTTAGTTATGTGCATCTGGTATAGTAGGCAACATAGTATTCAAAGGCTCAAGCGTAAAGGGTGAGCTTGTCGCCTAGACGCAAGGCACTTTAAAAGGAATGGCTTTTTTATGCAAGGCGCACAGTATAAACATTCCATTCTTAGGTGTTTTAAACATGTTTTAAGCTGGTTTCGGCTAGTTTATACATGTTTCAGGCCATTTTTAGATGTTTTGACCAGTTTTGGCTGGAATCCTCGCCTTGATAGACGCAAGGCGGTATGTACGAGTGTTGTTTATGCCTTTGACTACTATACCGCTCGGTTTTTACTAGTTTAAAAGGTTTTGATAAATATATAGGCCGGGCCGGTTGTATAACAGGTTAAAACGGGTACTTTTGTTAGCGGTTAGGCCTAAACCCTTTTTATCCATACTGAAACTACTATAGCTGTTTTGTTTTTTTTTGTTAGATATGATTAGAAAAGCATATGACTACAATATAATTATCAAACATTATGTCTAAAATGATTTAGGCTGTATGCATTAAAATATACACTGGTTGTGGATGAGAACTCCACAGTTAAAATGATTTAGGTTGTATGCATTAAAATCAACAAGTCCCCCAAGAATAGTTGTTCGCTCCTTGCCAAGGTTAAACAAGCTGGTAAAATAACTTGGATCGTCCGGTCAGATCACTCTCGGATAAGCAAACAAGAAAATTAAACAATAGACAGGAAACCAACTGCAAGTCAAAGACATTGCAATGAAAAGTAAAACTTACAAAAACCATTAAAACCAGCATTAGGATTGTTCACAGACAAGCATACAAGGAAATACATAAAAAAGATGAAAACTAAGGAGGTGCGGTGCTGGTAGAGGAAATCAGCGCCTCCTTTTGAGCAGACATATTTGCATAGTCGGACACCAACCGCTCCTTCTCAGCCGCCCAGGCATCCTCTTTGTCAAACATCAGGGTCTCAAGATGTTGCTTATTCTCATCCAGCCGAGCTACGCACTCCTTTAACACTCTCTCGTCTCTAGGGGTGATCAAAGGGTCCGACCCTTCAGGAACCGGACCGACCCGACCCGGAACCGGAACCTTGAAATCAAAAAGTCTAGAACCGGGAACCGACCCCTATAAGGAGGGTCCGGGTAAGGGTCTAAGGGGTCTAAAGGGTCTAAGGGTCCGACTCTTCAGTGTGTTATTTTTTTTTTTGGCTTGTGTTTTATCAACGGTTCTGTCATTATCGTCACTCGAAATATTTTTTGCGTCCATTCTGTATAACAAATAGTATATATCACAATGTTGTATACATACAGTAGGTTTTATATTTGCAATCTATACATATAGTAAGGTTTTATATTTGCAATGTATACATACAATATGTCTTATAGCTAGGTGGTGAATAATGATGACATATCATACATACAAGTATAAAAGTTAAATGAGTAATCGCATGCCTTGTAGGTTGCATACCCATGTTAACCATTATATATTTCTATTTGCACTGTAATCACATACATACAAAGTAAGTTTTTAGTTTTCACCCATGTTATCCGTTCTATTTGCAATTGGAGATATTAAAACTAATCGCATACATACACACAAATTTAATAAAGATGAAGCGAAGATGAAGACCAATTCTTACTTGAAGAGAATATGAAGTGTCGGTTATATGTTGAAGAGAGAAGATGTAGTACGACTCTTTTTCACGATTATATGAGTTGTTTGGTTAATTGGTTCCTAATCCCAACAAAATGTAGGTTTTTTTATTCATTTAAATCTAAAGGTTCTTAAGGTTCTAACCCACGGTTCTATCCGGAACCGACCCGGAACCTTTAAAACCTGAAATCTCAGAACCTTGAACCGACCCTTTTTGCTAGAAAGGTTCTGACCCATGGTTTTAAGGGTCGGGTTCGTGGTTCTTGAGAGTCGGAACCGTTTTTTGCTCACCCCTACTCGTCTCCTAACAAAACACAAGGCAAAGTAAACACGTTTAAAAAGGGAAAACCTAAGTTAATAAATGAGATAGGAAGTAATAGGGCGAAAAGGTACCTCTAACGCCCGGACCTCGCCTCTTGTGTGGTCCAAGTCAACATGAAGAACGCTCATCTCCGAGGAGGTCTGGATGCACTCTGCCTCTTTATCCCCCACAAGCTTGGATAGGCAAGCCACCTCCTGATCTCGACCAACAATTTCGCTCTCTAGGCGGGAAAGCTCACCCTCTTGAAACTTTAAGCTCTGAACCATTGCCTCTGCCCCAAGAAGCTGGGTCTTCATAGCCTGAAGCTGATGATTTGCCTCTTCCAGTTCAGTCAGGAGCCCAAGCTTGTCAGATAATGCTTTTTCCAATTTCGCCCCATTCTCATCATACTTCCCCAAAAGAGCGTGATATTTGTTCTCGTAATAAAGCATCCGGTGGTGCATCTCAACTGACCGGGACAAATTGTTAGCCATGAAAAAGCTATGTTCACGGCTCAGCTGGGAGGTACTGATGCTTTGGAGAATATCCTCTCCCCATGTGGCACGGCATGCTCCATGAACTCAATGCCCGACCTCCCAGGAGTCAAAAAGGTCTCTTTGTTAATGACCACCCAGGGTAGAAGGGGGAAGCGTGCTCCTCTTCGGATAAGGGCGGTATCTCGTCCCCATGTTCCAACTTGAAAGTAAAATACTCAGCAGAGTGACGAGAGCTGGAAGCCCGACCGTCAAGGGGGCGAGCTGAGGCAGAGGGAGCATCTCCACCGGGAGAAACCGAGATGTTAAGCCATGGAGAGGAGATGTTAGAAATATTCGGATCAGGAGGAGAATCCACCCGGAGGCCAATTTGCATGGGAACTGATTGAAGGGGGATGGCTGGCTTCGGAGGTGTAACAACGATAGAAGGTGAAGTAGCAATTCGGTTGAAAATTATGCGGACATTCCGACGTTTAGGAAATGGAGCACTAGAAGAACTCCCCATCTTCCTCTTGCCCCGGGTGTTGAGGGCAACCTCTTCACTCTTTCCCTCGGACTCTGCAGGACTAGCAACATGCCCAGGGATGACCGACGCACTCGGAGCAGACTGAGAAGCGGCATCCTTTTCGGTCTCATCAGCGGGAGGGATAATATTCACGGCCCTCCATGTAACGTCGAGATCACCCCATCACAGTGTCCAACAAATCTACTTTTGCAAAGAAGAAGCACAAAATATTATTAGTAATAAAGCAAATTAGAGTAAAAGAAAACAGGAATAAAACCCATCCCTACTCACCAACACCGTTTCGAAAAGGAACAGGACGGAGAAGAGGCGTATCTCAATTCTGGCTAACGACCGCTAGAACCAAATCCGGTTCATCATATACAACAATGGGCGAGGGCTGGGACTTCAATAATGTACATAACCCCTCCTCGTAAGGGCCAGCAGTCGGAACAGGATCTTCAATAGGAGAATTGATATCCCTACGAGGAAGGTCGACAGAAAGGAAGGAAGAAGAGAAAAAAAGAAATGATCCTTCCAATTCTTCAAAGAATTGGGGATCTTAAGGGCCATAAAAGGGCTCGGTTTCCTTCTCTTAACAAAGGTAAACCAATCACCGGCAGCTCCCAGATGATAAAAAACGTGAAACAAATTTACACTATGCCACCTGCTGCAGGCACGACAGGCGACCTTGAAATGGGATACCTTGCACAAACCCAGAGGGCTGATTTGATCAAAACGCATGTCGTAGAACAACAGTAGTTCTACTAGGAAAGAAGTAAGGGGGTGGCGGCAATTGGCAAACTCGAAACTCTTGGTATAAAGAGTCATCATCCCATCCAGAGCAATTTCAGTCTGGATAGGAGTAGGCAGTGTAGGGAGTAATTCCGGGCGAATATTGCATTTATCGCAAAAAATATCAAACTCTCTTTGAGTTAAGGAGAACAGGGTAGTACTAAGATTATGACGTTCTCCCATTTTGGAACGAAGAACTTAAAAGAAGATTAAAAGAGTAGGGACGCACCTGGCTCCATAAATGGAGAAGGACGAAGTGGGTTGGTAGTGAAAGACAACTGGAAGGAGCAGAGCGAAATCTAAAGGAAGGAGAGTAAAAAGGGATCTGAAAGAGGAACCGATTGTTATAAAGGAAAAATAAAGTAAGTCGGTTAAATTTTTTGAATTTCAAACGTTGCAGAAGCACCGATGATCGATAGTGGCACACATCTTTCATGTGGCAAAGCAACAACCTCAAGATGACTGTCGCTAAGGAAAACACTCAAACCCTACGTTAAAACAACTGTCTCACACTAATGGTAAAAAACTTCTACAAAAGTCACGTGTATATTTAGTCCATCAATTGTCCCGGCACACCAAAACAATCAATGGACTAGGGGGGACTTGTTGGGATATGGACCGACAGACTCCCGGACATATCCCAAAGCCCAAATCCGGATAACCATCCACGAAGATAAAACAACCAACAACCGGACCAATGAGCCCAAAGTCCGGACCTTAGCCAATATCCTGCGGAAAGGATAAGGCCCGTACATGCTAAGGAAAACGACAAACGAGTAACGGTAAAAACCCCACAGAATCAATACGTCAGAGTATGACCCAATAAGCAAAGGATACCCGATAATGTGAAGGCCATTATTAACAACCTAAATAAATGGCCCAAGCACTATTTGGTCCTCCCAATAAACATACCTACAGCTAAAGACAAGAATCCCCAAGTATAAATACCCAAGAAACCCAAGGTAAAAGGTATTCTCTCTAACTCGCTTACTTACTCTTCATACTTATTATTCTCAATACCTATTCTTAATCTCACGCCGGAGGCTAGTCAAAGCGATACCCCCCGGGGTCCTCACTGTGACGAAACTAACGGTGTTCTGTTTTACTAGGTCAAGTTCAGCAAACATCTTCTGGAAACTCCCCTATCATCCGAATCCAATCCGGAGGTCTTGGAGTTTACAGCGTGTATATACACTGGTTGTGGATGAGAACTACAATTAATTGTGTATGGGTGGAAGTCTCAACTCAGGCAACTAAAAACAAATGAGTGAGCTCCTGGTGGACAATATTGTTTCGTATGAGGGGCCCGGTATTACACTTTTTGACCAACATAAGCTTCAAATGTGAATGAGTCCAAATTAGCATGTCTATTAAAACATATACGAATCTTTACATTAAATCATATGTTTGACTGTGTTTTTAGTCTTCACTTGCGGCCTTGCGCAACTAAAAACAAATTTGTGAGCCGCTGGTGGACAATATTGGTTGGTTAGAGGGGCCATGTGTTACACTCATTGACCAACATAAGCTTGAAATGTAAATGACTCCAAATTAACACGCCTATTGAAACGTATACAAATGTTTAAACTAATCTTATGTTTGAGTGTGTTTTGTTGCAGCCAAACACAGCAATCTTTCCTCTGAATTATGATCCTGAAAATAAGAAAGATGATTTTCTAGGTAAATGTATAGATTTATACAGACATCAACATGTTTTTGAATATTTATTTATCAGTCTAAAGAATATGAAATGTTATTTATCAGGGCCGAAGGGTGAATTACGCGTGTTCTTGGAGGGGCTTGCAGACGCTGAAGATGTGCAAACTTATGTGCAAGATCACCCAATTGGGGAGCCTGATATTTTACCTAATCATCCTGGCTGGGACTATTATTGCAAAATAATTTGTTCTTTTAACAAGAAAAAACCCAGGGAGTACAAGCTAATCTGATTCATTCAGATCAAGAGGAGTGTGTCTTCCATAATCTGTTTACATTTGGTTCAGAATTTTGGTTTTGTAATTCAGATATGGGCCAGTACAGGAACTTGTGATTCTAACTTGGTTGTATCAATGACAAAAAATGGAAATTTGAGGTGAATGTACTTATTAGATTTTTTTTTGTAACCTCTGTTTACGGGTGCTAATCCCGGATTCTTCAATCCTTTTGACCTTAAACTGAGAGTCCCAAAAGGAATCAATTTTTTTGCAAACAAAAACACAAGCACTGCACAACCACACCACCACAGTGCCATCACGCTTGGCCGCCAGCAGTTGACACCCGCCGGACTTCCTTTGCTGCTCGCTGCACGATTAATGATTTCTTCGCTTTAATTTGTAAGTTTTTTCCCTTTGAACGTGATTAGTTATTTATTTGTTTGAATGGTTTCATTTAATTAATTTGTTTGTTGAGGTTTGCTTGTTTTTTAAATTTGGTTTACTAATTTTTTCTTGTTTAATTTTGTTTTAAGTAGTTATTTCTTGTTTAATTTTGTTTCTTGATGCTTAATTTTGTTTATTTGGTTGTTTTTATTTATTTCTTTAACTTAAGTTACAACTTAAATCGTTAAAAAAAAATGGGATAATATCATATATACCCTTACAAATATGGATAAATATCATATATATCCAACCAAAACTAAAAATATCATATATACCCAATTTAAATAATTTGTTATTTTATGACTATTCTACCTTTATCCATTATATGACTTTTTATAGCATAATTTTTTAGTTTTATCCAATACGTAAAAGATCACTCGTTCTCCTATTTATCATGGCGACTATCGCGATTTTTCAAACCCATTTAGAAGGCATCGATTCAGAAGAAATGATTACGAGAAAGTTACAAAACGTTAATGCTATAAAAGAAAATTGGTAAATATATAAAAAAATGAGAAAAATTCAAAATAGTATTTTGAGAAAACTATTTTTTATGGTTAAATATAAAATTTTAAAGTTGAAAATGTGTAAATATGAAATTTCAATGTTAAAAATTGATAAATATGAAATATTAAAGTTTAGAGAAATAAGGGTAAAATGGTCATCTTTTAAATAGTTTCTAATAAAATTGGTATATATAATATTTTTCAAATTTGTAGGGGTATATATAAAATTGTTTCAAAATTTTATCATCATTTGTTTGTTTTAAAAAAAAAGTGTTAACTGATTTCTACTTTTGTGATGTCATCATACTCATCAGTATGTTACTTAAAACCACGGAAAATTATTATTTTTTTAACCACCAATATATATAACTCCTACACAATCAATTATCAAAACTCTTACACTACCAAAATAAGTTTTAACCCAAATTTGTTTATACTACAAGTCTACAATGGATTCCTCCTCATCATCGTCCTCTTCATTGGTCGGGATAGCTCCGTTGTTTATCAATACCCTCATTTCGACGGTGGTCAAAATCGTCTGCCACAATGACAAAAGTTTCAACTCAAGGGTAACAAAAAGAAGAAATACAATAAATAGAGATCATGAAGCTACTCATAATCTTTTAATTCATGACCACTTTGTGGAGGGGCCCTCTTTATGATGAGGAGACGTTCAGAACACGGTTTCTAATGAGCAAACAATTATTTCTATGAGTTGTTAACGATTTTAATTGTGAAAAGCGTTTTTTTTTCAAATGGAAATGGATGGTAGAGGTAAAAGACGTCTATTGTACGATTATTGATTTTTATTTATTATGTATTATTATTGTTTTTATTTATGTATTTTTTATTTTTTTGTTATTTGGTAAAATACAATCTTATTATTTTTATTTTGAAATAAAGAAATGGTGATGATGTGGCTGTGAACTCTTATGGGCGCGCCTGATAGTTGGAGTGGTAGGAATAGAGAGGGAGTGGATAATGATATGGTGTTGAAGTGGTAATGGACGCCCTCCTGGCGAGCCTGAGACCCTAAGACAATCCGGCATGGTTTTCACGAGCCACGCCGTGAGCTGATGTGGCGTCTTGGTCACGTGGAAAACACCGCACCACGATGGCGTGGTCCACGAAAGTGAGCCACCGGCGTAGGCCCTTCACGGTGAGTCCCTTCTTCCCTCCCTCCCTCCCTCCCTCCTCACATATTGGGTTTTTATCTAATAAAAAAATTAGTGATTGTGGTGATGGTGGGTGAAAAACATTTCTATGATATAGTGAATGAGACGTGAAGAGTGATGTGACGCTAATTTGGTAGTAGGCGGTGAAGAGCACGCCGGATAACCTAATATCAAGTTAATACGAAATTGTGTAGAATCTTAAAAAATAATTATTAACTATTTAAACAATCTCTAACTCTTTTTTTAACCTACCTTTATTCTTTCTCTCCCTCGAATTTAAACCATGTCTTTTCCTTAATTTTTACTTTCTAGTTTATCATCATGTTCCAAAAAATCATACAATGATGTAGTTAAAGAAACAGGAGATGGTAATTTTTTCCTTCGATTATTGCAAATGTTCAACGATTATTAAATTATCAGGATACTGTTAATTGATTTTTTTTTATTTCATTTGGTTTTGTAATTTTTATTCTATGTTAATGAAATAATATGTTTTAAAATAATATTAAAGGTTTATATTTATTTTTATTTTTAATTAGATATATAATTATGTTTTATTTAATTTAATTAAAAATGGTTTTAGGGATAGAGGGATGAGTTCCGCACCTCCATGGAAGGGTTGAGAAATGATGGAAAAACTGTTGTTGCGTTGTCGTAGCTTTAGCTCACCCTAAGAAAATAACGATATTTGATACTCTTTTTAATAGAAAATTTATTTTAAATAGAAAATAACGATATTTGATACTTCATCGACCAAACCGGCATTTAAAATTGGCGAAGATTAGGAACGAGGTATATATGTGCATGATATTGCACAATATGATCTTAAAGGATGACGGGAACACAATATCACCTGTCTACATACGGGATCCTCCAGTCGAACCAGTTATTGACGATAACGTCCTTTCGGAGTTGCACGATGTAGCTACACATATTAGTCTTCGATTTGATCTCGTGGAACATATTGCGAGAAACACCCCGGATTTGGACGAAGACGAAGAGTAGATGAATTTTTATTTATTGTTATGTATTTTTATTTATTGTCTTTTAATTTATTATGTATTTTTAATTAATTAATTAAAGTTTTAGTTTATTAATTTTATTTTTAAATAAGAGGGTTGGAAGGTACCACTCCCACCTAAGAGGGTACTTTGAAAATATACTTTGACTAATTGAGGTGGCATCTTGTAATTAGTATAATTTAAAATGATACTTTAGTTGGGAGGGTACCACTCCCACCCCCTTAGAAAGTAATAGAACATTAGAACCCATACAGATAATTTCACCCTTAGATAGTGATAGGACATTAGAACCCATACAGGAAGTAGATGCCACAGCACTAACATCCCTGTCTTACTTTATCACATATTCTTTTTTCTGTCTTTCCTTTTTTCTAGACCAAAAATGTTGACTTTTGGGAAAAAAATGACTTTGACATTGATTTTGACCAACAAGAGATAAAAAAAGTAACTGAGACATGATTCATACACCATTAAGCAATTTATATAATTTGATGTGATTTCTTTGTTTTTGTCAATGATGATCATAAATCTTTAAAGAAGTCAAATCAGTCTTTTTTCAAGGGATATGAATTTAATACAGCATTTGATGTTCATACATCACTTAAAGATTTCATCAAGTCTAATCACCATGTTAATTTTTCTTTTTTTATACATATTCTCCCTCTCTAAATTCTATACGCCATATTAATTTAGAATTTGATCGACAAGATATTTAGATTTAGATGATTTATTAACATAATATTTGATTACTTTTAGATTTATGCAAGTGGTTAGGGGTGAGCAAAAAACCGAAATAACCGAATCGAAACCGCACCGAAAAAACCGAACCAAACTAAAACCGACGGTTTTGGTTTTGTATTTTTTTAAAACCAAAAAAGTACGGTTTGGTTTCGGTTTTGTATCTTTTGAAAACCGAAAAAACCGAACCGAACATATACATATACTTTAATTATATATTGTGTGCATTCACATTTCATAATATATAACATATTATGTTGTTTGCTTTTATGTTAAAAGTGCATATATATTTGTGTTACATTTATTTGCATTAATAATAGGTTATTATTTATATTTATTGAATTTATAGATTGCAATGTTTATTTTTTATGTTAGAGTATTTTTTTAGAAAACTAATAATTTTTATAGTCCAAAATATTTAAGCCAAAATGTGTGATAATCATTAGTTAATAAAAAAATTTAGGCCTAAAATTTCAAACCCAAGTTCATTATTTTGGGCTATTTTTCTTTTACCCCAAAAAAATCACACCCAAATGGTTTTAAAACCGAAATCGAACGATTTTAAAAAAACCAAAACCGAACTTTCGGTTTTCGGTTTGATTTTACCCCAAAACCGATCCAAACCGACCCATGCACACCCCTACAAGTGGTTAATAATTATGTTAATGCTTTTTATGTAAGTTTAAAATAATTAGTTATATTTTGCTCACTTCGATTTTTTTTAATTTTTTAATTAATAAATTTATATATAAACCGCTAGAAGACAAATCATATATGAAAGGGACAGAGACAATTTAGTTTTACGTAATAACTTTGTTGTAAATTACTAATTGTATTATTAAAAGGATAAATTTTATATATCCACTATTAACGAGCGACGTGAATGTTGCGTAGCCATGACAAAGTCAACCGCTTATGATCGAACAACATTGTTGTCAGTGTTTTGGTATTATCGTAACCGATATCGGCTGTTTCTTCTATGATATCCGACAAGCGGCACCGTTATTACTAATATTAATGTGCATACGATGGAAGGGGAGGGATCAAGAGAAAACCACAAAGTTAGGCGAAAACCGAGAAAACCACTAAAACAATGTGTAATACTATGGGTTACGTATACGTAACCGTAATTTTTTTGTTTTATGTTTACGTATACGTAACACTATGGGTTACGTATACGTACGCCAATATTTAAATGATTTTTTGGTAAAAATGTGTAATATTACATTGATACTCTTATAAAAAAATAAAATAAAAAATAAATATTATTATATTATTGGTTAAAATTGATTTTTTTAGTGGTTTTCTCGGTTTTCGTCTAACTATGTAGTTTTCTCTGGAACCCTCCCCTACGATGGAATAGGAAACTTTTTCTTTTTTTATTTTGACTAAAAACTTGGTTTTTTATAGATTTGTCACAAAACTTCAATAGAGTAAACTTTAGTTTTTTTTCCTTAAGTTTGTTTTTTATAAAATTGCAATAAAAGTTCAATGACTATTAGTAATAGTTTCGTATTTCTGTAATAACTTTCGTTCGTTAACTTTTTTTTAAACGGGATGCACGGTTTTGTTTATTTTTTATCAACGATCCGAGTATTTTTTTTGTATCGTACGATATAGTAGTCTGTGTTTAAACGTAAGTTTTATCCATGTGGACGAGCCGGACCGATAACTACCAAACTTCTGCCGCGTAGCACGGGGGAAAACTAGTTATTATTATATTAAGTTTATATAAAAAATAGTTAAATTAAATTAAAAAAAAGAATAATAGTTAACTTAAATTTTTTAAAAATTATATGAAGTTTATATACAAAATTTAGAGTAAAATAAAAAACAAAGAAACTAAATAATAATGGGCAAAATTTAGAGTAAAAAGATAAAAATTAGTTAACTTAAAATAAAATAAAAAAGACTGATTTTACCTTTTTAATAATGTATAATCATCATAGATAAAAATAAAAAAGTTACATCAATTAGTGTTAAATGCTTATATGGTGTATGAATGATAAGGCACTAGTCTAAAACTTCTATACCCAAATGATCGGAATTTACAAGTTTGAGGACAACAATCACACAATATCATTGAGGGGAAAGTATTGTTTATACTTTATAGTTTATACCCAAAAGACAAAATGGAAAATAGACCTTCCACTTGTCATTGCCAAATTATTAAGAGCACAATGTGATTGAACTTGATTGGTGGTTAGGCCTCATTTTCATTTCTTTTTTCTAATTTATAGTAGTTTCATAATTTATTTAAAACTAGTGACATATAGTTATATAATTTTTAAATACTTTGTGATTTATTTTATAAGGTTAAAACTCCCGGTTTGGTTATAATAACATTAGTTTGTATAAGTTAAAATATGATAAAAACAACTTTTAAATTAGCAAAGGTTGTTATAATATGGTGATGTATACAATATAAGATGCCAAGCATATATCACAACAACGTTAAAATTTACAAAAGGTTAAAACCTATGACCAGTTGTGGATTTGCTCCCAGCTTCTGCGTATTTTATTTCTTTTGGCAATAAAACCAAATTTTATTGATTTTCTCAAGAACACAATTGTAATCGAGGTATTTCAGTTATGATTAAACTTAAAGCAAATTATAAATTACGTCCTTTAAGTATTACCCATATTTCACAATATGTCATTTAACTAAGGAAATTACTGAAAACGTCATTTATGTTTAAAAAACTTTTCACGTTACGTCATTTAGACTAACAGACGTTATATTTCACCGTTAAATCAGGTCACGTGCCTTACATGTGTGGGCGTTTTGGTCTATACATGCCGATTATGTGAGGTTGTGGTGTATTGTACATGCAAGGTTGGACATGAGGTTATGTACTTTTTGAACTAAGAACATCACATACATCGAGCTTGAATAAAAAATATGAATTGGGTAAAGTATTGAATTATTGATTTGGTATACATAATATAAATTTGAACCACTAATTTGCGTTTATGTATTTTATTTATTTGTTATTACAGGTTTAAACATGGATGATGGATTTTTAGAATAAAAAATAGACAGTGGATGGGTGATTTTTGGATGAATCATAATGGATTTTGGTTGAATCATGTAGATTTGAATGCCTGATTTAGAAGTGTTTTTGGATGAATCATGATGTTTTAGACTTTTTCGTTTGTGTTCATTTATGTTCGCTTGTTTTCATTTACGTTTGTTCAATTATCTTCATTTGTGTTCATTTATGTTTGTTTGTTTACGTTCGTTTACGTTTATGAACTGTTCGTTTAGCTTTTTAACGAACGAACATGAACATGTCAGTTTTCTTAATGAACAATCAAGAACAAAAAAAAAATTTGTTCGGTTATATGTTCATGTTCGTATTCAGTTAAAGATAAATGAAGGAACATAAATCTAGGGTGCTCGTTTAGTAAACTTTAAAATTTGAGGGATATGCGATATTGATAGGGAGACTAATATGGAGTAATTTTTTTTTTATATATTTACCTTAAATTAATATGAATGCAGCATATATTTATATCACAATCAAATTATTGTTTTTCTATCTTAATGAAATTAAATAAGTTGATTTTTTATTGTATAATTGGAACAAAAATACAATCATTACTTACTTAATTAATTTATAACAATTAAAATAAAGGATAACTTTACACAATAGTAATCAAGTTTCTTAAGTGTTTCATTTCAATACCTTAAAATTTTTTTGTACCTTTAAAGTCACTCAACTTTCAGTAAGTGTTCTAATCCTATGTAATATTTTTATAAATGTTTAAATTTTTGAATATTGAATGAGATATATGAAACATATATGAATCTTATTCACTATTTAACAATTATTTTTTTTCTAATTCGACTTAAATATAACAATTTTAAAACTTCTTTATTATTTGATTAACTTTTATTTCTTCACTATTATCTCATATCTTAAATTAATTGAATAAAAATTTCACTTACTGATAACTAATATTCATATATATTTCATTTGCCTCATTCAATTTTAAAAAAATTAAACATTTATAAAAATATTATATAGGATTAGAACACTTAGTGAAAGTTGAGTGACTTTAAATAAACAAAAAAACTTTAAGATATTTAAATGGAACACTTGTTGAAGCCTGATAATGGAATTCGCCCCATTGCTGTGGGGGCAATTTGAAGAAGATTGGTTTCCAAAGTAGCCATGAAGAAAGTAGGGAAAGAAGCTGTTAAGTACTTGGGGGACTATCAATTTGGGGTGGGGGTCCCCAATGGGGCGGAGGCGGTGCTGCACAGCGCTAACAGGTTCCTTAATTCTTTTCATTCAGATGGCTCGCTTGCCATGCTTACGGTTGATTTTTCCAACGCTTTCAACTTAGTTGACCGTTCGGTTTTGCTTCGCGAGGTGCATCGCCAATGCCCCTCCATATTCCCGTGGGTTCAATTTCTGTATGCCCAGCCTGCTAGGCTATACGTGGGGAATGACCGCATCGGGGCATTCACGGGGGTCCAGCAGGGGGATCCCTTGGGACCTTTGCTTTTTGCCCTAGCCTTACACCCCTTAGTGCTTCAGGTGCAGGAAAACTGCAAACTCCCCTTCCATGCTTAGTACTTGGATGACGGGACGATTATTGGGGATGCTGTTAAGGTTGCTAAAGCTCTTGACATCATCGGTTCGGAGGGTCCAGCCTTGGGGCTACGACTTAATATTAGAAAAACTGAGGTATTTTGGCCGACATGCAACGGGGTGAAGGTCCGGCCAGGGCTTTTCCCCCGTGAGATTGGGAGGCCGGAGAGAGGTGTCAAACTGCTAGGAGGGGCAGTCAGCTGTGATGCCAGTTTTATTAGTGGTCTAACGGCTAAGAGGGCAACGCGAGCTGTTGACATCATGGGACACCTTCCCTTGTTGCGGGATCCTCAAAGCGAACTCCTCTTGCTTAGATCTTGTATGGGGGTTGCAAAGTTGCTATTTGGTTTGCGAACTTGCCAACCCCCCTTTGTGGATGATGCGGTTTCATGTTTTGATAAAGGTCTTCGAGAGGCAATAGAAGACATTGTTGTATGTGGGGGCCCTTTTTTTGGTGAACTCCAGTGGCGGATCGCGACCTTGCTGATGCGGCTTGGTGGGTTGGGCCTTCTGTCGGCCCGGGATGTGGCTGCCTATGCCTTTGTGGCTTCCAGGTCTCAATCTTGAGAGTTGTAGGACCACATCTTACGCAACAGTGGGGTTGCTACCACTGACCCGGATTATACCAGCGTGTCACACCCCGACCGATGGCGGAATCATCGAGGCGGACATTAGAATGATTGTTCATAAGCACATGATCTACTAAGGTTGCATAATTCATTAATAAGGTTTAAATACCAAATATCCAAATACAAATCAAGTCACAACACCCTATTCTAGAATATTACACATAATTATTTTACTAGGTCCAAAAGCCTTAGGTGTAGCACCTTCAACACATAGTCACACAATCACTTATCTTCACCTGAAACGTAATCCAAAACAAGTGTCAACTACGAGAGTTGGTGAGTTTACATATGTTTAAATAAAGTAAAAGTTTAGTTAAAAATGTTTATACAATTCATAGTTTGACATGGTATGATATGGCATAATGTGGAGAATTCACTATATGTATACCAACTGTAAGCATGTAATTTTGTATATAAGCATAAAGGTTTAACGTGATAGGCATAGCATACCGCTACCCTAAAAGTGATAGGCATGGAATCAAGACTATGTGGGTTACACATAATTTAAACCATCCTAAAAGTATTCATAGCATAACAAGTGATCAAGCACAAAAGCACAATAATCCACACATGTAAACACAAGTTGAATTGTATGTAAGTAAGCACAGATTACGTTTCACCCCAAAATGTATAAAAATGTAAATAGGGGATATGTAACTCACCTTGTAAGCGGGTATTTGTCCACGCGTGTAGGTGATAAGTATGTTGATGTCTAAGCAAAATGAAACCCTATGTAGATAAATGAGTATTATTGTATGTTTATATGTATGTGTGTATTCGTATTTAAATGGGTATAGGTTTTATAACAATAACCTTAATATTTATTTGTATAAAATGTGGTAGAAAATGAATACGGTTTTGTAAAACTTTGACTTATAAAATATTACATTTTTTTAAATAATTAATCATTATGTTTAGTGTATTTAAACAATAATAATAAATAAAAAGATAAGTCTTTATTTGACCAATTATGTTGATATTTAAAATTTATTTAAACGAGTTTATTGAAAATATTGCTAGGTTCATATATATAAAGAAAATGAGACATTTTATATATTAAATGTATTTTAATAAGTTTATAAAAATTGTTACAAGATTTATAGAAATATAGGACATTTTATATATTAAATGTATTTTAATAAGTTTATAAAAATGTTACAAGATTTACAAAAATATAGGACATTTTATATATTACATGTATTTTAATAAGTTTATAAAAATGTTACAAGATTTATAAAAATATAGGACATTTTATATATTAAATGTATTTTAATAAGTTTATAAAAAATGTTACAAGATTTATAAAAATATAGGACATTTTATATATTAAATGTATTTTAATAAGTTTATAAAAATGTTACAAGATTTATAAAAATATAGGATATTTTATATATAAGAAAATGTGTTTAAATAATATTACAAGATTTATATATATAAAAAATGGAATAATAATAATAAATAAAAAAAAGATTGTTTAATCGATTTCGAAATAAACGAACGATCAAACCGACTCGTTTTAGTATTTATTGTATCAAAATGGTATTAAAATAAGTTAATATAATTAAATAAAATAAAAAAAATGAAAACAGAATAAAAATGGGGTTGGGCCGGAGGCCGGAAGGGTCGAACCCGCGACCTGCGCTTAAACACACACGACACTGACCAGCCGGGCTATAGCCCATCGCTGGTCAGGAATAGGTTAATTAAATTATATGCACCGAGTGGATTGACCACTGGTTCTCGGCAACGACCAGGACCCGTGTCCGGGCAACCTCGTTTGGCCGGGAATCAGTGGGCTGTGGTCTAGGTGGTGCTCGGTATCGATAGCACTATGATAAACGAAGGTTAAGGAACGAAATTGGGCTAATTACCTGGTCGAAATGAGCCTCGAAGGGGGGGGACGAATGTCCGAAAATACCAAAGTTGAAATCCGAGTTCCAGAGTGAGTTAGGCCTTCGGTATGGGTGGTATAGCTTCGCACAGAAGAGACGAATACGATGGTGGTCTCAATTTGAAGTGAGAGCAAGAGTCGAAGGGGGAATGAGCTCGAGATGGTCCGGTAATGGCTATTTATACCCGAGCTTGATCCCGACAGTGAAACATGCAATTGAGCATGCCTAAACACTCTTCTGGACACGCCGAAACTAACGAGCCGTCTTGCAGACGTTGAGGTCCATCGATGAGGCCAAATCGCGGTGTTGACTTTCGAGTCAAATGACGCGCATGATAATTCTGATAATAAAAAGGCAAATTGGTCGGGGGCTTAGGTTCGCGTGGAGGCGAAGAGCTCAGAGAGCCCTTTTTCGGCTGTCGAGGGGTAGGGGACAAGCATGTCGGAGTTCGCCGGAAAGTTCTTGGACCGCCGGACATTGCACAGGGGTGACCGGGATTACGAATTGGGAGTTGGCAAAACTAGTCCCTGGAGTTTGAAAATGTTTAAAATAAACCTTGGAATAATTTCAAAACAAACCCCTATAGTTCTGTTTAATTCAAAATAGCCCTCCGACTTATTTTTAATCTAAAACCTTATAGTTTTAAAAATTTCATTTTAAACCCTCGACTATTTAATTAAATTAAATAATTAATTTCTTTTAAAACTAAATTAATTTAATTCATATTTATATAATTTTATAAATCTATTTTTATTAAAATTAATTATTTTAAATTGGTCATTTTATTTTAGTAAATCATTTTTATTAATTTATATAAACCATTTAATATGTAATTTTAAACAAGTTTATATAATTTTATAAAATTCAAATATATATATATATATATATATTTTTTTTTTTTTTTTTTTTAATTTAAAGATACATAAGTTAAAATTTGTAAACACACCCCCTTTTTTTTATAAACTTGGTTAAATATACGTGTGCATATTTGAAATAAAATGTTGGAATTTTTACGTGTTAAAATATTATAACCGAAATTTTGAAATGTCACAGTCTCCCCATGTTGAAGGAATTTCGTCCCGAAATTCGATTAGCGAAGGTTATGGTAACGGGAAAAGGGATGTCAATAGTCTTAGAATGGAATTACTCGCCAGAGAAAGACTTAGAATGGAATTACTTCACAAGAGAAAGATTCAGCGGGGAAATATCGTATGATAACGGATGACGATGCTAATTCGAGTCGAGTTGTCAATTAGTTGATCTAATAGTATCATGAGATTTATGCATACAATTGTTCATACAACGCATGAATGTAAACTACTAGTATCCAGATTTAACAATATTGGTGCCAATCACCTTGTGACATGGCATTTTTTCTTTAAAACTTCACCCCACGGGTGTTCATATTTTCAAATTTTGCAAAAACATTTTCAAAAACCGGTCCTCCTCCTAGTACTTATGCATGGTTTATACTCGTTATATCAAGTGGGTTTATGTATAGGGTGTACCAGCGGCTAACCCACCACCCCTTTGATATACCGGGGATTTCCCCGTGCATAATTACTAGGATTTAGATCATTTTAATCAAATCACCTTACTCAATTGAAAATTGTACAATGAAATGCGTACAATTTGTAAATGTTATCACGTCTATGAGTAGTTTCATAGTACAAATATGTCTAACAATTCAAGAACCGATCCTCTTCCTAGTACTTATGCATGGTTTATACTCGTTATATCAAGTGGGTTTATGTATAGGGTGTACCAGCGGCTAACCCACCACCCCTTTGATATATCGGGGATTCCCCGTGCATAATTACTAGGATTTGGAACTTCAACAATTCAAGTAACTTTAACAGAGTTAGCAAGTTGTATGACTAAATTTAAACATAATAGATTTGTTTCACAAAGTATAGGAATGAGATGAATGGTGAAAGCATAGCTGTTATATGCAATCACGGATTATAGAATTCACGGTTCCCATCCGCTATTACCATGCTATAAGAGTTATCAAATTTGGCTTGTTGTTTAGCAATATATTTGGTTAGAAGCAAGTGACACAAATGAGTATTGAATAAAACGGATGTATAAAGATAGTGAACAGAGGAACGTACCGTTGACAGTGTCGTCATTGGCCGGAGCCTCATTAGTATTTATATTAAATGCTCGTCCACGAGGACCACCTTGATTTTGAAGTCTTGGACATTGGTTTCGAAAGTGGTTTGGATTTCCACATTCGTAACAGGCCCGTCCATAGGTGATAGCGAGAGGCACTGGATGATTGCCTTTAGTAGCTTGATTAATGATAGTGCGAGCACGGCAAGTAGTAACAACGTGTCCATAGCGTCCACAATTTGAGCATAGACGACATGCAGCATGCGGGGCATGGTGATACTTGCAAGTAGGGCATTGGGGAAATGAACCTACATAATTTCTCAGAATTTGACCCGCAGGAGTAACTTGGGTTACAGGCACGGCAGGAGTGATGGCCGCAAAGTTTTGAGCCTTACGCTTCTTATCATGATGGGAAGGTTCGGGCTCTTCGTTTTTGACGGGCACAGGAGCTGCAGCTTTGTCGACTACTTTCTTGGTACCCTTCCTGGATAAGGTACCCGCTTTGACGTGATTGTCAGTTAATACGGCAGACAAACGGATAGCGTCTTCGAGAGTGGAGGGATTACTTCCCAATACGGTGTCTTGGAGCGGCATAGGCAGTCCACCTATGTATTTCTCAATTCCCCGTGCTAAGGGAGTAACCATGTGGGACACGAGCAGACTTAGTTCTTGAAAACGAGTGGTGTAAGCCAAGTTCTCTCCGCTATCTTGGGTGAGATCCCAAAATTCAGCTTCGAGTTTCCTCATTTCGTTGCGAGGACAGAACTCGTCAGTCATAAGTCGTTTCATTTCGTCCCAAGACAAGGACATAGCAGATTCGTTGCCTCGAGTACGTTTCTCACCGTTCCACCAGGTGAGTGCTCTTTTTTGGAAGACGCTGGAAGCATAACGGACTTTGAGGTTGTCGGGACAATCGCTGTTTAGGAAAGTACTCTCCATACTTTCAAACCATTGAAGAAGGCCAGTAGCACCTTCTGTCCCGAAGAATTTGGTGGGGTTGCAAGAATTGAAATACTTGAATGTGCAGTATGGTGGGTTTGCACCATTTCCTTGCGTATTAGACCCATCACTGTTGTTGTTAGCTTGGATCATTTGGCCTACTAGTTGAGTAAGTAGTGCAGCAAGGTCAGTGTTGGGATTGCTGGAGTTAGCATTAGCTGCGCGACGGGGAGGCATTCTATAAAATACCACGAGAAAAGGCAAAATTTTATGAGACTTCGGATTAAAATAGGCATGCATGTGCTACAGTTGGTAGACTGTTCACAATAATGTAAGCAGGAATGCGAGATGACACTCATCATGTCGCACGATAATGTATGTAAGTTCTGACTAAAACTGATCACATAATTCATTCAAAATTTATAACACTAAAGAATAGGGGAAAGAAGCCATGAAATCTATTCCTGGGAGGATATGATAACATAGATCATTATTCGCGCAATAGGAATTGCCGGGATTCGCATGCCCTACAAATCGTTATTACGTGTGCACCCGTAATAATGATTTGTTTTGCATGTTCGTCCAGTTCTTCCTACCTTGCTATAATGTCCCCAAATTTGAGTTTAAGTTCGGATTGTATCCTTGCGAATACATTGACTTATCAACGTTGATTAATTTCCCGAAACTTTCAAAGAGACATGCTTTAGCCTATAGGTAAACACTCACTTCAGGAATTCCCAGGAAAGCATACGGGTCCGTTTATTTGGATTTATACGAAATGCTTTCCTAGACAGAAAACCCAATGTACAGGTGTCACCCTTCCAGATTGCACGTGTCCTTTACTGGTCTCAAGAAATTAAGTTGTTGACGAGATTTTCAAGATTTTGAGAGTCTAAGAGCATAAAACGTGTAGGAATTGTTGCAATTAATACGGATTAGGAAAGAGTATGAATGGGGATAAGTAGTGTATTTGTTTGCATAAGTTTGTTTATCAAATGTGTATGTAAAGTATGTATCATGCGTTTAAAGCCTTGTATGTATGTGTATAAGTCTCATGTACCAAACTTAGGAAAATTCAAATAATACCTAACTACAAATAATTCACATAGCAATTAATCATTTAGCACATAACACATAAAAGGGAGTCCTAGGGTTATAGTCTAGGTCATCGTGTCTAATAACCTAATTCCCTATAAACCTGGCTCTGATACCAATCTGTCACACCCCGACCGATGGCGGAATCATCGAGGCGGACATTAGAATGATTGTTCATAAGCACATGATCTACTAAGGTTGCATAATTCATTAATAAGGTTTAAATACCAAATATCCAAATACAAATCAAGTCACAACACCCTATTCTAGAATATTACACATAATTATTTTACTAGGTCCAAAAGCCTTAGGTGTAGCACCTTCAACACATAGTCACACAATCACTTATCTTCACCTGAAACGTAATCCAAAACAAGTGTCAACTACGAGAGTTGGTGAGTTTACATATGTTTAAATAAAGTAAAAGTTTAGTTAAAAATGTTTATACAATTCATAGTTTGACATGGTATGATATGGCATAATGTGGAGAATTCACTATATGTATACCAACTGTAAGCATGTAATTTTGTATATAAGCATAAAGGTTTAACGTGATAGGCATAGCATACCGCTACCCTAAAAGTGATAGGCATGGAATCAAGACTATGTGGGTTACACATAATTTAAACCATCCTAAAAGTATTCATAGCATAACAAGTGATCAAGCACAAAAGCACAATAATCCACACATGTAAACACAAGTTGAATTGTATGTAAGTAAGCACAGATTACGTTTCACCCCAAAATGTATAAAAATGTAAATAGGGGATATGTAACTCACCTTGTAAGCGGGTATTTGTCCACGCGTGTAGGTGATAAGTATGTTGATGTCTAAGCAAAATGAAACCCTATGTAGATAAATGAGTATTATTGTATGTTTATATGTATGTGTGTATTCGTATTTAAATGGGTATAGGTTTTATAACAATAACCTTAATATTTATTTGTATAAAATGTGGTAGAAAATGAATACGGTTTTGTAAAACTTTGACTTATAAAATATTACATTTTTTTAAATAATTAATCATTATGTTTAGTGTATTTAAACAATAATAATAAATAAAAAGATAAGTCTTTATTTGACCAATTATGTTGATATTTAAAATTTATTTAAACGAGTTTATTGAAAATATTGCTAGGTTCATATATATAAAGAAAATGAGACATTTTATATATTAAATGTATTTTAATAAGTTTATAAAAATTGTTACAAGATTTATAGAAATATAGGACATTTTATATATTAAATGTATTTTAATAAGTTTATAAAAATGTTACAAGATTTACAAAAATATAGGACATTTTATATATTACATGTATTTTAATAAGTTTATAAAAATGTTACAAGATTTATAAAAATATAGGACATTTTATATATTAAATGTATTTTAATAAGTTTATAAAAAATGTTACAAGATTTATAAAAATATAGGACATTTTATATATTAAATGTATTTTAATAAGTTTATAAAAATGTTACAAGATTTATAAAAATATAGGATATTTTATATATAAGAAAATGTGTTTAAATAATATTACAAGATTTATATATATAAAAAATGGAATAATAATAATAAATAAAAAAAAGATTGTTTAATCGATTTCGAAATAAACGAACGATCAAACCGACTCGTTTTAGTATTTATTGTATCAAAATGGTATTAAAATAAGTTAATATAATTAAATAAAATAAAAAAAATGAAAACAGAATAAAAATGGGGTTGGGCCGGAGGCCGGAAGGGTCGAACCCGCGACCTGCGCTTAAACACACACGACACTGACCAGCCGGGCTATAGCCCATCGCTGGTCAGGAATAGGTTAATTAAATTATATGCACCGAGTGGATTGACCACTGGTTCTCGGCAACGACCAGGACCCGTGTCCGGGCAACCTCGTTTGGCCGGGAATCAGTGGGCTGTGGTCTAGGTGGTGCTCGGTATCGATAGCACTATGATAAACGAAGGTTAAGGAACGAAATTGGGCTAATTACCTGGTCGAAATGAGCCTCGAAGGGGGGGGACGAATGTCCGAAAATACCAAAGTTGAAATCCGAGTTCCAGAGTGAGTTAGGCCTTCGGTATGGGTGGTATAGCTTCGCACAGAAGAGACGAATACGATGGTGGTCTCAATTTGAAGTGAGAGCAAGAGTCGAAGGGGGAATGAGCTCGAGATGGTCCGGTAATGGCTATTTATACCCGAGCTTGATCCCGACAGTGAAACATGCAATTGAGCATGCCTAAACACTCTTCTGGACACGCCGAAACTAACGAGCCGTCTTGCAGACGTTGAGGTCCATCGATGAGGCCAAATCGCGGTGTTGACTTTCGAGTCAAATGACGCGCATGATAATTCTGATAATAAAAAGGCAAATTGGTCGGGGGCTTAGGTTCGCGTGGAGGCGAAGAGCTCAGAGAGCCCTTTTTCGGCTGTCGAGGGGTAGGGGACAAGCATGTCGGAGTTCGCCGGAAAGTTCTTGGACCGCCGGACATTGCACAGGGGTGACCGGGATTACGAATTGGGAGTTGGCAAAACTAGTCCCTGGAGTTTGAAAATGTTTAAAATAAACCTTGGAATAATTTCAAAACAAACCCCTATAGTTCTGTTTAATTCAAAATAGCCCTCCGACTTATTTTTAATCTAAAACCTTATAGTTTTAAAAATTTCATTTTAAACCCTCGACTATTTAATTAAATTAAATAATTAATTTCTTTTAAAACTAAATTAATTTAATTCATATTTATATAATTTTATAAATCTATTTTTATTAAAATTAATTATTTTAAATTGGTCATTTTATTTTAGTAAATCATTTTTATTAATTTATATAAACCATTTAATATGTAATTTTAAACAAGTTTATATAATTTTATAAAATTCAAATATATATATATATATATATATATTTTTTTTTTTTTTTTTTTTAATTTAAAGATACATAAGTTAAAATTTGTAAACACACCCCCTTTTTTTTATAAACTTGGTTAAATATACGTGTGCATATTTGAAATAAAATGTTGGAATTTTTACGTGTTAAAATATTATAACCGAAATTTTGAAATGTCACACAGCGCCCTGGATCGATTGCATGAATCTCTCCCTGATTTTGATCTCAGCGGTTTCTCTAACAAGGACACCGCCCCCAAAAAACCACAGAAAACTTTGGCGAATGCCCTTTGTTGTCGAATTGCACAAAGTTTGGGAGAAGATTTCCATTTGTCCCCCCGCCAGAAAGCCGTCATTGAATGCTTACAGAGGCCTCACGCCCAGGATTTCTTAACTGTTATTCCTATTGAAGGTCTGGGTCAACGTATGTCAGCGGTGGAGTACCGGTCAATCCTTAAGTACCGTATGATGATCCCCATGTTCCCGAATGATGAAACTTGCCCAGTCTGCCGTAAAGCATGCCTGGATAAATACGGGGAGCATGCGTTACACTGTAGAGAGCTGCCGGGGTTTAAGTATCGCCATGACTTTGTTCGAGACGCGTTAATGGATATTCTCAGACGAGCAGGGATCTCAGCAAAGAAAGAGGCACCGGTTAATTTTCTTACGGACCCGGCGGAAGGGAGGTCCACCCTACGCCCAGCGGACGTGCTAGTTTTTGGTTGGGAGGGCGAGAAACATGCTTGTGTCGATCTCACAGGTGTATCCCCCCTAGTTGGGTTGCGGGAAAATGGGTTTGTGGCGGGGCAAGCTGTTATGAAAGCAGAGTCAAAGAAGGTGGAAAAGCACGCGAAAGCTTGTGAGGATAATCATCATGCCTTTGTCCCCCTGGCGTTTGACACGTTCGGCTCCTTGGCGCCGGAGGCGGTTCGGTTCTTGGCTAGAGTTCAGCGTGTAGTCCACAGCAACTTTACGACTCCTCAGGGGCGAGGCTTTGTTTTTAGTAGATTAGGGTTTTCCATTCAGAAGGGGATGACGGCGCAGTTTGTTGCCCGTCTACCTGCTATCCTTATGTAATTTGCCTTGTTGATTGGAATGAAAAATAGGACCCATATTAACATTTAACACCTCCCATACGACGTCGTTCCGGAAACATACCCCCTAAAGATCCGCTAGACAGATCAGTCCCTAGGATTCGCCGACTTGGGACGCATTTATTTCGAATCGTCTTCACTCACGTTTCTGTTGCACAGCCAAAAAAACAAAAACAAAACGCATCTAATCTGTCTCTTTATTGTTCGCCGGTAATTGAATGCTGCTTCCATTCTTCGAAGATCATCGTCGTTGGTGAGTTTTCTTGGTTCATACCCAGATTATATCATCAATTGTTGATTCAATTTTTAGATTTGTTGTTGAATTTCATGTGGGTTTTGTAAAAAGATTCAATCTTTTGCATTATTTTATCGACTTGTCAAGTTTATTATGCCATAAATGCAGGATTAAGATCGAATTTTGGGTGAGTTTTCTTGTTTCTAATTTAAAACTGATTAGGGTTCTTGTCTTTAAACAATTTTTTTTTTATTATTTTGATAATTTTCTCAAATTCTGCCACTTTAAACTAAAAATCGTATGAATCTGGAGTGGGTTTTCTTGTGTATGCTTCCTAATTGTTTTGCTGCGTTTTCTTGGTTAAACTCAGAAAACATGCTGCATTATTAAATCAAGTATGTGATTTGTTTTTATAATTTATGTGGGTATGGTAAAAAGAAAAGATCTTTTGTATTTTAGACAAATTTGGAGTGAGTTTTCTTGTTTCTGATTCGAATTGTTTTTGCGGGTTTCTTTGATTATATGTAGCATTATCAAGTCAAATCTGTGATTTTTTTGAAAAAATTCATGTTAGTTACTTACAACATACCTAGCTAAATCTGACTCAAATAGTAGGATCCGGGACGAGGACAAACCTTACCTCTATACCATAAGATAAAGGCGTTTCTTAGAGAGACTCCGGGCTCAGGAAAACCTCTTTTTTTAATTTAATTTATTAGTGGCAGAAGATAAAAGACAAGTAAGGCATAAAAATCCCTAATAGTTAGTAAAAAGGAACAATCTTTGGTATTTTAGATGAATTTGGAGTGAGTTTTCTATTGTTTTAGGCCCGGATTATATGTTGCGTTATCGAGTCAAATATATGATTTTTGGTGAAATTTATTTGAGTGTTAATAAAGAAAATGATAGCAATCCAAGGAAATCAAGCTCACAACACATAGAGAACTTTTATTCATAATAATCAAGAATTCAAGATACCCTTACATCATGAACATCTCTTGTTATATCTACTAAAACGGTAAACACATGCTCAAGGAAGCGCTTACAAAATACCCTATGGGTCAGTGCTGTTAGGACACGTGGCAATGTGGTCCATGTAGGAAAGTGCATAATTAATAGTTTAATACTAATAGCTAATTAGAGTGACAAGGCATCAAGAACCAATCTTTTGTATTTGTATCAACTTGTTAAGTCTCTGTCACTTTATATGCCAAATCAAATGATTCTGGAGTGAGTTTTATTGGTTTAAACCCAGATAATAAGCGGTATTATCTTGTCAAATCTGTGTTTTATTGTGAAATTTCATGTGGGTTTTGTAAAAAGAAACGATCTTTAATCCTTTTGCACTTTCGGATTTGTTAAGTTAATTGGGGCGAGTTATCTTGTTCTTGATTCAAGTTGATTGTGAAGGTTCCTTGATTTTATGTTGCATTATCAAGTCAAATATGTGTTTCACACTTTCACTGCTTTGTTGTGAAATTTTACGTGGGCGTTCTAAAAGAATTGATCTTTTGCATTTTTTCGATTTGTTAGGTCTTCTTGTTTCTGATTCCGAATTGCATGTCAGTGTTCTTGTTTTATTACATAATATGCTGCAATATTTATTCAAATATGTGGTTTCATGTGGGTAACAAATGAAAAAATCTTTTGCATTTTCTCAATTTGCTTAATTTCCTGCCACTTTAAATTCGGAATTAAATTAAGGTTTTATACCAACATTTTTCAAGATTCATAGTTTTGTACCAACTGCTATTACATTCAATTCTTAAATTTTAGGGCAAATGAATTTAGCTTTTCATCTTCATATTTTTTTGAGATGAAGATTTAATCTAGTTATAGGTAAAACATCAATAGCTTGGTTAATGAAAGGTATATGGAGTTCAATATCTTGAAATATCAAAGTAAAAGTTTGAATTTACAAAGTTATGAACTTAGGCTAGATCTAGCTAGATCTTTAAAAGCAACTTGCTTTAGGGAAGGAGTAATTTCACATTGACTTATTGATACCGTAACATTTTTTTATTTGTCTGTTGTTAGTTGATAACAATCCTAGCTAATTATGACATCTTCTTGTTTCCATAGCAGGATTTGTGACAGGTTTATACACATAAACCACTTATTTTGAAGAATGGGGATCGATACAATGAAAGAATCATCATGGTTTACGTCTATTTGGAGGCCTTCACGCAAAACCGCAACTTTAGACCTCGAAAAGCCCATTATTGGGATCATGTCATTTGAAGTCGCGAGATTGATGACAAGGTTAGCTAATTTATGGCAGGTTTTAAGTGATAAACAAATGTCAAGACTACAAGAAGAGCTCACTAACTCACTTGGCACTCGTAATCTCGTTTCAGATAACCATGATTATCTCATGGAGCTTGCATTAACTGAGATTGTTGACAACATTAAATGTGTTGCAAAAGCTGTTTCTAGGCTCGGGAAAAGGTGCACTGATCCAGTTTATCATAATCTTGATCTTATTTTTGATAATCCTATTGAGATTGATGTTAATTGGCGCGGGTGGGAGTATAAGTTGAAGAAAATGGAGAAACGGGTCAAGAAAATGAAGAGATTTGCTGCAGTTACTTTACAGTTATGTGAAGAATTGGAAGTATTATCTGAGCTTGAAAACGGTTTAAAAAGAATGCAAGATAATAATTCAAATCAAATGAAGATAAATGAATTTGAGAAGAAAGTCGCGTGGCAACGCGAAGAAGTCAATGGTTTGCGTGAAATGTCCACTTGGGTTCGGACTTATGATTACACTATCAGATTACTTCTAAGATCGCTTTTCACAATAGTCGAACGGGTGAAGGGCGTTTTTGGAATTTCAACCCCAATCGGGTCTCCTGGAGTAAATGATTTCCAAGATGGACGATATTTGGTGCGCAGTCATTCCATTTCTGCCCTTTCGGGTCATCCCTCTAAAAACTCTATTCAAAGATCATTGTCAAATCTTGGATACAAACAAAGAAAGAATCTAAAGAATCTTCAAATTCACTATCCTTCAAGTGTGTTTTGTGGGACCCAAACACCAGTGACATCAAGAAGTTTGACTCAAGTTGGACTTTTGAAAGGATGCATGGCATCTGATCTTGACTCCCCAAAAGTCAACGGTACATTTCAAAACCCTGTTAACATTTTATTCTTTCCCCATAAAGAATTGTCAAAGGGTAGTCAAAACTGTCTAAAACCAACCCTTGGTGATGCTGCTTTAGCTCTTCATTATGCAAATGTAATCATATTTATTGAGCGGTTAGCTATATCGCCTCACTTTATTAGTCCCGAGTCACGCGAAGACTTATATCATATGTTAACCACAAACATCAAGAACTCACTTAAAGAAAAACTTAGCTTTGAGTCCAAAAACGATTATAATCGCGATCTTGCATCCGATTGGAGTTCATCGATACAAAAAACACTTGAGTGGTTGGTACCGCTTGCGCAAAACATGATCAAATGGCATTCTGAGAGGAATTTTGAGAAGCAAGTTATGGGTTCTGGAGGAAATGTGCTTTTGGTGAATACTTTGCATTATGCAGATCAAGAAAAAAGTGAAGATGCAATTACAGATCTGGTTTTGGGTCTTCATTATATTTCAAGATTTGGTAGAGAAATTAACAGTAAAGCTTTGATGGGGTCTTCATGTGATACAATTTGTGATGATTATATGTTTCATGATCACATCGTATGACTGGATTTTGGGTGTGAGATTTCTGGTCATCTTGACAAAATGGCATTTGATCATGGAGGTATTTTACTTATTTTGACCAAAAGATCTGGTTACTTAACTTTGATAGCATGGGTTTCTTTCTAGATGCATAGATGTCTTTGTAAATAACATTCCATGCAACATTTGTTTGGATTTGTTACCATTTGAATTGTCATAGATCATTTTATGTAATTGAGCTTTACATATTAAGCCTGGCAAACTGAGCAGATTGGACGGATTCGGGTGGCTGGTCAATACGGGTTCAAAGCAAAATGAGTTTGGTAAAACCGGGCCTTTTAAAGAGTAGCAATTTGGTTCGGGTCAAAACGGGTTGTGGCCAAGACCTTTACTTGATAGTTGATACTGAAGGAATTTTAGGTGGAACTCTAATTCGGGTTACAATGTGCAAAGTAGGTTTGTTCACGAGCCGGGGTGAGATCGTGCTCGTGCTTGGCTTGGTTTATAATCGATCTAAGACGAGTTGACTCATGAGTTGATTCGAGGTAGTTTCTTTTAGCAAGCTTTGAGCCACGAGCTATTTGTAAATCCCTAAACTTGGTATTGACATGTGATGTGATCAACAAAAAATATTAGTATTGAGCTAAAAGTAGGACATATAAATGCTTATTAAATCGTTGTAAAAAAAAGTATTGTTTTTATGAAGTGACAAGTAGACCGCCTAAAAATACACACCACTAATAAATAGTTGTTTATGTGTGTGTATATATATATATATTTTTAAATAAACTAAAAATAAAATAATTAGAGACAAACTGAGTGGCTCGGTTTGTAACGAACTGATTTCGAATGAGTTTTTTTAACGAGCTTCGAACTATGAGATATTTGAACAAATCTAATGCAAAGTGTACACTCGCATAAAAAACTAATGTGATATCGGACCAAAATTCAACAATTCTTTGTGGTGTTTACCCTTGTTTTTCGAGGGGTGAACAAACAACCGAATTAATCGATTTATCCGAATCGGACAATTAACCGATTGTTCGATTAGGCTATAATATAACCTATTAACCGAAACCTATGGAATAGTTTTGGCTTATGACATAACTGAATTAACCTAATTGAATCGATTATACAAATAACCATTCAAAATATGTGATATACTCAACACTTGATACTCCATTGTTTTTAAATTGATCTTCTCAACCACCCTTGACCCTACAATGGCATAAAATCATTTAACATCAACTAATTGTGAAGACATAAAACCTCAAAGTATGCTGACCCATCTCGTTTGAATACAACAACATCAACATTGAATTAGTGAATATGCTTGTTGCATGGATATATGAAAAGAAACATATGCCACTCAGTAAAATTCATTATATTATAAAACTAAAAGAGTGTTACAACAACCCATTACAAATCAGAGTTCAACTTCATCATTTCTTACCATTTACTGTAATATCGTTGTTGCTAGAAAACTTATCATCTAGGGACTTAAGTCCTGAAGCAGTGCAAGATGGAGAATAAAGCTTGGATTGAGAGAGTCTTCGGCTGCTTGTTCTGGGCTTGAGCTTGGAGATAGATCTTCAAGAGAAGGAAACACCGTGAGCCTCGCCACGGGCAGAAGAGGGTTTTCCCCGTGACCACCCTTCGATGTGAGAATAAGTATTTGTCTGGTAAAGGAGAAGAGGGAAAGGGTAAAGGAGAAGAGGGAAAGGGTAAAGAGAAGTAGCGAGTTAGAGTGTTGAGTGAATCCCTCACCTTTTATGGTTGAGTGAACTATTTATAGTGTCCCCATAGCTTGAGTAACTGGATTGAAACCACGCTCCATGTAACCTGTAGTCAACATTCCTCGTCTGATCAAGCTTACCTGGACCGTTATACCTTTTATAATGTTAAGAGTTTTCAAATGTTTGTCCCTATAGTTGACCTGCGCTCCTGTTATACTAGTTCCGTACCTGACCGTTTGTCCGTTATGAGTCCAGGTCCTTTGTCTTTATGGCTAACTTGTCTCGCGTACCGGACTAGATGTAGCTTAGTTGGTACCATTTGTCTTTATAGTTACCTTTTCTTTCTCATACCATGCAGGTGTAATATTAAAATACAAATGGAAATGAAAACAAATTCATCACAAGAAAGTCGTCTCTCCGTTTCTCTCTCTCTCTCTCTCTCACACACACACACCAAATCTCCGGCAAGGTTAGTAACTTCCATTTTCAACTTCTTCCTGTTTGCAATAGTTCGATCTTTTTGGTTCTTGATTTAGGTTTTCTGGATTTAGGTTCTCGATTTTTGAGGTCTGAAATCAAACTTTTATCTGGAATCTTCACCTAATTCGATCCGTTCAGATCGAACCATGTCCGACGATAGATTAAAATTCTTACGGATCAAATATGGAATGATAAAATCAGCCATGAATAACTTCGCTGATGAAAACCTCCTCAAAGAAGGTACTTGTTTTAAGGTTTACAAAGGACAACTCTTGGAATCAGGGGACTTGATCGATATTGTTGCACGCAAATGTCTGCAAAAAGACCTTGTCTCTAAGGAGCTGAGTTTTTCTACAAAAATCAGGCACAAAAATATTGTTTCTGTTTTTAAGTTTACTAAATATCAAAATGAGTATATCAACATAAATAAGCATGAGGCCAATGGAAGCCTTGACAAACATCTAAGTGGTCCAACCCTCACCTGGTTGCAAAGATTGCATATATGTGTCAGGGTTGCACAAACATTGAGTTACCTTCATTATGATGTATACGGAAATCATCATATCATACATGGTAACGTTAAGAGCTCTAAAATCTTACTAGATGATAACTGGGAACCCAAGTTACATGGTTTTGCATTTGCTGTTAAAGTTAAAAAGCATCATCTTCACCTTACTAGTAAATATAATGGCTCATTACAATATATGGACCCAACATATGAAAACACCGGAGGTTTGACTCATAAGTCGGATGTCTTCTCCTTTGGTGTCTTGTTGTTTGAAGTTTTGTTTGGGAGAGAAGCATCTATTGAAAACAATGATAATTGGTACTTTGCTCGGTTGGCTAGATCACATTATGAAGAGAGAAAACTAGATGATTTGATAGATCCCGACATTCGAAAACAAATGAACTTGCAATCGTTCAATGTTTTTGCTGAAACAGCATATTGTTGCATAAAGGAGGAGCGATCAGAGCGTCCAGACATGAATCAAATACGCTTAAGACTTGAGAGAGCTTTGAACCTTCAACACAAACATGTAAGACCATCAAGCTTTTGACTTTTTTTTTTCTCCTTTTATCTTTTTGGGCATAATTTATAGTCTATAATTCTGTTAATTCAATTCTCATGATTGCGATTATTCAAATTAAAGGAACAATCAACAAGTGCAGTTGAAGGTACAACATCCAATCACTTGAAGGTAAGATTACTATTTTGTTACGATTAAAGTGATTGTGGTAAATAATAGTTACATAGACCAAAATGCTACAAACATGACATTTAACCAAAAGTACTTTTATTTATACAAAATGTTCTTTTACCTTTTTCTACACACACAAAGGAGGTGCGACCACATATAACGACTTACTGATCTATAATTTATATATCATTCACGGTGAACCTCTTTTTTTTAATATAGCAATCCTATACTAAAATTAAAGATAAAAACTACTCGTTTTTATGGTGTAATTTAAAAAGAAAACCAATAATGTATAAGAAAAGTTATTAATGTTTAAAAAAATGAGAGAAAACTTGATAAAAGTAACAATAGTGACTCTTCCCATTTTACCCCTATATATAATAAAATAGAAAATTATATAGAAGTTTTGTGATTGGTCCACAGGAGTTATCTCATTTAGGAGAAGTTTTTTATCATCCGGTATATAGATATACTAGCTTAGAACCCGTGTTTACATACAGGGTGAAAAATATCAATACAAAAAATTCTTAAATCTATTTTATATATATATATATATATATATATATTACAGGTGTAAAAATATATTATATATACCAATTATAGAAAACAAAATTCAAAATATATAAAAATCTATACATACTAATAAATAAAGGTTTTGTATTGCCACATGTCACTCCTTCATGTCTCCTCACATTGGTTTTCCCGCCTCTCTCTCCTAATAAATGCACCTATATCTTATTAAATAATAATGATATTATAAATATATTATTAAAAAAGAATAATAAGTATATTAAATAAGAATATATAATAAGAATTCAAAATATAACTAATTAAAGAAAAATACTAATCTATACTCCCTAATAAATAAAGGTTTTTTTATAAAATGGTTTTCTCACCTAAAGTTTAATTATAATTTAAGATTTTAAAGCTCTCATAAATAATAAATGCTTAACAAATATAATTGCTAAAATTATTTAATATCATTTTACTAGAACTTAAAAACCGTTTGATTTGAAAATTTTGAACTTTGTATTATTTAAATTATAACAAAATCAATAAATTAACTTTTGCAAATTTACTATAATTAGATAATTAAATTGACATTTTTTAAAAAAATTAACAACTTATCTTTGTTAAGAAAATAACAATTAATCAAAATCAACTTTCTAGAATCTAAAAAATTTACCTTGTGTAATTTGGTTTTGTAAATGTAAATGTAATTTTATTTTTTTTTCACTATGTAAAGTAATTCTTATTTATACACTTATGAATAATATATGTTTCTTTTCATTAACCGTGTAATACACGGGAACTAACCTAGTTAATATATATAACCGGGTTTCAAAAATACGTTAATTACTATTTAATGTAATTTGACTTTCATTTACTATTTGATTGAAAATAAAAGTTACATAATTAGATTTTAATTTTCTTATAATAAGGGATAAATTTAAAATAAATGTGTTTTATCAGTTATAATTAGTATTTTCTTTTAAGTTATTATTATTAAGAAATAGAGGTGTATTTAATACAAGAGAGAGGCGGAAAAAAATGGTGAGAATGAATATGGATGTGACACGTGGCATGAAAAACCTTTATTTATTATATAGTATAGATATAGATATTATGGGTGTGTGTGTGATAACATACAAGGTACATAGGCAAAACAAAACAAGAAAAAGAGTACTAATAGTAGTAATAGACCACGGGAGCACTTACTGCATAGAAAATAACTAACATCTACACCATAGTAGACAATATAAAGAAAATAAACGTGTAGGAAGAAGCTAAGATCCTAAAAGACAAAAGCTAAGTTGAACCAGTATACTCCCATAATATTCATAACTCGCCGCTGTCCGGGTGATTCGACTGGAACTAAGCACCTGAATGGAATTTTAGAGCTCTCACGGCTCACGCTGCTATCTAAAGAATGAAGAAAGCGCTAATGAACGAGAGTGAGTGAAGTGAGTAAGCCCCTTTAGAGATAGGGTCAAGCCAAAGAGAAGTTGTAGCAACGAGCTACTAAGGAGTGGCGTTCGTCTTGTCTGATTGTTTTTGTCTTGGTTGGTATTAGTCAAATAATAACTTAGTCAATAGTAGATGGGTTCATTATGTAATTATGTTTTCTATTTATACTCTCTTGTAATCACCATATCATTACACAATAATACAATACAATTACCAAGTTTATATTGGTATCAGAGCTAGGCTCTCAACCCTAATTGCCGCCCCTTTTTTTTCCAAACCCTAACAGCCGTCAACACTATTCCGGCTTCATCACAGCTGTAGGGGCTGTTCCGACCTGCTCCTTTTCAACAACTCAGCCTTAAACAATGGCGTTACTTACTGCTTTCTCCACAACCGAGAAAACATCTCACAATTCTCATAAATTCGGATTTCCTTTGTCTCCAACTAACTATGGTTTTTGGAAAACAATGATTCATCCTTTTCTTCTAACCAACAATCTAATCGGTTATGTTGATGGTACCATTCCTTGTCCTCCACCATTGATCGAAAGGGCTGCCTCATCAGACAAGGATGCTGCTACGGTACCACAGCCTAACCCTAACTACATGACATGGGTTGCCAATGATGCTCATGTCCGTATGTTACTCATCTCTACCATCTCGGAAGCATCATTCCCACATGTCTAAGGTGCAACATCTAGAGAACTATGGCTGTCATTAGAACGTTCGTATGCTCCTCATACGTCTTCTCGGGAATACACCCTCAAAAGTCATCTCTTGAAGATTCAGAT